>JAYESD010000012.1:60681687-61943429 GCA_036927565.1 Tuctoria greenei | reverse complement strand
CTCTTTTGGGTTGGCTTGAAACCTTGCACACAATCATACAATCAACATAATGTCTGGCCTAGATGCACATAAATAGAGTAGAGATCCAATCATGGAGCGATATACCTTTTGGTCTATGCTAGGTCCATCTTCATTGAGGTCCAGGTGGCCATTCGTTGTCATGGGAGTCTTTATGGGCTTCGCCTTGTCCATTCCAAACTTCTTGAGTATGTCTTGAGTGTACTTCGTTTGGCTTATGAACGTCCCTTCCTTTTGTTGTCTTACTTGGAAGCCTAAGAAGTACTTTAGTTCTCCCATCATGGACATCTCAAACCTGTCTGTCATAATTTTGCTAAATTCCTCACAGAAAAATTTGTTAGTTGAACCAAAGATTATGTCATCAACATAAATTTGACAAACAAAAAGATCATTGTCAAAATTCTTTGTAAAAATGTATAATCTACTTTGCCAATCTTAAAGCCATTTTCAATTAAGAAATCTCAAAGACACTCATACCAAGCTCTAGGAGCTTGTTTGAGGTCGTAGAGAGCCTTACGCAATTTGAATACGTGGTCGGGGAACTCTTCGTCTTCAAACCCGGGGGGTTGCTCCACATACACCTCCTCCTTGATTGGTCCGTTGAGGAAGGCGCTTTTCACATCCATTTGATAGATCTTGAAATCATGTTGAGTAGCATATGCAAGTAATATTCTAATAGATTCAAGTCTAGCTACGGGAGCAAAGGTCTCATTGAAATCCAAACCTTCGACTTGTGAATACCCTTTGGCCACAAGTCGTGCCTTGTTCCTTGTCACCACCCCGTGTTCGTCTTGTTTGTTGCGGAAGACCCATTTGGTGCTGACGACGTTGGATTTGGATCTTTTGACTAGTTCCCACACCTAGTTTCTCTTGAAATTGTTGAGTTCTTCTTGCATGACCACTACCCAATCCGGATCCTTCAATGCATCCTCAACCCTGCGTGGTTCCAAAAAGGACACAAACGAGTAATGCTCACAAAAATTATCTATGTGAGATCTAGTAGTTACTCCCTTTTGGATGTCGCCGATGATGTTTTCGATTGGGTAATCCCTTTGGACGCATTGGTGTACTCTTGGGTGTGGTACTTGCTGTCTTGAATCTTCACGATCATCTTCTTCTCCCCCTAAATGATTGCCTTTGATGACTTGTTGATCATCTTCACTTTCTTGAGGTTGATCTTGTATGGAAGCTCCCCCTTGATCATTGGTCTCCTCTTGTGGTTCGTTTTCCTCATGGATATGTAGAGGTGGCTCTTGTGGTCGAACTTTGCCTAATGCTATTCTTCTCAATGCTTGACAATGAGCTTCTTCTTTATCTAGCACACATGGATCAACTTGCTCCTTTTGGGAGCCATTAATTTCATCGAACAATACGTCATGTGCTACTTCAACAAGTCTAGAGGTCTTGTTGAAAACACAATAGGCGTAAGTGTTCGAATCATAACCAAGCAAGAAACCTTCATCGGACTTTGAAGCGAACTTTGATGTCCTAGGCTTCTTGTTTAAAATATAGCATGGGGAACCAAAAACTCGAAAGTATGAAATATTAGTCTTGTTACTGGTAAGTAGCTCATAGGATGTCTTCTTGAGTACTCGATGAAGATAAAGTTGATTTATGGCGTGGCAAGCGGTGTTAATCGCTTCCGCCCAAAATCGATCCGAGGTCTTGTACTCATCGAGCATTGTTCTCGCCATCTCTATGAGAGTTCGATTCTTTCTTTTGGCAACTCCGTTTTGTTGAGGGGAGTACAGAGCCGAGAACTCGTGCTTTATGCCTTCTTCATCTAGGTACTCCTCCACTTGTGTGTTCTTGAACTCCGTGTCGTTGTCGCTTCGAATGTTCTTGATTGTCAATGAGAATTCATTTTGAGCTCGCTTGAAGAACTTCTTGAGTATTCCTTGTGTTTTTGACTTGTCATGCAAAAAGAAAACCCAAGTGAAGCGAGAAAAATCATCAACAACTACTAAACCATATTTGTTACCGCTGATGCTTATGTAGGCAATTGGACCAAATAAGTTCATGTGAAGTAGCTTGAGCAGTCTTGTTGTAGTCATGATGTTCTTGGCGGGATGAGGTGCTCCAACTTGCTTCCCGGCTTGGCACGCGCTACAAGGCCTGTCTTTCTCAAAAACAACATCCTTCAAACCTCGAATGTGATCGCCCTTGAGGAGTTTTTGAAGGTTCCTCATGCCAACATGCGCTAGCCGTCTATGCCACAGCCAACCCATGTTGGTCTTTGCAATCAAGCATGTGTCAAGTTCAGCTTTATCCTTCTTGAAGTCAACAAGAAAAAGTTTTCCCGTTAACATACCCTTGAATGCAATGGAACCATCACTCCTTCTAGAGACGGTCACACCCTCGTTAGTGAACAAGCAATTATAACCTTTGTCACATAATTGAGATATGGACAGCAGGTTATAATCTAAGGAATCTTCATGTAATACGTGAGAAAGAGTGTGTTGTGGTGATATGGCAATTCTACTGGTATCAAGCACCTTTCCGTGACTATTGTCTCCGAGGTAGATGCCCTCGCTTGGATCCTCATTTGGTTCATATTCAACGAACATCCTTCTTTCTCTGGTCATATGGTTGGTGCAGCCACTGTCTAGCACCTATTTGGATCCACCGGAGGAATAGGCCCGCAAAAACAAATTATGCCTTGGTTTTAGGTACCCAAGCTTGCTTGGGTCCTCTTAGGTTAGTCACAAGGTATTTGGGCACCCACACATATGATTTGGTGTTCTCATGGCGTGGCCCAACATAATGAGCATAAACCTTTCCATAATTACTTCTCATTATGACATAAGATGCATCGAAAGTTTTGAATAGTAATTTTTGTTGTTTATACACAGGACTAGTCTACGAGGCCGGACTTGTCTGGAGTACCGGACTTGTCCGGACCCTGGCCGGACTAGTTCGGCAGTCATGCGTGTTGTACTCATTAATTTTTGATTTTCCAGTTTGGAAGACTCCTCCCTTTACAAAGACATTGCTATCCCTATTATTCTTATGGCTTCTAGCTTGTTGCTTTTCACCATAAGAATAACCAATGCCATATTGGACATTTGGAGGTCTTGTGACCAAGTATGCACTACGTGCATATTTGATCTTCTCCTTGTCAAATATGCCAGTTTGTGCAGGATGCTTGTCCTTGGTGGAGGGCGACTTGCCTTTCAAACTGTTGTCAATTTTACCACATGTACAAGTAGAAACAACTTCAGTTTTAATGGGTTGAGAAGGTGAACTTGAAGAGGATGAAGGGTCACCTTGCTTGAGTGACTCAACTTGCACTTCAAGGATCTTGTTAACCTTGATTAGGTTAGAAAGTTCTTCCTTGATTGCAGCATTTGAGTCATTTAACTCCAAGCAAGCTTCCTTGCTTGAAGATAACTCAACCTCTAGTGACTTGCTCTGCTCCTTTTCAAGCTCTAGAAGTTTGTCAAGTTCGACATATTTCTCCTTTTGGGAGACAATCATGTCTTCTTGACGGTGTATTAACCTCTCCTTCTCAACAAGTTGATCAAGTAAAAATTTCATTTTAGTGGTTGTTTTCTTATCTAATCCAATAAGCATATCTTCATTATCAATAGCAATGTCGCTATCACTATAATAGGAATGCATGGAGGAGGGTTTTGTTGTTACCTTGAGTTTACCTTCCTTGGCCTTAAGACAAGTGTCGTTCCCCTTCCATGCGCTGAGTGTGGGAAAAAGAGTAGACTTCTTGGATGTCTTCTCGATGGCTATGCTAGCCATCTCTTCTTCTTCTGATGATGAGGACTCATCATTTGAGTCTCACTCTTTCCCTGTGTGCGCTTGTTTGGCTTGTTTCTTCTTCTTGAAGAATTTCTTGGGTTGAGGCTTGGCTTCTTTAGTCTTCTTGTTCTCTTCATATGGGCAATCAACTATAAAGTGGCTATACTCACCACAATTATAGCATGCCCGTCTCAACTTTGGCTTTGTTCTTTCCTTGTATTTTCCTTCACTTGATTTGGCGCCTTGTCTCTTCTTCATCATTTTCTTGAATTTCTTCATGAATAGTATCATGTCATCTTCATCCAAATCACTGCTCTCATCGTCACCGTCTTCCTCTAGTTGAGCTTCTCGTGATTCTTTAGATAAGGGCTTGAGGGTGGACTTCGAGGCAACCCCTTTCTTTTTTGTCGAGGTAAGGTTGGCAATTTCCTTGAAATGCTTCGCTTGCTTCTCCATCATCTCAAAATTGATGATTTTCCCAAGTAGCTCATCCAGAGTCATTCTCTTGTATCCGAGGCTTTCTCTAATCGTGGAGAATAAGGTGATGTTGCGAGGCATGAACGCTCTAAGGATGAGCTTAACAACCTCATGGTAGTTCCACTTCTTTCTTCCATAAGATCAAACCTTGTTGACGAGCGTCTTAAGTCTGTTGTACATATCTTGAGGTGACTCATCTTCTTCGATTGCGAATCTTCCCAATTCGCCCTCGATCATTTCGATCTTTGCTTCACGCACATGACGATCACCTTCATGTGCAGTTTGTAATGTGTCCCAGATCTCCTTTGTAATCTCGAGTCCATCCACCTTGGTGAACTCGTCTTGACTGAGCAAAGAGGTAATAACTGCCGCGGCTTGAGCTTTTCGATGAATTGCCTGCTCTTGGCTTGGTGTGAGCTCTTCGTCGTCGTCCGGGATATCTATCCCGTGCACACAATATGCCATAAACTTGGATTGAGAGAGATTAGATGCATTTTCATATTCTTCCTCCACATTGAGTAATCACTTCCATCGAAGTGTGGGGCTTTTCCTAGAGGGATAGATAAGTAATGATTATTGTTGGAATTAAGGCGATCGTAGTTGAAAGGATATCGGGAGTAGTCGGTGTGACTACTCCCCTTCTTCTTCTTTTCATCTTCAACTTTCACATTCCCCTTGGAAAGAGTCTTCTTTCTTAGGAGCGCCTTTAGTTCAAGTGTCTCCTCATCGTCATCCTCGAAGTCTTGAATGGCTTCGAGGAGCTTTTCAACTTTCTGATTCTTGGCATCATCAACCTTCTCTTGGTTGTTGCTCTTGTGTACGTCCTTCATGTCCAACATGATCTCTTTGAGTGATTAGTCTCTTTCTTGAAGAACCCGCTCTGATACCAATTGAATGTGGCCTAGAGGGGGGTGAATAGGCCTTTTTGAAATTTGTCGAAACCTACTTAACAACTAGATCAAAACCAGAGATATGGGACTAGTCCGACAAAGTGCGGACTAGTCCAGTGTGTACTGACTAGGTTGATTAAGTTTGATCGATTAATTTGATTCTACGATGTATGCAGCGGAAATATACAGTTAATTGAAGTGTTGCAAGATTATGTACTGGGGTATACAACAAGTCAATCTTATATTTCAAGTATCAACGTAAAATATGCGAGATTGATTGAAACCCTAGATTGATGTGATGAATAAGAACGATGAACACAAAGCAAGACACAAGCAATTTATCCCGTGGTTCGGCTTCCATAGAGGCAACCTACATCCACGTTGAGAAGTCCACAATAGGATCGGGTCTTCTCCAACCCTACCGTCATCAGATCGCCATGAAGGCCAATCCTCTTCTCTTATCACAAAGGGTAAATAACCAAATTCAAGGGGCCTTCTCACACGTTGAGGGATCCCCTAGATTACAATGACAACTCCACCAAGAACACACTCAAAATATTACAATGAAAATCACAGGAGTGTGTTAGGGAATCAAACCAAGAGCTCAAGAGTGATGAAACGTTTCTCTCCAATGTTTCGAAGTGTATCTTCAAAGGATTGATCTTTGTGGCTTTTGATTTCGTGGAGAGATGTGTTTTTGAGGCTCTTTGGAGGTGTGACGGCGCTAGGGTTCGAGAGAGATTAAAGTTGGGTCGTGCACCTCTATTTATATGGGGTTTCTAAAAGTGATTGTTAGGGTTTAGAAAGATCGGACTAGTCCGTGGTGGACACCGGACTAGTCCGGTGTGCTGTGTGTAGCAAACCCTAAGTGTCCCGAAATATCGGACTAGTCTGGCTAGAAGCGGACTTGTCCGATTTCTCTTCTGGAAATCTTCGGACTAGTCTGATAGACATCGGACTTGTCCGGACAGTGAAACCCTAAGTGGTTATGAGGACAAGTCCGCACTTGGAGGACTTGTCCGATTTAGGTCAGAGAGTTTTTCAAACTAGTCCGTG
The DNA here is from genome assembly GCA_036927565.1 of Tuctoria greenei. Classification (NCBI taxonomy): domain Eukaryota; kingdom Viridiplantae; phylum Streptophyta; class Magnoliopsida; order Poales; family Poaceae; genus Tuctoria; species Tuctoria greenei. The sequence continues at coordinate 61,937,235 of JAYESD010000012.1, read as the reverse complement.
CTAATATCGGACTTGTCCGATTGACATCAGAAAGATATCGGACTAGTCTGGTGTGTGATCGGACTTGTCCGATTTTGAGTGACTTGTGAAGTGTTTTGAGGACTAGTCCGCACTGGGGAGGACTAGTCCGATTCTAGTGAGAGAGATATCGGACTAGTCCGTCACGATATCGGACTTGTCTGACCTTGTGCAGAAAGAGATATCAGACTACTCCGGTGTCAGTCGGACTAGTCCGGTCCTGTATAAATTTGTGCAATGTGTGTGTTTATTTGTGTTTGAGATCTTGGGGTGTGTTTCCTTAACACACTCCACACACAATGATCTACAACTCTTGTTCCTTGAGCTCTTCTCCATATCGCTCCTCATTCTCCCTTCTTTTTGGCACTTTGCTTGTTTTCAACTTAAAACCTGTGCTCATCTCAACAAAGTAGTTAGGATCTCATTTGCTTGTCATAAATCATCCAAAACCCACAAGGGATTCCTAGATGCACTTTCACCTACTACTATGCAGAAACGAAGATTGATGGGCTTGTTTAAGGAGTAGGGTGCATGACTGTGATGTTGATAAATTTTGATATTTATGAAGTAACATTTTCTTCACTAAATATGATTTTTGTATATTATCTTAGCATATTAATCAATTATTCCTTAGAACAGGATGTCGTCGAAGGGGAGTGGGAAGGCAGTGAGAGGGTTTGCGCCAACATGAGACCCTTTCTCAGGTACTCGTCAACATGGAGCAGACATTCCCAACTGCTGGCGAACGTTCCAGAGTTTGCTTCTCAGGTCCAGTCAAGTGACGTGCGCACGGAGGTAAATTTCAGTTAACAATCAAGTTATTTTAAATTTCAATTATAATTATTTCTTATCAATCTTTTTATTTTTGCAGTCTGACTCAGAGTCATCTGAGTCGGAGTCAGAGGCTAGGGGGCCACCACAGGAGCCATTTCGCCTACCTTCGGAGCGGGCTAGCCTCCCTTCGAGCTCCGGTGGTGACTAGCCTTCTGGGTCACAAGACGCGGTGGCGTCGCAGAGGTTACGGACGACGAGGACCCATTTTGCGGCTCCTCCTCTGGTTCTTGCTCAGCGGATCACTATCCGTCCTATCAAAGACAGGTAAAAAACCATAGTATATTAAATATTAGATGTTGTCTTTTGTTACTTAATGAGTTAACATACTTTGTAGATGTCGGTACGACTTTTCGTTCACAGGGGCCCAGAAACACCACAGGCAGGTGAACGGTGTCATGGGGGCTATTGTTAAGTTGCACTACCCCGGTAACATCAACGATTTCCCTGCCCTGTCGTGGGATGACTACACTCGTGTCTCTCACGAGGTCCACAACACCCTTCATGGAACCGTGTGGAATGATTTTATTGTAAGTTTAACTGTTTAATTTTTTCTCAATTGATTTAAATTGTTAATGCATATCACTTAAATGTTTGTTTGCTTACAACTAAGGTACCAAGTAGAGGAACCGAGCATGGAGGATCATGCGAGACGCGTGTTCTACTACAACACATGGAAGCTCGCGACAGCTGCGTTGTCGCACGCCCGGATCCAGGTCGTCAACATGTACCACAAAGCTTCACCCCCAGGAGCAACAGCAGGAAAGAGGGTCCATTTAGGAAGGACCGCTTTACATACTTGACAAAGGAGCAATACACGGAGGAAAGTTTTTATTGTTAAATATTTACAATGCCTATTTATGTTAACTGCATTAATTAAATATGAATTTTATGCAAGTTAGTATTTACTGGTTACAGGATCGACCAGAGGCGTACATAGCTCCCTGTCGGCAATGGGCTAGCGATGCTTTCATCGCTAAGTCCATAAAGGCAAGACAGTGCCACCTAGGGTCCGAGGGCAAGCACAACTACGGCAGTGACAAATACATGTGTTTGGCTAAATGCATGGTAAGCACAATTTAAGTTCATTTATGTTCAGAATATATTTGTCTCACTAACATGGCTATACAGGACCGAGAGACCGGTCAGGAGCTAACCCTGTCCCAGGTTTGGAAGAGAGGTCACAAGGGAAGTGACCCTTCTCAGCCAGGGCAGTGCAGTTAGGTCACGGGCGATCGACTGGTAAGTTTTTAAAATTCATAATTTTCATTATAATTAATACTATTATTGACACACTTACAAGATTTATTTTTTTTTAGGAAAAGTACGCGCAGGAGGTCGCGGAGATACACGCGAAGATTACGATTGGAAAACAAGCCAATCGACCCCCGAGACGTGTACGCGAGCGGAGGCGGGAAGACCCATGGACGGTGAGTTGGTCATTTGTTTCATTTGTTTTTCAATCTATCTTATTCTAATTAGTAATTTTCATTCTTTTGTAGGTTTGCCAATTTTGATGGAGTTGTCGACTCGAGTTCGGCGCGACCTCCGAGAGGCATTTCATTGAGGTAGGCCTCGTCCGTTGGGCCATCAAGTGGGCGTCTCTCGCGGAACCAGTTGGGGCTCATTGCCTTGAAGGAGACGCTAGCGTGGACCCAAGAGGAGCTGGAGAGGTCGAGGGCAGAGCAGGAGAGGATAAGGGTGGAGCAGGAGAGGGCGAGGGCGGAGCTGAAGAGGGCGAGGGAGGAGCAAGAGAGGTCGAGGTCCTTCTAGGAGGTCACGAGCCTGTACATGGCCCAAATGCAAGCAACGGTGGCGGTGAAAGTTGCCTAGAGGGGGGTGAATAGGCTAATTGACCTGCAAATGACTCAATAAAACGAGATTAAATTGCAGGGGGGCGGACTAGTCCGGTCAGGGGGCGGACTAGTCCGGTCAGCCTGCGTGAATAACCCTAAAAGGATGTTTCTAGCAAGTTTTAGGGGATTTTCTCAATGCTACAAGTGAGTGTATGTTTAAGTCAAGTTGAGCAACAACCCAAACAAGAGCAAGTCAAGTTTCCACAAGTTTGTAGCAATGCGGAGTATGAAACGAGACTACCAACTCTAGAACAAAGTAATCAATAGAGTAAATGCGAAGAACACAAGGAGACAAGGATTTTATCCCGAGGTTCGATCCCACACAAGGAATCTACGTCCTCGTTGAGGAGTCCACAAAAGGACCGGGTCCAACAACCCTTCCCTCACCAAGTTTACCGCACGGGCCTAACTTGGTTCTCCACTAATCACAACGGTGATTACAAAGTTCGTTGGGGCTTCTCACAAACTGAGGCTCCCACACCACAAAGATGATCAACACAGTAAAACAAACTCAATACACAGCCCACAAAGACTCAACGAGTGCAAGAGATCAAACCGGGAGCACAAGCGCGATGTTCTTCCTCTTCTCCACCTCACTAAACCCTAATCCACTCAAGAATTAGTTTTAGAGGGAAAGTAGGCAAGAAGGAGGCTTAGGAGTGCTCCAAGTTGGCTGTGGCGGCGCTAGGGTTTGAGTTTTTCCAAGGGTGTTTGAAATGAGGCCGGGGGTCCCCTTTTTATAGAGGTCCCAACCCCAATTTGCTGACTTCAGCAAAAGGACGGACTAGTCCGGCCACTGGCCCGGACTAGTCCGGCCTAGGGGACCACTGACTCCTTTGTCAGGTCCCGACAGCTGACACACGATCGTCACGCTACCCGCCAAACTTCAAATTCAAACGGTCACTTCCAGAACGGACTAGTCCGGTCAACACCGGACTAGTCCGATCTCACACAGAGCCTTTTGCTCCGGGTGAAAACGGACTAGTCTGAGGACCACGGACTAGTCCGGCCCCTAGGGCGGACTAGTCCGGTCCTCCCAGACTTAGCCATAGAAGCACCTTTTCTTAGCCAACCCGGACTAGTCCGGCCCCACGGGCGGACTAGTCCGTTCTCACTCAGGACCTCTTGGTCCGGTCCAAAACGGACAAGTCCGAGGTTTTGGGACTTCATCCCCAAAACCCACTCACAGCTAACCGGACTAGTCCGGTCACAAACGGACTAGTCCGATCTCAGTCAGACCCTTCTGGTCCGGCCAGAAACGGACTTGGCCGGCCAGGGACGGACTAGTCCGGCCTCCTGCACGGACTAGTCCGGCCCTACGGCCAGACCACTCAATCACTCATTTCTTTCATAGGTTTGACCTCTAAACCACTTTGAGCTCCCAAACTTGATCTCAATGCACTTGACACACACACCCTCCTATTACTACGGCTAGTCTAACTCAACCACGCTAGAAACCCTAGTTTCTACGCTTCGAGTTGACTCCGTTTCCTTCCTTTTCCTTTTTGAGGGTTTGCGTCTCCAATTGAGTCCATACCTGTGCTAAGATCACTTGAGCTCATTAGCGACTTAATTGTCGTCATCAATCATCCAAAACCCACGGGGAACCTAGATGCACTTTCAATCTCCCCCTTTTTGGTGATTGATGACAACACATTAAGTCCTTCACAAATAAGAGTGTAAAGTTTGGTTTTCATAACATGTGTGCGTATGAATGACTCCCCCTCAAAGTATGCAACAAGTAAAAGGGATGGAGAAGTTCTTTCATACCCACACACGTTATGGTGGGGTGCCTACGTGATGTGCTCAACAGTTTGGACAAGACATGAATAGTATCAATATGTTCATAGGATTGACAATAAGAGCAATATATTGATAGTAAGCAACAATAACGAGTCTTGCACAAATATAAATATCCAAGAGCATAAATATGTTACAAGATGGACATGCATCACAAAACACACCCACACACAGTTAACTCCCCCTTAACTCTCCCCCTTTGGCATCAAGGCACCAAAAAGGAAAAGAAGGGAGGAAGCTAACACCTAAGAATTAGTCCTCGTCTTCGCCACTTCCACTCTCCGTGGCCTCGGAATCTTCGACGTCGTCCTCATCATCGACGTCGTCGTCGTCGTCGTCGGAGTTCCTTGCCGAGGGAGCAGCCCGAGAGGAGCTTCCATCCTCTTGGAGCTGGGCGAGCTCATCGGCGGTGAAGGTGGGGAATGGAGTGATCTCCCCATCACTCACCTCCGGGGAGGACATCGGGACCTCCAGCTTGTCGCACACCGCCTTAAGGTACTTCTCTTGGCGCTTGTGTGCCCTCTGAGCGCGAATCTCTTGCTTCCGGTACGAGGTGATGATGGCCTTGAAGCACTTGAAGAACGCACTCATGGACTGAGGCGGAGGCGGAGAAGGAGGTGCCACTGGGCGAGACGGAGGATCTGCATTCTTGCGACGAGGAGGAACAGGCAGAGGCGGGGGAATCTGAGGACGCAGTCTCTTATGTGTGACATCCTTCAGGAAGGTAATTCCGGAGACTGACTCAATTAGGCACATCACATAAGGAGCATAGCCACAAGATCTGTTGGGGGTATGAGATATATTGAAGATATCATCAAAGATGTACTCAGCTAGGTTGAAGCTTTCTTCCCCATCTATCAGCACAAGCAAATGGCTCAAGTTGCCCTGGATGACTCCGGCATCTCCATCCTTCGGGGCAATGGTCTTCCGAAGAAGGCGGTTGAGCACACTGAAAAATGGCTTGATATTTCTTGCCAGTCCTGCCTCATAAGGAAGATGATCTGGATACATGAAGTCAAGGGCATCTCGATCTAGGGCCTTGAGGTTGGAGATGATGATCTCATGCTCAAGGTGTTCTTCCAATCCTAAGATCTTGGCAAAGTCTTCAAATGTGACTGTGTACTGCTCTCCATTGGTCATCCATGACATCCGGCGATTGCCAAAGGAGTGAAAGTAGACGGTCGAGTAGAATTGCACAATCACCTCAATGTTCCAGTCGTACTGGAAACCCATGATATCCTTGATTCCATGTCGTTCTGCTGCATTGATCACAGCATCAAATGCAGCATGTTTCTTCTGAGCCATGTAGTCCCAGTCAACCCACTGGGCATCAGTCACAGGAGTCTTCATCTTCATGTAGACGAGGCGATAGTAATCGCAGTGGAAGTCACACCAGAACCTAGGGTCGGTGGTGGACTTCTCATACTTATAGACATTCTCGTCTCTGAGCCTCCTGGCCTTCTCAGCTCCTTTTCCTTTGAAGGTATTAGCTGAGAGGTTGGGCTGACGGTTTGGATTCCGTGCTGGACTGTGCATCACCAGAGGCTCAGCAGCCTGAGCCTTCCCTTTTTCCCGAATCACCACTCCTCCGGGTGCCTTCTTGGCTGGCACCTTGATGGAGGGCTTCTTCTTTTTCGGCTCAACTGGAGCCGGGGCTTTTCCCTTCTTTGGGTCGCGCTCGACCCTAGGGGCAGCCTCTTCTTGGGCTGGCTCCTTGCCCTTCGCTTTCTCGCCAACAGTGACGAGCTTCTTTCGCTTAGGAGCGCTGGCCTCAGCAGCCCTGGAGTTGTGGGCCTCCCTATCCTCTCTTTTCTTCTTCCTCAGCTCATGGAGGGATTCCGCGGTGGCACGAGCAATGGCTTCATCCTCATTGTAAATGCTCGCAGCCACCTTGGATGCTTCGAGTGCCTTGAGCTTTCTTTCCTCCTTGGCCTTCTGCGCCTCAATTAGCGCAGCCTTAGTCCGAGCCTCAGCAATTTGGGCCTTGGTACGCCCCTCGAGGTGGACACGCGGAGGAGAGCGCTCGGAGTTCGACATTCTTCAAAAAAGATGGAGGAAGGAAGATATGAGCCTAGGAAGAAGAGGTATTGCCGAAAAGATCTCGAGAACCAACTAGAGGTAAGGTTTGCCCTGTGCAGACCGGACTTGTCCGCCCCAGGGACGGACTAGTCCGCTGGCCGGACTTGTCCGCCTGGTGGCCGGACTAGTCCGGGTTACACAGGAAGAACCCTAACCCTAATCAATTCATCGAAAAATTTGTGAATCAATGCGCAATACTCCTAGGCTATGATCGCAAGGATGTATGGAACAACATTAACGAAGATGTTCCTATCAAAAACTTGAAGAATCAAGAATGGGGCTAGTTTTTGAGGAACGGTGAAATACCTTCAAAAATCCGCTTGATTCATCGAAATCGGCGTGGATCTCGAAGATGGAGCGCGGGGAAGTGATCCCTAACTCCTAAGGGCTTCGATGCGCGGATTGGAGTTGAGTTTTGGTGGTTGGAGCGCAAAATCGCCGATTTGGGGGCGGTTGTGCGCGTGTGGAAGTTTGAGAGGCAAATGAGAGAGAGAGAGGGGGGGTTTGGGCCGCCTGGGGGTTTAAGTCCCCAAGGGCCGGACTAGTCCGGTTGAGGGGCCGGACTAGTCCGGTCTGCGGACCAGACCCAGACTAGTCCGGGTGCGGACTTGTCCGGTGGAAGGCCGGACTAGTCCGGTGTGCGGACTAGCCGCGGACTAGTCTGACCCGGACTTGTCCGGCCATAGGGGCGGACTAGTCCGGTCCAGCTGGGCTGAAAAACAATATATTTGGGTTTTGCCCATAAAGATAAGTCCTTTTGGACAGATATAGCAAGGAAAACATGACAAACATGATTATGAGTCAATAAAGAACAACTTGTGGACATTTTCTTGAAGAAAATAGATTTCTCAAACAAATTTGAGGAGAAATCGACATAGAGAGGAGTTTTTCGAAATGTGGCTCAAAAAAAATATGAGGAATGGAGCTTAAGCCACGTTTCGAGAATCCAACACGTTGAGCTCACTTCTTAGCTCACAGAAACGCTTCTCGTCAAGAGGCTTTGTGAAGATGTCCGCAAGTTGATGTTCCGTCCTCACATGCGAAATCTCAATTTCTCCCTTCATTGAGTGATCTCGCAGGAAATGGTGTCGAATGTCTATGTGTTTGGTCCTAGAGTGTTCCACCGGATTATGGGCTATCTTGATTGCACTCTCGTTGTCACACAAGAGTGGAATTTTACGCAGGTTAATCCCATAATCCCTAAGAGTTTGTCGCATCCAAAGAAGTTGTGCACAACAACTTCCGGCTGCAACATATTCCGCTTCGGCGGTGGATAGAGCAATAGAGTTTTGCTTCTTGGAGGACCAAGACACAAGAGATCGACCCAAGAATTGGCACGTACCCGATGTGCTCTTCCTATCAACTTTGCACCCCGCATAGTCCACATCGGAATATCCAATGAGGTTAAACTTGGATCCTTTGGGGTACCAAAGTCCTAGGGTGGGTGTGTGTACAAGGTATCTCAAGATCCTTTTAACGGCGGTTAAATGACAAGCCTTGGGTGCTGCTTGAAAGCGTGCACACATACACACACTTAGCATGATATCGGGCCTAGATGCACAAAGATAGAGAAGTGATCCGATCATAGACCTATATAGCTTTTGATCCACACTTGGACCGTCCTCATTTAGGTCTAGGTGTCCATTTGTTCCCATAGGGGTTTTGATGGGTTTTGCTTTGTCCATGTCAAACTTTCTTAGAATATCTTGAGTATACTTAGTTTGACTTATGAATGTTCCTTCTTTGAGTTGTTTCACTTGAAATCCTAGAAAGAACTTCAACTCACCCATCATGGACATTTCAAAACTCTCCGTCATTATCTTGGAGAACTCGTCACAAAACACCTTATTTGTGGAACCAAATATGATGTCATCCACATATATTTGGCACACAAAAAGATCCTCGTTGAAGTGTTTTGTGAAAAGGGTATAATCCGCTTTTCCTATCCGAAAACCATTTTCAACTAAAAAGTCTCTTAAGCACTCATACCAAGCTCTAGGAGCTTGCTTGAGACCATAAAGAGCCTTTCGCAATTTGTAAACATGGTTTGGATAGTCTTGGTCTTCAAACCCTGGAGGTTGCTCTACATAAACTTCTTCCTTGATTGGGCCATTAAGGAATGCACTCTTAACATCCATTTGGTAGAGTTTGAAGTCATGATGAGTAGCAAAGGCTAGTAATATCCGAATTGACTCAAGCCTAGCTACGGGGGCAAATGTCTCATCAAAGTCCAATCCCTCAACTTGTGAGTATCCTTTTGCCACAAGTCGTGCCTTGTTCCTAGTTACCACGCCATGCTCATCTTGTTTGTTGCGAAACACCCACTTGGTTCCAACAACATTAGCTTGAGGGCGCTTGACAAGCTCCCAAACCTTGTTCCTTTCAAAGTTGTTAAGCTCCTCTTGCATGGCAACTACCCAATCCAGATCTCTTAAGGCGTCTTCAACCTTATGTGGTTCCAAGGATGAGACAAAAGAGAAATGCTCACAAAAGTTTGCAACACGTGAGCGTGTAGTTACTCCTTTTGTGATATCTCCTAGAATGTTGTCAACGGGATGGTCCCGTTGAACACTTTGATGAACACGAGGATGCGGGGGTTGACCTCTTGAATTACTTGGTTCATCTTCTTCACTTTGGTCTCCCCCTTGATCCAAGCCTCCCCCTTGATCCTCATTCTCATTATCACTTTGGGGAGCTTCTAGTGGATTTTCAACTTGTCCAATGGGGATTTGACCTATTTCATAATGATGATGGTCACTTGGGCTTTGAGATGGTTCTTGAGGGCGAACATCTCCAAGTGCCATTTTCCTTAGAGCTTCTAGTGGAGGTTCCTCTTGATCAAGGGCATGTTGATCAACTTGCTCCACTTGAGAGCCATTGGTTTCGTCAAACACCACGTCACGTGCTACTTCAACAATTCCGGAGGATTTGTTAAACACACGGTACGCATGAGTGTTTGAGTCATATCCAAGCAAGAAACCCTCATCGGACTTTGAAGCGAACTTCGAAGTCCTAGGCTTCTTGTTGAGGATATAGCACTTGCTACCAAAGACCCGAAAGTAAGAAACATTGGGTTTCTTACCAATTAGAAGCTCATAAGGGGTCTTCTTGAGGAGGCGATGAAGGTACAATCGATTCACGGCATGGCAAGCGGTGTTAACCGCTTCCGCCCAAAACCGGTCCGATGTTTTGTACTCATCTAGCATCGTCCTTGACATCTCAATGAGCGTCCTATTCTTTCTTTCGGCTATGCCATTTTGTTGTGGAGAATAGGGAGCGGAAAACTCATGCTTGATGCCCTCCTCATCTAGGAACTCTTCTACTTGCATGTTTTTGAATTCGGTGCCATTGTCACTCCTTATAGCCTTGATCCTTAAGGTGAACTCATTTTGAGCTCTCCTTAAAAATTTCTTGAGGACACCGGGAGTTTCACTTTTATCATGCAAGAAGAACACCCAAGTATATCTAGAGAAGTCATCAACGATAACTAGACCATACTTGCTGCCACCAATGCTAATGTACGCAATGGGGCCAAAAAGATCCATATGGAGCAACTCCAAAGGTCTAGTTGTCGTCATGATATTCTTAGAGGGGTGTTGAGCTCCTACTTGCTTTCCCGCTTGGCAAGCACTACATGGCCTATCCTTTTCGAATACTACACCCTTTAGGCCACGAACATGCTCACCCTTAAGGAGCTTTTGAAGGTTCCTCATTCCAACATGGGCTAGCCTTCTATGCCAAAGCCATCCCATGTTGGCTTTAGCCATTAAGCATGTGTCAAGTTGAGCTTTATCCGCGGTGAAGTCCACAAGATAGAGCTTTCCCTTGAGCACTCCCTTAAAGGCTATCGAGTCATTACCTTCTCTAATGACACTCACTCCCTCACTAGTAAACACACATTTATATCCTCTATCACATAGTTGTGATATGGATAGGAGATTATAGTCTAGAGAATCAACATGCAAGACATTTGATAAAGTATGTAATGAGGAGATAGAAATTTTACCGGAGCCAAGGATTTTCCCTTGGCTATTGTCCCCAAAGAAGATTCCTTCACTTGGGTCCTTATTCTCCTCATACTCTATGAACATGCTTCTCTCTCCGGTCATGTGGTTGGTGCATCCGCTATCCAATACCCATTTCGATCCACCGGAGGAGTAAGCCTACAAAACAAGTTTTATGCCTTTCTTTTAGGTACCCAAGCGGAGTTGGGTCCTTTGACGTTAGTGGTTAGGCATTTTGGCACCCACACGCAAGGCTTGGGGCTCTTGCGGAGTGGCCCAACATATCTAGCAAACACCTTGCCGTGTTTGTTCTTCTTCAACACATAAGATGGATCAAAATTATGAAATAAATGATGCGGTTCAGATTTAGGCAAGTTTTTGCTAGAGGGTGAGTTCTTTTCATTTTTAGTTTGGGATGAACTCCCCTTAACAAAGACAATCATGTCTTTGCCATACTTGGAGGTTTTGGCGTTATGCCTTGCACCTCTAGTATAGCCAAGACCATCCTTGACATGGGGTGGTCTTGTGTTGGTGAATGCACTTCGTGCATATGCCACCTTTTCCTTGTCAAAGATGGCACCCTTAGGTGCTTGTTTGCCTTGTGCTAGGTTGAGTTCATCCTTAAGTTTAAGGATCAAGTTGGAGCACTTGCAAGGTGATGTTGCCTTGGATGAGGCCTTTGAGGAGGTTGAGCTCTTGAAGGAAGAGGTTACATTGTTCTTGAGTGACTCAATTTGAGTCTCAAGGATCTTGTTAGCTTTTGACAAGCTTCCAAGTTCATCCTTGAGCTCAATCGACTTCTCCTCAAGACTTGAACACGTTTTCTTGCAGAGTGCAAGTTCGTGTTCCAATGCCTTGCTCTTCTCTCTTTCGAGCTCAAGGAGCTCATCAAGCTCTTGACATCTCTCCTTCTCAAGGATGAGCATGTCCTCCTGTCTATTGATGAGATCTTCCTTCTCAAAGATCTCATCCATAAGCAACTTCATCCTACGCAAGGTGCTTTTGCTTATGTCCTTAAACATATGCTCATTTTCACTAGCACTATCAAAATCATCATGTGAGGAAGTTGGGGAGGAAGGATGAGATGTTACCTTTCTCTTTCCTTCCCTTGCCATAAGACAAGTAGGCTTGTGGTCGTTGTTGAGGTTGGGGAAGAGCTTGCCTCCCTTAGAGTTCCTCCCGATGGCTATGGTGGCCATCTTCTCCTCTTCTTCTTCGGAGGAGGACTCATCGTTAGAGTCCCACTCCTTCCCCAAATGGGCTTGTCCGGAGGACCTCTTCTTCTTGAAGAATCTCCTTTCTTGAGGCTTCCCTTCCTTCTTTTTCTTCGTTTCTTCGTGTGGGCAATCAGCGATGAAGTGCCCATACTCGCCACAGTTGTAGCAAGACCTTATTGATTTGGGTCTTGCTCTTTCCTTTCCCTTGCCTTCATGGTTGTGCCCCCCTTTCTTCCTCCTCATCATTCTTTTGAATTTGTTGATGAAGAAGGCCTCCTCCTCATCGGTGCCGAGGCTCTCCTCATCACTTTCTTCTTGCTCCTTTGAAGAGGGCGTTGCCTTGAGTGCAACGTTCTTCATCTTGGAGGCGGTGAACTTTTGGAGGTCGTTGTAGAAGAGCTCCTCCTTCTCCATGATTTCATGGTTAATGATCCTCCCAAGGACCTCCTCCGGGGTCATTTGAGTGAACCCCGGGCTTTCCCGAATCATGGAGCATAAAGAGACGTTCCTAGGCATGAATGCCCGGATCATCCTCTTCACCACCTCGTGGTCGGTCCACTTGGTGCAGCCATAAGATCGGCTCTTGTTGATCAGCACCTTTAGCCGGTTGTACATGTCTTGGGGGGATTCACCATCCAAGATGGCAAATCTCCCAAGCTCTCCTTCGATGAGCTCGATCTTGGCCTCCTTGACCACTCGGTTTCCCTCATGCGCCGTCTTGAGGGTGTTCCATATGTCTTTGGCCACTTCAAGGCCATCGACACGGTTGAACTCATCTCTAGAGAGAGATGAGATGATCACACCCGCAGCTTGAGCGTTGCGGTGGATGAGGATGGCTTGTTCTTGAGTTATGTTGTCCTCATCCTTTGGAATCTCCACCCCGGTCATGACAATTTGCCACAACGCTGGGTTGAGTGACACGAGGTGGATCTTCATGTTATGTTTCCACATACCGTAGTCCGTTCCATCGAATTGGGGAGGTTTCCCCAATGGGATGGACAGGTAGTGGTTGTTGGCGGCAAGGCGTTCATAGTTGAACCCTTGCCGGTTGTAGTTGACTCCACCACCACCGCTTGATTGGTTTGATGGATCAATCTTGGAAATGTTCAACTTCTCCCGGAGCTTCGCCTTGAGTTGGCGAGTCTCCTCATCGTCCGTTGGCTTATCTTGATAAGCCAACGTCTCCTCACGGGTCGCCTCGTAGTTGCTGCTCGATGCATCATCATTCACCACTCCGGCCATCTCTCCGAGTTGTTAGACTCTTTGTGGAGAGTCTTGCTCTGATACCAATTGAAAGTTGCCTAGAGGGGGGGTGAATAGGCTAATTGACCTGCAAATGACTCAATAAAACGAGATTAAATTGCAGGGGGGCGGACTAGTCCGGTCAGGGGGCGGACTAGTCCGGTCAGCCTGCGTGAATAACCCTAAAAGGATGTTTCTAGCAAGTTTTAGGGGATTTTCTCAATGCTACAAGTGAGTGTATGTTTAAGTCAAGTTGAGCAACAACCCAAACAAGAGCAAGTCAAGTTTCCACAAGTTTGTAGCAATGCGGAGTATGAAACGAGACTACCAACTCTAGAACAAAGTAATCAATAGAGTAAATGCGAAGAACACAAGGAGACAAGGATTTTATCCCGAGGTTCGATCCCACACAAGGAATCTACGTCCTCGTTGAGGAGTCCACAAAAGGACCGGGTCCAACAACCCTTCCCTCACCAAGTTTACCGCACGGGCCTAACTTGGTTCTCCACTAATCACAACGGTGATTACAAAGTTCGTTGGGGCTTCTCACAAACTGAGGCTCCCACACCACAAAGATGATCAACACAGTAAAACAAACTCAATACACAGCCCACAAAGACTCAACGAGTGCAAGAGATCAAACCGGGAGCACAAGCGCGATGTTCTTCCTCTTCTCCACCTCACTAAACCCTAATCCACTCAAGAATTAGTTTTAGAGGGAAAGTAGGCAAGAAGGAGGCTTAGGAGTGCTCCAAGTTGGCTGTGGCGGCGCTAGGGTTTGAGTTTTTCCAAGGGTGTTTGAAATGAGGCCGGGGGTCCCCTTTTTATAGAGGTCCCAACCCCAATTTGCTGACTTCAGCAAAAGGACGGACTAGTCCGGCCACTGGCCCGGACTAGTCCGGCCTAGGGGACCACTGACTCCTTTGTCAGGTCCCGACAGCTGACACACGATCGTCACGCTACCCGCCAAACTTCAAATTCAAACGGTCACTTCCAGAACGGACTAGTCCGGTCAACACCGGACTAGTCCGATCTCACACAGAGCCTTTTGCTCCGGGTGAAAACGGACTAGTCTGAGGACCACGGACTAGTCCGGCCCCTAGGGCGGACTAGTCCGGTCCTCCCAGACTTAGCCATAGAAGCACCTTTTCTTAGCCAACCCGGACTAGTCCGGCCCCACGGGCGGACTAGTCCGTTCTCACTCAGGACCTCTTGGTCCGGTCCAAAACGGACAAGTCCGAGGTTTTGGGACTTCATCCCCAAAACCCACTCACAGCTAACCGGACTAGTCCGGTCACAAACGGACTAGTCCGATCTCAGTCAGACCCTTCTGGTCCGGCCAGAAACGGACTTGGCCGGCCAGGGACGGACTAGTCCGGCCTCCTGCACGGACTAGTCCGGCCCTACGGCCAGACCACTCAATCACTCATTTCTTTCATAGGTTTGACCTCTAAACCACTTTGAGCTCCCAAACTTGATCTCAATGCACTTGACACACACACCCTCCTATTACTACGGCTAGTCTAACTCAACCACGCTAGAAACCCTAGTTTCTACGCTTCGAGTTGACTCCGTTTCCTTCCTTTTCCTTTTTGAGGGTTTGCATCTCCAATTGAGTCCATACCTGTGCTAAGATCACTTGAGCTCATTAGCGACTTAATTGTCGTCATCAATCATCCAAAGCCCACGGGGAACCTAGATGCACTTTCAGGCGGTATGTCATTTAAACTACCGTGGTTTAATTTCATAGCATTTTAGTAACATATACCTTCTAATATTTTGCAATGGCAGACTCTTGCTCGATAAGTGGTTAGCAGATCGAGATTCCTCTATTTCCGCTGCCACTGGTCACCCCGGCATAGGTGCCCCCCAACACAGGTGCCCCCAGCGCAGGTAATAAACTCTTTCTTTACTATTGTCATATTCATTTTAGTATTTCACATAGGGAGAGGAGGTAGAACATCGGATGAGAGAGAGAGTGAGATAGAGGTGAAGTAAGAGAGACATAGATAGTGAGAGATGGAGTGCGAGATGGGGTAAAGTGAGAGAGAGAGGATGCTAGAGAGGGAGAGGAAGAGAGAGAGAAAGTG
Organism: Tuctoria greenei; assembly: GCA_036927565.1. Taxonomy (NCBI): domain Eukaryota; kingdom Viridiplantae; phylum Streptophyta; class Magnoliopsida; order Poales; family Poaceae; genus Tuctoria; species Tuctoria greenei. The sequence continues at coordinate 61,922,098 of JAYESD010000012.1, read as the reverse complement.
ATTGAGAGGAAGAGAGTGAGAGAATGATAGAAAGAGAGGGAGAGGAAGACAGAAATTGTGACAGAAGAGAGAGAAAGTGAGGTAGAGGAAGAGTGAGAGAATGAGAAAAAGAGATAGAGGGAGAGGAAGAGAGTGTGAGAGAATGAGAGAAAGAGATCGAGGGAGAGGGAGAGAAAGATAGAGAGGGGGAGGAAGAGAGTGACATGATGAAAGTTAGAAAGAAAGAGTGTAAGATGAATTTATAACATGTCTAACTCTAATGTTCTTTTGCAGGATTTAGCGACGGCAGCGCAAACTCCTTCGGCACAGCTACCGACGCCCGGAGGGACGTGCGGAGACAGGCTTTTTGGTTCTGAGGGTAGTCAAGGGGCTAGCATGTACCCCGGTTGGAGTTTGTGTTGTGAGTGATGTGTTTCAAACAATTTGAGACTGTTTCTTGCTGATATATATATATATATATATATATATATATATATATATATGTATATATATATATATATATATGTGTGTGTGTGTGTGTGTGTGCGCGCGTGCGCGCGCGCGCGCGAGATCGCCATCGTCGAGGCAGGCAATTTCTGTTTTTTTAAAAAAAATTAAATACATAACTTACGTCGGCTATGGCAAGGCCGATGTAAGTTAGCAAGGGCTAACTTACGTCGGCTACAAAAGACCGACTTAATTACGCTAACTTACATCAGCATCCGATGTAAGTTAGCATAATTACGTCTAAACTGCCACGTTGGCCGACAACCGATGTAATTAAGGGAAAACCAACTTAATTAGTAACTTACGTCGGCATTTGCCTTAATTACTGTGGCCCTGGCCGACGTAATTGATTGGGTTTCCTGTAGTGACCAAGATCATCCACTGTTAGCCATGACAAAGCTCTAGATTTAATACCAAAATTCAGAGAAGCCATTTACTTGTTGGAATTTTAGAGACAACAATATTCCATAAAAAATTCTCATTCTTGGCCCAGATCCTCATGGTACCTAGTCTCCAATTAAAATCGTTTAGCAATAGAAAACTTTGTTTAGAAGCTTTCTTCTTGTAGTTTCAATATCACTCATATATATATATATATATATATATATATATATATATATATATATATATATATATATATATATATATATATATATATATATTGTTGCATATCATATAGTGACTGAGCTCGAGGAGGCCCAAGAGGCACTGGACAGCATCCTCCTAAAAGTAACTTTGAACCTGACTCGCAACCAGGCAAGCCCCGGTTTGTATTTAAGTGTCTTTGCAAAGTTTTGATTTGTGTCACCTATGTCTAGGGTGAGATATGTGCATTATGTCTAAGGTGATTGAAACTCGACATGCATGACCCCAAATCCTATGGAGTATTGGGTAGTCTACAGCTCGATGAGTAGAAATGATATGCTAATGTTTTCAGGATTCTGGTAGATGTAGAGTAGTTAGAATCTAATCGTGATATATGGTTTATATCACACGGGATTGGTTTGTGTATGAAACGGGATTATGAGTATGAATATGAGACCGAGCAGGGATAGGATGAAGTTAGACGGGGTCTCACGTGTGTGGCCTGCTTGTGTCGATTGAGGACCGATCCGTGTGCGGCCCTGTTGGACAAGTTTGAACTGTACTGGATGGATATTGGCTATATGGGAACCAGGAAACTGATGTAATTGATTAACCTCGGTGTCGAGGCTTACCATACCATTTTATAGGGGTGGGTTGAGGGAAGCAAGGTGTAAATCTGCTGGTGGGCACAGACACACTCCGCGTGGGGACCTCGTGCCCGTTATGGAAGACCGGTTCAACATTTGGGTTTCCTTTGAAAGGTTGTTGCATACAACACAGAATTGAAGTGTAATTTGCTCCACTTCCAAAATGGATGTATGTGACGTGTTGTACGGGTGTCTACTGATTGCAATGACCATCCCTCGCAGTTATTTGAGCACCGTTTGTTCACTGAGCTATGACATAGTAAATATTAAAGCAGTCAGGAGAATATGATGTATTGAATTATAATTGTTTTGCAACCATGCCTATTGTATTATAATGCTCAACAAATTTACATTCCTGAACATTTAACTTGCTGCTAACAAGATGAAAGCAAGGGTCCACTTGTAGGTGAGTGATTTATGCAATATTACTACCTATGTTTATATGCAAACTGCATGTAGAGTTTCATGCTTAGGTGAGATGTTTAAGTCTTGTTGAGCCTTTGTGCTCATAGTTGTTATATTTAGTTGTTTGCAAGGGAGACGTATGAGGAAGGGCCTGAGGATGAGGCAATGCCCCCGTTGGGGTAATACCGCCGAGTGGGAGCCCTGCACGCCGTCGTGATCTTCACTTGTGTGCTACCAGTGTATAGTATCCCCAGGCTGGACGGCTGTACTTTTGGATAGCTAGGCTCAGTTTAGCTATGAGTATGACTTCCGCTGCATATTAAGTATTGTAAAAGACTTCCGCTGTTTATAGAAATAAAACTTTTTATTTTATCGTATTCTCTTCATGTGTGTTGTTGGGTGCCTCATCACATGGCAACAGCCTCTGCGATTCCTAGAATGCGTAGACCCCATCCTCATAGCCTGGTATCAAAGCTGCATTGGGAATAGCATGCTCGAAAAGTGCCTATTTTTAAAACTTAGAAGTAGTCGAGTGAGGATTAGTTACTATGTCCACATAAGGTCTATTATAGTACTAGGTACTTAAGGTGGCAAAGCTAACATATGTGTTATTATAGTCTATAATGACACTCCGACATTAGGTAAGAGGTAAGGTATACCACCGCAAGAGGATCAATTGTGGTAAGCTCTCCGTACGAGAGGTAGTACGATGATTGTTCCCTATGGCTTGGCACGAGAGTTAATATGAGTCTTTGAAACTTCTCATGGTTCTGGGAACATATGAAAATGTTGCTCCCTAGCGTGCTTCAGGCAAAAGCGAGAATACCCCATCGTGTGGTCAAAAACACGAAGTATGCAACTCTTGAACGTTCAATGTTCAAAGGGCCATACACAGCGTTGATCCCTAGCGCAAGAGATAAATTACGTGGCCACCTATTGTGCGGTTGAAAAGCACGTAGTGTGTTTTTTAATAAACACTTGAAAGCGCCTCCTACTAGTGCAGCATTAGGCAAACAAGTGGGACCCCCGTCGGATGGTAGAAAACCCAGTCATGTACCTCGAGACGTGGCTCAGCTCGGGGCGGCCCGTGTGGAATGATACGAGACGAATGTTCTTACTTGCATATATATTATTGTGACTGCCTGAAATGATCACCCCCTGTGGGTCGTGCCACACGGCACCATAATGAGTGTTCTGTAAATTGTGTGTCTTGTACAGGTACACTAACCATGTTTTAAGTAGATCGTGTTGAAAATGTTTGTGAGTGAACGTCATTAGTGCCACCGTTGAGACATATGCCGGAATACCGGCTTAGGAATTTTTTTTGGTGAGGACGTAGTACCGGCATTGCATTCGAGTTTTATCGGGCGCGTTGACGACGATATCCGTGTCGGAGGTGCAACTTAACAACAAGTAAAAATTTTACCTTAGGATTATGTTTGAATTTGTAGTATCTGTTTTGGAGCGTTTTGAACAGATTGCGAATTAACCATGTGTTCGCTGCACTCAGCAGGCATATGATTTGGAAACATGAGGAAGTTCTCCACAAGTTTCATTATCAGCTCCAATGCAGATTTCAAGATTTAAAACTTGAAAACTTCACTTGAACTTAAAGTGCCCAGTTCCATATTCAAACTGTGAAGTGGACAGAAAAATGCCTATCTTTGGAATAGCATTACTCTCTATATAAGTCACTACTGAAGATCTACCATATGGTTGGAAATTTTAGGGAGTCCTATAAAACTCCTATGTTCAGCTCCAGATCAGAATCCCCTTGTAACTTGATGAAAATTTCGAAATTCCAATCTCTGCCAAATCTGGACAGAGAGTGAGCAGTTTCTGTACCTTGTCACTGTTTCTATCGTATCTTTTAGTAGAATCAACGAATGGCTTCATGTAATACATTTATGGAATGCTGAGGTTGTATGTAACAATTTCAATTTTTGTCTTTTGCAAATTATGATTTTTATCTATCTGGAAATTGTGGACAAAATCAGCCATGAACAAAGGAGCTGCTGTCAAAATTTTTCCAGAACAATTGTCAACTTACAAAAGCCATATCTCCTCGACCAGAACTTATATGGAGGCAAATAAAGACATTCTGTATAGGCCATTTAGTGTTCTACAACTCTGTAGTTGAACTCCGGTCCAGATTGTGTCACTAACTGGTCGAAACATTTTAATCTCTCCAGACTGGTCAGCTGGACCAGAAATTGGACAGAGAAACCAGTTTTGAATTCTTCAATTCAAATCACTTTGGTTTCAATTTCATGTGCTATGTCTCATGTCCAGCAATTTTTTCAGCACAGTGTGTTAGAATTGAGTATGTGACACACTTGAAATACCATTTCGAGCGATGACATGTTTGTGTCTTATACAATTGCGAGAGTACACGTTCGCTAACGCACTCAACGTCCCGTCGTGACCTACGATAGTCGAAATGGACTTCCATCCATGAAGTTCATTACTTTGGAACTTGATTATAGTAACATAGTCCAGGGATGTTTTATGTTGTATAGAGTTTACACTTTATCAATATGTGTGAATGTTATGCGTGTCACTTTGTTAATTCTCGCATTCCTATTATATGAACTGGATGCAGTAAACAAACATGTTGCTGATCTTTGGATAATATAGATGCAGAATAGTGCGTATACGCTCTACGTTCGAGGTGGGAGGCTCCAATCGAGGTGGTGGTGATGAGTCTCCACGTCTGGAGCAAACTACGACCCAACAACAGCAACCACCACCTGAACCTTTGAGGACTCTTGTGGAGATTCTCGCCGCAGTGCTCGGCTCAAACGATGAGCAAACCGAGTTGCTGTGTATGCTGGTGCAGAATTCGTCCGGTCAAGGGGGGCGACAAGACAATGGGCAATGCCAGTCCCAATAGAGTTCGTACTCAGATTTCATGGCAACACATCCACTGGTCTTCACAGAGGCCGAGGAGCCTCTGGAGGCGGACAACTTTATCTGCACCCTCGAGGTGAAGTTTGGGCTGCTCTAATGCACCGAACACCAGAAGGCGTTGTTTGCAGTGCAGCAGCTTCAAAGTGCTGCCGGTGCATGGTGGGCGAACTATATCGCATCACTGTCGGTTGGTCACGCCGTCGCATGGGCAGAATTTCAGGAGGCGTTCTGCGCCTACCATATACCACCCGGTATCATGAATGGGAAGCTTCAGGAGTTTCATGAGCTGATGAATATTCTCGCGCGTTCAATCATCTGGCGCAGTATTCGCCGGATTCCGAGGCTTGAATTCAAAGATGAAAATGCAACTCGCACAATGCAACCACTGCACCTTCAACGACATTGTCAATGTCGCGATTGTATAGGAGGATGCTCAGTGCGAGCTCGTTTTTGATAATATGAAACGCAGCGCGCCATCAGGCAGCAGCGGTGGTGCTCCACAGAAATATCGTTTGGTGTACCGCTCACCATCTGGTCAGTGATGGCAGCAACCAGCGCGATCGCTGCAGTTCCGTTGTCGTTCTTTCAACGCACCGAGTTTCTGACCGCTATTCCCACAACAGATCCAACAGCAGCAAAGGATGGTCCTGCGTGTGTATCCACCTCCACCACGTGCACCAGGATTTTGTCCGCAGATTGAAGGGAACCTGACACAATACACGTGCTATACATGTGGTCGTGTTGGGCATTTTGCAAGGGACCGCTCTGAGCAGCGACAGGACAGCGGACAAGCACCATATCAGGGTTCAACTCAGCCCCGCAACCAGCCCAAGAAACCAGCACCAAAACCCGGCAACGTCCACCACCTAGCTATCGAAGTCATGCCGGAAGGCGAACCCGACCTCGCGGGTAAGTTTTCTCTACTCCAAAATCATGTAGTCATACTATTTGACTCCGGTGCCACCCATCATTTAATTAGCCAATCATATGTACTCAAATATCAATTACCTATCATTTTCACAAAATGTCCATATTTGATTTGCTCTACGGGTGGGAAAGTAGCAGTGATAAAATGGTCTATAGAGCACCACTTATGATGGGTGGAAATCTATATCCGACTTCTCTAATTATATTAGTGAGTCAGAAGCTCGATGTCATCTTTGGAATGATGTGGCTACACCGCCATGGTGTTGTTCTTGACGTCATTTCATGTGTGGTCCATTTAAACTCTCCACTACATGAGCCACACACTCTCACTCTCGACCGCCTTATCCAAGAAATTCCAGCCACGTATAACACGGAAGCCACGAAGCCTGAGGACCTTCGTGTGGTCCGTAAGTATCCGGACGTGTTTCCATGTAAAAATCCACATTGGAGAAGAGAACGAAATTGCAAAAATACGAACTTAAAAATCTTTTAGGTTCAATTTAAAAGTCAAAGTCAATTTGAATTAAGCTAAATAATAAATGATGTCAAAGATAGGGACTTTCAAAAACTGTAAGCATTTAAATCAGGTGGAACAATTAGAATTCAAATTATGTTTTTAATTGTAATATCAAAGACATAAAATGTAGAGTTGAAAATATAACTCAAGTGCTTCAGAAATCCATAGTAGAGTCGTGCACATGTCGCTTAAGTATAAAAAGAATATTCAAAGTAAATTAAAAAGGTAAATATAAATTGAAATCACATTTGTAATTAAATATAAAACTAAACTTAGGCAAATGCAAATTCGAAGAACCAAAAAGGTTATTGATAATTACGTAAGTGCCCTTGCAAGGTGTAGTGGTAATTGAAGTATTTAAGTGGAGGTTAGGTTCAAATTTAAATTTGAATTCAAAGATCAACTTGCTCCAAATCCAAATGTAATTTCACCATTGTGTTATCGTGTTCAACTTGCTTAACTTAAAATTTTGGTGAAAACCGAACTTTGTTTGGTATTTTATTTTGAATTGATAAGCTGCTGCTGGGTGTGTCTATGTTAGATGGGCCCCACCAGTCTGTAGGCCCCACCAGCCAGTACAAGAGGCGAAACACCAGGTTTCCTCTGTTCCAGCGCGATGGCTGCGTGTGCACCACGCACGGAGCAACCGCTCCACGTCCCAGTACCGCTCCACCTCACCTCTGCTTGCCCTTATCCTGCTCTGCTCTAGTCTATCGCACACCCACACTCGTATTGGATGTTCATCGCCCTCCTGCACAGCAGGCTCCCGCTCAACGCTCGGCTGCGCCGTCCGGCAAGCCACGCTGCCCGGAATACCTCATCAATTATCGGCCCTGCAGAGCTGACTAGGAGTGGCGCTGAGGCTCACTCAGCATCCCCGCCATGCCCCTTCATTGCATCTGTCCTCGCCGAGCAGACCCAAAGCGGGAAACTTCTATGTTCGGGCCACCACCGCGCCGCAACATCGCCCGACTCTCCTCCTCCCTTCCTTGCTTGTCCGAGCTTGCCAAGAACGGCGCGAGCCTCTCCTCGATCCTCCCGAGACGCCACGAAGTTAAGCCCCTTCTTCCTATTGCAGCCGAAGCGGAAGTTGCGCTTCTCTGCTTCAACCTCACCGCGCCACCCCGGCTTTCCGTCGCGCGGCTGGCACAACGCTTCTCCTACCTGATAAACCACCCTCTATGGTTCATCACCACCTCTTCTTTACCTCCTGCTCTCTGATTATTGTTCCACCGGCCCTGCTCGACAGATTTTCATTTTCCACCATCGGCATTCATGAAGACCGTGGCTAAGTTCCTTAGAAATTCTCCATCTACACTCGATTAACCCTCATTCCAATTCTACCAGTTGAACTAGACGTCTTAGAAATCATGTAACCGCAAACCAACTGAAAAATAATTAAGAAATAGCTTGAGAATCCTAGATCTCATGGCCACCGCCATAGGAACCCCACTGCTCACGGCGCGTTTTCGTCTTTGGCCCTCTTCGGCCTAAACCTTGTACTTGCCTATGATCTCCTCATTATCAGCAGTCGCCACGAAGAAAAGGAACTAAATTTTGTGCATCGTACACCAAGAAATCCATTGCCGAAGTTCGACAGCAGCCGCCCTACGTCGCCGGCCCTATTGCGGCGAATTCCGGCCGCCGCCACCCAACCCATTAAACTCGCCCCCTCCAAAACCCCCGTGGGGTTACTTTCGACGGAGCTCGGTCCTTGTAGCGCCTAAACCTAGCTCGCCGACAGAGCTCCGCTGGTCCTCTGTACCGCAGCGCAAGGAAGAAGAAGACGGGCCGCTGGGCCCACCCTTCATTGACTGCTAGTTGGATTTTTCCAATTCTCTGTCCAAATAAAAACCCAAAAAATGCTCCCAACTTCCAAAAATCACTATAAATTGTACAAAGGTCCTAAAAATATGAAACAAATTTCTTTGAACTTCATGTGATCTGAAATTGCATAGGATCATCTTAATTTGTATGCAAAACCTTCAAAAATTATCTGAAAATATTAGAAGCTTCAACTGTAAAATAATTCTTCTGCAAGATCCCTAACTTCTGAAATTCTGAAAATATTCTGATGATCTTCCCATGTTATCTAGAGACCACAGTAAAATTTCAAAGGCACTTATACATGATAATTTGAACAATAAATTCTTAAGTGTTCACTGTTAATTAAATTGTAGATAATTCAAAACAGCTCTACTAATCTTGAAAATTGGTAGGACGGTCCCTTCTCCTGTACTACAGCTCCAGTAAATTACTCATGATAATATCTCAACAAGAACAGTGAGAATTTATTAATCACATGTATTTTGTATATTGTATTCACATAGTAATTCACTTATGCTTATTGCCATCCTCCTTGTCATTCCTCTCTAAACAACTTTTAAGATTTTCTGTTCTCCACCTCTTACACTCAGAATTCTTCCTTTTCATTTTCACCATTTGATCGTCAAGACTCTTACAATCCATTCTCCTATATGGTTATGGTTAACCATATAGATGATGCCTTACATAATCCAAGTTATGTAAATAAAGACTCTTAGAGCACTATAGACCCAGCAGAGATTTCAACTTATGTACTTAGTAGCTTTTTAACTCTTTGTTGGTTCTTAAGAGATTTTAATTCTTAAAACACGAAGTTGAATCATATGTGCATGTTCATACTGATAGGATTTATAACGAAGAAGATTCACGAGGAGCACAACTCGGAGGAGAAGGACTAGCGTGGGTCTCGCAGCAAGAACAAGATTTGCCCAACCAACAGACAAGAACAATATTTTCCCAAGCAACAGTAAAGACAAGGAATGATGAAGAACGACGAAAAGCTTCAATCAGAAGATCGAGCATGACTATTGACATTTACTTAGTCGCAACATAAGGCAAGTCCCGGTTTGCATTTAAGTTGTTAATATGTTTTGCTTTTATAATCTATATGATGGTTACTTGTGCATAAGTCTAGGGATGTACGATACTCCACATGCATGACCCAAGAATTCCTGGAGTTTGGGTAGTATAGATCTTTACATAACTGTTAATATGATGCTTAATATGGAATGAGGATTAAGTGGAATGGCTCGAGTAGGTGTATTCTACTCGCGAACAGTAATAAGTGGGATTAATTGGGGTGAAACTGGAGACTGGGCATAAAGATTAGGACGCTCAAGAATGTGGTTATGTGGGCATAGTTCCTACTTGTGTCAATTGAGGACCATATCGTGTGTGACCCTGCTGGACAAGTTTGACTTAGTACTGTCGAAGCGTACAAATGACACTTCCCCCGGTACTATTAAAATGTAGCCCGCAGAGGTTATTGTATCGGTTAGGGCGCGCGTAGATCTTAAACAAGATCATGAAACGAAAGATTTACGTGGTTCAGTCCACCTGAGCGTAATACCCTACTCTACGAGGTGTGTGTTATTGTATTGTGGATTTCAGTAGTACTAGTGCGCGTATGAGCTTAGATGTCCATATACCGTGCGGTACAATCCTTTTATAGTCTAAGGACTGACTATTAAATCATTTGTCTGGCCCGACATGTGGCCTTGGCATATTTAAGAGCCTAATACACGATCTACAAGTATTAAGAGTGATTAACAATGTGATAACGTGCCTTAATGGCAGCGTTACCCCTATTAAAAGCCCACAGATCGTGGGTCATTAATATAGCATTAATGAGACGTAATCAGATCTTGTAACTGTCGCTTTAACTGTCTCTTGAATGTCTGTGCTGTTGGAGATCCGCCAATATCCTCGTTAGTGTAAGGTCCAGAGGATCCACACATGGCAGCTCCGGAGCTTTACCTCATGGGGAGATAGGTCCAGAGCTGTTATACACGTGGCAACACCGGAGCTTCCCTCTACTGGGGGTTAGGTCCGGGGACATTATCCACGTGTCAACCCTGGAGCTTCCCTATGTTGGGAGTTCAGCTACGGCCTTACATTACATGTGGCAGTCCCGGAGCTACCAATATGAGGGAGGCGGGTCCAGTGCCGTGTGACATGTGGGGCCTAACGAAGCTTTCGACACTGACAGATGGAACTCTCTTGTACTTCTTACGGTATCATGGGGTACCGGGTACACAGGGTACCAACCAGTACAGGATTCATACAGAATATATGGGACCTAGGAAACGGATATAACTTCTTAACCAAGGTGTTGAGACTTTTTCGAACATCTTAGGTGGTAAGCCAATGAGACAGTAGGCGAAAGCTCAACTACATGGACCACGCCGAAGTCGTGTGTGTTGTGTTGGGAGTCTACTGGCCTGGGATGGTTGAACTGATTCAACATTGAGGTGTCTTGTGAAAGGTTGTCACTTATGGCGTTATGGAGGGGGGTCGTAGGCCTCCTCTAGAAGGGTGTATGTGACGTGCAAGCTGGGTGTTTCATGTTTCGAATCACCACCGCTCGTGGAAGGGAGCATACTTGTTCACTGTGTTGTGACGTAGTAACAACTAGAATTGGGTGGAATATGCTGGATGGTTAAGCAACTTGGTTGAGATAGATGATAGAAGAACTAAAGTTATGATTCTAAGCAACTAACTTGCTAAGGCATGTGTAACCTTGGGTCCTGCAACATCGTGAATGAAGCGTTTCTTGTTTGATTGTGGAGTTCATGGTGTTGTTGTGCCCAAGGACGACACATGCTATTATATACTTGAAACAAGGATCTAAAAATAGTGAACATTTACTTATTGCATTTTAAATTCAAGTCTTATGTTCTCAGCTTGTAGATTTTCATGTTCTTAGGTGAGACAGGTATGTCTTGTTGAGCCTTGTGCTCACGGTTGCATTTATACAAGTTTTGCAGGTGTATAGCTATGACGGGTTTCTAGGCTTTGCCTTGTCGGGGTATATAGCCAATGGAAGCCCTGGACGCCGCTGCTTGCTTTTGTGATGCTAGAGTGGAGTATATGTTGGTTGGATACAACCACTGCTGCTGTAGTGTAGGTTTGAGAGAGTTGTATGAAGACTTCGACTGATGTAAGCACTTTTGCATATAACTCTGAGAATAATGTAAGTTGCTCACTTATGTTATGAGTTCTTTGTTCTTTTTTGTGTTGTGCTATTAGGTGTAGCATCGCACGACATCACCCAATCATAAAACACAACGATCTGAATTCATTCTTAAGATGCATGAAACTACAAAGAAAAATATTGAAATGATGAATGAGAAGTATAGGATTGCAGGTAGTAAAGGTAGAAAAGAAGTAAAACTTGAACCGGGTGATTTGGTGTGGTTACATTTGTGAAAAGAGCGATTTCCAGACTTGAGAAAATCTAAACTTATGCCACAAGCTGCTGGTCCTTTTAAGATCGTTGAAAAGATTAATGATAATGCATATAAGCTTGAATTGCCTCCCGATTTTGGGGTTAGTCCTACATTTAACATTTCAGATTTGCGACCGTACTTGGGAGAAGAAGATGAACATGAGTCAATGACGACTCCAATTCAAGAGGGGGAGGATGATGAGGACATCACAACAGCGGAGACGCGCATTGAACTGCAAGGACCAATCACAAGAGCACGGCACGGTTATTAAATCAGCAGGTGAATTTGTTCTTAACTTCTTTTGCATGTGAGATTGAGAATAGATTGCTATGTGATGATTTAATTGTTATTAGGAATAATGGAGAAGATCAACAAGTGAAGGAAGGAGGCCTTGGGAGCGTGGAGAACCACCTGGGACGTCCACAAGTTGATGGAAACAGTTTACAACTCGGACTCGAGTTCAACTCAGAGTCCAAGAGCAGTCCACCTTAAAACAGATGCACAGGAGGCATACGGACTACGTTTCGACGTTCTACATATGCACGGAAAGAGGAGAAGATAAACTTACCAATGGTTCTTGTCCCACCTCAAAATTCCTCCGGAGTTATTGGGAATCGTCGAAACAAGTCGAGTCCAGATTTCTGTCCGGTGTTGCGCCACCGAATCGGGCCTTTGGGCCTTGTATCCCGTAAGAGTCCATTAGGGACGCGTCTAATCGTGTTTTGGTCGAACCCTAGCCTATAAATACTGCAGCCGCCAGTCATATTCGGTGGGTTTTGCTTAGATCAATAAAATCGCCGTTCTACGGTTTGTGAGACACCAACTTCGCGATTTCCGATCGTGTCTTCTACGTTCTTGCTCATGTTCTCGGTTGCACTTGCAGGGATTAGCCTTCTTGGCGAGGTCAAGTGTGTGCAGCACGGTTGATAACCAGCGGAGCCGTGGTGTAGTGATTGCAGGGGTACTCGAACCGCTCGAGTGCTGCGGATCATCAATGTCGAGTTCTCCACCCCAATCGACATACCTTTCGGAAGATCGGGCCTAAACCTACTCATCAGCTCCTGTTTAAGCCTTGTCCATCGAGTTCATCATTGCATTCCAAATATTCCAGATAACCATCATGCAAATTTTCAAGATTTTTGAGGCACATTTGCTATATAATTCAAGTGGGACATTGAATTACACTCGAATTTAAATTCAAATTTGAATTTCGTTTGAAACTTTGTAAATTCAACAATTTGATTACAGAATCAAATTCTACACCTGTGAATTGGCCCCTCTGCAAAAATCTAGCAATTTTGGACCAATCTAGGTGATGGAATTGATTGTCCAGAGAGTAGATGAGGATGAGGAGCCATGGGACCCACCTGCCAGTCTCACCAACAGGGTTGCCCATTCTGTTTTCACCGTGCGACACGCACGGCATGCAAGCTCCAGTGATCTTCCTGCTTGCTAGGTTGCATCAAGCCGTTGTGCACAGCTGCAGCCGCCCCAACCACATCTGTGACAGAAGCCAAACCAGTGCTCTCGCTCCCTCTCTCTGCCACCACAAGGACAGAGCAAGCACGGTGTGTGGAGCTCGATTCTTGTGTGTTGGTTACTCCTCATCCTTCTACGTAGCTCCCTGACCTTTTCTTGATCAGCTCAAGCTCCCTTCTCGTCGCACACGAGGATTTGGTGGTGGTTGCCGTGCTGCTGCCGTGAGATCGCTTCTCTGCTTCCCTATTCTTGAAACTCCACTTGCATGATCCCAAGTCCTATGGAGTATTGGGTAGTGAACAACTCGATGAGTAGAAATGCCATGCTAATGTTTTCAAGATTCTCGTACATGTCGAGTAGTTGGAATCAACTCACGAGACAGGATTTATATCACACGGGATTTGTTTGAGTATGAAACAAGATTATGAGTGTTGATATGAGACCTAGCAGTAGGATAGGATGTAGTTACACGGGGTCTCACGTGCATAGCCTGCTTGTGTCGATTGAGAACCGATCTGTGTGCGGCCCTGCTGGACAAGTTTGAACTTTACCGGATAGATATTGGATATATGGGAACCAGGAAACTGATGTAATTAGTTAACCTGGATGTCGAGGCTTACCCTACCTTTTTATAGGAGTGGGTTGAGGGCAGCGAGGTGTAAATCTGTCAGCGGGCACAGACACGCTCCGCGTGGGGACATCCTGCCCGTTACGGAAGGACCGGTTTCACATTTGGGTTTCCTTTGAACGGTTGCTGCATACAACATAGAATTAAATTGTGATTTGCTCAACTTCCGAAATTGGTGTATGTGACGTGTTATCCGTTAGTCTACTGATTGCAATCACCGTCCGTCGCAGTTATTTGAGCACCGCTTGTTCACTTCGCTGTGACATAGTAAATATTGAAGAAGCATGAAGAATATGATGTATTGAATTATAGTTGTTTTGCAACTATGCCTGTTGTAGTATACTGTTCACTAAAGTTACATTCCTAAACATTTAACTTGCCGCTAATAGGATGAAAGTAAGAATCCACTTGTAGGCGAGTCATTTATGCAATATTACTGCCTATGTTTATATGCATCCCTGCATGTAGAGTTTCATGCTTAGGTGAGACGGTTAAGTCTTGTTGAGCCTTCGGGCCTGTTTGGATTGTTTCCATTGTATTCCAAAATTTGGTGTTACCAAAATATGGGTAATGCCAATTCATTGGTAAATGAATGTTTGGATTGCGATCTTACCAATGTTTGTCTAATCATTCATATGACATGTGGGGCCCACATATCATTAATTTTATTTTTATGAAATATATCCATGTGTGATCTGTTTTATAGATTTAGTTACAAGGATTTTGCTAGTGCAAATGAAATTTCAATTGGAATTATGGTTTTTAAAATAATTTTGTTCAAAGTTTTTAACTTGTGTTGGAATGTGTGCAACTCCAATGCCGCTCTCTCCTGGCAACAAAGGCAAAAGCTTTGGCGGCCGTTTTGCTCGCCCGCGTTTTGGCCACCTTTTGTATTGGTGTTATCAAAATTTTGAAGGCATGCCAACATTTGGAATAGAACCAAACTGACACCAAATCTTGTTGGCTCGCCAAAAATTAGTAAGGCTTTCGTGGGCAACAAACCAAACACGCCCTTTGTGCTCACGGTTGCTATATTAAGTTTTTTACAAGTGAGACTTATGAAGAAGGGCTCAAGGATGAGGCGATGCCCCCGTCGGGGTATACCGCTGAGTGGGAGCCCTGCACGACGCCGTGATCTTCACTTGTGTACTGCTAGTGTGTAGCGTCCCCAAGCTGGACGGCTGCACTTTTGCATAACTAGGCAGAGAGTTCAGCTATGAGCATGTCTTCCGCTGTATATTAAGTATTATAAAAGACTTTCGTTATTTATAGAAATAAAACATTATATTTTATCGTATTCTTTTCGTGTGTGCTGTTGGGTGCCGCATCGCACTGCACCACCCTCTGCGTTCCTGTAATGTGTGGACTCTGTGCTCACATTGAGCAGCAAGGGATAAGGGCGAAGAGAAGCTGCACTTGAGCTGGCAACACGGCACCGTGCTTGAAACAAAAACAGAGGTGGTTCTCTGGATTGAGTAGTTGACCAGTGGGGCTCACTATACCCCGTCTTCTTATCCCCTCTGGTAATTCCTTTCTCTTTCCAAACAATCTTTATAAATGCTAAATATGGTGACTAAGTTAAGTAAAATATGTGTAATACAAATTTGAATTCAATGTTGACATTCGGCAAAGTTTTAGTCAAATTAAAATTTGAATTTGAATTCAAATGCTCTTCTATGGTCTCATTGAAATAAATAGCAAACAACGTTCGAATATTATGAAAATATGTATGGAGGCAAATTAGGTATGGGGGATTCAATGGTGAGTCCAAATTTGATGTCTGACCTAATTTTGGCATAAGCTTTATTTGAATTTTGAACCTCTTTATTTATGGTTTTTTATTTTATCCATTTTCCTTATGAGCAATATTTTTATTTGTTTAATTCCAAGTGTACCATTACAACTCATGTTCAAATTTTTAAGACTCCACTACAGGAAACACGAAGATAAACGACGGCTAAAATAATTGAGACGGTACCATTGTCTTTTAACTAATTGACGAGGGCCAAAATACACGGTCGTCTATTAGGCTGTTATAGAAGACGGTAGCCCTAGTACCGTCGTCTATTAGTTGAAGATGACAGTGTACCGTCGATAAATAGGCCCATCGTCAATATGGGACGAATTACGTGCCCACGGGAGAGCTAATAGACGACGGGTTCTACGGGCTGTCGTCCTTTATAGCTTATAGAAAATGGTTTCCCAACAATGTTGTCCTTTATGTTTTATTATCTGGTCGGCGCGGCTTCCTCATCCTGCCCCTTCGTCATTTTGCGCTTTCGCCACCGCCGCGCCTCCACCGCCACTGCCGCGCCTCCACCACCGCTATCTCGACACGGCACCGTCGAGGGCAGTCACCGTCGAGGACCGCCGCCGCCGTGGACCGCCATCGCACTGCCGTCGTAGAGGAGGAATGTCACGCCCGGTCATCAAAAGGATGAACAAACGCTAACCACATGTACGCCGGGATCAATTGAATCGTACATGCGTTGAAAAAAGTGAAATATCATTACATAGCCATGTTCGATTTCATAATAAGTCTTACAATATAACCCAAAGGTCTACAAATACACACCACTAAACTATTTACATCATCTAAACTATTTACATAGTCCATACTACAGCGGAAGATTAGATAGATAGATAGATAGGGCTCCGTCTTCACAAGCAGTCGCGCGAAGGATTGCCAGCCTAGACCATGTCATCCGGGTTGACGAAGAAATCTTTCGGTTCCGCTTCTTCTTCATACTCTAAAGGGAAAGTAAACACTTGAGTACATAGAGTACTAAGAAAGTGTGGGAAAAGGATGACATGAATGGCTAGAACAAGAATAGGCCAATTATGGCTTAAGCACTATGCTTAGATTCTAACCTTAGCTTTCGGTTACCAATATGATAAAAGATAAATATTCCAACACATAATGATGCCAATGAATGTAACTTGAATCAATAAATAACTTTCATTTCCCAACCATAGACTAATTATGAACTGGCCCCAATCCGCTCCTATCCGTGAGCACGGCTATCATGACAGTTTTACCAAATCTCTGCAGAGAGTGTACCCTTTACCCACAAGTAGTGATTTCATCCCCTGTTGCCAGGTGGACTGAGTAAACCTCCATGTAGCCAGTGGTGATCAACCACATTTCATACTTCCGTAGGTGTGTGGCCAGGAGATCACTACATTGTCTTTACAAAGGTACTCCCGACTAGTGCTAGCCCTCTAAGGTTTCCACCACCGACGCATTTTCGGAGTAACCCTCCGCTTCAGAGCCCCCTCTCGAGCCTTGCAGTTCTCAGAGCAGTACCCCTGCATCATTCCGCGCACTATCCAACTACTAGCATTTCATCAAGAGAAACCTAATTAATTGACCAAGCTGCCCCATCTCAGTCTCGTGGTGGTACTATAAAGCTTAGTGGATTCCTCCATAAATCGGTCCTTAGAATTCGGTGGTGCCAAACCCAATCCCAGGTCTCGTGCAAACTACATGGTACCAAATCTATCCAACCACCAGATTCCTACCAACTACTATTGTGTGTCCATCATGAATAAAGTAATCATAAAGTATAGTATATTTCATGTGTATGAAATCTCATCCTCAATGTCTAAGCATGGCTAAGCATAATTAAAACCTATCTACTTCCCAACCCAATCCAGGTGACAAGGAATTATATGGAACAAGACTTGTAACATGAAATAGGATATCATTTTATGTAGCATGCAACTAACTAACATCCTAAAATGGGTACAAGATGGTTAAGGGCACTTGCCTTCTTCGATGACCTGGTTGTTGTTGAAGTCTTGGTCTTGAAGGTTAAAGTTGGAGTCGTAGTACGACTCTAAATATATTGCCAAAGCATGGCAAAAAGAAATAAAAGATAAATAAGTATATAGCACACAATGCATGGTATCACAACATTCCTATAAGCATAAAATTCTACACTAATGCGTCCCTACGAAGCATTTATTAGTTTACATAGCCAAAATATGCATCTAACATTTATTTTACATTTTTAGGATTTATTTATGGGCTAAAATAATTTATATTGAATTTTCTATGGACAAAATATATTTTAAACATTTTTAATAAATTTTCTATGGTCGAAATATATTTTGTTTGCACTCTACAATTTTATTACAGCATAAAAACATTTTATAAGAAATTTTCCTACTATTTTTATATTTATTTACCATTTTATCTATTTCTACACATTAAATACACCTCTATAAACAATATTCAGCAATTAAATAAAACATCAAGGACTTACTGTTAAATTTTCTATGCTGTACAGCGGCTAAACACATAATTTAGTAAATTTCCAGCGGCTAGATCTCCTAATTTCTTTTTTGTAACCTAATTCCAGAGAGTACAGGGGGTACACCGTTAAATTGAGGGCTAAAACATAATTATATTAAAGTCCAGGGGGTAGCCCCTAAGTTTCCGAGGGCCTGAGTGCAAAAAAGGCGGCGAGAAATGAGTTTTAAACGTGTGCCGTTGGATCCGAGATGGACGCGCGAGATTTAATTAAACGAACCGGTATGCGATGATATAATCTCGGCCTTTCGGTTTGAACCGAGGGCCGAGATGCGGTCATGTCATCCCGGTGAAGCTGGCCACGCGCGCGGCAGCGCTCGGCGCCCGCGGCAGCGATACTCGCCGGCTTGGCCAATCGGCCAAAACGCCGCCTATTCTATGCGCCTGCCCGAATTTTTTTGCTCACTGAATAAGACAGGATCAACTCGTCATTTAATTACCGTGCTAATTTCGCCTGTTTTTGGTTGGTAACGTGATGTGTGTTTGCATTGCAGCATTATTAAGGTTAGGTTAGCTTTAATTTTCTTTGTAATTTCACTAATAGAGTTAGCAACAATAGGGTGTAATTATCCTGCTCACGTCAGAGTCGTGACGTATCTCAGTGAGCATACAAGTTGTGATCCTATCATACTGTTAGGAGAAGCAAGTGTATCATCCAATTCCTCGTGCTTTGAACACTCCCTGTAAAACTAACTAGGTTAGGTACACTGAACGCGGAATATGCACTGATCAGAAGTAGCTCGCAAATTTACTTTACCTGGAGCTTTTGGCCATGCATCATCTCTGCATCCAACTCATCAAAAGACCTGTCAGAAACAGAACAAAATGGTTGGTTATATAATCATAGGGACATGCTTTATTATAGGCTAAAAACATCACCAAATTCGCTAACAGAGCAGGTATGGACGGTCCCTGCATTCAAAAATGAACATATGCAGTTTAAAGAATAAAACCTTCTGCCACCGTTTCTTGCAAAGGCCTCAGCCACTCTTCTGTTTCTCCCTCCAACTGCCATGGAACACCCACTTTTGAAATGGTGCAACAATGAAGAAACTGTAGAAAATAGCAGCAATAAGTTTCAACTTACTGTTGTAGTTAAGCAACTTCTCGATGAGGTCAACATGGGTCATGAGCATGCGCCTGCAGCAGTAGCGGACCAACTCCAAAGCATCCAGAGCATCACAGGTAACGGATAGCACCACAAAAGGGATGTCAAACTGTTGGGATACCTACCCTTGTGCGTACTTATAAATCGAAATATCTACACAATTGGTTCACAAGCTTAGTAATATCCAATAGCCAAATACTGTTTTTTTATAGAAAACAGTATCTACTAACTATAAGCACAGGCTGGCAATTCAGAGTATTGATACTCAGCATTACTTTCTAACTTTCTGTTGAGAGACATACATACATGCAGATGTGTATATGAAATTCCACATGGCAAGGACATTAAATTGTATACTGGGATTTAGTTTTGTACAGTCAAAATTATTGGAAGATGTAAAATGGGAGTTAGGGTTTCCAATAGAGTGTCTAGAGTACATATAGCCTCTAGGGTTAGATACATGGGTCTGGCCCAATAAGCCCCACATAAACAGTCCACATAAATAGTCCCAACATTTAGCTGCGGCAGATGTTGAGACTGGACCGAAACTCGAAGAACAACGACGAAGGGACACCCTTCGTGAAGATGTCAGCGAACTGCGACGTCGTCGGGACGTGGAGAACCCGGACCTTGCCACAGGCAACCCGCCCCCGAACGAAGTGGAGGTCGATCTCCACATGCTTCGTGCGCTGATGCTGGAAGGGGTTGGTGGAAAGGTAGACGGCGCTGACGTTGTCGGAGTAGACCAACGTGCCCTGGGCAACGGGGGAGTTGAGCTCCTGAAGCAGCTGCTGGAGCCAGGAGGCCTCAACCACACTGTTGGCTACGGTGCAGTACTCCGCCTCGACACTCGAGCACGACACCACGGGTTGCCGTTTCGAGGACCAGGAGACGAGGTTGCCACCCAGGAAGACAGCGTAACCGGAGCTAGACCGACGGGTATCTGGGCAACCAGTCCAGTCAGCGCCGGTGTAGACGACCAGCTCAGAAGCCGAGTCACCACGAAGGAGAAGGTCGTAGTCGAGGGTGCTGCACAGGTACCGAAGGATCTGCTTCACAGCGGTGAGATGCAGCTCCCGCGGATCATGCATTTGAAGGCACACCTGCTGAACCGTGTAGGAGATATCCGGCCTGGTGAAGGTGAGGTACTGGAGAGCACCTGCAAGACTCCTGTAAGTGGTGGGGTCAGCGACAGGAGCACCGTCGGCGGAGGAGACCTTCGCCTGGGTGTCCACCGGAGTGGAGCACAACTTGCAATCATCCATGCCCGCTCGCTGGAGGGTATCTAGGCAGTGTTGTCGCTGGTGGAGGAATAGGCCGCCCGCGTGGTGCTCGACTGTAACACCCAGGAAGTGGTGAAGCTGGCCCAGGTCCTTCATCGCGAACTCCCGCTGCAGGGCAGAGATCGTACACTGAAGAAGAACCGGACAGGACGGCGTGAAGACGATGTCGTCGACGTACATGAGGAGGTACACAGTATCACCCTCCCACCTGTAAATGAAGAGTGAGGTGTCCGACTTGGCCTCAACAAAGCTGAGCAAGACCAAGAAGGAGGCAAACGGGTTGTACCAAGCACGGGGTGCCTGCTTCAGACCGTATAGGGATTTGTTCAACCGACAGATAATGTTTGGATGAGCTGAATCAACAAACCCTGTCAGTTAACTGCAGTAGACCATCTCCGTCAGTGTGCCATGGAGGAAGGCGTTCTTGATGCCAAACTGGTGAACAAACCAAGAACGCGAGAGAGCCAGCGAAAGAACGGTCCAAACCGTTGCCGGCTTCACCACCGGGCAGAAAGTCTCATCGTAGTCGACACCGGGGCGCTGAGTGAAGCCCTGAAGGACCCATCGAGCCTTGTACCTCTCCAGACCCATTTGCCTTCCTCTTATGCATAATACCCACTTGCCTGTGACAACATTGCCATGACCAAGGCGGGGTACCAAGTCCCAGGTCCGGTTAGCAAGCAAGGCCGCATACTACTCCTCCATAGCCTGAAGCTAGTGAGGATCAGCGAGGGCGCTATGGACAGAGGAGGGAACAGGCGAGATGGGTGAGGAGGCATGTGGTGGAGAGGTCGTGGAGGAGAGGACGACCACAGAGAATCGCTTCACCGGCCGGAGGACCCTAGCGGCATGCTTGGTCACCATTGGGTTAACGTGGCTAGGGTCACGGTGGAGTAGTGGGGGGTGGTACACCGGGGGCTCGATGCGGGAGGAGGTCAGAACACCATCCCGCGCTCGTCGCTGATAGATAAGAGAGGGATCGGCGTACCGCAATGCAGGAGACACGCGTGGCACACCAGGCGAAGTCGGGGACACAGATGTCGCGCGTGGCGCAGCAGGCGACGTCGGGGAGGCCGGTGCCGCGCGTGGCGCAGCAGGCGATGTCGGCGAGGCCGGTTCCGCTCGTGGCGCAGCAGGCGACATCAGGGAGGCTGGTGCTGCGCGTGGCGCAGCAGGGGACGTCGGGGCCGCGTGTGGCACAGCAAGCGACGTCGATGACGCTGGGGCCGCGTGCGGCGTAGCGGTCGACATCGGTGACGCCAGGGCAGCGCATGGCGCAGCTGGAAGCGTTGAGGACATCGGTGCCGCGCTTGGCGCGACTGGTGGCGTCGGGACCGCACGTGGCGCAGCTAGTAGCATCAGGGATGCCGGTGGCACGCGTGGTAGAATGGGTGGGTAACCTACAGGAGGTAAAACACAAGGTCACTGTACAGGAGCAGCCTCAGGGTCAGTAGGGAAAAAAGAATCCAACTCAGCAACAGAGTCAGAGGACAAAGTGGAAAAGGGAAAAGAGGACTCATCAAAGACGATGTGCCGAGAGATCAAGATACGATGGGTAGTAAGGTCAAGGCACCAGTACCCCTTATGGCCGGGAGAGTACCCAAGGAAGACACACCGAGTAGAGCGAAGCGCAAGCTTATGGGGGGCCATGGCGGAGAGGTTAGGATAGCAAGCGCACCCAAAAACTCAAAGGTGGTCGTAAATAGGAGGAGTGTCGAACAAAGCGAAGTGAGGGGTGGGAGCACTAATTTCCTTAGTAGGGAGACAATTAATGAGGTAGGTGGCAGTGCGAAGGGCCTCCGCCCAGTAGCGAGCAGGAGTAGAAGCCTAGAATATCAGAGAGCGCATGACATTGTTGGTGGTCCAAATCATGTGCTCAGCCTTGCCGTTCTAAGGGGAAGTGTCTGGGAAAGACATACACAACTGAACACCATGCGAGAGTAGGAAGTCATGTAACGTAGAGTTGTTAAACTTGCGTTCGTTGTCACACTGGACTGCCCGGATCGTGCGCCCAAACTGAGTGGACAAGCAAGCGAAGAAGTGAGAGAGGGTGACAAAAGTATCATACTTCTTTCGCAAGGGGAAAGTCCATGAATAGTGTGAGAAATCATAAACAACTACCAAGTAATACTTATGGCCAGAAATACTAAGAAGAGGCGATGTCCAAAGATCACAGTGAATCAGATCAAAGATGCGCTCGACACGAGTTACATAATGCAGAAAAGGAAGTCGAACGTGTCGGCCAACTGACAAGCATGGCAAAGATGCTCATGAGCACCCCGAGCATAGGAAATCACTGAACTACTAGACAGCTTCGACATAGAATCAGCACCGGGGTGACCAAGCCGACAATGCCAGGTGGTCGAAGATGTTGTCATAGTCAGGGTAAAAGGTGTAGGCGAAGCGGAGGAAGGAAGATGTAGCATGTACAGGGACCCAAACTATCACAGTAGAGAAGAAGACTTCTGGTTGTAAGATCCTTTACAGATAAACCAAAAGGATCAAACTTGATCGAAACATGGTTGTCAGTGGTAAAACGACGAACGAGAAGAAGATGTTGAATGATGTCAGGAGCGACAAAAAAAATCACAAATATGAAAATAACCCGATGAACCCGAGTCACATACTGAGGTGACCGGAAAAACAGACTCATTTCCAACAACGGTAGAAGAAGGAGAAGAGGGGTGCAAAGGGCGGGTAGAGGAGAGTATACTGACGTTAGGAGTGGTGTGGTATGAAGCTCCGGAGTCCACGACCCAGTATGGACCGGGTGGTGGGAGACTTAGCTCACTGAAAGAGGACGCGAGCGACTGCCGGTACCAAGTCAGGGGTGAGTTGTGCTGCTGCACCGAAGACGCAGGCTGGCCGACTAGGTTCTCCAAGCCCAGTAGGCCAGAGCAGATGGCCCAGCCGTAGGGTGGCTCGTCGGCATGGCCCAGGTGGTGTCTAGATCCGGCCAAGCAGCCGCGGCCCGAGGGGCCCAGTCAGCGGTGGTGGCCGACACAGACGCGCAGAGGGCGGTGGTGGTCGGCGCACAGGGGATCGTCGGTGCAGATCCGGCTGGTGATGCACAGAGGATGGCGGTCGGCGAAGTGCGTGTAGGCAGCATCCGGCGGTGCCCGCACGTGGGCGAGAAATGTAGTGACACCAGATGCAACCACGGAAGGCTGGCCAGACCCTAGTGCGACTGGCTGCACGGATCAGGTAGAAGACTGTGAGGAGAGGGGCTCCAATCCCGGGGTGTACGAAGGTACCACCAGTAAAGGTGCGGTCAGCAGACCCATCGGTGGCCACAGCCCGGGCAGCAGCTGTTGCTGGACACCAGTAGGTGGTGGCCACACATGAGGGGCCAGCGACACCGGATGTGCAGATGTCGGAGGCGACCACACTCCTAGAGGGGGCGACAACCGAGGGTCAAGAGCCAACGACGGCCCAGTACTCGGCAATGGCGGGTTCGGCGGTGGTTGCTGCATCAGAGCCGGCCACGGCCGGATCTGAGCCAACGGCGACGGGTTTAGCGGCAGCTGCCGCATCGGAGCCGGCCATGGTCGGATCTGAGCCAGCGGCGGCGTGGCAGTCCAGGCCACGGTTGGGGGCAGGCCGGCTGCAGCGGGCACTGGTGCAGAGGCCAAAGCAGGCCAGGACGTGGCAACAACGGCTGGCACAAGGGCGGTCAGTGCAGAGGCGGTGACGGCGTCTGGCGTGGGGCTGGAGGCGGCGACGGTGCCTGGCACAAAGTAGAGAGGCACCAGAACGTGACCAGAGGTGGCGGGGGCATCCGGCGCGGGGCTGGAGGGCACGGCGGCGGTGGTGGCGCCCGACACAAGGACCATGGCGGCGATGCGTGAGGAGAGGGGAGGAGGGGACGGCAGCAACGGCCCGGCCGGCAGAGGTTTCTTTAAAGTGTAATCCCCGAAGCTTTATAGGCTGAGGGTATGAGATAAATAAAGGCAAGATTTAGAGTCCAATTACCTGGCTACTCTCGGCGCTGGTGTTCTGTGACTTGTCAAGACATCGTCGTCCTCCAGAGGCTGGGTTCGGCGGCCTAGGGCCGTTCCCCCATGCTTCAACCCCTACAACCTCTGCCCCGGTATGAAGTTGGAGGACCTCAGTCACAAATTGGTATCACGATCCACAACCGATCCGATGGGCAACACCAAGGAGGCCATTGAAGCCCTGACCATCACAGTCAAGGACATTAGCGCCCGCCTCGCCAGACTCAGCCTGGGGTGGGCAAAAAAACCGAGACCGAAAAATCAAAACCAAAAAAATCAAGACCGAGATCGGAAAGACCGAATTATCGGGTATCGGGTACCTATTTGGGTAGGAAATCTAAATAAACAATATTTTTATTTTGGTTTCGGGTATTACTCTCGGATACCCAAAATACCCGAATAACCGAACAATAAAATAATCAAGTTAAATTATGATATATGAACTCTAAACAATATGAATTTTAAGGTTTTATTTGTGAGTTATGATATGTGAAGTCATTAGATTAAACTATTTATTTATGATCCGTAATTAGTAATCTAAAAATTTGTTTCTCTCGAGATTAAATTTATGAATGATATAAAACTTATATTGATTATTAGGAACATGAAATGAGCATACTGTACAATTCGGGTATTTCGGGTAAGACCGAAGATCGAACCGAAATTTAGATACCCAGACATTTCGGGTACCTAATATTTGTATAACATTTCGGGTAGTGATTTTAGAAAACCGAAATTCAATAAAACCGAAATAACCGAACCGAATTTAACGGGTAGACCGAACGCCCACCCCTAGACTCAGCACTTCAATCAATGAGATCAGCAGCCAGGATAAGTTACATGTGACGCAGCTGACAGGCATTACTTCAATCAAGAGCGATCTGCACGATGTGAAACAGCACCTAGATGCGCACAACCTGGCCATCTCTCATGTGGAAAAAGCTAGCTTCTCTCTGAAAGAGGGATTCGTCGTTCAGGAGAACAACAAGACAACCAATGAGACTAAAAGCAAACCACAAGGTGGTTTCGGATTTTATCCTGGTATCAACGTAAACAACAATCTAGGTGGCTATCACAATCGTGATCACGGTTCTGGTTGGGATGATCAGTGACAAAGACCAAAGTTTCCCCAACAATTACAATGCATCAAGTTCCCTATATATGACGGCTCAACAGACCCTTTGCCATGGCTCAACAAATGCGAACATTTTTTTGAAGGGCAGGATATTCAGGAAGAGGATAAAGTGTGTGTCGAAGTGTAGCAACAACACTTCCCCCAATACTCCTAAAGTGTAGTCCGCGGAAGTTCGTATTCGGTTGGGGCGCGCGTAAGATCAAGAACAAGAGGTGAACACCGAGGGTTTTTACGTGGTCCAGACCGCCTGAGCCTAATATCCTACTTTACTGGGTGGTTGTCAATTGTATATGCGTAGCGAGTGTTTGAGATTGCTTGTATGCGTCTCAGCTTGCCTTCTACCATATGGCGCAACCCTTTTATATGCTAAAGATTGGCCATTACAGTGTATGCCTGGCCCAAAAAGTGGCCCCTACTGTCATTAACGCCCTATACACGATATACTTGTGTTATGGGTGATTAACAGTGTGATAACGTGCCTTAATGGCAGTGTTACCAGTCTTGGTAGCCTTCTGATTGTGCATCCTTAATACAACATTAATGGCGCATGAACAAGGTCTTGTAATAGTGGTTTAATATCCTCTTGAATTTCTGTGCTGCTGGAGATCCGGCTACCTTCCTGTTACGGACTTAGTTCCGGGGGTCTGACACGTGGCAGTTCTAGAGCTTTCCTCTGCGGGGAGGCAGGTCCAGAGCTACTTGACACGTGGTAGCACCGGAGCTTCCCTCTACTGAGGGTTAGGTCTGGAGCTACAGGACACGTGGCAGCACCTCCGGCCCTACAAGACACGTGGTAGCTCTAGAGCTACCCAAACGAGGTAGGCGAGCCCAGTGCTACGGGACACGTGTTGCCTTCGAAAGTTTTCAACATTAGAGGGCGGAACTCTATGACTTTATCCACATTATTAGGTGGTACCTGCTATCCAGGGTACCGACAGTGGCCCCCGGGCACACCTCTGGAAGAGGTCTTGCTAACAGATGTGGGGCCATCATCTAATACCGCATTGCTGCTTCAATGGTCTTTTCTTGGCTAGTTGGGATGTCGGCACATACTTATGTCGTTGCCGCGTGGCCCTTTTTGATATGGTGAGTGGGGTCCCGGCGTGCGGATCTCACGCAATTGAAGGTCGTCGGTTCCCAATACAAAATTTGTACCGGTTCCCACCATAATCTTTGTAGTCCTATTAGACTTCCGTCCTCGGGCTTCCAACGTCCCATCAAGACAACGGTTCACCTGGTGTGACTTTTTTAACAATGTGGACCCGGACCCCATTGTCATTGACGAGGTCATTTGTGATTCGGGTCCAAGGTAGCTTCCATCCAAGCATTGTAGAGGCTTACTAAAGTGAGAAAGTCTGCACGGGGTTAGAAATCTTTAAGCCTTCATCTGATCTTGCACTTAGAGCTCTCCACCCTTGCAACCTTTCTTCCACTTCTGCTCCACTTTGTAGCGATGGAGTTGGGCCTTCATCGCAACTGGATCAAGAAAGATGAAGATTTGTCAAGGGTCTGCATCTAAATGGGGTGGTCGACTGACTCTTTCAACACCTGTATTCGCCTTCACAAATTCCCCTTCAAGAAGGAGAACCCTGACAAGATTGTCTACTTCACGGCATTCGCCATGGTGGGGCTTATCCCACTCTTCTCCAGCTTCCTGCTGATGTTCCTGGACTTCTACGATCAGTAGCTTCATCACCTCGGCCCCCACTCCTTTTTGCTAGTGGCGACATTCGTCCACTTTTGCGAGATGTGGGTGGGTGTGCAACCCTGCATCGAGCTTTTCCAGACCTTCTTCGCGATCCACACAACAGGGAAGAGCAATGTTTCTTGGTTTCTACATCTGTGTGAAGCGCAAGAACTCACCCCTCAAGTATCTGAAGATGTTCCCTTCCGGGAAGTGGGACGGCTGGAAGAAGGACCGAGTAGTCATCACGGTGGACCGGCACGACATGCTGGAGCTGCCTGACAACCTTCTGGCCGTTGACACCGATTCCTGGGAGGTGGTTCCGACGCCGTCAGAGGAGTACAATCCGGTCTTGACAAGGATTCGGCAGTGCGTTTAAGGAGGATTGACTCCCCTGATGGTCATTGCCAACTTCCTGACCAACCGGTGGGCTCCGCTGAAGAAGAGGAGATGGCCGACGTGGGCATTTGGTGGTGAGATGGATCCATGCCGGATTGATACTGGTATCGGTTCTAATTTGGATGAAAAGGCTTTGAAGCTTCATCTCCAAAAACTGCACCACGGAGCCATTCGCCCTGATGATCTGTCACCTCCGGCAGAGTTCCTACCCCTGAACATGGTGCCAGAGTTTAGGAGGGTGCTGCGGAAGAAGATGCGAGCACTTGATGATTTGGGCCTCATGGATAAGCGTCTCAGCACTCCTCCTGCGGGGATTGTGATCCCCGGAGCTCCATGCTCCCATGAAGGCTCCAGATCTACGCCATTTAGTGGCAAAGGAAAAGGTCCCGCAACTTCACCTCCCATGAAATCAACCTTCAGTTGAACAAAAGAGAAAGCTCCAGTTGAAGTTCCGAGTCGCAAGCGGAAGCTGACAAGGAGTGATGGGAGCAGTGTGAGGGAAGCTCCGAAAGGAATGACTCCTCAGCCTCAGCTTAGGTCCGTGGTGATTGTGCCCCCAGCTCCGGCTGGTCCCTCGGCTCCAGTGCCCACAGAGGGCGCTGGCTCCGGCAAGTCGACTCCGGCCCCAGTGCCAACAGAGGGCTTTGGGTCCTGAGCAATTCATCCTACGATGGAGGTACAAGACGTGGCAGCACCGACGTCTGCCTCATCACTTGGTTCGGGGCCTGGAGCATCTGCCACACCAACGATGGCGGGCTCTAGCTCCAAGTGCTCGAGGAAGAAGATTCGTGCTGAATGGAGCGGCAGTACCCCTAGGTAAGGGTCGGCTCTTTAGCTTTTGTCTCGATTTTGTTGCTTGCTTTGTCTTGAAATCCCTACTTTCTGCTTTCAGAACGTTGAGTACAAATACAGCATCTCCGATGCCTACTACAGCTCTGGAGACTGCCTTAGCTGAAGGTCCCACCCCGGCTCCTGCCTCTCCCCTAGTGGTGGTGGACGGCACGAAAACTCCACCGCCGGCTGTCGTGGATGAAAGTCCAGTGCCGATGCTAGAATATCACATGGCAGCGCCGGACCACGTGGAAGAAGTACTTGAGTAAGCTTCGATGGTTTCGGAGTCGGTGGCAGAAGCTCTGGCATCAGTGATAGAAGTGGCTATAGCTCCAGTAGAAGGTTCAGTGCCAGCCCTGGAGGCGACAGCTCTAAAGGTGACCATGTCCGAGCTGGTACAACCAGAGGATTCAACCGCAGGTCCTCTGCCTTCTGAGCTGATGATTGAAGATCCAGCTATGGGACCTTCCTCACCCGCACCGGACATAGATGAACTGCTGGAGACTAGCACCGCCGACGTCGAGTTGTTAGAGTCCATGCTCGTGCCATGGGCTCCAACGACCATCCTGGAAGACTTGGAGGAACTGGAAGACATCCCTCAAGCAGGCCTGGAGCCAATCCCCTTGGAGCTGTCAATTGACTATGCTTGCTCTAGCCTCTAACAGGTCCAGCTTGCCATTGACAACGAGCGGAGGTATCTTGAAGAGGAGCGCACCATGCTAGGGCGTTAGCGCCAAAAGCTCTTCTTTGAGACGAGGATGACGCAGTCCATGCTCGCTGACCAGAAGGAGTGGGTGGCTTCGGAGATTGCCCGACAGTCGCGCTTGAACAAGGCATTAGATGAACGAGAGGCCGCTATTAAGGCCCTCGAAAAGAAGACACAGAAGATCTACGAGCATGCGCAGAGGGCCTGTGAAATGGCTGACAACCGCTCAGAGAGTCTCGAGGAGTTGAGGGAAACTCTCCTCAAGCGCCGGGAGGAGCTCGATAATAAGGAGGTCAACCTCCAAGGGTGTGTTTGGTTTGAGGGATATAATGGGACGAGACGAGACGATCCCACTTCTCCATTGTTTGGTTTGGAGACAGATTGGATAGAGTCATCCCTCAAAAGAGAATATTCCATCTAGATGCGGGATAGACTCATCCCTCCAAAAACATAGGGACGAGTCTGTTGATATTTCCTATGCACTACTAACAATTGATCCCTAGCAAGAGTGCCAGAAATGTTTATTGGTAGGTTTTAATTCTCAAGTGAACGTCCGCAAGCGCTTGGAAACTATCGATGTAGCATCCCCTTTAATGAGTATTCCCAAAGAGTGTCATTTATATTTTCCCAAAGGAAGGCTAGATGGAAGTAAAACAATCATCAAGTGGAAAGGCTTAGGTTGATCTAAGTAGGGTTTTAGCAAGGATGGGTTAAATGATAAGTTGAGGTAGTGTGACACACACAAGAGCATTCTATCCTAAGGGGATAAATGAGGTAATAGAGGAACTAGGCTAAGAGTTAGGTAGAGACTCCTCCTATGCTTCTAATGTACATATACAAAGCCTAAATTAGTTACTAATGATCATATTAATTATGAATTCTCATGCTAAGTGGATTAAAACATCGGGCACAAGTTTACCCCTAGCAACACTAGGTAACTCCCGCCAAGAGTCTGTGGCATAGCCAAACATGGAGGATTATAAAGGACAGATGGGGTTGTCACCACCTACTGCCTACCTCTTCAATCTGTGGGTCTACGAGACATTCAACGCTACTCTCTATCCTAGCACCATGCTAGCATATTAAGTAGTTACCTTAAGAGCCTAGGCACAAGCCATCCTTTGGCAATGAACTAAATCATCGTTGAACGAATGTTAATTTATAGCATAAGTGATTCATGTTAACATAACTATACCATAGCTAATTAGATTATAGTGGAAGTTTATAGTGTTTATGATGATGTAATAAGAATGGTATAGCACAATCATAAATACTACTCCTACCACATACATGGAATCCACAATCAAACAAGAAACCCTTCATCCAAGTATATGAACAATAGTAGACTAAAAATATCATCTTTATTATGAATAATGTCACAAATACAAATTGGAATACGGAAGGCATACCTTTCCCAATTGGGAAGAGACTCCTTCTACTCCTCTCCAACTTGTACTATGGACTAGAGACTCTCCTCTCTACAGCCTATACTCCTCTAAACCTATGGAGAGTAGTGTATACAAAGGACGAATACTCAAGTGGTGTGTGTTGATGTGAGGGGTGAGGGGTCCTATTTATAGCATGGAGAAGGGTCGGTTCCTGCCACCAATAGCGCGCGAATCAGTCACCCCTAACCAATTCAAGCTGGGAGAAGCCACCACGTGGAGTTTGACCGAGAAAGGCGCCAGGAACTAGTTGGCCAACTTAGGGGTCAACCGACCTGGTGCAAGCCCCTTTTGCGGTGTGCTTTCTCCAGGTGACTGACATGTGGGTCTCATTAACTGATATTGGTGCTACACCATTGGATGGCCTCGAATACTTCTATTTGTGGGCCATTTGATCTATGTGGTGCCACATGTCATCGCTTGATTGGCTAGAATAATATTTTATAGGATCCATCCCCTTGTTTCACTTCATTTCTACATAGAATCCCTACATGCGCTACTTTCTCCAAGGACAAGTAGAAATAGGTTAAATAGAAAGGTGATGTGTGCAAAAAATGACAATCCCTTCACATAATTGAGTTATATTGACAGGTGAATTTGGACTATAACAGCCGACAACAAACTCCCTCAAGCTTATCCTTTGCTCGTCCCGAGCAAAGTCAAGACTTTAGGTTGATGATCAGGAGTTGCTCCTATGTTCTTTTTTTTTTCAAAAGTACCATGTGCATAACAAAATACTCTACCTAGTATTGCAAAAATTGGCACAATACTTCACCCATCTTAGGATATTATGGGGCTTATGTCATCTCCTATTCATGGGTAGTTGAAAGATAGAAAAGCAAATGGAGCACACATACCCTAGAAATCAAGTTCCACTCAAATTCTGGAGAGTTCAAGATAGATTTGAAGTATCTTAATTTGATTCTCTCAAGTCTCTCCTTTTGTGTAGTAGAAATATGTCCTCACCAAGGCATTGTGCCTAAATTCATCCTACCTCTACATAAGGCTTGTATGTGGAGCTTGGTAGGGAATATAGTAGGCATATTTGCAACACATAATATTGCGAAGTCAAAAGAACAAGCCATAGGAGAAATCAATTTCAAAACATTTTGATTCAACACTCGTGCATGTGTGATGGAAAGGAGTGGATGTGGATATTTTGGGATGACTCCTTTTTGAGTGGAATCTCTTATTTTGCAGAGATGAAACATGGCTACTTTTTTTTCTCATGCTTATGATGTAAGCATGCATTTTCTTGTTCTTTTTCTTGTAGCCATGTCTTCTAATCCCTTTTTATGCCATGAATTTTGGAGAGAGTACTAAGCATGAATGATATGAAGTTTCTCTTTTTATTGTGGAATGGTGGTATGATGGAAATTTGCTTACTTCTAGTGTAGATGTATAGCATGTGCAAGTGAAGTCTTGAATTGAAAAAGTAATGAAAGAAATCTCACATAGGTCGATACTAGTTTGACAAAGATCAATGTGAAAAAAAATAGCATATGCATAAGGTCTATCAATGTAATGTATCATATGGCTTTGGTTGGTATTTCCAATCAAATGACGATACCATAAATCTTTTTAGTATTTCTTCAGAAATCTAAGTTTAACTATCAAACTAGAATAGCAGTCCTGCCAGTATACCATATCTCACAATTCCCAAATCAAGGTAAAAGCAATTGTGGCCAATGAGAGCAATATGTTGTAGAGTAGTAAGTTGTAAACTAGGGACTTATGAAAATTAAAACAGAGCAACTATTCATCATTTCATCTATGTGAATTCCAAGTCATTATTACTGCACCTCTTTTATTTTATTTGGAAATAAAACCTATCATTTTTTTAGATGCAAGGTGGATGATGGGTAAATGGAAAATAAATATGCAAGTGGTTGTTACTATTTACCTCAAGTGGGGGTCCTCCCCCAAGCTTGTTCTTCACTCACCTCCGTGATGAGGGTTGAACCCTTGATGACGGAAGTATGCTACGAGATCGGTTTGTTGTTGTTGTTGTTGTTGTAGTGTGGAGTTGAGGTTGATGAATTGAGCGTCCATGTGTTGTTGCCAGTCTTGGGTACCTTGGACATACGCTTGTAGAGTGTTGTAGATGTCACCTGTCCTTACTTCAAGCTCCTATATACATCTAGGGAGGTCCGTCATTCCTTGACTATAGTCACGATGACTTCTAGCCGAAGTCGAATGACATCTTCTCATAGATGTTGGAGGCAAGCTGCTAGAGCTTGAAGTAGATAGGGGTGTCTCCCATGTAGCACCTGGCCATCCATGCCAAGACGGACCTTTGGTCTCACACAATGGAGGTTGAGTCCATCCGGGTGCATCACATGTTGGGTTCTCTTCCTCTTCATACTCATAGACCGTAGAGGTTGTCGGGGGCATGGCTGCTCTCCTTGTACGGCTTCTAGTTAACCTGCCAGAGACATTACTTCTTCTGGCTTCCTTGATGGGAAGTAGGTCAATGGTTAGTCTTTGGCATTTATATAAATGATAATCTTGGTTCGGTAACCGAATTTCATTGACAAAGCTAGGATAATAAAATATCAAAGAGCCATCTTGATCATGCTTAAGGGTATGTCCTTACACTAAATATTCTTCATCAATTATTTCTCTTACATTTTAAATTTATTCAAATGAAGAATATTCTAGTGCTCCTACCCTAGTAGCAATACAGGTAATCAAAGAAGTGCATTCAATTGGCCCTACTCTTGGAATGTAATCTAACTATTGTGTCATCATGGCAATAACTAGAGCAACTTATATCTTTTTAATCATGGCAAACAAAACATTCAGCTCATCATCACGCACCATCCTTACATCTCCTCTAGGGAACATAGTCATAGCCACCCATCTATGCATGCAGCGTAAAGTGGGGTTGTGCAAGTGGCTATTCCTAGGTGCAGAACATCTGACCTCACCTATTAAATCTTGCTAAAACTTTTTTTTGGAAAACTTAGGAAAATTGTCTAATTCTAGCAAACAACGTTTATGGAAGCCTAGGATTTCACTTAATTGTTTCCATAGGATGTTGTATTCATTTTGAAATAATCAAAAAGTAATACCATCAAATCCTAGCTTGAGTGTGCAAGGGAATTGTATGGAGAGAAGGCGTGAACATTTCTCCTCTATGTGAGCAAAGTTTTCTCATCCTAATGCATGCCAAATGGAAAAGAATTCGGAATCCATACCTGTTTTGGAGATCAAATCCGGATCATAAGCTTTCGTATGAGAAAACTCACGATCTTGGACGAGCTTGCGTGCTTGATCTTCAACTCCACTTTGGATGTCAAGGTCGTCGTCATGAAGAAGTTGGTGTGGGTTTCTCCTCTCACCCATGGGAGTGTCCTCTCCTATACTCCTCCTCCGTGAACTTGGTGTGGCAACAGAAGAGGGGCGTGCACTTGAGTCTCTGTCATGGCTTGAGCTTATAGCTTCCTTCCTCTTTCCAAACAACCTTTTCATTCCTTTCATGGCCACAACAAACAAGAACACAACAAGGCAAAAACTCGAAAAAGGTGATGTTAGTGTAATCAAAACCCCGACAAAATTTACCTTGAAGAACTTGAGAGAAATTGCAAATACAATCAAAAGCAAATCTTTTTGAGTTGGATTTTGAGCAAGAGTGCTTCAATGAAGAGCAAGAAAAATGATTTGAGCAAGAGTGACTTTGGGGATGTATGAAATGAGGTGAAATGTGAGGAGAAGAGCTCCTCATGGCCACCATTTATAGTGTGCAATTCCCAACGGTCACCAGGGCACCAAATGTAGCCGTTGGAGGAGAGAGAGCCAAATTGGCTTTTTCCCTAGTCGGCCGAGCAGGGGGGTCGGCCGACCTGACAGGTGGACCCCCCATTCTCCTTTTGGCAGGTGGCTCCCCAATGGATTTGGAATCAACACGTTGGAGAAATACCACTTTTGCAGCTAAGAAAAATTGTTTTCCAAATAAAAATTTCTTTTTTAAAACCCAACAATTTTCTTCTTGTGAAAAATAAAGAAATAAAAATAATAGTTGAGAATATAAGATTCTCAACTTGCTAAGACAACCAAATATGCAGTGGGGAAAATCAAACTAAATGGGGAAAAACCAAATAAAGAGAAAAGTAAAACAAATAAAAGGATAACTACCAATTTAACCTATTGGCTCTGTCTCACCACCGTCCGATGAGATCGACATTCCTCCTTCTTCATTTCTTGACATCCGGGCCCAGAGGGATGGGATCGGATGGCTTATCTTGCTTCTTCCGCCATTCCTTCTTTGGCGGCTTGGTGGACTTGGGCCTTTGAGGAGGCCCGAACTTATCCGGCTTCTTGGGGTGTCGCCGTGGACGATAAGACGAGTTTTCCGATAGATCAATTTCTCATGAATGCAATGAGTGGGTCCACCTTTTGAGGTGTGATTTTGACTTCTCGAATGTGTTTACGTTTGTCCCATACTTGATATGGATCATGGAGCATTGCTCCAACTTTGGGCGAAAGTTAAACTATTCCTCCTTGCCATTGATATGGAAGTGGATTTCTCCAGCTGCCACATCTATGCGAGCTTTCGCGGTGCTTAGGAACGGGTGCCCAAGAATGAGCGGCGTATCCTTCTTGACCTCCATGTCGAGCACCATGAAATTCATGGGTATGGAGCAGTTCCAGAGTTTCACCAGGACATCTTTGGCAATACCATCGGATAACGGACTCAAGAATCAACTAGTTGGCGCTCCATTGGTGTTGGAGTAAGCTTCGTGATGTTCAGCTGGTCGAAAACCACCTTGGGCATCACACTCACATTTGCTCCAAGGTCACAAAGGGCCTTGTCAAAGTGTTGTGCCCCAATTGAGCATAATATTGTAGGACATTCGGGGTCCTTCTTTTTTTTCTACAATCCTATTGAGGATGGCTGCGCTGCAGTCTTCTGTAAGCTTGAAAACCTCTGTGGTGGGCAATGGACGCTTGTTATTCAATGTGTCCTTGAGATAGAGATCATAAGTGGGTACTTGCATCGCATTGATCAAGGGTACATTGATGTGGATTTTTTGGATGATCTCAACAAAGCGGTTGAATTTCTCATCCACTGTTGGCTTCCTTTGCTTGTGAGGGAATGGTAATAAGTTGGTGTCCTCAAAGTGCTTGGGCATTCTCTCACTAAATGGTTCATTTATGCCAACTATGACATCCTCCCTCTCCTTTGTAGTTGTCCTCTTCTCTTATGTGGAATATGGTGGGTCACGAGTTCTCTTGCCACCTCTCGTAGCCACCGCACTCACTTCCTCCATTGGAGGAATAACTGCAGCTAGTTGAGCCAATTGAGTTTCCAACATCTTGTTGAAACTCAATTGATTCTTGAAGGCTGAGGATAGTCCTTCAATCTTGGCATTAATGTTTTCTAGGGTCTTGTCATTGGTCGATAGCTTCTTGGATAGAGCATCATTGATCTTCAGCTGGCTAATGTTAAGTTCTCTCAAGTTGGATTGATTTCCATTGTTGCCATTGTTGTTGTACCCTCCTTGAAAGAATGGGCGTGGTTTGCCCCACCCTAGACCTCATGGATGATAGCCATTGTTGTTTCAATTGTTGGCTAGGTATAGGGCATCCTCATGGGTTTGTAGGCAGTGATTGCCCAAATGGCTCATGTTGCCACAGACTTCACAAGTAATGTGAGAGTCTAAGGCATAGGCGTTGCCGCATAGTTCACCATTGCCTTGGCATCAATTTTCTTCATAAGGAGGTCTAATTTAGCAGCGATCATGTCCACCTCCTTCAAGGTGTGCATGCCTCGCTGGCGGGTATGGAGATGCTCGTCGCTCCAACCCATGTTTGACACCATCTTCTCAATCAAATCTTTGGCTTTGGGCACCATTAATGAGAAGAAGGCACCTCCAACAGCAGCATCAACATGGTCACGGGTAGAAGAGATCAACGCGTTGTAGAAGTTTTGGATTATGAGACCATCGTCCATCCCATGGTGGGGACAGACTAGGATGTACTCCTGAAGCCTTTCCCAAGCCTCAGGAATAGATTCTTTGGCATCTTGCTGGAAGATGGAAATTCTTCCACGTAGGGCATTGGTCTTGCCCAACGGGAAAAATTTGGCGTGGAATGTCGTAGAAAATTCCTCCCAAGTGTCTACAACACTTCAGTTCATGTAGAACCACTGTTTCACTCTCCAAGAAGAGAGAACAGGCCTATGACGGACAGCATCAGGAGATATGTCCTTTATCTTAAAAGTGCTACAGATCTCAAGGAACCGTTGCAGGTGAGCACTTGCATCCTCGTTAGCCTTTCCAAAAAATGAGTTGGCTTGCACCATAGTGATTAGGCCAGTCTTGATTTCAAAGTTTACGTCTCCCGTGTTAACAGTGGGCCCAATAGGCACATTGTTAGATGAGGGAGCTGAAAACTCACGAAAGGTCTTCTGGGCCATTGGTATTTCAGTTGTTGGTGCAGTTGTGCTGGCTTGCTTTGTCGCTCGAAGCTTTTGAGGTGTCACGACACGAGGTCGATCTCTCAAAAGGGATTCCGGATCTTCAACAAAGTTTTTCTATAAGCAGAAACCAGACATACACTACCTTGTTTTCACATAAAATGCGAAAACAAAGAGGGGTCATCCGACTAAAACCTACCAGGGTCCTATCCTATTCACTCAAACATGCAATACTTCGGCTGTCTTCCCCGTCAACGGCGCCAGAAAAGCTTGTTGGTATTTCCTATGCACTACTAACAATTCATCCCTAGCACGAGTGCCAAAAATGTTGGTTGGTAGGTTTTAATTATCAAGTGAACGTCCGCAAGCGCACGAAAACTATCGATGTAGCATTTCCCCTTTAAAGAGAACTCCCAAAGGGTGTCATTTATATTTTCCCAAAGGAAGGCAAGATGGAAGTAAAACAATCATCAAGTGGAAAGTATTAGGTTGATCAAAGTAGGGTTTTAGCAAGGATGGGTTAAATCATAAGTTGAGTTAGTGTGACACACACAAGAGCATTCTATCCTAAGGGGATAAATGAGGTAATAGAGGAACTAGGCTAAGAGTTAGGTATAGACTCCTCCTATGCTTCTAATGTACATATACATAGCCTAAGTTCGTTAATAATGATCATATTAATTATTACTTCTCATGCTAGTTTGATTAACACATCGGGCACGGGTTTACCCCTAGAAACACTAGGCGACTCCCGCAAAGAGCCTGTGGCATAACCGAACATGGAGGATTACAAAGAATAGATAGGGCTGTCACCACCTACTGCCTACCTCTTCAATCTGTGGGTCTACGAGACATTCAACTCTACTCTCTATCCTAGCACCATGCTAGCATATTAAGTAATTAACTTAAGATCCTAAGCACAAGCCATCCTAAGGCAATGAACTAAATCATTGTTGAACCAATGTTAATTCATAACATAAGTGATTCATGTTAACATAACAATATCTTAGCTAATTAGACTACAGTGGAGGTTTATAGTGTTTATGATGATGTAATAAGAATGGTATAGCAGAATCATAAATGCTACTCCTACCACATACATGGAATCTACAATCAAACAAGAAACGCTCTATCCAAGTATATTACCAAGAGTCGACTAAAGATATCATCTTTATTATGAATAATGTCACAAATACAATTAGGAATACGGAAGGCATACCTTTCCCAATTGGGAAGAGACTCCTTCTACTCCTCTCCTACTTGGACTATGTACTAGAGACTCTCCTCTCTACAGCCTATACTCCTCTAAACCTATGGAGAGTAGTGGATACAAAGGATGAATACTCAAGTGGTGTGTGTTGAAGTGAGGGGTCCTATTTATAGCTTGGAGAAGGGTCGGTTCCCGCCACCAAAAGCTCACAAATCAGTCTCCCCTGACCACTTCAAGCTGGGAGAAGCCACCACATGGATTTTGACCGAGAAAAGCGTAAGGAACTAGTCGCCCGACTAGGAGGGTCGACCGACCTAGTCCTAACCCCTTTTGTGGTGTGTTTCCCCAGGTGACTGATCGGTGGGTCCTGTTGACTGATATTGGTGCTACACCGTTGGATGGCCTCAGATACTTCTGTTTGTGGGCCATTTGATCTATGTGGTGCCACGGGTCGTCGCTTGATTGGCTAGAATGATATTTTATAGGATCCATCCCCTTGTTTCACTTCATTTATGCACAGAAGCCCTGCATGCACTACTTTCTTCAAGGACAAGTGGAAATAGGTTCAATAGAAAGGTGATGTGTGCGATAAATGACAACACCTTCACATAATTTAGTTTTATTGATGGGTGAAATTGGTGCATACCAACCATCAACAGAGTCCATCCCACCTCCGCTACGTGTGCACTTGTCACTGCTCTGTCCCACATCATCCTCACAAGCATCTGTCCCATCCCACAATACAAACAAGAGACATGATCATTCCATCCCACATCATCCTTCAAAGCATACAGAAAATAGAAACCGTCCCATCCCTTCAAACAAACAAAAAATGGGACCATCCCATCCTTGAAAAGTGGGATGGATCCGATCCATCCCACTTTGTCTCCTAACCAAACACATCCCAAGAGAAGGAGGAAGACCTCGTGAAGAGGGAGGATGAGCTCTCCAAGAAACTGTCCTTGGGGTAGCAAAGCTTGGCTAATTGCATGAAACATTTCAATTTGTGGTGCGAACAAGAGAAGGACCGGATATGGCAGGTGGGGTAAACATCTCCAAAAGAGAGACTGACATCTCCACTAGAGAGGAGAAGGTGAAGGCCATGGAGAAGGACTTGGCAGAATGGAGGAACTCCATTCATCTCCGAGAGAGAGAGAGAGAGAGATTAGCGACCAAGAGAAGCAGATGGCTGAAATGATCTAGCATCATGCTAAGAAAGATGAGCGCTTCTCCAAGGAGGGTTCAGCGGAAGTCCCGGCTGCTAGGAGATTAGTGGAGGAGCTTAAGAGCTTGAGAGCAACTGAATCCCAACAAGTCTGGGATTTCTTGGTGCAAGCCAATGAAGCTCTGGTGCCAAGATCGGTATGTCCAGCTGGCATGGAGCTGGAGATGGACAAGGCACTGGTGGCATTGAACTCCACCAGAAAGAAGCTGGAAGCTGTGGGAGACGTGGTCATCGACCAACTGGAGACAGAGGGAAGGTCCCTGGACAAGAACATTGCCGAGTATGTGCTGGCATGTTTCAAGAGCCGGGACCCCTATATGTCTTCAGCTTTGGTGGCCGAAGGACCCGTTGTCGAGGAGGAAGAAGCCGTCAGGGCCAGCATTCAAGAAGCTGCCCAGACAGTTGCCTCATTCTTTAATAGGAATTCCAGTAGTTAGGACCTCTCCTATTTTTCCTTCGTATTGTAATCCTCTAATTTTGAATATATGAAATCTTTTTGAATTCCATTTTTTGTGTGTCTTTAATGCATTGCACTTTGTCTTATTGGCCCCCTGGTGGATGTGCACAATTTGATTGTGAACATGTACCAAAAGAATTTGACAATGTCTTGAAGACTTAACTTCGAACTCGTAGCCAAAATAATACCTCCAAGGTCCAAAGTTTACCTCCGACATCTACGAGGACCCTTTGTTATGTCAACAGTGGGCCCCAAAGAGTTGTCGGAGCTTGGTAGCTTTGACGCCGCCCACTGTCAACGCTTAAAACGTTGACGACGAGCCCTCTGGGATTTGTCAAAGCTTGGTAGATTTGACGGCGCCAACTATCAACGCTTAAAATGTCGATGGCGGGCCCCCTGGGAGTTGCTGGAGCTTGGTAGCTTCGACAGTGCCCACTATCAACGCTTAAAACGTCGATGGCGGGCCCCCTGGGTGTTGTCGGAGCTTGGTAGCTTCAATGGTACCCACTATCAACACTTAAAACGTCGATGACGGGCCCCCTGGAAGTTGTCAGAGCTTGGTAGCTTTGACGATGCCCACTGTCAACGCTTAAAACGTCGAAGCGGGCCCCTGAGAGTTGCCAGAGCTTGGTAGCTTCGACGGCATCGACTATCAATGCTTAGAATGTCGATGGTGGGCCCCCTAGGGGTTGTCGGAGCTAAGTGCTCCGACAGCATCCACCATCACCGATCAAATCGCCATCGAATATTCATCTGTGCATAAGAAACAAGAAAAGCAATAAAATTCGTCCTCTTGTCTATAACTTATTTGCGGCTTATTATCCTTCTTCGAATTTTAGGTCCTAAGGAACTCAATGGAATAACATAAGTGTACTGGTTAAATCTCTTTAGGTCCGAGTGCCTTCCGGACCCGCCCTACTGAGACTTGCCACAATATAGGTAGAGCAGCGTACTTAGGGTACCTGACCAGACTAAGTCGATAGCGCACTCTGGACATATCATTGGCTTTTGGTTTTCAGGAGAGTAGACCATCCAACAGTACTAGGACCCAAAAAGGAGTTAACGATACAACTTATATATCACACGAATATCCAGGACTAAACTTCAAAGGGACTGCACTACATTGCTATAGACAATAAGGAAAATATAATAAAAGTAACGAGCTTGCACAGAAGTAATGCACGTGGAGTCTGCTTTCACACAAAAATGTAATCATTATAGGTCCGAATAATAGGGAGACAAGGACAAACTTAAAGTACATAACCAAGTTAAGTAGGATTTTCATCTTGTTCTAACCCAGGGAAAGTAAAGACAAACTTTAAATACAATGACCAAGTTAAGTGTGCTTTTTAACTAGGACCTACCCAGCTCTGTTCATAGACTCTATAAGGTACGTTACGTGTAAATACAAACTCACCTTCATGAAACTAAGCATAAAACTTACGAAGGTGCTCAATGTTCCATGGATTGGAAGCTAGGTGCCATCCTCTGTTGCCAAGTGGACGCACCTAGGGCGGGAAACTATAATCACTCGGAAGGGACATTCCTAGGTGGGGAAGAGTTTGTTCATCCCTTCTCGAGTTATTATTTTCCGCAGCACCAGATCGCCTTCTTCTAGCTGCCGGTTGCACACATGCCTTTGGTGATAACGCTAGAGCGCCTGGTGCTATCATGCATTCCAAACAGCTTCTTGGCACCTTCCCTCGTGAACGAGGTCCAGGTCTTGACGCTGGAGCTTGTCCTGCGTGGCTTCGTCAAAGGACCGGACTCGGAGGGAACCCATGGTGATCTTCAGAGGAAGGACTGCTTCAGCTTCGTACACCATAAAGAAAGGTGTCTCTCCAAGAGCCCGACTAGGTGTTGTCCTACTTGCCCACAGAGCGAACAGAAGTTCTTCAATCCAGTTGGCGCCATGTTTCTTCAAGAACTCGTATGTGCATGTATTGAGTCCCTTGAGTATCTCTGCATTTACTCTCTAAGCTTGGCCATTGCTTACCGAGTGAGCTACTGATACGTAGCTTACTTTTATGCCGAGGTCTTCACAATATTCCTGAAAGGATGCACTCATAAATTGGGTTATGTTGTCAGTGACGACTCTGTTCGGAACTCTAAATTTACAGACAATGGACTTCAAGAACTTGATTGTAGATTTCTTGTTGATCATCACAACTGGAGTAGCTTCCGACCACTTTGTGAACTTGTTGATGGCGACATACAAAAAACCTATAACCTCCGAAAGCTTTTGGGAAAGGTCCCAAAATATCCATCCCCCACACAGCGAATGGCCATGTGGGAGGTCTCATCTGCAGTGACTGAGCTGGTGTGTGAATTTGCCCTGCATGAAACTGGCACACATCACACGTCTTTACCAACTCGACTACATCCTGGAGTGTTGTAGGACAATAAAAACCATGCTGAAAGGCTTTACCGACCATTGTGCGGGATGATGCGTGATTCCCACACTCGCCTTCATGGATCTTTGCGAGTAGCTCGCGACCTTATTCCTGGGAAATGCACCGCATTAGAATATCGTTGGCACCACGTCGGTAGAGATCCCCTTCTACCAATGTGTATCTTTTAGCCAATCTGACGACTTGCTCTGCGGAAGCACTGTATTCAAGAAGGATGTTATCATTCAAGTAGTTCCAGATCTCCAAGATCCATGCATCAAAGCTAACTTGAGCTTCTGGATCTTGTGCACTGGGTTGCTCAGAGCTTCCTACAGCGCCTACGATCCTTGGTGGGCGCCATGGTAATAGGGCCACCGGGACCTCTAGCTTCGAGGTGCTGGTCTCGCCCCCATCACTCAGTTCGGCAAGCTGAACTACAGGTGATGACAATCTCCTGACAAAAACTTTGTCGGGATCTTGAGCTTTGGTCGAAGCCTTCGTCAAGAGGTCATGGGCTTCAGCATTGTTGAGACACTGGACATGGCGGAGAGCAAGAATATGGAAGTCCTTCTGCAGCTCCTGGACTTCAAGTAGATGTGTAGCAAGCTGAGGGTTGTTGCGACTGCATTCACCCTTGACTTGTTTGATGATGAGTTGCGAGTCACCCTTCACCAGCAGCTGCCGGACGCCATATGATAGTGCCACCTTAAGGGTGCGTTTGGTTTGGGGTCGAAGTGGGATGGGTTAGATCCATTCCATTTTTTAGGGATAGAATGATCCTATTTTATGTTTGTTTAGAAGGATGGAACCATCCTTGATTTTTGTTTGATTGGAGGAATAAAATGGGATGAGATTTGACAGTGTCTACTACTCCGTTAACTACTTGCCGTTTCTGTCATTTCATCAAATGCATGTCTCTGCATCTTCTTTCTCTCCTCGCCCCAGACGTATGTTGATGTCTGCCTCCCTCTGTCCTCTCTGTTCGTTGCACCTGAATCCACCTGAAGCTGATCTGCCAACGCGGTGGCCACGACACACCAGTCCTATGGCCTTGGCCCATGTCCATGTCTTCCAGGCTCAGGCTGTGCTGCACCTCGTCTAGCACGGCGTGGCCGCCGGCGTGCACGTAGAAGTGCTCGAACGCGCGACGAAAGTCCAGGATGTACGGGTGCACGCCTTTCACATGGAACATGCAGCGCATTATAAGAGACTTGAGCTGCTCCATGAGGCGCCGGCGGATCAGACGAGCAGCAGTCGCTGTTCCGGCTGCGGTGGACGGACGAGGATGAGACCGTGGTCTGCCTCCGCATCGCCGGGCCCAACATCTTCCGCTCTTGAAGGACCTGGTGCTTCCAGTCATCTCGAGCAAGATCTTGAGCTCATCCTCTGTCTTGTGCCGAGCCAGGCGACATAGGGGAGCAGATCGATGGAGTAGTAGATGATGTCGAGGTGATCGAACGAATAGGCGGTGGCGGTGAGCTTCGGCACGCAGAGCAGCGTTAGGAGCAGCGACGTGGTCTGCCACCGTGGGGCGGAGGAGTGGGACAGGAAAAGGAGAGCGCACGCGGAGGGAGACGGATGCCTCACGACGTTTAGGTGGGATGGATCGATCCGATTGGTTTTGTGGGGATGGAGTTGTCCCGAATCTAACGGGAATATTCTCTTTTAGGATGACTCTATTCCACTTGTCTCTGAAACAAACACCATCAAAAATGGGTT
This sequence comes from Tuctoria greenei, assembly GCA_036927565.1. Classification (NCBI taxonomy): domain Eukaryota; kingdom Viridiplantae; phylum Streptophyta; class Magnoliopsida; order Poales; family Poaceae; genus Tuctoria; species Tuctoria greenei. The sequence goes on along the minus strand of JAYESD010000012.1, from coordinate 61,877,918 downwards.
CATCCCGTCCCGTCCCATTTCGTCCCATAAACCAAACGCACCCTAAGTTCGTAGATGAGAGCTTCATATTCTGCCATGTTGTTGGTTGCCTTGAAGCCAAGACGTACCATGTACTTGACCTTCTCTCCGGTTGGAGCGAGGAGAAGTATTCCAGCTCGGGCCACTGCTTCTGCACGGAGCCATCAAAGTAGAGAGTCCAGTGAGGCTCAATGAAGACCAGGACCTTGGGTTCCGTCTTCTGCTCACTGGTACCCTCCAGACTTGATGAAGATGGAGTCCATTCCGCCATAAAGTCTTCTAGCACTTGACTCTTGATTGCATGTCGGGCCAGGAATTTGAGATCGAATTCTGCCAACTCCATTGCCCACTTGGAAACATTTCCCGTAGAATTGGGATTGTGTAAAATAGCGCACAGTGGATAAAAGGTTACCACTGGTATCTTGTGGGCTTGAAAGTAGTGACAAAGCTTCCTTGAGGTAATAAGAACTGCATATAGCAACTTACGCACCTAAATGTACCGAGTCTTGGCGTCATGGAGTACTTTGCTAATGAAGTACATTGGTCACTTATTAGTCCAGACCATTTTGGAGGGGCCCATAACTTCATCTTCATCAACCTAGACCCTCTCGGAAGGGTCCAGAGCTTCTTCTTGTTCTGCCCGAACCTTCACGGAGGGGTCCAAACCTTCTTCACAAACTGCAGGAACTCCCTCGATTAAGAGGGGTTGATCCACATACATCTTTCCTTTAGGATCCGAGCCTGGAGACTGGGACACAGACTCGCCTTTAGGTAGCTCCGAACCCTACCAGAGAGGTCTAGACTCCTGATCTGAGGATAGCTCTGGTCTCTCCGCAACCAGAACCATGCTGACAACTTTCATTGTTGCCGTAATATAAAGCAGAAGAGACTCACCAGGTTCCAGAGCTACCAAGATTGGTAGTGTGGTGAGGAGCTGCTTGAGCTCTCGGAATGCCTTCTCCGCTTCTTCAAACCACTGAAATGTTACGGACTTCTTCAATAAATTGAAGAAGGTAAACGCTCGCTCTGCTAGCCTTGAAATGAACCGACTGAGCATAGCTAGACACCCAATTAGCTTTTGAACATCCTTGATGTTGGCTGGCGGCCGCGTCTCTTCAAGGGCCTTGATTTTGGCCAGATTTGCCTCAATTCCTTAATGAGTCACCAAGAAACCAAGGAGCTTTCCGGAGTTAACCCCGAAGACGCACTTGTTCGGGTTTTAGCTTCGTACGCGTCAAGCGCATCTTGTCGAAGACGGCTTGCCGATTGTCAAGGAGTGATTCCTTGTTTTTCACTTTGACAACGATGTCATCAACGTATACCTCCACCAAGTCCCTGATGAAACGTTTTGTGCATGGCTCACACAAAAGTTGAAGCGACATTTTTGAGACTGAAAGGCATGGAAGTGTAACAGTACAACCCATCTATTGTAATGAAGGCAATATGCTCTTCATCTTCTCTAGACATTTGAATCTGATGATATAGAGAATATGCGTCTAGGAAACACAGTAATTCACACTCGGAGGTAGAATCCACTATCTGATCTATCCTAGGAAGTGCAAATGGGTCTTTTGTGCATGCCTTATTCAAGGTGGTGTAGTCGATGCACATCCAAAACTTCCCGCCGGCCTTTGGTACAACGACTGGGTTCGCCAGCCATCGAGGATGGTGAACCTCCCGGATGAAACCAGCGTCGTGTTGCTTCTTGATTTCTTGTCTGATGAAGTTCTGCCGCTCGACAGATTGCTTCAAGGGCTTCTGGTGTACTGGTCGTGCATCGAGGTATATCTTCATGTTGTGATCGAGCACCTCCCTAGGGATCCCATGCATCTGTGACGGTTACCATGTAAACACGTCAACATTCACCCAGAGGAAAGTGACGAGCGCGGGTTCCTATTTGTCGTCCAGACCTCCCGATATATGAGTGGTCTAGGCAGCATCAGAACCGATTTGGATGACTTTGACAGGGATGTCGGTGTCGCCGCTTGGTTGCACATGAGGTGCAGAGGTGATCCACGGTGATGTGAGCTCGAATGTTTTTGAACTGGTTGCTCCTTGCCAGATTCTTCTTCTTGCACCATTGCAAGCGCATGAAGTTCTTCTAGCGCAATAACTCTAGCAGTGTGACCCCCTCGGATCCGAAGGACGCCTGATGGAGTCGGCATCTTCAGCACCAGATAGCCGTAATGGGCTATGGCCATGAACCTATAAAGGGTTGGCCTGCCTAGGATGGCGTTGAAGGGAAGGCTGATGCACGCCACATCAAACATCAGCTTCTCAGACCTATAGTTGTCTCGAGTCCCGAAGGTCACCGGGAGTGTAACTGATCTGAGAGGAGTAATGGCTCCTGGACCTACTTCGAAGAAAGGATGTGAGGGCCTAAGGTCTGACAGGCTGAGCTGGAGCTTCACAAAAGCTGCGAAGCTGAGGGGGTTGAGTGCCGCACCTCCGTCCACGAGGACTTGGTAGAGCTGGATATTGTTGATGGTAGGAGAGACCATCAAAGGAAACTGACCACCTTCGGTCGTGTTCTTTGGGCAATCCGAAGCATCGAAGGTGATAGCAGTATCCATCCACTTCCAATGAGTTTCTGCCTTGACGGTGGGAGCTACGGCAGCCATCTCCCGGCGCATTTTCTTGAGAATACGCCGGGAGGTAATATCCCAGAACCCTCCATATATCATATGGAGAGTCTTACGATGCTCATTGTTGGAGATATTAGAGTCATCGTCAACGGTGTTGTAGACGGCCTTCAGGGACTTCTTGGCATCCTAAAAGATTAGCTTTTGATCAAACGGAGCTTTGCCGACTTTCTATTTCCCTTCCCGTTGGCAGAAAGGTGTTTATTCTTGGCGCTTGTTATTGCGTTCAACAATCAGCTTGACCTCACGGCAGTCTTCAAGGTTATGGTCGCGGTCGTTTTTCGGGGCGTGACCCCCGGCCACCAGGAGCTGCTGCAGCAACAACAGCAGTAGGCATGTGGGCCAACGACTTCTTCATGTTGTTGGACTTCTTTTTTTTTTTGAGTGCCTTGGAGGAGGGTTTACCAGCCTTTGCTGGTGGTTTTGAGTGCATCTCTCAGCCCTCCACAGCCCTAGCACATTTATCAGCTAGGCTGAAAAGTTCTGTGACACTGCAGACGTCTTTGGTTGCTAACTTCTGCATCATCTTCTTGTCTCTAACTCCCTATTGAAATGCAACAACGACAAAGGTGCTAGAGATAGAAGGAATCATATTCTGTACCTGAGAAAACCGCTGGATGAATGATCGCAACGACTCTCCCGCCTTCAGTTGTACGACGAACAGATCCAGTTCAATGCCAGCCGGGTGTAGGAGCTCCCGAAGTTGGCGATGAACTGGCGACAGAGTTCCTCCCAAATATAAATGGAGTCAGGAGGTAGACTCATGAACCAAGACCTTGTTTTTCCGGTTAGAGCACGAGGAAGTAGTTAGCCATCACGACCTCATTGCCTCTAGCTGCGAAGATAGCAGTGGAGTAAATCTAAAGAAACTTAGCGGATTGACTGTCCTATTGTATTTTTCTAGCGGATGAGGCCGAAACTTACGTGGTCAGCCAGCCATGCAAAGATGCGTGGTAAGGGCCGAACAGCCGCTACCTAATCCCAATGGAGAAGGGTTTCCTCGAGCCTCTCACCTCTCACGAGCTAGCTCGATATGGATGCGGCCGTCTTTCCTCATGTAACGGCGATCGAGATCCAACCGGAGGTCATGCATCGGGAGCCTGAATGTTGTATGAGTGCGGCGAGCCCCAGAGGGTAGTGACATCACTTGCTTTGAGGGCACATGTCTCCTGTGCTGCGATGCTTGGAGACCAAGTCTACCACACAAGGTCCTATTCTGATTAGGTGCCTGCCCAGCGTGGGGCAGACCTTGGACGCTGAGGGCATTAGCTGCAGCTGCAACTAAATGCTCAACATCAGCGCGCCATTGCTCCAAGGCAGCCGGAGGAGCTCCGAGCGCTGGAAGATGCTGAATAATAGTCTGCGCTGCGTTCAACGTGCTCTCTGGGTTGTTGGTCGATGCAGTGATCAACGCGAACACACCATCAATGGTGGAGGTGGTGGCGGAACGACACCGTCGGGACAACAACATTGATTTGCTACTGCACATTGGAGGGATTTCCTCCAGCGGGCTGCTCACCCGAACTGTTGGATGAAGCAACGGCGGAATTCACCATCTTGAGATCTTAAGCCCCCCTACCTGGCGCGCCAAATATCGAAGTGTAGCAATGACAGTTCCCACAATACTACTAAAGTGTAGTCCGCAGAAGTTCGTATTCGGTTGGGGCGCGCGTAAGATCAGGAACAAGAAGTGAACACCGAGGGTTTTTACGTGGTTCGGTCCGCCTGAGCGAATACCCTACTCCACGGGGTTGTTGATGATTGTATATGCGTAGTGATTGTTTGAGATTTCTTGTATGCATCTCAGCTTGCTTTCTATCGTATGGCGCAACCATTTTATATGCTAAGGACTGGCGGTTACAGTGTATGCCTGGCCCGACAAGTGGCCCCGACTGTCATTAACACCCTATACACAATCTACTGGTGTTACGGGTGATTAACAGTGTGATAATGTGTCTTTATGGCGGTGTTACCAGTTTTGATAGCCTTCTAATCGTGCATCATTAATACATCATTAATGGTACGTTAACCATGTCTTGTAACGGTTGTTTAATAGCCTCTTGAATGTCCGTGCCGTAGGAGATCCGGCTACCTTCCTGTTGCGGTCTTTGTTCCGGGGGTCTAACACGTGGCAGCTCCGGAGCTTCCCTTTGCGGGGAGGCAGGTTCGAAGCTACTTGACATGTGGCGGCACCGGAGCTTCCCTTTATTGGAGGTTAGGTCCAGAGCTACTGGGCAGGTGGTAGCACCGGAGCTTCCCTGTGAAGGGAGGTAGCTCCAGAGCTACCCAAAAGAGGGAGGCGGACCAAGTGCTGCGGGGACACGTGTTGCCTTCGGAAGTTTTCAACATTAGAGGGCGGAACTCCATGACTTTATCCACAGTATCAGGGGGTACCTGGTATCCAGAATACCGATAGTGTGGTATGGAACCATACATTTTGAAGGAGCAGCGGATTTATGGTACTATTGCCTATCTCGCAATCATGGAAAACGAAACTGGAGCAATTTTGTATCCTTGGTCAACCAACCCTTCGGCCCTCCAATGGTATCTAACTCCCTAGGGACCCTAGTGAAGCTCATCCAAGAAAGAACAGTGGCGGAATACCAAGAACAGTACATACAGTTGCTCTGTAGATGTGATCCCATGCCTGATCGCAGCGCCATGAACATCTTTACAGCTGGGTTATGAAAATCGCTGAGAACGGACGTTGAACGTCAGAAACCACATGCTCTCGAAGAAGCAATGGCTTAGCCATAGCATATGAACACCGCAGCTTCTTGCTTCCAGAAACTTGAAACCGGACATTCCGGGAAAATCCTGTCACCAAGGAGAAAACTGAAACTGCCAACGCCTAAGTGCAAACTCAGAATGCAGGAAACACACGCCGCACATTCAAAATTTTATCAAGAGAAGAAATAGCAGACAGTCGGGCCAAGGGTCTTTGCTACAACTGCGACGAGAAGTTCTCTATGGAACATAAGAAGATCTGCCCCACGTTATTCCACATTGAATTGGACCATGATGGGGGGGGGGACTTATATACGATGAGTTACTACGAGCAGGAACCAGAGATTTCACTCTACACAATCACTTGGATAAGGGGAACCATGATTCTATGAAGATTCTAATCCAGATTGCTGGCAAAATATTCACAGCACTCATTGACTCAGGTTCAACACACAACTTCATTTCGGAAGATGCAGCACGAACAGCAGGGTTGGAGCTTGTGTCTCAAAGAGGATTGAAAGTTGTAGTGGCTAACGGGGATAAAATTAACAGCGTGGGTCACTGCCGCAATCTACCAGTAACAATTCATAATGTCAGTTTTCAGATGGAGTTCTTTGCTATTCCTCTGGGGGATCACGATGTCGTTCTAGGAGTACAATGGCTCAAAACCTTGGGACCAATATTATTGGATTTCAACGCAATCACTATGTCCTTTTGGCGACATAATAACAAAGTGGTTTGGGCAGGAATCACTAGCAGTACACATGGTCCCAATCTGCAGCTAGTCTGTTCTGCAAAACTGCTCCTCGAGACACTATTGGAAGAATTTGAAGACATATTCTCTTCTCCCAAGGGTCTGCCTCCATCACGAAATTGTGATCATAGAATTCATTTGCTACCAGGTACTGCTCCGGTGGTGGTACGCCCTTATCGTTACCGTCCAATCCAAAAGAATGAGCTTGAAAAGCAATGTGCCGATCTGTTAGCAGAAGAATTTATCAAGAAAAGTACATCAGCATATTCATCTCCTGTGATACTTGTAAAGAAACAGGATGGTACTTGCCGTTTATGCATTGATTACTGTGCTTTAAATGAAAGGACAGTTAAGGATAAGTTTCCAATTCCAGTTGTTGAGGAACTACTGGATGAACTCAAGGGTAGCTGTTTCTTTACCAAACTTGATCTTCATTCTGGATATTATCAAGTACAAATGTTTGCAGATGACATCCACGAAACAGCATTTCATACTCATGAAGGACATTTTGAGTTCGTGGTTATGCCCTTTGGATTAACAAACGCCCCAACAACATTTCAAGCATTGATGAACTCTTCTACAGCCATATTTGTGAAGATTCGTTCTTGTATTTTTTGATGATATTTTAATCTATAGCAAGTCATGGTCTGAACATTTGCAACACGTTCGGATGGTGTTCCTCATCTTGCGGCAACAAAATTTGTTCTTAAAAAGATCCAAATGTGTTTTTGGAGAAGAGTCGGTTGCTTATCTTGGGCATGTTATCTCTAAAAAGGGAGTCTCTATGGATCAATCAAAAATACTGGCAGTTCAACAAAGGCCAACCCCGAAGTCTGCTCAAGCATTAAGAGGTTTTTTGGGCTTAGCGGGATACTACAGGAAGTTCATCCAAAACTTCGGCTCTATAGCAGCACCCCTCACTAAGTTACTATCTAAACAGGGATTTACATTGTCTGCCGAAGCTGAGTCTGCACTAGCATCTCTAAAAAAGGCTCTCACATCTGCTCCTGTCCTACAACTCCCTGACTTCAATACTACTTTTGTGGTTGAGTGCAATGCATCAGGATAGGGATTTGGGGCTGTTCTACATCACGGGCACTGTCGAAGTGTTTGATACGACACTTCCCCCGGACCAACTGAGAAGCAGCCCACGGTGGTTCTTTTGTGGTTGGGGCACGTAAAGATCAATATCAAGATGATGACCTCAGAGATTTACGTGGTTCGGACCGCCTGAGCGTAACACCCTACTCCACGGGGTTTGTGTAATTGAATTGAGCGAGTGCGTTTGCTAGGATTAGCTCCAATAAGATCAGATTGTCCCTTATATTCGTGGGGTGCAACCCTTTTATAGTTCTAAGGACTGACCGTTACAAAGCTGGCCTGGCCCGACATGTGGCCCTGGCGTGCTTAATGACCTAATACACTGTCTAAAGAGTATTAAGTATAATTAATAGTGTGGTAACGTGCCTTCATGGCAGCGTTACCCTATTAAAGGTGCACTGATCGTGTGTCATTAATATAACATTAATAACACATTATCAGACCTTGTAACTGCTGCTTTAACCGTCCTTGAATGCTTGTAATGGACGTGATCTGCTCGTATTTCTGTTGGTGATGAAGGTCCGGAGGCTCCACACGTGACAGATCCGGAGCTTTACCTTGCGAGAGGGTAAGTCTGGGGTTGCTGTATACATGTCGGTACTGGAGCTCCTCTCTAACGGGAGCTAGGTCCGGGGCTGTTGTACACCTGTAGTCGCCAGAGCTTCCCTTGGTTTGGAATTTTGTTCCGGTCTTATTTTACACATGTTAACCCGGGAACCAGCCATGTGAGGGGAGTGGGTCCGGTACAACGTGACATGTGGGACCTGCAAGGGCCTTCAACTCTGATGGGTGGAACTTTCTTGCACTTCTTGCGGTATCGTGGGGTACCCGGTACGTAGGGTACCAACAGTGGCCCCCGGGCCCATCGCTGGGAGAAACCCTTTGGGTTAAGTTATTCTGCCGGAGGTGGTGCCATTCTCGATTCCCACGCTTTGATTTTCAAAAAGTCATCTGATGCGCCGATAGAGTGACGGTCCGGGAGTGAACCTTCGACGCGTGGCTTTTTATGAATACAACAGATGAGATCTTAGAGTGCGGATCTCACGCAATTGAAGGTCGCCAGTTCCCAATACGAGAACCGTATCGGTTCCGGGCGCCCTATCAGAGCGCCGACTTTGGGTTTCCCGCCACCCATCATTGCAACGGTTGGCCTTGGGTAAGGACCTCGATCTCTTCGTAGGGGTGGCCCCAGGCCCACTCGTCATTGACGGTGTAGATTTTTGAAAAGTGCTTTCGATCTCATTGTGGTTTCCATCCAAGCGTCGCGGAGGCTAACTTAAGAAGGAAAGTGCGCACGGTTTGAGGACTCTTTAAGCCTTCGATCATCTTTGCGCTCAGAGCCTCCAAAATTCCGCCTAGCTTCCCTTCCTTTGCACCGCTTTTCCGTGATGGAGTTGGGTCTCCCCAAGAGCCTCCTTAAGAGCGATGATGATCTGAACAAGGTCCGGACCTATATGGGGTGGTCTAGTGATTCCTTCAATCATTTGGTCCGCGCCGGCAAGCCCCGTTCAAGAAGGAGTGCGATGGCGATATGATGTACTTCACAGCGTACGCCATGGTGGGATTCATTCCACCTTTCTCTTCCTTCCTCTTGATGCTGTTAGACTTTTATGGTCCGCAGTTGTACCACCTTGGCCCCCATTCTCTTCTTCTTGTGGTGACATTCGTCCACTTCTGCGAGATGTGGGTCGGTATTCCCCCCCTGCGTCGAGCCTTTTTGCACCTTCTTCACCATCCACACCACCGGCAAGGGGTCCGAATTTCTTGGCTTCTACTATTTTGTGAAGCGCAAGAACTGCCCCTACAAATACTTGAAGTCATTTCCTTCCGGCAAATGGGAAAACTGGAAGAAGGATTGGATCATCGTCACGGCGGAGGAGCATGAGAAGTTGGAGCTACCCGAAGGTCTCCCCAATGTTGACACTGACGCTTGGAGTGTAGTTCGAGTGCTCTCAGATGCCTTCAACCCTGTCTTGACCAGGATCCGCGAGTGCGTGGAAGTTGGAGTGACCCCCCAGATGGTGTTCTACAACTTCCTGGTCAACAGGTGGGCCCCGCTGAAGAAGAGGGGGAAGCTCGCGTGGGCCCTCAACAACGTGATGGATGACGACCAGATTGAAACCGGTCCGAAATCTAACTTGGATGATGAATCCTTGGAGTTTCATTTGAAGAAATTCCAGGATGGGATTAACGTCAACGACGACAACTTGGCTCCACCAGCAGCCTTCCTCCCCTTGAACATGGAGGCGCAGTTCAGTAGGGATCTCCGGAGGAGAATGCCGGTGCTTGACGACCTCGGCGAGGTAGAGAGGCGTCCAACCACCAGATTGGCGATTCCTGGAGCTTCTGAGGGTGGTCCTGCCCCCGCCACGAGCCAAAAGACTGAAGACGTCGGCAAGGGCAAGGGCAAGGGCAAGGAGCCAGCTGAGCCCTCTAGCCGGAAGAAGAAGTTGAAGCACGTTGACGGGAGGTCCCTCAGACCTGCTCCTTCCACGACGGCTGCTTCTCCCTAGAGGGGGAGGTCTTCTCTAGCTACCCCTGCTCCGGTGCAAACGTCTTCAAGAGGCATAAGCTCCGGGCAGGCGACCCCGGCCTCAGTGCCGGCTAGAAGTTCCAGGTTCGGGGGTTCCTCCCGGCGAAGAGAAACTCCAACTGAAAGGACTCCAGCGGCTGGGAGTGTTCCTCAACTGATGTCCGAAGCAGCTGTCTCACCAGATTTGTTGGGATCTAGCTCCGGGCCTCAGAAGAAGAGGTTCCGAGATGACTGGGATGGTAGCATCCCGAGGTAAGCATTGATTGCTCACCCTAAAATGCTAGTCCTGTTTTTTTATGTGTCTTCTCTTCCCTTTGTTTCCAGGGCATTGAAGAAAGGACCCAGAGCTTCAACGCACGTTGCAAAGGCTAGGGCTGCACCTGGCGAAGCTCCGGCTTCGAGCACTGAGCCTCCTCGTCAAGTGGAGGTGGAAGTCGTGGCAGCTCCGGCGCCAGCTGTCGTGAACTTGGACTCGAAGTCCTCACCCAAAGCTTCTGTGGTAGCGCCAGACCACCAGAGAGAAGTTGAAGATGTACCCCTGTTGGCAGAGGCTGATGTTCCAGAACCGGCGATGCCAGAAGTTTCGTCTTTCAAGCTGGAAGTTGCCAAAGCTCTGGCTGCTGAGCTAGAAGTAGCTAAAGCCTAGGCTATAGAGCCAGAAATCACCCAAGCTCCAGCCCTTGTGCCGGAAATAGTTGAAGATCCGGCGGCTGAGCCGAAAGTGGTAGAAGGTCTGGCTGCCGAGCTGGAGGTGGTTGGAGGTCCGGCGGTTGTGCCGGAGGTGGTCACCGTGCCAGAGCCCGAGCCAGCGGTGGTCGAGGCTCCAGATGAAGCTTCGGCTGTTGCTCCAGAGGTGTTGATCGCGGAGGTACCTGGGACGGAGCCAGAGCAACCCGAAGAAGTGGCAGCAGGTCCTCCGACTTCGGAGCCTTCAGCTGAAGACCCTGAATTGGCGCCTTCAACTGCTTCGGAGGTGGATGTTCCCCCAGTGGGCTCTTCTACTGCCGCTAAAGGGTTCCAGGAGAGCGGCCCTAGCGCAGTAGGAGTACAGGGGTCCACTATTGTAGAGTGGGACCCAATTTTTGTGATGGAAAACCATTTTGAGCCTACAGAAATGGTCCTAGTAGGCCCAGAACCGATCCCTCTGGCGTTGTCCTTAGACAACGCCTGCTCAAGCCTCTGGCAGGTCCAGCTTGCCTTCGAACATGAGAGCAAAGCCTTGGAGGAGGAGCGCAACAGACTCCATTTTGAGACCAGGCTTGCTCAGATCAGGCTGGCTTCCCAGAAGGAATGGATCAACGGGGAGAAAGCCCGGTTAGAATATTGGGATAAGTTGATGGAAGAGAAGGAGGCCGCCATCCAGGCGCTCGATGCTAACTCCAGGGAAATCTTGGAGCAAGCCAAGGAATGACGTGACGCTACTGACGAGCTTTACAAAAAGCTCGCTGAATTGAATGAAACTCTCCTGAAGCATCGAGCGGGCATAGAGGCGAGGGAGGAAAAACTCCTGGGGCAGCAGGAGGATGTGGTGAGGAGAGAAGCGGACGTCACCCAGAAGTTGACTCTGGGTGAGAAAATTTGGCGGATCGAAGCAAAAAGCTGGATCTATGGAAGGAGGAAGAAAGGAAGAAGAACTGGAAGGTGGGGCAAGAGCTCTCAAAAAGAGAGTCTGACATTGCCGCTAGGGAGGAGAGAGTTAAAGGCAGGGAGAAAGACCTTGCTGAAAGGCGGAACCACATCCACCTCCGAGAGACGGAGCTAGCCGACCAGGAAAAGCAAGTTGTTGAGAGCATGCAGCAGCATGCTAAGTTGGTTGAGGGCCTTGCCTGTGAAGGTTCAGAGCTTGCGGCTGCCCGTAAGTCGCTGGAGGAGCTGCAGAGCCCGAAGGAGACTGATGCTATTCAAGTGTGGAACTTCTTAGGGCGAACGAATGACGCGCTGACACTACTGGGTTTCAGTCCAGTACTTCTGGACAATCTGGAGCTGAATCTGGACCGAGCGCTGGTGGCCCTCAACAGTGCTGGCGGCAAACTTGACGCGATGGGCGATGTCATCGCGGACTAGCTGGAGATGGAGGGGAAAACTTTGGCTACAAACGTCGAAGAATACGTGCTGACATGTTATGTAGGCCCAGATCCCCAATTTCCACTTGACCCGGTGCTCGAAGGTCCCGTTGCTGAAGAGGAGGATGCCGCCAAAGCCAGCATCCGAGAAGTTGCCCAAAAAGTAACTTCATTCTTCCGCAGGTCTTAGGTCCTCCATTAGCTAGGGATTTTCTTCCTATTGCCTTCTGTTGTACTCTGTCCATTTTGTAATCCAGTATCTCAAATTAATCAAATCCTCCTTTCTACCATCAATTTCACTCTTGTCTTCAATATATCGTACCGTATCTTGTTGGCCCCTTGGTACATGTGTAAAGTTGAAATGTGTACATGTACCAAAGGTTGCGGCAATATGTTGACGACTTGAATGCTCTGCACTTTTAGATTTTAGGTCTGAAGTCTTTAATTCTGAGGCGTCGAAGACAGGCCCCATGGGATGGTCGGAGCTTGGTAGCTCCGACGTCATCCAATTTCAACATTTTAAACATTGATGGTAGACCCATCTTAGATGATGTCGGAGCTTAGTAGCTCCGGCGCCGTTCGCTATTGCTGTGAATTTTTGCTTTTCCTGCACATTAAAGGCAAGAGAGAAAGTAAAATTCGTCCTCTTGTCTATAAATTGGTTGTGACTTATTGTTCTTATTTGGACTTTAGATCCGAAGTAACTCAACAAGATAACAAGCATTTTGATATAATCTTCCTAGATCTGCATGACTTTTTAGTACTCACCCTACTTAGGCCTGTCGAGGTGTAGGTAGAGTGGCGTACTTAGGGTGCAGGACCACGCTAAGTTGATTGCACACTCTGGACCTATGTTGGCTTGGCGTTCAGGCAAGTAGACTATGTAGCAATGTTAAGATCTAAAAAGACTATCAACAAGGCTTGTAATGTATACGAATTACTTGGAACAAAGCTCAAAAAGATTTGCACAACTTCATTATAGTCAAGTGGTGTAGAAATAATTTGATATATCTAGCCTTGTACAAAAAGTAGATGAACGTAGAGTCCATTTTCACACAAAAATGCCTTTCATTATAGGTCCGAATTACAGGGGAGACAAGGACACACTTAGAGTGCTGGACCATGCTAAATGTGCTATACATCTTGTACTAGCCCAGAGCAAGTAGTTACACTTTTAGTGCTGTGACTGTTTCGAGTGTTACTTGAACTTTCCGGACCCTCCCGGAGGGGCCCAGATGTTCTCCCGGAGGACTTGCTCATCTCTGTATAATGACTCTACAACATGCATTGTGTGTAATTACAGACTCACCTCCGTGATTCTAAGCATAAAACTTACGGAGGTTCTTGATGTTCCAAGGATTTGGGAGCGACGTCCCATCCTCTGTTGCCAAGCGAACACATCCTAGTTGGGATACTTTGACTCGGAAGGGATCCTCCCAGCTGGGGGAAAGTTTGTTCATCCCTTCATGGCTTAGAATCTTCCAAAGCACCAGGTCACCTTCTTCAAGCTGTTGATCACGCACATGCCTTTGATGATAGCGCCGGAGCGCTTGGCGATAACATGCATTCTAAACAGCTGCTTGGCCCCTTCCCTCGTTGACGAGGTCAAGGTCTTCACGCTGGAGCTGGCCCTGTGTGGTTTTGTCGAAGGTCCGGACCCGGAGGGACCTCAAGGTGATCCCCGGAGGAAGGACTGCTTTAGCTCCGTACACTAAGAAGAATGGAGTCTCCCCAGTTGACTGGTTAGGTGTTGTCCTATTCGCCCGTAATATGGACAGAAGCTCTTCAATCCAGTTATCTTCGTGCTTTTTCAAGCGCTCATACGTGCACGTCTTGAGTCCTTTTAATATTTCTGCATTTGCTCTCTTAGCTTGGCCATTAGTCGCTGGATGAACTACTGAGGCGTAGCTAAGTTGAATACCGAGGTCTTCGCAATATTCTTGAAATGAAGCACTTGTAAATTGAGTTCCATTGTTAGTTATGCTTTGTTTGGAACTCCAAATCTACATATAATGGACTTCAAAAACTTGATTGTTGATTGTTTGTTGATTGTTACTACTGGAGTTGCTTCCGACCACTTGGTGAACTTGTGGATGGCAACATATAGGAACCTGTAACCTCCGACAGCTTTTGGGAAAGGTCCTAAGATGTCCATGCCCCACACAGCGAATGACCATTTAGGAGGTATCATTTGTAGTGATTGAGCCGGTGTGTGAATCTGTTTGGCGTGGAATTGACACGCTTCACATTTTTTCACTAGCTCAACTGCATCCTGAAGTGTTGTAGGCCAGTAAAAGCCATGTCGGAAGGCTTTACCGACCAGCGTGTGAGAAGATGTGTGGTTCCCGCACTCGCCTCCATGGATTTCCCTGAGGAGACTCGACCTTCTTCCCTTGCAATGTACCGCATTAGGATGCCATTGGCACTGTGTCGGTAGAGATCCCCTTCTACCAACGTGTATCTTTTAGCCAATCTGACAATTCGGTCAGCGGATACACTATCTTTAGGAAGGATATTGTCTTTCAAGTAGCTACGGATCTTCGAGATCCATTCATTGAAGTTAACATGAGCTTCTGAATATTGCGTACTGGGTTGCTCGCAGCTTCCGACAGCACCTATGACCCTTGGTGGATGCCATGGTACCAGGGCCACCAGGACCACCAGCTTCGAGGTGCTGGTCTCGCCCCCTTAGCTTAGTTCGGCGGGCTAAGTTGTTTGTTTTGACAACCTCTGGACGAAGATTCCATCAGGAGCTAGAGCTCCGGTTGAGGCTTTCGTCGAGAGTTCGTCGGCTTCGAAGTTATGAGGACGCTGAACATGATGGAGATCCAGGACTTCAAAGTCCTTCTGAAGCCTCTGGACTTCAAGGAGATAAGTAGTTAATTGAGAATTGTTGCAAGAACATTCACCTTTCACTTGTTTGATGATGAGTTTTGAATCTCCCTTCACTAACAGCTGTTTGACACCATAGGATAGTGCCACCTTGATTCCATAGATGAGGGCTTCATACTCCGCCATATTGTTGGTTTCCTTGAAATCAAGATGTACCATGTACTTGACCTTCTTTGCGGTCGGAGCAAGGAGAAGGATGCAAGCTCCAGCCCCCTACTTCTACATGGAGCCGTCGAAGTGGAGGGTCCAGTGAGGCTCTGTGAATACCGGAACTTTGAGTTCTGGTTTCTGCTCACTGTGGCCCCCAGGGTTTGATGGAGAGGGGGTCCACTCCGCCACAAGGTCAGCAAAGGCTTGAATTTTAATTTCTTGTCTCAACACGAATTCTAGATCGAATTCTGCCAGCTCCGCTGCCCATTTTTCAATATTCCCAGTAGAATTAGGGTTATGCAAAATTGCACGTAGTGGAAAAGAAGTTACCACTGATATTTTGTGGGCTTGAAAGTAGTGACGAAGCTTTCTTGAGGCGAGAAGAACTGCGTAAAGCAGTTTATGCACCTTAATGTATCTAGTCATGGTGTTGTGGAGTACTTCACTGATGAAGTACCCATGTCGCTGGATGGTCCAGACCCTTTCAAAAGGACCCGGAGCTTCCTCTCCCTCGACCTGGACCCTGCTGGAGGGTCCCAGTCTTTCAGGTTGTGCTTCTTGGACCCTCCTAGAGGGGTCCAGAATTCCTTCTTGTTGAACTCAGATCTCACTGGAAACCTCCTCAAACAAATGAGGTTGATCTCCTAGTACTTCATTTTGATGTTCCATGTCTGGGAGCTAAGACCCAGTCATGTCTTCATGTGGTTCCGGACCCTCCCGGAGGGGTTTGGATTCCTGGACTAAATGTGGTTCTAGTCTTTCCGCGACCAGGACCATACTGAAAACTTCGATGGTTGTCGAAATGTAAAGCAGTAAAGGCTCACCAGGGTTTGGAGCTACCAATATTGGTAGTGTGGTGAGGAGCTGTTTTAGCTCTCGAAACGCCTTTTCTGCTTCTTCAGACCAATGAAATGGTTCGGACTTCCTCAAGAGTTTGAAGAAGGGTAGCACTTGTTCTGCCAGTCTTGATATAAACCAACTGAGCCCAGCTAGACAACCCATCAACTTTTGGAGATATTTAATGTGGGCAGGGGGCCGCATTTATTCTATAGCCTTGATCTTCATTGGATTTGCTTCAATTCCTCGATGAGTCATCAAGAACCCCAGAAGCTTTCCGGAGCTAACCCTGAAGACACACTTGTCCGGGTTCAGCTTGGTGCGCGTAGTGCGCAGCTTGTCAAAGATGGCTTGCAAGTTGTCAAGGAGTGACTCCTTGTTTTTTATTTTCACGACGATGTCATCAACATACACCTCCTCCAAGTCTCTAATTAGCTCTCCAAATGTTGTGTACATGGCTCGCAAAAATGTTGAAGCAACATTTTGAAGACCGAATGGCATGGCAGTATAACAGTACAATCCATCTACTGTTATGAAGGTAGTATGCTCTTCATCTTCTTTAGACATTTGGATTTGATGATATCCAGAATATGCATCTAAGAAAAAAAGTAGTTCACACCCGGAGGTGGAGTCCACTATCTGATCTATTCTAGGTAGTGGAAATGGATCTTTTGGACATGCCTTATTTAAGGTGGTGTAGTCGATACACATCCGAAGCTTCCCACCGGCCTTGGGTACAACAACTGGGTTTGCCAGCCAGTTTGGATGGAAGACTTCCCGGATGAATCCAGCTTCAAGCAACTTCTTGATTTCTTGTCGAATGAAGTTTCGTCGCTCGATTGATTACTTCCGGGGCTTCTGGTGTACAGACCGTGTGTCTTAGTAAATCCTCAGATTGTGCTCAATCAGCTCCCTAGGGATCCCAGGCATTAGTGACGGTTGTCAGGCAAGCACGTTGACATTGGCCCGGAGGAAAGTGATGACCGCGAGTTCCTATTTGTTGTTGAGACCCCCGATATATGGGTAGTCTGAGCAGCATCAGAACCAATTTGGACGACTTTGATGGGGATGTCAGCGTCGCCGCTTGGTTGCACACGAGGTGCGGAGGTAGAGCCTTTGTGACGAATGCTTGGAGGATTCGCAGCTGGCTCCTTACCGGATGCTTCCTCTTGCGCTGTGGTAAGCACATAGAGTTCTTCCAGTGCAGTAACTCCTGCGGTACGATCTCCGCGGATCCGAAGAACACCCGTGTGTGTTGGCATCATCAACACCATATAACCATAATGGGCAGCAGCCATAAACTTGTATAAAGCGGGCCTGCCCAAAATGGCATTAAAAGGCAGACTGATCTGCGCGATGTTGAAAATCAATTTCTCGGTTATGTAGTTCTCCCGGGTCCCAAATGTCACTGGGAGTGTAATGGAACCAAGAGGAGTAATGGTTCCCGGACCTACTCGGGAGAAAGGTCGGGATGGGCGAAGGTCCGAAGGCCGGAGTCGAAGCTTAACGAAAGCTTCAAAGCTTATGAGGTTTAGCCCGGAACCTCCGTCCACCATGACATGGTGGATTTGGATATTGTTAATGGTGGGTGACACGATCCATGGGAGTTGACCAGCCCCGATCATGTTTCGGGGCAGCCCGAAGCATCGAAAATGATGGGTGTGTCCACCCACTTCCGATGTAGTTCTGCCTTAGCAGAAGGAGTTACCATGGCCATGTCCCGCCTGTAGGATCGAAGAGCATGTGAAAAGCTACCAGAGGGGGGGGGGTGAATGGTAGATTTAAAAATCTTACACAGCGGAAACAATTAAACCCCAAACCCTTCCGGCAGAAAAAACGATCTGTTAAAGAAATCGTGTGTGAGACTAATCTAAACGTGTTTCACCGTGAAAAAAGTGATAGATATCAGAGAGAATCAAGTCAAGAAGACAACACAAAAAGAATCACTCAAATCCGTCGAGAAAAACTCAAGTTATGATCAAAAGATCAAACAATGGTCAATCTGCCCTACCCGAGGAAAAACAGTTCTGGAACGCTGCAAAGAAACTCGTGTAGATCAAAAACCATAAATCCAATGACCGTGAAATTTTGACAGATGATAGATAATCAAGTTGTGAAGACAACCGAAAAAGAATCACGTAAATTGAATCTGTAAAACTCGAGTTATGATAAAACCACCGACGAAAGGTACTGCTGTCCAGAAACTCGACGAGCAAAACTTGTCTCGAACAAGTCGGACGAACAAGGCACAAAAGTTCCTTCAAACTACGAATTTTATTCAATGGAACACCAGAGGAACAGCCCCCAAAGTCGTCTGCCACGAGCTTTGGCCTTCCCTTGCTTATATAACCAGCCCTTAGGCCATCCCAATCTCAACTAGGACTCCAATCCTAATCCGATCACAATCGGAACTTTCCATAACTACTTAGAACTCTTCTATACGCAGATAGAAGCAATCTTAAGACTTCCAAACACCTTAGGAACGTATCCCACATTACTAAACAACTCAAATTCGTGACCCACACGAAATCCTAACATAACCAACTCGATATTTCCATACCGAGCCATAACCGACTCAGCTAGCAGCCTAAGTCTTCAACCGATACGATCCGATCCTTCCGATCAGATCTTCCTTCCATAATCCGTCTCTAGAAGCATATTGCCACGTCATGCACCTCATGCATAGGTGCGAACACCTTCCTTTGACCTTCATATGCACTGGCCTTGATTCAATCATCCTGCGCGACCTCCTGACCCGCTCAACCACAGTTCCTCCCAAACTTGGTTGTTGGAACCTCATCTCCTCCCTGAGACTAGTCCAATGGATCCTGTCACCAGCCATGACTTGAACTCAAGCAACACCTGCACATGAATAAGCAAAAAATCCATACGAGCCCAAGTCCTCGACTTGACTCAAGTTAGTTCCGAACACAACACCTTATGTGAGCACCTCACATAAGCATGTTGCAAAACCACAGTAGAAACGATATCAACTGTATTCAACCAAACCGCACCAAAAACTCAGCAAATGAATACTAAGCAATCTGTCCATAGATGTAAAGTATGTATGAAACTTGCAAATGAAAAGCAGAAGCACTGCGGTCAAGTTCTGGACCTTGCCAGAGCAACCCGGAGCTTGAGCCAGAGCTAACAAACGCTAGTAGAACCTAGTGCCAGAGCTTACCAAAACTAGTATAATGAAGCACCTGCCGGAGCTTACCAAACCTAGTAGATCCTAGCACCGGAGCTTACCAAAAACTAGTCAAAACTTGTCAACCCAAAACCAAAGCTAGACAAAGTACGTCGGAGCTTAGCAAAAGCATTCCGGAGCTATCAAATATATGCCGGAACTATCAAAGACATGCCGGAGCTAAAGATAAAGCTCACCGGAGCTAACCAAAGCTAGTCGGACCTTACCAAGATGTCGGACCTAGCATATAACGTAGCCGGAGCTACCCAAAAAAAGCCGTACCTACCGTCGGACCTTGCTGTAGCTCAGAGCTAGAGTCGGACCTTAATAAAAAGGTGTTTTGGTGATATTTAAAACTTTTATCATCAAAGCCAAGTGTATTCACTACAAGCCAATGTATTCAGCACATATAGGTCTTACAATCTCCCCCTTGATGAATGCATTGGCAACACCATTTAAAATCCGAACATTGGCTTATTAACATAAAAGTTTTGAAGGCAATTTCTCCCCCTTTGTAAATCAAAAGTAAAATGAGAAGAAAAATTATCCCATATTATCTTTCCCCCTTTATTATCTCTCCTTATGCACATATTCTCTTTCTCTCCATGCTTTTCTCTCCCCCTTTGACAATGTATTCTGCAAGTCATGAGCATGTAAACGAATTATCTCTCCCTCTTTAGTTGTTATGAGCATATTATAACATATACATATAAACAAAGCTCATCCAAGTCATACTATCAAGTACGTTACATTATCACATCAATGAAATACATAAAGTAGTGTAAGCCATGCTAGATATCAAATGTAATTTTCAATTTAAGCAAGTCATGATCTCACAAACTTAACTATTTCAAAACCTGAAAGCATGACACTAGTTGCTGCATTTTATTATTTTTCAAAGCATAAATTTAGATCATATGATATTTGCAAGAGATTATATGCGCATCTGCCTTATTCTAACCAACCAAGCCAAGCCTATGTCATTTGGCAATCAGAAGCTTAAGGACATGGTTTTAGCCATACACAACTTCTTCCAAGTTCATATCTAAGTGCAATGACAAGCCATCTCAAAAGAAAAAGTGCGATGCATGCATATTCTCTTGATCTTTTCTCAATTTATATTTGTTCATAAAAAAACACAACATGTGAGTTGATTACTTGATTAATTCTTTATGATTAAAAGCACTTGTGAACATGTAACAAGTTCAAAACAGCAAGAAAGTTCGACCATGACCAGTTTTAGTGTAAGTAATTATTCCAATTACTAGACATGGCAAAAACTACAAAATGTATAACACGAGTAATGTAGTAAGAACTTTCAGCATGTAAAAGGAATCACAAAGTCATATATGTATGAAATACTATGCTCATATTATTTTAATTACAGATTCACACATAGACTTCCAAAGTTTCAAAACTCCCCTTCAATTTAAGCCATGAGGATGCATAACCCCTATTTCACTATGAATGTAACAAAAACAAGTGAAATCCAAAGGTTTTGTAAAAATGTCAGCCAATTGTTGTCCGATATCTACATGGTGAAGCACAATGTTTCCTTTTTCAACGTTATCTCGGAGAAAGTGATACCTAATGTCAATGTGCTTAGATCTAGAATGTTGCACGGGGTTTTTGGCAATGCAAATAGTACTAGCGTTATCACAAAATAGTGGAATACTATCTAGATCAACCCCATAGTACTTAAGTGTTTGAACAATCCAAAGAATTTGTGAGCAAGCACTAGCAACAGCTACATATTCAGATTCGGCTGTGGATTGTGCAACTGAATTTTGTTTTCTAGAGGACCAAGCAACAAGAGAATTACCAAAAAAATGACAAGCACCGGAAGTACTTTTCCTATCAATCCTACAACCCCCAAAATCAGCATCCAAAAAAGCTTTCAAAGTAACGGTTGAGGAAGAAGGAAGAAAAATGCCAAATTCTTGAGTTCCATGTAAGTACCTGAGAATCCTTTTGATGGCTTGATGATGTGAAGCACGTGGGGAAGCTTGAAACCGTGCACAAAGACATACACTGAATTGTATGTCCGGTCTTGACGCCGTGAGGTACAAAAGTGATCCGATCATGCTTCTATATTCTTTTTGATCCACGGATTCACAATCTTCATCAAGTTCAAGTGTTGTTGCTGTTCCCATTGGTGTCCGAAGAGGCTTGCTTTTGTCCATGTTGAAGCGCCTTAGGAGGTCTTTGGTATACTTCATTTGATGCACAAAGGTACCCTCCTTGGTTTGCTTGATTTGCAGCCCCAAAAAGTAAGTGAGTTCACCCATCATACTCATTTCAAATTCGGAACTCATCATTGCTGAAAACTTGGACACAAGATCATGAGAAGCACAACCAAAGGTAATATCATCCACATACACTTGAACAAATAATGAGTCATTGCCATGCTTAAGCAGGAAAAGAGTTTTATCAACCTTTCCCATGGTAAACCCCTTTTCAAGTAAGAATGTTTTTAACCTATCATACCATGCTCTAGGGGCTTGTCTGAGACCGTATAAGGCTTTGGACAATTTGTAAACATGATTAGGAAAATCTGGATTTTCAAAACCTGGTGGTTGTTTGACATAAACCTCCTCATCTATGTAGCCATTAAGAAAAGCACTTTTAACATCCATTTGATATAGCTTTAAACCTTTAGATGCTGCAAAAGATAACAAAATTCTTATGGCTTCTAATCTAGCGACAGGAGCAAAAGTTTCATCAAAATCTAGACCTTCAACTTGAGTGAAACCTTGAGCAACCAACCTAGCCTTATTCCTAACCACAACCCCATCCTCACTTTGTTTATTTTTATATACCCATTCAGTTCCAATTAAAGTGTGACCTTGAGGTGGAGGTACAAGTTTCCAAACATTATTTCTTTCAAAATTTTCTAACTCTTCTTGCATGGCAATAATCCAAGATTCATTAGTGAGTGCGTGTGATATATCTTTGGGTTCAAAAGAAGCAACAAAAGCAGAATGAGCATAAGAGTTTGGATCGCAAAACCTGGACCGTGTGACTCGTTCGTGCAAGCTTCCAATCATCTGTTGTGGGGGATGATCTTTGTAAAAACGTAGGGGAACAGATGTCTCACAAGCTTCTTCTTCATTACGTTCATCGTAGATTGATGAGCTTGTGACTTGTGGACGATCAGGACCAGCATAGGTGATAGTCGGAGCTTCTTCAATGTTCGGAGCTGGACACGTGTCAACTTCGGAACTACCAGGCAGTATCACCGGCTCTTCTTCATCTTCGAAAATACCCACCCCCCCCTGAGGATACGGATCTGGTCCTGCAACACCGGAGCTAGTACCTGGGCTAGCTTCATCAAAAGACACTTCACAAGTCTCCACAATTTTGTTAGTGTCAAGTAAAAGCACACGGTAGCCTCTAGTATGAGATGGATAACCAAGAAACATGCCATCAATGGATCTAGGTTCAAATTTATCAAGATTACCATGTTTCTTAACAAAACATTTGGAACCAAAGACCAGAAAGTGTGTAACACTAGGCCTATGTCCAAACTGGAGCTCATATGGTGTTTTACCTAGCTTAGCACGCAAGAAAACACGATTTTAGACATAACAAGCGGTTGCAAACGCATCAGCCCAAAATTTCCTAGGAGTTTGATATTCATCAAGCATAGTCCTAGCCATCTCAACTAAGGTTCTGTTCTTTCTTTCTACAACACCGTTTTGTTGAGGTACATATGGTGAAGAGAATTGATGATCTATTCTATTTTCAGCACAAAAGTGATCAAAATATTGATTTTTAAATTCAGTTCCATTATCACTTCTAATTGCTTTTAATGATCCTAGGTGATCAATTGATAATCTAAGAAATGAAGTTCTAAAGTGACTAAAAACTTCATTCTTAGACGCCATAAAGTAAACCCAAGAGTATCTAGAATAATCATCAACAATAACAAGAACATACCATTTACCTCCGAAAGATTGAACACGTGAAGGTCCTACGGTGTCAAGATGCAAAAGTTGACATGGTTCAGTTGTCATGATCATTGAGAGAGGAGTATGTGAACCTGCAACCATCTTAGCATGTCTACAAGAAGAGCACACAATTTCTTTGTCCCCTTTAAGCTTAGGCAGCCCACGTATGCGATCAAGAGCACTAACACGCGTTAGGTGATCAAAGCCTACGTGACCAAGTCTACGATACCAAAAATATAAGTCCTTTGAATCATTAGCAACTAGACACCTATGCTTAGAGAAAGACAAATCAAAATCAGCTTGAAAACTCTTCCAAACCGGGACATGTTGAAAATAAGCTCAGTATTTGAACCTACAACTTTGCAGCAGTTTTTATTGAAAATAATTTCTAGATTTTCATCTAGCAATTGTGCAACAGAAAGCAAGTTGTATTTCAAATTTTTGACAAGTGCCACATCCTTCAAAGTGTAGTGATCATTTACTTTAACCGAACCCTTAGCAATTATAGGAGTTGAAGAATTATCGGCAAAAGTAACATTTTCTACATGTGACTCAAAAGAGAGGGAGGAGTACCAATCTTTGTTACCGGTCATGTGGCGTGAGCAACCTGAATCCACAATCCAAATGTTCTCCTTCCTCAAACGTGTAACCTACATAGAAGCACAATACGTTGATGACTCAATACTAGGGTTAGTCAAAAGGCATTTAGGTATCCAGTGTTGAGTCACACGATGTGCAGTAGGAAAAACACGCGAAAGCTGAGATAAAACAGCAGGTTTATGAGTCGAAGTTTGAGGTTTTCCATTCTTAATTCTTCTAGCACAAAAACCAGTAGCTCCGGAGGTAAAAGCAGCAGTTCCAAAAGACAAGGCTGAAGCTCCGGAAACAAAAGCTGATGTTCCGAAGGAAACAACAGAAGGTCCGGGAGCTCTCGGAGCTATCGGAACTATCGGAGCTGCTTTTGCGGATTTCTTACCAGAAGGTCCGGAAGCTACCTTTTCAAATTTCTGACTCACTAAAGCAGGTTGTGTTTTTCTAATTGCATGAAAGTTATAAGATCTTGCAATTTTTCTTTCCTTTTTTCTGTTGTTTAGCTAGTCTATAACAAAAATCTATGACATGACCATCTTTACCACAGAAGGTACAATGAAATTTAACTTTGTATTCATGTCTAGATGAGGAAGCAATATTTTTATTTGAAACCGAATGAGACAACACTCCTGCAGATTTGAAAACCACTCCTTTTAGTTTAGGAATTGTTTGAATCAAACCACTTCCTAATGACTTTACAATTTTAGGTGGATGCGCCTTAGCATGAGCATGAAAATCAAAACCTAAACCAGTTTTATCATTGCAAGACTTGGAAGAATTCAGCAGCAAGTTTAGGTTCTTATTCACATTACAAAACCGATCTAATGTCCTATGCATGTTGTCAAGTTTATTGGACAGATCAAGGCAATTTTCACATGAAGTTTTTCCTTTAAGTTTGCAATTGGAACAAAATTTAACTTCATGAGAACGTAGAGCATTGTTCAATATGGAAATTTCATTTATAGCATCCTGTAGTTTCTTATCAAGATCCTCACAAGTAGAACAATGCAAATCAATTGTAGAACAGCTAGCATCTTTTAAGTTTCCAATATTAAGTGCAGCAAGCTTTTTGTTCTTTTCAATTTCAAGTTCAAGTTTATCAAGTGTGGAGGAATGTGCACTTCTTAGGGAGGACAATTGTTCATAGATCAAATCACATGAGGAACATGCATCATCACTAGGAATCAAAGTTTTTAAACGGTTGATTTCAGATTCTAGTGATTCAATTTTAGCAGCACTATCCCTAAGCTTTTTGTCCTTTTTCTTGAAAATAATAGTTGCACGAGAAATAGCATCACACATTTCATTGCAGGTAGAACATACCTCATCGTCTTCACTATTGTGTTCTGCATCCTCCTGACTTGATCCTGATCTTGTTTTGCCCGCCATGAAGCATAAGTTTGCCAGATCATCATCATCTTCATCACTTTCAAAGTCTACATCACTTGAACTAAGTTCTTGAAGTGCGGTGATGAAGCTGTTAATCATCTTGCGTCCTATGGTACCCTTCTTTTTCTTTTTGTTGGAATTTCCAGAGGAGGTCCTGACCTTGCTTTGTTTTTCTTCCCGGGTGGTCGGACCTGAAAGGTTAGGGCATTCTGTACGAAAGTGTCCTGTTTTACCACATTGAAAACAGCGCTGAGGTCCGGAGCTTCCTCTCCTTCTAGTTCTCACATTTTGCAATGCTTTTGAGAATCTAGTAGAGATGAGTGCCAACTCCTCTTCTGGAAATTCTTCGATCTGCTCCAGGGTTAGTGAGGACAACAAGGCAAGAGTATTGCAAGATGATGATTGGCCGGAGCTAGACATATCACGTTGTGAAACAAATGCAATAGACTTATTTGGGTTCTTACGTGAGATTATGTCAATTTCATGAGTTTTTAACTTGGAATATAGTACATCTAAAGTAAGTGAACTCATGACAGTAGATTCACGAATAGATGTGACTTTCATCTCTCAAATTGACATGTCTAATGCACTAAGAAGTTGCCTAGCATTTTCAGCATCTGAAAAATTAACATTGACACTACGCAAGTTGCTGAGAATTTTATTAAAGCGAGCAAAAAGGTCATCGATAGACTCACCTGGTTGCATCTCAAAACGCATATATTCCTTTTTGAACATATCTTGTTTTACCTCCTTGATTGTGTTGGAGCCTTCGTGGTAATCACAGAGAGCTCTCCAAACATCGTATGCTGATCGGAGGTGCGCGACACGATCAAAGTCGCTTTGAGTGAGTCCTTGGATGATCAAGTTTCGGGCTTTGTTGTTGTTGTCGACGTCCCGTAGGTTTGTGGCCGTGACTTGATCATTGGGTGGCACTTCATAAGGCTTATACACCTTCTCCTATATTGCAAAGCCTTGTGCCTGGATGAAAGCCTCCATGCGTGCCTTCCAAACCTGGAAATCAATACCAGAAAACACACAAGGTTTGGCGGAGTACTTCTCCATGATGATTAGTCAAAAACATATACAAATCTCAAAGATTAGAGCACCGTGGCTCTGATACCAATTGTAGGATCGAAGAGCACGTGATAAGCTACCAGAGGGGGGTGAATGGTAGATTTAAAAATCTTACGCAGTGGAAACAATTAAACCCCAAACCCTTCCGGCAGAAAAAACGACCTGTTAAAGAAATCGTGTGTGACAGTAATCTAAACGTGTTTCACCATGAAAAAAGTGATATATATCAGAGAGAATCAAGTCACGAAGACAACACAAAAAGAATCACTCAAATCCGTCGAGAAAAACTCAAGTTATGATCAAAAGATCAAACAATGGTCAATCTGCCCTACCCGAGGAAAAACAGTTCTGGAACGCTGCAAAGAAACTAGTGTAGATCAAAAACCATAAATCCAATGACCGTTAAATTTTGACAGATGATATATAATCAAGTTGTGAAGACAACCGAAAAAGAATCACATCAATTGAATCTGTAAAACTCGAGTTATGATAAAACCACCGACGAAAGGTAGTGCTGTCCAGAAACTCAACGAGTAAAACTTGTCTGGAACAAGTCGGACGAACAAGGCACAAAAGTTCCTTCAAACTACGAATTTTATTCAATAGAACACCAGAGGAACAGCCCCCAAAGTCGTCTGCCACGAGCTCTGGCCTTCCCTTGCTTATATAACCAGCTCTTAGGCCATCCCAATCTCAACTAGGACTCCAATCCTAATCCGATCACAATCGGAACTTTCCATAACTGCTTAGGACTCTTCTATACGCAGATAGAAGCAATCTTAAGACTTCCAAACACCTTAGGAACGTATCCCACATTCCTAAACAACTCAAATTCGTGACCCACACGAAATCCTAACAAAACCAACTTGATATTTCCATACTGAGCCATAACCGACTCAGCTAGCAGCCTAAGTCTTCAACCGGTACGATACGATCCTTCCGATCAGATATTCCTTCCATAATCCATCTCTAGAAGCATATTGCCACGTCATGCACCTCATGCATACGTGCGAACACCTTACTTTGACCTTCATATGCACTGCCCTTGATTCAATCATCCTGCGCGACCTCCTGACCCGCTCAACCACAGTTCCTCCCGAACTTGGTTGTTGGAACCTCATCTCCTCCCTGAAACTAGTCCAATGGATCCTGTCACCAGCCATGACTTGAACTCAAGCAACACCTGCACATGAATAAGCAAACAATCCATACGAGCCCAAGTCCTCGACTTGACTCAAGTTAGTTCCGAACACAACACCTTATGTGAGCACCTCACATAAGCATGTTGCAAAACCACAGTAGAAACGATATCAACTGTATTCAACCAAACCGCACCAAAAACTTAGCAAATGAATATTAAGCAATCTTTCCATAGATGTAAAGTAAGTATGAAACTTGCAAATGAAAAGCAGAAGCACTGCGGTCAAGTTCCGGACCTTGCCAGAGCAACCCGGATTTTGAGCCGGAGCTAACAAACGCTAGTAGAACCTAGCGCCGGAGCTTACCAAAACTAGTACAATGAAGCACCTGCCGGAGCTTACCAAAACTAGTAGATCCTAGCACCGAAGCTTACCAAAAACTAGTCAAAACTAGTCAACCCAAAACCAAAGCTAGACAAAGTACGTCGGAGCTTAGCAAAAGCATTCCGGAGCTATCAAATATATGCTGGAACTATCAAAGACATGCCGGAGCTAAAGATAAAGCTCACCGGAGCTAACCAAAGCTAGTCGGACCTTACCAAGAAGTCGGACCTAGCATCTAACATAGCCGGAGCTACCCAAAACAAGTCGGACCTACTGCCGGACCTTGCTGTAGCTCAGAGCTAGAGTCGAACCTTAATAAAAAGGTGTTTTGGTGATATTTAAAACTTTTATCATCAAAGCCAAGTGTATTCACTACAAGCCAATGTATTCAACACATATAGGTCTTACACCACCGCATTGTCTTGAGGATGCGACGAGAGGTGATATCCCAAGAACCACCATTGATGGTGTTCAAGGCCTTCCGACGTTCATTGTCAGAAACGTCGGAGTCATCGACAGTGTTGTAAACGGCTTTCAAGACCTTTTTGGGGTCCTGGAAACCTAGCTCCTCTTCAGCTGGAGCTTCGTCGACTTTTTGTTTTCCTTCCCTTTGACGGAAAGGAGCTTTTTCCCAGGGCTTGTTGTAGCGCTCGACAAGGTTCTGGACCTCCCGACACTCTTTCAAGCTGTGTTGGTTCGTCTTATGGATTGGACACCATGCTTTGAAACTATTGCCATCCTCTGATGAAGGTCGAGGTCGCTTCTCAGGGCGTGGACCCTGGCTTCCAGGAGCTACAGCAGCAGCAGCTGGGGCGCCGGCCGACAATTTCTTATTGCCGTTGGGCTTCTTCTTCTTCTTGCCACTACTGGAGGTAGCGGCTTCAGTTTTGGAGGACTTCTGGTTGGCCTCTGGAGCTGGCTTGTAATGCATTTAACGGCCCTCCGCAACTCTAGCACATTTGTCAGCTAGGCTGAAGAGTTCCGTAACGCTGGTAACTTCTTTAATGGTCAACTTTTATAGCATCTTCTTATCTTGAACACCCTGTCTAAATGCAACAATAATAGAGGAGCTTGAGATTGAAGGAATGGTATTTCGTACCTCAGAGAACCGCTAGATGAAGGATTGTAGTGATTCCCCCGATATTTGCTTTACGGCAAACAAGTCCAATTCAGTGTCAGGTCGAGTGTAGGAGCTCCCGAAGTTGGCAGTTAATTGCTGGCATAGCTCCGCGCAACTATTAATGGAGTCAGGTGGAAGACTCATGAATACCAGGACCTTGCGGTCCCAGTTAAGGCCATCGGGAAGTAATTGGCCATCACAACCTCATCACCCCCCGCTGCCAATATGGCAGTAGAGTAGATTTGAAAAAATTCAGCGGGGTTGACAGTCTCGTCGAATTTCTCCGGTAAGTGGGGCCGAAACTTTTGTGGCCACCTGACCATACGTAAATGCATGGCCAGGGCAGAACAGCCTCCTCCTACTCCCTGAGGAGCAGGGTTGTCCCGAGCTTCTTGCCTCTCACGAGCACGCTCCATGTGGACACGACCATCTTGTTGCCGGTAATGGCGATCCAGTTCGGACCGCAGGTCATGAGTTGGAATCTTGGTAATTGTGTGGGTGCGTTGTGCCTCGGGAGGCAACGAAGTCACCTGTTGGGAGGCAACACATCTCCTTTGTTGAGAGGCTTGTGGACCAAGTCGGCCAGACAAAGTCCGTCATTGTGAAGGTGCTCGACCCAAAGGGGAAGGACCTTGGTTGCTGATGCCTGCAGCTGCAGCTGCAACCAAATGTACAACATCAGCCCTCCACTGCTCCATAGCACCCTAGGGTGCACCTGGAGGCGGTGGGCGTTGTAGAAGAGCTCGCACAGCAATGAGCGCGTGCTCGCGGTTGTTGTTTGTCGATGCGGTGATCGACGCAGATGCTCCATCTTGTTGACCAACATTGTTTACTGGAATAGATGGTGGCTGTGGTGCCACATCATTTGCTGGAACAACGACACCTACTGGTTGTTGGACGTTGGAGGGATTGCCTCTAACAGGTGGTCCAACGTGGTTGCCATTGGAAGATCCAGTAGCTGAATTCACCATCTTCTGATCTCGGGATTGCGCTGCTCTCTGCCCCTACCTGGTGCGCCAAATGTCGAAGTATTTGATACGACACTTCCCCGGACCCGCTGAGAAGCAGCCCACGGAGGTTCTTTTGTGGTTGGGGCATGCAAAGATCAAGATCAAGATGATCAAATCAGAGATTTACGTGGTTCGGGCCGCCTGAGCATAACACCCTACTCCACGGGTTTGTGTAATTGTATTGAGCGAGTGCGTTCGCTAGGATCAGCTCCAATCAGATCAGGTTGTCCCTTATATTCATGCGGTGTAGCCCTTTTATAGTACTAAGGACTGACCGTTACAAAGCTGGCCTGGCCCGACATGTGGCCCTGGCGTGCTTAATGACCTAATACACTATCTAAAGAGTATTAAGTATAATTAATAATGTGGTAACGTGCCTTCATGGCAGCGTTACCCTATTAATGGTGCACTGATCGTGTGTCATTAATATGACATTAATGAAAGATTATCAGACCTTGTAACTGTTGCTTTAACCGTCCTTGAATGCTTGTAACGGACATGATCTGCTCGTATTTCTGTTGGTGATGAAGGTCAGGAGGCTCCACACGTGGCAGATCCGGAGCTTTCCCTTGCGAGAGGGTAGGTCCGGGGTCGCTGTATACATGTCGGTACCGGAGCTCCTCTCTGGCGGGAGCTAGGTCCGGGGCTGTTGTATACGTGTAGTCTCCGGAGCTTCCCTTGGTTGGGAATTTTGTTCCGGTCTTATTTTACACATGTTAACCTGGGAACCAGCCATGTGAGGGGAGTGGGTCCAGTACAACATGACATGTGGGACCTGCAAGGGCCTGCGACTCTGATGGGTGGAACTTTCTTGCACTTCTTGCGATATCGTTGGGTACCCGGTACGTAGGGTACCGACAGGCACGACCTGTAGCTTATTTCAGCAAACCAGTCTTGCCTAGACATTTCAAACTAGCTGCCTATGAAAGAGAAATCATTGGCCTGGTCTACGCAGTCCATCATTAGACACCTTACTTATGGGAACAATCATTTGTAATCAGGACAGATCATTTTAGTCTCAAGTACTTACTGGACCAAAGGTTGTCTACAATTCTGCGGCACCATTGGGTGAGCAAACTATTCGGGTATGATTTCTTAGTTGAATTCAAGCCAGGGAGACTTAACAAAGTTGCCGATGCACTATTGCGACGCGATTCAGATTCTGCTGCTATACTGATCATGTCAGGACCAGAAAAGAAACAGGAGAACATCCAGAATTGCAAGCTCTGCAACAGAAAATTAATGAAGGAGTAATGGGAGAAGATTGGTCTATTTACAACAACAATAACAACAATAACAACAACAACAACCAAGCTTTTGTCCCAAAAAAGTTGGAGTCGGCTAGAAATGAAACCCAACAATTTTTGAAGAAAAGTAACAGAAAATAAGATGCGAGTAAAAAATACAAATAAAATAAGATTCTATATTTTATTTATTTTAGAAATATATTAACAAGAAAGAAGATAAGAGTAACAAAATATGAATAAACTAAAATTTTGGCACATGAATTGCTAATTTCTATGCAGTCCTATCATGAGCCAAATCTCTAGGTATGTCTTACTCCTTTAAGTCTCGTTCCATGTCAACCTTGGTCGACCTCTACCTCTCCTAAAATTTTCTCTACTCTTTATAATCCAACTGTTAACCGGTGCTTCTGGAGGTCTCCGCTGGATATGCCCAAACCACTGTAGGCGATGTTGGACTAGCTTCTCGTCACGTATCACCTCGTTCCTAATTTTGTCTCTTCTTGTGTGACCGCTAGATTGGTCTATTTGTGATGGGTTAATTCTGCATAAAAGGAAAATACACATGCATGCAGACTCGACAACAATTCCTATGATACTTCAAATGGCACATGGAAATAGGCATGAAGGCGTAGAAAACTATGCACAGAATACGCCATGATGTTACATGGCCAGGCATTCGAAAGGCAGTGGAAGATTATGTTAAAGCTTGTGTTATATGTCAGCCACATAAGGTCTCCTACCAGCATCCAACAGGTCATCTACAGTCCCTCCCAGTTCCACATCATGTTTGGCAAGATGTGGCAATGAATTTTATTGAGTCACTGCCGAAAGTTTATGAGAAATTGGTCATCTTAATGGTGGTCGATCGCTTCTCCAAATATGTGCACTTCATACCCCTATCCCACCCATACACAGCTCAGACGGTTGCCAGAGCTTTCTTCAATGAAGTAGTTCGTTACATGGAATGCCTGCAACAATTATCTCAGATCGGGACACAGTTTTTGCAAGTAAATTCTGGCAAGAACTATTTAAACTTCAGGGGGTTCAGCTCTTGCTTAGAACAGCCTTTCACCCCCAGACAGATGGTCGTTCGGAAGCAGTTAACAAGGTTATGGCTATGTACTTGAGATGCATGACCAGTGACAGACCTCGGCAATGGGTCCAATTGTTACCATGGGCTGAATATTATTATAGCACATCCTATCATACATCTCTGCAAGCTACTCCATTCAAGGTGGTATATGGTCATGACCCTCCCCTACTAAGATCCCATGATAAAGGGACAGCAAAGGTGTTGGCTTTGGAAGAATCACTGGTGGACAGAGATATATTTCTGCAAGAAGTGCGTCAATATTTGCTCCACGCCCAACTGCATGATAATCATTACTACAAATTGAAACACCGACCTCACAAATTTTAGGTTGGGCAATGGATATGGCTAAGGATCCATCATCGGGCAGCTGGAACAATTATCAAGGGTCCCAAAAACAAACTGTCGGCAAGGTTTTATGGTCCACATCAGATAATTCAAAGGATTGGCCAAGTGGCATATAAACTTGATCTTGCGCCAAGGGCAAGGTTGCACCCAGTGTTTCATGTGGGGCTGTTAAAACCATTCGTGGGGATCCTCCTGCAAATCCTCCAACCTTACCACCTGCACAGGATGGCAGAACAGTTCCATCTCCAGCAGCTGTTCTTTGTTCTCGCTTAAATATGGATGTTTGGCAAATCCTTGTTCAATGGGAAGGCTTTCCTAGTTCTGAAGCATCATGGGAGAACGTTGAAGACTTCAGTAAAGCATTTCCTACATTCAAGCTCCAGGACGAGCTTTTTCCAGGGGAGGGAGAGATGTGATAATGTGGGGACTTTAATACCAGAGGCGTCCCAGAGTCCCTCATCAACGTGCAGGTTCAGATTAGGAAAGTCTGAATGAGCATTTCATCTTGCCATGTGTAATAAAGGGATGAGATAAATCCCAAGTTGGTAAAGTGTCTGTCAGTTTCGGTTCAGGAGTCCTAGAGTTAAGAAAATAAAATCCTAACCTAAATCGGTTATGGAGATAGAGTCCAGGAGAGATTTGTTCTCGGGTTTCCTTAAAGTGTAATCCCGCAGGCTTTATAAGCTGATGGTATGAGATAAATAAAAGCAAAATTTAGAGTCCAATTACCTGGCTTCTCTCGGTGCTGGTGTTCGGCGACTCGTCAAGACGTCTCCGTCCACCAGAGGCCGGGTTCGGCGGCCTAGGGCCGTTCCCCCGCGCTTCCACCCCTACAACCTCCGCTCCGGTAAGAAGTTGGAGGACCTCAGTCACACTTTGAACCCTTAGCTCCTGCAGTTAGAACTGACAATTTAGACATGATGCTGTCTACCACTACAGGAATGCTTTGAAGGAGTGTCAGCCGTATCTGCGTCGGTAAGCAACACAGGCCGACGCATATACCCTATAAACGTTGGTTAACCGACAGCCATAGCCGACGCTCAAAGGTTGATGTTCTTAAGTCTTAGGGCCGTCAGTACCGACGTTCTTAAAAGACTAACGCCGTCGCCCCCCAGCCCCTGACATCTTTATAGTGCCTAAAGCGGGTACAACCGTCGGTCACGTGGGCCGACACCTTTTACTGGCATATGGCTGTCGGCACAGCTCTACCGACGCCATTACTCTTTTTTTACTACACCGGATGCTTTTACACCACAAACTTTAGTTTTTTTTTTAATTTCACATTGATGTCAGCTAGAACAAGATGAATATATGAACATATTAGCATATTAACATGAGCTCCATATCAGTCAATCTCAACACCTCCCACAAAAACTCAAACTCAAAATCTCACATGAACATGAGCTCCACATCTATCTCTCTCACAGCACAACCCCAAAATCTCTCACACAAATTCAAACAGTTCTCTCACAAAAAAAAAGATGAAAGCCGGAGCTCCAGCTCCAGATCTGCTCGTGCGCTAGGTGTCTGCGCCGGAGGTCGCGTTGGGTGATCGCGTTGATTGATCGCGCTGGGACAGGTTGTCGTTCGTGGTGGCCGGTCGAGGACGTGCCGGGAGCTCGCGCTGGTTGCCACGCCACAGGCCACACCGGGAGTCCGCGCCGGCGGTTGATGCTGCTGCTTGAGGGTCGTGTCGGAGCGACGGCAGCATCGTCGGAGTCCGTGCCACCACGGGATCACGTCGAGAGAGGGCGGCGGAGCGAGGCCGCTTCTTCATGGCGACGAGCACGTTGTGCCACATGCTAGCCCGCGACTGTGACCTGGCGCCGAGGGCACAAGGTTGACGGGGTCAATGGCTAGCACATCCTCGGGTGGCGCCCCGTCCATCGCGGCGACAAGGCAGGTGCAATAGCCGGGAGAGAGGTCGGAGTCGGCCGCAAACCGCATCCGGCTGGCGGCGTTGCAACTAGATGCCAGCCATACACTCACTACGCACCCCATGGTGCGGTTGGCCGGGTTGCGGTCGGCCTCCAAGAGTCGAGGGAGCGCGGCGGCGAGGGACAGGAGCCGGCGTGCGCGGTCGGCATCATACGGGAGTGCAAGGAACTCGCAAGAGAAGTGGGCGAGTGGGGAATGAACTGCGGCGGCTGGTTTTGGTAGGGAGTGGGTGTGGCTAGGGTTTTGAAATCATGAGGCGGCTACAATGAATATAAAAAGGGAGGGAAAGATGGGGATTTCGGTCATGTATGGGTGCCGCTATGAAGTTTAAGGGGGGCGGGTGGGAAAATGGGTTTTCGGGAGGGTCATGGCCTGCGCTGTGACCGTCGGTGCAAGCCATGCCCTGACGAATTTATGTATGGCCGTCGGCTGGGCACAGCAGACCGACAACTTTAAGTGTCAGGCAGGAAGAGAATTTTTTTGGTCGCCTGGGGCACAACCTATGGCCGTTGGGCTGGGCGACTCAGCCGACATTTTTACTTAAGGGCGTCGGCTTTCTTAGACTAACCAACGGTTTTAAGTATACTCATTGGCTGTCTCAAAAGCACCGATGTTTTTAACATTTTTGCCGTCGGTTTATCCAAACCGACGGCATTAAACTCATTATGTTTGACGGATCAGACGTTTTTAGTTTCTCTGACACTTCTTTGCGAGATACCTGTAGTGTACACACCACAAAACAAAATCTCCCAGGGCTTCAGGAGATTTTTTACTGATCCAATCACTTGCTGTGTTGACAACTGGTTCAGGAACATTGCACAGTGGAATGTGAACAAGGCACAGACTAGTTAGGATAATTGTTTATTAGTTAGTTTATTATGTTGTTCATTCATCGGTAATTATTGTTTATTGATATTAAAGTCTTTGAGTGATTCTTAATATATGTAAATTAACGGGTTTCCGGCCAGCCCGGCATGGCACAACCAGATCCGACACAGCACAACACGCAGTAAATGCGTTCGTGTCGTTAGACAGTTGCAGTCGTAACGCATGCGTCAAGACGGCATGGAAGCGAACGGCGATGGTGCAGACGTCAATCACCCACGATTGTGTGGATGGTGGATCCGGGCGTGGAAGTGTCATCTAAGACCAAATTTCCTCTCTCTCTCTCGTTCTTTCCTCTCTCGTAAAGGACATAAAAATAAAAATGAGTAACGTAACCTATAGAAATGTGTCACCCGTTTCGGATCGGCACATCTCACATACGATATGCATGTGAGACATGAAGGTTTGGAATTGTCTGGAAAAGCCCAAATTTTCATAGTGCAAAGATCAGTTAGATGTACTAAAAATTTTGAATGTGAAAAAGAAATAAATAGGATCTGGAAGATCAAATGCTTTCAAACCCTAATGGAGGGAATTCAAAATTCAAAAATGGCTCATGTTCCAATGATACAAAAAGAAATTTGAGTTCACCAATAATTTCCAAATATTCCAAATAGTACCTCTGCAAAATTTCAGAATTTTTTAAGATGGTTTGCTATTTAATTCAATATCTACATTGAATTCCA
Source organism: Tuctoria greenei (assembly GCA_036927565.1). NCBI lineage: Eukaryota > Viridiplantae > Streptophyta > Magnoliopsida > Poales > Poaceae > Tuctoria > Tuctoria greenei. Next base: position 61,842,160 of record JAYESD010000012.1, on the reverse strand, counting down.
GTCAAATTCAAATCCAAGTTTGAATTCGAATGAAACTTGGTCAAATCAATAATATGAATTCAGAATCTAACTCTCCATAATTAATTTGTACTCTTCACAAATATCTAGCAATTTTGGAACAAATTAGTTGAGTGAATTGATTGTCCAGAGGTCAAGATGAGAATGAAAATAGTGGGACCCACCTGTCATAGGCTCTCTTCCTCCTCTGTTTCTCAGTTCAACACCTCACGGCATGCAAATGCCACCAAGCTAGCTGCTTGCCTGCTTCATATGTTGAATCCATCTGCAACCCAAAGATCTTCACGTTCTAATCTTCTTCTCCAAGCACCAGAGATGAAATTTTCTCAGCTCTCCTTCAGCTCATCGCACAGGAGCTGGAACAGCACGAGTTCCTTCATCTCTGACTCAAATCAAGCCAAGGTACTCGGGATTGATCACTTTTCTTCATCTCTACTTCCTCAACAACGTCTTGCGCACCTGTATGATAATTCCCTTGCGCAGTTTGAGCCTCCCCAACGGTGGACAAGGCGACTTGCCGGCCGCCGTGTTCTGTTTTTCAGTGGCCGCCCTCTGCTCCCTCGATGCCCAGCGATTCAAGCATCTTCTCACCATGGTCATTGAAAAAAAAAGGTGTGCCAACACTTCTAGTTTCAGCTCGCAAAGTTTCAGCTCGTTCCGTCCCTCCTAGCTCGAGTATTAGCTATTTTCCCGATGAGTTCAGCATATGAGCATAGTTATGTCTTCGATAAAATTCCGATTCTATGTATTATTATTCCTTGTGGCCATGATGATTTATCTTCTAGATATCCAGGCGCACACCCTCGAAGAAAAACCATCGAATTTCATCGAGTAACCACGCCGGATTTTTGAATTTTCTAGCCGCCAAGTTTCAGCTCGTCGGCTCACCGTCGACGTCTTGTTTTCTGTTGTTCCATCGCTCTTGGCCCCCATTTTCGTGCTCTACATGCACCAAGGTGTAATTTGGAGTTTATCCCGTGCAACATGGTGCACCGTAGGACCCGGCCGACATGGCCAAAGCCATAGCTCCGCCCGCCGCCATCGCACCGCCATTGCTGGCCACCTATCGCTGGTTTGGACTGCACCATCGAGTTCTCCATCAAATTTAGGTGAGGGCGGCGAGTTGGGGGTGCAGCCGTTCCCTGGAACAGCAACTGGCAGGCCGCCGCCAGGTGCGATTTTCGGCGCCGCCTGCCCGAGGTAGGGGATGACCGGGCAGGCCCCGGCTGTCAGCCTCAGAAGCGCGTTGCCCTGATCTGGTGCGGCTTCGGGATCCCGAGTGGCTACAGACCTGATCTATGTGGCCCCCGTGTGGCTTGAATCCTACTGGTGGATTTTAAACCCGTGCCCCCCCTCTTGATTATTCAATCTTTTCCAATTCAGTTTTAATTCCAATTTTCCATCAAACATTGAAATTCAACATCTCTTAGGATTATTGTCCAAAAATTCTCAAATAAATTTTGTTATAACCAGGATGATCTCTAGTTTCAACTGGCGCACTTGGATCTGTATGAAAGTCCTTCATTTGTCCTCAATAATTCCATTAAGCAAAATGCTATTGGAATTAATTACTGATGCTCCATTCATTCAAAAATTCTCAAACTTGGCCAGGTCATTCTGAATTCTACAGTCCCAGTAAAAGTTTCAGGCCCATTTGAGTTGTTTGTGTAGCCAAATTCTGTTTCCAATCTGTATGTACCTGAAATTCCAAAATGTCCAGAAACTTTTCAGCAAATTGTCCAAACTTGTAAATTCAATATCTCAGAGTAGAATGCTTATAAAATTATGACACCAATTTTTTTGGATCACTCTTGACCTCGTATAAACAGAAAACCTAGTCTTGGCCATGTCAAAGCTACATAATTGTCCTTAAAATTTTGGGTAGTGTTCAGGTTCATTGAATTTTATACAACAGATACTTCCAAGAATTGATCACAATTTTAGCCAAAACCTCACTAATAGTACCTATTATCCTATGTAAAATTTCCAGAACCAGTGGGCTTAATTTCATATACTAAACTGTCCTTCCTTTGAGCTATATCATAATACCAGTATTGATTCACTTGCATTATTCTTTGCATATCGATTGGTTGCCGAGCTCAAGAGGACACCAAAGCCACTTGAAGTCATCCCTCTGGAGATTAACTTTGATACCGTGTTGCAGCCAGGCAAGCCCCAGTTTGTATTTAAGCGCTATTACAAAATTTTGATTTGAATCACCTATGTCTAGGGTGAACTATGTGCATTAGGGCTAAGGTGATTGAAAATAAGCTTGCATGACCAGATCACCCCATGGAGTATTTGGGTAGTTGTTAAGTCCTCGTGTAGACTATGCTATGCTAAATGTTGTATAGGATTCGGTAGAAGTCGAGCAGTTGGAACCTATTCGCATGGCTAGGACTTATTCACACGGGATTGGTTCAAGAAATAGAGTAGTAATTGATTATGAGACTGGGCAGGGGCGTAGGATCCAACAAGACGTGGTCTTGCGAGCGTAGCCCGACCTGTGTCCGTTAAGGACCGATCCGTATGCTGCCCTGCTAAGCAAGTTTGAACTGTACCGGAGCCATACTGGATATATGGGGTCCAGGAAACCGATGTACCTTGAGAAGCCTTTGTTGAGACTTTTTCGATCACCACAGGATTTCAGCCGCAGAAAAGTAGATGGAAACTCGCTCACGACATCTTCACAGTGTAGGGTGCACCGTGAGTGGGAATACTGTCCTAGACAATTGAATCGATTCAACTTGGGCGGGACTTGGGAAAGGTTGCTGCATACGACGTATGTGGAGTGCACCTACGTGACTTCCAGTATGGGCGTACCTGTCGTGTATTCCGGGTATCTTTGATATGAATCACCGTCCCTCACGGATATGAATACCACTTGTTCATTGAGTTGTGACGTAGTTAATATTTGCACTTGCAATGAGAATTAATTACTGCTGTTATGAATATTATATTATCATTGTATTGCTATGTTGTATGTATTTGTATAGTGCTCACTAAATTTATTTTCCACCTTGAGCATGCAGCATCGTGATGAAGCATTTCTTGTTTGATTGTGGAGTTACGATGTTGCCCCGCACAAGGTTTAAGATGCTGCTAATAAATCTGAGATTAAGGACCTACATTTTGGCGAGTCCGTTATGCAAATCTGCCATCCTTTGTTTATGTTCTTACCCTCATGTAGAGTTTCATGTTTAGGTGAGCTGGTTAAGTCTTGCTGAGCCTTCGTGCTCACGGTTGCTATAAGTTGTTTTGCAGGTACTAACCTTTATGTTTATGATTATGGTTGTCTGATGAGACTCGGAACTCTCCGCGCGGTATACTCATGGAGAACCATGCCGCTGCTGTTTGATCTTCTTGGCTAGTGAAGAGCATCTGTGGGCTGGATAGCTTCTCTTTTGCTTATTAAATTTGAGTACAAGAGTTGTAATCTTATCTTCCGCTGTAGTTTATTTTTATAAAATATTTGTAAACTGAACAACTTTGTAATTCTCAGCAAGTGATTTATGTAATACGTGTTCCATTACATGTGTGTTGTTGGGTGCCGCATCGCATGACTCTATCCAATGTGATTCCTGAAAAGTGTGGACTCCGGTCCTCACATTATCCCTTTTTAGACAGCCTGGGAGTGATCGAGGGGGCATGCCTTGTGACGAGCCACAATTCTTTTTTTTAGACGAGATTTCGACAGCATAACCCTAATGTTCTTTGCTGCACCAGATGTGGGCGTGCAGTGGAGAACAGTGGGGTTATGCTGCCAAAATGTCGTCCGGATCCAGACCACACATCTAGTCATAATCACGCCCGCCTCGGTCAATCTTGGGTGGCTTTAGGACCTATCTGCCTAGCTGTAGGGCCGTGACATAACATAACAATGAAACTAATAATGATTTGTCTGCTTTCAAGGAATACCCTCAAACATGGCCGAAGACCGCTTTTGGATATATACTAGATGGAAAAAGGATGGGAGTCACTCAGACGAGTGGTTTACCAAGACGGATGCTTTCATACAACGAGCTTTCTCATTGTCAAACAACTATAAGGTGAAGTGCCCATGTACTAGATGTAAAAATACAAAGTGACATTGACGTTCCACTTGTGTCAAAATGGTTTCATGCAACATTATGCGTTGTGGACCATTCACGGCGAGACACATTCTCAAGCCGTAGAAGATCGAGATGAGGATGACAGCATGGGGGTCAATAGGATGGACGAGATGCTTGAAGCCATAAATCCTAAATTGATGGAGGATCCTCCTACAATGGAGGTTGAAACGTTCTTCACACTTCTCAAAGCTTCAGAAGAGTCTTTGCATGAACACACCGAAGTGAAGATCCTCAATTTCATGACTAGATTTATGGTAATTAAGTTTAAATTTTCTTCTCCAGTAACTGCTACAACGATCTCATCAAATTGATCAGCGATGTCCTTCCATAGTCCCATAAGTTGCCTAAAAATATTTATCAGTCTAAGAAATTGATTTCTGGTCTTGGTATGAACTATGAGAAGATTTATATGTGCCCAAACAACTGCATGCTTTTCTAGAAAGAGCATGCCAATGAGAACAATTTCTTAAAATGTGATAAAGCAAGATTTGTCGAAGTTGTTAATGATGATGATACAAAAGTAATGACTGAAGTCGTACAGAAACAGCTTCGCTACTTGCCTATCACACCTAGGTTGAAGCGGTTGTTTCTTTAAAAAGAAATAACCAGGCACATGAGGTGGCACAAAGAAGGTGTACATGAGAACAAAGGAATGATGGTGCACCCGTCCGACGATGAGGCATGGAAATCTCTTGATCGCTTTGATCCATATTTTGCCAATGATGCACGAAATATTTGCATCGGGTTGGTGACAGATGACTTCTGACTGTTCAGTACAAACACTACGTTGTACTCTTGTTGGCCCGTGTTTGCTATTCCGTACAACTTACCACCATCTCTTTGTATGAAGTATGAGTTCATGTTCCTTTTCCTTATTGTACTTGGACTGGATCATCCTAGTTCACGACTAAACGTGATGTTAAAGCCATTGATCTAAGAGTTGAAAATGTTATGGACATGGATCGAAGCATACGATTGTCATAAAAATAGAAATTCAACCTTCGAGCTGTATACTTTTGGTATGTTCATGATTTCCCAACTTAAGACATGGTTTAAGCCTAGAGCACTCATGGTCGTTTGACATGTCCGATATGTGCTTCGGACAAAGAATGTTTTTGTATAAATCATGGTTGCAAGATTTGCTACTTTGATTGCCACAGACATTGGTTAACGCCAGTCACATATTTAGGCAACAGAGAAATGCCTTCAGGAAGGACACCGTTGTCAAAAAAGGACCACCACAACGTCTCAACAGGCCAGAGGTTTCTGAACAGTTTAACAACATAGTGGACACAGTTGAACAACGTCTCAAGGATGAAGGTCGTCTTGGATATTTTGTTGGTTACGGAGAGGACCACAATTGGACTCATATATGTGCACTATGGGAGCTACTGTATTTGAAGTCCTTAATACTAATGCATAACATTGATGTCATGCACCAGGAATGTAACATGGGCGAATGCATCATAAGCATGTGCTTGGATATGACGGGCAGAACAAAAGACAATATAAAGGCTAGGAAGGATTTGGCAAAGATTTGTAACCATCTAACTCTTGAGCTCTCCAAATCTGGTGGCAAACTATATGTTTTTTTTTCATTCTTTGATGAAAAGAAAAGAAAGAAGTCTTTAAGTGGTTGAAAATGTTCAAATTTTCAGACGGTTATGCTGCTAGCTGTGGGGACCGGAGTCCACACATCCGAGGATCTCATTGGGTGGTGTCGTGCGATGCAACACCCAACAGTTTACAAGAATAGAACCAGAATAAAGTACAATACCAAGTCTTTTATTTACTACACAGCGGAAGTTTTCACAATACTAGCGGATGTAAAGAAATATATACATACCATAGCTACGCTCTCAGCACTAGCTATGCAAAAAGCAAAGTTTTCCATGCCAGGGATACTTTGCACTAGCAACACTCAAACTATGGCGGCGTGCAGGGTTCCCACTCGGCTGTACACCCTGGAGGGGGTGTTGCCTCATCGTCAAACCCATCCTCAATAGGGTAACCTGCAAAAACTCGTTAACTGCAAACGTGAGCTTAAGGCTCAGCAAGGCTTAACCGTCTCACTAGACAGATGCACGGGGACACTAAACATAGGTAAGGAATAGCAAAAATAACTCGCCTACAAGTGGATCCTTATAACCAAGTTTTAAGTAGCAAATGACATTCTCTGAGCACGGCACATCATGGGCTCCACAATCAAACAAGAAACGCTTTACCGATGATATGACATGCCCAAAGCACATAATGCTATTACAGCTAAAGTATGGGGAAATTGTAAATCTTTAGTTATACTATCTCTAAACCAAACAAAGTTGCAAAGTAATTATAATTCAATATCATATGACTTTCCCGACTTCTTTAGTATTTACTACGTCACGACACAGTGAACAAGTGGTACTCTATTACTGCGAGGGACAGTGATTGCAATCAGGACTCACCCGGACAACACGACACATACGTCGTTCGGAAGTGTCAGCGAGCACACCCGTACCTACATAACACTTCAGTACTAGGCGTATATGGCAACCTTTCGCAAGACACTCAAATGCCGAACCGGTCGATCCGTCACGGGCAGGAGGTCCCTGCGTGGGGCGTACTCTGACGTGCCCACCAGCGGATTTACACCTTGCTACCCTCAACCCACACCTATAAAACGGAACGGTATGCCTCGACACCCAAGTGACCAAGCTACGTCAGTTTATTGGATTCCATATGTCCATTATATTGCCGGTACAATTCAAGCTTGTCCAGCGGGGCCGCATACGGACGGGCCTTAATCAACACAGGCAGGGCTATGCGACCGAGACTCAATTCTCGCCGCTTCCTATCCATTCCCTACCCGGTCTCAGTTTCATTATATTAAGCCATTTTCTATTCAACCAATCCTGTGAGATACATCTCTCGCGAGTAGATTCCAACTACTCGACTTCTACCGGATTTCCTATGCATTAGCAAAGCAGTTACTATAGGTCAAACTGTAACTCGTGCCAAATAAACCCCTGGTATTTTTGGTCATGCAAGTGGAGTATCATTCACCCTAAACGTAATGCACAATTCATATACTATTCATCATAGTGATAAAGCAAAAGCTCATAAACGGCTTAAATGCAAACCGGGGCTTGCCTTGTTGCAGGTCAGGTTCTGAGTTAAAAATTGGAAGGTTCTCTTCCAAGGCTTCTGGCTCCTCCTCGACTTCGGTCACTATACGATATGCAGATAACATGGATATATAAATGACTTTGAAATTTATTTATTTTAAGACCATAAATTAATTCATGGTGATCACTATATGACAGGGACCTTAATTGGCTTTGGAATTTCGATGGTAGATACTAGGGAATATGATCAAAGCTCTTGCAAAGAACAGGAGATGATCATAGCAGATTGTGGTCTCCGAAAGTATGGCAAGCAAACCAACTTCCAAAAATTTCCGAGAGGAAACTGTAGCTTGAACCTAGCTAACAGTTGATAATCAAGATGGAGGGAGTGGTTCTGGTCTTAGCAAAATTTGTTTCATAATTTTCTAAGCTGTGGGGAAGGAGTTATTGTATTTCTAATTCGGCAAGAATTTCTGGATTTACTTTATAATTGAGTTTCGAGACATTAAATCAATATTTGGTTTGTAACTGATTTAGGACTAGTATAGTAGGTTAATTAAATCCAAGACTTTAACAGGAGCTAGGGTATGACTAATGGAAGACTCAGTAAAATTTTGGGACCTAATAAAGCAACCTAATAGCTGTGAAAATTCAATAACTGAAAAAGGAAATTGAATTATCCAGAGAGTTAAACAGGTGTTATGGCTCCCAAACTTTGCCTGATAATCAAGAATAGGACAATAAATTTAATGTGAATTTTGGGGAATTTTCCCATGGATATCTTGTCTGGAAAAATTGCATTTGCATTAAGAAAGATCATTTTCTACAGAATTTAACTCTGAGTTCCACAGAACCTAATTGGTATTGACAGAAACTAGAGCTCAAGAGCTTTCGAACAAAATTTGTTTGAAGATTTTTGGAGTATCCTACAGAAAGTTATGGATTTTTCTAAGTTGGAGTCTAATCTGGAATAATTTCCTAATTTGATTTAACTCGTGGGCCCCACTGTTTTAAAATGAACCAATAGTATTTAAGCCACACGGGGGCCACAGATTCCCACCGCGTAGCCACAGCAAATCCCGTGGCCACACCTGATCCGACGGGATTTACCGCCGCTGACACGCGGGACCCGCCGCGTCGTCTTCTACCTCCCGACGCGGGCGGCGCGCGGGGCTCCCGCGGCGGTGCTCTCCGGCGAGCCTCGCCGCCGGCCAATCCAACGCACCAGATTCGCGGAAACTTGCCGTCTGGGGGTTTTTGGGGTCGCTGAGCACGATGGTGAGGTCAGTGGGTCTTGAAGCTCGCCGGAAAAGGTCGTGCGACGGCGGTGGCGGCGATGAGCGCTCGGGCATCATAGAACTCTCTATAGAGTAGCTCAAATCACTTGGGAATTGCTCCAAAACCTTCCTGGGATGATGGAGTTCAAGGATATGGGCGCAGAAGGGGAGTGAGTTGCCGGGAATCATGAGTTCGACGGTGAACCGAGGTTTTCTCACCGGCGGCGAGCAAAACTCGAAATTCAGAGCCGTTGCTTGATGATCCTTAAAGGTTTTTGCTCAGACAGGATCGCTAGGGCCTATAGAAACTATCTCTAAGTAATTGCAAAGGATGATTGTTTGTCGAAAAGGAATTTGACATGAAATCATAGCTAGCTATCTACCCTCGGCCGTAGAGGAAACGAACAATATCTTGCTCAGGCTTCAACGATAAGGGAAACGGTTTGTACCATGAGCTAGAGTTTGATCAGGCGCACCTTTTTGCTCTTTGGAGCTAGGCTTGAAACGGCGCGGAACGGTGGCACGCCGCGGAGCAGTGGCGAGCGGCGGCGATGGCGCGCGGCGGAAGAATTGTGGCGAGGCAATGGAGCTGTGATCGGGGATGAGGATTAAAGGGGGCTTCGGCCGGCCTTTTATAGGGACGCGGCGAGCAGGCAGGCAGCTCGCTGGAGCTGCATGCGCGCGCGCGGTGTCGAGCGGGGGCTCGGCGGTGCAGAGGTGTCGGGGTTGAGCTGATCCGCTTAAAAGGGGAGCTGACATGTGGGGCCCACTGTCCAGTGATTCTCCCCACAGCTCAGTTACTAATTCATTTAAAAATAGAAGATCAACTCCAAAAATCATGAAATTTTGTGGAGATGGCAAATGAATTATTCTGAACACAATGATGAACTCAATTCTTATGTTTAAAGAAGTTGGAGAAGAATTAAAAATTCAGATTTGAATTTGATTCAAATTTGCTAAGCACCTCAATAAAAATAGTAGATGAGTTTCTAAAATCTTGAAACTTTGTAAGCATGCTATTGAGGAATTTAGGACCTCATGGAAAAATTTAGAGCCCTTAATTTGAATATTTGGTTTAGAGCTTATTAGGGCTTCATTGTGCATTGCTTACTAATCCTTATCCAAAAATTCTTATTCTTAAAAGGTGAATAGAATATAATTTGGATTCATGGTGAAGTCTAATACCTATGATAAAAGAATCTAACAAAGAGTGCACGATAAGTTTTGGATGGCATAGTTCATGTGTACCATTATATTGGAGATCCAAAATAGTTGATCACAAAACCCATATGAACTTAACATGCCATAAAAGTGGGGTTTTACATTCCTCCCCCCTTAAAAGAATCTCGTCCCGAGATTACAAAAGAAGGCAAAGGAAAAAGGATCTATCGAACATATGCCGCTAACAAGTCCGGATAGTTCGTTCTAAGATACTCCTCGCTTTCCCACGTGGCCTCTTCGGCACTGTGGTGGCTCCACAAGATCTTGTAGAAACGCAAGGTGCGGCTTCTTGTGGTGCGAGTCTTTTCATCGATGATCTGAGTTGGATGCTCGGAATAGGTGAGATCTGGTTGGAGAGCTTCCAAATCCTCTATGCGGATATCAGCTGGAGTCTTAAGGCATTTCCGCAATCGGGAAATGTGGAACACATTGTGGACTCCGAAAAGTGACGTTGGTAACTCCAATTGATATGCCACAGGTCCGCATCTTTCGATTATTGCGAAAGGCCCAATAAAGCGGGGGGCTAGCTTCCCTTTTACCCCGAAGCGATGGATACCCTTCATAGGGGATACTCGGAGATAAACTTGATCTCCAACTTCGAAGTGAAGAGGTCGACGTCGTTTGTCCGCGTAGCTCTTCTGACGAGACTGAGCAGCTTTGAGATTCGCCTGAATAGTGCGAACTCGATCCTCGGCTTCATTTACTAAGTCGATGCCGTACACTGCCCGTTCACCTGATTCGCACCAGTTCAAGGGTGTGCGACACTTGCGGCCATAAAGAGCTTCATATGGCGCCATCTGGATGCTAGCCTGGTAACCGTTGTTGTACGAGAATTCTGCCAATGGTAGATGGTCATCCCAATTCTTACCATGGTGGATGGCACAGGCACGAAGCATGTCCTCAAGCACTTGATTCACCCGTTCAGTTTGTCCATCAGTCTGAGGATGATAGGCCGAGCTCCTAATTAACTTGGTCCCCAGTGCAGCGTGGAGATGCTCCCAGAATCGCGAAACAAATACAGCCCCACGATCTGAGATGATGGTGCGGGGTATTCCGTGGAGGCATACGATTCTGGCAATATATAACTCCGCGTATCTAGAGGAATGATAGTTGGTATTGACGGGAATGAAATGCGCCGTCTTAGTCAGTCGGTCAACTATCACCCAAATTGAGTCGTGCTTATGGAGAGTGGGAGGCAACCCAACAATGAAATCCATGCTGATATCCTCCCAATTCCAAGCTGGTATGCTTAAAGGTTGAAGCTGTCTTGCTGCTTTCATATGGTCGGCCTTCACTCGCCGGCACGTATCACACTCGGATACATATTTAGCTACTTCCCGCTTCATCCGAGTCCACCAGAACTTCTTTCTTAAATCTTGGTACATTTTGTTACTTCCCGGATGAATGGAATACTTGGATAAATGAGCTTCATCCAGTATCTTCCTCCAAAGTTCCATGTTTCGGGGTACCACTATACGGTCGTTAAACCAGAGGGTACCTTCATCGTCACTTCGGAAGCATTTCATCTCCCCCTTCTTTATTCTTTGCTGAATATGTGACATCCCCTTGTCCGCCCTCTGAGCTGCCATAATATCCTCTCTGATGGTAGGAATGAGAGCGAGATTGTAGAGCGCCCCATATGGAACCAAGTAAAGACTCAGTTCTTCTTTTCCCTCCATCGAGGTAATGGAAAGATTGTTGATATGGGACTTGCGGCTCAGTGCATCGGCGACTACATTCGCCTTGCCTGGATGGTAGTGGATCTCAATCTCATAATCCTTGATCAATCCTAACCATCGCCTTTGTCGCATATTCAAATCCTTCTGGGTGAAGATGTATTTCAAGCTTTTGTGATCAGTGTAGAGGTGTACTAAATTACCCAGTAGATAATGCCTCCACATCTTCAATGCTAGCACCACAGCAGCCAGTTCAAGATCATGAGTCGGGTAGTGCTGCTCGTGGTTCCGAAGCTGTCGTGATCCATACGCGATCACTCTTCGCTCTTGCATTAACACACAACCTAAACAATTCCCAGATGCATCGCAATAGACATCAAATGCTTTGGTAGTGTCTGGTTGGGCTAAAACTGGTGCCGTTGTAAGGTGTTTCACCAATGCTTTGAAACCTGCCTCACATGCCTCAGTCCATACATACTTTTGTCCTTTCTTCAGAAGTTCTGTCATTGGTTTAGCTATTTTGGAGAAACTGGGTATAAACCTCCGGTAATATCCTGCTAAACCCAGGAAACTTCGGACTTCATGTATAGACTTTGGAGACTCCCATTTGAGGACTTGCCTGATCTTGCTTGGATCAACTGCAATACCTTCTGCTGAAATGATGTGCCCTAAAAATGGCACCTGGTTGATCCAGAATTCACACTTGCTGAACTTAGCATACAACTGATGGTCCCGTAATCGCTGAAGCACAATATGCAAGTGTTGAGCATGTTCTTCTTCGGATTTTGAATACACAAGTATGTCGTCAATGAAGACCACGACGAACTTGTCCAATTCCGGCATGAACACTGAGTTCATGAGATACATGAAATGAGCCGGGGCGTTGGTTAATCCGAAGGACATAACCAGATACTCATACAGTCCATACCTTGTTGAGAATGCTGTCTTGGATATATCTTCTGGTCGGATTCTAATTTGATGATAACCAGAACGAAGATCCATCTTCGAAAACACTTTAGCACCCACTAATTGATCGAAAAGAATATCAATGCGCGGTAGTGGATACTTGTTCTTGATGGTGACAGCATTAAGTGGACGATAGTCTACACATAGCCTCAAGGTCTTATCTTTCTTTTCTACAAACAGTGCAGAACAACCCCATGGTGATGAACTTGGACGAATAAAACCTTTGCTCTCAAGTTCAGTTAATTGTTCCTTCAGTTCTGCAAGTTCCTTGGGTGCCATCTTGTAGGGTGGTCTTGAAACTGGCACTGTTCCGGGCGCAAGTTCAATCTTGAACTCTATATCCCTTTCTGGTGGCATCCCAGGGAGATCTTCAGGAAACACGTCGGGGTATTCACATACTACCGGAATATTCTTAAGTTCCATAACCTCGGTGTTGTGAGTGGATGGGTCTAATGGAATGATGTTCTCAAGATTGAGAACCTGGGGCTGATGGAGTGGAGAGTTTAGATAAATTTTTCGAGGAACGATATCAAGGATAGCACCATGGTATTGCGCATGCCATTCCTAAGATGATATCTAGCTTTTGAGTTTCTAGGATAATGAAAGAGGTAGGATAGACGTTCCCATCTAGGTCAAGAGGCACTTTATGGGCTACCTCATATGTTACTACCCTCCCTGCTGGGGTGCAAATCATATATGGAGTTTTTGTGGAGATAACAGGCAATTGACTTTTAATGACCAAAGATTTACTAATGACATTGTGTGAAGCTCCGGAGTCAAAAAGTATGACTACGGAATGATTTAAGACAGAGAACGTACCCGTGAGCACGGGTGCGCCTTCCGGAACGCCCTCGATGGCGAGGTGGTGGATGTTGCCGGGTCTGGTGGCTGGCTTCTTGAACTGATTGCGGGGCTGGTTGGCCCCCTGGTAAGATGATTGCCCTCCGCTTTGTCGATTCTGCGGAAAATCCTTGGCGAAGTGCCCCGTACGTCCACACGTGAAACACGTGTACGGGGTTTGGCCAATACGAAGGGGAGGACGGAATCCCGGTGCACGTGGTGGAGGTGGAAGTGCACGTGGAACCACCCCCTGTTGTTGCTGCGGCCGAAATCCGCCGTTGTTGAACTGACGACCACGGAACATTGGTGGTCGCGATGGCGGCTGCCACCTCTGGCCGGATGGTGATCGATACACCATACGGTACTTCTGAGGAGTACCACCTCCGCTGCTCTGTGGAGCACCCCTCTTCTTTTTATCGGAGGACAGCTCGCGCGTAGCGTCCTCCTGCATGATAGCGGCATTGACTATGTCGTTGAAGTTGCCGCGGTTGAACAGGACAAGCTTGTCCTTCAACTTGGGGTTCAAACCCCGATAGAAACATTCCCGCTTCCGATCTTCGGTATTCACTTGGTCCTGAGCATATTGGGCCAAGTGGTTGAATGATTTGGAGTATTCGTATGCACTCCTTCCTCCTTGTCTTAGCTCCAAGAACTCTTGAAGCTTCCTCCTCATAATCCCGGGAGGGATGTGGTAGGCGCGAAATGCCTCCCGGAATTCGGTCCAACTTACAACATGGCCTGCGGGGCGTGCGGCAAGGTAATTGGCCCACCACGCACCGGCAGACCCCTGCAGTTGTTGCGCTGCAAACAATGTCTTCTGCTGTTCGGTTACCGCGAGTAAACCGAACTTTCCTTCAATGGTGCGGAGCCAGTTATCCGCGTCCAACGGTTCATCGGCTTCTCTGAATACCGGTGGGTGTGTCGATGAGAAATCAGAGTAGGAACTCTGAAATTGCTGACGCGGTCCATCATCCTGTCGTCCCCCTTGACGGGACGAGTGCTGCACCAACGTCCGCAGTAACTCGGTTTGCTCGTCGCGCGAGCCGAGCACTGCAGCGAGAACCTCCGCGAGACTCCTGGGGAGTGTGGTTGGAGGTGGTGGAGGTGGTTGCGTCTGAGGCGTATTCTGCCCCGGGGGTGGTGTGTCATCCCCCTGTCCTCCACTAGATCCTCCCACCTCTGAGGCTGTACGAGTACGCACCATACTGCAATATAATGAATAACACGGTAAGTCCCATTGCCTCAAGTTTATCCTCCCTTAGAAATGCGGTAGACAATAATAGACGATGCATGACATTTACATATATTGATAAAGCACAAACTTTATACAAAATATATCATCTCAAGACCAAGTTTACAGTAGTAAACCCAAAATGATGGACTCCCTTTATGGAAACACATCTCTACCATACTTGGCCTTCCTGACATGTCATACTCATCTAGTTAGCTAGACACCACAACCATTACTCTTAATATGACACAAACATGGTCACAAAAGAGAAACACTAGCAACCATGTAACTATATGCCGCCCGGTGTTGGCGGAAGTGCTACCACATCTAACTTCAATACGCTCTACTCGACGTATTCAAGTTCCTCTGGGTCTTCTTCTTCTTCTTCATCTTCAGGGCTAGGCACCTCTGATACGGGTGCTGGAGTAGAAGTTGATACATCGTTCAACATCAACGTCTTCTTGGCAGCCATAGCTTGCCAATCTGCCTGTATCATAAACATCCCCCAGGCCTCATTCTCTTGCTGAGCCTGTTCACAGCTGGTCTTCCAGCTCTGAGCTTCTACTCTGGACTGATCCCTGTCTGCAGTCACCACGTTCAACTGTGTGTCCCGTTGGTGCCCATAAAGTAGGCTTGCCTCCAGATCAATATCTCTCTCTAGAGTCTCCTAGCGAGACGCGGCCAAATCCATAACAGCGTCATGCCATTGATTCTCCCTAAGGTTCAAACGATGATTAAGAGGAGCCATCATATCCGTAAGTCCGTCATTTGCCCACTCAAAGTGATTTGCTCGCTTCATGGCTTGCTTCAGATTGTTTGTCAATTCTTTTATGCATGTCCTCTGATTACCCTTTTCGCGATGTGAGGCTGCTGCATACATCGCTAAGGCTGTTGCGGATGTTTCGCCATGCTCTCCCACCTCCGCAAGCAAGCGGGTTGCCCAGGCTTCAGAAGCTCTGCCGTTGACTGGAAAGAACTCATACGGAGTACCCACCAGATGACGGTAATGGAGTTTGCAAAACCTCCCTATGGCAACACTTGCGGCGTAGCTCCATGTTTCTTCTAATATCAATCCTTTGATCTTGATGGAGTATGGAGCCCATCCGAGGTGCGGTGGACCGGCAGGCACATCGACGTAGATGGTGCAACTCCACATACCGCCCTCCTGGAACTTCTTGCCCCAATAGCTAGGTAACACCAAATAGCCAAACTGGCCGAGCAACCGTGCAAACACATCCGGAAAACCGGCGTGCCCGGTGCATGTTGAGAACACCCATCCATTAGGCAACTGAATTCTTGGTGCTGCCATCTGTGGACAAATATACCCGAATGTCAATACACCGTTTAAGTATTCGACCAAATCACTGGTGATGTGGGACAAAAAGAAATATCCATAATCAATTGGTTCAGTCAAAGCTGCAATCTGAAAATGAGTACAGTTCTGGTTTATCTGACCTATCTGCAGTAACCCGTAAGTTTCATACAGAAGAAGTCAGAACTAAACTTTATGTTGAATACAAAAATTGTAGTACACTTCAAAACCTTTCCAGATTGTACTCATACAGCCACTGTTGAACTAGTATGAACAATCTATACCAGTTTTAAGTTGACTCAAGGGTTCTGAAAATTTTGACAGAACCTCCCCTGTATATGGGCTTATCTCCACATTCTATACAGGTTCATCATGATAAGATATTGAGGTAGTGTCAAAATAAACATTGAGTAACATCGTGTTAACAATCCAGAACTAAAGAAGTTCCACCACGACAACCTTGTCATGAAGGTATTATGCATCAATTCACAATTAGGTGCAAACTGTTCCAAGTTCTGGACTGCAGGAACCAAATTTGCGACAAATGGAATTAGGCATAGCTACACCTAGATTCAGGTCAGGAGTGATAAATAAAGTTGATAGATGACTTCCTAAGCTTTCCAGAAATGTACATGCGTAACCATATCACTGTTCTGGATTAGGGGTTATAATTATCCAAACTCAACAGTAAAGCTGACTGGTTTGCATCAGCAGCCATGCAGTTTACTGTGCTGACTTCCCAATTTGGTTAAACTCCAATTAAAATCAGGAAGGACTCCCCAAAACAAACTCGTGAATCTCCACCTACCCTTCTCAAACATATATCCCAATAAGGTAGTGGATTTTTCTACAGTGAGTTATGGCAAGAATACAGAAACGGTACAAAGGTGGGTTCATATGGAGTAATTGCAGTAAACCCCAGTTTTCAACAGATTAACAAGCTTTTCTGTCTTTATGGTCAACGGAAAAGTTGGAGAGACGTTCACGAGCTTTCCATCCATGTAGGATACTCTCATGATATCTAATTGCTAACCAAGATTACAACCTGGCGAAGTTGAGCTACTTCTACCAGAAAACAAGAATCTTGGTTCTATCCACCTTATCAAGTCGAGCCCGAAATTATCAGTATCTGATAGTCGGACTTTCTCAAAACACAATGCAACCATTCTGTCGTTGGGGAGGGTCTAGTATCATGTTTGATACTGACGGTGCTACGTGCCTCACGAAAGGAAATTCTATCCGGTACATCCGGTTACGTCTATAGGTGGTTCCTATATCGTTCCCTCGCAAACGGCTTCTACACGGGTTGCTACCGGAGTTAGGTTACCTGCAGAAGACAAACAATCCCCTTTCACACCTTCGCACCTCAAGGGCGGCACGGGGAAACACGGCAGGCAGTCACAATAATATATAACTAAAAGTAAATACATACGACTCTGGCGTGAGTCGTCCTCGAGCGAGGCCATGTCTCGAGGTACATGGCTGTAAATACGTCTGTACAGCAAAGACTCCCGTACGATCCGGTTTATACACGCTCGGGCATACGTGTTCGCATGTTCTCATAGATATGAGAACATACTATCGGGTTACATACCACCCGACGGGGTTTCCCTCTAACTTTGTGTCACGCTGGGGTACCGCGTGTCATATGTTCTTAGAAACATGGAAAGTTTCAAAGACTCATATTGACTTTCCGTGCCAAGCCACGGAAATTTCACATACCACCTCTCGTATGCTGAGCTTACCGAGATTGATCCGCTCTCGGTGGCGTACCTTACCTCTTACCTGATGTCGGAGCGTCGTTACAGAATATAATAACACATAGTTAGTTTACCACCTTTATATCTTATACTAATAATACTCCTTATAACGGCATATAACTAATTCCTCACTCAAGTTCCTAATTTTTGAAAATATGTTCTTTTCCGGTACACTGTTCCCAACGAAGCTCTGATACCATGTCTGTGGGGACCGGAGTCCACACATCCGAGGATCTCATTGGGTGGTGTCGTGCGATGCGACACCCAACAGTTTACAAGAATAGAACCAGAATAAAGTACAATACCAAGTCTTTTATTTACTACACAGCGGAAGTTTTCACAATACTAGCGGATGTAAAGAAATATATACATACCATAGCTACGCTCTCAGCACTAGCTATGCAAAAAGCAAAGTTTTCCATGCCAGGGATACTTTGCACTAGCAACACTCAAACTATGGCGGCGTGCAGGGTTCCCACTCGGCTGTACACCCTGGAGGGGGTGTTGCCTCATCGTCAAACCCATCCTCAATAGGGTAACCTGCAAAAACTCGTTAACTGCAAACGTGAGCTTAAGGCTCAGCAAGGCTTAACCGTCTCACTAGACAGATGCACGGGGACACTAAACATAGGTAAGGAATAGCAAAAATAACTCGCCTACAAGTGGATCCTTATAACCACGTTTTAAGTAGCAAATGACATTCTCTAAGCACGGCACATCATGGGCTCCACAATCAAACAAGAAACGCTTTACCGATGATATGACATGCCCAAAGCACATAATGCTATTACAGCTAAAGTATGGGGAAATTGTAAATCTTTAGTTATACTATCTCTAAACCAAACAAAGTTGCAAAGTAATTATAATTCAATATCATATGACTTTCCCGACTTCTTTAGTATTTACTACGTCACGACACAGTGAACAAGTGGTACTCTATTACTGCGAGGGACAGTGATTGCAATCAGGACTCACCCGGACAACACGACACATACGTCGTTCGGAAGTGTCAGCGAGCACACCCGTACCTACATAACACTTCAGTACTAGGCGTATATGGCAACCTTTCGCAAGACACTCAAATGCCGAACCGGTCGATCCATCACGGGCAGGAGGTCCCTGCGTGGGGCGTACTCTGACGTGCCCACCAGCGGATTTACACCTTGCTACCCTCAACCCACACCTATAAAACGGAACGGTATGCCTCGACACCCAAGTGACCAAGCTACGTCAGTTTATTGGATTCCATATGTCCATTATATTGCCGGTACAATTCAAGCTTGTCCAGCGGGGCCGCATACGGACGGGCCTTAATCAACACAGGCAGGGCTATGCGACCGAGACTCAATTCTCGCCGCTTCCTATCCATTCCCTACCCGGTCTCAGTTTCATTATATTAAGCCATTTTCTATTCAACCAATCCTGTGAGATACATCTCTCGCGAGTAGATTCCAACTACTCGACTTCTACCGGATTTCCTATGCATTAGCAAAGCAGTTACTATAGGTCAAACTGTAACTCGTGCCAAATAAACCCCTGGGATTTTTGGTCATGCAAGTGGAGTATCACTCACCCTAAACGTAATGCACAATTCATATACTATTCATCATAGTGATAAAGCAAAAGCTCATAAACGGCTTAAATGCAAACCGGGGCTTGCCTTGTTGCAGGTCAGGTTCTGAGTTAAAAATTGGAAGGTTCTCTTCCAAGGCTTCTGGCTCCTCCTCGACTTCGGTCACTATACGATATGCAGATAACATGGATATATAAATGACTTTGAAATTTATTTATTTTAAGACCATAAATTAATTCATGGTGATCACTATATGACAGGTACCTTAATTGGCTTTGGAATTTCGATGGTAGATACTAGGGAATATGATCAAAGCTCTTGCAAAGAACAGGAGATGATCATAGCAGATTGTGGTCTCCGAAAGTATGGCAAGCAAACCAACTTCCAAAAATTTCCGAGAGGAAACTGTAGCTTGAACCTAGCTAACAGTTGATAATCAAGATGGAGGGAGTGGTTCTGGTCTTAGCAAAATTTGTTTCATAATTTTCTAAGCTGTGGGGAAGGAGTTATTGTATTTCTAATTCGGCAAGAATTTCTGGATTTACTTTATAATTGAGTTTCGAGACATTAAATCAATATTTGGTTTGTAACTGATTTAGGACTAGTATAGTAGGTTAATTAAATCCAAGACTTTAACAGGAGCTAGGGTATGACTAATGGAAGACTCAGTAAAATTTTGGGACCTAATAAAGCAACCTAATAGCTGTGAAAATTCAATAACTGAAAAAGGAAATTGAATTATCCAGAGAGTTAAACAGGTGTTATGGCTCCCAAACTTTGCCTGATAATCAAGAATAGGACAATAAATTTAATGTGAATTTTGGGGAATTTTCCCATGGATATCTTGTCTGGAAAAATTGCATTTGCATTAAGAAAGATCATTTTCTACAGAATTTAACTCTGAGTTCCACAGAACCTAATTGGTATTGACAGAAACTAGAGCTCAAGGGCTTTCGAACAAAATTTGTTTGAAGATTTTTGGAGTATCCTACAGAAAGTTATGGATTTTTCTAAGTTGGAGTCTAATCTGGAATAATTTCCTAATTTGATTTAACTCGTGGGCCCCACTGTTTTAAAATGAACCAATAGTATTTAAGCCACACGGGGGCCACAGATTCCCACCGCGTAGCCACAGCAAATCCCGTGGCCACACCTGATCCGACGGGATTTACCGCCGCTGACACGCGGGACCCGCCGCGTCGTCTTCTACCTCCCGACGCGGGCGGCGCGCGGGGCTCCCGCGGCGGTGCTCTCCGGCGAGCCTCGCCGCCGGCCAATCCAACGCACCAGATTCGCGGAAACTTGCCGCCTGGGGGTTTTTGGGGTCGCTGAGCACGATGGTGAGGTCAGTGGGTCTTGAAGCTCGCCGGAAAAGGTCGTGCGACGGCGGTGGCGGCGATGAGCGCTCGGGCATCATAGAACTCTCTATAGAGTAGCTCAAATCACTTGGGAATTGCTCCAAAACCTTCCTGGGATGATGGAGTTCAAGGATATGGGCGCAGAAGGGGAGTGAGTTGCCGGGAATCATGAGTTCGACGGTGAACCGAGGTTTTCTCACCGGCGGCGAGCAAAACTCGAAATTCAGAGCCGTTGCTTGATGATCCTTAAAGGTTTTTGCTCAGACAGGATCGCTAGGGCCTATAGAAACTATCTCTAAGTAATTGCAAAGGATGATTGCTTGTCGAAAAGGAATTTGACATGAAATCATAGCTAGCTATCTACCCTCGGCCGTAGAGGAAACGAACAATATCTTGCTCAGGCTTCAACGATAAGGGAAACGGTTTGTACCATGAGCTAGAGTTTGATCAGGCGCACCTTTTTGCTCTTTGGAGCTAGGCTTGAAACGGCGCGGAACGGCGGCACGCCGCGGAGCAGTGGCGAGCGGCGGCGATGGCGCGCGGCGGAAGAATTGTGGCGAGGCAATGGAGCTGTGATCGGGGATGAGGATTAAAGGGGGCTTCGGCCGGCCTTTTATAGGGCCGCGGCGAGCAGGCAGGCAGCTCGCTGGAGCTGCATGCGCGCGCGCGGTGTCGAGCGGGGGCGCGGCGGTGCAGAGGTGTCGGGGTTGAGCTGATCCGTTTAAAAGGGGAGCTGACATGTGGGGCCCACTGTCCAGTGATTCTCCCCACAGCTCAGTTACTAATTCATTTAAAAATAGAAGATCAACTCCAAAAATCATGAAATTTTGTGGAGATGGCAAATGAATTATTCTGAACACAATGGTGAACTCAATTCTTATGTTTAAAGAAGTTGGAGAAGAATTAAAAATTCAGATTTGAATTTGATTCAAATTTGCTAAGCACCTCAATAAAAATAGTAGATGAGTTTCTAAAATCTTGAAACTTTGTAAGCATGCTATTGAGGAATTTAGGACCTCATGGAAAAATTTAGAGCCCTTAATTTGAATATTTGGTTTAGAGCTTATTAGGGCTTCATTGTGCATTGCTTACTAATCCTTATCCAAAAATTCTTATTCTTAAAAGGTGAATAGAATATAATTTGGATTCATGGTGAAGTCTAATACCTATGATAAAAGAATCTAACAAAGAGTGCAAGATAAGTTTTGGATGGCATAGTTCATGTGTACCATTATATTGGAGATCCAAAATAGTTGATCATAAAACCCATATGAACTTAACATGCCATAAAAGTGGGGTTTTACACTAGCCTGAGACGAGTTGTAAATGTTAAGACTAAAAATCTCACAGGGTCAAAAGTCATGATTATCACATACTTATGGAAATGCTTCTGCCAGTTATGTTTTGGGGCTACCTTGACGATGTAGTGTGGAAGGTGTTAGCCGAGCTTAGCTACAATAATAGACAGCTTTGTGCTAGAGAACTCACAAGGGAGACGATGGAGAAATTGGAAAGGGCGATACAAGTGCTTTTATGTAAGATGGAAAAAGTTTTCCCTTTATTGTTATTCAATCCAATGCAACATCTCCTAATCCATCTTCCATATGAAGTAAAGTGGGCGGCCATGTGCAATATAGGTGGATGTATGACATTGAAGAGCACTGAGATGTCTTAAACCATTGTTTCTCAATCGGGCAAGGGTTGAAGGATGCATCGCCGAAGAATTTACACTTCAGAAGATAGGATACTTTTGAAGTGTCTATTTTGCAGAAGAACACAATGTTAATGCTCCATGTTGCGGTACAATATGGATGAAGCACCCCTTATGGCAACCTCTCCATTTTTTCAAACGAGAGGCACCACTATTGGTAGCAGCACGAGCTATGATGCTTCAATAGATGAAAAGACGGCTGCTTTGCTATACATGTATGCTAATATAGAGGGGATGGACAAATATTTTCAGTAAGTGTTTTTTCAACATCTATAATAATTAGCATGTTGTGTTATACATCTATGATAATCATTTAGTTTTTTTCTTATTTAGTGAGTTCGATCCAAAAAATTAGAAATCTAAGCAGCAACCTAAGCAGGCAAATACAATCGATGTGATATTATACAGTAAATGGAGGGCCTAACTTCCAATCCGTGTTTCATGCACAAGTAACGTGTTCATGTCATGTTTCTCTTAGTAATTACGTGTATAGCATAAAATAGTCTTCTAACTTCATGTGTTGGACAACTCAAAAAACAAGCCAGTGTCCATAAAGATTTGCGACAACTGTCCTACACATCCATTAAAATTAAAAGCTACGGTCGATACGAGGTCAATGGGTTCAAATTTCGTTCAGCTCAATTTGAAACTCAACGTCCTCTCAGGGCAACATGTAACATCGGAGTTGTGATGAGGGCAGTTGACGCTGAAGGACACGAAACTAATTATTACGGAATCATTTAAAAATCCTTGAATTCAGTTTTGCGGGGAATAAGGTCCTTAAAGTAGTCTTCTTTAACTGCGATTGGTTTGATCATAACAATGGAACTCGACAAAACCAATTTGGCATGGTAGAAGTCAAACACAAGGAAAAGCTATGAGGTTGTGACACCTTCGTTCTTGCACACCAAGTCGAGCAAGTGTATTATCTACATTATCCAAGCGAAAAGCTTAAGGCTTGGTGGGTTGTGCACAAGGTGAATCCTCGTGAGTGATTATGTACATCAGACAATGTTGGGTACCATGATCATAAGGTTGATGTTGGTTACCAAAAACAAAAGTAGCCAGACTCTTTTGTCGCATAGCCTGGTTTAGGACTCGATCCATTAGTTGGAGATGCAGAAGATGTAGAGATTCATGAGATACAAAAACAAAAACAGTCAACAACCATTACAGAAGATTGATGGTCTGGTTTACAGAGTAGAGCACATGATCGTAGTGTTGATGAATTTTGTAATTGAGTACAAGTAATGTTTCCTTCATCTCTTCTTTTCTCTAGTTTACTTTCCTTTAAATTCATTAACAATTTTTCCATAAAACGGGATGTCGTCGAGCAGTAGCAGACGATGGTGGCGGGGGCGTAGGGCTTTTTGCCCACAAGCACCACGAGAGTTGCCGAGGTTTTCCGGGGACTCAGCTTAGCGGGGGTAGATGGGCTGAGTTGCAGAACCATCTACTGGAGTCATCACGTGGACCTATACAACAGTCAAGACAGGTAAAGAACATTTATTTACATAAATTATATAAGTAATTCTTTATTCTATAATATGAATCTTTAAAATTGTTAGGACGACTCTATGTCCGAGGACTCAGAGGCGAGGGGTCCTCTTCTGCCACTACAGGCTGACCACGCTTTGGAGCCTCCTTCTTCGGTGCCTCCTTCTTCAGAGCCAGTGTAGTCGGGTGACCCTACTGTTGGGTCACCTGATGTGAAGCCAGCTCCACAGCGGCAGACTAGGAGGAACCACTACATGGCTGCTCTTGCAGCTCCAGCAAACCAAGACGATTGGATCATTATTCGTCCAGCTGGCAATAGGTAAGTAAATCTCTTAAAATTCAATTTAAATATTTTTAGGCTCATATATATACTGATTGAGAATCATGTACGGGTCCTGGTATGATTGTCATTCATGAGTCAGGAAACCACTAGCAGGTGAACAGTGTCCTGGGTCGTCTAGTCTGTTTGCACTACCCCAGTGTAGTGAACGAACTCGCTGCCAAGTGTTGGGATGATTACGCTACGTCCCTGGACCTTGCTCGTACCAACCAACAGGAGGCTGTGTGGCACGACTTCATGGTAAGTATGAACAATATTTGTGTATTACAAATCTATTATAGGTTCAAACATTTACTTGTATATTTCTTCTTCCAGGCATGGTACCGTTTGGAGGACCAGGCCCAACAGTTTGATCACACCCGTCTGGTCGTCCATAACAGTGCGATGAAGCTCGTGACACAGTCACTATTGACGGCTCGCATTCAAGCTACGAAGGCGTACTTCAAGTCGCATTCGAAAAAGGGTACCCCGGGTTACACTGCTACAATAAGCCTCATCACAGGCGGCTCCAAACCTATTATCACAAACGACTTTTAAAACCGCCTGAAATGAAGAGTCTGTGATAATCCGCAATTTCACACGCGGAGAAGTGATACTGCCTGTGAAGACACATTATCATAGGTGGTTCTTTACTTAGGCTAGGCGCCTGTGAAGACACATTATCATAGACGGTTCTTTACTTAGGCTAGCCGCCTGTGAATATACTTTATCACAGGCGGGTCGTGCAGCATATATAACCGCCTATGATAAATGTCTTATCACAGACGGGTATTGAAGCATAACTAACCGCCTATGATAATGTGTCTTCACGGATGGATATTGAAGCATAACTAACCGCCTATGATAATGTGTCTTCACAGACGGGTATTGAAGCTTAACTAACCATCTATGATAATGGTGTTATTACAGACGGACGCTTACCTACATCAGCCGTTTGTGAAGACCCTTTAACGCAGCCGGTTTCTACCATAACAGTCACTGCCTGTAAAAATTAGGTTATCACATATGTTTTCTTACTTGTATCTAGCCGCCTGTGATAATTGTTTGTCACAGTCATGCCTAGCCGTTGGTTAATAACCGCCTGTGATATGGTATAACCTATGCAGTACTACTGCTGTTATTTCTAATTTCTAGGTCAATTCAATATAATCACAGAACAAAAAACAACAATATCATCACAGAACAAAAGTTAACAATATTATCATCACAGAAGTCAATTTCACTAAAACAATATACATATGTACAAGTTACAGATACAATTCATCTCAAAGTTCACAAGTTTTCACTAAAAACTGTTTCTATTGGCATAGTCGCAAAGTTCTGGCACATCTGCTGTTGCACCATTCTTATCAAAGAACTTCCCTTTTTTGTGCAAAATTTTGTGACGAATGAACTGACAGAGTTCAGAAGCAATCCTGTCGGCTCCTCCATCAGGAATACTTCTACAAACCGGTCATTCTTCGTTCAGATTCTTCGTGTGCTGCAATATAACACATAACAAGGTTTAGAATGTGTTGGTTTGAACAATCTCAAAGTATAGATCAAAGTGAGAGTATACATGAATTTATTTGGTATTTTTGGAGCAGTTGTACTATGAGCAATTGTTTTGAAGTTGGAATCAAAATATGAAATAATGTTTTTGGTAATATTGAACAGCAGAGAATATAAGCATTAAACTATGCTAGTTACAATGAAAATGAAACACAAAAATAAGAAAATATGGTATCGACATTAAGGATAACTTACATCCTCACGTTTCACTCTATATATGCCGGCGGTTCGAAGATGCTCACATACATTATACCCGCATAAGACACTCCCAGCCGTCTGCTTCGGACAAGCATA
Organism: Tuctoria greenei; assembly: GCA_036927565.1. Taxonomy (NCBI): domain Eukaryota; kingdom Viridiplantae; phylum Streptophyta; class Magnoliopsida; order Poales; family Poaceae; genus Tuctoria; species Tuctoria greenei. The sequence continues at coordinate 61,816,316 of JAYESD010000012.1, read as the reverse complement.
ATACATTTTAATGTTCAATGCATTCGTATTAGGAGGTCTCTGACCGCCAAGCTGTTCTGCGTAAAACCGCCAAGAGCTGTAATACAAGAATGTCATATAAAACTTGCCAACACATTCTAAATGTGCGTAAATTAAATTTATTGAATAAACGTACAGTTTCAAAATGGAAAGGAAATCTTTGTAATGATCTGGTGAGAAATCGGCTTAGTCCAAGACTGTTGCCATTCCCTGCATTGGCTTGATGAAGATCATTATGTAGTGATTACTGCAAACATACAAACACACGTGTTAACAATTACCAATAATTGCTATTTCAATGTCATGTGTCGAACTTACTCGAAGTGGTACGGAGCCTTTACGAAGTCCTTGCCATCTCTGACAAAGTTAAACATCGCATGTCCTATGTAAGCTGAAACTTCTGTCTTTCTATCCTTCTTAAGTTTTGCAATTGCTTTTTCAAAATCTCTTTTGTTCATGTGTTTGTACTGTCCTGAGTCTCGATTCGCCTGGACGTCGAATAGCGACTTTGCAATCCTAGTAGGGTCAAGGATACCTATCTTGTGCTCCAACTTTTCATTATCCATTTATTGCATCCTATTGAAGAAGTCTAGAATTGTTATAATCTCATGAAATGTGTATGCGTGTAGTAAGAAAACCAAATACAAAATATTAGAGCACTTACAAGCACCAGACGAGCAGCAGGTTGATTTCGAGCATGCCCCGATGGAAAATGGAATGCAGCTCTTCAAATAAAATGACTCATTTATCTACTCCAGTGCTCCAGAATGCTGCTTTTGGAATACGAAATGTGACACAATTAAGACCATATTTTGTGCTGGCAGTGATGTACCACTCATGCATTCTTCTGAGCTGGACGGGTTGTTTTCTAAGTTGTACGGATGTCATGAACGGCTTTCCATTCGCAAATTTAGGATGAACATCCTCAAGCTTGTATATTGGAACTCCTGGTTTAACTAAAGCCGTCCGCCGATTATACAGGACACCATCTTCTAATGAGCTAACTCGATGCTGGCTCATGAGAAGAACGAGATGCACTCGATTTTCTAACATTTTCCTTCATAGCTTCTAAATACTTTGACACTTCTGATGAAGGTTTATTAATTTTGTATGAGCTAACTTTGATAGGAACTGATGATCGAGGAGTAGTCGTCGGAAGTTGGACACTGGCTTGTTGTTGAACCTGTTGTTCAACTGATTGCTCTTTACTCCCAGCAGTTGGCTCTAGTACTACTTCAAGCTGTTGCTCAACTGGTTGCTCTTTACTAGCAATAGCTTGCTCTGGTACTGCTTGAAGCTGTTGTCCAACTTGTTGCTCTTGGATATCATCCTTGCTGAGACATAGGGGGAGTGGATCTTCCCGGACTGGGAGTGGATCTTCTTCATGCACTTTCGCCTTAGAAGATGGGGTTGCAGTATTTGGAGGTGCAACGGGGCTAGAAATTGGCTCATCGTGCAACACGATATCACGTCGGTGCCAAAGGATTAATTGGTTGATAGCCTGCCCCAGAGTCGTGATCCCCTCAGGTGTGACGTGGTCTATTTCATAATCTTCATAGTCATTATCAATGATATGAAGAACTTGCACCACAGCATAATACAACGGAAGTGGATTCCCGTTGAAGTCACGATCAGGCTTTGCCATAGCAGTGGCAACCTGTTTGGTTTTGTTCCCTGCTCTGCCTATCGGGACAAGAAGACGACAAGATTTGTCGTTAGCAATATCATCGACAGGGAACTTATGGGTTGACCCTGAGCCTGGCATGGAACCAACGCTGCTAGGGTAGGCAGTTGGAGATACTAATTGCTCCTTTTGCACCGGAACCATCACTGTACTCGGTGCCACTAATTGTCATGATTGTCTAAGTTGTTCCATTATTTCTTGCATATTTTCTTTGACCTTTTGAGCAATCGTTTCATCAAGTGTTTTCTTAATCTTCTCACGTCTTCTATATGTGTCTTTATCTTTAGGGAAACCATCTAGCCAAGACATTTTAGAAGAGACTGCTCGAACCCGTCCGCTGTGTTCAGGGTTTCCTAAGATAGTGGTAAGTTGGTCATTCTCCCTCTTCGGCTTGAAGCGACCCTTCTGTTACTTTTTAATTACTTCTTTCATTTTATCCTCTACTTCATTCAGAGAGTCGGGCTTTTCAAGTTTGCCCTCGCTGGTCAAAACTGACCGAGCAAAGACCCAGCGTTGGGTTCGCTCATCGCACCCTTCTAATGGGTGAGGATTGCCCTTACTGGTAATTTCGTCTAATATCTTATTCCATTTCTAGACTTTGGGGGCATACCCGGCAGACCCCAAGCGATGATGGTATTTGTTCCTTTTTGCAAGCTCTGACCTAGTTGCACTTAGAGCTTTAGCATCAGGTGTGCTCTTTTGACGAACAAACTCTTGCCACTGAGCTTGTGTGATTTTTCCCATCTTCCTCGGGCTAGGGACCTTATCGGCCTTAACATAAGCATTCATTTCACTCTTCCAGCATCGAAACTTCTTGCCGCAAGAGACCAATGTTGCTTTCTTTACAGCTTCTTCTGTGCCTTTCGGGAACTTGAATTATTTCTTTATCTTTTCCCACAACTCATTCTTGGTCTGCTCGGGTAATTTCCTCCAATTCTCGGTTGTGATTGGCACAACCACCCTAACAAGAAAACTGCATGCATTACGGTACTTGGTAACTGAATCCAGTGGTTCTTGGGGAAGCTCACCTGGACCGACCCTTGTTATGTACATGATGCGGTCCAATGGACCCTTATTGGGACCTCGTTGCATCATTTCCGCTTGAGTGAAGCTGAGGATTCATCCATTGGAGAACCTTCGGCGATTTTAGGAGCCAATGTCACCTCATTGTCTTCGCGATTAATCTAGGTAGAAAAAAATTAAAAGACTTTGTATACTTGATAACCAACATTAACTTGAACTGCTGAAGTTAAGATTCGTGATCCATACCTCGTCGGCAGGATCATATTCTAGGTCTAGATCCACTGAAGTCTTTTTAATTTTATATTCGGAAAAGGATCCGATGGACTGTGATAGGAGCCTGAACTGCTGGAGTCAGTAAACTCCATATTGTCTTCTTTGTTGTTACTACCAGGACCAGTCTTCTTAGGGCTTTCCATGCTAGATCTAATAAGACAAAAAATCTAATAAATGGCATATTAACTCTACATGAAGTGTTGCATGAAGAAAAATATGGAAGCATTCTAGGATTTGATAAGGCATTCTAGGGTTTAAGGCGACTGACCAAAAGGTTCCTATACATTGCGAGGGTGACAAGCATGTTAAAGTTGATCACCAGTAATGGCAATTTTATCTTTTTATTCTAAATAGGCTAGATTCGTTCAGAGTAGCTGCAGGCGAGAAGAGACACTCTTTTTCAGTGATCATCTCTACAACCGTGGGATATGCACGGTAAAAAAAGATAAAAGACCCACATTCTGAAACGAATCAAGAATCTGGAAACATTCGCCAAAATCTAATCCCGGTGTGCCCGGCCGCACCAAATGGGCTCATCATGGCAGCAGGTTCCACCATCATGAAAGGCATTACGTACCCCACATATGATGGCACCAAGGATTTCTGGGATGGTCAATTATGCCGGCTGTTTAGAAAACAGATAAGGGAATTCGGCGCCTCCTATAGTGATAAACTTGGTGAGTTCTAGAGGTTCACGAGGTTTAGGTGACTTGATCAAGTCTGGGCATATGAAACCTTTGGTGGAATATTTCTGATAGGATGGTATTAACCAGGTCGAGGGGTTGGGGGCTTGTTTTTGAAATCCCCCTTCGTGTCACTCCAAATCCTATATGGATTGTAACTCAATTCGTACTAGGACTAGGACTGGTTCCTAAACTGAATCTGACGGCTAACTCTATTCAGAGTAGGACTCTACTAATATCGTTAAGGACGAAATCTAATTTATCTAGAACAATCATATACCCCTAGACTGGTGTTTCCGCAACTTTGTCCAAAGTCCAAGTTCGACTCCTCTACTGGGTGCACCAGATACCCAGATCATCCAACAAAAATAAAGTCCCAATATATCTAGTTTGATACAAATGGTGCTAACAAATCATAAATGGGTACATAAACTTTTTTCCTTTTAAATGCCTAATATTAAGCTGAGTTCAATAATGGGATACATAATTGTTTTAACGCATGCAATCCTTCTGTAATTCTTCACATCATCATGATTGAATAAGCTATTCAATAAACAAACTCATAGTCATATAACAGCTACACTATCAGCAAGAATTATTCAACATAGTAATATATCATTCTCCAAAGGATAAGATACATATATGTTTATTGTACGTGTTGCTGGAACTGCTGTTGCGTAGAATTGATGGAAGTACACCGACAACCCAAGGACGCCTACCCACTGAACCCTAACCAAAGATGCCACCGAACTTGACAGTTTTTCGAATTCCACCGAACCCTAACCAAGGATGCCTACCATTTTCCAATTCCCGAACCCTAACCAAGGATATGCAAGGCGGCGGCGAGGGCGGGGAGGGAGGCGGCACGGCGAAGGAGGATGGAAGGTCGAAGGGTTTAGGGTTTACCTTGAAGCTCGGTGGTGACGGCAATGGCTTCGGTCGGCGTACCTGGAAGTGACGAGGGCGAAGCTCAGTGGCGACGGCGAAGCTCGACGACGGCGAAGCTCGGTGGCGTACCTGGAACTGACGAGGGCGAACTCTTGGCGGCAACCAAAATTTTGGTAGCCTAACGGCGTCTAAGTGTTTTGCCCGGGTTAGGTTTTTCCAACGCTGCCGAGGGGTATATATAGACTCTCATTTTCTCAGGCGGATTTTAAGTACAGACCGTCTGAGAAGATTGTTACCTTAGGCGGGTTTTACTTACCAACCGCCTGAGACGATACAATTATCTCAGACGGTTGGTTAGTAACACCCGCCTGAGATAAACATGGGCCTGTGAAGATATTTACTTCTTCATAATTAATTAACCGCCTAAGATATGAACGCCTACATAAAGACCCCTCACCAACCGTCTATGAAGACGTGTCGACGACCGTGCTCGACCTTTCTTTTCCCCGAGGCACGACCTTTCAATGCACGGTAAACCAACTGCTCCATCTTCCACTCCGCGCGGCATTAAAGACGTGCTATCACCCGTTAGTTCTCCACAAGCGCATCGCTCACTTTGAATCCTCTTGTTTTCTTCGTCTTCCTCCGCTCCGACGACCCAACACCACTATGGCCGACCTTCCGCCGCCAAGCCCTCCGAGGGAGCCACCTTGCAAGAAACTATGTTGCAGCTCCCCCGAGAAGATCAACACCGAGCAGCGCCTCCTCCTGGCGCGAGAGCGTACAATAATACGTCTCGCGCCATGAGTGCCTTGGGGCTGGGTACCCTTCCAGAGTATCCTGGAATGGGTACCATGGGCCACTACCTCTACACCCTCACGGGGGTGGCTGATCGTCTCGACATTCTATTCGCGATGATGGCCCAAGTTCTTGGCCCCGAGGGCCGTAGAACGCTGGTGGAGGCGACGGCTAACAACCTCGGGGTTGCACCGCCGGTGCAGCCGTTGCAGCCGGTGCAGCCAGCCCTAACTCATGTTGCACCGATGCCGGAGTTGCCGCCAGAGGACGAGGAGGAGGAGGAGGAAGAGGAGTAGGAGTAGGAGTAGGATTTAATTAGTTTTTCTCTTTGTTGTTTTTAGTTGCTTCTATTTTGTAAATATTGTTAATGAATGAAATCTATCTTTCTTCATCTATGTGATTGAATATTACTTGTGTATCTGGTGTGTTCTTGTGTGTTCTTGTGTAAATATTGTGCATCTTGTGTAAATGAATGTGTAGTGTGTTCATCGTTAATTAAAACACGTCTCAGAAGAAGATTATATCAGGCGGTTGGTAAGTAATACCCGCCTGAGATAAACATCTTCTCAGACGGTTGGTAAGTACCAACCGCCTATGAAAATATTTACTTCTTCTTAATTAATATTATTGATTAAATGTGGTCCTTTAAAAAGGCAAAAATCCACTTTCTTGTAATATTATTGATAAATAAAGGTTACCATTAAATTTCACTTCATAAATCCTTTGAAATTGGTCAGAACATAAAAACATACAACAAATGCTATTTTTCATTTTTCTATCTTGATGAATATAATGCTTTTTTCATTTATTTTCCCAGTGGACATTTTTACTCATCATACCAACCTCTATGAATTTTTTCAGATTTTTTTAAATTTTTCTGAATCAATGTGTTTTCATAATTTGATGAATGCCTCATATGTATATGAGCATTTAGTTAGAATGGTGGATAGTTTGAAGTTAGACATGTTGGAATGCTTTTAAAAAAATTAAAAAAATTCATACATGTGTAAATTATACATATATGTCCATACCAACAATTTTGATTGAAGGAACTTTTTTTATGAGATACACAAATGTGAATAATATGTGAGTAGAAATTAATTTGATATTTACCAAAACATTACAATGTTAGCTATACAAGTTTTAAAAATATTTTGTTTAGGTGGTAGATGTTAATTTTATACAAATGTAGAAGAAAGAATCATCAAATTTGGACACAATTTGCAGAATCTAAACATGTTTGAGTATTTATATTGGAATCTAAATAAAAAAGAAGCAAGGGATAAGGAAACTGAAGAACAGTATCAGGAATTATCTCAGACGGTTGGTAAGTAATACTCGCCTGAGATAAACATCTTCTTAGACGGTTGGTAAGTACCAACCGCCTGTGAAGATATTTACTTCTTCTTAATTAATATTCTTGATTAAATGTGGTCCTTTAAAAAGGCAAAAATCTACTTTCTTGTAATATTATTGATAAGTAAAGGTTACCATTAAATTTCACTTCATAAATCCTTTGAAATTGGTCAGAACATAAAAAACATACAACAAATGCTATTTTTAATTTTTCTATCTTGATGAATATAATGATTTTTTCATTTGTTTTTTCAGTGGACATTTTTAATCATCATACCAACCTCTATGAATTTTTTCAGATTTTTTTAATTTTTTTGAATCAATGTGTGTTCATAATTTGATGAATGCCTCATATGTATATGATCATTTAGTTAGAATGGTGGATAATTTGAAGTTGGACATGTTGGAATGCTTTTAAAAAAATTAAAAAAATTAAAATGGACGCCCAGGACGCATACGAACTCCGTTTTGGACGTTCTACATATGCAAGGAAAGGGGAGAGGATAAACTTTCCAATGGCGCCGGTCCCATGTCGAAATTCCTTCGGAGTCGACGGGAATCATCAAAACAAAATCGAGTTCAGAATCTGTCAGGGTGCTGCGCCACCGTATTGGGCCATTGGGCCTTGTATCAAGTCTAAGTCCATTATTTTCGTGTACTAGGGTTAGGTCACGACCCTAACACCCCCTTGGACGTCCTCCCACCTATATATACTCCATGGTAGCCGCCATAGACAATTGGGTTTTGCTTAGATCAATAATATCGCCGTTTATCGGTTTGTGAAATCCCAATTCAGCAATTTCAGATTGCTTCTTCTACGTTCTTGCTTGTGTTTTCGGTTGCACTTGCAGGGATTAGCCTTCTTGGCGAGGTCACTTGTGTGAAGCACGGTTGATAACCAAGGGAGCGGTGGTGTAGTGATTGCAGGGGTTGTTCGTGTTCTACTCGAGAGCCTAGGATCATCAACGTCGAGATCTCCACATCAATCGACCTATCCATTACCTTTCGGAAGATCGGGACCAATTTTCCTATCAATTGGTATCAGATTTCCAGGTTGCCCGTTAGGTAATTCATCTATCCATTACATTAGTTTTGTTTTTCATACATAGAGTTCACAAAAAAGCCACAAAAAACTTGCAGTTTAGTAGATCTGTTCATTACTTTGTCCAAACCACATTGAGCCTTTACAACTTTGTTATTCAGTTTGGTTTTGTTGAGTTTGTGTCCGTGGTTGAGTCATATTGCTGGTTTAGAAGTGTTTTTGGTCTTAGTTTGAGTTTTGCATTGTGTGATTCATCCTTTTGAATCACGTCATCACGCCCAAATTAGATTCACCTCTGTCAAGTTCGGTATTTTCATCATATCTCGCACATACAAACTCGGATTTTCGTGTTCTTATACTTTCTGGAAAGCTTAAGAAGTTCTCTATAACTTTATTATTCATCATTTTCCCAGAAAATATAGTTATCGATGTCGAAATTGCATTAGATCCGAATCTGTTATTGACCTAAAGATTCTGAACAGTCTGTATTTCGGGGGCAGTATCTCCTATTGTTCTTTTCCAAAATTGGTCTTCCATATATTGAAATTAAAGAAGAGAGATATATCCACAATCTTGCTGTTCTAAGTTTTCCAATTTAGAGCCTATAAGTGTGCCTATTTGTCCTTGGAAGATTGAGCAGAAAATCTGTGACAGACACACGAGATATCTTGGATTGATTTTCATTGTGTTCTTCCCTTGCAGCACATTCTGAAAAAAAAAAAGAAAAAAGAAAAAGGCAAGTGCAAAACAAGAAACAAGAGCTGCACAAAAAAGAGGAAAAAACATCAAAAAAACAGAAGTGCTTGCATTCTTTGTGTCATCTAGTTTTGTCTCATGTCTTGCTAGCTTGAACTACTAGGAACACATATAGGCCAGCAACTTTGACAAATACTTTGGACACTTATTCAACTTTACTATCTGATTTCATTGTTGCTAATCCTTGCTACATAGAAAGTGCCATCCAAGCTACACCTTACTCTTAAGCAGAATCGATACACCTTTGCAATCATCCCACGCTTCATTGGTTTCTTCATACCGTCCACCGTTTGCCACCTGCAGTGTTGGTAAGAACACTTGTAAGAGCGTGGTAAGACGCTTGAGAGTGTGTGATTCCACTTCCACTTTGTCATTATCCTTTGTAGTTGATAGGGATAACATATTTTTTTGTGTTGTCTTTTGTTTGCTACTAACAATGTCAGGTAAAAGCAAGAATCATGCATTATATGCTGAGATGATGGACATGATGAAGATGACGATGGAGTTGCTCACTAAAAATCAAACATCAACCAAGGATTCACATGACATTCAGACCACCTTTACAACACCTTCCACAAAAAGTAATTACATTCTCCCATCTCTTCCTTCTTATGATGGTTTTGGTTACGATGAATATATTGCTTGGGAAAGAGAGTTGGATAAAATTTTTGGAAAATTGCATATGTGTGAGAGGAGAAAGATTAGAAATATTTCTAGTGCGTTAGTTGATTGTGCATTAACTTGGTGGGACAACTTAAGCGATATAGAAAAACCTCGAACATGGAAAGAAACGAAAATTCTTATGCGAGAAACTTTTGCTAATGTATCTATGTGCAAAGAAGAAATTCAGCAATTTGAGGAGAAATTTCTTGTTATACCTCCTTTTGTGTCTAACATTTTGCAGGACAATATAGAAAATAATATAGATGATGCAAAAGAGAACGAGGCTTTTGACAACACTTGTGAAATTTTAGATGGATCAACTCATAATGCACTCGAAATCACTGCTGAAAATGGTAAGGCAAAACATTCGACAAATACAGAAGGTGAGAAGTTTTTGGATGTTCTGAATTTTTCCACCAATCATGCTATTTTCGAGGAGCAACTATTAGAATCGTTTATTTATACACCATTGTCACATGTTGATTTTCCTGCTGATCGTTGCGCTACGAAAGAGTTGTGTGCTGAAAACTCTGTTATACCTATGCAAAAACAAGTTAATATACAAGATGATTGTGTTTTGGATTCACCTACTTGTGCTGAAATTTATAATTTAATCACCGCTACTGCTGAAAATGATGAGCTGAAATTTTTGTCTTCTCTAAATACTTTGGGTTATATTGAATTTGACACTCTTTGTGATCTAAATATTGTAGAGAGGAGAATATTTTCACAATCTGAATTGCCTTTATTAAGTAGAAATATTTTTCATGCTATAGGCAACTATGAAGATAGTGGTGAATTTATGGTGCATGAAGTTTACATATGTTCAAATGTGCAAGCTCCTTTTGTGCTGCAACAACATGGTGAAATGAATGGATGCACTGTATTGTCAAATTTTTCTAGTATTTTTTTATTGCAGCAAGGACAACAAATAAAAAAGAAGCATTGTTCATTGCGGTTGTGCAATATGGACAGTGTTCATTCTACCCCCAAAGCAATCCTTTTTCCTCGACATACGAGCAAGCCGAGGACGGCTTGTCATAAAGAAGGGGAGAATGATGAGATCATGCATATTATCATTGCACAAATAAACATGGCACAATGTTTATTTGTTTGGTATCCTGGCTCAAGTGAATGTGCACTCTTATTTGATGGACAAGATCAAGATGGCGCACTATGTCGTCCACCACCTTGGCCTCTTCCATTCATGCATACAAAAAGATTTGATGGCGTTGCACATTTAGACCAACACATTAGAGAAGATGAACTTGAGTCGAGGACGACTCCAATTCAAGAAGGGGAGGATGATGAGGACACCACTTCTATGGATACAAACAACACTCCATGAACATACAAGATGCAATCAATAGAGTTCATACACAACAATTAATTTCAGAGGTGAACTCGTTCTTATATATTTCCTTATATATTTTTGAGTATAGATTGCTACTTAATGTTTTATTTGTGATTAAGATCCATGGAGAGGTTCAAGGCGTACTTGTAGGGAGTATTAGGGACGTGGAAGAGCAGAGAATTCGTTCAAAGAAGATGGAAACCGAACCAAACTCCAAATCGTATCCAACTCGGAGTCCAGGAGCAGTACGCACTAAAACGGACGCCCAGGACGCATACGAACTCCGTTTTGGACGTTCTACATATGCACGGAAAGGGGAGAGGATAAACTTTCCAATGGAGCCGGTCCCATGTCAAAATACCTTCGGAGTCGACGGCAATCATCAAAACAAAATCGAGTTCAGAATCTGTCAGGGTGCTGCGCCACCGTATTGGGCCATTGGGCCTTGTATCAAGTCTAAGTCCATTATTTTCGTGTATTAGGGTTAGGTCACGACCCTAACACCCCCTTGGACGTCCTACCACCTATATATACTCTATGGTAGCCGCCATAGACAATTGGGTTTTGCTTAGATCAATAATATCGCCGTTTATCGGTTTGTGAAACCCCAATTCAGCAATTTCAGATTGCTTCTTCTACGTTCTTGCTTGTGTTTTCGGTTGCACTTGCAGGGATTAGCCTTCTTGGCGAGGTCAATCGTGTGAAGCACGGTTGATAACCAACGGAGCGGTGGTGTAGTGATTGCAGGGGTTGTTCGTGTCCTACTCGAGAGCCTCGGATCATCAACGTCGAGATCTCCACATCAATCGACCTATCCATTACCTTTCGGAAGATCGGGACCAATTTTCCTATCAGTTATCTTTCTAAGGAGATGGTTTTATAACTCACCCATTTAGTTACCATCGTTGGATGGGATCCGACGTCAAGATATAACGGACCGGATCCCACCCAGACCTAGCCCATGCTGCTGGGTCTGTTTCCCCCTTTGACTCCGTCCGCCTCAAGACGTCGCCCGTCACTTACATTAGTCGCCCTAATCATACTTGTTATGTCTCTGTAAATTCATTTTATAGAAGACCTTTAGAGAATATTTGTTGCCAAATTTTGTAAATCTGACAAAAATTCTATTATTGAAGCATGGACCGTCGAGCGTGGATGTATAACATGCCAAGACCCGGTTCTATGTACATTCATAATGTTGCAAATTTTATTAAAGCATCCAAGAGACATGCGAAGTTGCAAAAGATAGATGACATATTATGTCCATGTATCGACTGCGAAAATAAGATTGCTTGGACGGATACTATAGTAATCCAATCTCATTTGGTGAAAAGAGGTTTCAAAAATAACTACACAATATGGACAGAGCATGGTGAGTTAGATACACATGATGTGGATAAAGATGATGAGAGAGGCTCAGATGATGATAATGTTCATATAAATGATGGTAGTGACAATCAAGCTGGTGATGATGATGATGAGTTTGATTGTGAGGAGATGTTGCGTCACATTGAACCATATGTACTGACTTCTATGGGAGCAAGCAAAGGTTTAAGTAAAATGGAGACATTGCAGAATGCGGCGACAAAGCTTTTATATGATGAATCAAACGATTGTGATAAAGAGTTTACTACATTGTGTGCGGTCTTAGAACTACTAAAGTTGAAAGCTACGCACTGATGGTCCTATTGTAGTTTCTCTGATCTTTTGAATCTTCTGGCAGAAATTCTTCCAAATCCAAATAAACTGTCCAGAAGCACTTATAAAGCGAAGAAACTTCTTTGCCCGATGGAACTAGGTGTGACAAAAAATACACGCTTGTGTGAACCATTGTATTCTGTATCGCAAAGAGCATGAGCTCGCAACTAGATTCTCCATTTGTGGTGTCAGTAGATATAAGAAGGACTACAATCACCAGTATGTTACCAACATGAAAAAGACTCAGAAGAATAAGAAGTTTATTATTGGTCCTGAAGGTGACGATGACGATACTTCTGGCGATGCAGACGGGAAGAATAAGAGAAAAAATCCTACCTTGGTGATGTGGTACCTTCCGGTAATTGATCCCTTGAAGCGTTTGTTCTCAAACCCTAGGGAGGCTGAACTTATGCGTTGGCATTCCGCGCAACGCAAGAAGAATGAAAAACATATACGACACCCTGGTGATGCAACATAGTGGAAAATTTTTGATATTCAGTATGCAGAATTTGCGAATGAAATCAGAAATGTGAGGTTTGCCTTGGGTACAGATGGAATGAATCCGTTTGGTGAAAAAAGGAGCATACACAGCACATGCCCCGTGGTCTTAACGATGTACAACCTACCGACATGGTTGTGTCACAAAAGGAAATATATCTTATTATCTGTTCTTATCCAAGGTCCAAAACAACCCGACATCGAAATTGATGTGTTCTTGGAACCTTTAATGGAAGATATGGCGAAATTGTGGAATGAAGGGGTACGTACATGGGATGAGTACAAGCGGGAGTATTTCACGCTAAGAGCAATGATATTCGTTACCGTGCATGATTATCCCGGACTGTTTACATTATCGGGACAAATGGAAGGGAAGAAAGGTTGTGTTAGGTGCTTGGATAGAACTGGATTTCTATACCTCACTTCATCCAGAAAGACGGTGTACATGAGACATCGACGGTTCATGACAGATGCACACAAGTATAGGAAGATGAAAGAACAATTTGATAACAAAATCGAAAAAGATACTGCACCGAAACCTTACAGTGGAAAACTTGTGTTTGAAATGGTCAAGAAAATTCATATTGCTTTCAGTAAGGGAAAAAATAGTAAAGGAATTAAGAGAAAGAAAAGTACATCTTCAGATGATACAACTGACATGGCTTTCAAGAAGAAATCAATTTTTTTCAAGTATCTTCCGTATTGGAAAATCTGGAATTTTGCCATAGTATTGATTTGATGCACGTTACAAAGAATGTATTTGACAGCATCATTGGGACCTTGCTGGACATGCCGAGGAAAACAAAGGACGGATTAAATTCACCTATGGACCTAGTAAATCTTGATTTGAGACCAGAGCTTCATCCAGTAGAAAAGGCGAACGGGAATCATTACCTTCCCCCAGCCAGCTACAACTTGACGCTAGAAGAGAAAAAAGCAATTTGCGAATGCTTGCGTGGGATCAAAGTGCCCACGAGTTTCTGCAAACTAGTCTCGATGAAAGACTTGTCTTTATTCGGTTATAATTCTCACGACTGTCACATGATGATGACAGTTTTCCCTGCCATTGCAATAAGAGTAATCAAACTTGAGCATATAAAAGTTGTCATCACACGTTTGTGTTACTTCTTCAATGCAGTATCACAAAAGGTGATAGCATGTGAAGATTTAGACTATCTGAAAACATACATCGTCGAGACAATGTGCAAGATTGAGATGTGTTTCCCACCATCCTTTTTTGATATGCAAGTACACCTAATCATACATCTTGTTAATTAGATAAAAGCATACTACTTGAAGTTCAGCGTTTGCTGCATCAGCCAAATGTGCCTGATGTTGAAAATGATTGCTATAATCTACTTATCAAGGTTAGATGACACTTTGACTTAGTGACCCATGTAGGTTATTCATTCCTCCCTCGACATTTGTTAATTTAAATAATGTCAATATTTTCAGGATCCAGCGGAATATAAGAGACATGTTCGGGAGCAAGCAGGACGGTACAATTTAGATTGATCGATTGGAGCTTCATCGTCGATCTACAATGAATGTAGCATGATTTTTGTTCTCAGTGTGTAAAGAAATTATCTTTGAACAATTGTAAAGCCTCTAATGGTGTATTATCACAATTAAGCCAGCATCACTGGTGATCGAGACTTCGAAGCAAACTTTGAAGTCCTAGGCTTCTTGTTCATAATATAGCATTTAGAACCGAAAACTTATAATTGTTTCTTGCTTTGTTGCATTGGAAACTTTTGCCACAATTCACCAGTTAGTGGCGTTAGGATCTATTGCCGCGGAACACAATCGTTGCATTAGGATCTGTTGCCATGATTCAGCACTTCGTGACATTAGGATCCATCGCCACGGAACACAATCATTGCATTAGGATTTGTTGCCACGATTCATTAGTTCGTGGCGTTAGGATCTATCGCCACAGAACGCAATCGTTCTCACAAGCTCGGCAACGGCAAAGCTCGGTGGCGTACCTGGAACTGACGAGGGCGAACTCTTGGCGGCAAACAAAATTTTGGTAGCCTAATGGCGTCTAAGTGTTTCGCCCGGGTTAGGTTTTTCCAACGCTGCCGAGGGGTATATATAGACTCCCATTTTCTCAGGCGGATTTTAAGTACAGACCGCCTGAGAAGATTGTTACCTCAGGCGGGTTTTACTTACCAACCGCCTGAGACGATACAATTATCTCAGACGGTTGGTTAGTAACACCCGCCTGAGATAAACATGGGCATGTGAAGATATTTACTTCTTCGAAATTAATTAACCGCCTGAGATATGAACGCCTACATAAAGACCCCTCACCAACCGTCTATGAAGACGTGTCGACGACCGTGCGCGACCTTTCTTTTCCCCGAGGCGCGACCTTTCAATGCGCGGTAAACCAACTGCTCCATCTTCCACTCCGCGCGGCCTTAAAGACGCGCTATCACCCGTTAGTTCTCCACAAGCGCATCGCTCACTTTTAATCCTCTTGTTTTCTTCGTCTTCCTCTGCTCCGATGACCCAAGACCACTATGGCCGACCATCCGCCGCCAAGCCCTCCGAGGGAGCCACCTTGCAAGAAACTATGTTGCAGCTCCCCCGAGAAGATCAACAACGAGCAGCGCCTCCTCCTTACGCGAGAAGCGTACAATAATACGTCTCACGCCATGAGTGCCTTGGGGCTGAGTACCCTTCCAGAGTATCCTGGAATGGGTACCATGGGCCACTACCTCTACGCCCTCACGTGGGTGGCTGATCGTCTCGACATTCTATTCGCGATGATGGCCCAGGTTCTTGGCCCCGAGGGCCGTAGAATGCTGGTGGAGGCGACGGCTAGCAACCTCGGGGTTGCACCGCTGGTGCAACCGGTGCAGCCGGCCCTGCCTCCTGTTGCACCGGTGCCGGAGTCGCCGCCGGAGGACGAGGAGGAGGAGGAGGCAGAGGAGTAGGAGTAGGAGTAGGATTTAATTAGTTTTTCTCTTTGTTGTTTTTAGTTGCTTCTATTTTGTTAATATTGTTAATGAATGAAATCTATCTTTCTTCATCTATGTGATTGAATATTACTTGTGTATCTGGTGTGTTCTTGTGTAAATATTGTGCATCTTGTGTAAATGAATGTGTAGTGTGTTCATCGTTAATTAAAACACGTCTCAGAAGAAGATTATATCAGGCGGTTGGTAAGTAATACCCGCCTGAGATAAACATCTTCTCAAACGGTTGGTAAGTACCAACCGCCTGTGAAGATATTTACTTATTCTTAATTAATATTCTTGATTAAATGTGGTCCTTTAAAAAGGCAAAAATCCACTTTCTTGTAATATTATTGATAAATAAAGGTTACCATTAAATTTCACTTCATAAATCCTTTGAAATTGGTCAGAACATAAAAACATACAACAAATGCTATTTTTCATTTTTCTATCTTGATGAATATAATGCTTTTTTCATTTATTTTTCAGTGGATATTTTTACTCATCATACCAACCTCTATGAATTTTTTCAGATTTTTTTTAATTATTTTGAATCAATGTGTTTTCATAATTTGATGAATGCCTCATATGTATATGAGCATTTAGTTAGAATGGTGGATAGTTTGAAGTTGGACATGTTGGAATGCTTTTAAAAAAATTAAAAAAATTCATACATGTATAAATTATACATATATGTCCATACCAACAATTTTGATTGAAGGAACATTTTTTTTATGAGATACACAAATGTGAATTATATGTGAGTAGAAATTAATTTGATATTTACCAAAACATTACAATGTCAGCTATACAAGTTTTAAAAATATTTTGTTCGGGTGGTAGATGTTAATTTTATACAAATGTAGAAGAAAGAATCATCGAATTTGGACACAATTTGCAGAATCTAAACATGTTTGAGTATTTATATTTGAATCTAAATAAAAAAGAAGCAAGGGATAAGGAAATTGAAGAACAGTATCAGGAATTATCTTAGACGGTTGGTAAGTAATACCCGCCTGAGATAAACATCTTCTCAGACGGTTGGTAAGTACCAACCGCCTATGAAGATATTTACTTCTTCTTAATTAATATTCTTGATTAAATGTGGTCCTTTAAAAAGGCAAAAATCCACTTTATTGTAATATTATTGATAAGTAAAGGTTACCATTAAATTTTACTTCATAAATCCTTTGAAATTGGTGAGAACATAAAAAACATACAACAAATGCTATTTTTAATTTTTCTATCTTGATGAATATAATGATTTTTTCATTTATTTTTTCGGTGGACATTTTTAATCATCATACCAACCTCTATGATTTTTTTCAGATTTTTTTAATTTTTTTTGAATCAATGTGTGTTCATAATTTGATGAATGCCTCATATGTATATGAGCATTTAGTTAGAATGGTGGATAATTTGAAGTTTGACATGTTGGAATGCTTTTCAAAAAATTTAAAAAAATTCATACATGTATAAATTCTACATATATGTCCATACCAACAATTTTGATTGAAGGAACTTTTTTTATGAGATACACAAATGTGAATAATATGTGAGTAGAAATTAATTTGATATTTACCAAAACATTACAATGTCAGCTATACAAGTTTTAAAAATATTTTGTTCAGGTGGTAGATGTTCATTTTATACAAATGTACAAGAAAGAATCATCGAATTTGGACACAATTTGTAGAATCTAAACATGTTTGAGTATTTATATTGGAATCTAAATAAAAAAGAAACAAGGGATAAGGAAACTGAAGAACAGTATCGGGCATTATCTCAGACGGTTGGTAAGTAATACCTGCCTGAGATAAACATTTTTGAAACTACAAGAATTTAATTAACGGTCTGAGAAGATGTTAATTAACTGACGCGCCGCACGAGGTATGCGGAGAAGTTAAGAAGTCGTGGTGCAGGGACGCGTGCGCGACGTTCCACATGGATACCAGAGAGACGGAAGGATCTCTGAAGATCGTCTTCCACAGTGGTTTAATTGTGCATCGCACGAGGTCTGCAAAGAGTTCAATGCGCGGGAAACGAACCGCTCCCTCGTCTACTCCGCACAGACCATATATAAGGTGCGTCGTCGGTTATGTACAAGCACATAACTTTTGCAATCCTTTCTTCTTCTTACATCATTCCACCTCCTAGCCCAGCGCCGACGAACCACCACAGCCATGGCCAACCTTTCGCCTCCTAGCCCGTCGAGGCAGCCACCCTGCAAGCGGATACGCTGCAGCTCCCCCGAGAGGGTGAATGACGACCAGCGCGTTCCACCGCCGGTGCAGCCGGAGCAGCCGACCCACATTCCTGCTGCATCATCGTCAGAGGAGGAGGAGGAGGAGGAGGACGACGACGACGATGATGATGACGACGACGACGATGATGACGACGATGACGACGGCGATGACGAAGAAGACCACCACCATGGTGACGACGACGACGACGAGTCAGAGGAGGACCGCTTGGCGTGGTTTGAGAAGTTGGCAGAGAGGGCGGAGGAGGCGGGGCCGTAGTGTAGTTTTAGGAGTTCTTGTACATGTTTAGCTTCAATTCTGTTCTTGTACATATTTCTTGTGTTTTGTAATATATATGTGTTCATTCGTGTCAATGAATAGTGGTGTGTTAGAATTTCTAGAGTTCAATCAAGTGAATGTGCTCTAAATGCTCATATGTATATGAGCATTTAGTTAGAATGGTGGATAATTTGAAGTTTGACATGTTGGAATGCTTTTAAAAAAATTAGAAAAATTCATACATGTATAAATTATACAAATATGTTCATACCAACAATTTTGAGTGAAGGAACTTTTTTTTATGAGATACACAAATGTGAATAATATGTGAGTAGAAATTAATTTGATATTTATCAAAACATTACAATGTCAGCTATACAAGTTTTAAAAATATTTTGTTCAATTGGCATTATCTCAGGCGGTTGGTAAGTAATACCCGCCTGACATAAACATCTTCTCAGGCGGTTATTAAGTACCAACAGCCTGTGAAGATATTTACTTCTTAATTAATATTCTTGATTAAATATCTTTTCAGACGGTTGGTAAGTAAAACTGCCGGAGATAAAGTTAAAAACCGCCTGTGAAAAACTGACGTCAATATAAGGACCCCTCACCACAGTCAAAATGCAACCCTAGAGAATTTATATCGACGCCGCAAGGATGTTGAATTTCCCCTGCGCCGCGCCGCCGCTCCGCCGCCCAGCCCATACTGCCGCGCCGCCGCTCAACCCCGCACCGCCACTTCTCCACCCAGCCTCCCCACCGTGCTGACGCCTCCCCACCGTGCTGACGCCTCTGCAAGGTAAATGTAGTTTCCTTACTTTTTCTTTGTATATTTTCATTAGCTGATAAGCTGTTAGTTTTGTGTGTTCTGGTATATGGATTCTATCCTTTTGCATGTGTTAGCACTGTATGGATTGTGTTCTGGTATATTAATGTATGGACTATATGGATTGTTTCCTTTTTGTACCTATTATGTGACATGAATATGATGTTTAATTAACATATGCTATTGTAATATATATAATATGCATGAAGTTTACCCGAACTTGTAATTGTAGTTTTATGTGTTTTCCTTTTCAATATGCTACTTGTGTGTGCGTACCTCCTGCTTGCATATATTTCGAAGGATTGATTAGGGTTAGCTTTCTAAGGAGATGGTTTCATAACTCACCCATTTAGTTACCATCGTTGGATGGGATCCGACGTCAAGATATACGGACCGGATCCCACCCAGACCTAGCCCATGCTGCTGGGCCTGTTTCCCCCCTTTGACTCCGTCCGCCTCAAGACGTCGCCCGTCACTTACATTAGTCACCCTAATCATACTTGTTATGTCTCTGTAAATTTTTATAGAAGACCTTTAGAGAATATTTGTGGCCCAATTTTGTAAATCTGACAAAAATTCTATTATTGAAGCATGGACGTCGAGCGTGGATGTATAACATGCCAAGACCCGATCCTATGTACATTCATAATGTTGCAAATTTTATTGAAGCATCCAAGAGACATGCGAAGTTGCAAAAGATAGATGACATATTATGTCCATGTATCGACTGCGAAAATAAGATTGCTTGGACGGATACTACAGTAATCCAATCTCATTTGGTGAAAAGAGGTTTCAAAAATAACTACACAATATGGACAGAGCATGGTGAGTTAGATACACATGATGTGGATAAAGATGATGAGAGAGGCTCAGATGATGATAATGTTCATATTGATGATGGTAGTGACAATCAAGCTGGTGATGATGATGATGAGTTCGATTGTGAGGAGATGTTGCGTCACATTGAACCATATGTACTGACTTCTATGGGAGCAAGCAAAGGTTTAAGTAAAATGGAGACATTGCATAATGCGGCGACAGAGCTTTTATATGATGAATCAAACGATTGTGATAAAGAGTTTACTACATTGCGTGCAGTCTTAGAACTACTAAAGTTGAAATCTACGCACAGATGGTCCGATTGTAGTTTCTCTGATCTTTTGAATCTTCTGGCAGAAATTCTTCCAAATCCGAATAAACTGCCCAGAAGCACTTATAAAGCGAAGAAACTTCTTTGCCCGATGGCACTAGGTGTGACAAAAATACACGCTTGTGTGAACCATTGTATTCTGTATCGCAAAGAGCATGAGCTCGCAACTAGATGCCCCATTTGTGGTGTCAGTAGATATAAGAAGGACTACAATCACCAGTATGTTACCAACATGAAAAAGACTCAGAAGAATAAGAAGTTTATTATTGGTCCTGAAGGTGACGATGACGATACTTCTGGCGATGCAGATGGGAAGAATAAGAGAAAAATTCCTGCCTTGGTGATGTGGTACCTTCCGGTAATTGATCCCTTGAAGCGTTTGTTCTCAAACCCTAGGGAAGCTGAACTTATGCATTGGCATTCCGAGCAACGCAAGAAGAATGAAAAACATATATGACACCGTGGTGATGCAACACAGTGGAAAAATTTTGATATTCAGTATGCAAAATTTGCGAAGGAAATAAAAAATGTGAGGTTTGCCTTGGGTACAGATGGAATGAATCCGTTTGGTGAAAAAAGGAGCATACACAGCACATGGCCCGTGGTCTTAACGATGTACAACCTACCGACGTGGTTGTGTCACAAAAGGAAATATATCTTATTATCTGTTCTTATCCAAGGTCCGAAACAACCCGGCATCAAAATTGATGTGTTCTTGGAACCTTTAATGGAAGATATGGCGAAATTGTGGAATGAAGGGGTACGTACATGGGATGAGTACAAGCGGGAGTATTTCACGCTAAGAGCAATGATATTCGTTACCGTGCATGATTATCACGGACTGTTTACATTATCGGGACAAATGGAAGGGAAGAAAGGTTGCGTTAGGTGCGTGGATAGAACTGGATTTCTATACCTCACTTCATCCAGAAAGACGGTGTACATGAGACATCGACGGTTCTTGACAGATGCACACAAGTATAGGAAGATGAAAGAACAATTTGATAACAAAATCGAAAAAGATACTGCACTGAAACCTTATAGTGGAAAACTTGTGTTTGAAATGGTCAAGAAAATTCATATTGCTTTCGGTAAGGGGAAAAATAGTAAAGGAATTAAGAGAAAGAAAAGTACATCTTTGGATGATACAACTGACATGGCTTTCAAGAAGCAATCAATTTTTTTTTCTAGTATCTTCCGTATTGGAAGAATCTGGAATTTTTCTATAGTATTGATTTGATGCACGTTACAAAGAATGTATTTGATAGCATCATTGGGACCTTGCTGGACATGCCGAGGAAAACAAAGGACGGATTAAATTCACGTATGGACCTAGTAAATCTTGATTTGAGATTAGAGCTTCATCCAGTAGAAAAGGCGAACGGGAAGCATTACCTTCCCCCAGCGAGCTACAACATGACGCTAGAAGAGAAAAAAGCATTTTGTGAATGCTTGCGTGGGATCAAAGTGCCCATGAGTTTCTCATCCAATATACGCAAACTAGTCTCGATGAAAGACTTGTCTTTATTCGGTTATATTCTCACGACTGTCACATGATGATGACAGTTTTCCTTGCCATTGCAATAAGAGTAATCAAACATGAGCATATAGAAGTTGTCATCACACGTTTGTGTTACTTCTTCAATGCAGTATCGCAAAAGGTGATAGCACGTGAAGATTTAGACTATCTGAAAACATACATTGTCGAGACAGTGTGCAAGCTTGAGATGTGCTTCCCACCATCCTTTTTTTGATATGCAAGTACACCTAATCATACTTCTTGTTGATCAGATAAAAGCGTACTACTTGAAGTTCAGCGTTTGCTGCATCAGCCAAATGTGCCTGATGTTGAAAATGATTGCTATAATCTACTTATCAAGGTTAGATGACACTTTGACTTAGTGACCAATGTAGGTTATTCATTCCTCCTTCGACATTTGTTAATTTAAATAGTGTCAATATTTTCCGGATCCAGCGGAATATAAGAGACGTGTTCGGGAGCAAGCAGGACGGTACAATTTAGATTGATCGATGGGAGCTTCATCGTCGATCTACAATGAATGTAGCATGATTTTTGTTCTTAGTGTGTAAAGAAATTATCTTTGAACAATTGTAAAGCCTCTAATGGTGTATTATCATAATTAAGCCAGCCTCACTGGTGATCGAGCATATCCTATAATGCATTACTTTACTAGTATCCACTCATCTGTGTTTTTTTCCTGATACCATACAGTTGTGATAATTGCAACGACTACATCCCTGTAATTTCAATTAAAACCGCTTGTGATAATTGAACAACTACATACGGTTCTTAAACAATGACCGCCACTGAAAATACATGATCTTCTTAGGCCGTTGTTAATTAAGAATCGTCTGTGAAGTTCTTTACATTACAGGCGGTTATTAATTAAGAACCGTCAATGAAGATCATGTATTTACCCAGGCGGTTGTTTCTTAAAATCCGTCTGTGAAGTTCATTGCATTACAGGCGGTTCTTAATTAAGAACCGATTGTGAAGATCATGTATTTACCCAGACGGTTGTTCTTTAAAATCCGCCTGTGTTATTCTTTCATCACAGGCGGTTATTATATCATTCGTCATCACAGTTGCATATTTTTAAGGACCGCCTGTGTTTGAAAAATTGAGGCGCCTGTAAAAATGCTTTTTGTAGTAGTGTTAGTACAAAGAAATGGCTAACAAGTACTTCACGGAGGCGCAGTATGCAGAGGTAAAGTGTTTATTTTACTTTGCTTCATTATCCAATTGTGATTAATTTTTTAATTCAATTAAAAATGTGTGCAGGTCTTCTTAGCATGGCTTGACAACTGTCCGAATGTGTACCGTAACATGTGTGCCTGTTGGGCGAGCCAGGGCTTCCAGGTCGTGTCTATCACCCATGAGAGAGTAGAAGGATGGAGGGAAGCACCATTTGGGTGGGGATGGTTACATACGTCTCACTAAATGGATGGTAAGTGTGACTCGATTTCTATTTCAGTAGTTTTATAATCTTTATTGTGCTAACATGTATTGATAGGTGCGCGAGAGCGGCCAAGAGCCGACACCTATCCAATGTGGAAGTGGGGTCACTTGGGAAGTGACCCGTCGCAACCTGACCAGTTGTCTTCTCAAGCGGCGACAGAGACATTGTTGATTTATTTTGTTAACTTAATTGAATTATATTTAATAGTTTTGGTGATGTTATTTTTTTGTATTTGCAAACAAAGTACAGGCAGGAGGCGTGGAGGTTTCGAGGCGAAGAGTATGATTTGCAGAGCGCGCTAATCATCCCCAAAGCCGCGTATGCAAGCGGTAGCATGAAACCTCACAGACAGTGAGTTTTTTATTTTTAATTTACTATCATGAACTTTGAGATACAAATATTTAATAATTTTATTTTGTGTGTAGGTTAGCCAACTTCGATGGAGTGGTCGACTCGAAGGAGTCGCGGGCTTCCTCGAGAGCCTCTTCATTGCTGCAGTGTGGGTCTAGCAGCAGTCGTACGGGCCGAGATCTGGAGCTCCATAGTGTTCGAGAAGAGCTCCAGAGGACACAAGAAGATCTGCAACAAAAAAACAAGAGGCAGGCAACGACGCTCAAGGCTAGAGACGAGAGTGCAGTCAGCAGTGCTAAGGGCTAGGGATGAGTATCAAAACTCGTACATGGTACAGTGTCCAGCTTCCATGCAGGTAAGTTGTGACCGTTGTACTTAACATTTCTAATATATAAATGACATGTATAATGATTTGCTTTGTATTTGCAGGCTATAGCCATAGGACAGCAGGCTGTCTTTCCGCAGTGGGCGCCACCACAGATGGAGCTATCATAGGTGCCGACGACAGGAGCACAAGTACAAAATTATTAAAAATAGCTAAAACTAGATAAACTTATTAGATTTCGTAAACTTTGATCACACTTGCACATCACAGGGATTGGCGATGGAGGCTCAAACTCTGTCGCCCCAGATTCCGGCACTTGGAGGACTGCAGGAGGACAACTTCCCGAACTCTGGTGGCGTGGGGTGTGGTCTGTGTCGCATGTGTATGTGGGTGTGGATGTTTGAGGTGACTCCTATTTATGTAGACTCTCTTATTTTGCAGGGACGAAACATGGCTACTTTTTTATCATGCTTATGATGTAAGCATGCATTTTCTTTTTTTTTTTCTTATAGCCATGTCTTCTACTCCTTTTTTATGCAATAAACTTCGAGAGAGCACTAAGCATGAATGGTATGGAGTTTCTCTTTTTATTGTGCAATGATGGTATGATGGAACTTTGCTTACTTCTAGTGTAGAAGTATAGCATGTGCGAGTGAAGTCTTGAAATGAAATAGAAATGAATGAATTCTCACATAGGTTTATACTAGTTTGACTAAGCTCAATGTGAAGACAAATAGCATATGCAAAAGGTCTATCAATGAAAAAGTATCATATGGCTTTGGTAGGTATTTCCAATCAAATGAGTAACTTAAATCTTTTTAGAATTTCTTCAGAAATCTAAGTTTCACCTTTCAAACTAGGAATAGCAGCCCTATCACTACATCATATCTCACAACAACTTAGAACCGAATTAAGATTTTGCTACCCAAAATTTCTAAATCAAGGAAATTAATTTTAGCCAATGAAAGCAATATTTTGGAGAGTAGTAAGCTGTATGTAGGATTGAAGAGCACGTGAAAATCTACCAGAGGGGGGGGGGGGTGAATGGTAGATTTAAAAGTCTTACGCAGCAGAAACAATTAAATCCCAACCCCTTCGGTAGAAAAACGATCTGTTAAAGAAATCGTGTGTGAGACTAATCTAAACATGTTTCACCGTGACAAAAGTGATAGATATCAGAGAGAATCAAGTCACAAATACAACACAACATGAATCACTCAAATCCGTCAAGAGAAACACAAGTTACGATTGAAAGATCGAAAAAAGGTCAATCTGTCCTACCCGAGAAAAACAGTTCTGGAACGCTGCAAAGAAACTCATGTATATCAGAAACCACAAATCCAATAACCATGAAAATTTGACATATGATAGATAATCACGTTGTGAAGACAACTCAAAAAGAATCACTTCAATTGGATCTATAAAACTCAAGTTATGATAAAACCACCAACGAAAGGTAGTGCTGTCCAGAAACTCGATGAGTAAAACTTGTCTGGAACAAGTCGGACGAACAAGGCACAAAAGTTCCTTCAAACTATGAATTTTATTCAATAGAACACAAGAGGAACAGCCCCAAAATCGTACCAAATGAGCTCTGGCCCCCTTGCTTATATAACCAGCTCGAAAGCCAAGTAACCTCAAATCAGGACCCTAATCCTACTCCGTTCACGAATTGAAACTTTCCATAACTGCTTAGGACTCTTCTATACTCAGATAGAAGAAATATTAAGACTTCCAAACACATTAGGAACATATCCAATATTCCTAAAACAACTCAAATTCGTGACCCACATGAAATCCTAACATAATCAACTCGATACTTTCCATACGGAGCCATAACCGACTTCGCCGCAGCCAAAGTCATCAACCGATACGATCCGATCCTTCCAACCTGATCTTCCCATCCATAAACCATCTTCGGAACCATGTTGCCACGTCATGCATTGCATGCATACGTGCGAACACCTTCCTTCAATGTCCAGTAACCTTCATATGCACTGCCCTTGATTCAATCATCCTGCGCGACCTCCTAACCCGCTCAACCAAAATTCCTCCTGAATTTAGTTGTTGGAACCTCATCTCCTCCCTGGGACTAGTCCAAAGGATCCTGTCACCAGCCATGACTTGAACTCAAGCAACACCTGCACATGAATAAATAACCAATTTGTAGCATCGAAGAGGACGTGAAAAGCTACCAGAGGGGGGCGGTGAATGGTAGATTTAAAAATCTTACGCAACGGAAACAATTAAACCTCAACCCCTTCGGCAGAAAAACGATCTATTAAAGAAATTGTGTGTGAGACTAATCTAAACGTGTTTCACCATGAAAAAAGTGATAGATATCAGAGATAATCAAGTCACGAAGACAACACAA
Organism: Tuctoria greenei; assembly: GCA_036927565.1. NCBI lineage: Eukaryota > Viridiplantae > Streptophyta > Magnoliopsida > Poales > Poaceae > Tuctoria > Tuctoria greenei. Next base: position 61,790,084 of record JAYESD010000012.1, on the reverse strand, counting down.
CAAGAATCACTCAAATCCGTCGAGAAAAATTCAAGTTATGATCGAAAGATCAAACAAAGGTCAATCTGACCTACCCGAGGAAAACAGTTTCTGGAATGCTGCAAAGAAACTCGTGTAGATCAAAAAACACTAATCCAATGGCCGTGAAATTTTGACAGATGATATATAATCAAGTTGTGAAGACAACCCAAAAATAATCACGTCAATTGGATCTGTAAAACTCAAGTTATGATAAAACTGCCGACGAAAGGTAGTGCTGTCCAGAAACTCGACGAGTAAAACTTGTCTGGAACAAGTCGGACGAACAAGGCACAAAATTTCCTTCAAACTACGAATTTTATTCAATAGAACACAAGAGGAACAGCCTCTAAGTCGTGCACCACGAGCTCTGGGCTCCCTTGCTTATATAACCAGCTCGAAAGCCAACTCAACTCTTATCAGGAACCTAATCCTACTCTGTTCACGAATCGTAACTTTCCATAACTGCTTAGGATTCTTCTATACGCAGATAGAAGCAATCTTAAGACTTCCAAACACCTTAGGAACGTATCCCACATTCCTAAACAACTCAAATTCGTGACCCACACGAAATCCTATCATAACCAAATCAAATCTTTCCATATTTGAGTCAAACCCAACTCAGCCGCAGCCTGAGTCCATAACCTAGTTGGTTGGACCTTTCTGACCAACTCTTTATGTCCACATCTCTTCATCACGGCTCAGAATCATGTAGACACGTCCATGCACTCCTTGCACACGTGCAAACATCTTCCAATGACGTCTACGATACCTTCACATGCATTGTTCTTGATTCAATCATGCTGGACAACCTCCTGATCAGCTCAACCACAATTCCTCCTGAATTTGGTTGTTGGAACCTCATCTCCTCCCTGAGACTAGTCCAATGGATCCCATCACCAGCCATGTCCTGAACTCAAGCAACACCTGCACATGAATAAACAACCAATCCATACGAGCCCAAGTCCTCGACTTGACTCAAGTTAGTTCCAAACAAGACACCTTATGTGAGAACCTCACATAAGCATGTTGCAAAACCACAGTAACACGGTATCATCCATATCAACCAAATCGCACCAAAAATTTAGCAAGTGAATACTAAGCAATCTTTCCAACAATGTAAAGCAAGTACAAAACATTGAAAAGCAGAAGCATTACGGTCATGTTCCGGACCTTGCCAGAGCAACCCGGACCTTGAGTCGGAGCTAACAAAAGCTAGTAGAACCTAGTGCCGGAACTTACCAAAATTAGTATAACCAAGCTTCCGCCGGAGCTTACAAAACCAGCAGGACCTTAATAAAAAGGTGTTTTGGTGATATTCAAAACTTTTATCATCAAAGCAAGTGTATTTACTACAAGCCAATGTATTCAACACACATAGGTCTTACAATCTCCCCCTTGATGAATGCATTGGCAACACCATTTAAAATCCGAACATTGGCTTATTCACATAAAATTTTTGAAAGCATTTTCTCCCACTTTGTAAATCAAAAGTAAAATGAGAGGAAAATCCAAAAATAAAATTATCCCATATTATCTCTCCTTATGCACATATTCTCTTTCTCTACATGCTTATCTCCCCCCTTTGACAATGTATTCAGCAAGTCATGAGCATATAATCAAATTATCTCTCCAACTATAGTTGTTATGAGCAAATTATAACATATACATATAAACAAAGCTCATCCAAGTCATACTATCAGGTACCTTACATTATCACATCAATGAGATACATAAAGTAGTGTAAGCCATGCTAGAGATCAAATGTAATTTTCAATTTAAGCAAGTCATGATCTCACAAACTTAACTATTTCAAAACCTGAAAGCATGACACTAGTTACTGCATTTTATTATTTTTCAAAGCATAAATTTAGATCATATGATATTTGCAAGAGATTATATGTGCATCTGCCTTATTCTAACCAACCAAGCCAAGCCTATGTCATTTGACAATCAGAAGCAAGGACATGGTTTTAGTCATACACAACTTCTTCCAAGTTCATATCTAAGTGCAATGATAAGCCATCTCAAAAGAAGAAGTGCGATGCATGCATATTCTCTTGATCTTTTCTCAATTTATATTTGTTCATAAAAACTCAACATGTGAGTTGATTACTTGATTAATTCTTAATGATTAAAAGCACTTGTGAACATGTAACAAGTTCAAAATAGCAAGAAAGTTCGACCATGACCAGTTATAGTGTAAGTAATTATTCCAATTACTAGACATGGCAAAAACTACAAAATGTATATCACGAGTAATGTAGTAAGAACTTTCAGCATGTAAAAGGAATCACAAAGTCATATATGTCTGAAATACTATGCTCATATTATTTTAATTTCAGATTCACACATAGACTTCCCAAGTTTCAAAACTCCCCCTCAATTTAAGCCATGAGGATGCATAACCCCTATTTCACTTCGAATGTAATAAAAACGAGTGAAATCCAAAGGTTTTGTAAAAATGTCAGCCAATTGTTGTTCGGTATCTACATGGTGAAGCACAATGTTTCCTTTTTCAACATTATCTCAGAGAAAGTGATACCTAATGTCAATGTGCTTAGTTCTAGAATGTTGCACGGGGTTTTTAGCAATGCAAATGGCACTAGTGTTATCACAGAACAGTGGAACACTATCTAGATCAACCCCATAGTCCTTAAGTGTTCGAACAATTCAAATAATTTGTTAGCAAGCACTAGCAGCAGCTACATATTCATATTCGGCTGTGGATTGTGCAACTGAATTTTGTTTTCTAGAGGATCAAGCAACAAGAGAATTACCAAGAAAATGACAAGCACCGGAAGTACTTTTCCTATCAATCCTACAACCTCCAAAATCAGCATCCGAAAAAGCTTTCAAAGTAACGGTTGAGGAAGAAGGAAGAAAAATTACAAATTCTTGAGTTCCATGTAAGTACTTGAGAATCCTTTTGACGGCTTGACGATGTGAAGCACGCGGGGAGGCTTGAAACCGTGCACAAAGACATACGCTGAATTGTATGTCCGGTCTTGATGCCGTGAGGTACAAAAGTGATCCGATCATGCTTCTATATTCTTTTTGATTCATGGGTTCACCATCTTCATCAAGTTCAAGTGTTGTTGCTATTCCCATTGGTGTCCGAAGAGGCTTGCTTTTGTCCATGTTGAAGCGCCTTAGGAGGTCTTTTGTATACTTTGTCTGATGCACAAAGGTGCCCTCCTTGGTTTGCTTGATTTGCAGCCCCAAAAAGTAAGTGAGTTCACCCATCATACTCACTTCAAATTCGGAACTCATCATTGCTGAAACTTGGACACAAGATCATGAGAAGCACAACCAAAGATAATATCATCCACATACACTTGAACGAATAATGAGTCATTGCCATGTTTAAGAAAAAAAAAAGAGTTTTATCAACTTTGCCCATGGTAAACCCCTTTTCAAGTAAGAATGTTTTTAACCTATCATACCATGCTCTAGGGGCTTGTTTGATACCGTACAAGGCTTTGGACAGTTTGTAAACATGATTAGGAAAATCTGGATTTTCAAAACCCGGTGGTTGTTTGACATAAACCTCCTCATATATGTAGCCATTAAGAAAAGCACTTTTAACATCCATTTGATATAGCTTAAAACCTTTAGATGCTGCAAAAGCTAACAAAATTCTTATGGCTTCTAATCTAGCAATGGGAGCAAAAGTTTCATCAAAATCTAGACCTTTAACTTGAGTGAATCCTTAAGCAACAAACCTAGCCTTATTCCTAACCACAACCTCATCCTCACTTTGTTTATTTTTAAATACCCATTTAGTTCATTAAGGTGTGACCTTGAGGTGGAGGTACAAGTTTCCAAACATTATTTCTTTCAAAATTTTCTAACTCTTCTTGCATGGCAATAATCCAAGATTCATTAGTGAGTGCGTGTGATATATCTTTGGGTTCAAAAGTAGCAACAAAAGCAGAATGAGCATAAGAGTTTGGATCACAAAACCTGGACCGTGTGACTCGTTCATGCAAGCTTCCAATCATCTGTTGTGGGGGATGATCTTTGTAAAACCGTAGGGGAACAGATGTCTCACAAGTTTCTTCTTCTTCATGTTCATCACAAATCGATGAGCTTGTGACTTGAGGATGATTTGAATCAGCATTGATGGTTGTCGGTGCTGGTTGAGAATTAACATCCGGAGCTGAACCAAAGTCTTTAGCTGCTGAATTTTCGGGCAGCAGCTCCAATTCTTCCTCATCTTCAACGAAAATGCCCCCCCCCTGCGGATATGGATCTGGACCTGCAATGTTTGAGCTGGTACCTGGGCTAGCTTCATCAAAAGACACTTCACAAGTCTCCATAATTTTGTTAGTGTCAAGTAAAAGCACACGGTAGCCTCTAGTATGAGATGGATAACCAAGAAACATGCCATCAATGGATCTAGGTTCAAATTTATCAAGATTACCATGTTTCTTAACAAAGCATTTGCAACCAAAGACCCGAAAGTGTGTAACACTAGGCCTATGTCCAAAACCGGAGCTCATATGATGTTTTACCTAGCTTAGCACGCAAGAAAACACGATTTGAGACATAACAAGCGGTTGCTAATGCATCAGCCCAAAATTTCCTAGGAGTTTGATATTCATCAAGCATAGTCCTAGCCATCTCAACTAAGGTTCTGTTCTTTCTTTCTACAACACCGTTTTGTTGAGGTACATATGGTGAAGAAAATTGATGATCTATTCTATTTTCAGCACAAAAGTGATCAAAAGATTGATTTTTAATTTCAGTTCCATTATCACTTCTAATTGCTTTTAAAGATCCTGGGTAATCAATTGATAATCTAAGAAATAATGTTCTACAGTGACTAAAAACTTCATTCTTAGACGCCATAAAGTAAACCTAAGAGTATCTAGAATAATCATCAACAATCACAAGTACATAACATTTACCTCCGAAGGATTGAACACGTGAAGGTCCTACGGTGTCAAGATGCAAAAGTTGACATGGTTCAGTTGTCATGATCATTGTGAGAGGAGTATGTGAACCTGCAACCATCTTAGCATGTCTACAAGAAGAGCACATAATTTCTTTGTCCCCTTTAAGCTTAGACAGCCCACGTATGCGATCAAGAGCACTAACACACGTTAGGTGATCAAAGCCTACATGACCAAGTCTACAATACCAAAAATATAGTCCTTTGAATCATTAGCAACTAGACACCTATGCTTAGAGGAAGACATATAAAAATCAGCTTTAAAAACTCTTCCAAACCGAGACATGTTAAAAATAAGCTCACTGTTTGAACTTACAACTTTGCAACCGTTTTTATTGAAAATAATTTCCAGATTTTCATCTAGCAATTGTGAAACAGAAAGCAAGTTGTATTTCAAATTTTTGACAAGTGCCACATCCTTCAAAGTGTAGTGATCATTTACTCTAACCGAGCCCTTAGCAATTATAGGAGTTGAAGAATTATCGGCAAAAGTAACATTCTCTACACATGACACAAAAGAGAGGGAGGAGAACCAATCTTTGTTACCGGTCATGTGGCGTGAGCAACCTGAATCCACAATCCAAATGTTCTCCTTCCTCAAACGTTTAACCTACATAGAAGCACAATACGTCGATGACTCAATACTGGGGTTAGTCAAAAGGCATTTAGGAATCCAGTACTCTTCATTGTCGCTGTTGTGTTCTGCCTCCTCCATACTTGATCTTGACTTGCCTGCCATGAAGCACAAGTTTGCCAAATCATATTCATCTTCATCACTTCCAATGTCCACATCGCTTGAGCCAAGTTCCTAGAGTGCTGAGATAAAACTGCTCACCAATTGACGTCCTGTAAAACCCTTCATTTTCTTCTTATCATTTGCTGAGGAGTGCTTTATCCTTGATTGTTTTTCTTCCCGGGAGGTAGGACCTGAAAGGTTAGGACAATCTGTACGAAAGTGTCCTGTATTACCACATTCGAAGCATCGTTGAGGTCCGGAGCTTCCTCTCCTTCTAGTTCTCACATTTTGCAATGCTTTTGAGAACCTCGTAGAGAGAAGTGCTAGCTTCCCCTCTGGAAACTCCTCAATCTGTTCAAGGGTTAGAGAGGACAACAAAGCAAGTGTACCACACGATGAAGATTGGCCGGAGCTAGGCATATCACGTTGAGAAACAAAAGCAATAGATTTGTTGGGGTTCTTACATGATATTATGTCAATTTCATGAGTTTTTAGCTTGGAATATAGCACATCAAAAGTAAGTGTACTCATGACAGTAGATTCACGAATAGATGTGACTTTCATCTCCTAGATTGACATGTCTAATGCACTTAGCAATTGCCTAGCATTTTCAGCATCTGAAACATTAACATTGACACTACGCAAGTTGCTGAGAATCTTATTAAAGCGAGCAAAAAGGTCATCAATAGACTCACCGGGTTGCATCTCGAAGCGCATGTATTGTTTCTTGAACATGTCTTGCCTTACCTCTTTGATCGTGTTGGATCCTTCGTGGTAGTCACAAAGTTCTTTCGACACATCTATGCAGATCGGAGGTGTGCAACACGGTCGAAGTCGCTTTGTGTTAATCCTTGTATGATCAAGTTCCGAGCCTTGTTGTTGTTGCTGACATCTCTTAGATTTGTAGCTGTAACTTGATCATTTGCCGGCACTTCATAAGTCTTGTACACCTTCTCCTATATTGCAAAGCCTTGCGCCTGGATGAAAGCCTCCATGCGTGCCTTCCAAACCTGAAAATCAATACCAGCAAACACACACGGTTTGGCGGAGTATTTCTCCATGATGATTAGCCAAAAACACGTGCAAATCACAATGATTAGAGCAACGTGGATCTGATACCAATTGTAGGATGGAAGAGCACGTGAAAATCTACCATAGGGGGGGGGGTGAATGGTAGATTTAAAAATCTTACGCAGCGGAATTAAATCCCAACCCCTTCGGCGGAAAAATGATCTGTTAAAGAAATCGTGTGAGACTAATCTAAACGAGTTTCACCATGACAAAAGTGATATATATCAGAGATAATCAAGTCATGATGACAACACAACAAGAATCACTCAAATCCGTCGAGAGAAACTCAAGTTACGATTGAAAGATCGAACAAAGGTCAATCTGTCCTACCCGAGAAAAACAGTTCTGGAACGCTGCAAAGAAACTCATGTAGATCAGAACCACAAATCCAATGACCGTGAAATTTTTATAGATGATAGATAATCAAGTTGTGAAGACAAACCAAAAATAAACACGTCAATTGGATCTGTAAAACTCGAGTTATAATAAAACCACCGACGAAAGGTAGTGCTGTCCAGAAACTCGACGAGTAAAACTTTTCTGGAACAAGTCGGACGAACAAGGAACAAAAGTTCCTTCAAAATACGAATTTTATTCAATATAACACAAGAGGAACATCCCTAAAGTCGTACCCAGCTTATATAACCAGCTCGAAAGTCAACTCAACTCAAATCAGGACCCTAATCCTACTCCGTTCACGAATCGAAACTTTCCATAATTGCTTAGGATTCTTCTATACGCAGATAGAAGAAATCTTAAGACTTCCAAAAACATTAGGAACATATCCCATATTCCTAAAAAAACTCAAATTCGTGACCCACACGAAATCCTAACATAAGCAACTCGATACTTTCCATACCGAGCCATAACCGACTCCGCCGCAGCCAAAGTCATCAACCGATACAATCTGATCCTTCCAACCTGATCTTCCCATCCATAAACCATATTCAGAACCATGTTGCCACGTCATGCACCACATTCATATGTGCGAACACCTTCCTTCGACTTCCAGTAACCTTCATATGCACTTCCCTTGATTCAATCATCCTGCGCGACCTCCTGACCCGCTCAACCACAATTCCTCCTCAATTTGGTTGTTGCAACCTCATCTCCTCCCTGAGACTAGTCCAAAGGATCCTGTCACCAGCCATGACTTGAACTCAAGCAACAAATGCACATGAATAAACAACCAATCCGTACGAGCCCAAGTTTGTGGCTTGACTCAAGTCAGTTCCGAACACAACACCTTACGTGAGCACCTCACATAAGCATGTTGCAAAGCACTGCAAAACGATATCAGCCATATCAACCAAAACACACCAAAAACTTAGTAGAATAATACTAAGCAACCTTTCAATAAGTGTAAAGCAAGTTCGAAACATTTCACATGAAAATTTGGAACATTACGATCAATCTCCGATTCTTGCCAAAGCTAACCGGAGCTTGTGCTGGAGCTTACAAAAGCTAGTACAACCTAGCGCCAGAGCTTACCAAAGCAAGTACAACCTAGCACCAGAGCCTAGCGTCGGAGCTAACCAAAACTAGTCGGAACTAGTCATCCCAAAAGTCGGAGCTAGAAAAACATGTCGGAGCTAACCAACATAAGTCGGACCTAGCAGAACATATCGGAGCTTAACAAAGACATGCCAGAGCTATCAAAGACATGCCGGAGCTAAAGACAAATCTCACCAGAGCTACCCAAAAACAAGTCGGATCTAGACAGAGAAAGTCAGACCTATTGTTGGACCTTGCAGAAGCTCGAAGCTAGAGTCGGACCTTACTAAAAAGATGTTATGGCAGCATTCAAAACTTTTATTGTCAAAGCCAATGTATTCAACACACATAGGTCTCACAATGTAAACTAGGGACTCAGGAAAATTAAAATAGAGCAACTATTCATCATTTCATCTATGTGAATTCCAAAACATTCTTATCGCACATCTTTTATTTTATTTGAAAGAAAATCTACTCTACCTTTTTTATATGCAAAGTGAATTGTGGATGGATGGAAAAGAAATATGCAAGGGGTGTGATACAATTTACCTTGAGTGGGGGTCCTCCCCCAAGCTTCTTCTTCAATCACCTCCGTGATGAGGGTTGAACTCTTGATGACAGAAGTATGTCGCGAGATTGGCTTGTTGCTGTTGTAGCATGGAGTCAAGGTTGGTCAATTGAGTGTCCATGTGTTGTTGCCAATCTTGGGTACCTTGTACATGCTCTTGGAGATTGTTGTAGATGTCTCCTGTCCTCACTTCAAGATCTTCCATACGTCTAGTGAGATCCGTCATTCCTTGGCTATAGTCATTTCTAGCCAAAGTGGAACATCATATTCTCCTAGACATTGGAGGCAAGCTGCTAGAACTTGAAGTGGATAGGGGTGGCTCCCATGTGGCACTTGGCCATCCATGCCAAGACGGACCTTCAGTCTCATACGATGGAGGTTGAGTCTATCGGGTGCATCACTCGTTGTGTTCTCTTGCTCTTCGTACTCATGTGCAATGGAGGTTGACGAAGGCATGGTCGCTCTCCTTGCACGACATCTAGTTACCTTGCCAGAGACATTACTTCTTCATGTTTCCTCGATGGAAAGAATATCAATGGTTAGCCTCCAGCAATTGTACAAATGAAAATCCGGGTTAGGTAACGAATTTTCTTGACAATGCCGGGATAATAAAATATTAAAGAGCCATCATGATCATTCTTAAGCGTATGTCCTTGCACCAGATAATCTTCATTAATTATTTTTCATTTGTTTTCAATATATTTAAATGAAGTATATTCTAGTGCTCCTACCCTAGTAGCAATACAGATGATCAATGAAGTGCACTTAATTGGCACTGTCCTTGAAATGTAATCTAACCATTGTTTCATCATGGCAATAACTGGAGCAACTTTTATCTTTTTAACCATGGCAAATAATTTAGCTCATCATCACGCACTACTCTAACATCTCCTCTAGGGAACATTGTCATAGCCACCCATCTATGCATGAAACATATAGTAGGATTGTGCAAGTGGCTATTCCTAGGAGCACTACATCAGACCTCACTAGTCAATTCATGCCAGCAACTTTGTTTATTAAACTTAGGGAAAGTGTCTAAATCTAGCAAACAACATTAATGGAAGCCTAGAATTTCACTTAATTCTTTCTATAGGATGTCATTGTATTCTTTTTGAAATAATGTAAAAGAAATATTGTCAAATCCTATTTTATGGGTGCAAAAGAATTGCATGGAGAGAAGTTGTGAACCTCTCTCCTCTATGTGAGCAAAATTATCCCATCCTAGTGCATGCCAAATGGATAAGAATTCAAAATTCATACCTATTTTGGAGATCAAATCAGGATCATAAGCTTTCGTATGAGAAAACTCATGATCTTCGAGGAGCTCGTGTGCTTGATCTTCAACTTCACTTTGTATGTCGAGGTTGTCATCATGGAGAAAATGTCGCGGATTGCTCCACTCATCCACGGGAGTGTCCTCACATACACTCCTCCTCCATGGACTTGGTGTAGCAACGGAGGAGGGACATGCACTTGAGTCTCCACCATGGCTTGAGCTTGCAGCCTCCTTCCTCTTCCCAAACAACCACTTCATTCCTTTCATGGCCACAACAAGCAAGAACAAAACAAAGCAAAAACTCGAAAAGAAGTGATATTAGTGAAAACAAACCCCCGATGAATTTTCCCTTGAAGAACATGAGAGAAAATTGCAAATGCAAACAAAAGCAAATCGTTTGGGTTGGATTTGAGCAAGGGTTCTTCAATGAAGAGCAAGAAAAACAATGTGAGCAAAGAGTGACTTCGGGGAGGTGTGAAATGAGGTGAAGTGTGAAGAGGAGTGATCCTCATGGCCACAATTTATAGTGTACACTCCCCAACAGTCAAAAGAGGATCAAATGTATCCGTTGGAGGAGAGAGAGAGAGAGCCAAAATGGCCCTTTCCTAATGTTAGCCGAACAGGGGGTCGGCTGCACTGAAATGTGGGCCTCTTGTTCCTCTTTTGGCAGATGGCTCCCCAACGGCTATAAAATTAGAATGTTGTTGAAATGCCACATTTGCAGCTCAAAAAATTGTTTTTCGAATAAAAACCCTTTTTCAAAACCCAACAATATTCTTTTTGCGAGGAATAAAGAAAAAAAGATAATAGTTGAGAATATAAGATTCTCGACTTGCTAAGAAAACTCAAATATGCAGTGGTGAAAATCAAACTAAGTGGGGAAAAACAAATGAAGAGAAAATAAAAATCAAAGAAATGATAACTACCAATTCAACCTATTGGATGGGCTCGGATGGCTTGTCTTGCTTCTTCTGCCATTCATTCTTTGGCGGCTTGGTGGACTTGGGCCTTTAGGGAGGCCCAAACTTCTCTGTCTTCTTAGGGTGTCAGCGTGGATGATAAGATGGGTTCTCCGCATAGATTAATTCACTCAGAAATGCAATGAGCAGATCCACCTTTGGAGGTGACTTTGACCTTTTGAATGTGTTTAACGTTCGTCCCATACTTGATACGGATCATGGAGCATTGCTCTAGTTTTGGGCCAAAGTTAAACTTTTCCTCCTTGCACATTGAGATGGAAGTGGATTTCTCTAGCTCCCACATCCATGAGAGACTTCGCGGTGCTAATGGGCGCCCAAGAATGAGTGGCATATCCTTCTCGACATCCATGTCGAGCACCACGAAGTCCATGGGTATGAAGCAATTCCGAATTTTCACTGGAACGTCTTCAACAATACCCGTCGGATAATGGACTGAAGAATCAGCCTTTTGAAGCTATATTGGTGTTGGAGTAAGCTCCTTGAAGTTCTGTAGGATCGAAGAGCACGTGAAAAGCTACTATAGGGGGCGTGAATGGTAGATTACAACTTTTTTAGCAGAAGCAACGAAAACCCCTCGACAAAAAATTGATCTGTTAAAGAAATTGTGTGTGCAACTAATATAAACGTGATAAATTGTGAGAAAACAAGTATAGGTTGTGGATAATCAAGTCACGAAGATGTCACAACATGAATCACGAAAATCCGCCGAGAAAAATAAAGGTTACGATCGAAAGGTCAATCTGTTCTACCTGAGAAAAATCAAATCTACAACACCGCAAGGAAACTTGTGTTGATCAGAAACCACATATTAAATGACCTTTAAATGTTCACAGATGATAGATAATCAATTTTTGAAGACAACCCAAAAAGAATCACGTCAATTGGACCTGTAAGACTCTAGTTATGATAAAACCATCGAAGCAAGGTAGTGCTGTGCAGAAACTCGTTGAGAAAACTTATGTGAAACAAGTTGGAAGAACAAGGCACAAATGTTCCTAAAACTACAATATTTATTCGATAGAACAAAATAGGAACAAACAAAAATTCGTCTACCACGAGCTCTGGCCTCCCTTGCTTATACAACAAGCCATGAGGCCAACACAAACCAAACAATGACTCGTATCCTACTCAGTTTCCACCGAAACTGCTCAAGACTCTTCTATACGCAGATAGAAGCAATCATTCCATAACCTATCATAACCAACTCAAATCTTTCCATATTTGAGTCAAACCCGACTCAGCTGCAGCCTGCGTCCATAATCTAGTCAATTGGACCTTTTCGACCAATTCTTTACGTCCACATCTCTTCATCATGCCTTGGAACCATGCGTCCACGTCCATTCACTCCATGCACACGTGCATACATCGTCCAATGACATCCTTTATACCTTCATATGCATTGTTCTTGATTCAAACATGCTACGCAAGCTCCCGATCAACTCAACCACAATTCCCCCCGAACTTGGTTGTTGAACCTCATCTTCTTCCTAAGACTAGTTCAATGGATCCCGTCACCAACCATGTCTTGAACTCAAACAACACCTGCACATGAATAAATAACCAATTATTCTAAGCGTTAGTCCTTTACTTGACTCTCGTTAGTCCGAAACCACAACACCTTACATGAGCTCCTCCCATAAGCATGTTGCAAACCATAGCAAAATGATATTAGCCATAACCACCAAAACACACCAAAAACTTAGTAAAACAATACTAAGAAAACTTTACTTAAGTGTAAACAAGTTCAAAACATTGTAAGTTAAAAGGAGAACCATTGCAATCTAGCACCGGACCATGCAAAAGATAACTGGACCTTACCAAAGCTAGCAAGACCTAGCGTCACAGCTAACCAAAGCTAGTCGGACCTAGCGCCGGAGCTAGCAAAAACATGTCAGACCTAGCCATAGCAAGTCGGACCTAGACAAACAAGTTGGACCTAGCCAAGACAAGTCGAACCTAGCCAAAATATGTCAGACCTAGACAAATAAGTCGAACCTAGCCAAAGTAAGTCGAACCTTATGTCGGACCTTGCCGGATCTACCCAAAACAAGGGTGACCTATTGTCGGACCTCCCAGGAGCTCGGACCTAGAGACAGACCTTATTGAGACGGGTGTTTTGACAGTATTCAAAGCTTTTATCGTCATAGCCAATGTATTCAGCACACATAGGTCTCACGATCTCCCCCTTGATGAATGCATTGGCAACACCACTTAAAATCAGAACATTGACTTATTCACATGAAAAGTTTTGAAAAAAATTTCTCCCCAAAATATTTCTCCCCCTTTGTAAATCAGAAATAAAATGTGAAGAAAAACAAAAAAAATTCTCCCCCTTAGAAGAATCGTGCCAAAATACTTGTGAATGTGTGAAATGTGTGATCAATTTCTCCCCCTTTGACAATGTATTCATCAAGGTATGAAAGAGAAAATTTAATTTGTTATGAGCATAATATGACATATACATATAAACACAAAGCTCATCCAAGTCATACTATCAAGTAACTTACACTATCACATCAATGAAATACATAAAGTAGTGTAAGCCATGCTAGAGATCAAATGTATTTTTCAATTTGAGCAAGTCATGATCTCACAAACTTAAATATTTCATATCCTGGAAGCATGACACTTGATGCTGCATTTTTCATTTTTGAATATTATTTAAAGCACAAATTATGATCATATAACATTTGCAAGAGATTATATGCCGCATCTGCCTTATTCTAACCAACCAAGCAAAGCCTATGTCATTTGACAATCAGAAGCTCAAGGACATGGTTTTAGTCATAGACAACTTCTTCTAAGATCATATCTTAGTGAAATGATAAGCCATCTCAAAACAAGAAGTGCGATGCATGCATATTCTCTTGATCTTTTATCATTTTTATTTGACCATAATAGATCAACATTTGAGTTGATTACTTGCATAATTATTCATTATTAAAAGCACTTGTGATAAACAAGTTCAAAACAACAAGAAAGTTCTATTATGAACAGATTTATTGTAAGTAAATCTTCCAATTACTAGTCATGGCAAAAACTACAAAATGTATAACATGAGTAACGTAGTAAGAACTTTCAGCATGTAAAAGGAATCACAAAGTCATATATGTATGAAATACTATACTCCCCCTCATTTTAAATTTAGATTCCAAATTTTAATGCTCCCCCTCAATTTATGCCATGAGTATACATAACCCCTATTTCACTATAAATGAGACAAAAACGAGTGAAATCCAAAGGTTCTGTGAAAATATCAGCCAATTGTTGTTCGGTATCTACATGGTGAAGCACAATGTTTCCTTTTTCAACATTATCAAAAATAAAGTGATACCTAATGTCAATGTGCTTTGTTCTCGAATGTTGCACGGGATTTTTAGCAATGCAAATGGCACTAGTATTATCACAAAACAGTGGAACACAATCTAGATTAACCCCATAGTCCTTAAGTGTTTGAACAATCCAAGAATTTGTGAACATTCAGATTCGGACGTGGATTGTGCAACTGAGTTTTGTATTCTAGAGGACCAAGCAACAAGTGAATTAAGAAGAAAATGACAAGCACCCGAAGTACTTTTCCTATCAATCCTACAACTCCCAAAATCAGCATCCGAAAAAGCTTTCAAAGTAACGGTTGAGGAAGAAGGAGCAAAATGCAAAATTCTTGAGTTCCATGTAAGTACCTGAGAATCCCTTTGACGGCTGGTGATGTGAAGCACGTGGTGAAGCTTGAAATCATGCACAAAGACATATGCTGAATTGTATGTCCGGTCTTGATGCCGTTAGGTACAAAAGTGATCCAATCATGCTTCGATATTCTTTTTGATTGACTGGGTCACCATCTTCATAAAGTTCAAGTGTCATTTCTGTACCCATTGGTGTCCGAAGAGGCTTGCTTTTGTCCATGATGAAGCGCTTAAGAAGGTCTTTTGTATACTTCGTTTGATGCACAAAGGTACCCTACTTGGTTTGCTTGATTTGCAGCCCCAAAAAGTACGTGAGTTCTCTAATCATACTCATTTCAAATTCTGAACCCATCATAGGTGAAAACTTGGACATAAAATCATGAGAAGCACAACCAAAGATAATATCATCCACATACACTTGAAAGAAGAATGAGTCATTGCCATGCTTAAGCACAAAAAGAGTTTTATCAACCTTGCCCATGGTAAACCCATTTTCAAGTAAGAATGTTTTTAACCTATCATACCATGCTCTAGGGGCTTGTTTGAGACCGTACAAGGATTTGGGCAGTTTGTAAACATGATTAGGAAAATCTTGATTTTCAAAACCCGGTGGTTGCTTGACATAAACCTCCTCATCTATGTAGCCATTAAGAAAAGCACATTTAACATCCATTTGATAGAATTCAAAACCTTTAGATGTAGCAAAAGCTAACAAAAATCTTATCGCTTCTAATTTAGCAAGAGGAGCAAAAGTTTCATCAAAATCTAGACCTTCAACTTGTGTGAAACCTTGAGAAACCAACCTATTCTCATTCCTAATCACAACCCAATCCTCACTTTGTTTATTTTAAACACCCATTTAGTTCCAATTAAAGTGTGACCTTGAGGTGGAGGTACAAGTTTCCAAACATTATTTCTTTCAAAATTTTCTAACTCTTCTTGCATGGCAATAATCCAAGATTCATTAGTGAGTGCGTGTGATATATCTTTCGTTTCAAAAGAAGCAACAAAACTAGAATGAGTGTGAGAGTTTGGATCGTAAAACCTGGACCATGTGATTTGTTTGTGCAAGCTCCGAATGATTTGTTGTGAAGGATAAATTTTGAGGATTCAAAGCGGAGTAGACAGTTCACAAGATCCATTTTCTTAATGTTCATCACAGATCAAAGAACTTGTGACTTGTGGATGATCTGTACCAAGTGCAGTAGTTGTTGGTGCTGGTTTGTGCAAAATCAGCAGCATGATCAACGTTATTTGCTTCTTAGTTTTCGGGCAGCAGCAACACTTCATCGTCTTCTTCGATGAAAATACTCACCCCTGTGGATATGGATCTGGACTTGCAATATTATAGATAGTACCTGGGCTAGCTTCATCAAAAGAAACCTCACAACTCTCCACAATTTTGTTAGTGCCAAGTAAAATCACACGGTAGCCTCTAGTATGAGATGGATAGCCAAGAAACATGCCATCAACGGACCTAGATTCAAATTTATCAAGATTTCCATGTTACTTAACAAAGCATTTGCAACCAAAGACCCGAAAGTGTGTAACACTAGGCCTATGTCCAAATCGGAGCTCATATGGTGTTTTTCCTAGCTTAGCACGCAAGAAAACATGATTTAAGACATAACAAGCGATTCCAATTGCATCTGGCCAAAACTTTCTATGAGTTTGATATTCATCAAGCATAGTCCTAGCCATCGCAACTATGGTTCTGTTCTTTCTTTATACAACACCGTTTTATTGAGGTACATAAGGTGAAGAAAATTGATGATCTATTCCATTTTCAGCACAAAAGTGATCAAATGAATGATTTTTAAATTCGGTTCCGTTATCACTTCTAATTGCTTTTTAAGATCTAGGATGATCAATTGATAATCTAAGAAATAAAGTTATGAAGTGACAAAAATATTCATTCTTAGATGCCATAAAATAAACCCAAGAGTATGTAGAATAGTCATCAACAATCACTAGAACATACCATTTAGCTCTGAAGGATTGAACACGTGAAGGTCCTACTATGTCAAGGTGCAAATGTTGACCCGGTTCAGTTGTCATGGTCATTTTGAGAGGAGCATGTGAACCTGCAACCATCTTAGCAAGTCTACAAGAGGAGCACACAACTTCTTTGTCCCCTTTAAGCTTAGGCAGCCCACGTATGCGATCAAGAGCACTAACACGAGTTAGATGATCAAAACCTACATGACCAAGTCTACGATGTCAAATATATAAGTCCTTTGATTCATTAGCATCTAGCCACCTATGCTTAGAGGATGACATATCAAAATCAGCTTTAAAAACTCTTCCAAACTGAGACATGCTAAAAATAAGCTCACTATTTGAATCTACAACTTTACAGCAATTTTTAGTGAAAATAATTTCAAGATTTTCATCTAGAAATTGTGAAACAAAAAGAAAGTTGTATTTCAAATTTTTAACAAGTGCCACATCCTTCAAATGTAATTATCATTTACTCTAACCGAACCCTTACCAACTATAGGAGTTGAAGAATCATCGGCAAAAGTAACATTCTCTACACGTGACACAAAAGAGAGGGAGGAGAACCAATCTTTGTTACCGGTCATGTGGCGTGAGCAAACTGAATCCACAATCCAAATGTTCTCCTTCCTCAAGTGTGTAATCTACATAGAAGAATGATACGTCGATGACTCAATATTGGGGTTAGTCAAAAGGCATTTAGGAATCTTGTACTGAGTCACACGACGTGCAGCAGGAAAAACACGCAAAAGTGAGACACAACAGCAGGTTTATGAGCCAAAGTTTGAGAATTCTTGTACCCAACTACTGACCTATGAGGTGTTACATGTGTAGCACGAAAAATAGTAGGTTTGGAAGCAAACTTTGCATGTTTTTGACTCATAACAGCAAGTTGTATGTTCCTAACCTTCAATTCAGCATGTGCAGCAAATTTTGCATGAGAATTATGAGATCTAGCTTGCATTCTTTCCTTTTTCTTTTGTTTAGCTAGTCTATAACAAAAATCTATGACATGCCCATCTCTACCACAGTAGGTTCAATGAAATTTAACTTTGTGTTCATGTCTAGATGAACAAGCAACATCTTTATTAGAAGCTGAATGAGACAACAATCTTGCAGATTTGAAAACCACTTCTTTTTGTTTCAGAACTGTTTTAATCAAACCATTTCCTAATGACTTTACAATTTTAGGTGGATGTGCCTTAGCATGAGCATGAGAACCAAAACCTAAACCAGTTTTATCATTGCAAGATTTAGATGAATTTAGAACCAAGTTTAGATGTTTGTTCCCAATACAAAACTGCTCTAGTGTCCTATTCATGTCATCAAGTTTCTTAGACAATTATAGGCAATTTACACATAATATTTTTCCTTTTAGTTTGCAATTTGAACAATATTTAACTTCATGAGAACGTAAATGTGGGGACCGGAATCCCGACTGCCAAGGATCTCATTGGGTGGTGTCGTGCGATGCGACACCCAACAATATACAAGAATAGAACGAGAACAAATTTACAATACCAAGTCTTTATTGACAAGCACAGCGGAAGTTTTAAAAGTACTAGCGGAAGGAAAGAGAACTATACATCATAGCTACGCTCTCAGCACTAGCTATGCAAAAGCAAAGTCATCCATGCCCTGGATACATTGCACTAGCAACACGCAATTCACGGCGGCATGCAGGGTTCCCACTCGGATGTAAACCCTGGAGGGGGTGCAGCCTTGTCATTAAACCCGTCATCAGTCGTGTAATCTGCAAAAAACTCGTTAACTGCAGACGTGAGCATAAGGCTCAGCAAGACTAACCCGTCTCACTAGACATATGCAAGGATGAGTACTAAACATAGGTAAGTAAAGCATAAGGACTCGCCTATAAGTGGATCCTTATAGTAATGTTTTATTTAGCACCTGACATTCCTCAGGCACGACACATCATAGACTCTACAATCAAACAAGAAACGCTTTGCCGATGATATGACATGCACAAGGCACATAACGCTATTACAGCTAAAGTATGGGGAAACTGTAAACTTTTAATTGTACTATCTCTAAGCCAAACAAGGTTGTTCAAGCAATTTGTAACCAATACATCATATTCGTATGACTTCTTTAGTATTTACTACGTCACAATACAGTGAACAAGTGGTACTCTATTACCGCGAGGGACGGTGATTGCAATCAGGACATACCTGGAACAATAGGACACATACGCACTTTCGGAAATGCCAGCAAGTACTTTCAGTAGTACCTACATAACAGTTCAGTACTAGTCGTATGTGGCCACCTTTCACTAAACACTCGAATGTCGAACCGGTCGATCCGTCACGAGCACGAGGTCACTACATGGGGCGTACTCTGACGTGCCCACCAGCTGATTTACACCTTGCTGCCCTCAACCCACGCCTATAAAACGGAACAGAATGCCTCGACAAACCAGTATTAAGCTACGTCAGTTTACTGGAGCCCATTCCTCCAGTATGTCATCGGTACAATTCAAGCTTGTCTAGCAGGACCGCACACAAAACGGTCCTCAATCAACACAAGCAGGGCTACG
Source organism: Tuctoria greenei (assembly GCA_036927565.1). Taxonomy (NCBI): domain Eukaryota; kingdom Viridiplantae; phylum Streptophyta; class Magnoliopsida; order Poales; family Poaceae; genus Tuctoria; species Tuctoria greenei. Next base: position 61,770,746 of record JAYESD010000012.1, on the reverse strand, counting down.
CACATGAGACCACGTCTCACTGCATCGTATCCACTGCTCGGTATCAATTTCATATTCATAAACCATTTTCTTATTCTAAAATCTCCCATGTGATAAATTCCTATATCGCAAGTAGATTCCAACTACTCGACTTCTACTGAATTCCTATGAGCATAAGCATAGCAGTGTCTACTCAACGGGACGTAGACCTACCCAAGACTCCATAGGATTTGTGGGCCATGCAAGTGGATGTCAAACACCTTAAACGTAATGCACAATCATCTGAAGACATAAGGTGAATGAAAACTATAAAATACTGTAAGGGACATAAATGCAAACCGGGGCTTGCCTGAAAGCGAGTTTGAGTCTATGTTAGTTTCTGGCAGCTGGACCTCCAAGGCTTCCGGCTGCTCCTCGACTTCAGCTACTACACGATATGCATATACTAGGCATAAATGATTTTGTGAATAACTAATATGCTTCAAGTGGGGTGTGTATATTAAGATACAATAAGACAATTACCTTAATTGACTTTGAGATTTTCATGGTGTATACTAGATATTATGGGGAAGACTCTTGCAAAGAACAGGAGATGATAAAGGATGTTTGTTATTCTTAACAATTATGGTAAGCAATAAGCTTCCTTAATTTTTGGTTGAAATTTCTGAGATGTATTATGGCTACCAAGGGTTGTATCATTAAGAGAGGTCTCACTGGTTCTAGGAAATTTCTTTTTTCACAATTTTCTTAGTTTTCTACAAGAAGAAACTGATTTTTAAAATTTGGGTAAATTTCTGGAAATTCATTGTTCCATTTTTCTCAATTTGTAGCTACATAGAGGTTTGGGACATAGATCAACCCAGTATTTTAAGTCCAAAGAACTTGAAATTTTTACTGGAGATCTCACGTATCAATTATAGGGTTCTGACAAAAATTGGGAATTTTCCAATTAACAGAACTGTAGGAATGAATTCTATAAGCATTTGGCTTATATGAATTTTTGAGAAATTTATACGGCCTTTCATACAAATCGGCGGCCATGAAAACTCAAAATCCGACCTCGTTTCTCGATGGATTTCTCTCAATTTTTGAGAGGTGATGCGCATGGAGGTCTAGGAGATAGTACCTTACTGCATTGACAATTAATCATATGTAGAAACAGAATTTAAACGGCAATCTATCGTCATCGGTATGAACTATTTTGGCGAAAACTGGAGATAAAGGAGCTAGGAAGCATGACAGTGTTTGGAACTTCACAAGAAGCATCTAGGTACCTTTGTGCACCTTATTGCTTCAAAGAGGAAGATGGAATCGGCTTGGAGTGGTCTGTCCTCGTGGAACAGGAAGCTTCCCTTTGCGACCTCACCCGCGAGCGTCGAGGAACTTTGAAATACCACACATATAAGCAGTGAATCAAACAAGCGATTGGACAGGAAGGAAGAGCAACTAGTTGAGCAACCTTCTGCTGTTGGAAGCACTGCGATTCTTTGCCTTGTTTGGCCGGTGCATCGAGAATGGCGGCGGCGGTGCCGTGCAGTGGCGGAAGAAAGAAAACAGAGGCGAGCGCTTGGGGTGGTGTCCACTGCGACCGGGGGAGAGTATTTATATGTCAGGGAGGAGTAGGGGGGACGCCATGAAGCAGGCAGGCGAGCAGCTCCAGGGGGGTTTGCATGCTGCGCGGTGTCGAGCGGAGGAATGCCGGAAAAACGGCGTGCAGAGCCGCTTCGAGTGAGTCCCACTGACTGGTGGGTCCCACGACCCTTATCCCTGTCCCTCCCCTGCAGACTTCAATTCTCCTACCAAATGGTGTCCAAAAATTCTAGTTTTTTGTGGGGAGGCTCAAATAAATATCTACAATTTGATTCTGCAGTTGGATTTATAATTGGAGCAAGTTTCAATTGGATTTCAAATTCAAATTTCAATTTGGATGGAATTCAATGGTGCCACCACAGTTGTGAAACTATGGGAATAAGTCAAGCAACATATGCGGAACATGAGTAAGTGTTCAAATCTTGATGTTCCATTTAGTTGAACAGAATTCATAATTTGAATTCAAAACATGGTTTGAATTTGCTAAGCGTCTCAATTAAAATAACAAATGAAGGTCAAAATTTATGAAAATTTGCAGGAAGTCTATTTGGAATATTAGAAAACCATAGAAAAATTTATGGCTGAATTGAATAATTTTGACAGGGCCAAATATACAGTAGTATATATATTAATTTGAATATCTATTTGGTACTGCATATTAAATTGGCCTAGAAATCTTTCTTCAAATAATTCCAAACTTTGAAGAGAGGTCAAAAGAATTAATCTAAGTTCATTGGTGAAGTTTATTCCTCATGCTAATAAATTTATACATCAGTAGAAGAAAATATTTGATGAGACCAAGTTCATAAACATGGCTATAATTGGTCTCCATCAGGGTTAACAACCAATTTACAACTGAACCTCATATGAAGGAAAATGTGGGATTTTACATATCTCCCCCCTTAAAAGAATCTTGTCCCGAGATTACAAAAGGAAGGATAAAAGAAAAGACCTAATGAACATATGATGTTAACAAGTCCGGATAATAGGTTTTAAGATATTCCCCGCTTTCCCACATTGCTTCATCAGCGGTGTGGTTTCCCCACAAGACCATGTAGAAACGCAAGGTGCGGTTTCTTGTGGTACGAGTCTTCTCATCAATTATCTGGGTTGGGTGTTTGGAGTAAGTAAGATCTGGTTGGAGGGCTTCCATATCCTCCATACGGACTTCTTTTGGGGTCTTGAGACATTTTCTCAATTGTGAAATGTGGAACACATTGTGGACCCCTGAAAGCGATGTTGGCAGCTCTAGTCGATAGGCTACAGGTCCGCACTGCTTACTTATTGCGAAAGGTCTGATGAAACGCGGAGCTAGTTTCCCTTTTACTCCGAAACAATGAATCCTTTTCATTGGGGATACCCGAAGGTAAACGTGATCCCCGGTATTAAAATGAAGTGGTCGACGTCGTTTATCTGCATAGCTTTTCTGGCGAGACTGAGCAGCCTTGAGGTTGGCTTGAATAACTCATACTCGATCTTCGGCTTCCTTTACCAAGTCTATACCATAGGTTACTCGTTCACTGGATTCACACCAGTTCAACGGTGTGCGGCACTTCCGGCCATAAAGAGCTTCATATGGTGCCATTTGAATGCTAGTCTGATAACCATTGTTGTATGAAAACTCTGCCAATGGTAGATGATCATCCCAATTCTTACCATGGTGGACGGCATAGGCGCGGAGCATATCCTCGAGTACTTGGTGTGGGGACCAGAGTCCACACATCCGAGGATCTCACTGGGTGGTGCCGTGCGATGCGGCAACTAACAACACACACGAAAAGAATACCAAAACGTACAAAATTTTCATTTCAGAAAAATCAAAGTTTACAAAAGATTGTACTGTAGAAGTACACACGCAGCGGAAAATACATACTCATAATCTCCCCTAACTAAGCAGCAGAGAAGTCATCCATGCCCTAGGACGTTTCTCGTTAGCGAGAAGAAGAACATTCAGCAGCGGCGTTGTTCACATGAGATTTATCTCGACATCTCGAGTCTCATGTGCAACCTGAATAGCGGAAATAAAACTAATACCTCCAAAAAATCGTTAAAGCGCAAACATGAGCATAAGGCTCAGCGGGACTAACCTGTCTCACTAGACATATGCAAGGTAAAGTCTAATCATAGGTATGGAATAGCATAAATAGACTCACCTACAAGTGGATCCTTATAATCATGTTTTAAGTAGCAAATGACATTCTTCAAGCACGGCACATCATAGACTCCACAATCAAGCAAGAAACGTTTTGCCGATGATATGACATGCTTAAAGCACATAATGCTATTACAGATAAAGTATGGGGAAACTGTAAACCTTAATGTGACTCTCTAGATCATACAAGGTTGCAAAGCAAGTAATATTTCAATACAATATAATTTTTTGGATTCTTTAGTATTTACTACATCACGACAGCGACGGACAAGTGGTACTCTATTACCGCGAGGGACGGTGATTGCAATCAGGACACACCCGGACTGCATGACACGCACACCCGCGTGGGAGACACATACGTGCTCTCCTCCCCGCGTCATACGTGGCCACCTTTCACCCACGACCCCAATGTCGACAAACCCCTTCACCCCGAGCAAAAGGTCCCCTACACGGCCATGTCAAAACGTTCTGCTAGGGGATTTACAGCTTTCTGCGTTCGCATCTCCATTCAAGCATAACCGAGGAGTCTCCACACTACAGTCTGGAGTTACATCAGTTTAATGGGCCCATATACCATTATGCAACCGGTACAGTTCAAGCTTGCCCAACGGTGCCGCATACGGCACGGTCCTCAAGCGACACAGGCAAGGCTATGCGATCGAGACTCCATCTCGTCGACTCCTATTCCCCCTGCCCGGTCTCATGTTCATTTCATAAGCCATTTTTAATGTTCCACCCTCATGTGAACTGTTATTCCTATCTCGCGAGTAGATTCCATCTACTCGACTTCTACCGGATTTCCTATACATTAGCAAAGCAGTTACTACAGGTCAAACTGTAACTCGTTCTGACCAGCACCTAGGATTTGTGGTCATGCAAGTGGAGTATAATTCACCTTATACGTAAATGCACAAAATCAACTGAAGACGTAAATGAATAAATTGGAAAACTTTGAAAAGCTCTTAAATGCAAACCGGGGCTTGCCTTAGTTTGTGACTCGATTAAATGTCAATTTTTAAGGGTCCTTCTCTGAAGGCTCCGCCAAGGACTTCAAGTGGACACCCTGTCCTTCTCCTCCAAGTGACGCTGTTCGTCAATATCGATCACTACACGACATGTATATATGAATGCTGGTAAATTATAATGTACATATAGTTCATAAATTTCTATTTATGGTTATAGTGAGTGAATGATCTTCTTTGGCCTTGGGATTTTTCTGGTAGATGTTAGGGACTACAAGGAATACTCTTGCAAAGAACAGGAGATGATCAAAGTAGTTTGTTGTCTCTAAAATTATGGCAAGCAATGCAATTCCAAGAATTTTAGAGAAGAAACTGTAGCTTTGACATAGCTACCAGTTGAGGACCATGATAGAGGATGGTGTTCTGGTTTTAGCAAAATTGGTTTCATAAATTTCTAAGCCTTGGTGAAGGAGATATTGAATTTTAAAGTTGGCAAGAATTTCTGGAATTATTTTATAACTGAATTTTTAGTTTTTCAATTAACATTCAGTTGGCAACTGAATTAGGACTAGGAGAGTAAGTCAATTAAATCTCAAATTTTTACAGGAGTTAGTATATGACTAAAGGAGCATCCAGATCAAATTTGGGACATAACAAAGCAACTGAATAACTGTATCAATGACTGAAAAAGGTAATTGAATTATACAGAGGGTTATACAGGTGCAATGGCTCCCAAACTTTTTCTGGAAATCAAAAATAGGAGAATGTATTTTATGAGAATTTTGAAGATTTTTCCAGTGGACAGTTCATTTGTAAAAATTGTATTTGTATTTGGAAAGATTGTTTTCTACAGAATTAAAAAGTACGCTTCACAAAACCTAATTGGTACTAACAGAAACTAGAGCTCAAGGGATTTCAAACAAAATTTGTTTGAAGATTTTTGGAGCAGTCTATAGAAAGTTATGGATTTTCTAAGTTGGAGTCAAATCTGGAATTAAATCATAATTTGAATTAAACCGTGGGTCCAACTATTTTAAAACGGACCAATGGCAATCACACCACACGGGTACCACAGAGATACAGCGCGTAGCCACAACAGATCCCGGGCCACACCTGATCCGACAGTTTACAAGACGCTGACACGCGGGGCCCGCCGCGTCGTCTCCCACCTCCCAACGCAGGCGGCGTGCGGGGCTCCCACTGCAGCGCACTCCGGCGAGCCTCGCCGGATCTGTGTTCCCATCCACCGCAGCATATAAATTTTGGCGCCCAACCTTAATTTCACACGCTGAGCACGATGGTAGGGTCGGGGAGGCTCGCCGACGATCGGAATCAGTGACGCATCGGCGGTGGCGACAGCTAGGGTTCCGGCCATGTCGGGACCATCAATTCGTGGTTAAAACTTCTCGAAAAAAGGCAAGGAAATTCTTCTGGAATCACGAGGAACGTGATGGGAAGGTGATAACATCGTGTGACGGTCGGCAAAACCATCATCGACGACGACCGAGGCAACTTTTTAACGGCGGAGGGGAGAACTTGTGATTCCCGAGCTACGGTCGATTATTTTGGGTGATTCCAGTTCGAGAAGGTGCGCAAAGGAGTGTAGAAGCTATTTGCTAGTAATTGTGGAGAGTGATCAAGTGTGGAACTTCAATTGAAAGAAAAGCCGAGCGAGTTCATAAGCTTTGGCCGAGAGTAAAACTTAGCAAACTTGCGCGATACTCACGTAAACAAGGAGTGGCTTTCACCGTTGTGCAGAGGGTGACCAGGCGCACCAGCTCGCTATAGGAGTCGAAGCACGAAACTTTGTGTAGTGGTCTGGCACTGTGGAGCAGAGACGGCTCACGGTGGACACGACGGCGAGCTTCGGTGTAGCTTCAAAATATCGTCCAAACCTTCAACTAAGCAACGCAAGCATTGATCCAGAGGACAGAGGAGGGAGAGAGGAACAACCTAGCTGTTGGAGGCTTGGTGTGAGAGGCCTTTGGCTTGCCGGCAACGGGCGCGCGGCGCCGGCCGTCGGGATCCTGTGCGCGGGGCAAAAATGGAGCAGACCTTTGGCTCAGTGCGAGGGAAGACAATAAGGTCGACCGTGGAGTGATAAGGAGGAGCCAGGGGCGCTATTTATAGAGCTCAAAGGGCGGTAGACCGCCGGTGTTGCGCTGGACATGCACGCCGTCGCGGTGGCACCCGCAGCGCGCGCTGGTTTGCGGCGCACGTGGCTCTGCTGACTGCTGGGCCCCGCCAGTCAGTCTTACAGCTACTGCCTTTTTAGAAATTCATTTAGAAATAGTAAATGAACTCCAAAAATCATGAAACTTCATGGCTAAGTCAAGAAAAATGTGATGAACACAATGGTGTGTTTAAATCTTTATGTTCAAGTATATTTGACCAGATTTTGAATTTGAATTTAAACTTGATTCAAATTCGCTGAGCGTCTCAAATAAAATAGCAAATGGACTCCAAAATTCATGAAACTTTTCAAGGAGCCTATTTGCAATTTTTAGAAGACTATAGAAAAATTTATAGCCTCAGTTTTGAAAGTTCTTGACAGGTCATGTGTATACAGTAGTTATATGCTTATTTGTTTATTTGAGCATATGAGGTACTATAAATTAATTTGCCCAAGCAAACCCCATTTAAATATTCCGAAATATTGCAGAGATGATATTTTAATTATTTTAAGATTATTGGTGAAGTATGCTTCTCATGTTAATAACATTTAAAACATGAGAAGAAAAAGGAATTGAATAGGTTCAAGTTTATGTACATGACCATATCTTGAACGCAATGAAATTTAAATTTAACTGACAACTGAATTTAATATTTAGGATTAAGTGGGATTTTACATTCCCCGCCCCCCCTTAAAAGAATCTCATCCCGAGATTATAATAGGAAGGATAAAAGAAAAAGATCTAATGAACATATGCCGCTAACAAGTCCGGATAATTCGATTTAAGAAACTCCTCGCTTTCCCAAGTTGCTTCTTCAGCGGTATGGTTATTCCACGAGACTTTGTAAAAGTGCAAAGTGCGACTTCTTGTGGTACGAGTTTTCTCATCAATGATCTTGACCGGATGCGCAAAATAAGTGATATCAGGTTGTAGAGCATCAAGATCTTCCGAGCGGACTTCAGCTGGGGATTTAAGACATTTCCGAAACTGAGAGATGTGGAATACATTATGAAGCCCAGAGAGAGAGAGACGCTGGTAACTCCAGACGAAAGGCCACAGGTCCGCATTTCTTAGTGATAGCGAACGGCCTGATGAATTGTGGAGCTAGCTTTCCCTTTACCATAAAACGATGAATCCCTTTCATTGGAGATACAGGAAGGTAAACGTGATCCCCAATGTCGAAGTGAAGAGGTCGACGTCGCTTGTCTGCATAACTCTTCTGTCGAGATTGAGCAGCCTTGAGATTGGCTTGGATTAATCGCACTCGTTCTTCTGCTTCATTGACAAGATCAATACAATATGTCACCCTTTCACCAGACTCACACCAATTCAATGGTGTGCGGCATTTCCTGCCATAGAGAGCTTCATATGGCGCCATCTGGATACTAGCTTGATAGCCATTGTTATAAGAAAACTCCGCCAATGGTACATGATCATCCCAATTTTTACCATGGTGGATGGCATAAGCTCGTAGCATGTCCTCAAGGACTTGATTTACTCGCTCCGTCTGACCATCAGTCTGCGGATGATAAGCAGAGCTTCGAATAAACTTGGTACCCAATGATGTGTGGAGCTGCTCCCAAAAGTGCACAACAGATAAGGCTCCATGATCTGAAATGATAGTACGGGGTACTCCATGTAGGCACATGATCCTTGTGATATACAACTCTGCATACTTGGGGCCTCGATAGTTGGTGTTGACAGGGATAAAATGCGCTAATTTGGTCAACCGATCAGCTATCACCCAAATCGAATCATGTTTACGGAAAGTGAGAGGTAACCCAACAATGAAATCCATGCTGATGTCTTCCCACTTCCATGCCGGTATGTTTAAAGGTTGTAACTGTCCGGCTTGCCTCAAATGGTCGGCTTTCACTCGCCGACATGTATCACATTCGGATACATACTTTGCTATCTCTCGCTTCATCCGTGACCACCAGAATTTCTTCTTCAGATCTTGGTACATCTTGTTGCTACCCAGATGAATAGGGTACTTGGATAGGTGTGCTTCATCCAAGATCTTCTTTCGGATCTCCATGTCATGGGGTACGACTATACGGTCGTTAAACCAAATAGTACCGTGATCATCACATCGAAAACATTTCATCTCTCCCTTTTTCACTCTTCGTCGAATGTGCGACATTCCCTTGTCTTCTTTCTGAGCCTCTACGATATCTTCCCTGATGGTAGGGATGAGGGCTAGATTGTAGAGCGCTCCATAAGGAACCAAGTATAAACTCGGCTCATCCTCTTCCATTGAAATGATCGACAGATGATTGACATGAGACTTGTGGCTCAGCGCATCTGCAACCACATTTGCTTTGCCAGGATGGTAGTGGATCTCAATCTCGTATTCTTTGATCAATTCCAACCATCTTCGCTATTGCATATTCAAATCTTTCTGGGTGAAAATGTACTTCAAACTCTTGTGATCAGTGTAGAGATGCACTAGATTGCCTAATAGATAGTGTCTCCACATCTTCAATGCGAGCACCACAGCAGCGAGCTCAAGATCATGAGTCGGATAATGTTGTTCATGATTCTGAAGCTGCCGGGATCCATACGCGATCACCCTTCTATCTTGCATGAGTTCACAACCAAGACCAATGCCAGATGCATCGCAATAGACATCAAATGGTTTAGTTGTGTCCGGCTGAGCCAACACGGGTGCTGTTGTGAGGTGTTTCACCAAAGCTTGAAATGCTTCTTCACATTCTTTAGTCCATACATATCTTGTTCCCTTCTTCAGTAGTTCTGTCATTGGTTTAGCTAACTTTGAGAAACTCAGAATGAACCTCCGATAATAGCCAGCCAAGCCAAGGAAACTACAAACTTCATGTACGGACTTGGGAGATTTCCACTTCAGGACTTGTACAATTTTGCTTGGATCAACGGCAATACCATCATCCGATATGATATGCCCTAGAAACGGCACTTGGCGGATCCAAAACTCACACTTGCTGAACTTTGCATACAGTTTGTGATCTCTTAAAAGTTGTAGCACAATATGCAAGTGTTTAGCGTGTTCTTCTTCAGATTTAGAATACAACAAGATGTCGTCAATGAATACCACGACAAACTTGTCCAGCTGCGGCATAAACACCAAATTCATGAGATACATGAAGTGAGCTGGTGCATTGGTCAACCCAAAGGACATGACGAGATACTCATATAGCCCATACCTCATCGAAAATGCGGTTTTTGGAATGTCCTCAGGTCGAATCTGAATCTGATGATAACCTGAACGAAGGTCCATCTTTGAGAATACCTTAGCACCCACTAGTTGATCGAATAAAAATCTATGCGTTGTAGTGGATACTTGTTCATGATGGTGACCGCATTCAGTGGACGGTAGTCCACGCACAACCTTAAAGTCTCATCCTTCTTCTTCACAAACAACGCAGAACAACCCCAAGGTGATGAACTTGGGCGAATAAATCCCTTGCTCAATAATTCATTCAGCTGCTCCTTCTATTTCGCATGTTCCTTCAGTGCCATCCTATACGGCTTCCTTGACATTGGCATGGTTTCGGGAGCTAGTTCAATCTTGAACTCGACGTCACGTTCTGGTGGCATGCCCGGGAGATCGTCAGGAAACACGTCTGGATATTCACATACTACGGGGATATCCTCAAGCTTCATGGAACTTGTGTGATGCACCACTGAGACTCTTGGTGCGGTATTCAAAAGATTTAAAGTGTTGCTCCCATGGAATTTAGAATTCAGTTGGACAGTCCGCGAACTGATATCAAAGATAGCTCCATCATGTGTCAACCACGACATCCCCAAGATGAGGTCAATTTGATGACCCTCCAAAATGATGAGATTCACCGGATAGATACTTCCACCCATGCACAAAGGTGCTCGAGAAATAACCTCATTAGCTGAAATATTGCCTCCAGGTGAACTGACACAAAAAGGATGTGAGAAAGTCACAATTGGCACTTGATGTTTCAGCACAAAAGACTTGCTCACAGAGTTATGAGTAGCTCCAGAGTCAAACAGAATGACTACTGGTTGATCATGTAAAGTAAACTTGCCTGCTAAAACAGGTTCTCCTTCTGGAATGTCCTCAATTGCACCATAATTAACACTGACAGACTTCGATGAGGTCTTCTTTTTAAATTTATGGTGCTGATCAGAATTCATGGAAAAGGACATTTGGACACGGTCACGTTCCGTCTTGCAATGTTCCCGTGCTAAATGCATTATGCGCTTTTCACTGAATTGGTGGACTGACAACATGCACATCTTGCAGAAATTGGGCTGCAAGAGAGAAATCATACTGCTGTGGTGGAGAACCAGGACACACTTGCACGCTTTGTTGAGGTGCAAGTAAGGTCTCCACTGGATAGGAGTGATATCGAATCTGTTGTGGTTGCTCACTCGACCAAAGCTGTCGACCGGATGGTAAGCAATATACCGCACGATCTTCCTGAGGAACATCAGTGATAATTTTTAGTGATGTCTTCCTCTTTCTCTTCTCTGCCTGATAGCGAAGAGTTACATCCTCCTGAACAATAGCGGCACCAACCAAGTCATTGTAGTTGCCGTTATTGAATAACACCAGTCGAGCTCAAAGTTCGACGTTCAGTCCTCAAAAGAAATAATCGCACTTCAATGCCTCGGTATTCACATACTCAGGCGCATATTGAGCAAAACGATTGAACGCCTTGGAGTATTCATAAGCACTCATTTCTCCTTGCTTCAACTCCACAAACTCCTCTAAGTTTTAATCATCCGTGTAGGAAGGTGACGTGCACGAAAAGCATCACGGAACTCCGCCCAGGTCACACGATGACGTCAGAGAGAGTGGTGAGATATTCAGACCACCAAGCCCCTGCAGATCCGTGAAGCTGTTGAGTGGCAAATAAGACCTTCTGATACTCATCACACTGAAGTAACTCAAATTTGGCTTCAATCACCCGGAGCCAATGCTCTGACTCCAATGGTTCCCCGGCTTCTGTGAAAACCGGTGGTTGAGTCGCCAAGAAATCCAGATATGTGACTTGAGGTCAATCAAGTGGTCGAGCCTCAGGTTGTACACTCCGCTGTACCAACGTCTGCAGAGACTCGGCCATCCTTGCTAAGACTTCTGCCAATCCGGTTGATGATGGCACTGGTGATAGAGTTGAGTCATCTCCACCATAAGCAGAATTACACGGTTCACCCTCAAAATGAGTGTGATCCATGCTGCAAGAGTGAGCATTATGGTTAAGATCTAAAGTTGCAATACCAACTGGAGTCATGATAAAGACCGTAATATGCATCACTTAACAATGCAATATGCTAGGTGTAAATAAAGACTAGAACATGGAACTAGACCCAAATAAGTGATACTGCCCACCAATCACTTAACATGGTGTTTCAACTTTACGTTAATCAATCATGTGGAGTAATCACTCCTAGACATGATGAGTGACATAAGAAGGTGAAACTAAAACGATTTGAGTTGATGATATCGCATACTGGTATGCCGTCCAGTTTTTGGTCCATCAGACCAGTCTGTAGAAACGTAATTATTTCTCACAGTTAAATGCAGAATTTGGTCTGGAGTTCAACTGCAAATTTTTAGTAAACTCAAAAACCTTCCCAGAATGTATTACTTTGCCCCCATAGCAATTTTGGAATGGAAGATATAGAAACTTGATTAATGGTTACGAGACAGTTCAAATCCGGAATATGAACTTCAGTTCTGTTCCGGCAGACCATCCTGTATAAATTTGAAATTTGCACCCAGTAAATGGCAGGAATAGGATTTGGGTTGAATACAAAAGTTTTATAGCACCTCATAACCTTTCCATATTGTACTTGAGCACCTCAAGGCGAGCTCTGTATTAAAAGTGATACAGGTCTGAAGTTGACTAAAATTTTCTGGAATTTTTTGACAGAACCTTCCTTGTATATGTGGGTTTTGTCCACAGTTAATACAGGTATATCAAAACAATATCTTGAGGTAATGACAAAATAAACATGGTACAAAATCATGTTAATATCCCAGAATAGATTTGGTTTAAGCTCACAAAGTCGTTATACAGGTAAAAGCTCGCAAATTCCGACTCTGCTCAAATGATTTCTGGTCCTGGACTGCCAGAACAGTGTTTGCGACAATTGGAATTGGACTCTGGTAATGAAAGATTCAGACCAGGAGTTGAATAGAGAGTTGATAAAGGACTTCCTAAGATTTCCGAAGATGTATATATCTGACTATGTCAAGCTTTAATATTAGGAGATATGACTGTCTAAAGTCGACAGATGAGTTGACTGGTTTTCTGCCAGCAGATCTGCAGTGTACCAGTTTCAACATGGGATTTGGATTGGTTCAGTGTCGAATTAGAAAACACTTAAATTTACAAAGATGTAGTGATGCTTCTGCCCTCTCCAGATATGTATCACAATAGGACAGAAGATTTCTCTTCAAGAAGTTATGGTGAAAATACAGAGACTGTATAATTGGGTAAGACATTTGTAGTAGTTTTTGTGGAGTTCAGATTACGCAAGGGTAGGATCATTTTCAGTCCTAAAGACTAAAATGAACTTTGTAGTGGACTTGATGATCTTTCTATCCATACAGCATTTTCTTATTTTATTCTTCAACTAATCAAGATTGCGACCTGGCGAAGTTGAGCAAACCTCAGCAGAAATAAAGAACCTTGATTCTTCACGAGTTATGAGTGATATTCACCTTGCAATGTCCAAAACTTACCAGCAACTGGTAGTCGGACCTTCCAAAAATGGAATGCAACCATTATGATGTTGGGGATGGTCAAGTATCCATGTCGATACCGATGGTACTACGTGCCTCACCAAAGAAAATTCTAACCGGTATATCCGAATATGTTTATAGGTGGTCCTAATATCGTTCACTCGCAAACGTGTGCTACACGGGTTGCTACCGTAGTCAATGCTGGAAAAGACAAAAAAAATCCCATTTCACACCTTCACACCTCAAGGGCGGCACGGGGAAACACGACAGGCAGTCACAATAATATACAAAAGTAAATGCATACGACTCTGGTGTGAGTCGTCCTCGAGCGAGGTCATGTCTCGAGGTACATGGCTGTAAATACGTCTGTACAGCAAAGACTCCCGTACGAACCGGTTTATACACGCTCGGGCATACGTGTTTCGCATGCTCCCACAGAATACGAATGATTCTAGAGAGGCATACAATTGGGTTATGCACCACCCGACGGGGACTTCCACTAACTTTGAAGCACGCTGGGGTACCGCGTGTCATAGGTTCTCAGAAACATGGAAAGTTTCAGAGACTCCTATTAACTTTTCCATGCCAAGCCACGAAAAACTTCCATGCTAGCTCTCGCATGGTGAGCTTACCGCAATTGATCCGCTTACGGTGGCGTACATTACCTCTTACCTGACGTCGGAGCGTCGTTACAGAATTAATAACATATAAGTTAGTTTACCACCTTTATACTTATACTAATAATAGTCCTTAATGGGCATATAGCCAATCCTCACTCGCTACTTTGGAGTTTTCGAAAATGGCTCTTCTCGAGCGGCTGTTCCCAATGAAGCTCTGATACCATGTCTTTGGGGACCGGGGTCCACACATCCGAGGATCTCACTGGGTGGTGCCGTGCGATGCGGCAACTAACAGCACACACGAAAAGAATACCAAAACGTACAAAATTTTCATTTCAGAAAAATCAAAGTTTACAAAAGAGTGTATTGTAGAAGTACACACGCAGTGGAAAATACACACTCATAATCTCCCCTAACTAAGCAGGAGAGAAGTCGTCCATGCCCTAGGATGTTTCTCGTTAGCAACAAGAAGAACATTCAGCAGCGGCGTGGTTCACATGAGATTTATCTCGAAACCTCGAGTCTCATGTGCAACCTGAATAGCAGAAATAAAACTAATACCTGCAAAAATTGTTAAAGCGCAAACGTGAGCATAAGGCTCAGCAAGACTAACCCGTCTAACTAGACATATGCAAGGTAAAGTCTAATCATAGGTATGGAATAGCATTAATAGACTCACCTACAAGTGGATCCTTATAATCATGTTTTAAGTAGCAAATGACATTCTTCAAGCACGGCACATCATAGACTCCACAATCAAACAAGAAACGCTTTGTCGATGATATGACATGCTTAAAGCACATAATGCTATTACAGATAAAGTATGGGGAAAGTGTAAACTTTAATGTGACTATCTCTAGATCATAAAAGGTTGCAAAGCAAGTAATATTTCAATACAATATAATTTTCTGGCTTCTTTAGTATTTACTATGTCACGACAGCGACGGACAAGTGGTACTCTATTACCGCGAGGGACGATGATTGCAATCAGGACATACCCGGACTGCACGACACGCACACCCGCGTGGGAGACACACACGTGCTCTCCTCCCCGCATCATATGTGGCCACCTTTCACCCAAGACCCCAATGTCGACAAACTTCTTCATCCCGAGCAAAAGGTCACCTACACGGACACGTCAAAATGTTCCGCTAGGGGATTTACACCTTTCTGCCTTCGCATCTCCATTCAAGGACAACCGAGGAGTCTCCACACTACAGTCTGGAGTTACATCAGTTTAATGGGCCCATATACCATTACAACCGGTACAGTTCAAGCTTGCCCAACAGTGCCGCATATGGCACGGTCCTCGAGCGACACAGGCAAGGCTATGCGACCGAGACTCCATCTCGTCGACTCCTATTCCCCCTGCCCGATCTCGTGTTCATTTCATAAGCCATTTTTAATGTTCCACCCTCATGTGAACTATTATTCCTATCTCGCGAGTAGATTCCATCTACTCGACTTCTACCGGATTTCCTATACATTAGCAAAGCAGTTACTACAGGTCAAACTGTAACTCGTTCCTACCAACCCCTGGGATTTGTTGTCATGCAAGTGGAGTATAATTCACCTTATACGTAAATGCACAATATCAACTGAAGACGTAAGTGAATAAACTGGAAAACTTTGAAAAGCTCTTAAATGCAAACCGGGGCTTGCCTTAGTTTGCGACTCGATTAAAAGTCAATTGTTAAGGGTCCTTCTCTTAAGGCTCCACCAAGGACTTCAAGTGGACACCCTGGCCTTCTCCTCCAAGCGACGCTGTTCGTCAATATCGATCACTACACGACATGTATATATGAATGTTGGTAAATTATAATGTACATATAGTTCATAAATTTCTAATTATGGTTATAGTGAGTGAATGATCTTCTTTGGCCTTGGGATTTCTATGGTAGATGTTAGGGACTACAAGGAATACTCTTGCAAAGAACAGGAGATGCTCAAAGTAGTTTGTTGTCTCTAAAATTATGGCAAGCAATACGCTTCCAAGAATTTTAGAGAAGAAACTGTAGCTTTTACATAGCTACCAGTTGAGGATCATGATAGAGGATGGTGTTGTGGTTTTAGCAAAATTGGTTTCATAAATTTCTAAGCCTTGGTGAAGGAGATATTGAATTTTAAAGTTGGCAAGAATTTCTGGAATTATTTTATAACTGAATTTTTAGTTTTTCAATTAACATTCAGTTGGCAACTGAATTAGGACTAGGAGACTAAGTCAATTAAATCTCAAATTTTTACAGGAGTTAGTGTATGACCAAAGGAGCGTCCAGATCAAATTTGGGACATAACAAAGCAACCGAATAGCTGTACTAATTCAATGACTGGAAAAGGTAATTGAATTATACAGAGGGTTATACGGGAGCAATGGCTCCCAAACTTTTTCCGCTAACCTATAATAGGAGTGTGTATCTTATGTGCGTTTTGGGGATTTTTCCAGTGGACAGTTCATGTGGAAAAATTGTATTTGTGTTCGGAAATATTGTTTTCTACAGGATTGAAATATAAGTTTCACAAAACCTAATTGGTACTAACAGAAACTAGAGCTCAAGGGCTTTCAAACGAAATTTGTTTGAAGATTTTTGGAGCAGTCTATAGAATGTTATGGATTTTCTAATTTGGAGTCAAATCTGGAATTAAATCCTAATTTGAATTAAACCGTGGGTCCCACTATTTTAAAACGGACCAATGGCAATCACACCACACGGGGACCACAGAGATACAGCGCGTAGCCACAACAGATCCTGGGCTGCACCTGATCCGACGGTTTACAAGACGCTGACACGCGGGGCCCGCCTCGCCGTCTTCCTCCTCCCGACGCAGGCGGCGCGCGGGGCTCCCACGGTGGCGCACTCCGGCGAGTCTCGCCGGATCTGTGTTCCCGTCCACCGCAGCATCTAAATTTTGGTGCCCAACCTTAATTCCACACGCTGAGCATGATGGTAGGGTCGGGGAGGCTCGCCGACGATCGGAATCAGTGACGCATCAGCGGCGGCGACATCTAGGGTTCCGGCCATGTCGGAACCGTCGATTCGTGGTTAAAACTTCTCGAAAAAGGCGGGGAAATTCTTCTAGAATCACAAGGAACGTGATGAGAAGGTGATAACATCGTGTAACGATCGGCAAAACCATCATCGATGACGACCGAGGCAACTTTTTAACGGCGGAGGGGAGAACTTGTGATTCCCGAGCTACGATCGACTATTTTGGGTGATTCCAGTTCGAGAAGGTGCGCAAAGGAGTGTAGAAGCTATTTGCTAGTAATTGTGGAGAGTGATCATCTGTGGAATTTGAATTGAAAGAAAAACCGAGCGAGATCATAAGCTTCGACCGAGAGTAAAAATTAGCTAACTTGCGCGATACCCACGTAAACAAGGAGTGGCTTTCACCGTTGTGCAGAGGGTGACCAGGCGCACCAGTTCGCTATAGGAGTCAAAGCAGGAAATTGCGTGTAGTGGTCTGGCAACGTGGAGCAGAGACGGCGCGCGGTGGACACGACGGCGAGCTTCAGTGTAGCTTCAAAATATCGTCCAAACCGTCAACTAATCAACAAAAGGATTGATCCAGAGGACAGAGGAGGGAGAGAGGAACAACCTAGCGTTTGGAGGCTTGGCGCGAGAGGCCTTCGGCTGGCCGGCAACGGGCGTGCGGCACCGGCGGTCGGGATCCTGTGCGCAGGGCGAAAATGGAGCAGACCTTTGGCTCAGTGCGAGGGAAGACGATAAGGTCGACCGTGGAGTGATAAGGAGCCAGGGGCGCTATTTATAGAGCTCAAACGGCGGTAGATCGCCGCTGTCGCACTGGACATGCACGCCATCGCTGTGGCGCACGCAGCGCGCGCTGGTTTGCGGCGCACGTGGCTCTGCTGACTGGTGGGCCCCGCCAGTCAGTCTTACAGCTACTGCCTTTTTAGAAATTCATTTAGAAATAGTTAATGAACTCCAAAAATCATGAAACTTCATGGATAAGTAAAGAAAAATGTGATGAACACAATGGTGTGTTTAAATCTTTATGTTCAAGTATATTTGACTCCAAAATAGCAAATGGACTCCAAAATTCATGAAACTTTTCAAGGAGCCTATTTGCAATTTTTAGAAGACTATAGAAAAATTTATAGCCTCAGTTTTGAATGTTCTTGACAGGGCATGTGTATACAATAGTTATATGCTTATTTGTTTATTTGAGCATATGAGGTACTATAAATTAATTTGCCCATGAAAACCCCATTCAAATATTCCAGAATATTGCAGAGATGATATTTGAATTATTTTAAGATTATTGGTGAAGTATGCTTCTCATGTTAATGACATTTAAAACATGAGAAGAAAAAAGAATTGAATAGGTTCAAGTTTATGTACATGACCATATCTTGAACCCAAAGAAATTTAAATTTAACTGACAACTGAATTTCATATTTACGATTAAGTGGGATTTTACACGTTGTGACATTCTGGCTCAAGGCTTAATAGATTGATAGAATACTCATACCACCAAGGTATACCTTCTTTTCCGGAAGCTCACCTGCAAAGAACTTTGAGGTTAAGCGTGCTTGGCCCGGAACAATTTGTGGATGGGTGACCGACCGGGAAGTTTTTTCGGGTGCGCACGAGTGAGGACAAAGTGCGTAGAAAAGACTAGTGTTGGTCTGTGGGGCTAGTCTGTGATCCTATAGAGCTACCAGGAGTAACGACCGCCAGGCCCATAGTGGCTGGGGTGTTGGTCTGTGGGGCTAGTCTGTGATCCTATAGAGCTACCAGGAGTAACGACCGCCAGGCCCATAGTGGCTGGGGTGTTACAGAATGGTATCAGAGCCGACCCTTGCGGTTTCACGGGTGCATACGGGTCAGGGACGTGGGTACGTACGCATGACACGTGAGTCCTCTAGGAGGGACACGGTATGGTACGTATGCTAGTACTGAACGTATGGACGTGGCCAAGAGGGGATGTTCCAGGCTTGGCAGTTGACCGACGAGGACGTCAGTCCTCTAAGGGGGGTGGATTGTGACATTCTGGCTCAAGGCTTAATAGGATTGATAGAATACTCATACCACCAAGGTATACCTTCTTTTCCGAAAGCTCACCTGCAAAGAACTCCGAGGTTAAGCGTGCTTGGCCCGGAACAATTTGTGGATGGGTGACCGACCGGGAAGTTTTTCTGGGTGCGCACGAGTGAGGACAAAGTGCGTAGAAAGGACTAGTGTTGGTCTGTGGGGCTAGTCTGTGATCCTATAGAGCTGCCAGGAGTAACGACCGCCAGGCCGATAGTGGTTGGGGTGTTACACTTGGTTTACTCGTACCCAGAGATGCATGGAGTTGCTCCCAAAATTGAGCAACAAACAAAGTTCCACGATCTGATATGATAGTGCGGGGTATTCCGTGTAAGCATAAGATCCTGGCAATATACAGCTCTGCATATTGCCGTGCCACATAATTGACATTGACTGGAATAAAGTGAGCCGACATGGTGAGTCGGTCGACTATCACCCAAATTGAGTCATGTTTGCGAAAAGTGAGAGGTAACCCAAAAATGAAATCTATGCTGATGTCCTCCCATTTCCAGGCAGGTATGCTTAACGGTTGTAATTGTCCGGCTGCATTCAGATGGTCGGCTTGCACTCGTCGACAGGTATCACATTCGGATACATACTTCGCTATTTCCCTCTTCATCTGAGTCCACCAAAATTGTCATCTTTAAATCTTGGTACAATTTGTTACTCCCCGGATGAATAGAATATTTGGACAAATGAGCCTCGTCCAAAATTTTCTTCCGAAGTCCCACATCGCGGGGTACCACGATGCGGTCTTTGAACCAGATGGTACCATTATCGTCACCTCGAAAACACTTCATTTCTCCCTTTTTC
This sequence comes from Tuctoria greenei, assembly GCA_036927565.1. Lineage (NCBI taxonomy): Eukaryota > Viridiplantae > Streptophyta > Magnoliopsida > Poales > Poaceae > Tuctoria > Tuctoria greenei. The sequence continues at coordinate 61,750,699 of JAYESD010000012.1, read as the reverse complement.
ATTCGTTGATGAATATGGGATATGCCCTTGTCCTTATTCTGAGCCTCAATAATTTCCTCCCTTATGGTGGGAATGAGGGCTAGGTTGTAGAGTGCCCCATACGGAACCAAGTAGGGACTCGGTTCTTCTTCCTCTATCAAGGTGATAGAAGGGTTACTGATATGGGACTTGCGACTTAGTGCATATGTGACTACATTTGCCTTTCCAGGATGGTAGTGGATCTCAATCTCATAGTCTTTGATTAACTCCAACCATCTTCGTTGTCGCACATTCAATTCTTTCTGGGTGAAGATGTACTTCAAGCTTTTGTGATCGGTGTAGAGATGTACTAGGTTGCCCCATAGATAGTGTCTCCACATTTTTAAAGCTAGTACCATGGCAGCGAGCTCAAGATCATGAGTTGGGTAATGTTGCTCATGGTTCTGAAGCTGCCGTGATCCATAAGCGATCACCCTTCTGTCTTGCATTAATACGCAACCCAGACCAATTCCGGATGCATCACAGTAAACATCAAAGGATCTTGTGGTGTCTGGTTGGGCCAATACTGGTGCTGTTGTGAGGTGTTTTACTAGTGCTTGGAAACCCTCCTCACATTCTTTTGTCCAGGTATACCTCTTGTCTTTCTTCAGAAGTTCTGTCATTGGTTTAGCTATCTTGGAAAAGCTTGGGATGAACCTCCAGTAATATCCAGCTAAACCCAGGAAACTTCGAACTTCATGCGCAGCCTTGGGAGACTCCCATTTGAGTACTTGCTTAATCTTGCTTGGATCAACTGCAATCCCCTCGGCAGAGATGATGTGCCCCCCTCGCCAGAGATGATGTGCCCCAGAAATGGCATTTGGTTGATCCAGAACTCACATTTGCTGAACTTAGCGTACAACTTGTGGTCCCGCAATCGCTGAAGCACGATGTGCAAATGTTGTACATGTTCTTCTTCGGACATTGAGTATACAAGGATGTCGTCGATGAAGACTATGACGAACTTGTCCAAATTCGGCATGAATACCGAATTCATGAGATACATGAAATGGGCTGGTGCGTTGGTTAATCCGAAGGACATGACAAGGTACTCATATAAGCCATACCTCGTCGAGAATGCTGTCTTAGGTATATCCTCAGGTCGAATCCTGATCTGAGGATAACCAGAGCGAAGATCCATCTTTGAAAATATCCGAGCACCTACCAACTGATCGAACAGAATATCGATACGGGGTAGTGGATATTTGTTCTTGACTGTGACAGCATTGAGTGGACGATAGACCATACAGAGTCTCAATATTTTATCCTGCTTTTCCACGAACAGTGCAGAACAGCCCCAAGGTGACAAACTTGGTCGAATGAAACCCTTGACCAACTATTCATTCAGCTGCTCTTTCAGTTCTGCCAATTCTTTAGGTGCCATCTTATACGGCCTTCTCGAGATTGGTACTGTTCCCGATACATGTTCAATCTTAAACCCGACATCTCTTTCTGGTGGCATATCAGGAAGATCTTTGGGAAAAACGTCTGGATACTCATATACTACCGGAATATCTTCGAGTTTACAGGCTTCGGTGTTATCAGCAGTTGGAGGCACGTGGATATTACTCTCCAGAGTGAGAATTTGGGGAGAGTGGACCGAAGAATTTAGATGTATTCTCTGAGGAATGATGTCAATGATAGCACCGTTGTATTGCAACCATGCCATCCCTAAAATGATATGTAATTTCTGATGCTCCAATATAATGAGAGAGATAGGGTATATGTTCCCACACAGATTAAGAGGTACCCTATGGACCATCTTATCTGCTACTACTTTGCCTCCCGGAGAACAAATCATATATGGTTTTTTGTGGAAATGATAGGCAATTGGTATTGATTGACATAAGACTTGCTAATAAAATTATGGGAGGCACCGAAGTCAAAAATGATGACTACGGGATGACCAAAGAGAGAGAACGTACCTGTGAGTACGGGTGCGCCTTCCGGAACGTCCTCGATGGCGAGATGGTGGACGTTGTCGGTTCTGGTGGTTGGCTTCTTGGGCTGGTTGCGAGGTTGGTTTGCCCCCTGGTACGATGAATGTCCTCCGCTCTGCGGGCAGTCCTTGGCGAAGTGCCCCGTACGTCCACACGTATAGCACGTGTACAGGGTCTGACCGGTACGGAGTGGAGGACAGAATCCCGGTGCACGCGGTGGAGGTAGAGGTGCACGCGGAATCATCCCCTATTGTTGTTGTGGGCGGAAACCGGCGTTGTTGAATGGGCGACCACGAAACATCGGTGGTCGCGATGGCGGCTGCCACCTCTGGCCCGATGGTGATCGATACACCATGCGGTATTTCTGAGGACTACCCCCTTCGCTGCCCTGCAGACCACTCCTTTTCTTCTTGTCAGAGAACAGCTCCCTAGTAGCGTCCTCCTGCACGATGGCAGCATTGACCATGTTGTTGAAGCTGCCGCTGTTGAACAAGGCAAGCTTGTCCTTCATCTTGGGGTTCAAACCCCGATAGAAGCATTCCGGCTTCCGATCCTCAGTATTCACTTGGTCCTGAGTGCACTGGGCCAAGTGGTTGAATATCTTGGAGTACTCGTAAGCACTCCTTCCTCCTTGTTTCAGCTTCAAGAACTCTTGAAGCTTCTTCCTCATAACACCGGGAGGTATGTGATAGGCGTGAAACGCCTCCCAGAACTCCTCCCAGCTTGCGGCGTAGCCTACTGGTCGTGCGGCAAGGTAATTCGCCCACCACGCACCAGCGGACCCTTGTAGTTGTTGGGCCACGAACACGGTCTTCTGGTGTTCGGTCTTTCGTAGCAAACCGAACTTCCCTTCAATGGAGCGGAGCCAGTTGTCCGCCTCCAATGGTTCATCGTCCTCCATGAAGACCGGCGGGTGTGTCGACATGAAATCCGAGTATGAGCTCAGAGATGGTTGTCGTGGACCCGCACCTGGTCGCCCGTCTTGACGGGACGAATGCTGGACCAGGGTCCGTAGTAACTCCGTTTGCTCGTCGCGCGAGCCAAGTACCGCGGCGAGAACCTCAGCTAGACTCCTTGGAAGTTCCGAAGGTGGTGGTGGAGGAAATCGTTGCTGCGGTGTTGCAGCTGTCTCTTGGGTTGGAGATTCGTCCTCACGACCACGACTGGATCCCCCCATTTTAGGTGTCGAGTGAGTACGCACCATTCTGCATCCAAATGACTTAAAATCAGCACAAGTTTTCTTTCCTTTATCCAGTTTATCGATCAGTAGTACGACTTTTTGATAAGGAAATAAGTGCATCACATTCACATATAGTGATAAAGTACAAGATATATTATCTAATGACCAAGTTTGCAGTAGTGTACTTCAAAATGATGGACTCCCACTATGGAAATACATCTCTACCACACTTGGTTCCCATGAGATGTCATACACATCTTATCAGCTTAGACATACCCACTACTATTCTTAATATGACACAAACATGGTCACAAAAGAAACACACGAGCAACTATTAAACTATATGTTGCCTCGTGACGACAGAAGTGCTGCCACATCCCACTCCAATACGTCCTACTCGACGTACTCGAGTTCCTCGGGATCTTCTTCTTCTTCTTCATCATCATTTGAAGGCAATTGTTCACCCATAATTAGTGGTATATTATGGGCCGGTGGATACACCACTAGTTGTAATTGTGCTTCGGCCTCAATCACATTACCCTGAAGTTGTTCTGCCTCATACTCCCAATTCTGAGCTGTTTCAATGGCGGTGTCCCGCTCTTCAGTGACTAATAACAACTGCTCCTGCTGTTGTTGTACCTCTAACTGACTTGCTTGTAGCTCACCACGAGCTTGCTGCAGTTCAGTGCGAGCTTGCCGTTGTTCGGCAGGAACTTTCCGTAGCCTAATGCGAGCATGATGCAACTGACTCTCGCACTTATTTAGCCGGTGATTCGCTGGGGCTAGGAGTGAACGTAGATTCTCGTTGATATAATCAAGGGTATCACCCCGCTCCGTCGCTTCCCTCAAGGCTTCGACTTGCTCCAAAATAATGGTGCCTTGCATAGCAACTACCATATTGGAAGCAGCCGCATATGTCCCAAGTGTCGTCGAGGTTGTGTCGCCATGCGGTGAATAGGCAGCAACCATACAATGTTGCCACTCAAATCCAGCCATACCACGGACTGGAATAAGGGCAATTTGAGTCCCAGCCACGGCGTCTTGATGAAGCTCACAAAGTTTCATAAGTGCTTCGCCTGCAGCGACGGCCCAAGTGTCCTCTAAATGAGCCCCCTCGATGGTAACCGAGAAAGGAGCCCATCCATATCGACATGGACTAGCTGGGATGTCTACCAAGATGGTGCATGACCGAATGCCTCTGTCGATCGTTTCCCTATCCCAATAGCATGGCATCTCGATGAAGCCAAACTGTTGGAGCACTTCCGGTAGCAAACTTGGGAAACCCGGATTGTTAGCGCAAGTGGCAAATACCCATCAGTCCGGTAGTAGCATCCTTACATCCGTCATCTAGAGAAAAGAATACTAGAACAGTGAGAATGTTTCCAACCCTCAACAGTTTAAGAAAATTTAAAACTGGAGTTGTAATCACAGTCTGTTCCAGCTGACCTTCTTGTATAAATTCAAAATTTTCATACAGGAAACGTCTGAACCAGGTGTTGTGCTGAATACAAAAGTTGTATTACACTTTCCAGCCTTTCCAGATTGTACTCATACAGCTACAGGTGAGCTAGGAAATAGAATCTATACAGGTTTTAAGTTGAACCATATTTTCTGGAAATTTTGACAGAACCTCCCCTGTATATGTGGTGATTTCCACAATTTTTACAGGTATATCATGACAATATTTTGAGGTAATGAAAAAATAAACATTGTATAACATCAAGTTAAAAATAAATTGGTAAAATATTTCGCCCATGAAACATTTGTTACAGAGGTATAGTGTGCTAATTCTAAACTAGGTGCCAACTGTTTAAGTTCTGATCTGCCAGAACCAAGTTTGCAACCATAGGAATTCAACACGTCTATACCAAGTTTTAGGGCATGAGTACAACATGAAGTTGATAGAGGACTTGCTAATATTTCCAGAAATGTATATATATGGCCATGTCACTATTCTGGATCAAAAGATAAAGCTACCTAAACATAACAGATGAACTGAATGTCGTTCAACAGCAGCCCTGCAGTTCACTCTTTTGAGCTCGAAATTTGAATTGCTTCAGATTCGAATCAAGAGTAACTTCGAACAACAAAACTGTATATTATCTCCTCTACTTTTCAGATATATATCATAATAAGCAGAAGACTTTTCTACAGTGAGTTATAGAAAAATTACTGAGACCGGTACATCGGTAGGGTTATCTGGAGTAGTTTAAGCATACTCCGAATTTCAATAGATTATCAAGCTTTCCTGCCTTGATGGCCAATAGAAAAGTTGTAGAGGACTTCGAGAACTTTTCATCCATATAGTATACCCCTATCTTTATTTCTAACTAACCAAGATTACAACCTGGCAAAGTTGAGCAAACTTTGGCCAGAAATCAAGAATCTTGGTGCTCACCTATGTTGAATCGAAGTTTTATCTTTAAGGAGTCCAAACCTACCAGCACCTGATAGTCGGACTTTCCAAAATATAATGCATCCAATTTTTGTCGTTGTTGGGGATGGTCAAGTATCAAAGTTGATACTGACGGTACTACGTGCCTCACCAAAGAAGATTCTAACCGGTTATTTCCGGATACGTTTATAGGTTGTCCTAGTATCGTTCACTCGCAAACGTATCCTACATGGGTTGCTACTGTAGTCAATGCTGCAAAAGACAAACAATCCCCTTCACACCTTCACACCTCAAGGGCGGCACGGGGAAACACGACATGCAGTCACAATAATACATATGAAAATAAATGCATACGACTCTGGTGTGAGTCGCCCTCGTGCGAGGTCATGTCTCGAGGTACATGGCTGTAAATACGTCTGTACAGCAAAGAATCCCGTACGAACCGGCTTATACATGCTCGGGCATACGTGTTTCGCATGCTCCCTTAGAATATGAATGATTCTAGAGAGGCATACTATCGGGTTATACACCACCGACGGGGGCTCCCACTAACTTTCAGGCACGCTGGGGTACCGCGTGTCATAGGTTCTCAGAAACATAGAAAGTTTCAGAGACTCCTATTAACCTTTCCATGCTAAGCCACAGAAAACTTCCATGCTACCTCTCGCATGGTGAGCTTACCGCAATTGATCTGCTTACGTTGGCGTACCTCACCTCTTACCTGACGTCGGAGCGTCGTTACAGAATTAGTAACATATAAGTTAGTTTACCACCTGTATATCTTATACTAATAATACTCCTTACAAGGGCATATAGCTAATTCCTCACTCAAATCTTTTTTTTTAAAATATGTTCTTTTCAAGTACACTGCTCCCAATGATGCTCTAATACCATGCCTGTGGGGACCGGAATCCCGACCGCCAGGCATCTCATTGGGTGGTGTCGTGCGATGCGACACCCAACAGTATACAAGAATAGAATGAGAACAAATTTACAATACCAAGTCGTTATTGACAAGCACAACGAAAGTTTTAAAAGTACTAACGGAAGGAAAGGGAACTATACATCATAGCTACGCTCTCAGCACTAGCTATACAAAAGCAAAGTCATCTATGTCCTGGATACTTTGCAATAGCAACACGCAATTCACGGCGACGTGCAAGGTTCCCACTCGGCTGTAAACCCTTGAGGGGGTGCAGCATCGTCATTAAACCCGTCATCAGTCGCATAATCTGCAAAAACTCGTTAACTTCAAACGTGAGCATAAGGCTCAACAAGACTAACCCGTCTCACTAGACATATGCAAGGATGAGTACTAAACATAGGTAAGTAAAGCATAAGGACTCGCCTATAAGTGGATCCTTATAGTCATGTTTATTTAGCACCTGACATTCCTCAAGCACGACACATCATGGACTCCACAATCAAATAAGAAATGCTTTGCCGATAATATGATGTGCACAAGGCACATAACGCTATTACAGCTAAAGTTTGGGGAAACTGTAAACTTTTAATTGTACTATCTCTAAGCCAAACAAGGTTGTTCAAGCAATTTGTAACCAATACATCATATTCGTCTGACTTCTTTATTATTTACTACGTCACGATACCGTGAACAAGTGGTACTCTATTACCGCGAGGGACTGTGATTGCAATCAGGACATACCCGAAACAACACGACACATACGCACTTTCTGAAATGCCAGCGAGTACTTACAGCAGTACCTACATAACAGTTCAGTACTAATCGTATATGGCCACCTTTCACTAAACACTCGAATGTCGAACCGGTCGATCCGTCACGAGCACGAGGTCACTGCGTGGGGCGTACTCTGACGTGCCCACAAGCTGATTTACACCTTGCTGCCCTCAACCCACGCCTATAAAACAGAATAGAATGCCTCGACAAACCAGTATCAAGCTACGTCAGTTTACTGGAGCCCATTCCTCCAGTATGTCGCCGGTACAATTCAAGCTTATCCAACAAGACTGCACATGAAATGGTCCTCAATCGACACAAGCAGGGCTACGCACGTGAGACCACGTCTCACTGCATCCTATCCACTGCTCGGTCTCAATTTCATATTCATAAACCATTTTCTTATTCTAAAATCTCCCATGTGATAAATTCCCATCTCGCGAGTAGATTCCAACTACTCGACTTCTACCGAATTCCTATGAGCATAAGCATAGCAGTGTCTACTCAACGGGCCGTAGACCTACCCAAGACACCATAGGATTTGTGGGCCATGCAAGTGGATGTCAAACACCTTAAACATAATGCACAATCATGTGAAGAAGTAAGGTGAATGAAAACTGTAAAATACTGTAAGGGACTTAAATGCAAACCGGGGCTTGCCTGAAAGCGAGTTTGAGTCTATGTTAGTTTCTTGCAGCTGGACCTCCAAGGCTTCCGGCTGCTCCTCGACTTCAGCTACTACACAATATGCATATACTAGGTATAAATGATTTTGTGAATAACTAATATGCTTAAGGTGGGGTGTGTATATTAAGATACAATAAGACAATTAGCTTAATTGACTTTGGGATTTTTATGGTGTATACTAGATATTATGGGGAAGACTCTTGCAAAGAACAGAAGATCATAAAGGATGTCTGTTATTCTTAACAATTATGGTAAGCAATAAGCTTCCTTAAAATTTGGTTGAAATTTTGGAGATGTATTATGGCTACCAAGGGTTGTAGCATGTAGATGGGGTCTCACTGGTTCTAGGAAAATTTGTTTCACAATTTTCTGAGTTTTCTACAGGAAGAAACTGATTTTTAAAGTTTGGGTAAATTTATGGAAATTCATTGTTCCATTTTTCTGAATTTATAGCTACATAGAGGTTTGGGACATAGATCAACCCAGTATTTTAAGTCCAAAGAACTTGAAATTTTTACTGGAGATCACATGTATCAATTATAGGGTTCTGACCAAAATTGCGAATTTTCCAATTAACAGAACTGTAGGAATGAATTCTTTAAGAATTTTGGTTATCTGAATTGTTGAGAAATTTCTATGGCCTTTCCTACAAATCCAAGTGCACCACTGGACAGTATTCTTCATGCTGGTTCTAACAAAATTTATTTGGGAATTTTCGGAAAATTTTACTGGAAGTTATGGATTTTCTAAATTGGGATTGAATCTGGATTTAATTTCCTATTGGAAATTTCAAATAAAAGTGGCTGGTCCCACTTCATTTGATTTCGACCAATCGGATTGGAGCCACATCGGGGGTCACGGGGTTTAACCGCGCAGCCACACCGGATCCTATACGCAACTGATCCCAAGCGAGAGGGTTACGCTGACCGGTGGGGTCCGCGTCTTCGTCTACCTCCAGACGTGGCGGCGCTCCTCGCCGGAAACTGCGGTGGTGCCTCGCCGGAACTGGTGTGTCGACATCCTCTCGGCCTCGCCGTGACTGCTCCACCCTAAAATCGACTGCTCAAGACGATGGTGAGGTCCAATCATGCCGGCGATGGCCGGAGACAGCAGCGCAACGGCGATGGCGGAACTAGGGAGTCGGTCTTCGTCGGAATTGCTTGGGAATGGCTCAATCGACTAGGGAAAAGCTCAGAAAGGTTCCTGGGAACTCCAAGATGATGATTTGGGGGTCAGATTGGGGAGAAATCGTCGGCAAAGTTGAACTCGACGGCGAGGTACGAGTTTTCAATTTTCGGCCATGAAAACTCAAAATACGACCTCATTTCTCAATGGCTTTCTCTCAATTTTTGAGAGGTGATGCGCATGGAGGTCTAGGAGATACTACCTTACTGGATTGACAATTAATCGTATGTAGAAACGGAATTTAAACGGCAATCTATCGATATGGGTATGAACTGTTTTGGGGAAAACTAGAGATAAAGGAGCTAGGAAGCATGACAGTGTCTGGAACTTCACAAGAAGCATCTAGGTACCTTTGCGCACCTTATTGCTTCAAAGAGGAAGATGGAATCAGCCTTGAGTGGTCTGTCCTCGTGGAACAGAAAGCTTCCCTTTGCGACCTCACCCGCGACCGTCGAGGAACTTCGAAATACCACACATATAAGCAGTGAATCAAACAAGCGATTGGACAAGAAGGAAGAGCAACTAGCTGTGCAACCTTTTGCTGTTGGAAGCACTGCGATTCTTTGCCTTGTTTGGCTGGCGCGTCGAGAATGGCGGCGGCGGTGCGGTGCAGTGTCGGAAGAAATAAAACAGAGGCGAGCGCTCGGGGTGGTGTCCACTGCGACCGGGGGAGAGTATTTATAGGCCGGGGAGGAATAGGGGGGACGCCATGAAGCAGGCAGGCGAGCAGCTCCATGGGGGTTTGCATGCTGCACGGTGTCGAGCGGAGGAATGCCGGAAAAACGGCGTGCAGAGCCGCTTCGAGTGAGTCCCACTGACTGGTGGGTCCCACGACCCTTATCCCTGTCCCTCCTCTGCAGACTTCAATTCTCCTACCAAACGGTGTCCAAAAATTCTAGATTTTTGTGGGGAGGATCAAATAAATATCTAGAATTTGATTCTGCTATTGGATTTCGAATTGGAGCAAGTTTCGATTGGATTTCAAATTCAAATTTGAATTTTGATGGAATTCAATGGTGCCACTGTTTTAAATAGCAATTGAGTTCCAAAAATTGTGAAACTATGGGAATAAGTCAAGCAACATATGCTGAACATGAGTGTGTGTTCAAATCTTGATGTTCAATTTAGTTGAACAGAATTCATAATTTGAATTCAAAACATGGTTTGAATTTGCTAAGCGTCTCAATTAAAATAGCAAACGAAGTTCAAAACTTATGAAACTTAGCAGGAAGTCTATTTGGAATATTAGAAAACCATAGAAAATTTTATGGCATCTGAATTGAATAATTTTGACAGGGCCAAATATACAGTAGTATATATTCAATTTATATTAATTTGAATATCTATTTGGTACTGCATATTAAATTGGCCTAGAAATCTTTCTTCAAATAATTCCAAACATTGAAGAGAGGTCAAAAGAATTACTCTAAGTTCATTGGTGAAGTTTATTCCCCATGCTAATAAATTTAAACATGAGTAGAAGAAATGATTTGATGAGAAGGGTTAACAACCAATTTACAACTGAACCTCATATGAAGTAAAATGTGGGATTTTACAGTAAAGCATTGTTCAATATAGAAATTTCATTCATAGCATATTGTAGTTTCTTATCAAGATCATCACAAGTAGAACAATGCAAATCAATTGTATAACAGCAAGCATCTATCAAGTTCTTATCATTTAGTGCAGCAAGCTCTCTGTTATTTTCAATTTCTAACTCAAGTTTATCAAGTGTGGAGGTGTGTGCACTTCTTAGAGAGGAGAATTGTTCATATATTAAATCACATGAGGAACAAGAATCATCACTAGGAATCAAAGATTTCAAATGATTAATTTCAAATTCTAGTAACTCTATTATAACAGCATTGTCCCTAAGCTTTTTGTCTTTTTTCTTAACTATAACAGTGGCACGAGAAATAACATCACACATTTCTTCGCAAGTTGGACATACCTCTTCATTGTCGCTGTTGTGTTCTGCCTCCTCCATACTTGATCTTGACTTGCCCGCCATGAAGCACAAGTTTGTCAAATCATCTTCATCTTTGTCACTTCCAATGTCCACATAGCTCGAGCCAAGTTCTTGAAGTGCGGAGATAAAGCTATTCACCAATTGGCGTCCTATAAAACCCTTCCTTTCCTGTTGTTATTTACAGTGGAGGGCTTCGTCCTTGTTTGCTTTTCATCACGGGAAGTAGTATGTGAAAGGTTAGGGCAATCCGTGTGAAAATGTCCTTTCTTACCACATTCGAAGCATCGTTGAGGTCCGGCACTCCTTATCCTTCTAGTTCTCAAATTTTGCATTGCTTTTAAGAACCGAGTAGAGATGAGTGCAAGTTCTTCCTTTGGAAACTCTTCAATCTGTTAAAGGGTTAGAGAGGACAACAATGCAAGTGTTCTACAAGATGATGATTGGCCGGAGCTAGGAATGTCACATTGAGAAGCAACTGCAAGAGATTTGTTGGGGTTCTTACGTGAGATTATGTCAATTTCATGAATTTTCAAATTAGAATATAGAACATCTAATGTAAGGGTACTCATGACAGTAGATTCACAAATATATGTGACTTTCATCTCTCAAATTGACATATGTAATGCACTTAACAATTGCCTAGCATTTTTAGCATCTGAAAAAATAACATTGACACTACGCAAATTGTTGAGAATTTTATTAAAGCAAGCAAATAAATCACAGATGGACTCACCTGATTGCATCTGAAAACGCATGTATTCCTTTTTGAACATATCTTGCCTTACCTCCTTGATCATGTTGGATCCTTCGTGGTAGTGGCAAAGTGCTTTCCACACATCATATGCAGATCGGAGGTGTGCAACACAGTCAAAGTCGCTTTGAGTTAGTCCTTGCATGATCAAGTTTGGAGCCTTGTTGCTGTTGTCGACATCTCTCAGATTAGTAGATGTAACTTGATCGTTTGGCGGCACTTCGTAAGGCTCGTACACCTTTTTCCCATATTGCAAAGCATTGCGCCTAGATGAGAGCCTCCATGCATACCTTCCAAACCTGAAAATCAATGCCACTAAACGCACAAGGTTTAACAGAGTATTTCCCCATGATGATTGTTCAAAACACGTGCAAATTACAAAGATTAAATCACCGATGCTCTGATACCAATTGTAGGATCAAAGAGCACGTGAAAATCTACCGGAGGGGGGGGGGGGGTGAGTGGTAGATTACAGCTATTTCAGCGGAGGTTACAAAAACCACTCAACATAAAATTAATCCGTTAAAGAAATTGTGTGTGCAACTAATATAAAAGTGATAAATTGTGACAAAACCAGAATATATTGTGGAGAATCAAGTAAAGAAGATGTCATAACAATAATAACAAAAACCCGTCGATAAAACACATGTTACGATCGAAAGATCGAACAAAGGTCAATCTGTTCTACCCGATAAAAATCAGATCTACAACACTGCAAAAGAAACTCGTGTAGATCAGAAACCACAAATCCAATGACTATGAAATTTTCACAGATGATAGATAATTAAGTTGCGAAGACAACCCAAAAATAATCACTTCAATTGGATATGTAAAACTCGAGTTATGATAAATCCACCTGAGCAAGGTACTATGCAGAAACTCGATGAGAGAAACTTGTCTGAAACAAGTCGTACGAACAAGGAACAAAAGTTCCTTTAAAATATGATCTTTATTCAATAGAACACAAGAGAAACAACCCAAAATTCGTCTACCACGAGCTCTGGCCTCCCTTGCTATATAACCAGCATTGAGGCCAACCCAAACCAAACTAGGACTCATATCCTACTCAGTTTCCACCGAAACTACTCAAGACTCTTCCATACGCAGATAGAAGCAATCTTAAGACTTCCAAATATCTTAGGAACATATCCCACATTCCAAAAACAACTCAACTTCATGACCCACACGAAAACCTATCATAACCAACTCAAATCTTTCTATATTTGAGTCAAACCAGACTCAGCCGCAGCCTGAGTCCATAACCTAGTCGGTTGGACCTTTCCGACAAATTCTTTATGTCCAAATCTGTTCATCACGCCTTGGAACCATGCAGCCACGTCCATGCACTCAATGCACATGTGCAAACATCTTCCAACAAATTCCACGATAGCTTCATATTCATTGTTCTTGATTCAAACATGTTGCACAACCTCCCGATCAACTCAACCACAATTCCTCCCGAACTTGGTTGTTGAACCTCATCTTCTCCCTAAGACTAGTTCAATAGATCCCGTCACCAGCCATGTCTTAACCACAAACAACACCTGCACATGAATAAGCAACAAATTCTTTTGAGCACAAGTCCTGAACTTGAATCCTGTTAGTCCAAAACCACAACACCTTACGTGAGCACCTCACATAAGAATGTTGCAAACCATAGAAAAATGATATCAGCCATAACCACCAAAACACACCAAAAACGTAGTCAAAGAATACTTAGAAAACTTTCCTTAAGTGTAAAACAATTTCAAAACATTGCAAGTAAAAAGCAGAACCATTACAATCTAGCTCCGGACCTTGCCAAAGCTAACCGGACCTTGAACCGGACCTTATCAAAGCTAGAAGGACCTAGCGCCGGAGCTACCCAAAGCTAGTTGGACCTAGCGCCGGAGCTGGCAAAAACATGTCAGACCTAGCCATAGCATGTCGAACCTAGACAAAGAAGTCAGACCTAGCCAAGACAAATCGGACCTAGCCAAGGCAAGTCAGACCTAGCCAAAATAAGTCGGACCTAGACAAAGAAGTCAGACCTAGCCAAAGTAAGTCGGGCCTTACGTTGGACCTCGCCGGATCTACCCAAAACAATTCAGACCTATTGTCGGACCTTGCAGGAGCTCGGACCTAGAGACGGACCTTGTTGAGACGGGTGTTTTGGAAGTATTAAAAACTTTTATCGTCACAACCAATGTATTCAGCACACATAGGTCTGAAAAGTTCAGCTGGTCAAACACCACCTTGGGCATCACACTCACACTTTCTCCAAGGTCACAAAGTCCCTTGTCAAAGTAGTGAGCTCCAATCGAGCAAGATATGAATGGATATCCAGGGTCCTTCAGGCAGTTACCTTCGCGTAGAGAAATCATGATGACATTTTTCGCGGGAGGTTTAGAATGTCCTAGCATCTTACCAATGTGCACTGGTGGAATAACAGCTACCAGTTGAGTCAACTGAGTTTCCAGCATCTTGTTGAAGCTCAGTTGATAATCAAAAGTTGAGGATAGTCCTTCAATATTGGCATTTATTCATTCTAGGGTCTTGTCATTAGCCGAGAGCTTCTTTGATAGGGCATCATTGATCTTTAGTTGGCTAATGGCAAGCTCTCTCAAGTTGGGTTGATTTCCATTGTTGCTATTGTTGTTGTACCCTCCTTGAAAGAATCTGCGCGGTTGGCCCCACCCTTGACCTCCTGGACAATAGTCATTGTTGTTCCCATTGTTGGCTACTCATAAGGCATCCTCACGGGTTTCTAGGTAGACATTGCCCAAATGGCCCGTGTTTCCACAGGCTCCACATGTGATGTGAGAGTCTAGGGCATAGGCATTGCCACATACGTCCCCTTTGTCTTGTCTATCTATCTTCGTCATGAGGAGGTTCGATTTAGCAGTGATCATGTCCACCTCATTCAAGGTGTGCATGCCTTGCTGACGGGTATGGAGACGCTCGTTGTTCCAACCCATGTTTGACACCATCTTCTCAATTAAGTCTTTGGCATTGGGCACCATCAATGAGAAGAAGTCACATCCAATAGTAGCACCGAAATGGTCACAGGCGGAAGGGATCAGGGCATTGGACTTGCCCAACAGAAAGAACTTGGCGAGGAATGTCGTAGAACACTTCTTTCAAGTGTCTACAACACTTCTATTTGCGTAGAACCACTGCTTCGCCCTCCCAATAAGGGAGAACGGAAACAGCCTAAGACGGACGACATCAGGAGATACGTACTTGAACTTAAAAGTGTTGCAGATCTCAAGGAACTATTGCAAGTGAGCAATTGCATCCTTTTTAGACTTCCCACAAAACGGGTTGGCTTGCACCATAGTGATCAGGCCAGTATTGATTTGAAAGTTCACGTCTCCTATGTTAACAGTGGGCCCAACAGACACATTGTTAGCAGAGGGAGCCAGAAACTCACGAAGGGTCTTCTGGGCCATTGGAATTTCGGTTATTAGAGCAGTAGTGTTGGCTTGCTTTGGTACTCGAAGCTTCTAAAGAGTAACAAGTCGATCTCTTAGAAGGGATTCGGGATCTTCAACAAAGTTTTCTGGCAAGCGGAAACCAGACATACACTACCCTGTTTTCATATAAAATGCAAAAACATAAAGGGTTATCCTACTAAAACCTACCTAGGGTCCTATCCTTTTCAACCAATCATGCAATACTTCGGTTGCCTTCCTCGGCAACGGCGCCAGAAAGGCTTGTTGACGTTTCTTATGTCACAGCTAAAAATCCACAAGCGCGCGGAAACTATCAATATAGCATTTCCTCTTGAAAGAGTATTCCAAGGGTGTCATTTATATTTTCCCAAAGGAAGGCTAGGTGGAAGAGTAGCAATCATCAAATGGAGGGGATAGGTTGGTCTAGGTGGGGTTCTAGTAAGGATGGGTAATAGATAGGTGAGGTAGTGTGACACACACAAGAGCATTCTATCATGAGGGAAATAAATTGGTCAAGAGGGGATACGCTAAGAGTTATGTAGATACTCCTACTATGCTTCTAGTATACATATACATATCCTAGGTTAGATACTAATGATTATATCAATGGTGAAAGCTCATGCTATGTCGTTCAACACATCGGGCATGGGTTTACCCCTAGCAATACTAGGACGACTCCCGCAAAGAACATGTGGCATAGACGAACGTGGAGGATTAGAAGGACATATAGGGTTGTCACCACCTACTGCCTACCTCTTCAATCTGTGGGTCTACGAGACATCCAACGTTACCTAACTATCCTAGCACCAAGCCATCATATTAAGTAAATACCTTAAGAGTCATGACACAAGCCATCTTAAGGCAATGACTATCCTAAATATCATTGAACCATTGTTGAGACATAGCATAAGTTATTCATATCATCATGATCATATCATAACTAATTAGACTATAGTGGGGGTTTGTACTGTTTATGATGATAGAATAATATTTTTATGGCGTGATCATAAAGATTACTCCTACCACATACATGGAATCCACAATCAAACAAGAAACGCTTCATCCAAGTATATGAATAAAAAAGACCAAAGATAATATATTTTTAATAACAAAGTCACAAATACAAATAGGAATATGAGAGCCATACCTTTCCCAATTGGGAAGAGACTCCTTCCACTTCTTTCCTACTTGGACTATGGACTAGAGGCTCTCCTCTCTATAGCCTAAACTCCTCTAAACTAATGCAGAGTTGTTGATACAATAGAATAAATATTCAAGTGGTGTGTGTGTGAAGTGAGGGTAGGGTGTCCTATTTATAGCTGGAGAAGGTTCGGATCCCGCCACAAAAAGCGTGTGAATCTGACTTCATCGTGATAACCACAAGGAGTCAACACGTGGAAGCTGATCGAGTTTGGCGCTAGGAAGGGGTTGGTCGAACCTCCTAGTCGGCCGAACCGAAAGTTCGACCAATTCCAGTGTGCTTCCTCGAGGTGACTTCCAGGTGGTTCCCATTGACTGGTATGGGTGATACACTGTTGGATGGCCTCAGATACTCCTGTTTGTGGGACATTTGATCCATGTAATGCCACATGTCAGCGGTTGATTGGCTGGGATGATATTTCATATGATTGCTCCCCCTCTTTTACCTCATTTCTTGCAATATATGTCTGCATGCACTATTTTCCCAAGGACAAGTGGAAATAGGTTAAATTGAAAGGTGATGTGTGCAAGAAATGGTATTTCCTTCACATAATTGAGTTATATTGACAGGTTAAATTGGTATATAACACCCGTCAACAGGCGGCGCGGGTGTTCTCTCCGCTCGTAATTGTCTCTCTTGCCGCTCGGTTTGAAGAGAGGAAGGAGAGAAGAGAATGATTCTAGGGTTTCAGAGACAAGAGACCAAAATGGAACATATTGGCATTTATGCCTTCGATGTTTCTGCTCGACCATCGGATTAGATCATCCCAAGTATAAAGGCTCCGGCCAACCTGAGTCGTTGGATCTAAATTCAACGCTCAAGATGCGCTACACATGCGCCGCATGCGTCAGTTGGTCTTGCGGCCCAGGCGGGAGTCGCCATGGGCCAAGTGGGCTGCCCCTTTTATTTTCTGAGTATTTTTGTTTTCCAGCTTTGGGCTGAATCAGCCTTGGGCTGAGTTTAGCGGGTTGCTGCACATGGGAATTATTTTCTATTTACTTAGTTCTTTTAGCTATTGGGCCGAGCTTTGGTGGGCTGCGCATAGGGAAATTGTTTTCCCATTTTCAGAATACTTAGAACTTTGGGTCGAGTCAACTTTTGGGCCGCACAATTTATAAGATTTTCTGAGCACCGTAGTTTAGGGCCTTGGGCCAGAGACTAAGGTTTGGGCTTTTGACATTTGCAATGAAGTTTTGGGATTTCCATCTCTGGACTGAAATGTAAGTGGGCCAAAATTGGAATGTGGGTTTTTCAGTTTTCTGTTTTTTTTTACCGGTGAAAAACTGCAAGGGAGAACCCCGACAGCCATAAAACATATATTATAAGAGACGAGGTAACAATGAGTTACAATAGCTCAACAGAGCTTGACTAGGTGTTCCATAGGGAGGAACGTCCTTTACAAACTCTGAAGCCACAAGAGCACACTGGCCCTATCCCCCGGCTTAAAACGGCAGGCCTGAAGCCTTGTAGAAGCAATGAAGGATCACTTCCAGGCGTTTACTGAGGGAGTAGAGTTTCTGAAAATGACATTGTTACGAGCAATCCAGATCTTCCAGACCGCTATGGAGAAGGTTTCCATGAAGGCGCGACGACCCCAGCTGGGCTTGGCTTTTTGCAGGGTATGAAAGAAGGGGATGTCGTGGTCCCAGTGAATCCCAAGGACATTCCAGCATGCCATGCTGAAGGAGCAGTTAAAGAAGAAATGGTACATGAGTTACTCCACATTGTCAGCACAAAGCACGCAGGTGTAGTCGTTCCCGTCAATCGTGATGTTTTTTCTCTTCAGGAGGTTGTGTGAGTTGAGCCGGTCTCGAAACATCAGCCACATGAAGATCTTTATTTTCTTTAGCACCTTTGAGGCCCAAATCCAGCTAAAGGGTGTTGGTGGGTTGATGTGTTTGTAATAGTTGTTGTAAATAAGCTTGGAGCTGAAAGTTCTTGTTCCCCCGATTGGAGTCCACTCATCCTGTGCAGTTTCCTGTGTGAAATTACCTCCAGCATGGCCTCCGGATTGGCCAGTTCCAATAGTGCTTTCTCCGACAATGGTTGAAAAAAGTGATTCTGATGGTCTAAGCTGCTGGGGTATTGGGCCATTGAGATGTTGGTTCTTTTTGCGAAGGAGTCTAAACGGGGCATGTTCCTTCTGAGGAGGTGGCCTTCCCACTGATCCTGCCATAGTCGAATTGTGTCCCCTGCGGCAGTTTTGACTTCAAAATTCCTGAGAAAAGAATCAGATAGGCTCACAACATCCCTCCACCAGAAGGATCCTTTTCCTTTTGTGCTGTGGGGGGGGGGGGGGTTTACCATTTCTGCAATAGCACTGATGGATGACGTGAACCCAGGGGATGTCTGCTTTGTTATAGATTTTCCAGAGGAATTTCATGAGCAAGGTTCCATTCATTGCAGTGAGGTTTTTCAGACCCATGCCTCCATTTTCCTTTGGTGTTGTAACTTGGTTCCAGGCCATCAGGGGCCGGCCCTTGCCAGCGATGTCCGAGCCACTCCATAAGCATTGTTTTCTGGCTTTGTCAATAGCTTGAATGACTGACTGTCTCAATTTGATGGTACACATCGCATAAATTGGGATGGAGGATAGAACGCTGTTGATGAGTGTGCATCGACCAGCCAATGACAACCATGTTGCTGCTGCAGTTAGCGTTTTTTGCACCCTTAAGACAAGCCCTTCAAAGGCATCTACTTTGGGTCCGTTGAGGGTCATCAGCAGACCTATGTAAGTAAATGGGAATGAACCAATAGTGCAATCCAGTGTGGCTGCTAGAATTGTGGCCTCCTCTTCATCAGTGTTTATTGGTGTTAAGCTTGATTTTGCCCAGTTCACTCTTAGCCCTGTAGCTCCCCCAAAGGATTGTAGTAAGTTTTTCAGAAAGAAGAGCTGTCTCTGGTTGGCTTTGAGGATTAGAATAGTGTCATCTGCATATTGTACTACCGGGAAGTCCTCGTTCATTTCTTGATGCAGTGGCAATGATAGAAGCCCCAGGTCCACTGCTTTGTTAATTAAAATTTGTAGAAGATCTGCTGCCAGTACAAATAGCAGGGGGGCTAACGGGTCCCCCTGCCGAACACCTCTTCTGCAGTGAAAAGTCTTTCCTGGCACCCTATTGAGAAGAACTGAGGAGGTGGCAGTAGATAGAATATCTGTTACCCATGTGATCCACTGTTCAGGAAAATCCAAAACTCGCAGTGTGTGTATAATGAATTCATGTTCCACCCTGTCAATGGCTTTTTCGAAGTCCAGTTTGAGTACTATGACACCAGTGTTGGTTTTTTTTGCATTGATAGAGGTACTCATAGACCCAAGCCATGCAGTCCTGGATGGTTCTTTTCTTGATGAAACCATATTGATTTTTGTGGATAATGGTTGTGATGACTTCCTGCAATCTAACTGAGAGTATCTTAGTGATCAGCTTGATAGTGGAGTTCAGAAGTGATATGGGCATGTAATCTATAACCCTGCAAGGATTATTGACCTTCGGGATGAGAGCGATTAAGGAACTATTCAGAGGCTAGATACTGATGTTGCCATTAAAGAAGTCCGAGCACATCAGATAAATTTCTTCCTTAATGATGTGCCAGCATGCCTGAAAGAATTTTGTGTTGAACCCATCTGGACCTGGGGCTTTGTCAATTGGCATGTTTTTGAGTGTGGCATCAATTTCCTCCCTGGTGATCGAGTTGCATAATGTATGTAGATGTTGTTCAGGCAGAACCCAATGGTGGATTTGTGTCCATTGTTGAGTCGGGGCAGATTGCCCTAACCTTTCAAAAAATTCCTTCCAGAGGGCTGAGGCCTTGTGCCCATGATCCACCAGCTCCACTCAATGGTCATCTTGAATGACTGATATATTGTTTCTCCTATATCTTTCTGTTGCTGCAGCCAAGAAGAATTTGGTTGGCTCATCACCAAACATGGCCCAACGCTCTGTATAACGTTGTCTCCAGTAGTCATTGTGTTGCTTTAAGAGCTGAGTGAGTTGACGTTTGATCATGTTTCTGAAACAGGTTTCCTGCAAGTATAGTGTCCTCTGCTCCTCCATTATTTCCATGATTAGAATAACTTCGTTGCATCATTTGATCAGTTTTTTCAGCCCACCTAGTGATCCGCTCCACTTGCGTAGCTTGTATCTCAGACGTTTTAATTTAGCAGAAACTCTCCTTGCACTACCAAGCAGAGGCTGGTGCCACGAGTCCTTGACAATGGTGAGAAATTGTGGATGTCTGAGACAGTAGTTTTCAAAACGAAAGCATTTTGATTTAGGTATGGTGGTGCATATCTGAGTTACTAGTGGGACATGGTCTGATGTGTCCCTGGCCAGTGGCCGAAGTGAGGAGTTGGGAAATGATAGGGACCACTGCGTTGAGGTAAAGCACCAATCCAGTTGCTCAAGTAGAGGCGATTGTTTATTGAATCTTCTGGGCACCAGTCGTTTAAGGAAAGAAATGCCAATATGTTCCATTTTGGTCTCTTGTATATAGAAGATATTGCACTCCTGGACCTCCTCTATTTTGGATCTGACTGCTTGCTGCTTAGCAGTGTTATTAAGACCACGAATGTTCCAGTTGAAGACATTCCTGTTATGGTTTATGTTGTGCACCATAAATAATAGTTAGGGATGACAGAGCAGTCCGAGAAGTAATCCCGACTGAGTGAATGAGGATGTGGCCTATGAAACTAAGGTCGGTGTGCAACGAGGGCCAACTAACAAACCAGTAATCAGAGAGACAGATGAGCCAAGCAGCATAGAAATAAGTCACAGCCAACAAACTCCAGAAAAGACTAACTGCCATAAACTGAGTTTCCGGCCACCGGCCCATCAAAATGCGGAAGTGTTCCCAACAGCGCATGTTCCCAACGGAGCATACCACAAAACAACAGCCAGTACTGTTCAAAACAACCACACTACAATTCCAATCAACAGCTTCCCAAAAGACGAACCCATCAGCAACGTAGCAGCCCACAGTGTGCCCGGTGCCCTCCACTCCCTGCAATTCAAGCTTGATGTACTGCATCGTCATTTAGCTCCGGGAGGGACATCATCTGGCGCGCCACCTCAGGGGGAACGACGCACTCGTTTACCACCATCGCCTTTAGCACATCAGTGGAGAGTTCAGCGTAGGGACGGTAGGAGTCAAGAGAGTCAAGACTGAGGAATTTGATTGGACCTGGAAAGAGATTGAGTGCTAGCGTATCCTCAGATGTACCAGCATCAGGGCCATCCTCCTCAGCAGGTGGAGGCGTGGTCCGATGTCCCCGCATGAGCATTTGGAGCCGAGGGCTCCTCCTTTGTTTGCTGGGTTCCAGTGATCCGTTGGAGTAAGAGGGTCCAACAATCTCCTCTATTGCCGGTTTCAGGGCCTTGGTTTGTTTTCCTTTTATCTTATCTGCAACAGCAATGGGCTCGGTAGTGATATCTTTGATGACCACTAAGCAGTGGCCAGAACTCTGCTCCCTTGTCTGCTGATCAGTGGAGTTAGAGAGCGACATGGTGATGACTTTATTGAACCCCCCTTTCCCATTGGGTTCATTGAACTGGACGTTCCACCATGCACAGGGGGAGTTCGGGAAGGCCACCTGGAGCATTCTTCTCAGCCCCACCGAGTCCATGGGGCGAAGCCAGTCTGGTTGCTGTGTAACATCCTCCGGGTTGACCAGTGAGAAGTTATGTTGCTCCATCCTTGAAGCTCTGACAGCCGGTTCAGTCGTGTTCGCATCATTTGAAGCTTCCTCTTGAGGTGGGGTGTCAGAGAGGACGTCCATCTCCTGGTGCAGTGGGGGCTGCGGCGGCCCCCATGGTTCCCATCCATCGTTGTGCTGCTGCTGTTGCTGTTCATCAGGCACCGGCCATTAATCATCATCTTCCGGCTGTTCCTCAGGTGATTCTTGAAGAGGATGAGGATTGCCATTCGGTGGCAGGTCATCTTCCGGTGGGATGCCCCAACCATCTACTTCCCCAAAGCCAATCGGGGCAATCCAGTTGAGAATGTACACCGGGCAAGACCAGGAACACCCGACCCCATCCCTGGTGCCTTGACGCAGGACTAAACTTCTGGGGACGAACCTTGCATTGGTGTAGAGACATTTGACCAAGATGAAGCCCAGAGCCCTAGAGCTTGTGTGCCACTGAAGTAACTTGCCAAAACCAGAAACTGCTAACTCAATAGCTTCAACCGTCCTATAGTCCAGTGGAAAGCCCAAGATCATAAACCAACCAACACAACCAAACTCATGAGTCCGGCGGTTTCTGCCAAAGTCGTGCCTGATGAAGGACACACGGACTCCATCTACCACGATTGGCTCTCTCATCACAAGCAAGTCTCTAGACAAGCTGGTCTAGAATGCAAAAAGAGCTATGCCCAGTGGGGTGAGACAGGAGTGAGTAACGGTGATAACCATGTCTTGCAGAAGGAAGTTTCGGATCCGTAGCTTGAAATCATCGTACTGATCTTCCTGCAGCACGCGCTCAGTGTCCACCGCCACAACAAATTCTTCATGAGCCGGGTGATGGTGACTGGGAAGGTGCACCACCATCCTAGGCAGCCGGTCTGGGCCTCCGTCAGTGAAGTCGAAGTGTTGGTTCGCCAGGAACCTCGAGGGATCAACCGAGAAGTTGGCCATGAGGCTAAGAGAGTTGGCCGGCGAAAGAGCGGCGGAGACGGATGTGGAGTGCAGGATACAGAGGAGCCAGGAAGACGGAGCGGCAGGGGAGAAGTTGAGGGGGTGGTTGTGGTTGTGAATGACGATGGCAAATGCTGATTCTGTGTAAAGGCCAGAGGCCTTAATGGGGGGCGTGCTTCTCTTGCGCCAAACCAGAGAAATTCTGGCGGCCGAGAGGCAGAACCGTCTAATATGCCCATATCTAAAACAAATATTGCAACGAATCTTATTGCGGCATTGGAATATCAAATGAAATGGACTGAGGCATTTATAGCAGCATTTCCCATCGGGCTGCTGAGTGCCATGATCGCCTGGCCGCCTCAGCTCCCTGCTCTGATCGCTATCTTGTCGACGGAGGGTTTCCTCGGGACCTTGCGAGACTGTGGCCTTAGGAGCTCTATCTCCCTTCGGGCGAGAACACTCGCCGACCTCCCACTTAGTAGAGCTAAGCCTAGGGTGGCTACTGCTCAGAGCGGTCGCATCAGGGGCATGCGCTGAGTTGTTGATGCTCCATTGAACCGGAGGCCAGTGAGACATGAATGGAGTGGGATCAGACTTCCCATTGTCCACCCGCGAATTCAAAATGTTGTATTGTTTATCGTGCCACATACCTTCGTTCACGGTGGTCGGTGAATGAATTCCGATGATCTTCCGATTAGCCGGAAAGCAGAGTCCGGCAACACTTGTTGGGGCTTGAAGAAGATTGCAGAAATTTTTTCCCAACCACAACCCTTTTACCGTTGGGGTTGCCTTTTTTGCTGGAGAACCTCGCCGGATTGGGGAGGCGAAGGAGACCCGCCTGTTTGCTGGCTTCTTGCGTGAGACCAATGTCCAGCTTTCCTTCTGTTCCTGCTCCCACTTCTTGTATTTAGAGATCCAATCCGGTCCACCCTTGTGCCATAGATGAAAGTACACATCAAAGGTTGGTGTGGTGATCCTTCACTTTGCATTGATCAGCAGTCCCACTTGCTTGCTCACCACGGAGAAGCGAAACGAATGCTCTTGCAGTTGTTGGACATGAAAATCCCATGGTGAACAACCCAACACCGAGCAAAGAGCCCATCCAATAGCACTCTCCGGGAGACGAAAAGTGTACCTTCGAAAGACTGCAATCATGAGGAAGGAACCCTTGGGCGAAGACCCCATGTGATGAACCGTGGAGCGGAGCTGGCGGTGAACTTCTTGTTGGAATATCTCGCCGGGACGAAGATCCCAGTCACCACTGGTCGGCAGGGGTCGATCATCACCCATGTTGAGCAAGTCGACCAGTCCCCAGCAGCACTAGAGGCTAACAACGCGTCCATGGTGGCGAGCAAGGGGAGGTGGTGGAGGTGGCGGAGGCGCGGCGTACGGAGGAGCGGGAGCGAGAGCAAGCCATCCCGTTATCACAAGAGCTTACCGAACAACAATTGTTTCAGTTTTCTGTTATATTCCAGATTATTGGCCTTTTGGCTGAAAACAAATATGGGACATGTTAGTATGGGCCAAAATGTCATTTAGGACCACAAAATTAATTAAGTGGATACAATTTTATAAATTATTTTTTTAATACTTTAATGATTATTTTATAGCTGCTTTGCTTTCGGTTTACATTAATTTAGTATTAACAATTTTCTTGTCCACTTAATTTATTAAGTCATTTTATGTGGAATTATGAGTACTTAAGCAGGTTTGTTAGGAATTAACTTAAGCTTTCATCTTTAATTATGTAGTGGTAATTTCTTGAGTAACCAACGCGAAAAATAAATTTGCCATATTTTAATATTATTAGTGATGGTAATTTTATTAAGTAACCAACGCGAAAGATAAAGTTACCACATCTAAGTTTCTTGTAAGATGACTTAAGATTATTTAAGTACATGAAAATTTTGTTGAGTAACAACACGAAATGCAAAATATAACATCTCTAATTATTTAAGTTCGTTGAGAATTTCATTGAGTGAACAACGCGAAAGGTGAAATTTGTTATGCCCTTAGTTTTGTATTTTGTCGAGTAACCAACGTGAAAGATAAAATATGTCTTTTATGTCTATTTATGTTCATGCATTTACTTATTTTGTTTATGCTGTATTATGAAGGTTCCTCCTTTTTGACTTCCGTACTGAGATTCTTTTCTCCAGATGACCACCTTACTAACAATAACTACAAAGCTTGGCGAAATAAGTTTGAAATTTCTTTGGCAATTTTGAATTAGTTTTTGCACTAACGTGCCCACATCTCATTGAGACTATTCTTCCCGTTATTTGTGATAGGGAAACCGAGGAGGCTTCCAATGTTACGGTGAAAGCTTATGATCAAGACTACTTTCGATATGACGTCGCTTGTGCCAAGTGGTCATTTTCAAATAAGAAATTCTTATATGTTATTAAGGGCTCAATGACCAAGGGTGTTCGGGGAGAAGTTGCTGAATGCAACACTGCTTTTGAGTACCTCCTTAAGATACAGAGCACTTTATCGGCTCCTACAAAGCTACGTCAAGCTCTCTTTTGAAGAAGCTTGTCACTGAGAAACACAATGAAGGTGATGTGCATATGCACATTCTTAGTATGACAGACATTGCTACTAAGTTTAAAATAATGTACATGGGGTTGAATGATGAGTTCCTTGTGAATCTTTTCTTCTCCTCACTACCTGAAGAATTTGAGTCGTTCATCATTGATTATAATTCTCAGTCAGAGTAGTGGGATCTTGAGAAATTGATAGCTATGTGCATTCAAGAAGATGAGCGCCTTAAGGCCCATTGTGTTGATGACTATATCAACTTTGTGAATGTTAAATATAAGGGCCAGAAGGACTTTTTTAGTTCTCCTAAGCCATCTTTTAAGGTTCATGGCATTCCTCACAATGATAAGAGTAAGATTGAGGGTCAGTTCCCATAGCAGCAGCATCCTCGAAAGGATGTGAAAGTGGGTAAACATCAGTGCCATTTCTGTATAGATGTAGGACATCAGGAGGACTCCTTGGGCTTTCTTAAATTGTGTTGTAAGAAAGGTAAGTCCTATTATATAAGTTAATGAATCCTTGTTTCAGATTCTTTTCAATCTACTTGTTGGATTGACTTAGGTGCAATCTTGCACATTTTGTGAAAGGGATTAGGATCGAGGAGGATCCTAAGAAGAGGGGAAAGGGCCATTGGAGTCGCTGATGGTCATGAAGTTGAGTTGAAGTCTTTTATGATTTCTCATTGTTACTTAGGTATAGTTTTGTCTTAGGCTTCATTATGTACGCCACGATAAAGAAAATTCGATTATGTACGCATATTTGGATAATATATGTTTTATTATGTATTATTCATTATTATCTTCACATGTGGCATTTGTTATCCATGCATGATCATTTTGTAAGTAATTATTCAAATTTCCTCACATATTTCAAGTGCATAAGAATCAATTCTCAAACATATTCGAATTATGTTATTGTCTTTTAGGCCATATCACGAGGGGGAGAATTGAATATTAGTTCTTCATCAATTTTCTTTTCCCCATTAGATGTTCGGATTCACAAGAATGCATTGATGAAAGATGTTGATCTTAGTCTCCATATTTGTTATGATCCATTCATAACATGGATGACTAAACACATATATTTTATCCAATCACTCTTCTTTTCAAAGAATTGGATGGTTTTCTGTATTAAGTGGTAATATATGATTGTAAACGGGAGTGCTATCATCGGAATACCCCTGCCATCATATTTCTCAACCTTTAGCGAGGTTCTACGGAAAAATGACGTAATGATTAAGCAAGTATCAACAAAATGGTGTGCGTTAATTAAGTATGTTAAGTCAGCATGTAAGGCACCATTTATGAAATGTGGACAGGACGTAAGCCCTACTTGAGCTATTCGTATGTACGAGGCTGTCCTGTTGAGGCTAATAAAATAAAAATGCTGGTAAGCTGGATTGTAAAATGATAAGTTGTCATTTTATTGACTATTAATATAAGAGTAAGAAGTATCATTTATACCGTCTAGATATTTATACAAGTTATACTAGTGAGACAAGTCATCTTTAAAGGATGCCATGTTCAGGGGGAGCATGGTAAGACGAGAAATTGTACAATCTCTCGCTACCTACTGTTGTTGAATCACCAATGTCTATGGCTAATGATTCAACACATGTTGTTGGTTCTTCATCGGTAAAAAAAAGTAAGACGGGCTTAGTCTTTCGAGTCCACTAAGTCTGTTATCACCGATGATGAAGATCGAAAATAGCCTCAACCTAACAATAATTTGCAAATTATGAGATCTACTTGAGTGAAGAATTATAAATGGCGGGTGATCCCACCTCATTTGAAAAATACTCTTAAAGGACCTTGATCATTTGAACGGAGTGAATCCAAATCGGATGGGATGAGGTCCATCGACACCAATAAGATCTAACATCCAGTAAGAATTCCTAAAGGAGCAATACAGTAGGTTGTAGTGGGTCTACACGATTGAGCATGACTCCTAAGGGATAATCAAGTTTAAGATCAAACTTGTGGTGTAAAGCTTCACTCAACTAAGGATTCCTTTGGAATCGTTAAGTCATCAGTAGTGCATTATAACTTGGTTTTGCATCGAATTGATGTAAAACGACGTTCCTCAATCGGGATCTATACGTGACATAACCGTAGAGTTTTGTCATTAAGAGTAATAAACTCTTATGATACCACTAAAGTAGTCCATTTCAGATTTCAGTAAGCATTGAGAAAATTATCTTAAGAGCAATGAGATTATCAAAAAGTTTGGGTTATCATCAAGAATTAGAAGGACATTTTCATCTATGTTAAGTTGCAGATGGTACGTTACTCATTAGTATTGATACACTGCTATAAGAAATTAAGAGATTTGTCCTTCAACATCATATGAAGGATTTAGGTGAACAATCCTACGTGTTAGGAGTCAGAAATTCACATTGATTATAGTAAGGGGGCATCAATCTTAACTCAGAAGACATACTTAGTGTACTTGAGAAGTACGATGAGTATGTGATTAAAAATACGCCTGCTTAGATAGTCAAGGATGATAAGTTTGAGAATTTTGTATATTTTCGGAACCAATAAGAGGTCGACCATATGAGTTCTTTTCTATATAGTTCTGCTGTTAGAAGTTTAAAGTATTCTCAATGAAGTATTTACCCTGACTCCACGTTTGTAACAGGGATACTTAGTAGATATTAGGCTAAACCAGTGGTTGATCACTAGAAGACATTTAAGAAATCATTCAAGTATGTGCGATGCACATCAGGCCTCATGTTATTGTATAGAAAGAAAAACTCACTCGAGGTAGTAAGTTATTCAATTTTGTTTTTGCAGGTTGTGTGGATTCTAAGAATTCCACTTCAGCTTACAAATCCACCCTCGCGAATGGAGCTATCTCATGGAACCGCTCAAAAAAATCGTCACGACATCGTCCACATTGAGTGTCGAGTTTTGTTACATGTTATGAGGCCTTCAAGCAGGAGATATATTTTTACCCAGTTTTGGAAGTGGTCGGCAGCGTGAACCATTTAAGTAATACTGCGACAATAAGGTTGTAGTATCGTGCTCTCACAACAACAAGTCAAGTGGAATTTCTAAACACATCGCAATTAGTTTTAGTGTTGTGAAAGTTAAAGTCCAGGATCACACCATTAGTATCGAGCATATAAGATTCAAGAAAGTGCTTGCGATACCGTCAACAAAAGGCTTTACACCCAACATGTTAAGTGAACTGGTAGCATGCATGGGTTTAAGGCAAAGCCTGTGAAATATCCTAGATACTAAGGGGCCAACAAAGTGTAAGGTTATTTCAAAATGTGAGATGTATTGTGGTTGTCGAGTCAAGTAGTGTGTAAATGGATGATTTGATGTGTCATGCCTTTTATATTAAAGCATGAGGAACAAACAGAAAATTCAGTAATTATGTAAGTCGGTAAGTCTATAGTTCCGTAATCAAGGGGGAGAATGTTTGGTTGATCCCGTCTCGATATGAGGTGAGCCCCATATTGAGTCTTTGCCCTATAGCGCGAAGATCGGGAGGCTCTAATGGACATAGGGTCGGTGGTCCCCTCTCACACCCGCTCCCATATAAGGAGTCAGTTATCATGATTCTAACAACCTAAGACACGCCACCCGATCGAAAAGAGCACAAAATGGGGGGAAGGCCACCGTCAACTGTCGCCGCCTCTGCTCCGACCTCACTGGAGTCGCCGGCCTTGCATCCCCTATATCGATGCCTCCACTACCTCGACCACCATCACCATGTCCCCACCCAACACTACGTGAGAAAGGCTCATTTGAGATGCTCCCGCATGAAGAACGGAGACGTGCAAACGCGCGTCTCCATCATCGCATTGTGCATTACAGAGTCATCGGAGACGCGCTTTTGGGTGCATCGCCGATTAGTACACATTGGAGACAAGCTTTAAGAACGTGCGTCTCCTTTTTGTAAGAAATCCCAGATGGGCCTTAAGGCAGTGTGTCTCCTTTTTGTAAGAAATCCGAGACGAGCTTTAATGCTGCCCATCTCCATAATGAAAAAAAATCCAAGACGAGCTTTAATGCCGCTCGTCTCCTTTTTTGTATGATACCCGAGATGATCTTTATGTCAGCTCATCGCGGATTTAATGACTAATCTGAGACGATCTTTTAGGCTGCTCGTCTCCTTTTCGTCAGAAATAGGAGACTCATCTGAGATGGGCTTTATGTCTGTTCATCGCCTTTATGTAACAAATTTGAGACATTCTTTATGTTGGCTCATCGTGAATTTAACTACCAGTTGGGTCACTATGGCACTAATAGGAGGCGCACCCTATAAAACGATTGTCTCCTATTAGATGCCCCACCTATTTATCCTGGTTGCCGGCTGCATTCTCTTAAACATGATCTAGATGGATCCCGACTATATAAATGAAATTCGGTTACCTAAGTTGGATTTTCATTTATCTAAGTGTCGGCAACTAACCATTGCTCTTCAGTCTATCGAAGAGGTTTGTAGGAGTAATGTCTATGGCAGGGTCACAAGGAGCCATTCACGTAAAGCAGCCATGGAGATGCCACCGCAATACACTGCTGCCTTTGAGTACCAAGAGGAAGAGGATCCAACGGGTGATGCACCCAGTTGGATCCAACCTCAAACGTATGAGGCAGGAGGATCGTCATGGAAGAGTGTACTACCACCAGAGGGATCTCAAGCTCTAGTAGCTTGCCTCCTCCACTGATGGGTACACGATGTTCCATTTCTGCTCAAAGTCATGTTACCTTGGCTAAGGAATGGCAGAACTCACTCAACGGATAGGAGATCCTAAATTAAGGACTAGCGATGTCCTCAACACTCTTGAAGACCACATCCAAGGTACCCACAACTGGCAGCAACAAATTGGCACGTAGTTCAACAATGTCAACACCACGCCGCAACAACAACAAGCCATCCTCATGGCTATTTCCCTCATCAGGGGTTCAACCCTTATCATGGATATTGAGAAGAGCAAGCTTGGTGGAGGACCCCCACTTGAGGTAACTTATATCACACCACACCCGCATTCCTTCATTTTATTTCTTTCTTTCCACCATATTTGCATCTAGAAAAATAAAAATAAATAATATAGTATAGGTTAGGCTAATAAAATAAAAGATGTATGGTAAGAATATTTTTACTTTGCATAAGTTAAGATGATGAATATTTGCTTTGTTTTATTTTCTCTAGTCCCTTGCATACAACTTAGCATTATCCAAGTATTGTGTTTATTGGCTTAGAATGTTCTTACCTCAAACTTGCAATTTATGGTAGCAAAAGCTAAGTCTTATTCTAGGTTATTGTTGGATATGATATAGTAATAAGAGGTGCTAGTATCCTCGTTCAAAGTGAAACTTGATTTCTTGATGAAATGTTAAAATGGGAGTTCCTCATTTGATAGAAATCCCTACTAAAGTCATATGATGATTTGAATTTGATAAACCATATGTTTATGCTATTTGCCTTCACATTGACCCAAGTAAAACTAGTATTGACCTACGAGAGAATCTTTTCATGCTTTTAAGAGCAACATGGCACGAGCACATGCTAAACTTCTTGATTAGAAGTTAGCAAAATTCCATCACACCATTCCACCATCAAAAGATACTCCATGATTTTCATGCATAATTCTCTTTAAAAATATTTGAAAAGAAAAGAGGAGTAGAAGAAACGGATACAAGAAAAAGAAAAATGCATTCTCATATACAAGGGCATAAGAAAAAAAATGAGAAAAAGTATACATGTTTCATCCTTACAAAAAAGAGAGTGCATACAAAGGAGTCATGTTCATATTTCCACTCCACAAATATTCCATCACACGTGCACAAATCTTAATCAAAAGTATGATTTGTTTTCTCCTAAGACTTATTATTTTGAATTAGCAATAAATGGGTTGCAAATATGCCTACTCTTGATCCCTCCGAAGCTCCACATACGCCTTATTTAGATGTAGGACCAGAAAACCATTGCCTTGGTGAGGATACAAATACCACTTCCACATAGGAGTGATCGAGTGCATCATTTGAGGAACTTAAAATCAAATACCATTTGAAATTCTCTGGAAATTTGAGTGGAACTCACATATTAGGTGATGCATGCTCACTTTGCTGTTCTATCCTCGAACCACACAAGAAAGGGATTGGGGCATAAGCCCCATGATGACTAAGAAATAAGGGTGAGGTACCATAGCAAATTTATTCAATGCAAGGTAGAATATTTTGTATTGCACTAGGTACTTTTGCAAAATAGAACATTGTAGCAACTGCTGATCAACAAACCTAAGCCTTCATCTTTGCTTCAGGACGAGCAAAGAGTAAGCTTGGGGGAGTTTGTTGACGGTCATTATACACAAACTTTTACCATCAATATAACTCAATTATGTGAGGGAATAAATATTTATTACACACATCATAGTTACATTTGACATAATTCCACTTGTACTTGGAAAAATAGTGCATGCAGGAGTTTTTATATATAACTGATGGAGAATGAGTAGAGCAATCCTGAAAAGTACCACCTCAGCCAATCATGTGATGACATGTGGCATCACAAGGACCCATTCCCAGGCGTCTCTGAGAGAATCCAACGGCAATAGACATGGGGATGCAACATGGACCCACATATCAGTCACCCGGAGGAAGCACAACCGAGGGGGGGGGGGCAGGACTAGGTCGGTCGACCCCCTAGCTGGCCTGACTTGGCCCTGGCACCAAACCCGATAAGCTTCCACGTGTTGGCTCCTCATCGCTCCCTGAATGCGGGGAAGACCAATTCGTGTGTGGCGGGAACCGCCTCTACTCCATGTATAAATATGGGGGTGCATCACTTCTTCCACACACCACTCAAGCATTCTCTCTTGTATTACACTAGTGTTCTCTTAGTCCTTAGTGGAGGTTAGGTTGTAGAGAGGAGTCTCTAGTCGTAAGTCCAAATTGGAAAAGGTATGGCCCATGTATCTTTTCTTTTATTTGTGACATTATGCTTTATATTAGTATCATTAATCTTTACTTATTCATATACTTGGATGAGGCGTTCCTTGTTTGGTTGTGGAGTCCATGTATGTGCTAGGTGTAGATGATGTTATGATCTAGTCATAATGCCCATATATTGTTATCATAAACATCATACATCACCAATATAGTCCAATTAGGTATTAATATGATTATGTTAATATGAGTAATTTAGTGCTTGGTCCCAACATTGGCTTCAACGATGCTTAGGTTAGCCATTGCCTTAGGAAGGTACTTGTACTGCAACTCTTAAGGTATTTACTTAGCATGTAAGAGTGGTGCTTAGATCATTAAGTAGCGTTGGATGTCTCGTAGACCCATAGTTTGTAGATATAGGCAGCAGGTGATGACCATGTCCATCCTTCGTGATCCCCCACGTTCGGCTACACCGCAGGCTCGTGGTGGGAATCTTTCTAATATTGTCAGCGGCAAACCCGTGCTCGATATGTTGGACCACTAATCCCTAGTACTCATCATTAGGATACCAATATGTACACTAGTTGACTATGTATATGAATACATAAAGCACAATAGGAGTAGCTCCATCCCTAACTTAGCCTCCACTAGGACATTCTTACCCTTTACCGTAGTATGCTTAGGTGTGTGTCACACTACCCCATGAATTCATTTACCCATCCTACTGGATCCCTCATTAGAACACTCTCTTCTATCCTTGACCTTGCCACTCTTCTACCTGGCGTTCCTTTGGGATAGACAAATACGATACCCTAGGGAATACTCTTGGGTGAAATGCTACAGCAGTACTTTTTGTGCACTTGCAGAACTCATCTAGCTTTTGCTTAGGTTAGCCTAGTGCCTCTACAGAATTAGCCTTGCTGCTAGAATGACCTGCAGACGTTAAGAAATACCAACAATCATCTGAAGCGTGGTGGCATGTCATCCTCGATAAAGGAGGCGGCCAGAATGGTTTGGAGGTGCATAGTCCCATGCTCGGAGGCGGGCCAGACTTCGTATGAAAGGAAGCCATGGTCATGTTCAAATGCTCTCGTTTGTTGTTGAGGGCAGCACACTGCGCTCCAATTAGTTCGGCTGATCCGGCGATGCTCGACGACTCTTTTTCGAGGAATGGTCATGGCGGTGCGTCGGTAACAGCCTTTTCCTGAACCTGGTCGCCATCGCCCATCGTATAACATTCGTGGGAAGGTGAGTTACTTACCTTGGTGGTGATGTCAGAGTCAGAGTCGCTACTGGCAGTTTCCTCAGGATTTGCTGGAGAGATGGGGCATCGTGGTCCATCATTCAAACAAAAGAAACCACCGGAGCATTGCTGGTGTAGACATAACAGACCCTTCGGAGGATTTTGACATCATCAGCGACCAAATCTAGGGTTCTAAGGTAGAAATCCCGGCCTAGGGAAAAGATGGAATCGCCCTTGAGACCTCTAATGCTGTCGGCGTTGAACTCAAAGTCGTCAGCGCGATCCTCCTCGCTGGGGACAAAGATTGGTGTCGATGAAGCCATATAAAGCTGATGAGAACGCGCAATAACGTTCCCCTTCATGGCACCAACTGTCGACATTTCGAAAGCTGACTAGTTCAATTTATTGAATCACGTTCATCTTTATATAGCTAGCTTGCAAAGAACAAGAGATTTATCCTGGTTCGAGCAAAAAGGCTGTACGTCTAGCGGGATACTTCGATGATCTTCGTTAGCTCAAAAGGCGAGAGAACAGATTACATGTGGCCCTTTCCCGAGTAAATGAACTCTAAGAATGTAAGAACACTTACGAAAGTAATGCGTAAATGTAAACACATACGGGCATAAAAAAGTAAAACATGAACATAGGTGCATCAAAGGAAATGGGTGCAAGAGCAATAAATGGGAAAAAGTGTTTGAGTAAATGCGTATGGATATGGGGCAAGTAAAATGCGTATAGTAACCTCGAATACAAAGTGAATTCGTCCCCCCTTGTTGAAGGCCTTGGGGGTCCTTTTATCGGGGGGCGAGGCGACCCTATCTACCTGACATTCCTCATAGTGGGGCCTGGTTTTACAGTGTTCATTCTGTGTATCCAGTTTGTCGAAAGCTTCCGTCTTGACTTCTTCATTATCTCCAAGGCACCGTCTTCAGGTTTTCATTAGCGCCCTCCTAACAACGGATGGGACGAATGTCAGGCTTTTCCTGCAATAGGTCACATCATGAGTGCTTCCCCCAGCCGTTGTTTTCGCACCTGTCGTCCGTCGTAAATACCCAAAAATACCCGCCTCTTCTAGGCTCGAGGTCGGGAGGAATC
Organism: Tuctoria greenei; assembly: GCA_036927565.1. NCBI lineage: Eukaryota > Viridiplantae > Streptophyta > Magnoliopsida > Poales > Poaceae > Tuctoria > Tuctoria greenei. The sequence continues at coordinate 61,715,825 of JAYESD010000012.1, read as the reverse complement.
GTCTGCCCGACATCTTAGTCGGGGCATAGGCGGCTTAAATACACCGACCTCGTGTTGTTGCGACATTGGTGGCAGGTCCCTCCTTGATTGGAGAGTAGCTTCAACCTCTAGACGTGTAGTGGTCAAGTACCGTATGGTCCCGCATGTTTGGTACCTCGGGTACAAAACTCCATCACGTGCATGTGGTGGACATTGGCGTTAAGACACCTTCTCTCATTAGACACGCACTATCGCAGGCACATGGAGGGGAGCACCAGAGCGTGTGCCATGCGCCCCTGGCCCCTCATAACTAGCATCGCTTCATAGATTTCGTGAACGAGAAATCTTCGGATTGTGGCGGGTCTTAATTTTGCCTAATGGCTACCTCCTCGTAACCTACACCGAGTCCAGGTCGTATGGCATCCCCGCATATCCGCCATGCACCCCTAAGCCGCGACGCTTACAAACAAGCGGGTCCAATTAAGTAGGTAAGTTTTTCGGATAACTTATGGGGCCCGATGTAAAACCCCACTTTTATGGCATGTTAAGTTCATGTGGGTTTTGTGATCAACTATTTTGGATCTCCAATATAATGGTACACATGAACTATGCCATCCAAAACTTTTCTTGCACTCTTTGTTAGATTCTTTTATCATGGGTATTAGACTTCACCATGAATCCAAATTATATTCTATTCACCTTTTAAGAATAAGAACTTTTGGATAAGGATTAGTAAGCAATGCACAATGAAGCCCTAATAAGCTCTAAACCAAATATTCAAATTAAGGGCTCTAAATTTTTCCATGAGCTCCTAAATTCCTCAATAGCATGCTTACAAAGTTTCAAGATTTTAGAAACTCATCTACTATTTTTATTGAGGTGCTTGGCAAATTTGAATCAAATTCAAATCTGAATTTTTAATTCTTCTCCAACTTCTTTAAACATAAGAATTGAGTTCACCATTGTGTTCAGAATAATTCATTTGCCATCTCCACAAAATTTCATGATTTTTGGAGTTGATCTTCTATTTTTAAATGAATTAGTAACTGAACTGTGGGGAGAATCACTGCACAGTGGGCCCCACATGTCAGCTCCCCTTTTTAAACGGATCAGCTCAACCCCGCCACCTCTGCACCGCCGCGCCCCCGCTCGACACCGCGCGCGCGCATGCAGCTCCAGCGAGCTGCCTGCCTGCTCGCCGCGGCCCTATAAAAGGCCGGCCGAAGCTCCCTTTAATCCTCATCCCCGATCACAGCTCCACTGCCTCGCCACTATTCTTCCGCCGCGCGCCATCGCCGCCGCTCGCCACTGCTCCGCGGCGTGCCACCGTTCCGCGCCGTTTCAAGCCAAGCTCCAAAGAGCAAAAAGGTGCGCCTGATCAAACTCTAGCTCATGGTACAAACCGTTTCCCTTATCGTTGAAGCCTGAGCGAGTTATTGTTCGTTTCCTCTACGGCCGAGGGTAGATAGCTAGCTATGATTTCATGTCAAATTCCTTTTCGGCAAGCAATCATCCTTTGCAATTACTTAGAGATAGTTTCTATAGGCCCTAGCGCTCCTGTCTGAGCAAAAACCTTTAAGGATCATCAAGCAACGGCTCTGAATTTCGAGTTTTGCTCGCCGCCGGTGAGAAAACCTCGGTTCACCGTCGAACTCATGATTCCCGGCGACTCACTCCCCTTCTGCGCCCCTATCCTTGAACTCCATCATCCCAGAAAGGTTTTGGAGCAATTCCCAAGTAATTTGAGCTACTCTATAGAGAGTTCTATGTTGCCCGAGCGCTCATCGCCGCCACCGCCGTCGCACGACCTTTTCCGGCGAGCTTCAAGACCCACTGACCTCACCATCGTGCTCAGCGACCCCAAAAACCCCACTGACCTTTTCCGCGAATCTGGTGCATTGGATTGGCCGGCGGCGAGCTCGCCGGCGAGCTCACCGCGCGAGCACCGGCCCGAGGTAGACGACGACCCCATCGGGTCCCACCTGCCATTCACTGCGGGATCACGGTGCGGCTGAGATCTAGTGTGGCTGCGCGCTTTAATTCTGTGGACCCCGGTGCTGCCTCAACCAGAATGTGCCACGCGGTCTTTGGGATTTATTTAATTCCAGAAATTTATCCAAATTTCTAAATTGAATATCTTTCTGTAGGATACTCCAAAAATCTTCAAACAAATTTTGTTCGAAAGCTCTTGAGCTCTAGTTTCTGTCAATACCAATTAGGTTCTGTGGAACTCAGAGTTAAATTCTGTAGAAAATAATCTTTCCTAATGCAAATGCAATTTTTCCAGACAAGATATCCACGGGAAAATTCCCCAAAATTCACATAAAATTTAATGTCCTATTCTTGATTATCAGGCAAAGTTTGGGAGCCATAACACCTGTTTAACTCTCTGGATAATTCAATTTCCTTTTTCAGTTATTGAATTTTCACAGCTATTAGGTTGCTTTATTGGGTCCCAAAATTCTACTGAGTCTTCCTTTAGTCATACCCTAGCTCCTATTGAAATCTCGGATTTAATTAACCTACTATACTAGTCCTAAATCAGCTACAAACTAAATATTAATTTAATGTCTAGAAACTCAATTATAAAGTGAATCCAGAAATTCTTGCCGAATTAGAAAAACAATAACCCCTTCCCCACAAGCTTAGAAAATTATGGCACAAATTTTGCTAAGACCAGCACCACTCCCTCTATCTTGATTATCAACTGATAGCTAGGTTCAAGCTACAGTTTCCTCTCGGAAATTTTTGGAAGTTGATTGCTTGCCATACTTTCGGAGACCACAATCTGCTATGATCATCTCCTGTTCTTTGCAAGAGCCTTGATCATATTCCCTAGTACCTACCATCGAAGTTCCAAAGCCAATTAAGGTCTCTGTCATATAGTGATCACCATGAATTAATTTATGGTCGTAAAATAAATAAATTTCAAAGTCATTTATATATCCATGTTATCTGCATATCGTATAGTGACCGAAGTCGAGGGGGAGCCAGAAGCCTTGGAAGAGAACCTTCCGATTTTTAACTCAGAACCTGACCTGCAACAAGGCAAGCCCCGGTTTACATTTAAAAGCTTTACAGAGTTTTTACAGTCTTTATCACCTTACGTCACAAGTTTGATATGTGCATTACGTATAGGGTGATTGATACTCCACATGCATGACCAAAAATCCCAGGGGTTTGTTTGGCACGAGTTACCGTTTGACCTGTAGTAACTGCTTTGCTAATGCATAGGAAATCCGGTAGAAGTCGAGTAGTTGGAATCTACTCGCGAGAGATGTATCTCACAGGATTGGTTGAATAGAAAATGGCTTAATATAATGAAACTGAGACCGGGTAGGGAATGGATAGGAAGCGGCGAGAATTGAGTCTCGGTCGCATAGCCCTGCCTCTGTTGATTAAGGCCCGTCCGTATGCGGCCCCGCTGGACAAGCTTGAATTGTACCGACAATATAATGGACATATGGAATCCAATAAACTGACGTAGCTTGGTCACTTGGGTGTCGAGGCATACCGTTCCGTTTTATAGGTGTGGGTTGAGGGTAGCAAGGTGTAAATCCGCTAGTGGGCACGTCAGAGTACGCCCCACGCAGGGACCTCCTGCCCGTGACGGATCGACCGGTTCGGAATTTGAGTGTCTTGCGAAAGGTTGCCATATACGCCTAGTACTGAAGTGTTATGTAGGTACGGGTGTGCTCGCTGACACTTCCGAACGACGTATGTGTCGTGTTGTCCGGGTGAGTCCTGATTGCAATCACTGTCCCTCGCAGTAATAGAGTACCACTTGTTCACTGTGTCGTGACGTAGTAAATACTAAAGAAGTCAGGAAAGTCATATGATATTGAATTATAATTACTTTGCAACTTTATTTGGTTTAGAGATAGTATAACTAAAGATTTACAATTTCCCCATACTTTAGCTGTAATAGCGTTATGTGCTTTGGGCATGTCATATCATCGGTAAAGCGTTTCTTGTTTGATTGTGGAGCCCATGATGTGCCGTGCTCAGAGAATGTCATTTGCTACTTAAAACTTGGTTATAAGGATCCACTTGTAGGCGAGTTATTTATGCTATTCCATACCTATGTTTAGTGTCCCCGTGCATCTGTCTAGTGAGACGGTTAAGTCTTGCTGAGCCTTAAGCTCACGTTTGCAGTTAACGAGTTTTTGCAGGTTACCCTTTTGAGGATGGGTTTGACGATGAGGCAACACCCCCTCCAGGGTGTACAGCCGAGTGGGAACCCTGCACGCCGCCATAGTTTGAGTGTTGCTAGTGCAAAGTATCCCTGGCATGGAAAACTTTGCTTTTTGCATAGCTAGTGCTGAGAGCGTAGCTATGGTATGTATATATTTCCTTACATCCGCTAGTATTGTGAAAACTTCCGCTGTGTATTAAATAAAAGACTTGGTCTTGTACTTTATTCTGGTTCTATTCTTGTAAACTGTTGGGTGTCGCATCGCACGACACCACCCAATGAGATCCTCGGATGTGTGGATTCCGGTCCCCACAGACATGGTATTAGAGCGTCGTTGGGAACAGTGTACCGGAAAAGAACATATTTTCAAAAATTAGGAACTTGAGTGAGGAATTAGTTATATGTCGTTATAAGGAGTATTATTAGTATAAGATATAAAGGTGGTAAACTAACTATGTGTTATTATATTCTGTAACGACGCTTCGACATCAGGTAAGAGGTAAGGTACGCCACCGAGAGCGGATCAATCTCGGTAAGCTCAGCATACGAGAGGTGGTATGTGAAATTTCCGTGACTTGGCACGGAAAGTCAATATGAGTCTTTGAAACTTTCCATGTTTCTAAGAACATATGACACGCGGTACCCCAGCGTGACACAAAGTTAGAGGGAAACCCCGTCGGGTGGTATGTAACCCGATAGTGTGTTCTCATATCTATGAGAACATGCGAACACGTATGCCCGAGCGTGTATAAGCCGGATCGTACGGGAGTCTTTGCTGTACAGACGTATTTACAGCCATGTACCTCGAGACGTGGCCTCGCTCGAGGACGACTCACGCCAGAGTCGTATGCATTTACTTTTAGTTATATATTATTGTGACTGCCTGCCGTGTTTCCCCGTGCCACCCTTGAGGTGCGAAGGTGTGAAAGGGGATTGTTTGTCTTCTGCAGGTAACCTAACTCCGGTAGCAACCCGTGTAGAAGCCGTTTGCGAGGGAACGATATAGGAACCACCTATAGACGTAACCGGATGTACCGGATAGAATTTCCTTTCGTGAGGCACGTAGTACCGTCAGTATCAAACATGATACTAGACCCTCCCCACCGACAGAATGGTTGCATTGTGTTTTGAGAAAGTCCGACTATCAGATACTGATAATTTCGGGCTCGACTTGATAAAATGGATAGAACCAAGATTCTTGCTTTCTGGTAGAAGTAGCTCAACTTCGCCAGGTTGTAATCTTGGTTAGCAATTAGATAACATAAGCATATCCTACATGAATGGAAAGCTCGTGAAGGTCTCTCCAACTTTTCCGTTGACCATAAAAACAGAAAAGCTTGTTAATCTGTTGAAAACTGGGGTTTACTGTAATTACTCCATATGAACCCACCTTTGTACCGTTTCTGTATTCTTGCCATAACTCACTGTAGAAAAATCCACTACCTTATTGGGATATATGTTTGAGAAGGGTAGGTGGAGATTCACGAGTTTGTTTTGGGGAGTCCTTCCTGATTTTAATTGGAGTTTAACCAAATTGGGAAGTCAGCACAGTAAACTGCATGACTGCTGATGCAAACCAGTCAGCTTTACTGTTGAGTTTGGGTAATTATAACCCCTAATTCAGAACAGTGATATGGTTACGCATATACATTTCTGGAAACCTTAGGAAGTCATCTATCAACTTTATTTATCACTCCTGACCTGAATCTAGGTGTAGCTATGCCTAATTCCATTTGTCGCAAATTTGGTTCCTGCAGTCCAGAACTTGGAACAGTTTGCACATAATTGTGAATTGATGCATAATACCTTCATGACAAGGTTGTCGTGGTGGAACTTCTTTAGTTCTGGATTGTTAACACGATGTTACTCAATGTTTATTTTAACACTACCTCAATATCTTATCATGATGAACCTGTATAGAATGTGGAGATAAGCCCATATACAGGGGAGGTTCTGTCGAGATTTTCAGAACCCTTGAGTCAACTTAAAACTGGTATAGATTGTTCATACTAGTTCAACAGTGGCTGTATGAGTACAATCTGGAAAGGTTTTGAAGTGTACTACAATTTTTGTATTCAACATAAAGTTTAGTTCTGACTTCTTCTGTATGAAACTTACGGGTTACTGCAGACAGGTCAGATAAACCAGAACTGTACTCATTTCCAGATTACAGCTTTGACTGAACCAATTGATTATGGATATTTCTTTTTGTCCCGCATCATCAGTGATTGGGTCGAATACTTAAACGGTGTATTGACATTCGGGTATATTTGTCCATAGATGGCAGCACCAAGAATTCAGTTGCCTAATGGATGGGTGTTCTCAACATGCACCGGGCACGCCGGTTTTCCGGACGTGTTTGCACGGTTGCTCGGCCAGTTTGGCTATTTGGTGTTACCTAGCTATTGGGGCAAGAAGTTCCAGGAGGGCGGTATGTGGAGTTGCACCATCTACGTCGATGTGCCTGCCGGTCCACCGCACCTCGGATGGGCTCCATACTCCATCAAGATCAAAGGATTGATATTAGAAGAAACATGGAGCTACGCCGCAAGTGTTGCCATAGGGAGGTTTTGCAAACTCCATTACCGTCATCTGGTGGGTACTCCGTATGAGTTCTTTCCAGTCAACGGCAGGGCTTCTGAAGCCTGGGCAACCCGCTTGCTTGCGGAGGTGGGAGAGCATGGCGAAACATCCGCAACAGCCTTAGCGATGTATGCAGCAGCCTCACATCGCGAGAAGGGTAATCAAAGGACATGCATAAAAGAATTGACGAACAATCTGAAGCAAGCCATGAAGCGAGCAAATCACTTTGAGTGGGCAAATGACGGACTTAGGGATATGATGGCTCCTCTTAATCATCGTTTGAACCTTAGGGAGAATCAATGGCATGACGCTGTTATGGATTTGGCCGCGTCTCGCCAGGAGACTCTAGAGAGAGATATTGATCTGGAGGCAAGCCTACTTTATGGGCACCAACGGGACACACAGTTGAACGTGGTGACTGCAGACAGGGATCAGTCCAGAGTAGAGGCTCAGAGCTGGAAGACCAGCTGTGAACAGGCTCAGCAAGAGAATGAGGCCTGGGGGATGTTTATGATACAGGCAGATTGGCAAGCTATGGCTGCCAAGAAGACGTTGATGTTGAACGATGTATCAACTTCTACTCCAGCACCCGTATCAGAGGTGCCTAGCCCTGAAGATGAAGAAGAAGAAGAAGACCCAGAGGAACTTGAATACGTCGAGTAGAGCGTATTGAAGTTAGATGTGGTAGCACTTCCGCCTACACCGGGCGGCATATAGTTAAATGGTTGCTAGTGTTTCTCTTTTGTGACCATGTTTGTGTCATATTAAGAGTAATGGTTGTGGTGTCTAGCTAATTAGATGAGTATGACATGTCAGGGAGGCCAAGTATGGTAGAGATGTATTTCCATAAAGGGAGTCCATCATTTTGGGTTTACTACTGTAAACTTGGTCTTGAGATGATATATTTTGTATAAAGTTTGTGCTTTATCAATATATGTAAATGTTATGCATCGTCTATTATTGTCTACCGCATTTCTAAGGGAGGATAAACTTGAGGCAATGGAACTTACCGTGTTATTCATTATATTGCAGTATGGTGCGTACTCGTACAGCCTCAGAGGTGGGGCGATCTAGTGGAGGACAGGGGGATGACACACCACCCCCGGGGCAGAATACGCCTCAGACGCAACCACCTCCACCACCTCCAACCACACTCCCCAGGAGTCTCGCGGAGGTTCTCGCTGCAGTGCTCGGCTCGCGCGACGAGCAAACCGAGTTACTGCGGACGTTGGTGCAGCACTCGTCCCGTCAAGGGGGACGACAGGATGATGGACCGCGTCAGCAATTTCAGAGTTCCTACTCTGATTTCTCATCGACACACCCACCGGTATTCAGAGAAGCCGATGAACCGTTGGACGCGGATAACTGGCTCCGCACCATTGAAGGAAAGTTCGGTTTACTCGCGGTAACCGAACAGCAGAAGACATTGTTTGCAGCGCAACAACTGCAGGGGTCTGCCGATGCGTGGTGGGCCAATTACCTTGCCGCACGCCCCGCAGGCCATGTTGTAAGCTGGACCGAATTCCGGGAGGCATTTCGCGCCTATCACATCCCTCCCGGGATTATGAGGAGGAAGCTTCAAGAGTTCTTAGAGCTAAGGCAAGGCGGAAGGAGTGCATACGAGTACTCCAAATCATTCAACCACTTGGCCCAATATGCTCAGGACCAAGTGAATACCGAAGATCGGAAGCGGGAATGTTTCTACCGGGGTTTGAACCCCAAGTTGAAGGACAAGCTTGTCCTGTTCAACCGCGGCAGCTTCAACGACATAGTCAATGCCGCTATCATGCAGGAGGACGCTACGCGTGAGCTGTCCTCAGATAAGAAGAAGAGGAGTGTTCCGCAGGGCAGCGGAGGTGGTGCTCCTCAGAAGTACCGTATGGTGTATCGATCGCCATCCGGCCAGAGGTGGCAACCGCCCTCACGACCATCAATGTCCAGTGGTCGCCAGACCAGCAACTTCGGATTCCGGCCACAACAACAACAGGGGATGGTCCCACGTGCACTTCCACCTCCACCACGTGCACCGGGATTCCGTCCTCCCCTTCGTATTGGCCAAACCCCGTACACGTGTTTCACGTGTGGACGTACGGGGCACTTCGCCAAGGATTGTCCGTAGAATCGACAAGGCGGAGGGCAATCATCCTACCAGGGGCCAACCCACCCCGCAATCAGTTAAAGAAGTCGGCCACCAGACCCGGCAACATCCACCACCTCGCCATCGAGGACGTTCCGGAAGGCGCACCCGTGCTCACGGGTACGTTCTCTGTCTTAAATCATTCCGTAGTCATACTTTTTGACTCCGGAGCTTCACACAATGTCATTAGTAAATCTTTTGTCGTTAAAAGTCAATTGTCTGTTATCTGCACAAAAACTCCATATATGATTTGCACTCCAGCAGGGAGGGTAGTAACATATGAGGTAGCCCATAAAGTGCCTCTTGACCTAGATGGGAACGTCTATCCTACCTCCTTCATTATCCTAGAGACTCAAAAGCTAGATATCATCTTAGGAGTGGCATGGTTGCAATACCATGGTGCTATTCTTGATATCGTTCCTCGAAAAATTTATCTAAACTCTCCACTCCATCTGCCCCAGGTTCTCAATCTTGAGAACATCATTCCATTAGACCCATCCACTCACAACACCGAGGTTATGGAACTTAAGGATATTGCGGTAGTATGTGAATACCCCGACGTATTTCCTGAAGATCTTCCTGGTATGCCCCCAGAGAGAGATATAGAGTTCAAGATTGAACTTGCACCAGGAACAGTGCCAATTTCAAGACCACCCTACAAGATGGCACCTAAGGAACTTGCAGAACTGAAGGAACAATTGACTGAACTTGAGAGCAAAGGTTTTATTCGTCCAAGTTCATCACCATGGGGTTGTTCTGCACTGTTTGTAGAAAAGAAAGATAAGACCTTGAGGCTGTGTGTAGACTATCGTCCACTTAATGCTGTCACCATCAAGAACAAGTATCCACTACCGCGCATTGATATTCTTTTCGATCAATTAGTGGGTGCTAAAGTGTTTTCGAAGATGGATCTTCGTTCTGGTTATCATCAAATTAGAATCCGACCAGAAGATATATCCAAGACAGCATTCTCAACAAGGTATGGACTGTATGAGTATCTGGTTATGTCCTTCAGATTAACCAACGCACCGGCTCATTTCATGTATCTCATGAACTCAGTGTTCATGCCAGAATTGGACAAGTTCGTCGTGGTCTTCATTGACGACATACTTGTGTATTCAAAATCCAAAGAAGAACATGCTCAACACTTGCATATTGTGCTTCAGCGGTTGCGGGACCATCAGTTGTATGCTAAGTTCAGCAAGTGTGAATTCTGGATCAACCAGGTGCCATTTTTAGGGCACATCATTTCAGCAGAAGGTATTGCAGTTGATCCAAGCAAGATCAAGCAAGTCCTCAAATGGGAGTCTCCAAAGTCTGTACATGAAGTCCGAAGTTTCCTGGGTTTAGCAGGATATTACCGGAGGTTTATACCCAGTTTCTCCAAAATAGCTAAACCAATGACAGAACTTCTGAAGAAAGGACAAAAGTATGTATGGACTGAGGCATGTGAGGCAGGTTTCAAAGCATTGGTGAAACACCTTACAACGGCACCAGTTTTAGCCCAACCAGACACTACCAAAGCATTTGATGTCTATTGCGATGCATCTGGGATTGGTTTAGGTTGTGTGTTAATGCAAGAGCGAAGAGTGATCGCGTATGGATCACGACAGCTTCGGAACCACGAGTAGCACTACCCGACTCATGATCTTGAACTGGCTGCTGTGGTGCTAGCATTGAAGATGTGGAGGCATTATCTACTGGGTAATTTAGTACACCTCTACACTGATCACAAAAGCTTGAAATACATCTTCACCCAGAAGGATTTGAATATGCGACAAAGGCGATGGTTAGAATTGATCAAGGATTATGAGATTGAGATCCACTACCATCCAGGCAAGGCGAACGTAGTCGCAGACGCTCTGAGCCGCAAGTCCCATATCAACAATCTTTCCATTACCTCGAAGGAGGGAAAAGAAGAACTGAGTCTCTACTTGGTTCCATATGGGGCGCTCTACAATCTCGCTCTCATCCCTACCATCAGGGAGGATATTATGGCAGCTCAGAAGGCGGACAAGGGGATGTCACATATTCAGCAAAGAATAAAGAAGGGGGAGATGAAATGCTTCCGAAGTGACAATGAAGGTACCCTCTGGTTTAACGACCGTATAGTGGTACCCCGAAACATGAAACTTCGGAGGAAGATACTGGATGAAGCTCATTTATCCAAGTATTCCATTCATCCGGGAAGTAACAAAATGTACCAAGATTTAAGAAAGAAGTTCTGGTGGACTCGGATGAAGCGGGAAGTAGCTAAATATGTATCCGAGTGTGACACCTGCCGGCGAGTGAAGGCCGACCATATGAAAGCAGCAGGACAGCTTCAACCTTTAAGCATACCAGCTTGGAAATGGGAGGATATCAGCATGGATTTCATTGTGGGGTTGCCTCCCACTCTCCATAAGCACGACTCAATTTGGGTGATAATTGACCGACTGACCAAGACGGCGCATTTCATTCCCGTCAATACCAACTATCATTCCTCAAGATACGCGGAGTTATATATTGCCAGAATCGTATGCCTCCACGGGATACCCCGCACCATCGTCTCAGATCGTGGGGCTGTATTTGTTTCGCGATTCTGGGAGCATCTCCACGCTGCACTGGGAACCAAGTTAATTCGGAGCTCGGCCTATCATCCTCAGACTGATGGACAAACTGAACGGGTGAATCAAGTGCTTGAGGACATGCTTCGTGCCTGTGCCATCCACCATGGTAGGAATTAGGATGAGCATCTACCATTGGCGGAATTTTCATACAACAACAGTTACCAGGCTAGCATCCAGATGGCGCCTATGAAGCTCTCTATGGCCGAAAGTGTCGCACACCCTTGAACTGGTGTGAATCAGGTGAACGGGCAGTGTACGGCATCGACTTAGTAAATGAAGCCGAGGATCGAGTTCGCACTATTCAGGCGAACCTCAAAGCTGCTCAGTCTCGTCAGAAGAGCTACGCGGACAAACGACGTCGACCTCTTCACTTCGAAGTTGGAGATCAAGTTTATCTCCGGGTATCCCCTATGAAGGGTATCCATCGCTTCGGGGTAAAAGGGAAGCTAGCTCCCCGCTTTATTGGGCCTTTCGCAATAATCGAAAGATGCGGACCTGTGGCATATCAATTGGAGTTACCAACGTCACTTTCCGGAGTCCACAATGTGTTCCACATTTCCCAATTGCGGAAATGCCTTAAGACTCCAGCTGATATCCGCATAGAGGATTTGGAAGCTCTCCAACCAGATCTCACCTATTCCGAGCATCCAACTCAGATCATCGATGAAAAGACTCGCACCACAAGAAGCCGCACCTTGCGTTTCTACAAGATCTTGTGGAGCCACCACAGTGCCGAAGAGGCCACGTGGGAAAGCGAGGAGTATCTTAGAACGAACTATCCGGACTTGTTAGCGGCATATGTTCGATAGATCCTTTTTCCTTGCCTTCTTTTGTAATCTCGGGACGAGATTCTTTTAAGGGGGGAGGAATGTAAAACCCCACTTTTATGGCATGTTAAGTTCATGTGGGTTTTGTGATCAACTATTTTGGATCTCCAATATAATGGTACACATGAACTATGCCATCCAAAACTTTTCTTGCACTCTTTGTTAGATTCTTTTATCATGGGTATTAGACTTCACCATGAATCCAAATTATATTCTATTCACCTTTTAAGAATAAGAACTTTTGGATAAGGATTAGTAAGCAATGCACAATGAAGCCCTAATAAGCTCTAAACCAAATATTCAAATTAAGGGCTCTAAATTTTTCCATGAGCTCCTAAATTCCTCAATAGCATGCTTACAAAGTTTCAAGATTTTAGAAACTCATCTACTATTTTTATTGAGGTGCTTGGCAAATTTGAATCAAATTCAAATCTGAATTTTTAATTCTTCTCCAACTTCTTTAAACATAAGAATTGAGTTCGCCATTGTGTTCAGAATAATTCATTTGCCATCTCCACAAAATTTCATGATTTTTGGAGTTGATCTTCTATTTTTAAATGAATTAGTAACTGAACTGTGGGGAGAATCACTGCACAGTGGGCCCCACATGTCAGCTCCCCTTTTTAAACGGATCAGCTCAACCCCGCCACCTCTGCACCGCCGCGCCCCCGCTCGACACCGCGCGCGCGCATGCAGCTCCAGCGAGCTGCCTGCCTACTCGCCGCGGCCCTATAAAAGGCCGGCCGAAGCTCCCTTTAATCCTCATCCCCGATCACAGCTCCACTGCCTCGCCACTATTCTTCCGCCGCGCGCCATCGCCGCCGCTCGCCACTGCTCCGCGGCGTGCCACCGTTCCGCGCCGTTTCAAGCCAAGCTCCAAAGAGCAAAAAGGTGCGCCTGATCAAACTCTAGCTCATGGTACAAACTGTTTCCCTTATCGTTGAAGCCTGAGCGAGTTATTGTTCGTTTCCTCTACGGCCGAGGGTAGATAGCTAGCTATGATTTCATGTCAAATTCCTTTTCGGCAAGCAATCATCCTTTGCAATTACTTAGAGATAGTTTCTATAGGCCCTAGCGCTCCTGTCTGAGCAAAAATCTTTAAGGATCATCAAGCAACGGCTCTGAATTTCGAGTTTTGCTCGCCGCCGGTGAGTAAACCTCGGTTCACCGTCAAACTCATGATTCCCGGCGACTCACTCCCCTTCTGCGCCCCTATCCTTGAACTCCATCATCCCAGAAAGGTTTTGGAGCAATTCCCAAGTAATTTGAGCTACTCTATAGAGAGTTCTATGTTGCCCGAGCGCTCATCGCCGCCACCGCCGTCGCACGACCTTTTCCGGCGAGCTTCAAGACCCACTGACCTCACCATCGTGCTCAGCGACCCCAAAAACCCCCAGGCGGCAAGTTTCCGCGAATCTGGTGCATTGGATTGGTCGGCGGCGAGCTCGCCGGCGAGCCACCGTCGCGGGTGCCGCTCCGCGCGAGCACCGGCCCGAGGTAGACGATGACCCCATCGGGTCCCACCTGCCATTCACTGCGGGATCACGGTGCGGCTGAGATCTAGTGTGGCTGCGCGCTTTAATTCTGTGGACCCCGGTGCTGCCTCAACCAGAATGTGCCACGTGGTCTTTGGGATTTATTTAATTCCAGAAATTTATCCAAATTTCTAAATTGAATATCTTTCTGTAGGATACTCCAAAAATCTTCAAACAAATTTTGTTCGAAAGCTCTTGAGCTCTAGTTTCTGACAATACCAATTAGGTTCTGTGGAACTCAGAGTTAAATTCTGTAGAAAATATTCTTTCCTAATGCAAATGCAATTTTTCCGGACAAGATATCCACGGGAAAATCCCACAAAATTCACATAAAATTTAATGTCATATTCTTGATTATCAGGCAAAGTTTGGGAGCCATAACACCTGTTTAACTCTCTGGATAATTCAATTTCCTTTTTCAGTTATTGAATTTTCACAGCTATTAGGTTGCTTTATTGGGTCCCAAAATTCTACTGAGTCTTCCTTTAGTCATACCCTAGCTCCTATTGAAATCTCGGATTTAATTAACCTACTATACTAGTCCTAAATCAGCTACAAACTAAATATTAATTTAATGTCTAGAAACTCAATTATAAAGTGAATCCAGAAATTCTTGCCGAATTAGAAAAACAATAACCCCTTCCCCACAAGCTTAGAAAATTATGGCACAAATTTTGCTAAGACCAGCACCACTCCCTCTATCTTGATTATCAACTGATAGCTAGGTTCAAGCTACAGTTTCCTCTCGGAAATTTTTGGAAGTTGATTGCTTGCCATACTTTCGGAGACCACAATCTGCTATGATCATCTCCTGTTCTTTGCAAGAGCCTTGATCATATTCCCTAGTATCTACCGTCGAAGTTCCAAAGCCAATTAAGGTCTCTGTCATATAGTGATCACCATGAATTAATTTATGGTCGTAAAATAAATAAATTTCAAAGTCATTTATATATCCATGTTATCTGCATATCGTATAGTGACCGAAGTCGAGGGGGAGCCAGAAGCCTTGGAAGAGAACCTTCCGATTTTTAACTCAGAACCTGACCTGCAACAAGGCAAGCCCCGGTTTACATTTAAAAGCTTTACAGAGTTTTTACAGTCTTTATCACCTTACGTCACAAGTTTGATATGTGCATTACGTATAGGGTGATTGATACTCCACATGCATGACCAAAAATCCCAGGGGTTTGTTTGGCACGAGTTACCGTTTGACCTGTAGTAACTGCTTTGCTAATGCATAGAAAATCCGGTAGAAGTCGAGTAGTTGGAATCTACTCGCGAGAGATGTATCTCACAGGATTGGTTGAATAGAAAATGGCTTAATATAATGAAACTGAGACCGGGTAGGGAATGGATAGGAAGCGGCGAGAATTGAGTCTCGGTCGCATAGCCCTGCCTGTGTTGATTAAGGCCCGTCCGTATGCGGCCCCGCTGGACAAGCTTGAATTGTACCGACAATATAATGGACATATGGAATCCAATAAACTGACGTAGCTTGGTCACTTGGGTGTCGAGGCATACCGTTCCGTTTTATAGGTGTGGGTTGAGGGTAGCAAGGTGTAAATCCGCTGGTGGGCACGTCAGAGTACGCCCCACACAGGGACCTCCTGCCCGTGACGGATCGACCGGTTCGGCATTTGAGTGTCTTGCGAAAGGTTGCCATATACGCCTAGTACTGAAGTGTTATGTAGGTACGGGTGTGCTCGCTGACACTTCCGAACGACGTATGTGTCGTGTTGTCCGGGTGAGTCCTGATTGCAATCACTGTCCCTCGCAGTAATAGAGTACCACTTGTTCACTGTGTCGTGACGTAGTAAATACTAAAGAAGTCAGGAAAGTCATATGATATTGAATTATAATTACTTTGCAACTTTATTTGGTTTAGAGATAGTATAACTAAAGATTTACAATTTCCCCATACTTTAGCTGTAATAGCATTATGTGCTTTGGGCATGTCATATCATCGGTAAAGCGTTTCTTGTTTGATTGTGGAGCCCATGATGTGCCGTGCTCAGAGAATGTCATTTGCTACTTAAAACTTGGTTATAAGGATCCACTTGTAGGCGAGTTATTTATGCTATTCCATACCTATGTTTAGTGTCCCCGTGCATCTGTCTAGTGAGACGGTTAAGTCTTGCTGAGCCTTAAGCTCACGTTTGCAGTTAACGAGTTTTTGCAGGTTACCCTTTTGAGGATGGGTTTGACGATGAGGCAACACCCCCTCCAGGGTGTACAGCCGAGTGGGAACCCTGCACGACGCCATAGTTTGAGTGTTGCTAGTGCAAAGTATCCCTGGCATGGAAAACTTTGCTTTTTGCATAGCTAGTGCTGAGAGCGTAGCTATGGTATGTATATATTTCTTTACATCCGCTAGTATTGTGAAAACTTCCGCTGTGTATTAAATAAAAGACTTGGTCTTGTACTTTATTCTGGTTCTATTCTTGTAAACTGTTGGGTGTCGCATCGCACGACACCACCCAATGAGATCCTCGGATGTGTGGATTCCGGTCCCCACACCCGATAGTTCAGGGTGCCCACCTGTCTGATAGATTGTAGTGTTGCTACATTGAATGAACAAGAGTGAGGGATGGATGACTTGAGATGGGAAATGTTCGTGCGTACTCGAGGTGCTTTCCCCCCACAAATCCAACTATTCATGTCTAGGTCTTAGCTCTGCAACTTCTTAGTATCTCAGTAATGGGTTGGTTCCTGAACCACTTGGATCCCTCAACGCACTCGAGAACTATGTATATGTCTCTAGGTGGTTTTATGAAATGTGGGCATTCCTGTCCCAATGTTCTACCATCACTAACGACCAATAGTGGATGCATTCCGGTCGCCACAAACGAACTGGCTCGACCGGGTTTTACATGGATTACCCATTAGATAGCTTACTGAGTGGTGGACTTAGACCCTTTCCTGGGAGCTTTCTTTCCTGCTCAAACCGTCGAGAAGACGAACAGCTTGTCTGGTGGCGCAAACAAACTTTTGGCTAACAACCTAACCTTGTAAGAGGTTCGAGGACAGACCAAATATTAACACATTTTGAACTCTTCTTTTTTAGGGTCCCCGACACAAGTGCAAGTTCAACCTATGAACAACTATAAGAAGACTCATACGAAGGCTTGGGATCTACTTTTTGAAGTTTTGTACCCGGGGTACCAAACATACGGGACCCAATGGTACATGACCACTACGCGGCTACGGACTGAAGCTACCCTCCGTTTGAGAAGGGACCCACCACTAATAGAAGTATTCGAGGCCATCCAACAGTGTAGCAACCATATCAATGGATGGGACCCACCTGGCAGTGACATGGAGAAAGCACACGAGAAATGGTGCAAAGACGAGGTCGGCCGACCCCCCTAGTCGGCCGACCTAGTCTTGGTGCCAAACTCGTTCAATCGCCACTTGTTGGCTCCTCCCGGCTTGAAGAAGTCAGTGGTAACTGATTTGCTCGCTTTTGGTGGCGGGAGCCGACCCTTCTCCACCTATAAATACGACCCCCTACCCTCACTTCACACACACACACCACTTGAGTATTCATCCATTGTATCCACTACTCTCCATAGGTTTAGAGGTGTCTGGGCTGTAGAGAGGAGAGCCTCTAGTCCATAGTTCAAGTAAGAGAGAAGTAGAAGGAGTCTCTTCCCAATTCCTAATTGGGAAAGGTATGGCTCTCATATGCCTATTTGTATTTGTGACTTTGCTTTTAATAAAGATGTTATCTTTAGTCTTCTATTGTTCATATACTTGGATGAAGTGTTTCTTGTTTGATTGTGGATTCCATATATGTTGTAGGAATAGTTTTTATGATTATGCTATACCATTCTCAATATATCATCATAAACACTACAAACCCCCACTACAGTCTAATTTGCTATGACATGATTATGTTTATAAGAATCACTTATGCTATGAATTAACATTGGTTCAACGATGATTTAGTTCATTGCCTTAGGATTTCTTGTGCCTAGGCTCTTAAGATAATTACTTAATATGCTAGCGTGGTGCTAGGATAGATAAGTAGTGTTGAATGTCTCGTAGACTCACAAAATGAAGAGGTAGGCAATAGGTGGTGACAGCCCTATCTTTCCTCTGTAATACTCCATGTTTGGCTATGCCACAGGATCTTGGCGGGAGTCGTCCTAGTATTGCTAGGGGTAAACCCATTCCTGATGTTTTAATCTACATAGCATGAGAATTCATGATTAATATAATCATTAGTAAGTAACATAGGCTATGTATATGTACATTAGAAGCAAAGTAGGAGTATCTACCTAACTCTTAGCCTAGTCCCTCTTTACCTCATTTACCCCTTTAGGATAGAATGCTCTTGTGTGTGTCACACTACCTCCAATTATCATTTATCAATCCTTGCTAGAACCCTACCTAGATCAACCTAGCCTCTTCATTTGATGATTGCTTTGCATCCACCTAGCCTTCCTTCGGGAGAAAATAAAGGGCACCCTTTGGGAATACTTGTAAAGGGGAAATGATATATCGATAGATTCTGTGCGCTTGCGGATTTACATATGTGATTTAAAAAATATTAACAAGCATTTCTGGCACCCTTGCTAGGAATGAATTGTTAGCAGTGCATAGGAAATATCAATAAGCTTTTATGGCACCGTTGTTAGGAAGGCAGTCGAAGTATTGCACGATTGAATGAGTAGGATAGGACCCTGGTAGGTTTTAGTAGGATAACCCTTCTTTGTTTTCGCATTTTATGTGAAAACAGGGCAGTGTATGTCTGGTTTCAGCTTGCTGGAAAACTTTGTTGAAGATCCCGAATCCCTTCGATGAGATCGACCTCGTGTCGTTACTCCTCAGAAGCTTCGAGCGGCAAATCAAGTCAGCGCAACCGTACCAACAACTGAAATGCCAATGGCCGAGAAGAACCTTTGTGAGTTTTCGGCTCCCATTGCTAACAATGTGCCTGTTGGGCCCACTGTTAACACGGGAGACGTGAAATTCAACATCAAGACTAACCTGATCAATATGGTGCAAGCCAACCCATTTTGTGGGAAGGCTAATGAGGATGCAAGTGCTCACCTCCAACGTTTCCTTGAGATCTACAACACTTTTAAGATCAAGGATGTATCTCCTTATGATGTCCGTGTTAGGTTGTTTCTGTTCTCTCCTCTTGGGAGAGCAAAATAGTAGTTCTTTGCGAACCGAAGTGCTGTAGACACTTGGGAGAAGTGTTCTACGGCATTCCTCGCCAAGTTTTTCCCGTTGGGCGAGACCAATGCCGTACGTGGAAGAATTTCCAGCTTCCGGCAAGACACAAAGGAGTTTATTCCCGAGGCTTGGGAAAGGCTTCAGGTGTATATCCTAGTCTGTCCCCACCTTGGGATGGATGATTGGCTAATTATGCAAAATTTCTACAACAGGCTAATCCCTTCCGCCCATGACCATGTTGATGCTGCTGTTGGAGGTGCCTTCTTCTCATGGACGGTCCCCAAAGATAAAGATTTGATTGAGAAGATGGTGCCAAATATGGGTTGGAGCAATGAGTGTCTCCATACCCGCCAGTGAGGTGTGCACACCTTGAAGGAGGTGGACATGATCACTGCCAAATTGGACCTCCTTATGAAGAAGATTGATGGACAAGGCAATGGTGACCTATGTGGCAATGCCTATTCCTTAGACTCTCACATCACTTGTGAAGTCTGTGGCAACACGGGCCATTTCGGAAATGACTGCCCATAAATCCGTGAGGATGCCCTATACATAACCAACAATGGAAATAACATTGTCTATCGTCCAGGAGGTTAAGGGTGGGGCCAACCACGCCCATTCTTTCAAGGAGGGTACAACAACAATGTCAACAATGGAAATCAACCCAAATTAAGAGAACTTGCCATTAGCCAGCTGAAGATCAATGATACTCTATCCAAGAAACTATCGGCTAATGACAAGACCCTAGAGAGCATTAATGCCACAATCGAAGGACTATCCTCAATCTTCAGGAATCAATGGAGTTTCAACAAGATGTTGGAAACCCAATTGGTAGATATTGGTCCTCCAGTGGATAATGGCAAGATGTCAGGATAGCCCAAAGCTCTCGTCGAAAATGTTAACACAATTTCTCTACAAGGGGGCAATTGGTTGAAGGACCCTTGATGTCCTACAATATCTTGGTCGGTTGGGGATCACGACTTTGACAAGTCCATTTGTGACTGTCAAAGGGTCAGTGCGACACTTCCCCTGGATTTGCTAAGGAGGAGCCCGTGGAGGTTCTTGTTCAGCGGGGCTTAGGCCTCAAACTAGTGTTCTAGCAGAATAGTATGAGACAGAGGAGTTTTTACGTGGTTTGGGACGCAAGGAGCATAACACCCTACTCCACGGTCAATTGTATTGCTTGGTGAGTGCGTATGCGAGTGTGTGTGTATCGGGGATTTCGAGTATTGTCCTTGTAGCGATGGCAGTCCGAGCCTTTTATAACCAAGACCGGACGCCTTACAAGTGGGGTACCGGGGCCCTACAGGTGGTCCAGGGGAAATGTTATCCTAAAGATCTAAGGTTTCTCGCATAAGCTTCCTCCAAGGGTGGCAGTGGAGAATCGCCGTCTTGTCACCTCCCTTGTCAGTAGCCCACGCGCTGTTGCTGACGGTTGGAGAAGGAGTCCCGTCGGCTTGTCTTGTTGCCGCAAGCTACCCACATGGCTGAGTGGGGTAGGCCTGCAGCACCTTCACTGTGATGCGATTGATCATGGCGGTGTCTGACCATTGGCGTCCCCCACGTCGTGCGCCAGGGGTGGTTGCGGGTCTTCAATGCTTGACCGGAGTGGAGCGCTCCACCTTTTAACTCCCGCACCTTACCATCTGGGGCAAGCTGCGGGACACGTAGCAGCATCGGGGTAGGTCCTCAGCGGGAAGGTTTGTCCTGGTCCTTCATGATGCGCGTCGGCTTCGAGGCTCCCCAGGGTACGTGGCAGCTCCTTGCTTCTTCCCTTGGGGGTACTGACCCTTTCGCTCCATGCCACGTGGCAGTTCTGGGGGTGCTCCCCCAAAGATGGGTGTGGTCCCATCCCTACACGTGGAGTCTCGAGAGCCTGTCACACCAGAGGTCCCAAGTACTATCTCCAAGGCTTATGTGGCAGCGCAACAGCTTGATCTTTGAGGGAGGCAAAGCCCTTGGGCCTATAGAACACGTAGCGCCTCTGGACGTGCCTTGCTGTCTCATCTTGTGTGTGAGGGTACCCCATCTGCAGGGTACCGACAGTGGCCCCTGGGTCCAGCTTGGGGAGTGGTGAAGATCCCAAAGGTGGAGCCCTCTCCATGTCTTCCCGCACTCTGCTTTAAATTCTGTCTTGGATAGCCGAAGCTGTGGGTGCTTCTGCCAATCGTTGCCACGCGTCCTCCTTATGTCGAGAGGTTGCGGTGATGGGATCTTTGGTGCTGCCGCTTCTCTACCTTCTGTGGCGCCTTTAACCGCTATAGTTCCCGATGCGGTCACAACACTTTCGTACGCCCCGCCTTTATGGGAGCCGCTTTAGCTATTTTCCGGGTGGCTGACCGCCTAGGCCAGCGCTCAAACCCAGGGGCGTAGGGCCCATTGCCATGGATGACGTGTCCCGAGTGGTGTGGGCCGATCCTTATTTCGAGGTACTCGGGCATCGCGGGGGTGATTAAAATGGAAACCTTTAGAGGGATCATTTCCTTCCGTATTCACACCCCGCCTCTTAAGCTTTCGTATTCTCCCTAGAGCACTTGAGCTTTCTTACCTTAGACAATGCTCCCACCTTCACTTGCTCCAATGGCTTCCCCATTGCCTCCGTCTCACCTTCCGTCGGCCGACGACCTATTGTCGATGCGGCGATTGCTTGGCTGGTTGGAGGCAGAGCCTGCGGGGATGATCCGATGTGGATCTCCTGCTCTTGAAGACTTGCGTGAAGACAAGACCGTACTATTCTCCACCTATGTGTCTGTGGGGCTTGGACTTCCGCTAACGTGGTTCTTTTTTGAGGTGCTGGAGGAGTACGGGCTGTAGCTCCACCACCTGTCACCGAACTCCATCGCTGTGATAGCGGTGTTCGTCCACCTCTGTGAGGCATTTATGGGCTGTAAGCCGACGGTTGAGATGCTCTGACTCTTCTTCGTGATGAAGACCACCGGAAAAGGTGAGACAACCCAGGTGGGTGCCTACTACTTTCAGCACCGGGACAAATCCTCCCGACACTACATCCCTTCGCTCAAAGGGGGCAAGTGGAAGGCCTGGAGGGAAGATTGGGTGATCGTGCGGGTTGAGGCCCATCCTGCACTGAAGGTGCCTACTGCAAGTCCTACTGCTGATCCCACTACCTAAGAAGCATTCCAGGGGCTGCCAAAGGAGTATACGCTAATATTGAGAAGGATCTAATTCTTGGCGGGCAAAGGTTGTACCTCCCTGATGGTGCTGACCGACTTCTTGCATCACTGTACTGCCCCTCTACATGATTGGCAGTACGAGGCCTGGTACTACGTCGGTACTGACGATCTGTGTCAGTTGGCTCCGGACAACCTTACCCCAAATGAGTTGGAGGGTTTGCTGAAAGCGGTGACCTGCGATACGGTTGACGATGACCACGTCTCCTTCCTAATGGACTACCAACCGCTCTTCATGACCCCCGATGTGAGGGACAAATTTCTGAGCTCGATGCCGGTGGTCAATGTGTTTGTTGTTGCCCTCCTACACCCCGATGATACGTTAGGGGTTTCAACGGTTCTGGCCCGGTGCCGCGTCATGTTGCAGGAAAGGTCGGATTCGTCCCGCTTGTCAGACAAGGCTGAGGTAGGGTCCCCATCATCTTCCGTCGGGCTGGAGGGCAGCCAGTCTGCTCCAGTTTCGTCGCCAGAAAGGCGTTCCCGCTGTCTGGCCATTGAATCGGCTGCTCTTGCGTCAAAGAAGCAGAAGTTGATGCGGGGGGACAGCACCCCAACTTCTCATTGTGATGGAGCCGGAACGGCCGAAGCTTCTGTCGTAAAATTGGTTTCTGATTCCAGCAGCGGTACTGGTTCTAGTGGTGGCATAGAGGGGACTGTGAAGGCGATCGCGCCATCGCAGGCTGATCCAGAGCCGGGGCCAGAGATGGCATCCCTAGTCTTGAGGGTAGGTCCCGGTGACCTCGATCTATTGCCCAGGGTGGAGGACCAGGGTCACTGGAGCCGTCTGACCCGCTAGTAAGGCGCATATTCTTCCTTTGCTTTTTTCCTACGCATGTTTTGACGGAATTTTATCCAGGTTTCTCAGTGTGTCGTCAGCCAACTTGGTGCCCTTGGTGCTTCCAGAGATGGGTTTGGTAGGCCCCGCCCTTCCCGGAGTTGGATCGGGGTCTGCGATGTTGCGTCCTATGCCCGAGGGCTCGTCGGCCTTAGGTGCCATTGATGACTCTACACCCTTGTCCGTCGAGGCGGGTGAGGCTAAAGTGGTGCAGAGCGTGGTAGTACCAGACGAAGAGGCGCCCGACGAGGTTGTGTCCGGCGTGGGAGTGCTAGGCAAGGAGGTGCTTGGCGTGGAGGTACCAGGCGATGAGGTGCCTGGCGTGGAGGTGCCAGGCGAGGAGGTGCCCAGCGTGGAGGGGGCTACACTAGTCGTGGCTGCTCCCCTTGGTGAGGCTGACCCACTCGTTGTTGAAGCGGCGCTGGTGCCTAAAGTTATTGTCGCTCAAGATGGCGACTCGCCACCAGCGACCGACGACCCTCTTGTAGCTCAGGGAGGGGCTTCAACGTTGGGTAGTGGCACGAAGATTCCCGGAGCTCCAGCCGGGGTACCAATTGGTCCCCAGACGCTGCTGTCTGCCATGGCATCAACAAAAGTGGCAGAGAGGCGGTCGCCTATGATGACAGTCATGCTGATTCCTCTTGCCAACGCTGTTGTCGCGACCCATTCCATCTTACCCCAGGCTCAAGCTTCTTTCTCTCGGGAGTTGGATTAGCTTGCAAAGGAGCATCGTTTGGTGAAGCTGGTTGATGCCAGGAATAAGCAGCTTGAGGTGGAGGCTCTGAAGGCCCATGCTACCGCTGATGCCCGCCTGAGGTTGTGCGAGGACCAGCGGCTGGAGTTGGTCCGTTGCGAGGTTGCCGTTGCTAACGCAGAACAAGACTTGGCGGCGAAGGATGGGGAGGTCTCCCAGGGCCTAGAGGAGAAGCGCCGAGCTTTGCAGGACCTGGAGCTCGTCATCAAGCGCCGGGAAGATGATCTGGAGCGTCGTGCTTGGGAACTCGCCGACCTGGAGGAGACTGCGCGGAGAGAGACGGAGAGCCTTCAGGCCTCCCATACGACCGAGGCCCAAGGGGTCCAGGACTTCTTGGCCCATGCTGAGGCGGTGCTGGAACCCCTCAGCCTTGGTCCCATGACACGTGGGGAGCCATCTCAGGGGTGGCCCAGCTTCTTCCTGCCATGGACTCCCTCTGTTCGTCATTGGGGTCGGTGAACACCGTCCTGGCAAGGCGGGTGGAGGCTGAAGGAAAGGAGCTGGCTGAGCTGGTGGCCTGCCACGTCCTGGTATGCTTCCGAAGCTGGTACCCGAAGATCCTACTGGAGGAGGTGGAGAAAGGTCCCCTTGGTGAGCGGGACGATGAGGCTAGAGCCGAAGTCCAAGACCTTGCCAGGGAGGTCGCTTCTTTATTCCAGCGGAGTTGAGGCCGGCGGCACCTGGGCGCAGGGATTATGTATTCGGGATGAACCCCTTATGTAAATAAATGTTTATGAATTTGGATTCATGTTGCTTGCTTGTTGGCTTGTTGAGTGCTTCAAGATTGTTGCCCCAATTCCTTCTCTTGAGTAACGTCTTGAAGAGACTTTGTTCATGTCGTTAGCCTTTTAGGGACCAACGCTTGCACAATTTACGTGGCCGGTTTGTCTCTAGATGACATCCTGCCTATGGGATCCCCCTCAGAGGCCCCTTGGTAGGTGTGGCCAAATTGTTGGGTACACCTGCCACATGAACACAGGATCTCTTCGACTGGACCCCGTCAGAGTGAGGGATCATGAGTGTTTTCGTTGTCGGCAGCTAGAGCTGGCTGCTCCGACTCCACCCTCCGTCGCTGTGAAGTCGTCAACGACAGCCCCCCTGGGAAGTGCCGGAGCTGGGTGATCCGGCGATGCATACCACCGTCGTGTATTCGTGGAATACGGGTGCCTGGTGGACAGGATACCACAAGCACACTTTGTTAGCAGCAGAAATAGGGAAGGAGAGTGCGCTCACTTGTCTGCGCTTGTTGCTGTCGCTGACGTGTCGGGACGACAACGACAGGCCCCCTGGGGGGTGCCAGGGCTGTATGCTCTGGCGTCACCCACCATCGTCTTAGAGTTGTCAATGGCAGGCCCCCTAGGGGTGCCGGTGCTGGGAGCTCTGGCGTCGCCCACCATATTCATAGAAACGTCGACGGTAGGCCCCTTGGGTGGTGCCGGAGTTGGGTGCTCCAGCACCGCCCACCATCTTTGTGGAAACATCGACGGTAGGCCCCTTGGGAGGTGCCGAAGCTAGATGCTCCGGTGTCGTCCACCATTGTCATAGAGTCGTCAACGGCAGACCCCTAATGTACAGTCTATCGCGAGGGAACCCTGCTAGCAACAAGAGCGGTGCAGGAGAGTTTACTCACTTATCATTGCTTGGTGCTGTCGTTAACGATCTGGGACGTCGACGGCAGGCCCCTTGCGAAGCGCTAGAGTTGGGTGCTCCAGCGTCGCCCACCATCTTCGTGGAAACATCGACGGCAGGCCCCTTGGGAGGTGCCAGAGCTGGATGCTCCGGTGTCGCCCACAATCTTTATGGAAACATCGACGGCAGGCCCCTTGGGAGGTGCCGGAGCTGGATGCTCCATCGTCGCCCACCATCTTCATGGAAACATCGACGGCAGGCCCATTGGGAGGTGCCGGAGCTGGATGCTTCGGCGTCATCCACCATCTTCATGTAGACGTCAACGACAGGCCCCTTGGGTGGTTCTGGAGCTGGATGCTCCGGCATCGTCCACCATCTTCGTGTAGACGTCGACGGTAGGCCCCTTGGTTGGTGCCAGAGTTGGATGCTCCGGCATTGTCCACCATCTTCGTGTGGACATCGATGGCAGGCCCTTATCCACGCTTGGTGTTGTCGTTGACGATCTGTGACGTCGACGGCAGGCCCCATGGGAGGTGCCAGAGCTGGATGCTCCGGCGTTGCCCACCATCTTCGTGGAAACGTTGACGGGAGGCCCCTTGCAAGGTGCCAGAGCTGGGTGCTCTAGCGTAATGTGCTTTGTATGTCCTGCACATATAACAGAGGTGCATATTGTTTTGCTCCCTGGTGATCTTTTCCTATCCTTAAGTATTGTCATGTCTTACAGTCCTGGTCTAATACACGGGATTTGGGTAATTCTGTGCATTGGCGCTCAGGGTCCATCTTCCTTCTTATTCGGGGGTCTGAGCGTCTGGCCCTCAGTACTTAGCCGCAACATTGGGAGGCAAAGCGCACACGCTTAGGGTACATGACCAAGCTAAGCATGCTGCACGCTCTAGACCTCCAGCTCAGCGTTGGCCTTTCGCGGGGAACCATTTGGCACCAAAGGACTGGAAGTACATCTAGGCATCCCTTTACGGTTTTGGAGGATTTATGACAAGCAAATGAGATCCTAACTTAATTGTTGAGATGAGTGCAGGTTTTAATGAATAATGAAGAAAGCGCAAAAAGAAGGGAGAGTGAGAAATCAAGTTGAAAGGAGGTCAAGAAATTATCATATTACTCTTTGTGTATGGGATGTGTTGGAGAAACACACCCCAATAGCTCAAGCAAATTTTAATCACTCTCACTGCACAAAGTTATACAAGTCCGTACTAGTCCGATGTAACCTGGAATAGTCTGATTTCTCTCTGTCCATAATCGGACAAGTCCTCCCTGAGCGGACTTGTCTGCCCAATCCAGTTTTCACAGACCAGACTAGTCCGATATCACCAAGACTAGTCTGATATTTTACTGACTAAGATCGGACTAGTCCCTCACAGTGTGGACTAGTCCTCAGCACTTCATAGTTTGCACAAAGTCGAACAAGTCCGATATCACCACAGACTAGTTCGATATCTTTCTGACCTAAATCGAACAAGTTCGGTATTTGCACGGACTAGTCCGAAAAACCTTCTGTCTAAAATTGGACAAGTCCTCCAAGTGCGGACTTGTCCCCAATTCACTAAGGTTTTCACCACACCGGACTAGTCTGGTATGAGCCGGACTAGTCCAAACATTTCCAGAGACAAAAACGGACTAGTCCGCCCCTGGCCGGACAAGTCCGATAATTCAAGACACTTAGGGTTTTCCACACGCCCGCACACAGGACTAGTTGTGAGACCTATGTGTGCTGAATACATTGGATTGTACTTAATACATTGGCTTTGATGATATAAGTTTTAAAATTCTGCCAAAACACCCTTTTAGCAAAGTTCGACTCTAGCTCCGAGCTTCTACAAGGTCCGACAATAGGTCCGACTTTTTTTGTCAAGATCCAACATGTTTTTGGGTAGCTCCGGTGAGCATTGTCTTTAGCTCCGGCATGTCTTTGATAGCTTAGGCATGTCTTTGTTAAGCTCCGATATGTTTTGCTAGGTACGACGTATGTTAGTTAGCTCCGACATGTTTTTCTAGCTCCGGCATTTGGGTTGACTAGTTCCGATCAGATTTGGTAAGCTCTGGCGCTAGATTGTACTAGATTTGGTAAGCTCCGGTGCTAGGTTGTACTAGCTTTGGTAAGCTCTGGCTCAAGCTCCGGTTAGCTTTGGCAAGGTTCAGAGCTTGATCTCAATGTTCCTCCCTTTACTATGAAATGTTTCGAACTTGCTTTACATTGTTGGAAAGATTTCTTAGTATTCATTAGCTAAGTTTTTGGTGCGTTTCGGTTGATATGGCTGATATCGTTTTGCTATGCCTTGCAACATTCTTATGTGAGGTGCTCACGTAAGGTGTTGTGTTCGGAACTAACTTGAGTCAGGTCGCGGACTTGGGCTCGTACGAATTGGTTGTTTGTTCATGTGCAGGTGTTGCTTGCGTTCAAGACATGGCTGGTCACGGGATCCATTGAACTAGTCTTAGGGAAAAGATGAGGTTCAACAACTAGGTTCAGGAGGAATTGTGGTTGAGTTGATCGGGAGGTCGCGCAACATGTATGAATCAAGAACAATGCATATGAAGGTATCATGGATGTCGTTGGAAGATGTTTGCACATGTGCAAGGAGTGCTTGGACGTGGCTACATGGTTCCGAGGCGTGATGAAGAGATTTCGACGTAAAGAATTGGTCAGAAAGGTCCAACCGACTAGGTTATGATCTCAGGCTGCGGCTGAGTCGGGTTTGACTCAAATATGGAAAGATTTGAGTTGGTTATGATAGGACTTCGTGTGGGTCACGAATTTGAGTTGTTTTAGGAATGTGGTATAAGTTCCTAAGGTGTTTGGAAGTCTTGAGATTGCTTCTATCTGCATATAGAAGAATCCTAATCAGTTATGGAAAGTTTTGATTCGTGATTTGAGTAGGATTAGAGTCCTTGTTGAGTTTGGGTTGGCCTAAGGGCTGGTTATATAAGTAAGGGAGGCCAGAGCTCATGCTGCACGACTTAGGGGCTGTTCCTCTTGTGTTATATTGAATAAGATTCATAGTTTGAAGGAACTTTCGTGCCTTGTTCGTCCAACTTTTTCCAGACAAGTTTTACTCGTCGAGTTTCTCCACAACACTACCTTTCGTAGGTCGTTTTATAATAACTCGAGTTTTAGAAATCCAATTTACGTTATTCTCTTTGGGTTGTCTTCACAACTCGATTAAATATCATCTGCCAAAATTTCACGGTCATTGAATTTGTGGTTTCTGATCTATACGAGTTTCTTTGTAGTGTTTCAGAACTGTTTTTCTCGGGTAGGACAGATTGACCTTTGTTTGATCTTTCAATCGTAACTTGAGTTTCTCTCAACGGATTTGAAAGATTCTTGTTGTGTCGTCTTCGTGACTTTATTATCTATGATATATATCAATTTTGTCATGGTGAAACACATTTATATTAGTCTCACACACGATTTCTTTAATGGATCATTTTTCTGCCGAAGGGGTTGGGATTTAATTGTTTCCGCTGCGTAAGATTTCTTAATGTACCATTCAGCCCCCCTCTGGTAGCTTTTCACGTGATCTTTGATCCTACAATTGGTATTAGATCCACGGTGCTCTAATCATTGTGATTTGCACGTGTTTTGACTAATCATCATGGAGAAATACCCCGCAAAACCTTGTGTCTTTAGTGGTATTGATTTTCAGGTTTGGAAGGCACATATGGAAGCCTTCATCCAGGCTCAAGGATTCGCAATATGGGAGAAGGTACACAAGCCTTATGAAGTGCTGTCAAATGATCAAGTTACAGCTACAAATCTGAGAGATGTCGACAACAACAACAAGGCTCGGAACTTGATCATACAAGGATTAACTCAAAGCAACTTCGACCGTGTTGCAAACCTCCGATCTGCATATGATGTGTGGAAAGCACTTTGTGACTACCACGAAGGATCCAACACGATCAAGGAGGTAAGTCAAGATGTGTTCAAGAAAGAATACATACGCTTCAGGATGCAGCCCGGTGAGTCTATTGATGACCTTTTTGCTCGCTTTAATAAAATTCTCAGCAACTTGCGTAGTGTCAATGTTAATTTTTCAGATGCTGAAAATGCTAGGCAATTGTTAAGTGCATTAGATATGTCAATTTGGGAGATGAAAGTCACATCTATTCGTGAATCTACTGTCATGAGTACACTTTTTTAGATGTGCTATATTCCAAGTTAAAAATTCATGAAATTGACATAATATCACGTAAGAACCCCAACAAGTCTATTGCTTTTTTTTCTCAACGTGACAGGCCTATCTCCGGTTAATCTTCATCGTGTGGTACACTTGCTTTGTTGTCCTCTCTAAACCTTGAACAGATTGAGGAGTTTCCAGAGGAGGAGCTAGTACTTCTCTCTACTAGGTTCTCAAAAGCATTGCAAAATGTGAGAACTAGAAGGAGAGAAAGCTCCGGACCTCAACGATGTTTCGAATGTGGTAAGACATGACATTTTTGTTCACATTGCCCTAACCTTTCAGGTCCTACTTCCCGGGATGAAAAGCAATCAAGGACGAAGCACTCCTCTACAAACGGTAAGAAGAAAAAGAAGGGTTTTATAGGACGTCAATTGGTGAGTAGTTTTATCTCCGCACTTCGAGAACTTGGATCAAGTGATGTGGACATTGGAAGTGACGAAGATGAAGATGATTTGACAAACTTGTGCTTCATGGCGAGTAAGTCAAGATCAAGTATGGAGGAGGCTGAACACAACAACAACAATGAAGAGGTATGTCCTACTTGCAAAGAAATGTGTGATGCTATTTCTCGTGCCACTATTATAGTTATAAAAAAGAATAAAAAGCTGAGGGATAGTGCTCCTAAAATTGAATCACTAGAGTCTGAAATCAACCGTTTGAAAACTTTGATTCCTAGTGATGATGCATGTCCCTCATGTGATTTAATATATGAACAATTGTCCTCGTTAAGAAGTGTGCACACCTCCATTCTTGATAAACTTGAGTTAGAAATTGAAAAGAACAGAGAGCTTGCTGCACTTAATAATAAAAACTTGAAAGATGCTAGCTGTTCTACAATTGATTTGCATTGTTCTACTTGTGATGATCTTGATAAGAAACTACAAGATGCTATGAATGAAATTTCTATATTGAACAATGCTTTACATTCTCATGAAGTTAAATATTGTTCCAATTGCAAATTAAAAAGAAAAACTTCATATGAAAATCGCCTTGATCTGTCCAACAAACTTGATGACATGCATAGGACATTAGATCGGTTTTGTATTGGGAATAAGAACCTAAACTTGCTGCTGAATTCTTCCAAGACATGCAATGATAAAACTGGTTTGGATCTTGATTCTCATGCTCATGCTAAGGCACATCCACCTAAAATTGTAAAGTCATTAGGATGTGGTTTGATTCAAATAGTTCCTAAACAAAAAGAAGTGGTTTTCAAATCTGCAGTAGTGTTGTCTCATTTTGTTTCAAATAAAAATGTTGCTTGCTCATCTAGACATGAACACAAAGTTAAATTTCATTGTACCTACTGTTGTAGAGATGGTCATGTCATAGATTATTGTTATAGACTAGCTAAACAACAGAAAAAGGAAAGAATGATTGCTAGATCTCTTAACTTTCATGCAAAATTTGCTGCACTTGCTAAACCAAATGATAGGAACATGCAATCTGCTGTAATGAGTCGAAAACATGCAAAGTTTGCTCCCAATCCTACTGTTTTTCATGCTACACATCTAACATCTCATAGGACAGTAGTTGGGTACAAAAATCCTCAAGTTTTGGCTCATAAACCTGCTGTTTTATCACAGCTTTTGCGTGTTATTCCTGCTGCACGTCATGTGACTCAGTACTGGATTCCTAAATGCCTCTTGACTAACCCTAGTATGTAGTTATCGATGTATTGTGCTTCTATGTAGGTTACACGTTTCAGGAAGGAGAACATTTGGATTATGGATTCAGGTTTCTCATGCCACATGACCGGTAACAAAGACTGGTTCTCCTCCCTCTCTTTTGTGTCACGTGTAGAGAATGTTACTTTTGCCGATAATTCTTCAACTCCTATAATTGCTAAGGATTCGGTTAGAATAAATGATCACTACACTTTGAAGGATGTGACACTTGTCAAAAATTTGAAATACAACATGCTTTCTGTTTCACAATTGCTAGATGAAAATCTGGAAATTATTTTCAATAAAAACTGCTGCAAAGTTGTAGGTTCAAATAGTGAGCTTATTTTTAACATGTCTCGGTTTGGAAGAGTTTTTAAAGCTGATTTTGATATGTCTTCCTCTAAGCATAGGTGTCTAGTTGCTAATGATTCAAATGACTTATATTTCTGGCATCGTAGACTTGGTCACGTAGGCTTTGATCATCTAACGCGTGTTAGTGCTCTTGATCGCATACGTGAGCTGCCTAAGCTTAAAGGGGACAAATAAATTGTGTGCTCTTCTTGTAGACATGCTAAGATTGTTGCAGGTTCACATACTCCTCTCACAATGATCATGACAACTGAACTGTGTCAACTTTTGCTCATTGACAACGTAGGACCTTCACGTGTTCAATCCTTCAGAGGTAAATGGTCCAGATCCGTATCCGCAGGGGGAGAGCATTTTCGTTGAAGATGAGGAAGAGGTGGAGCTGCTGCCCGAAAATTCAGCAGCTAATGACATTGTTCCAGCTCCTGTTTTTGATTCACAGCCAGCACCGCGACCACCATTGCTAGTCCAGGTCCTCCTCAAGTCACAAGCTCATCGATTTGTGATGAACATGAAGAAGAAGAAGTTTGTGAAGTGTCCATTTCCCTCCGGGTTCTCAAAAGTCATCCTCCACAACAAATTATTGGAAGCTTGCACGAACGGGTCACAAGGTCCAGGTTTTGCGATCCAAACTCTCATGGTCATTCTGCTTTTGTTGCTTCTTTTGAACCCAGATATATCACACGCACTCACTAATGAATCTTGGATTATTGCAATGCAAGAAGAGTTAGAAAATTTTGAAAGAAATAATGTTTGAAAACTTGTACCTCCACCTCAAGGTCACACTTTAATTGGAAGTAAATGGGTGTTTAAAAATAAACAAAGTGAGGATGAGGTTGTGGTTAGGAATAAGGCTAGGTTGGTTGCTCAATGATTCACTCAATTTGAAGGTCTAGATTTTGATGAAACTTTTGCTCCTGTTGCTAGATTAGAAGCTATAAGAATTTCGTTAGCTTTTGCTGCATCTAAAGGTTTTAAGCTTTATCAAATGGATGTTAAAAGTGCTTTCTTAGTGGCTACATAGATGAGGAGGTTTATGTCAAACAACCACCAGGTTTTAAAAATTTAGATTTTCCTAATCATGTTTACAAACTGTCCAAAGCCTTGTACGGTCTCAAACAAGCCCCTAGAGCATGGTATGATAGGTTAAAAACATTCTTACTTGAAAAGGGGTTTACCATGTGCAAGGTTGATAAAACTCTTTTTGTGCTTAAGCATGGCAATGACTCATTATTCATTCAAGTGTATGTGGATGATATTATCTTTTGTTGTGCTTCTCATGATCTTGTGTACAAGTTTTCAGCTATGATGAGTTCATAATTTG
Organism: Tuctoria greenei; assembly: GCA_036927565.1. Taxonomy (NCBI): domain Eukaryota; kingdom Viridiplantae; phylum Streptophyta; class Magnoliopsida; order Poales; family Poaceae; genus Tuctoria; species Tuctoria greenei. Next base: position 61,682,811 of record JAYESD010000012.1, on the reverse strand, counting down.
AGATGAGTATGATGGGAGAACTCACGTACTTTTTGGGGCTGCAAATCAAGCAAACCAAGGAGGGTACCTTTGTGCATCAAACGAAGTATACAAAAGACCTTCTAAGGCGCTTCAACATGGACAAAAGCAAGCCTCTTCGGACACCAATGGGAACAGCAACAACACTTGAACTTGATGAAGATGGTGAACCAGTGGATCAAAAAGAATATAGAAGCATGATCAGATCACTTTTGTACCTCATGGCATCAAGGCCCGATATACAATTCATCGTATGTCTTTGTGCACGTTTTCAAGCCTCCCCACGTATTTCACATCGTCAAGCCCTCAAAAGGATTCTCAGGTACTTACATAGAACTCAAGAATTCTGCATTTTTCTTCCTTCTTCCTCAACTGTTACTTTGAAGCTTTTTCCGATGCTGATTTTAGAGGTTGTAGGATTGATAGGAAAAGTACTTCCGGTGCTTGTAATTTTCTTGGTAATTCACTAGTTGCTTGGTCCTCTAGAAAACAAAACTCAGTTGCACAATCCACAGCCGAATCTAAATATGTAGCTGCTGCTGGTGCTTGCTCACAAATTCTTTGGATTGTTCAAACACTTAAGGACTATGGGGTTGATCTTGATAGTGTTCCACTGTGTTGTGATAACACTAGTGCCATTTGCATCACTAAAAACCCCGTGCAACATTCTAGATACCGAACAACACTAGTGCACATTGACATTAGTATCACTTTCTCCGTGATAATGTTAAAAAAGGAAACATTGTGCTTCACCATGTAGATAGCGAACAACAATTGGCTGACATTTTCACAAAACCTTTGGATTTCACTCGTTTTTGTTACATTCGTAGTGAAATAGGGGTTATGCATCCTCATGACTTACATTGAGGGGGAGTTTTGAAACTTGAGAAGTCTATGTGTGAATCTGAAATTAAAATAATATGAGCATAGTATTTCATACATATATGACTTTGTGATTCCTTTTACATGCTGAAAGTTCTTACTACATTACTCGTGTTATACATTTTGTAGTTTCTGCCATGTCTAGTAATTGAAATAATTACTTACACTAAATCTGGTCATGGTCGAACTTTCTTGCTGTTTTGAACTTGTTGCATGCTCACAATTGCTTTTAATCATAAAGAATTAATCAAGTAATCAAATCACATGTTGAGTTTTTATGAACAAATATAAATTGAGAAAAGATCAAGAGAATATGCATGCATCACACTTCTTCTTTTGAGATGGCTTATAATTGCACTTAGATATGAACTTGGAAGAAGTTGTGTATGACTAAAACTATGTCCATAAGGTTCTGATTGTCAAATGACATGGGCTTGGCTTGGTTGGTTAGAATAAGGCAGATATGCATATAATCTATTGCAAATATCATATGATCTAAATTTTTGCTTTGAAAAATAATAAAATGCAGCAACAAGTGTCATGCTTTCAGGTTTTGAAATAGTTAAGTTTGTGAAATCATGACTTGCTAAATTGGAAATTACATTTGATCTCTAGCATGGCTTACACTACTTTATGTATCTCATTTTTTGTGATACTGTAAGTTACTTGATAGTATGACTTGGATGAGCTTTCTTTTATATGTATATGTTATAATATGCTCATAACAACGACTAAATTTCTATCATCTGTCAAAATTTCACGGTCATGAAATTTTGACAGATGATAGAAATTTAGTCGTTGTTATGAGCATATTATAACATATACATATAACCAAAGCTCATCCAAGTCATACTATCAAGTAACTTACACTATCACATCAATGAGATACATAAAGTAGTGTAAGCCATGCTAGAGACCAAATGTAATTTTCAATTTAATCAAGTCATGATCTCACAAACTTAACTATTTCAAAACCTGAAGGCATGACACTAGTTGCTGGATTTTATTATTTTTCAAAGCATAAATTTAGATCATATGATATTTGCAAGAGATTATATGCGCATCTACCTTATTCTAACCAACCAAGCCAAGCCTATGTCATTTGACAATCAGAAGCTTAAGGACATGGTTTTAGTCATACACAACTTCCTCCAAGTTCAAATCTAAGTGCAATGATAAGCCATCTCAAAAGAAGAAGTGCGATGCATGCATATTCTCTTGATCTTTTCTCAATTTATATTTTTTTCATAAAAACTCAACATGTGAGTTGATTACTTGATGAATTCTTAATGATTAAAAGCACTTGTGAACATGTAACAAGTTCAAAACAGCAAGAAAGTTCGATCATGACCAGTTTTAGTGTAAGTAATTATTCCAATTACTAGACATGGCAAAAACTACAAAGTGTATAACACGAGTAATGTAGTAAGAACTTTCAGCATGTAAAAGGAATCACAAAGCCATATATGTATGAAATACTATGCTCATATTATTTTAATTTCAGATTCACACATAGACTTCCCATGATTCAAAACCCCCCCTCAATTTGAGCCATGAGGATGCATAACCCCTATTTCACTACGAATGTAACAAAAACGAGTGAAATCCAAAGGTTTTGTAAAAATGTCAGCCAAATGTTGTTCGGTATCTACATGGTGAAGCACAATGTTTCCTTTTTCAATGTTACCACGGAGAAAGTGATACCTAATGTCAATGTGCTTAGTTCTAGAATGTTGCACGGGGTTTTTAGCAATGCAAATGGCACTAGTGTTATCACAGAATAGTGGAACACTATCTAGATCAACCCCATAGTCCTTAAGTGTTTGAACAATCCAAAGAATTTGAGAGCAAGCACTAGCAGCAGCTACATATTCAGATTCGGCCGTGGATTGTGCAACTGAATTTTGTTTTCTAGAGGACCAAGCAACAAGAGAATTACCAAGAAAATGACAAGCACCGGAAGTACTTTTCCTATCAATCCTACAACCCCCAAAATCAGCATCCGGAAAAGCTTTCAAAGTAACGGTTGAGGAAGAAGGAAGAAAAATGCCAAATTCTTGAGTTCCATGTAAGTACCTGAGAATCCTTTTGACGGCTTCACGATGTGAAACACGTGGGGAGTCTTGAAACCGTGCACAAAGACATACGCTGAATTGTATGTCCGGTCTTGATGCCGTGAGGTAAAAAAGTGATCTGATCATGCTTCTATATTCTTTTTGATTCACGGATTCACCATCTTCATCAAGTTCAAGTGTTGTTGCTGTTCCCATTGGTGTCTGAAGAGGCTTGCTTTTGTCCATGTTGAAGCGCCTTAGGAGGTATTTGGTATACTTCATTTGATGCACAAAGGTACCCTCCTTGGTTTGTTTGATTTGCAGCGCCAAAAAGTAAGTGAGTTCACCCATCATACTCATTTCAAATTCGGAACTCATCATTGATGAAAACTTGGACACAAGATCATGAGAAGCACAACCAAAGATAATATCATCCACATACACTTGAACGAATAATGAGTCACTGCCATGCTTAAGCACAAAAAGAGTTTTATCAACCTTACCGATGGTAAACCCCTTTTCAAGTAAGAATGTTTTTAACCTATCATACCATGCTCTAGGGGCTTGTTTGAGACCGTATAAGGCTTTGGACAGTTTGTAAACATGATTAGGAAAATCCGGATATTAAAAACCCGATGTTTGTTTGACATAAACCTCCTCATCTATGTAGCCATTAAGAAAAGCACTTTTAACATCCATCTGATATAGCTTAAAACCTTTAGATGCTGCAAAAGCTAACAAAATACTTATAGCTTCTAATCTAGCGACAGGACCAAAATTTTAATCAAAATCTAGACCTTCAACTTGAGTGAAATCTTGAGCAACCAATCTAGCCTTATTCCTAACCACAACCCCATCCTCACTTTGTTTATTTTTAAATACCCATTTAGTTCCAATTAAAGTGTGACCTTGAGGTGGAGGTACAAGTTTCCAAACATTATTTCTTTCAAAATTTTCTAACTCTTCTTGCATGGCAATAATTCAAGATTCATTAGTGAGTGCGTGTGATATATCTTTGGGTTCAAAAGAAGCAACAAAAGCAGAATGAGCATGAGAGTTTGGATCGCAAAACCTGGACCGTGTGCCTCGTTCGTGCAAGCTTCCAATCATCTGTTGTGGGGGATGATCTTTGTAAAAACGTAGGGGAACAGATGTCTCACAAGCTTCTTCTTCATTAGGTTCATCGTGGATTGATGAGCTTGTGACTTGCGGACGATCAGGACTAGCATAGGTGATAGTCGGAGCTTGTTCAATGTCCGGAGCTAGACATGTGTCAAATTCGGAACTACCAGGCAGTATCACCGGCTCTTCTTCCTCTTCGAAAATACCCTCCCCCTGAGGATACGGATCTGGTCCTGCAACACCGGAGCTAGTAATTGGGCTAGCTTCATCAAAATACACTTCACAAGTCTCCACAATTTTGTTAGTGTCAAGTAAAAGCACACGGTAGCCTCTAGTATGAGATGGATAACCAAGAAACATGCCATCAATGGATCTAGGTTCAAATTTATCAAGATTACCATGTTTCTTAACAAAGCATTTGCAACCAAAGACCCAAATGTGTGTAACACTAGGCCTATGTCCAAACCGGAGCTTATATGGTGTTTTACCTAGCTTAGCACGCAAGAAAACACGATTTGAGACATAACAAGCGGTTGCTAATGCATCAGCCTAAAATTTCCTAGGAGTTTGATATTCATCAAGCATAGTCCTAGCCATCTCAACTAAGGTTCTGTTCTTTCTTTCTACAACACCATTTTGTTGAGGTACATATGGTGAAGAGAATTGATGATCTATTCTATTTTCAGCACAAAAGATTGATTTTTAAATTCAGTTCCATTATCACTTCTAATTGCTTTTAATGATCCTGGGTGATCAATTGATAATCTAAGAAATAAAGTTCTAAAGTGACTAAAAACTTCATTCTTAGACACCATAAAGTAAACCCAAGAGTATTTAGAATAATCATCAACGATAACAAGAACATACCATTTACCTCCGAAGGATTGAACACGTGAAGGTCCTACGGTGTCAAGATGCAAAAGTTGACATGGTTCAGTTGTCATGATCATTGTGAGAGGAGTATGTGAACCTGCAACCATCTTAGCATGTCTACAAGAAGAGCACACAATTTTTTTGTCCCCTTTAACCTTAGGCAGCCCACGTATGTGATCAAGAGCACTAACACCCGTTAGGTGATCATAGCCTACGTGACCAAGTCTACGATGCTAAAAATATAAGTCCTTTGAATCATGAGCAACTAGACACCTATGCTTAGAGGAAGTCATATCAAAATCAGCTTTAAAAACTCTTCCAAACCGAGACATGTTAAAAATAAGCTCAATATTTGAACCTACAACTTTAAAGCAGTTTTTATTGAAAATAATTTCTAGATTTTCATCTAGCAATTGTGCAACAGAAAGCAAGTTGTATTTCAAATTTTTGACAAGTGCCACATCCTTCAAAGTGTAGTGATCATTTACTCTAACCGAACCCCTAGCAATTATAGGAGTTGAAGAATTATCGGCAAAAGTAACATTCTTTACACGTGACACAAAAGAGGGGGAGGAGAACCAATCTTTGTTACCGGTCATGTGGCGTGAGCAACCTGAATCCACAATCCAAATGTTCTCCTTCCTCAAACGTGTAACCTACATAAAAGCACAATACGTCGATGACTCAATACTGGGGTTAGTCAAAAGGCATTTAGGAATCCAGTACTGAGTCACGCGACGTGCAGCAGGAAAAACACGCGAAAGCTGAGACAAAACAGCAGGTTTATGAGCCAAAGTTTGAGATTTTTTATTCTTAACTACTGACCTATAAGGTGTTACTTGTGTAACACAAAATTCAGTAGCTCCGGAGGCAAAAACAGAAGGTCCGGAGGTAAACTATGAATGTTTTTGACTCAAAACAGCAGGTTGTACATTCGGTTCAATGTGTGCAGTAAATTTTGCATGAAAGTTATGAGATCAAGCAACCATTCTTTCCCTTTTCTGTTGTTTAGCTAGTCTATAACAAAAATCTATGACATGACCATCTCTACCACAGAAGGTACAATGAAATTTAACTTTGTGTTCATGTCTAGATGAGCAAGCAATATTTTTATTTGAAACCGAATGAGGCAACACTCCTGCAGAATTGAAAACCACTCCTTTTTGTTTAGGAACTGTTTGAATCAAACCACTTCCTAATGACTTTACAATTTTAGGTGGATGTGCCTTAGCATGAGCATGAGAATCAAAACCTAATCCAGTTTTATCATTGCAAGACTTGGATGAATTCAGCAGTAAGTTTAGGTTCTTATTCCCATTACAAAACCGATCTAATGTCCTATGCATGTCATCAAGTTTATTGGACATATCAAGGCAATTTTCACATGAAGTTTTTCCTTTTAGTTTGCAATTTGAACAAAATTTAACTTCATGAGAACGTAAAGCATTGTTCAATATATAAATTTCATTCATAGCATCCTGTAGTTTTTTATCAAGATCATCACAAGTAGAACAATGCAAATCAATTGTAGAACAGCTAGCATCTTTCAAGTTTTTATCATTAAGTGCAGCAAGCTCTTCGTTCTTTTCAATTTCTAACTCAAGTTTATCAAGTTTGGAGGTGTGCGCACTTATTAATGAGGACAATTGTTCATATATTAAATCACATGAGGAACATGCATCATCACTAGGAATCAAAGTTTTTAAACGGTTGATTTCAGATTCTAGTTATTCAATTTTAGCAGCACTATCCCTAAGCTTTTTGTCCTTTTTCTTAACAATAATAGTGGCATGAGAAATAGCATCACACATTTCTTCGCAAGTAGGACATACCTCTTCATTGTCGCTGTTGTGTTCTGCCTCCTCCATACTTGATCTTGACTTGCCCGCCATGAAGCACAAGTTTGCCAAATCATCTTCATCTTCATCACTTCCAATGTCCACGTCGCTTGAACTAAACTCTTGAAGCGCGGTGATGAAACTGTTGATCATCTTGCGTCCTATGGTACCTTTCTTCTTCTTGTTGAAATTTCCAGAGGAGGTCCGAACCTTGCTTTATTTTTCTTCCCGGGTGGTCGGACCTGAAAGGTTAGGGCATTCTGTACGAAAGTGTCCTATTTTACAACATTCAAAACAGCGTTGAGGTCCGGAGCTTCCTCTCCTTCTAGTTCTCACATTTTGCAATGCTTTTGAGAATCTAGTAGAGATGAGTGCCAACTCCTCTTCTGGAAATTCTTCGATCTACTCCACGGTAGTGAGGACAACAAAGCAAGAGTATTGCAAGATGATGATTGGCCGGAGCTAGACATATCACGTTGTGAAACAAATGCAATAGTCTTATTGGGGTTCTTACTTGAGATTATGTCAATTTCATGAGTTTTTAACTTGGAATACAACACATCTAAAGTAAGTGAACTCATGACAGTAGATTCACGAATAGATGTGACTTTCATCTCCCAAATTGACATATCTAATGCACTTAGCAATTGCCTAGCATTTTCAGCATCTGAAAAATTAACATTGACACTACGCAAGTTGTTGAGAATCTTATTAAAGCGAGCAAAAAGGTCACCAATAGACTCACCGGATTGCATCTCAAAGCGCATGTATTCTTTATTGAACATGTCTTGCCTTACCTCTTTGATTGTGTTGGATCCTTCGTGGTAGTCACAAAGTGCTTTCCACACATCGTATGCAGATCGGAGGTGTGCAACACGGTCGAAGTCGCTTTGTGTTAATCCTTGTATGATCAAGTTCTGAGCCTTGTTGTTGCTGTCGACATCTCTCAGATTTGTAGCTGTAACTTGATTGTTTGGTGGCACTTCGTAGGGCTTGTATACCTTCTCCCATATTGCAAAGCCTTGTGCCTGGATGAAAGCCTCCATGCGTGCCTTCCAAACCTGAAAATCAATACCAGCAAACACACGAGGTTTGGCAGAGTACTTCTCCATGATGATTAGTCAAAAAACACACACAAATCACAAAGATTAGAGCACCGTGGCTCTGATACCAATTGTAGGATCGAAGAGCACGTGAAAAGCTACCAGAGGGTGGTGAATGGTAGATTTAAAAATCTTACGCAGAGGGAACAATTAAACCCCAAACCCTTTCAGCAGAAAAACAATCTGTTAAAGAAATCGTGTGTGAGACTAATCTAAACGTGTTTCACCATGACAAAAGTGATAGATATCAGAGAGAATCAAGTCACGAAGACAACATAAAAAGAATCACTCAAATCTGTCGAGAAAAACTCAAGTTATGATCGAAAGATCAAACAATGGTCAATCTGCCCTACCCGAGAAAAAAAACAGTTCTGGAACGCTGCAAAGAAACTCGTGTAGATCATAGACCACAAATACAATGACCGTGAAATTTTGACATATGATAGAAACTCAAGTTGTGAAGACAACCTAAAAAGAATCACGTCAATTGGATCTGTAAAACTCGAGTTATGATGAAACCACCAACGAAAGGTAGTGCTGTCCAGAAACTCGACGAGTAAAACTTGTCTGGAACAAGTCGGCGGAACAAGGCACAAAAGTTCCTTCAAACTACGAATTTTATTCAATAGAACACAAGAGAAACAGCCCCAAAGTCGTGCACCACGAGCTCTGGGCTCCCTTGCTTATATAACCAGCTCGAAAGCCAACTCAATTCAGATCAGGAACCTAATCCTACTCTATTCACGAATCGTAACTTTCCATAACTGCTTAGGATTCTTCTATACGCAGATAGAAGCAATCTTAAGACTTCCAAACACCTTAGGAACGTATCCCACATTCCTAAACAACTCAAATTCGTGACCCACACGAAATCCTATCATAACCAACTCAAATCTTTCCATATTTGAGTCAAACCCAACTCAGCCGCAGCCTGAGTCCATAACCTAGTCGGTTGGATCTTTCTGACCAACTCTTGACATCCACATCTCTTCATCACGTCTCAGAACCATGTAGCCATGTCCATGCACTCCTTGCACACGTGCAAACATATTTCAATGACGTCCACGATACCTTCATATGCATTGTTCTTGATTGAATCATGCTGCGCAACCTCCTGATCAGCTCAACCACAATTCCTCCTGAATTTGGTTGTTGGAACTTCATCTCCTCCCTGAGACTAGTCCAATGGATCCCGTCACCAGCCATGTCTTGAACTCAAGCAACACCTGCACATGAATAAACAAACAATCCATACGAGCCCAAGTCCTCGACTTGACTCAAGTTAGTTCCGAACACAAGACCCTACGTGAGAACCTCACATAAGCATGTTGCCAAACCACAGTAACACGATATCATCCATATCTACCAAAACGCACCAAAAACTTAGCAAATGAATACTAAGCAATCTTTCCAACAATGTAAAGCAAGTACGAAACATTGCAAATGAAAAGCAGAAGCACTACGGTCAAGTTCCGGACCTTGCCAGAGCAACCCGGACCATGAGCCGGAGCTAACAAAAGCTAGTAGAACCTAGCGCCGGAGCTTACCAAAACTAGTACAACCAAGCTCCCGTCGGAGCTTACAAAACTACCAGGACCTAGCGCCGAAGCTAACCAGAACTAGTCGGAACTAGTAATCCCAAAAGCCGGAGCTAGAAAAATCAACTTCGGAGTTTAGCAAAAAACATGGCGGTGCTATCAAAAACATGTCGGAGCTATCAAAGACATGCCAGAGCTAAAGACAAAACTTCACCGGAGCTGACCAAAGCTAGTCGGACCTAGCTTCAAACATAACTGGAGCTACCCAAACTAAGCCGGACCTACCGTCGGACGTTGATAAAAAGGTGTTTTGGTGATATTCAAAACTTTTACCATCAAAGCAACTGTATTCAGTACAAGCCAATGTATTCAGCACACATAGGTCTTAAAATTTTGTGTGGGTCACAAATCGAGTTGGTTTAGGAATGTGGGATACGTTCCTAAGGTGTTTCGAAGTCTTAAGATTGCTTCTATCTGCATATAGAAGAATCCTAAGCAGTTATGGAAAGTTTCGATTCGTGATTTGAGTAGGATTAGAGTCCTAGTTGAGTTTGGGTTGGCCTAAGCGCTGGTTATATAAGCAAGCAAGGTCAGAGCTCGTGGTGAACGACTTAGGGGCTGTTCCTCTTGTGTTCTATTTAATAATATTCGTAGTTTCAAGGAACTTTTGTGCCTTGTTCGTCCAACTTGTTTCAGACAAGTTTTACTCATCGGGTTTTTGCACAGCACTACCTTTCGTCGGTGGTTTTATAATTACTCGAGTTTTACAGATCCAATTGACATGATTATTTTTGGGTTGTCTTGAAAACTTGATTAACTATCATTTTTCAAAATTTCACGGTCATTGGATTTGTGGTTTCTGATCTACACGAGTTTCTTTGCAGTGTTTCAGAACTGTGTTTCTCGGGTAGGACAGATTGACCTTTGTTCGATCTTTCAATCGTAACATAAGTTCCTCTCGACGGATTTGAGTGATTCTTGTTGTGTCGTCTTCATGACTTGATTATCTATGATATATATCACTTTTTTCATGATGAAAAATCTTTAGATTAGTCTCACACACGATTTATTTAACAGATCGTTTTTCTGCCAAAGGGGTTGGAATTTAACTATTTCCGCTCCATAAGATTTTTTAATCTACCATTCACCCCCCTATGGTAGCTTTTCACGTGCTCTTCGATCCTACACTAGTCTGTACTTGGAAAACCCTAACGGTAACCTTTGGAAACTCTAGTATAAATAGAGATACACTGCCCCTAATCAAATGCTCTGGACCCCCTGCGCCGTCACACCCTCCGAGACCCTAGAAAACGCGTCGCTCCACACAATCCAACGCAAGAAAGATCGAATCCTTGAGGATTAACTTTAGATCAAAGGAGAGACGCGATTCTTCATGTTTTGAGCTCCTGGGTTTGATTCTCTCGCACACTCTTGTTCCTTATTGCATATAATTCGATTGTGTTGGTGGTGTATTCTGTAGTAAATCTTGGGGAGCCCTCAACTTGTGAGAAAGCCCCTTCAACTTGGTGATTCGCCCTTTGTGATTAGTGGAAGAGAATCAACCTCCGTGGCAATTCGACGAGGGTAGGGTTGGTGAAGACCCAGTCCTTTTGTGGGCTCCTCAGCGTGGATGTAGGTTGCCTTCGTGGGAACCGAACCACGGGATAAAAATCTTGTGTCTTCACTCTGTGCTTATTGTTCATTGCATCTAGGGTTTAATTGATCATAGTCAAATTACGTCAAAACTTGAAACTAATGTTACCTTGTGCTATCTTCAGTTTAATTGAAGCAACATACTCTAGTTACATCTTAATTTCCGTTGCGTAGAGTACATGGATTGAGATCATCGATCAAACTTGATCGATCTAGTCCGCACGCACCGGACTAGTCCGCACACTACCGGACTAGTTCGATTTATCGGTATTTGATCAAGTTGTTGAGTGTTGCGGGTTCCGACAAAAATTCAAAAAGGCATATTCACTCACCCTCTAGGCTAGATTCAAGGACCCTAACTAAGAGGGCAGCCGCGAGGTTCCAAGACACCTTGCAGGTACCTCAAATACATCCGCCTGCAGCAGGGTTGCATGAGTCTACTAGGGGTGATATAGAAAAATTTCACCAAGTATACGAAGACAATATACGAATGACAAGACTAGTTTGATTGATCACAAAATTAACATGTAATTTTAAGTGAACGTTTGAGAAAGCACATGGTAATACAGTGAATTCTTCTTATTGGTGATCTCAGGAGTGGATTGGCTTTACAATAAGGCAACGACCCACTCCAGTTGGCTAGGGAGGCAAAGTGTTCATGCTTAGGGTATGTAACCAAGCTAAACAGCTATACACTCTGGACCTTCCCCCCATAGTTTGGTTGTCCTAAGTGCTGCCTTAGCACCATGACACCCTACACTATCCTACAATTTATGATTTAAGGGTAGAACTTATGGAGGTGATCTATGTTTCAAAGGTTGGGGAGGGGCTCTCCTTCTTTCGTGGCGAGGCGGACACACCTGGGGCGGGATACTTGTATCACTCGGAAGGGGCCTTCCCAGATGGGGGAAAGTTTGTGCGACCCTTCTCGAGAGAGTATGCACCGCAACACCAGGTCACCTGTCATGAGCTCTCTAGTCCACACGAACTGCTCTTGGTAGCTCCTCAGTGCCTGTCGGTAACGTGCATTTCGGATGGTGGTGTGCCACCTTTCTTCGTCGATGAGGTCGACATCTTATCGTTGGAGCTGGTCCTGTAAGGCTTCATCGAACGCTCGGACCCTGAACGGGCCCACAGTGATCTCTGGGGGGACGACGGCCTCGGCCCCATACACCAGAAAGAAAGGTGTTTCTCCCGTGGTGGGACTGGGTGACATCCGACTTGCCCACATTGCAAAAGGGAGTTCGTCGACCCACTTGGCACCATGCTTATCCAAGCTGTCATATGTGCGTGTCTTGAGGCCCCTGAGGATCTCAGCGTTGGCCCGTTCGACTTGCCCGTTGCTCTTTTGATGAGACACGGATGCATAACAAACATGGACATCGAGGTCTTCACAGTAGTCCTAGAAAGCTGCACTGGTGAATTGGGTCCCGTTGTCGGTGATGATCCTCTTCGGGACCACGAACCTGCAGACAATTGATTTGATGAACTTGACTGCGGACTCCTTGTTGATGTTGATCACTGGGGCTGCCTCTGGCCACTTGGTGCACTTATCTATAGTGACGTAGGGGAACCGGTACCCTCCGACTGGCCTGGGGAAGGGTCTCTGGATATCCAGCCCCCAGACCGCAAAAGGCCAGGAGGATGAGATCATCTGCAATGACTGCGCTGGGGTGGAATTTGCTTGGCGTGGAACTGTCATGCCTTGCACTTCTTGGCTATTTCGACGGTGTCTTGTAGTGCTGTTGACCTGTAGAAACCATGCCGAAAGGCTTTGCCAACCAGCGTACGGGAGGCCGCGTGATTCCCACACTCTCCTTCATGGATTTTTGCGAGCAAGTTGTAGCCTCCCTGCAGAGTTATGCATCGTAGCAGTACGTCGTTGGCACCACGTCTGTAGAGATCACCTTCTACCAGCATGTAGCGTTTCTCCATACTCATGATCCTCTTAGTGGATGTTGGGTCCTCTGCGAGGAGTTTGTCCTTTAGGTAGTCCCAGACCTCCATGATCCATGCATCGGGACTCTCCTGGACTTCCAGATCTTGGGTGCCAGGTGATTGGGGATCCCTGGTGACACTCAAGAACCTTGGTGGCTCCCACAGTTGCAGGGCTGTCGTGGTTGCCAGCTCTGTGGAGATGGGCTCACCTTCTTCATCAAGCCCTGTCAGCCTAGCGGTCGGCCGCACCAACCTCCTGCCAAAGACCCCTTATGGAACGAGGGCTCCTATGGACGCTATGGTTGACAGGGCATAGGCGATGGAGTTGTCGGCACGCGGCACATGGCAGAGATCCAATGCCTCGAATCCAGCTTCTAGCTTCTTGACATGTATTATATATGTCACGAGGTGCGGGTCGTTGCAGCAACACTCACCCTGGACTTGCTTGATGATCAGCTGGGAGTCTCCCTTGACTAGCATCTGCTGGACACCGAGACCCTGCAAAGCTATGATTCTGAAGATGAGGGCATCGTACTCTGCCATGTTATTGGTAGCCTTGAAGTCGAGGCGCGCTTCGTACTTGTGCTGCTCCCCTGTTGACGTGATGAGCAGTACACTTGCTCTGACCCCTTGTTTCCTTGAGGATCCGACGAAGAAGAGCGTCCAGTGAGGTTTGGTAAGCACTAGAGCCCTGGGCTCCGGCTCGCTGAAATTTTGGCCCCCTGGGTTGCTTGGTGAGGGGGTCCACTTGGCAACAAATTCTGCCAGAGCTTGACTTTTGATTGCATGTCGTGGAAAGAAATCAAAATCGAACTCCACTAATTCAGCCGCCACCTTGGCGATATTGCCAGTTGCGTTCGGGCTGCGCATCACTGCTCCCTGTGGGAACGAAGTCACCACTGATACTCGGTGTGCTTCAAAATAATGGCGGAGCTTCCACGACACGATTAGCACCGCATATAGAAGCTTGTGCACTTCGAGGTAGCTTGTCTTTGCCTCATGTAGGACTTCACTGATGAAGTAGACCGGGCGTTGGATGGTCCGAGACCTTTTCGGGGAATTCCGCTCATCTTCTTCCCTCTAATCCAGGTCCAGCGACTCAATGTCTCCTGGGCCTGGCGGTTCCTTTGGGGGATGGGACCCAAAGGCTTCTTGGCTTTCGGGGCCCCCTAGGGGACCCGGTCATCCTCTGGGGGCTAGGACTCAAAGGCTTCTTGGTCTCTGGGCCCCCTTGGGAGACCCAGACGTACTCTGGGGGCTGGGACCCAGAGTCTCCTTGATCTCCGCAGCACCCTTGGGGGACCCGGACGTCCTCTCGGGGCTGGGACCTAGAGGCTCCATGGTCTCCATGGCCCCCTTGGGGGACCCGGACGTCCTCTAGGGGCTGGGACCCAGAGGCTCCTCTGTCGTTGGGGTCCCCTACGAGCTCCAAGCCCTGGGGCTCAGAATCCGCTGCAGGGCCCTCTTCCTTTCATCGATTCTACTGGGGGTCAGCCCGTTCTGCAACAAAAGTCATACTTACCACCTCGGTAGTGGCGGTGATGTAGAGGTACAGGGGCTCCCCAGGCTCCGGTGCCAACATTATTGGTAGCGACGTCAGCGGCTGCTTCAGCTCGCGGAATGCCTTCTCCTCATCTTCAGTCAAGATGAATGGTCCAGATTGGTGCAGGAGTTTGAAGAACGGGAGAGCCCGCTCTACCAGCCTAGAGATAAACCGGCTGAGCGCTGCCAAGCACCCTACAAGCTTCTGCTAATCTTTGATGTGGGTTGGAGGCCGCATCAGCTCCACAACTTCGATTTTTTCTGTGTTGGCCTCAATTCCTCGGTGTGAGACCAAGAACCCGAGGAGCTTCCCGGCTTTGACTGCGAACACGCACTTGCTTGTGTTGAGCTTTGTGCGCATGGTTCGAAGTCTGTCAAAGACTAGGGAAAGGTCCTGCATCAGTGATGTTTGTAGTTGGATTTTTACTACAATATCATCAACATATACGTCTACTAGGTCCCGAATGAGGTCCCCAAATGTTTTATGCATGGCACGTACAAAGGTGGCGAGGGCGTTCTTAAGATCGTAAGGCATGGAGACATCGCAGCAAATGCCATCTACAGTTATGAAAGCGGTATGTTCTTCATCCTCTGTAGACATTGGGATATGGTGGAACCCTGAATACGCATCTAGAAAGCATAGCATATCGAACCCCGAAGTTGAATCTACGATTTGATCAATTCTAGGCAGAGGGAAAGGATCTTTAGGACATGCCTTGTTGAGGTTGGTGTAGTCAATGCACATCCGAAGCTTACCACCGACCTTGGGGACGACAACCGGATTGGCCAGCCACCTGGGATGGTGGACCTCCCGTATGAAGCAAACATCGAGGAGCTTCTTGATCTCCTCGCGGATGCAGTTCTGCCGCTCGATGGACTGCTTACGGGACCTCTGTTGCCGCGACCGTGCGTCGGGGTAGACCTTCATACGGTGATCGATCACTTCCCAGGGGATGGCTGGCATCTGCGATGGTTGCCAGGCAACATCGACGTTAGCTCACAGGAAAGTAGTGAGGGCCGATTCCTGCTCGCTGTCTAGACTCCCCGCGATACGGGTGGTCTGAGCAACATAAGGGCCAATCTGGATTGTCTTTATGGGTACATTGTCGTCGTCGGAAGGCTGCACTCGTGGTGCAGTGACGCGGCTGCGGGCGCGTGGGTCTGGCGAAGGCTCACTCGACCCAGCATTACTCAGGACAGGTGTTGGGGCCGTCGCCAACGCTCGGAGCTTCTCCAAAACTGTCACTGCAGTAGCATGATCTCCGCAGATCTTGAGGATACCGGAGGATGTTGACATCTTGAGGACGAGGTAGCCGCAATTGGCTACAACCATAAAACGGTATAGGGCTGACTTGCCAATAATGGCATGATAGGGGAGGCTAACCTCTATGACGTCGAATAGGATATTCTCCTTCCTGAAGTTCTCAGGTGTCCCTAAGGTCACCAGGAGGTGGATGCATCTGTACAGGATAACACTCTCCGGTCCTACTCCCGAGAATGATCTTGATGGGGCGAGCTCAGACACAGGGATGTTTAGCTTGTTGAAGGCTACACGGCTGATGAGGTTGAGGCCAGCTGCATGTTGACGGCTGTTATATACCAATTTCATCAGTCATTTTAACTCAATAATGTGAAGGATTTGTCATTTATTGCACACATCACCTTTCTATCTAACCCAATTCCACTTGGACTTGGAGAAATATGTGTATGCAGCATTTTATGCAGGAAATGAGGAAATGTAGAGGGACCAATCCTATAAAATATCATCACAGCCAATCAGGTGACGACACGTGGCATCCCATGGATCAAATGGCCCACAAACAGAAGTATCCGAAGAGATCCAACGGTGTATCACCCATATACATCAATGGGACCCACTTGGCAGCCACCTGGAGAAAGAACACGAGAAACGGTGCAATGACCAGGTCGGCCGAACCAGGGGGTCGGCCGACCTGGTCTTTGCACCAAACTCAGCCAGCCTCCACGTGTTGGCTCCTCCCGGCTCCCTAGAGTCAATGGTGACTGATTCGCGCGCTTTTGGTGGCGGGAACCGACCTCATCACTAGTATAAATAGGACCTTCTACCCCTCACTTCATCACACACCCCTTGGGCATCATTCTATTGTATACACTATCTTCCATAGTCCTTAGAGGAGTTAGGATGTAGAGAGGAGAGCCTCTAGTCCCAAGTCCAGATTGGGAAAGGAATAGAAGGAGTCACTCTTCCCAATTCCACATTGGGAAAGGTATGGCTTATGTATTCCTTCTTCTATTTGTGACTTTGTGCTCAATAAATATATTATCTTTAGTCTTCTTTTATACGTATACATGGACAAAGCGTTTCTTGTTTGATTGTGGAGTCCATGTATGTGGAAGGTATAGTCTTTATGATTTCACATGTCATGATCACATCTTATGGTCATAAACACTATAGACCCCCACTATAGTCTATGTAGTTATAATATGATTATGTTAATATGAATGACTTATGCTATGCTTCAACATTGGTTCAACGATGTTTATGTTAGTCATTGCCTTAGGATGGCTTGTGCCATGGCCCCTAAGGTATTTGCTTAGTATGCTAGCATGGTGCTATGGTATTTAAGTAGCATGGGATGTCTCGTAGACCCACAGATTGAAGAGGTAGGCAGTACGTGGTGACAACCCTATCTGTCCTTTGTAATCCTCCACGTTCGGCTATGCCACGGGCTCTTGGCGGGAGTCACCCTAGTATTAATAGGGGTAAGCCCGTGCCCGATGTGGTTAATAGAATTGCATAGGAATTCATCATTGACATAACCATTAGTATCTACCTTAGGCTATGTATATGTATTAGGAGCATTGTAGGAGCAACTCTCTAACTCTCAATCCAATCTCCCTCTAGGACCCATTTTACCCTTTAGAATATATTGCCTAGGTGTGCGTCACACTACCCCTATTATCAACTTACCCCTGTCCTGATAATGGATTAGTATCCGATAGCTTGACCATAAGAGTAGTATATACTTTACTCCATTGCCTTCCTTTGGGATAAATACGATACCCTTGGGAATACTCATGGGTGAAATGCTACAATAGTATCTTCCGTGCGCTTGCGGATCTCATCTCTTTACCGGAGATGATCTATGGTGTTAAGAAATACCAACAAGTATTTCTGTCGTCGTTGTCGGGGATTATTTGTTACTATATCTTGGGAGCCGTCAACAAGCATTTCTGGCGCCATTGACGGGGAAGGCAAAGAAAGTGAAGGATAGCTATCACCTGTGATTAATCTATAGGTACTAATAATTATTAGACAGGATTACCCTTGTTTGTTTTATCTATTATGTGAAAACAGGGTAGTGTTGGCAAACCCATTGTATGGGATGGCCAACGAGGACGCAAGTGCTAAACTGCAAGATGATTCAAGGCATACCTCAACAAATGTCCGCTAGGCAACACCATTGCCTTTTGCGGTAAAATTTCAGCTTTCAGTAGGAGCCAAAGTCATTCATACCCAAGCTTGGGGAAGGCTCCGAGAAGTTCTTCTTGGTTTGCCTCCACCATGGGGTGGATAGTTGGCTCTTCATCCAACACTCGTGTCATGGGTTGGCTCCACCAATCCATGACCACATTCATGATGGAGCTGAAGGAGTCCTATTCTCATTCATCATGGATGAGAAGAAGGTCTCCAGTCAAGGGGTGGATTCAAGAATGCTCGATTTCCCATAGCTTGTCATGCACACCACTCCACAAGGTGGATATGCTAGTTATGGAACTACACCTACCATTGAAGTGTCATGAATATCCAAGTCATGGATATTCACATGATTTGTGAAAATCCATGTCATCATGGCACGCGTTGGAATTATTTCCCTAAGACCCATGAGGACCTTTTTCAAACAACAACTCCAATGTCTACCATTCACAAGGAGGTCAAGGGTGGAATTAACATTACTCTTGTATTCAAGGAGGCTATGGCTTTCCAAGGGATTTAAGTTCAACTAGCCTACCTTGAAGTATCTTGGCTAAGAAGAAATCAAGACAACATTCACATGAAGATCTTGGCCAAGGACAAGAACTTAAGGAGCATACAAAGTACAAGATATCCCACAACACTTGTTGGGATTCCCACACATCGACCAAACCGATTCAACCTAGGGCAAGTGACATTGTGGATGAAGCGTTTCTTGTTCGATTGTGGAGTCAACATGTCATCATGCCCAAGGAAGCCTTTGATCAATGATCAAGGTATGGGTTGATTCAATGGAATATCAATATGGTTAGAGTGGCACCCCTAAGAAAGAAAAAGACTCACCATGCTCATGAAGGAATACATTCAAGAGGGAGAACCCATCGCTACAACAACATGTCTATATCATGAAAACGGGGATAGGATAGGGCCACCATGTGGCCCACATGTCCAAATGACAGCCAAATGAGTTTGGCATGTCAAAACAGAAGAAATCGTCCACATCTTCAACTCCGGGATTGGACAACAAATCATCGCGCTGAACAGAACGGAGGTAAGTCCTACTCGTCGGACTTCAAAAATTCGGTGAGTCCTTGTCAATAGGTTAATTAGTCGTTATCACTCACCGGACTTCAAAAATTCGGTGAGTCCTTGCCAATAGGTTAATTGGTAGTTATCTCATATTTGTTTTCCAAATTACATCAACCCTTGCATTTGCATGTTTGAAATTCCACACTTGCATGTTGGAAAGTAAAATTTCCAACCATCATAAAACTAAAAATTTGAATTAGGGGAGAAATTTAATTGGATATGAACTACATGCATGACCACTTGAATTTATCTTCCTAGTTCAAACCAATAAGATTTGCTTTGAGCCTCACTGCATTTACAAGTTATTTCAAGCTGAGCAAGACAATTTTAAAATTGGATTCAATTTGCTTTTGGCTAACGTAACCCATTTTTGAGTTGTTTTGTGTGTTCCTGATTAAAGTGCAGCTAGGTCAAAATTGTGAAGAGATGGTTTGGCAAGAAAGTGGAAGGTTTCGTCAAGCTCAAGTCACCATTGGGAGGATTTTAGAACACTTCTCTCCTTCAAACTCATTTTGAGTTTGAGAAAGAGAAATGTTCAAGAGGATGACCCGATGGAGGAGCCAGAACCAAATCATCGCCAAATCCAACCTCAACTTGGCATTTGACATCAACCATCAAGCCTACGCCAAAAATCAAGGTTGTGAGTTTCTCACACAAAGACCTTCGTCACCAACTAATCCCTAAATGCGGTATTAGTTTAGAATTTTCCATTGTTTGATTTGCCATAGAATTGAATGTATTTGCTTGCATTTGTGAGGAAGGTTGACACTTCCTCATCATTCAATTCTCAAGCATCCTCACAAGAGTAATCGTGGGTATTGACTTTTGGATCTCCAAAAGGAAATCCCACCTTACATGGAAAAATCTCAAACAAGTACTTAGAATCCTTTAAGAATTGTTTTGAAAACTTATTCATTTTTGTCGAGGTTCAGAAAACAAAATGTTTGGGCATGACTTAATTTGTGAATTGGCATATAGAAACTTGGGCATAGTGACAGCCATAATTTTTAATTGAGCTTCATGCATAGATGGTGTCACTAGATTTCAAACTCCTAGGAATAAGTGATGTCCTTGCTCTAAAATTGAATTGCATTTTTTGAGGAATCACTAAATTTTAAATTCCTAGTGAAGTTCAGGAGGATAAAATTGAGAATCTTGTTTGTCATGGTCTAAATGATAAAATTTGCTCTTGAAAGCTAAGATGGTTAGAAACTTTAAAAGATGTAGGGTTCCATATAGTACATTTCTATCAGATGTATTGCTATGAGTATGAGCTTTAGAAAATATGCAACATGAATTATCCATAAAGCTCCACTCTTATCAATGAATAACACATTGATCATGGATACACTTGACATTGGAACCAATGCATCTTTGATTTTGTTCTTCCCCATATGTACAAATGAAAGTTCGGTTACCTAACTCGAACGTTCATTTGTACAAGTATCGGGAGCTAACCATCCCTCTCTATTCAAGAGAAGAAGTTTGCAGGACTAATATTACTATGTATACATTCAAGAAGCTGATTGTTGGGATCCCTAGAGGATCCCATGTCAACATCTCTTGGCCGAGTAAATGAGGATGGTTGCTACCTATTGGAAATTATGCCCGAAAATCAATCATAACTATACGAGGCTAGATATTTGAAATGGGAACTCTCCATGAGCAACAATTGGGCTGCCATGAATGGGTGAGAGCATTATGCTCTCAACTATTCTAAGCACTCATTCAAGCTCCAAGGATTTGCCACCATCATTGGGTACAAGTTATTCCTGTGTGGCTAAGAGTTATGATGTACCATGACCATGGAATGACAATATCACACCCAATTTATATTGGGTGCAAGTTGTTCCTATGTGGCTAGAAGGTATGTGATACCTTAGCCAAGGAACAACAGATCACACTCAACCCATGTTGAGTGCATGTCATTCCTTTGTCATTCTAGGTATGTTGTACCTTACCCAAGGAACAACTTATCATACCCAATGCATGTTGGGCACATGTCACTCCCTTATGGCAAAAAGATATGATACACCTTAGCCAATGAATGACGAACATACTCAATGTTTGTTGAGTGCACGTCATTCCTTTGGTTCTAAAGGTTATCATTATCCTAGCCAAGGAATGACAAATCACACCCAACACATGGATACCCTAATGTGTGGACGATCAACATTAGAAACACTCTATTCAACCACACTCATGGTGTCCATGGGAGGCAACACAATAATCAACACTCAACCCTCCATTGTCAAAGCCACGCTGCAACAAGGATAGGTCAACTCATGGCCTACCTTCATCGTTAGGGTTTCAAACCCTATCACGGACCTTGATCAAGAACAAGCTAGCGGGAGGACCCCCACTTGAGGTAACTTGTATCACACCCACTACATTTTTATTTCAAATCATCCATTGCATATTTATTTTCCATCCATCCATCCATCATCCACCTTGCATTTAAATATATATATATATAGGTTAGATTTGCTTTCATCAAATAAAGATGTGCAGTAAGAATGATTTAAAATTCACATAGATGAAATGATGAATAGTTGCTCTGTTTTATTTTCTTAAGTCTCTAGTTTACAACTTGGTACTCTCCGAATATTGCTTTCATTGGTTTGAAATACTTTTACCTTAATTTGGAAGCTGTGGGTAGCAAAAGCTTAATCTAATTCTAGGTTGTTGCAAGACTAGAATTGGTAATAGGGCTGCTAGTCCTAGTTTGAAAGTAAAACTCAGATTTCCGGAGAAATTCTAAAAATATTTAAGTTTCCCTCAATTGATTGGAAATACCTACCAAAGCCATATGATGTCCATACATAGACAAAACCTTATGCATATGCTATTTGCTTTCACATTGAGCCTAGTCAAATTAGTATAGACCTATGTGAGAAATCATTCAACTCTTTTTGAATTCAAGACTTCACTTGCACATGATATACTTCTACACTAGAAGTAAGCAAAACGTCCATCATATCCACCATACCACAACAAAAAGAGAAACTCCATGTTATTCATGTTTAGCACTCTCTTCAAAATTCATTGCAAAGAAAGGGAGTAGAAGACATGGCTATAAAAAAAGCATGCTTACATCATAAGCATGAGAAAAAAAAGGAAGAGAAAAGAAAGGTAGCCATGTTTCATCCCTGCAAAAGAAAGAGAGATTACACCAAAAAGGAGTTATCACAAGTATCCACATCCACTTCCACTCCATCACACATGCACTAGTCTTGAATCAAAAAGTTTTGATTTGAATTCTCCTAAGGCTTAAACTTTTGACTTAGCAATATTTGTGATGCAAATATGCCTACTTACTTTCCTTACCAAGCTCCACATACCAGCCAAATTCAATGAGTAGGAATAGTAGAGGCACAATGCTTTGGTGAGGAAATATTTCCACTATTCACAATGGAGTGACAGAGAGAATCAAATTGAGGTACTTAATATCTAAATTGAATTCTCTGAGATTTAAGTGGAACTTGATTTCTAGGCTATATTTGCTCCATTTGCTATTCTACCTGTCAACTACTCATGAATATGAAAAAGCATAAGCCCCATGATAACTTAAGAAAGGTAGGGTATCATAGCCAATTTCTGCAATACTAGGTAGAGTATCTTGTTGTGCATTAGATACTTTTTAAAATAAGACATTGTAGCAACTCCTGATCATCAACCTAAAGTCTTGACTTTGCTCGGGACGAGCAAAGGATAAGCTTGGGGGAGTTTGTTGACGGCTGTTATATACCAATTTCATCAGTCAATTTAACTCAATTATGTGAAGGATTTGTCATTTCTTGCACACATCACCTTTCTATCTAACACAACTCCACTTGGACTTGGACAAATATGTGTATGCAGCATTTTATGCAGGAAATGAGGGAATGTAGAGGGACCAATCGTATAAAATATCATCCCATCCTATCAGGCGATGACACGTGGCATCCCATGGATCAAATGGCCTACAAACAGAAGTATCCGAGGAGATCCAACGGTGTATCACCCATATACATCAATGGGACCCACCTGGCAGCCACCTGGAGAAAGCACATGAGAAACGATGCAATGACCAGGTCGGCCGAACCAGGGGGTCAGCTGACCTGGTCTTTGCAATAAACTCGTCAGCCTCCACGTGTTGGCTCCTACAGGCTCGCTGGAGTCAATGGTGACTGATTCACGCGCTTTTGGTGGCGGAAACCGACCTCAACACTAGTATAAATAGGACCCCCTACCCCTCACTTCAACACACACCACTTGGGCATCATTCTATTATAAACATAATCTTCCATAGTCCTTAGAGGAGTTAGGATGTAGAGAGGAGAGCCTCTAGTCCCAAGTCCAAATTGGGAAAGGAGTAGAAGGAGTCTCTCTTCCCAATTCCACATTGGGAATGGTATGACTTATGTATTCCTTCTTGTATTTGTGACTTTGTGCTCAGTAAAGATATTATCTTTAGTCTTCTTTTATACGTATACTTGGACAAAGCGTTTCTTGTTTGATTGTGGAGTCCATGTATGTGGAAGGTATAGTCTTTATGATTTCACATCTCATGATCACATCTTATGGTCATAAACACTATAGACCCCAACTATAGTCTATGTAGTTAGATTATGTTAATATGAATGACTTATGCTATGCTTCAACATTGGTTCAACGATGTTTAGGTTAGTCATTGCCTTAGGATGGCTTGTGCCATGGCTCCTAAGGTATTTGCTTAGTATGCTAGCATGGTGCTAGGGTATTTAAGTAGTGTTGGATGTCTCATAGACCCAAGGGTTGAAGAGGTAGGCAGTAGGTGGTGACAGCCCTATCTGTCCTTTGTAATCCTCCATGTTCGGCTATGCCACAGGCTCTTGGCGGGAGTCGCCCTAGTATTGCTAGGGGTATGCCCGTGCCTGATTTGTTGAATAGCATTGCATAGGAATTCATCAATTACATGACCATTAGTATCTACCTTAGGCTATGTATATGTATTAGGAGCTTTGTAGGAGCAACTCTCTAACCCTCGATCCCTCCCTCTAGGACCTATTTTACCCTTTAGAATAGATTGCCTAGGTGTGTGTCACACTACCCCTATTATCAACTTACCCCTGTCCGTATAATGGATTAGTATCCCTCAGCTTGACCATAAGAGTAGTATATACTTCACTACATTGCCTTCCTTTGGGATAAATACGACCCTTGGGAATACTCATGGGTGAAATGCTACAACGGTATCATTTGTGTGCTTGCGGATCTCATCTCTTTACCGGAGATGATTTGTGCTGTTAAGAAATACCAACAAGTAATTCTGGCGTCGTTGCTGGGGATGATTTGTTAGTATATCTTAGGAGCCGTCAACACTGCACCATCTACCAGGACATGGTAAAACTGTACAATGGTGATGGTGGGGGCGATGATGAGGGGTAGCTGCCCGGCTCCTGCCATGTTCTCTGGGCAGTAGGAGGCGTTGAAGCTAATCGGCATCTCCATCCATTTGTGATGTCGCGCCGTGGCATGCGTAGAGGTTGTCGAAGCCATTGCCCGGAGCAGGGTCTTGACCGCAATATTGGATGCGGGTTCCCAAGAAGCTCCATAGATGACGTGGAGTGCCTTGCGACGCTCGTGGTCGTTGTTGAGGTCGAAGTTCACAGCCTGGTGTACCGTTTCAATAGTGCGTTCTGTCCTGTGGAACTCCTTCTCCAGTGTTTGTCGACACGATGGTCGACCTTTTGCGGCTTGGTCTCGCCGCAGCTCTAAGGCTTGATGAACACCATGGTTGGTGAAAGCACTACCACTTTTTTGAGGGAAAATCCCCTTCCTGGCGCGCCAAATGTCGAAGGGTCAATGAGACACTTCCCCTGGATCTGCTAAGGAGCAGCCTGCGGAGGTTCTTGTTCGTTGGGACTTAGGCCTCAAACTAGTGTTCTAGCAGAAGATTATGAGACAGTGGAGTTTTTATGTGGTGCATGCCGCAAGGAGTGTAACACCCTACTCCACGGTGGATTGTATTGCTTGGTGAGTGTGTATGCGAGTGTGTGTGTATCGAGGATTCTGGGTCTTTTCCTTGTAGCGATGGCAGTCTAGGCCTTTTATAACCAACACCGAATGCCTTACAAGTGGGGTCCCGGGGCCCGACAGGTGGTCCATGGGCGATATTACCCTAAAGATCTAAGGCTTCTCACATAAGCTTCCTTTGAGGGTGGCAGTTGAGACTCGCCGTCTTGTCGTCTCCCTTGTTAGTAGCCCACGCGCCGTTGCTGACGGTGGCAGAAGGAGTTCTGTCAGCTTGTCTTGTTGCCGCAAGCTACCCACTTGGCTGAGTGGGGTAGGCCTGTAGCGCCTTCACTGTGATGGAATTGGTCATAGCGTTCTCTAACCGTTGTGTCCCCCACGTCGTGTGCCAGGGGTGGTTGCGGGTCTTCAATGCTTGACCGGAGCGGAGCGCTCCACCTTTTAACTCCCGCACCTTACCGTCTCGGGCGAGCTGCGGGACACGTGGCATCGTCGGGGTAGGTCCTCGGTGGGAAGTCTTGCCCGGGTCCTTCGTGACGCGTGACAGCTCCGGGGCTCCCCAGGGTACGTAGCAGCTCCGTACTTCTTCCCTTGGGGGTACTGTCCCTTGCGCTCCGTGATACTTGGCTGTCCCGGGGGCGCTCCCCCAAAGATGGGTGAGGTTCCATCCCTACACGTGGCGTCTCGGGAGCCCGTCACACCGGAGGCGCTACACCCGTCACACGTCGCATCTCAAAGGCTTACGTGGCAGCGCTACAGCTTGATCTTTGAGGGAGGCAAAGGCCTTGGGTCTAAAGAACATGTGGTGCCTCTGGACGCGCCTTGTTGTCTTCATCCTGTGTGCAAGGGTACCCCATCTGCAGGGTATCGACAGTGACCTTGGAGCAAGTGTGGGTGTGATGCCCAAGGTGATTTTCGACCAACTAAACTTCATGGAGCTTACTACAAAACCAATGCAGCTTCAACTGGCTTATTCTTTAGTCCATTATGTGGCTGGTATGACTGAAGATGTTCCGTTGAAAATTAGAAATTGCTTCATACCCATGGATTTCATGATGCTCGACATGGAGGACAAGAAGGATATGCCGCTCATTCTTGGTCGACCATTCCTAAGCACTGCGAAGGCTTGCATAGATATGGGAGCTAGAGGAATCCACTTCTATATCAATGGCAAGGAGGAGAAGTTTAACTTTCGCCCAAAGTTGGATCAATGCTCCATCATCCGTATCAAGTATGGGTTGAATATTAAGAACATTCAAGAGGTGAAAAACACACATCCAAAGGTGGACCCACTCATTGCATTCGTGAGAAATTTGATCTATGCGGAGAAGCTGCCATATCATCCACGGTGAAACCCTAAGAAGATGGAGAAGTCTGGTCCTCCCCAAAGGCCCATGTCCACCAAGGAGCCAAATAAGGAATGGCGGAAAAAGCTAGACAAGCCGTCCGAGCCCATCACTCCGGACCCGGATGTCAAGAAATGAAGAAGGAGGAATTTCCATCTAATCAGACAGTGGTGAGACCTAGCCAACAGGTTAAACTCGTAGTTATCCTTTTCTTTAGTTTTTCTTTTCTATTCATTTGGTTTTTCCCCATTTAGTTTGATTTTTCCCCACTGCACATTTGATTTTTTTAGCAAGTTCACAATCTTCTATTCTCAACTATCATTTTTATTTCTTTATTTTTGACAAAAAGAAATTTGTTGGGTTTTGAAAAAAAAGAGTTTTATTTGGAAAACAATTTTTACTGAGTTGCAAAAGTGGTAATTCAACAACGTACTCATTACATAGCCATTGGGGAGCCACCTGCCAAAAGGGAGAACTGGGGGCCCACTTGTTTGTTTGGCCAACCCCCTTGTTCGGCCAACATGGGGAAAGGGCCATTTTGGCTCTCTCTCCTCCAACGGCTACATTTGGTTCCCTATTGACCATTGGGGAGTGCACACTATAAATGGTGTTCGTGGGGAGTATTCCTCCTCACACTTGACCTCATTTCATACCTCCCAAAAGTCACTCTTGCTCACATTATTTTTCTTGCTCTTCATTGAAGTACTCATGCTCAAAATCCAACTCAAAAATATTTTCTTTTGTTTGCATCTCCAATTTGCTCTCAAGCACTTCAAAGGGAAAATTCGTCCAGAGTTTTTCTTTTACTAACATCACCACTTTCGATTTTTTGCATTGTTGTGTTCTACTTTGTTGTGGCCATGAAAGGAATGAAAAGGCTGTTTGGAAAGAGGAAGGAGGCTGCAACCTCAAGCCATTATGGAGATTAAAGTGCATGCCCCTCTTCCGTTGCTACACCAAGTTCACGTAGGAGGAGTGTAAGTGAGGAAACTCCCATGGGTGAGAGGAGCAATCCGCACCAACTTCTTCACGACGACGACCTCGACATACAAAGTGAAGTTGAAGATCAAGCACGCAAGATCTTTCAAGATCGTGAGTTTTCTCATACGAAGGCTTATGATACGGATTTGATCTCCAAAATAGGTATGGATTACAAATTCTTTTCCATTTTGCATGCAATAGGATGGGGAAACATTGCTCACATAGAGGAGAGAGTTTCACGCCTTCTCTCCATACAATTCCTTTGCACACTCAAAATAGGATTTGATGGTATTACTTTTAGATTATTTCAAAAAGAATACAACATCCTATGGAATAAATTAAGTGAAATCCTAGGCTTCCATAAACATTGTTTGCTAGATTTAGACACTTTGGCTATGTTTAACAAACAATTTTTTTGGCAAGATTTAACTTGTGAGGTTAGATGTAGTGCACCTAAGAATAGCCACTTACACAACCCTACTTTACGCTTCATGCATAGATGGGTGGCTATAACTATGTTCCCTAGAGGAGATGTAAGGGTTGAAAGTAGCCTAGATGGGGGGGGTGTGAATATGCAATAATAAAAAACCTAAACTTCATTAAAATATGTCCTATCAATGCAAGTTGGACTTGTCTGCCTTGGAATCAGACTTGTCTAACTAAAGTCGGACAAGTCCGATTCAGATCGGATAAGTCTGACTGAATTCACAGGTCAGTGACAAAAAAATGAAGTTTTTATGCAATCTAGCGAATTGAAATGCATCCTAGCAGTTCTAGTAGATGATGGAAATAAGATTAAGTGCTAGAAATGAAGTAAACCTAAATAATCACTAGAAAGTAAGAACTTTATGGAAATGTAAATGGCGACAATGAACACAAGGATTTTCTCCCAATGTCTGATTTGTGAGGACCGGAGTCCCGACATTCCAGGAATCACAATTGGATGGTGCCGTGCGATGTGGCACCCAACAGCACACATAAAAAGATACATCATATTACATAAAACAACATAGTATTATACAAGCTTTGTCTTTTACAAATAATATACTTTTAAATACACTACAGCGGAAGATAAGTTTATAGCTCTCGACACTCAAGACTAAGCTATGCAAAAGTCATTCTGTTTAGCCCTAGAACAAAATCACACTTGCAGCAAACAGAAAACATCACAGCGACGTGCAGGGTTCCCACTCGGTCGTGTACCTCGACGGGGGCAATGCCTCACCGGCGAACCCTTCATCATAAATGTCATCATCTGCAGCAAAAACATAAAATAGCAACCCTGAGCACGAAAGCTCAGCAAGACTTAACCATCTCCACTAAGCATGGAACTCTATATGGAGGATAAACGTAATATAGGATGGTAGTTTGCAATAAAAGACTCGCCTAAGTTTTAGTCCTTACTTTCAGCTTTTAGCAACAAATTAAAGCTTCATGAATCTAAAATTTAGTGAACAACCTGATCTAAACATACAAGCATCAATACATAATTATTCCATAAAGCATGATTCAATAATAATCAGCTCCAAATAATTAACTACGTCATGACTCAGTGAACAAGCGGTACTCAATAACCGCGAGGGACGGCGACTCGAATCGATATACACCTGCAGGGATACCCGAATGGCACGACACATACACCCACAATTGGAGCCGCGACAGCACACTCCACTCATGTTGTATGCAGCAACTTTTCACCCGCTACGTACACGCCAAACCGGTCCAACCGCTATGAGCAAGAGGCCCCCACACGGAGTACGATGTACCCGCTGGCAGGTTTACACCTTGCTGCTCTCAAACCACACCTACAAGGCGGTTGGGTATGCATTAAAGCTAAGGTGGACAAGTTACATCGGTTTACTGGGTCCCATATATCCAGTATGCCTTCGGTACATTCAAACTTGCTCTACAGGACCGCACACGTATCGGTCCTTGACTGACACAGGCACAGCTACAGCTCACAAGCCCCTATGTCCTGCTGCTCTTCATCCATGCCCAATATCAAATGGTGAATCTCTCACGCAACCAATCCCGTGTGAACCCAATTCCTAAACTCGCGAGTAGATTGCAACTACTTGACTTCTACCGAAGAAACTATAACATTAAGCATAGCATGGGTACATCAAGGACTTAAACATCTATCCTTCTCTCATGGGTTCTCTAGTCATGCATGTGGAAAACTCCAAGAAAATCCTAGACTTAATGCACATACATCCTAAACCATATAGTGTGATACGAATAAAATTTAAGATGCTGTTAAATGCAAACCGGGGCTTGCCTGGCTGCAAGACAGGATTAAAGTTAGTCTCCGGGTTGATGACTTCCAGTGGATCCAGGATCTCCTCGAGCTCGGCAACTATTTGATATGAAAAGAAAAATGCAAGTGATTCAATATTGGTATTATAGCATAGCTGAAAGGAAAGACAATTAAGTATATTAAATAAAGGCCATTGGGTATGGAAACTTTATAGTGGACACTAGGCACTATGGGTGAGGTTTTGGCCAAATTTGGGATAATTTCATAGAAGTCTGTGTTCTAGAAAATTCAATGTATAAAAACCTTTTTGCTTCACGGAATTATTGAGGATAATTTATGGATTTTCATACAGATCCAAGTGGACCACTTGAAATTACAGATCATCTTGGTTCTAACAAAATTTATTTGGGAATTTTCGGACAAGTATTCTAGGAGATATGGATTTTCCAAGTTGGAGCAAAATCTGGAATTAAATTTAAATGGGAAAGTTTAAATAATCAAGGGGGCCCACGGGTTTAAAATCGTCCAATCAGAATCCACACGGGGCCGTAGAGTTACTGGGTGTAGCCACATGCGATCCTCGAGCCGTAGCTGATCCAGCTGCGCCGTTCTTTCACTGATGACTGGGGCCCACCCGGTCGTCTTCTACCACCAGCCGCGTGCGTGACCGCGGCGGCACCTCTCCGGACCTCTCGCCACCCGTCGATCCACGGCATGGTTCTTCCCCAAACTCGCCGCATAGCCATAATTTGAGGCGCTGAGCACGTTGGTGGGGTCAGCGCACTCTGGCGATGGCCGGAAAAGCTTGCGCGACGGCGACGGCGGTGATTAGGGTTTCGGCCATGTCGGCCAAGCCCTACGGTGGGCTAAAACGACTGGGAAGACGTCAGGAAGCTTCATGGAAGCATGGGGAAGATGAATCTGGGCATAAGAAGGAGAGAAAAGGTTCGGAAGATGGTGGCGACGATGGACCGATGAGGGGAAAACCGACGGTTGGCGAAAATGGTATTCCGGCTCGAATACCCGATGAAAATCGATGAATCTTCTTCGAGGTGATGTGCCTGGTCATATAGAACAACATAGCACAAGTGCACAAGGAATAATCAACCGTATAAAAGAAATTTCGTGCGCGGACCAACTCTACTCATAACCAAAGTTCGTCGGAAGAATTGGAAATACGGGGGCTAGGAGGCATGGCATGGGATCAAATTTTACGAGCATCTAGAACATGTAATTTTTCACCTTTTTCCTTCAAGGATTGAGACCAGTTGATGGCTGTATCGTCGTGTCCATGATCATCAGAGAGGCGGCAAACAGGGGACTTTTTCCGATGGCCGCGGTTTTGTGTTTAACTGCTTCGGGGGTGGCCTAACTGTGCAAGAACTTGATCACAAAGCTGCTCAATAGATTGGGGAGTGAAGAGAGGCAAATAAAAGTGCTCAACACGGAGTACCTTTGCTGCAAATCGACTGGATAGAGAATATTTCGGGTGTGAGGCAAATATGGCACTGGAACTTATCAGAGGAAGCAAAGGTCGAGTCAGGGACATGGAGGGGGATAAGGAGGAGGTCAGGGCGTGCTGGGGGCAGCTGGAGGCGACCTCAAACAGTGCAAGCAGCTGCCTGGACTTTGCATGTCATGTGGTGTCACTTGGAGAGCAAAAACAGCACTTTCCTTTGGATGACAAATGGGTCCCACCTCATCTTCATTCTTGCTCCATCAATTCTACCACCTAATTCATTCCAAAATTTGCTATATATTTCTGGGATGGCTGGATTAATCATACAGAATTTGATTTTGAATTCAAATGGTTCATTTGACAAAGTTTCATTTGAATTCAAACTTGAATTTGAATTTGAGTTGAATTCAATGTAGCTATTGAATTAAATAGCAAACTTGCTTAAAAAATTATGAATGTTTGCAGGGAGGCTATTCAAAATATTTGGAAACCATTGGGCAACTCAAATATTCATGTTAACTTCATTTGAACAGTAGCTAAGTTTATTTTTTGAATTTTCTCATTTGGAGTTTGTATTTATTTGTTTTTCTAATTTCCTTTTTTTGCTTTTTACTATTCAAAATTTTTTGTCCTAACTGAAATTTTAATTATTGAAATTAGGGCTCTTACATTCCACCTCCCCCGCCCCCTTAAAAGAATCTAGTCCCGAGATTACAATAAAGAGACGAAAGTAGGAGAAAAATTACCAGATATGAGACGATAAGAAATCCTGATAGTTGGAGCGGCAATATTCTTCGGATTCCTAAGTCACTTCTTCAGCAGTATGGTTGCTCCATAACACTTTATAGAACCACAGCGTGCGGTTCTGCGTTGTTCGAGCCTTCTCGTCGAGAATCTGAACCGGGTGTTCAGAGTATGTGAGATCCCGTTGCAACACACCGATTTCATCCGTGTGGACTGCAGCGATGAACTTGAGATATTTTCGGAGCTGGGATACGTGGAAAATGTTGTGGATACCAGTGAGAGATGCCAGCAATTCCAATCTATAAGCCACGGGTCCGCACTTTTCTGTAATAGCAAACGGACCAACAAACCGGGGAGCTAGCTTCCCTTTTACTCCGAACCGGTGAATTCCTTTCATCGGAGACACACGTAGGTATATGTGATCCCCGATATCGGAGTGCAGCGGGTGATGCCGCTTGTCCGCATAATTCTTCTGTCGAGATTGAGCTGCTCTCAAGTTCGCTTGAATGATTTGAACTTGTTCCTCGGCTTCGTTGACTACATCAATCCCGAATGTCACTCTTTCACCAGACTCGCACCAATTCAGCGGTGTGCAGCATTTCCGGCCGTATAGAGCTTCATATGGTGCCATCTTGATACTCGTTTGATAACCATTGTTGTACGAGAATTCCGCCAACATTAAATGATCATCCCAATTTTTACCGTGGTGGATGGCATATGCTCGCAACATGTCCTCAAGTACTTGATTCACCTGCTCAGTTTGTCCATCGGTCTGTGGGTGGTAGGCGGAGCTTCTAATCAGTTTAGTACCCAACAAGGCGTGCAGCTGCTCCCAGAAATGAGCAACAAACAGGTAGCCTCGATCTGAAATAATCATGCGAGGAATGCCATGTAGGCACACGATTCTTGATATGTACAACTCCGCATATTTCTTGGCATTCAATCCAACATTTACCGGGATGAAGTGTGCTGATTTGGTTAGTGGGTCGACTATTATGAAATCGAATCATGCTTCCGGAATGTGAGTGGCAATCCAACGATGAAATCCATACTCACATCCCCCCATTCCCATGCAAGAATATTCATTGGTTGCAGCTGTCCTGCTTTCTTCATATGCTCGGCCTTTACTCGCCGACATGTATCACACTCGGATATGTACTTAGCAATCTAACGCTTCATCCGTGTCCACCAAAACTTAGTCTTCAAGTCTTGATACATTTTATTGCTGCCCGGATGAATAGAATATTTAGACAAGTGAGCTTCATCCAAAATTTTCTTTAGAAGTTCCATGTCACAGGGAACTACAATCCAATTCTTGAACCATAGAGCACCCTGCTCATCTTTTGTAAAGAACTTACTTCATCTCACCGCTGTTCATCCTCTTGAGTATGTGAGACATACCCTTGTCCTTCTTTTGAGCTTCAATAATATCATCTCAGATCTTCGGAATGAGAGCAATATTGTATAAACATCCATATGGAACCAAGTATAGACTCGGTTCATCCTCTTCCATAGGTGTGATGGTCAAGTTATTGACATGAGATTTGCGGCTAAGCGCATTGGCAACCACATTAGCTTTGCCGGGATGATAGTGAATCTCAATCTCATAATCCTTGATCAATTCTAACCACTTTTGTTGCCTCATGTTCAGTTCCTTCTGAGTAAAGATATATTTCATACTTCTGTGGTCGGTGTAGAGGTGAACCAAATTTCCAATAAAGTAATGCCTCCACATTTTTAGAGCAAGCACCACGGCAGCAAGCTCCAAGTCGTGAGTCGGATAATGCTGTTCATTATTGTGGAGCTGCCGTGATCCATATGCGACCACACATCCTTCTTGCATAAGAACGCAGCCAAGACCGATGCCGGATGCATCGCAATAAACATCGAACGGTTTCGTCTTATCTGGTTGAGCTAAAACTGGCCCTGTTGTTAGATGCTTCACCAATGTTTGACATGCCTTCTCACATGCTTCACTCCAATTATATTTGGTACCTTTCTTCATCAGCTCTGTCATTGGTTTAGTGATTTTCGAAAAGCTCGGGATGAACCTCCGATAATATCCCGCTAAACCAAAGAAGCTTCAGACTTCATGTACGGACTTTGGAGATCGCCATTTCAGCACATGAACAATTTTACTTGGATCCACAGCAATGCCCTCAGCTGCAATAATGTGTCCCAAGAATAACACTTGACTGATCCAAAATTCACACTTGCTGAATTTTGCATAGAGTTTATGGTCTTGCAATCATTGGAGTACGATATGCAAGTGTTCGGCGTGTTCTTCCTCCGATTTGGAATAAACCAAGATGTCATCGATGAAGACCACGATGAACTTGTCCAACTCCGGCATGAACACTGAGTTCATAAGGTACATAAAGTTGGCCGGAGCGTTGGTGAGACCAAATGACATGACGAGATATTCATATAGTCCATATCGCGTTGAGAATGCCATCTTCGGTATATCTTCCATCTGAATTTTGATTGGATGATATTCGGACCGAAGATCCATCTTGGAAAATACCTTAGCACCCACTAATTGATCGATGAGAATGTCGATGTGGGTTAGTGGATACTTGTTCTTGATAGTCACTGCATTTAGCGGATGATAGTCCACACATAACTGCAACGTTTCATCCTTCTTCTCAACGAACATCACAGAGCAGCCCCAAGGTGAGGAGCTTGGGTGAATAAATACTTTGTCCAGCAGTTCCTTGAGATGTTCTTTTAACTCAGCTAGCTCATTGGGCATCATTCGATAAGGTCTTCGAGAGATCGTTGTGGTTCCTGGTGCAAGTTCAATATTGAACTCGACGTCAAGTTCGGGCGGCATGCCCGGCAGATCGTTGGGAAACACATCAGGGTATTCACGGACCTCCGGAATGTCTTCCAACTTAATGGATTCAGAGTGCTACGCTGCTGCGATTTCTTGAACGGGTCAATCAAGAATGAGAGTATGTGCACTGTGTAGTGGAGAATCCAAACGAATGGTTCAAGGAACGATGTCCAAAACAGCACCGTGGCGTTGTAACCACGACATACCTAATATGACATCGATCTTTTGCCCATCTAAGATAATGAGAGTGGTTGGATATATTTTTCCACCCATGCACAGTGGTGCTTTAGGAATCATACTATGAGTTGATATTTTCCCACCCGGGGAACAAATCATGAATCTATATTTAGTAGGAAATATTTGCAGTTGGTGCTTGACAACATATGAACTACTAATGAAATTGTGGGTGGCTCCAAAATCAAAAAGGATGATAATGGGGTGATCTATGAGAGTGAACGTACCCGCGAGTACGGGTTCGCCTTCCGGTACGTCCTCAATGGCGATGTGGTGGACATTGCCGGGTTTGGGATTTGGTTTCTTTGGCTGGTTACGGGGTTGATTAGCACCCTGATACGATGCTTGTCCGCTGCCTTGCTTGACCGGACAGTTCTAGGAGAGATGTACGACACATCCGCAGTTGTATCACGTGTGTTGTGTCGGACCACCATAGACTGGAGGACGGAAACCCGGTGCACGCTGCTGCTGTGGGGGTGCACGAGGTATCATCCTCTGTTGCTGCTGCTGTTGCTGCTGTGGCAGGGGTGGTCGGAAGCTTGGTGCGTTGAACAGGTGGCCACAGAGCATTGACGGTCGTGCCGGTGGCTGCCACCTTTGACCGGACGGTGATCGGTACACCATTCGATATTTTTGTGGAGCTCCACCACTGCTGCCCTGTGGAGCACTCCTTTTCTTCTCTGTTACCAACTCGGATGTTGCATCCTCTTGTACAATCGTCACGTTGACAAAATCATTGAACGTGCCACGATTGAACAAAGCGAGCTTTTCCTTCATCTTTTCATTCAAACCATGATAGAAACAGTCATGTTTCTTTTCCTCCGTGTTCACATGATCTGGTGCATATTGCGCCATGTGGTTGAAGGACTTGGAGTACTCATGAGCACTCCTCCCACCTTGCTTGAGTTCAAGGAATTCTTGAAGCTTGTGTTTCATAATCCCGAGAGGTATGTGATAGGCGCAGAACGCCTCCCGGAACTCCGTTCAAGTCACGGCGTGACCAGCCGGAAGAGAGGTGATGTAATTCGCCCACCAAGCGCTGGCGGATCCGTGAAGCTGCTGCGCCACAAAGAGCGCCTTCTGCTGTTTGGTGCATTGGAGCAACCCGAACTTTGCTTCAGTGGTGCGGAGCCAGTTGTCCGCCTCAAGAGGTTCATCGGCCTCCGTGAAGACCGGTGGATGAGTTGCTATGAAGTCCGAGTAGGAGGTTTGTTTAGGCTGATGATTGCCTCCATCTGGACGCCCCCACTGACGGGACGTATTCTGCAATAGGGTTCACAGCAGCTCGGTCTGCTCATCACGCGAACCCACCATTGCCGCAATCACATCCGCCAACAAAAGAGGAGGAGGAGGTGGCAGTGGCAGTGTCGGCTGTCGCTGATCTTGAGTTCTCTGCTGCTGGGAGTCATCACCTCCCTGGATCGTGCCACCAATCTCGATCGTGTTACGGGTGCGCACCATTATGCAGTCAGAACCATGAATCCAACATGAGACATAATATTGTAAGATCACCCAAGGATAACAACAATGGTGTGCGTATTAATAACTAAACTTGCATAACGGTAACATATATTGATAAAGTATAGACTTTATACAAAATACATCATCCCTGGACCAATGTTACAATAGCGAGTTCCAAAATAATAAACTTCATGGATCGAAGTTCATTTTGGCTATCGTTGATCTCGACGAGACGTTATGCACGTGATCGTGCGAATACACATTTTTATCTTCAATATGACACAAACATGGCCATAAAAGAAAAGAGGTTCAAGTGGGTTGAACTCTCAGTTCCACTGGTAAATGGTTGAGTATCGACAACTTGTCCGTTACGACACTTCTCGTCGTGAATCAAGGACCAGATTCATAACAAGACCAATTTATGCCAAACCGATAATGTTTCTGTTGAAACCTGACCAGCTTGTACTCAAACACAAATTTAACCCAGTAAATAGCAGAATCAGATCTCGGGGTGGACTACAAAATTGAAGTACACTTCAAGACCTTTCCAAAAAGTATTGATTTGCCTCCATGTCCTTTCTGGTTGAGAATATATGGCATTGTAAACCTGACAGTTTTTCTGGAAATTTTGACAGCATCTCTTTTGTTTATGCTGATTTTGGGCCACAATTTCCAGATATAAAACTTCACAATTTACAACAGCCACATATTAAAAAATTGTAATACAAATTAAAAGGATTCAAAAATTGTCTTGCATGGCCCGGTTCGAATTTTTTTAAAAGGAGATATGGTCAAAACAGTATGTTGTCCAGAGAGGGTTCCAGTTTCTGTCCAGTTTGGCAGATTTTGGAACATTGAAATTTTGAACAGGTTAGAGGGGAATTATGTTCTGGAGTTAGGCATAATGGTTTTAAAGGACTTCCTAAACTTTCCATCCACATATGGTACACCTTAATTGGAGTTTTCTACTGGGAGATATGGTTTCTCAAAATCAGGTCTTTTTCTGACAGAAAATAGAACACCCTGTTTTTGAATTGGTGACTTCAAAGCCTACTCCAAATTTGAAAACTTTGTTCAAACTCAGAGATCGATAGCTAATATAAGTAGTTTTACATCTTCTCAGTTCCATTTTACAGAAAGGTGGTGAATGCATCAATGGAGTATATGTTGGTACTACGTGCCTCGCAAAGTAAAAATTCTAAGCCGGTATTTCGACATACGTCTCAACGGTGGCCTTAATAACGTTCACTCGCAAACGATTTCTAAGCACAATACGATCACGTGGTCATTGTACCTGTCACTACACACAAACTACTGATCAATCATATGGTGTCCTACGACACAGCTTGCATGGGAGATAATTTCAACAGTCACAATATATATGAAAGTAAAAACATTCATCCCATAGCGTTCCATACGGGCCGCCCCATGTTAAGCCACTTCTCGAGGTACATGTCTGGGTTTTCTACTACCCAACGGGGTCCCACGTCTTTGCGTAGTGCTGCACCAGTAGGATGTGCATCGGGTTATGTCCCACCCGACGGGGACTCCCACTAATCTTGAAGAACGTTGGGGTACCGCGTGTCATATGTTCTCAGAAACATGAAAAGTTTCAGAGACTCATATTGAATTTCCCGTGCCAAGCCACAGAAACAATCACATACTACCTCTTGCATGGTGAGCTTACCGCAATTGATCCATTTGTGGTGGCGTACCTTACCTCTTATATTACGTCGAAGCGTCGTTACAGAATATAATAACACATAAGTTAGTTTTGCCAACTTAAGTAACTATGCTAATAATAATCCTTATGTGGGATACTATCGATTGCTTACCAAAACCTAAATTTTTCTTGTAATACGATCCTTTTTAAGCGTGCTATTCCCTTAAAATAGCAACCGTGAGCACGAAGGCTCAGCAAGACTTAACCGTCGCCACTAAGCATGGAACTCTATATGCATGATAAACATAATATAGGACGGCAGTTTGCAATAAAAGACTCACCTAAGTGTTAGTCATTACTTTCAGATTTTAGCAGCAAATTAAAGCTTCATGAATCTGAAATTTAGTGAACAACCTGGTCTAAACATACAAGCATCAATACATAATTATTCCATAAAGCATGATTCAATAATATTCAGCTCCAAATAATTAACTACGTCACGCCTAAGTGAACAAGCGGTACTCAATAACAGCGAGGGACGGCGACTTGAATCGATATACACCTGCAGGGATACCCGAATAGCAAGACACATACACCCACACTCGGAGCTGTGACAGCACACTCCACTCATGTTGTATGCAGCAACCTTTCACCCGCTACCGACACGCCGAACTGGTCCCACCGCTACGAGCAGGAGGCCCCCACACGGAATACGATGTACTCGCCCACATGTTTAGACCTTGCTGCTTTCAACCCACACCTATAAGGCGGTAGGGTATGCCTCGACGATAAGGTAGACAAGTTACATCGGTTTACTAGGTCCCATATATCAAGTATGCCTTCAGTACATTCATACTTGCTCTACAGGGCTGCGCAAGGATCGGTCCTTGACCGACACAGGCCCCTATGTCCTGCTGCTCTTAATCCATGCCCGGTCTCGTATTTAATCAAATGGTGAATCTCTCACTCGACCAATCCCGTGTGAACCCAATTCCTGAACTTGCGAGTAGATTCCAACTACTCGACTTCTACCGAAGCAACTATAACATTAAGCATAGCATGGATACATCGAGGAATTAAACATCTACCCTTCCATCATGGGTTCCCTGGTCATGCATGTGGAAAACAAATAGAAAATCCTAGACTTAATGCACATACATCCTAAACCATATAGTGTGATACAAATAAATTTTAAAATGTTGTTAAATGCAAACCTGGGCTTGCCTGGCTGCGAGACAGGATTAATGTTAGTCTCCAGGTTGATGACTTCCAGTGGCTCCGGGGTCTCCTCGAGCTCGGCAACTATTCGATATGCAAAGAAAAATGCAAGTGATTCAATATTGGTATTATAGCATAGCTCAAAGGAAAGACAGTTAAGTATTTTAAATAAAGTCCATTGGTTCTGGAAATTTTATAGTGGATACTAGGAACTATGGGTGAGGATGTGGCCGAATATGGGCTAATTTCAATGAAGTCTCTATTGTATAAAATTCAATGTATAAAAACCCTTCCGAGAAGTTTCATGGGTATCCTGGGACTTTAACATGGCTAAAAGTTGGTTTTATGTTTAGAGGAGGTCAAGAGAGACTCATCAAAATTGGTTTCACAGTTTTATAAGCATTCTAATGTGAGATATTGAATTTAGAAGTTTGGACAAATTTCTGAAATGTTTCTGGTTATTTTGGAATTTTCAGGTACATAGAGATTAGAAACACAATTTGGCTATTCAATATAACTCAAATGAACCTGAAACTTTTACCGGAACTCAACGGAATTATTTTGAATGATGTAGACAAATTTGAGAATTTTTGAATGAATGGAGCACCAGTAATTAATTTAAAAGGCTTTTTGTTTCATGGAATTATTGAGGATAATTTATGGATTTTCATACATATCCAACTGCACCACCTGAAAGAACTGCTCATCCTGGTTCTAACAAAATTTATTTGGGAATTTTGGGACACGTATTGTAGGAGATATGGATTTGCGAGTTTGGAGCAAAATCTGAAATTAGATTTAAATGGGAAAGTTTAAATAATCAAGGGGGCCCACGGGTTTAAAATCGTCCAATCGGAATCAAGCCACAAGGGGCCGTAGATTTACTGGGTGTATCCACATGCGACCCTTGGGCTGTAGCTGATCCGGCCGCGCCGTTCATTCACTGACGACCGAGGCCCACCTGGTCATCTTCTACCTCCAGCCGCGCGCGCGGCCGCAGCGGCGCCTCACGGGACCTCTCGCCGCCCATTGATCCATGGCACAGTTCTTCCCCAAAATCGCTGCCTAGCCATATTTTGAGGTGCTGAGCACGTCGGCAGGGTCAGTGCACTGCGGCGATGGTCGGAAAAGCTTGCGCAATGGCGGCGGTGGTGATTAGGCTTTCGGCCATGTCGGCCGAGCCCTACAGTGGGCTAAAACGATCGGGAAGACCTCAGGAAGCTTCATGGAAGCATGGGGAAGATGATTCTGGGCATAAGAAGGATAGAAAAGGTTTGGAAGATGGTGGCAATGATGGACCGATGAGGGGAAACGGGCGGCTGGGGAAAAATAGTATTCCGGCTCGAATACCAGATGAAACTCGATGAATATTCTTCGAGGTGATGCGCCTGATCATATAGAACAACATAGCACAAGTACACAAGGAATAATCAACCGTATAAAAGGAATCTTGCGCGCGAACCAACTCTACACATAAACGAAGTTCGTCGGAAAAATTAGAAATACGGGGGCTAGGAGGCATGGCATGGGCTCAGATTTTACGAGCATCTAGAACATGAAAGTGTGCACCTTTTTCCTTAAAGGATCGAGACAAGTTAATGGCTGTATCATCTTGTCGATGATGATCAGGGAGGCGGCAAATAGGGGACTTTTTCTAGCGGCCGCAGTTTTGTGTTTAACTGCTTCGGGGGTGGCCTAACTGTGCAATAACTTGATCAGAAAGCTACTCAAGAGATTGGGGAGTGAAGGGAGGCAAAGAAAAGTGATGAACACAGAGTACCTTTGCTGCAAATCGGCTGGACAGAAAAGATTTCAGGTGAGAGGCAAATATGGTGCTGGAACTTATCAGAGGAAGCAAAGGTCGAGTCAGGGACATGGCATGCTAGGGGCAGCTGGAGGCGACCTAAAACAGTGCAAGCAGCTGCCCAGACTTTGCATGGCATGTGGTGTCACTTGGAGAGCAAAAACAACACTTTGCTTTTGATGACAAATGGGTCCCACCTCATTCTCATCCTTGCTCCATCAAGTCTACCACCTAATTCATTACAAAATTTGCTAGATATTTGTGGGATGGCTGGACTAGTCATATAGAATTTGATTTTGAATTCAAATGGTTGATTTGACAAAGTTTCATTTGAATTCAAACTTGAATTTGAATTTGAGTTGAATTCAATGTAGCTATTGAATTAAATAGCAAACTTGCTTCAAAAATTATGAAAGTTTACAGGGAGGCTATCCGAAATATTTGGAAACCATTGGTCAACTAAAATCTTCATGTTTACTTCATTTGAAAAGTACCGAAGTTTATTTTTTTGAATTCCCTCATTTGGAGTTTGTATTTATTTGTTTTTCTCATTTCCTTTTTACTATTTATTATTCAAAATTTTTTGTCCTAGCTGAACTTTGAATTATTGAAATTAGGGCTCTTACACGTTTCCATAAAGAAACCTATGTCACCGTTGAGGAACCCACAATGGGCCGGACCTAACAGCCATATCCTCGCCAAGACGCCTCAATGGTCAAGTCTTGGATCTTCCACTATCACAAAGATTACAAACTTCCCCGCATCAAGAAATCACGCAAGAAATCTTCGGGGTGACACCTAACCGTCTAGGGGAGAACCCCAAGAGTAACAAACACGCGATCATAAAGAAACTCAGTGAATCAAATGTTGCTTAACCCCCTATGGACTTCTCTTGCCAAGTCTCACAATCTCTCCTTAACTCATCCCCAAAAACTTCGGATTTGGGCTCAAGAGTGTGAAGAACAAGAGAGGAGGTTTTCTTGAGAGCTTGGGGAGGCTCTGAGAGTCTCTATAGGGTTAGGCTATTATTGGGGATGAAATTCCCATCAACTTATACTCAAAAAGTGTTTTAGCCATTAGTTTACAGCCCACGTCGAACAAGTCCGACCCAAGTTCAGACAAGTCCGACGGACAAACAACGGAATTAGTACGGCTAACCACTCAAATTTGAATCTACGCTCAAAAGCCGTGTCAGACAAGTCCGACACACAAGGAGAGGTTTTTCAACTCAGACTTATCCGAGGCACTAAGCCAGAGAAGTACACCTAAGACATGTCTGACCCACTTCATACATGTCTGAATTCAAACATAGTCTTCTCGGACTTGTCTGAACACCCATCTCGGACAATTCTGAGTTTTCAGACACTTAGAGAATATTTCGAAGTCCAGCACCTCGGACATGTCCAACCCACTTTGGACATATCTGAATACCAACAAAGATATTTCGAACATGTCTGAAATAGAGATTTGGACATGTCTAATTTCCACCAGATGAATTCGGACTTATGCGACCGAAGGCGTTGGACAAGTCTCACACTAGACAGAAGGTTTTCTAACTTGTCCGATCCAAGGCATCGGACAAGTCTGACTTTGACACAAGGGGTTTGTCGGTGGTTTTGATCCGGCAGATCTCCGGACACTACTAAAAGTGTTTGCGGAGTTTGAAGTTCGGTGTGGGCGCGCGGAGATTCAAGAAGGTGAAATGTAGAATGACACAGGAGACACAAATATTTACGTGGTTCGGGCCGCCTGAGCGTAATACCCTACTTCACGGGGCGTGTTGGTGTTGTTTTGGATGTATGAACTCAACTCAGGTGACGTGAGTTGAGAGCGCGTATGAGCCGATCAGACCAGATCAGATCAGATCAGATCCGATCAGAGAGACCCCCTCTATGTATCATCTGCTTGTCCTTTTATAGTACAAGGACAGGCCGTTACAAGTTGGCCTGGCCCGACATGTGGCCCCGGCGGCTACTAATATTGATACACATTTGATGCGCTTAATTACCCTTAATGACCGAATTACAGGCTTTGACAGCGCCGTTACAGATAATCAGGGTCGTCCGATCGTGTGTCATTAACATAGTATTAATGACACATAATCGGGTCTTGAAGTCCTTGATTCCCTTTTGAAGATCCGGAGCCGTTGTGGAGTCTACCGGAGGTTTGAGGCTGAAGATACGACGGTTGGACATGTGGCAGCTCCGGAGCATACTGTGGGGAACAGATAGGTCCGGTGCCACCAGACACGTGTTAGTTTTCCGGAGCTTCCCTCGGTCTGGGGTTAGGTCCGGGGGTGCCGTTATGGTACATAGCCCGGAGCTTCCCCTTGTGGGCGGTAGCTCCAGTTTGATGGTACACGTGGCGATCCTAGGACTAACCATGTTGGGGAAGCGGGTTCGGTTATGTCTGACTTGTGGGCCTCCGAAGGTCATCAAATCAAGTAGATGACATTTCCTTGAGATCTTTGCAATCTCAAGGGGTATACGGTACTCAGGGTACCGACAGTGGCCCCTGGGCCCACCTCTTGGGAAGACCCCTTGGGTGAAGTCATTCCGCCGGAGGTGGGTCCATCCTTCGACTTTTGAGCTGAGTCTTCAAAGGTCTTCAGATGTGCCGTTGGCGATAGTTTTGGAGTTAAATCCTCGCCGCGTGGCATATCCCGGGTGCGGCAAATGAGATCTTTGGCGTGCGGATCTCACGCTATTGAAGATCGCCGGTTCTCGATATGAAAATCGTATCGGTTCCGCGCGCCTTGTCAGGCTGCCACCTTCGGGCTTCCCGCCTTTCATGATGTCAACCGTTTGCCTGGGTAAGAACCTCTACTTGATTGTCGGGGTGGTCCCGGGCCCTTTTGTCATCTGCAGGGTGAAATTTTTTAATAGTATCTTCGGCTTCCCTGCGGTTTCCATCCAAGCATTGCGGGGGCTTACATAAGAAGGAAAGCGCGCACCGTCTGGGATTCTTTACGCCTCTCATCTGAACTTGCGCTCGAACTCCCAAACTTGCGCTTCCTTTTCCTCCCTTGCCTCGCTGTGCTGCGATGGAGTTGGGTTTCCGCGAGAGCCGCTTGAAGACCGAAAGTGACCCGAAGAAAGTCCGGGCCCTCATGGGGTGGTCTCGGACTTCTTCAACCACCTGGTCCGCGCCTGGGGAAAGCTCCCATTCAAGAAGGAGCACGCCGGCAAGATGGTGTACTTTTCTGCGTACGCCATGGTGGGGTTGATACCACCTTTTTCCTCCTTTTTATTGATGCTGCTAGACTTCTATGGTCTGCAGGTGTACCACCTTGGCCCCCACTCCATTCTTCTAGTGTCTGTCTTTGTCCACTTC
Source organism: Tuctoria greenei (assembly GCA_036927565.1). Taxonomy (NCBI): domain Eukaryota; kingdom Viridiplantae; phylum Streptophyta; class Magnoliopsida; order Poales; family Poaceae; genus Tuctoria; species Tuctoria greenei. The sequence continues at coordinate 61,638,377 of JAYESD010000012.1, read as the reverse complement.
TGTGAAATGTGGGTGGGCATCCCCCCATGCATTGAGCTTTTTTGGACCTTCTTCACCGTCCATACCACCGGAAGGAGTGATGAGTACCTTGGCTTCTACTACTTTGTGAAGCGCAAGAAGTGCCCATTCAAGTACCTCCGGTCGTTTCCCTCTGGAAAGTGGAACGATTGGAAGAAAGACTGGATAGTCATCCGGGTGGAGGAGCACGAGAAGATGGAGCTGCCCAAAGGCCTCCCCAACATCGACACTGCAGTCTGGAGTGAAGCTCCGGTGCTATCGGATGCCTTCAACCCTACTCTGACCAGGATTCGCCATTGTGTGGAGGGAGGATTAACTCCTCAGGTGGTATTTCGCAATTTCCCGTGTCAATAGGTGGGCACCGCTGAAGAGGAGAGAAAAACTTGCTTGGTCCCTCAACAGTGTGATGGACGAAGATAGGGTCGAGACCGGGCTGAAGTCCAACATGGAGGGGTCGACCTTGGAGTTTCATCTCAAGAAGTTCCAGCACGGCATCGATGTCGCGGGTGATGACTTGACCCCGCCACCAGCTTTCCTCCCACTGAACGTGGAAGTACAGTTCAGTAGGGAGCTTCGGCGGACGATGTCGGTGCTTGACGACCTCGGTGTCGTCGAGAGACTATCGACTTCCAGGGTGGTGATCCCGGGAGCTTCTGAAGGTGGCTCCGCCCCTGCCTCGAGGCCAAGAACCGAAGTCGTCAGCAAGGGCAAGGAGCCGGTGGCCGAACCCTCGAGCCGGAAGAGGAAGCTAAAGCATGCCGACGGAAGGTCTGTCAGGCCTGCACCCTCTGCAGCAGCTCCTTCTCCTCGGAGGGGGAGGTCTTCTACAACTACGGTGACTGTACCTGCAGAAGTGTCTTCCCGGGGTGCTAGCCCCGGGCATGTGACTCCAGTACAAGGGCCAGCTGAGGCCTCTGGGTCCAGAGGTCCTTCCCGGTCGAGGGGGGCCTCGACTAAGGAAATGCCCGCGGCTGCAACAAGTTTCGGGGGGCCTTCCGGAGCTACCACGCCGGTGGCGGCCATGGTCAGTCCAGAACGCACGGGAAAGAGACTCCATGCAAGCTGGTGCGAAAGCCTTCTGAGGTAATTTTTAATCTTTACCTCAGACAGTTGTTTTTTTGTAGTAACTGTTTTTTAAGTTTCTTCATCCATCATCTGCAGCGTCCCCAATAAGAGGAGCGAGGCTCCGCCCTCATCCACAGCAGCTGAAGCTGTGAGGGCGGAGGCTTCTACTCCTGTCCCGGTGCCGCTCCGAGTGGTGGCTGAAGTTGCGGTAGCTCCGGCGCCAGCTAACGTGGTCATGGACCTCGACTCATCCCCCGAGACTCCATTTGTAGCGCTGGACCACGAGAGAGAAGATGCGCCAGCGGCACCTGCCCCGGAGGTTGAAGCCCCGGGTCTTGATGGTGAGATGTTGGAAGCTTCAGCCGCTGATCCGGGGGAAGCAGTGATTCTGGCCCCAGAGCTGGAAATTGTCGAAGCCTCGGCGGTTGAGCCAGAGGTTATTGAATTTCCGGCGAGCGAGCCGGATGTTGAGGAAGTACCGGCGGTTGAGCCGGCTACCTCCAAAGCTCCGGCCTCAGAGCCGGTTGCCACTGAAGCTCCGACCGCAGAGCTAGTTGCAGTTGAATACCTTTCGGTGCCTGAGCTGGTTGAGGTTGAAGCTCCGGCCTTAGGGCCGGGTATTGCGGAGGCATCAGCACTCGAACCCATGATGGTCGAGGTGCCAACACCCGAGCCACCAACGGAGGAGGAGCACAGGCCGGAGCCAGAAGTAGCCCCTGCCCCGGAAGGGATGACGACGGAGGTGCTTGTTGCTGAGCCAGGGTGCCCTGATGAAGTTGCTGGCCCCCTGCCTGAGGGGGCAAATTAAGACCTGGCGGCAGGGCCTTCGGAACCACTTCCGGAGGTTGGAGCTTCTTCTGCGGGACCCTCCTCGGTGGCGACTTAGGCTATCCCAGAGGATGTCCCTAGTGCCGTGGAGGCTTAGGGGACCACTCTTGTGGAGTGGGACCCAATTTTTGTAAGCAAGAACCCGCTGGAACCAGCAGAGGAGACCCCAGCAGGTTCGGACCCTATTCCCCTATGGTTGTCCATTGACAACGCTTGCTCAAGTCTGCATCAAGTCCAGCTAGCATTCTACCACGACAGCAAGGCTCTTGAAGAGGAGCGCCAAACCCTTAGGCGGTGGCGTAATCAGCTCTACTTTGAGACCAAGCTGGCGCAGTCGAGGCTGGCAGATGACAAGGAGTGGATCAAACAGGAGAAGGTCTGCCTGTAACACTGGGGCAAATTATTGGATGATAGGGAGAGCTTGACTCGTGCCCTCGACACTCAATCCTGGGCCATTTATGAGCAGGCCAAGGATACTAATAGTGCGCCTGATGATCGCTAAAAAAGGCTTGAAGCCATTAACACTATCCTCATCAAGCGTCGAGAGGCACTTGAGGAGAGGGAGAAGAAGCTCAAAGACGAAGAGGAAAAACTCCTAGAGCTGCGGGATGATGTCTTGAAGAGGGAGGAGGAGCTCGCAAAAAAGGTGGCTCTAGCTGACAAGGGCCTCGAGGAACGCACCAAGAAGTTGGAGGAGCATCGCGTTGAGGGGGGGGGAGAAGGCCTGGGTGCGAGGGCAGGAACTCTACAAGCAAGAGTGTGCCATCGCTTCCAGGGAGAAGAAAGTTAGGGGCCGGGAGAAGGACCTGGTCGACCGCCGGAACAAGATCCACCTCCTAGAGGAGGAGCTCGGAAAAATCGAGAAGCAGGCTGCTGAAAAGATTCAGCAAAATGCCAAAGAGGTTGAGCGCCTTGCTCGTGAGAATTTTGAACTGGCGGCAGCCAAAAGATCCTTGGAGGAACTGAAGGGCTTGAGGACTGCGGACTCCCTACAAGTTTGGGAGTTCCTGAGCAAAGCTAACGACGCGTTGACACCAATGGGCTTAAGTCCCGTGCGTTCGGATGATCTGGAGCCGGAGCCGGACCTGGCGTTGCAAGCATTGAGCTCGGCGGGTGACAAACTCTCCAAGGTGGGTGATGCCATCGCGGACCAGTTGGAGGTTGAGGGGCAGTCCCTCACGAAGAACATCGCAGAGTATGTGCTGACGTGCTACACCAGCCGGGATCCCCAATTTCCTCTGGACACGGTGCTTGAAGGTCCCGTCAAAGGAGAAGGTGAAGCCACCCAAGCCAATGTGTCGGAGGTTGCTCAGAAGGTCGCCCAGTTTTTCCATAGGATCTAGGACCATCTCTATAGCTCCCACTTGTATTCTCTCTTTTTCTTCCCCAATTTTGTAATCCCTTGTCTCCAGATGAATGAAATACACAATTTGTTAATGAATTTCATTTTTTTGTCTTTAACACTTCTGTCTTCACTTGGCCCCCTGGTAGATGTACACAATTTGATTGTGAACATGTAACAAGAGGATATTGTATTTTGTAGAAGACTCGTTCGCTTCAAACTTGTAGAGTGTAGGTCCGAAGTCTTCGATAGTGAAGGCCCCCTGAGGTTGTCAAAGCTCAGAAGCTCCGGCATTGACTACCGTCGGAGCTTAGTAGCTCCATCAATAGTCCCTATCAATGCGTAGAGCATCGTTAGTTAGCCCTCCGGGGTGTTGGAGCTTAGTAGCTCCGGCAGTGACCTTTGCCAACGCGTAGCTTGTTGGCAGCAGACTCCGCTTGTGGTGTCTTCTCACCATCTTTTATTCTGCGTCGACGGCTAGCCCCCCTAGCTTTGTCGGAGCTTGGTTGCTCCGGTAATGCTCGTTTTCAATGTTTAACATCGATAACAAGCCACCTAGGGGGAGTCAGAGCTTTGTTAGCTCCGGCTTTTCTCCATCAATGTGGATTCTTTATTTTTCCTGCACACTGAAGCCAAGAAAAATAGTAAAATTTGCTCCTTGCCTATAACTTCATCGCGGCTTACAATTCCCAAGAAAGTTTTAGGTCAAACACAATTCTGAATACAACCGAATGCGTTGCCTTCTTTCTTCCAGATCCAATTGTACTTGGACCCGCCTTACTTCGGCCTGTCGGGGTGTAGGTAGAGTGGCATAATTAGGGTGCTTGACCAGGCTAAGTCGATAGCACACTCCGGCCCTAGATTGGCTTGGCGGCATTCAGGCGAGTGGGCCATGAACAATATTTGAATCCAAAAGAATTGACAATACAGCTCATATTGTACATGAACCGGTTGAACTAAAATTTCTTAAAAATTGCACAACTTTGTTATAGACAAGAAAGAGAAAAATAAAAAATGTTGAGCCTTTACAAAATAAATGCACGTGGAGTCTGTTTCACATGAAGATTTATTTCATTATAGGTCCGGGGTACGGGGGAAACAAGTACACTCTTAGGGTACGGAACCAAGCTAAGTGTGTTTCATTTCTCGTTTGACCCAGGGTAGCTAGCCACACATTTAGTTTTGAGACTGTGACAAGTGTTGCATGAACTTTGCGGACCTTCCAGGAAAGGTCCGGTTGTTCTCCCGGAGGAACTACCCGACTCTGTACAATGACTCTATAACATACACCTCAAGTTACTACATACTCACCTCCGTGATATTAAGTGTAGAACTTACGGAGGTGCTCAATATTCCAAGGATTTGGGAGAGGTGTCCCATCCTCGGTAGGCAAGAGAACGCTTCCGGGACGGGATACTTTAATCACTCGGAAGGGTCCCTCCCAGCTGGGGGAGAGTTTGTTTAACCCTTCTCTGGATTGTATTCTCCGTAGCACCAGATTGCCTTCCTCAAGCTGTCAGTTGTGTACATGCCACTGATGATAGCGCCGAAGGGCTTGGCAGCATCGGGCATTCCGAATAGCTGCTTGGCACCTTCCCTCCTCAAGGAGGTCTAGGTCTTCACGCCGGAGCTGGTCCTGCGTGGCTTCGTCGAAGGTCCGGACCCGGAGTGACCCCAAGGTGATTTCCGGAGGAAGGATTGCTTCAGCTCCGTACACCAGGAAGAAGGGTGTCTCTCCAGTTGACCGGTTTGGAGTTGTCCTGTTGGCCCATAGAGTGGGCGAAAGCTCTTCAATCCAGTTGGCTCCATGTTTTTTCAAGCGCTCATAGGTGCGCGTTTTGAGTCCTTTCAGGATTTCTGCATTTGCTCTCTCGGCCTGGCCATTGCATGTCGGGTGAGCTACGGAGGCGTAGCAAACTTGAATGCCGAGGTCTTCGCAATATCCTTGAAATGCAGAGCTTGTGAATTGGGTCCCGTTATCAGTAATGATTTTGTTTGGGACTCCAAATTTGCATACAATGGACTGCAAAAAGTTGATACCAGATTGCTTGTTTATTGTCACAACTGCAGTTGCTTCCGGCCATTTGGTGAACTTGTCAATGGCGACATACAGGAACTTGTAACCTCCGACGGCTCTTGGGAAAGGTCCCAAGATGTCCATCCCCCACACAGCGAAGGGCCATGTAGGAGGTATCATATGTAGAGGCTGAGCCGGTGTGTGAATTTGCTTTGCATGAAATTGGAATGCTTCGCATTTCTTCACCAGCTCAGTTGTATCCTGGAGTGCTGTAGGCCAGTAGAAGCCATGCCGGAAGGCTTTACCGACAAGCGTGCGGGAAGACGCGTGGTTCCCACACTCGCCTCCATGGATTTCTGCGAGGAGCTCGCATCCTTCTTCCCTTGTGATGCACCGCATTAGGACGCCGTTGGCAACGCGCCGATAGAGATCCCCTTCTACCAACGTGTATCTTTTAGCCAATCTGACTATCCGGTCAGCGGATACATCATCATCAGGAAGGATGTTATCTTTCAAGTAGCTCCGGATCTCTGAGATCCATGCATCGGAGCTAACATGAGTGTTTGAGTCTTGCGTGCTGAGTTGCTCGGAGCTTCCGGCAGCACGTACGACCCTTGATGGCTGCCATGGTAACAGGGCCATCGGGACCGTCAGCTTCGGGATTCTGATCTCGCCCCCTTCGCTCGGTTCGGCAGGCTGAGCTGTGGGTTTTGACAATCTCCGGACAAAAGTTCCGTCAGGAGCTGGAGCTCCAGTTGACGCTTTCGTCGAGAGTTCGTCGGCTTCAGCGTTGTGGGCACGCTGGACGTGGTGGAGGTCTAGGACTTCGAAGTCCTTCTGAAGTCTCTGGACTTCAAGGAGGTAAGCAGCTAGCTAGAGATTGTTGCAGGAGCATTCACCCTTCACTTGTTTAATTATGAGTTGTGAATCTCCCTTGACCAGCAGTTGCTTGACACCGTATGACAGTTCCACCTTCAGTCCGTAGATGAGTGCTTCGTACTCCCTCATGTTGTTGGTCGCCTTGAAGTCAAGGTGTACCATGTATTTTACCTTCTCCCCGATTGGTGCGAGGAGAAGGATTCCAGCTCTGGCCCCCTGTTTTTGCATGGAGCCGTCGAAGTAGAGGGTCCAGTGAGGCTCGGTTAAGACCGGAGCCTTGTGTTCCGGCTTCTGCTCACTGTGGCCCCCAGGGTTTGATGTAGAGGGAGTCCATTCCGCCACAAAATCTGCCAATGCTTGACTCTTGATTGCTTTTCTTGGGATGAATTCGAGATCGAATTCGGCCAATTCTGCTGCCCACTTCGCAATATTCCCAGTTGAATTGGGATTATGCAAGATTGCTCGAAGTGGGTAAGAAGTCACCACTGAAGTCTTGTGAGCTTGGAAGTAATGGCGAAGCTTCCTGGAGGCGATAAGAACTGCATAGAGCAGCTTATGCACCTCTAGGTATCGAGTCTTGGCACCATGAAGTACTTCACTGATGAAGTACATTGGGCACTGAGTTGAAAGCCTTGATACCGTGTGAGTGCGTCACGCCCCGGAGGGCAACAACGTCACTTGCTGTGACGCAGCACGTCTCCTGTTGTTTGAAACGTGTGGACCAAGTCTGCCAGACAAGGTCCGTCGCTGCGACAGGGTCCATCCTGAAGGAGGAGGACCCTGGTTACTGATGCGGTCGGCTGCTGCTACAACCAAGTATTCCACATCGGCCCTCCACTGCTCCATTGCATCCCGGGATGCATCCGGAGGTGGTGGGCGCTGAAGGAGAGCACGTGCTGCATGGAGCGCGTGTTCCGGGTTGTCATTATTCGCCGACGCAGTGATTGACGCTGGTGCAACATCGCGCTGCCCAGCTTGATTTGCTGGTGGAGGCGGCGGTGGTGGAAGTGTGACTCCTGCTGGGACTGAGGTTCCTGCTGGTGGCTGCATATTGGAGGGATTGCCCCCAGCAGCTTGAACAGCGGGATGACCATTGGATGATTCAGCAGCTGAGTTCACCATTCTTGAAATCTCAGGCGCCCCCTACCTGGCGCGCCAACTGTCGGTGGTTTTGATCCGGTAGATCTCCCGACACTACTAAAAGTGTTTGCGAAGTTTGAAGTTCGGTGTGGGCGCGCGGAGATTCAAGAAGGTGAAATGTAAAATGACACAGAAGAGACAAAGATTTATGTGGTTCGGGCCGCCTGAGCGTAATACACTACACCACGGGTCGTGTTGGTGTTATATTGGATGTATGAACTCAACTCAGGTGACGTGAGTTGAGAGCGCGTGTGAGCTGATTAGTCTAGATCAGATCCGAGAGAGCTCAGAGAGATCAGAGCGCGGAGAGCCCCCTATGTATCATCGGCCTGTCCTTTTATAGTACAAGGACAGGCCGTTACATGTTGGCCTGGCCTGACATGTGGCCCCAGCGGCTACTAATATTGATACACATTTGATGCACTTAATTACCCTTAATGACCGAGTTACGGGCTTTGACAGCATCGTTACTGGTAATTAAGGTCGTCCGATCGTGTGTCATTAACATAGTATTAATGACACTTAATCGGGTCTTGAAGTCGTTGATTCCCCTTTGAAGATCTGGAGCCGTTGTGGAGTCTACCGGAGGTTTGAGGCTGAAGATCCGACGGTTGGACACGTGGCAGCTCCGGAGCATACTATGGGGAACAGATAGGTCCGGTGCCACCAGACACGTGTCAGTTTTCCGGAGCTTCCCTCGGTCTGGGGTTAGGTCCGGGGGTTCCGTTATGGTACATAGCCCGGAGCTTCCCCCTTGTGGGCGGTAGCTCCGATTTGATGGTACACGTGGCGATCCTGGTACTAACCATGTTGGGGAAGCGGGTCCGGTTATATCTGACATGTGGGCCTCCGAAGGTCTTCAAATCAAGTAGATGACATTTCCTTGAGATCTTTGCAATCTCAAGGGGTATACGGTACTCAGGGTACCGACAGGGTTCTCCTAAAACCTACCCAAGAGGTTGAGCTCCCATTTGACTAACTAAATTTCCATGCGTCGTGTCCCTCTTAATAGTACAGATTTTCCTATGACTCAAGGCGAAATAGAAAACCTATTTCTACTCCACTTTTCACGCCTTTTCTCCTTTTTCATGAATTTCATTCGGTACTACAATCTCTGCAAGAACTCAACCAAAATCAGTAGACCTTTAATTGTTTGTCTTAATCAACCGAAACCCACAAGGGACCTAGATGCAATTTCAATCCCCCCTTTTTGGTGATTGATGACAACCAATTAAAGCTTCCAGCAATTAGGTCAAAATATTGATTCTGAGTATCCAAGGTCAATGAGCTTTCGATTAAAACTGGATTAAATGAGCTCATATACTCTTAATACTCGTGGGGTGCCTACATGCATTTTGTGTGAAGAGCATTGTGATGCATTGCTAGTGAATAAACATTGATGACTTGAAATAAACTAAGCATTCAAAACAAGAGTGAAACATAACCATCACAAGCATTAAGCATTACTAGGTAAAGAGTTTACACGCAAACCACAAAATAAGTAGAAGTCCATGTCCATAACTAAAATATTTCTCCCCCTTCGGCATCAAGGCACCAAAAAGGAGAAAAGCTAAAAGAGTCCTAGTGTCTACTCATCGTCGCTCCCATCCTTGTTGCCACTTTCTCGCGCCTCTTCATACTCGCTTTCTTCATCATCATCATCATCGGAACGAGCAGCTGTAGGAGCACTGGAAGTAGCACCAATCCCCGAGAAGAAAGCAAGCTTAGACTCTGACAGCTCAGGAATCTCCGAAGGTACTTCACCTTCGCTGTCATCTGACATAGGGGCAGGAGGAAGCTGGTGGTGCTCTCTAATGGCTGCCATGTATCTCTTTTGCCTCATCTTTAACTCCTGAACTGAAATCTGAGTAGAGCAGCACATAGAGAACATCGCCTTGTGAACCTTCAAGAGTCCTGAAGAGCAAGAAGGCTGTTGTGGCAAAGGAGGAGGTGGCTGAGCTGAGCGCCTCCTACGTGAGATAGGCTAAGACGGTGCCTAAGAAGCTCTCACTGTACGATGAAGCTTCGTAGGCTTCTGAGGCACTAGAGGCCTAAACACTACTTCCTTCACAAATTTCTTGATAGAGGCAGTCTCAATAAGCTTCATAATGTAGGGAGCATAATAGCAAGACCTACCGAGAGTCTCTGAAGCAATGTAAATATCCTCATAGATGTTGTAAAAAGCATTAAATTTTTGCTTGCTGGCAAGAAGCTTGATGACATAGCGGCTGTTGTGGTTGATCCGGTTGGCATCGCCATCTTTAGGGGCTACCGTCTTTCGCATGAGACGATTAAGCACAACATTGAAAGGACATAGCCCGTAGATGTGAGAAGGTTGAGCGGGGTATCCCTCTGAGTAGAAATCCAACATATCCTTAGTGGTCACAAGAGGCTCCTCATGGATCTTTAATGGACGCCTCAAACAGTGTCCCATGCCCAAGATTTTGGCAAAATCTTCATAGCTCACTGAGTACTTCTCACCAATGGTCATCCAAGTGAAACCATGTTTGTCTGTCCAATAGAATATTGTGGCATAGAACTAAAGAATGACTTCAGCATTCCACGAGTATTGCAGCCCCATGATGTCCTTTACACCATGAAATTCACAAGCACCCTTGACCTCAGTAAATAGCACATCTCTCTTCTTTTGGACTGTCTGCCAATCAACCCACTGCATATAAATCACTGGATTTTGCTTAGTCGTAACTAGTGACCAATAGTAGTCCATGTGGAAATAGCTCCAAAACCGAGGGTCTCTCCCAGCCTTAGGCATCTCTAGCACATGACATCCCTTTGAGTCTGTGCCTATAGGAGGTTCCTTCTATAATTGACCCGGTTTGCGGGGCGATGAGGGTCGCCAACAAGTGAGTGCACCACCGAGGGTCCAATCATTGTGTCCTCTTGAGTAGCTTGGGCAGCTTGAGCACCACCACTTGATGCGCCTGACACAACAAGGGCTCCATGAGTGGAGCTAGTGCAACAGACAGTCTGTTTGACCCTTTTTGGGGCTTGAGTGGATGCTTTACTGCATGCGGCTTCCTTTCCTCTCTTTGCACCTTGACTGTCATGAGCCATGGATAGAAAAGACATGAAGGATAGACAAGAGACAAAGCAAAAGGAATAGAATCATTGACAGGTAGTTTGTATAGAAGTTAAGAGGTTAGGTGCTACATAGGATCGGACTTGTCCGACTCAAAAGTCAGACATGTCTGACTGAGTCAGAAATGTCTGACTTATGAGTTGGACTTCTCTGACATATTGTATCGGTCTTGTCCGATGCATATGTCGGTCATGTCTGACTTTTACAGATTTAACCCTAACTTCTATCTAAACTACGCAAATCAATTCTTCTACCAACAAGATTCTACCACAAGTTGTTAATCATGGTAGCGAGCAATTTCATTTGCAAGATAATGACAACTTGTTGCGAGATCCGAATGAAATGAGGTAAGAATGGAGAAGATACCTTGAAATGGGGAAAGGAGGAAAAATGTTGAAGATCTACACGCCTTGGAGGGATCGAGCTCACACACTCGTCGCAAGAGGCTCAAAATCGAAAGGGGGTCTTGAGAGAAAGGGAGAGTAACTTGATTTGGAATTGATGAAGATAAGACAGAGAGGGAGAAGAGTTGTCGGCCTCTTTTGGGATCCTCGGACATTCCACATCAGGCTCGTCTGACGCAAGAAGTCGGACTGCTCCAACAGTCTCCTGAAACCCTAACTGGCCCACATTAGACTTGTTTGACTCCGACGTCTGACATGTATGACTAATTCAGACATGTTTGACTTATGAGTTAGACTTGTCTGACTCCCCCTGAATAGTTGCAGTGTGCAACTAGAATTTTGAGGGTAGGTCAAATAATATGGACATTATGGACAAGTTTTCACATAAGATCTTTGCAAATATGGTCAGCAAGCAATCAACAATCAACTATGACCATAATTCACAAATATCCAATAATTTCAAATAGTTTTATAGGAAATCGAGGAGGGGGGAGTATTTCGCAAGCATGCATGAGTTTTGAATCGAATATAAGTAAGAATCATATGTGCAAGACTCAAGCCACATTTAGAGAATCTAGGATATTTAGCTCACTACTAAGTTCACAAAATCTTTTCTCATCTAAAGGGCTTGGTGAATATATCGGCCAATTATTTTTCGGTTGTCACATGGGATATCACTATGTCTCCTTTGATTGAGTGATCTCTCAAGAAGTGGTGGCAGATCTCAATGTGCTTTGTCCTAGAATGGTCAACTGGATTGTGGGTGATTTTGTGGCATTCTCATTGTCACATAGGAGAGGGATATGGCGCAAGTTTATACCATAGTCCCTAAGAGTTTGTCGCATCCAAAGAAGTTGTGCACAACAACTTCTGGCTGTGACATACGTCGATTTGGCTGTGGATAGAGCAATAAAATTTTGTTTCATTGAGGACCAAGACACTAGGGACCTACTAAAGAATTGGCAAGTTCCGTAGGTACTCTTCCTACAGATTTTGCACCCCGCATAATCCACATTGGAATATCCAGTGATATTAAACTTAGAGACCTTGGGGTACCAAAGTCCTAGGCTTAGTCTGTGAGCTAAATACTTAAAAATTCTCTTTACGGCGGTCAAATGACTCACCATGGGAGCAGCTTGGAATCGAGCACACATACAAGCACTTGACATTATATCGGGCCTAGATGCACGTAAGTAAAGCAATGCCTATCATGGAGCGATATACCTTTTGGTCCACACTTGGACCATCTTCATTAAGGTTGAGATGCCCGTTGGTTCCCATTGGAGTCTTGATGGGTTTGGCTTTGTCCATGTAAAACTTCTTGAGTATGCCTTTTGTGTACTTCGTTTGACTAATGAACGTGCCTTCCTTGAGTTGCTTCACATGAAATCCTAGGAAGAACTTCAATTCCCCCATCATCGACATCTCAAACCTTTCGGTCATAATCTTTGAAAACTCATCACAAGAAGCATTGTTGGTAGAGCCAAATATAATGTCATCGACATATATTTGGCAAACAAACAAATCATCATTTAAATGCTTGGTAAATAGAGTATAGTCGGCCTTCCCAATTTTTAAACCATTTTGAGTTAGAAAGTCTCTAAGGCACTCATACCAAGCCCTAGGAGCTTGTTTGAGGCCATAGAGAGCCTTACACAAGTGTGAGACCTATGTGTGTTGAAAACATTGGCTATGGCGATAAATGTTTTCAATATTGCCAAAACACCTTTTTCAACATGGTCCGACTCTAGGTCCGAGCTCCAACAAGGTCCAACAATAGGTTCGAGTTGTTTTGGGTAGCTTCGACAAGGTCCAACGTAAGGTCAGACTTGCTTTGTCTAGCTTTGACTTACTTTGGCTAGGTACGACTTGCTTTTGCAAGGTCCGACTTGCTTTTGCAAGGTCCGACTAAGCTTTAGTAAGCTCCAGCGCTAGGTCCGACTAGCTTTGGTAAGCTCCCCTCCAGGTTCCCAAAAGTCATCCTACACAATAAATTATTAAAAGCTTGCATGAACGAGTCACACAGTCCAGGTTTTGCGATCCAATCTCTCATGCTCATTCTGCTTTTGTCGTTTCTTTTAAACCCAAAGATATATCACGCACACTCACTAATGAATCTTTTATTATTGCCATGTAAGAAGAGTTAGAAAATTTTGAAATAAATAATGTTTGGGAACTTGTACCTCCAGTCAAGGTCACACTTTAATTGGAACTAAATGGGTGTTTAAAAATAAACAAAGTGAGGATTGGGTTTTGGTTAGGAATAAGGCTAGGTTGGTTGCTCAAGGTTTCAGACAAGTTGAAGGTCTGGATTTTGATGAAACTTTTGCTCCTGTTGCTACATTAGAAGCCATAAGAATTTTGTTAGCTTTTGCTGCGTCTAAAGGTTTCAAGTTATATCGAATGGATGTTAAAAGTGCCTTTCTTAATGGCTACATTGATGAGGAGGTTTATGTAAAGCAACAACCGGGTTTTGAAAATCAAAATTTTTCGAATCATGTTTACAAACTGTCCAAAACCTTATACGGTCTCAAACAAGCCCCTAGAGCATGGTATGATAGGTTAAAAACATTCTTACTCGAAAAGGAGTTTACCATGGGCAAGGTTGATAAAACTCTTTTTGTGCTTAAGCATGGCAATGACACATTATTCATTCAAGTGTATGTGGATGATATTTTCTTTGGTTGTGCCTCTCATGATCTTGTGTCCAAGTTTTCAGCTATGATGAGTTTAGAATTTGTGATGACTACGATCGGAGAACTCGCGTACTTTTTGGCGCTGCAAATCAAGCAAACCAATGAGGGAGCTTTTTTGCATCAAACGAAGTATACAAGAGACCTTCTTAAGCACTTTAACATGGACAAAAGCAAACCTCTTCGGACACCAATGGGTACATCAACAACACTTGAACTTAATGAAGATGGTGGCCCAGTCGATCAAAAAGAATATAGAAGCATGATTGGATCACTTTTGTATCTAGTGACATCAAGACCGGACATAAAATTCAGCGTATGTCTTTGTGCATGATTTCAAGCTTTCCCACGTGATGCACATTGCCAAGTCGTCAAAAGGATACTCAAGTACATACATGGAACTCAAGAATTTGGCATTTTTCTTCCTTCTTTCTCAACCGTTACTTTGAAAGCTTTTTCGGATGCTTATTTTGGGTGTTGTAGGATCGATAGGAAAAGTACTTGAGGTGCATGCCATTTTCTTGGAAATTCACTTGTTGCTTGGTCCTCTAGAATACAAAGCTCAGTTGCACAATCCACAGCTGAATCTGAATATGTGGCTGCTGCTAGCGCTTGCTCACAAATTATTTGGATTGTTCAAACTCTTAAGGACTATGGGGTTGATCTATATAATGTTCCATTGTTTTGTAAAAACACTAGTGCTATTTGCATTGCTAAAAACTATGTGCAACATTCTAGAACAAAGAGCATTGATATTAGGTATCACTTTCTCCGTGATAATGTTGAATAAGAAACATTATGCTCCACCATGTACATACCAAACAAGAATTAGCTGACATTTTTACATAACCTTTGGATTTCACTCGTTTTTTTCATTCATAGTTAAATAGGGGTTATGCATCCTCATGGCTTAAATTGAGGGGGAGTTTTGAAACTTGAGAAGTGTATGTGTGAATCTGAAATTAAAATAATATGAGCATAGTATTTCATACATATATGACGTTGTGATTCCTTTTACATGCTAAAGTTCTTACTACATTACTCCTATTATACATTTTGTAGTTTTTGCCATGACTAGTAATTGGAATAATTACTTACACTAAATCTGGTGATGATTAAGCTTTCTTGCTGTTTTGAACATGTTGCATGATCACATGTGCTTTTAATCATAAAGAATCAATCAAGTAATAACCTAACATGTTGAGTTTTTATGATCAAATGAAAAATTGATAAAAGATAAAGAGAATATGCATGCATCATACTTCTTCTTTTTAGATGGATTATCATTGCACTTAGATATGATTTTGGAGGAAGTTGTGTATGACTAAAACCATGTCCTGAAGCTTCTTTTCAAATGATATACGCTTGGCTTGGTTGGTTAGAATAAGGTAGATGCAGCATATAATCTCTCGCAAATGTCATATGATCAAAATTTGTGCTCTAAATAATATTGAAAAATGAAAATTGCAGCAACAAGTGTCATGCTTTCAGGTATTGAAATAGTTAACTTTGTGAGATCATGACTTGCCTAAATTGAACATTACACTTGATCTCTAGTATGGCTTACACTACTTTATGTATCTCATTGATGTGATATTGTAAGTTACTTGATAGTATGACTTGTGTGAGCTTTGTCTTATATGTATATGTTATAATATGCTCATAACAATTGAAATTTCTCTTTTGAACCTTGCTGAATACATTTTCAAAGGGGGGAGAAATTGATCACACATTGCACATATTAACAAGTGTTTTTGACAAGTTTCTTCCTAGGGGGACAATTTTTGTGTTTCTTATCATATTATTTCAGATTTACAAAGGGAGAGATATATGTATAGGGGGAGAATTTTGTTTTCAAAAATTTTCATATGAATAAGCCAATGTTCGGATTTTAAGTGGTGTTGCCAATGCATTCATCAATGGTGAGATTGTGAGACCTATGTGTGCTGAGTACATTGGCTATGGCGATAAAAGCTTTAAATATCACCAAAACACTTTTTTCAACATGGTCTGACTCTAGGTCCGAGCTCCAACAAGGTCCAACAATAGGTTGGTCTTGTTTTGGGTAGCTCCGGCAAGGTCCAAAATAAGGTCCAACTTTCTTTTTCTAGGTCAGACTTACTTTGGCTAGTTCTAACTTCTTTGTCTAGGTCTGACTTACTTTGGCAGGGTTCGAATAAGCTTTAGTAAGCTCCGGCGCTAGGTCGGACTAGCTTTGGTAAGCTCCGGTGCTAGGTCATGCTAGCTTTGGTAAGCTCCGGCTCAAGGTTTGGTTAGTTTTGGCAAGGTCCGGAGCTAGATTGCAATGGTTCTGCTTTGACTTTGAATTGATTCGAACTTGCTTTACATCTATGGAAAGTTTGCTTAGTATTCTTTTACTAAGTTTTTGGTATGTTTTGGTGGTTATGGTTAATGTTTTTGCTATGGTTTGCAACATGCTTATGTGAGGTGCTCACGTAAGGTACTGTGGTTAACGGAACTAACGAGAGTCAAGTCAAGGACTTGTGCTTGGAAGTATTGATTGTTTATTCATGTGCATGTGTTGCTTGAGTTCAAGACATGGCTGGTGAAGGGATCCATTGAACTAGTCTTGGGGAGAAGATGAGGTTCAACAACCAAGTTCGGGAGGAATTGTGGTTGAGTTGATCGGGAGGTTGCGCAACATGTTTGAATCAAGAACAATGCATATGAATGTATCATGGATGTCGTTGGAAGATGTTTGAACGTGTGCAAGGAGTGCATAGACGTGGCTACATGGTTCTGAGGCATGATGAAGAGATGTGGATGTAAAAAATTGGTCAGAAAGGTCCAATCGACTTGGTTATGGACCCAGGCTGCAGCTGAGTCGAGTTTGACTCAAATATGGAAAGATTTGAGTTGGTTATGATAGGATTTCGTCTAGGTCATGAAATTGAGATGTTTTAGGAATGTGGGATACGTTCCTAAGGTATTTGGAAGTCTTAAGATTCCTTCGATCTGCGTATGGAAGAGTGTTGAGCAGTTATGGAAAGTTTCGGTTCAAACTGAGTAGGATTTGAGTCCTAGTTAGGATTGGGTTGGCCTAAGTGCTGGTTATATAAGCAAGGAAGGCCAGAGCTCGTGGTAGATGACTTTGGAGCTGTTCCTTTTGTGTTTTCATAATTAAATTTGTAGACTAAAGAAGCTTTTGTGTCTTGTTCGTCCGACTTGTTTCTATCAAGTCTTTCTCGTCGAGTTTCTGCAGATCACTACCTTGCTTCGGTGGTTTTATCATAACTCGAGTTTTACAGATCCAATTGATGTGATTTTTTTGTTTGTATTCCCGACATTCTTATATATCATCTGGTATTGGATTTGTGGTTTTGTATCTACACGAGTTTCTTTGCAGTGTTGCAGATACAGTTTTTCTGGGGTAGAACATATTGACGTTAGTTCAATCTTTCAATCATAACTTGAGTTTTTCTCAACGGATTTTCATGATTCTTGTTGTGACGTCTTCGTGTCTTGATTCTCCACAGTCTGTACTGGTTTTGTCACAATTGATCACGTTTAGATTAGTCGCACACACAATTTCTTTAACATACCATTTTTCTACCGAGGGGTTTTCATTGCTTCCGCTAAAAAGTTTTAATCTACCATTCACCCCCCTATGGTAGCTTTACACGTGCTCTTGGATCCTACAGAAATTTGTAGACATGGTTCGAAAAGTCTTTATCTTCAAAGCCTGGTTGCTCAAGATACATCTCTTCTTTGATTGGACCATTTAGAAATGCACTTGACGTCCATTTGGTATAACTTAAAATCATGGTGACTAGCAAAGGCAAGTAATATAGAAATTTATTCAAGCCTAGCTACGAGAGGAAATGTTTCATCAAAATCCAAACCCTCTACTTGTGAGTACCCCTCAGCCACAAGTCGTGCTTTATTCCTTGTCACCACCCCGTGCTCATCTTGTTTGTTGCGGAACACCCACTTGGTGCCAACAACATTTGCATTTGGTCTATTCACGAGCTCTCACTCTTGATTTCTTTCAAAGTTTTTTAGCTCTTCTTGCATGGACACCACCCAATCCAGATCTTGTAGTTCTTCTTCATCCTTATGAGGTTCCAAGGAAGAAAGAAAAGAGTAATGTTCACAAAAGTTTGCAACACGAGATCGAGTAGTTATCCCCCTGGAGATATCTCCAAGGATGTTGTCGACAGGATGGTCCCGTTGAACGCTTTCATGTACTCTTGGGTGTGGTGCTTGAGGTCTTGGATCTTCATCTTCCTCATTTTCTTCGTCTCCCTCTTGATTGTTGCCTCCATTTTGATTTTGTTGTGGTGCATCCTGAGGGTCTTGAACTTGATCATTTGAGGAAGAGCTTGCTTGATGTGTGGGATGGCCACTTCAGTCTTGAGGTAATTCTTGTGGTCGATTATCTCCAAGTGCCATGCCTCCTATCACCACTCGTGGAGCTTCTTTCTGATCTAGCATATGACAATCAACTTGCTCCACTTGGGAGCCATTGGTCACATCAAACACTACTTCACGTGCTACTTCAACAATTCCAGAGGATTTGTTAAAGACACGATAGGTGTAAGTGTTTGAGTCATAACCAAGCAAGAAACCCTCATCGGACTTTGAAGCGAACTTTGAAGTCCTAGGCTTCTTGTTGAGAATATAATATTTCCTACCAAAAACACGAAAAAGGGAAATGTTGGGTTTTTTACCGGCTATAAGCTCGTAGGATGTCTTCTTAATATGCAATAAAGGTACAACCGGTTTATGGCATGGCAAGCCGTGTTGAATGCTTCCGCCCAAAACTAGTCCGACGTCCTGTACTCATCAAGCATGGTTCTTGACATCTCAATGAGGTCCTATTCTTCCTCTCAACCACCCCATTTTGTTGAGGAGAGTAGGGAGTCGAGAACTCATGCTTGATGCCTTCTTCATCTAAAAATTCTCCAACTTGAGTGTTCTTGAATTCAGTGTTGTTGTCACTCCTTATAGTCTTGATACTCGAGGAGAACTCATTTTGAGCTCCCCTCAAGTATTTCTTGAGGACTCCTTGAGTGTCGCTCTTGTCACACAAAAGGAACACCCAAGTGAAATCTGAAAAATCATCAACAATGACAAGACTATATTTGTTACAGCCAATGCTTATGTAGGCGATTGGGCCCGAATAGGTCCATGTCTAGAAGCTCCAATGGTATTGTTGTTGTCATGATGTTCATGGATGGATATTGAGCTCCAACTTGCTTTCTAGCTTGGCAAGCGTTGCGTGGCCTATCTTTTCAAATATAACATTCTTCATACTACAGATGTGCTCGCCCTTAAGAAGTTTTTGCAAGTTCCTCATCCCAACATGGGCTAGTCTTCTATGCCAAAGCCATCCCATGTTGGTTTTTGCCATTAAGCATGTGTCAATTTCGTATTTATTCGCGGAAAATTCCACAAGATAAAGCTTTCCGTTCAGCACACCCTTAAAGGCAATTGAGCCATTGCTCCTTCTTGCAACGATCACACCCTCATTACTTAAAAGACAATTATAACCTTTGTCACGTAATTGTGATATGGACAAGAGATTATAATCGAGTGAATAAACATGTAAAACATTTGAAAGAGTATGATTAGGGGATATAGTAATTTTACCGGTGCCAAGGATTTTCCCTTTGCTATTGTTCCCCAAGTAGATTCCCTCACTTGGATATTTGTTTTCCTCATACTCTACAAACATATTCCTCTATCCAATCATATGATTTGTGCATCCATTATCAAAAACCCACTTGGTTCCACTAGAGGAGTATGCCTACAAAATCGAGTTAAGCCTTGGCTTTAGGTATCCAAACGGTATTGGGTCCTTCGATGTTGGAGAAGAGGCACTTGGGCACCCACACGCATGGTTTTGGACTCTTGCGGTGTGGCCCAACATACTTATCATATGGCTTTCCAAACTTGTTCCTTAACAAGATATATGAAGCATCAAAATCATGGAACAATGGATGAGGTTCACTTTTAGCCATATCATGTGAAGTAGCAATGTTCCTTCCATGTTGTTGTGGTAAGAACCTTCCTTGACAAAAATAATCAAGTATTTTCCTTTCTTGGGAGTCTTAGCATTTTGCTTCCTCTCCCTTGTATAGCCATGACCATATTTTACAAGTGGATGTCTTGTTTTGGTGTATGCACTACGTGCATATGCCATCTTATCCATGTTAAAAATGCCACCATTTGGTGCTTGCTTGTTTTGTGCCACCTTAAGCCCACCTTTTAGTTTTAGGATCAAGTTAGAGCACTCCCAAGCTTGATGTGTTTCGTATTTGATATTAGTGGAATGTGAGCTTTTAGAGGAAGAAGGTGCATTGACCTTGAGAGACTCCACTTGTGTTTCAAGGATATTTTTAACTTTTGTCAAGTTAACAAGTTCATCCTTTAGCACAATTGTAGTGTTCTCATGGTTTGAGCATGTTTCTTTGCTCAAAGAGAGTTCACGCTCAAGTGCATTGCTTCTTTCTCTTTCAAGCTCCAAAAGCTCCTCAAACTCTTGACACCTCTCCGTTTGTTGGTTGATCATGTTCTCTTGAAAGTTGATGAGCTCTTCCTTCTTAAATATATCATCCGACAACATCTTCAACCTTTTCAATGTACACTTAATTATGTCCTTAAGCATGTATTCATTTTTCACTAGCACTATCAAAGTTAACATGGTTTAGATTTAACCTTCTATCTTCCCTCCTTTGCCATGAGGCGAGTTGGCCTTGAGCTCTCCAAGTTGGGGAAGAGCTTGTTCTCCATAGTCGATTTCTTCATGGCAATTGTTGTTATCTTCTGTTCTTCATCAGAGGAGGAGTATTCATTTGAATCCCACTCCTTCCCCAGGTGAGATTCTCTCGATTGCGTCTTCTTCTTGAAGTATTTCTTTTCTTGGTACTTGCCATCCTTCTTGTTCTTGTTTTCTTCATGTGGGCAATCCACAATGAAGTGGCCATATTCCCCACAATTGTAGCAAGCCCTCTTTGATCTTGTCTTGGACTTGTCTTTGCTCTTGCTTTCACGATGGTAGCTCCCCCTCTTCCTTCTCATCATCCTCTTGAAATTATTGATGAAGAGTGCCTCTTCCTCATCGTTGTTGCTCTCTCCTCATCACTTTCTTCATGTTCTTGGGATCTTGACGACGTTGCCTTGAATGCAACATCTTTATTCTTGGAGGAGGATAGATTTTGAATATCATTGTAGAACATGGCCTCTTGCTCCATCATCCCATGGTTGTTGATTCTCCCTAGCACTTCTTCGGGAGCGATCTTGTGGAATCCCGGACTTTCACGAATCAAGGAGCAAAGAGTGATATTTGGAAGAATGAATGCCCGAATCATCCTCTTCACCACTTCGTGGTCCGTCCATCAGGTGCTTCCATAAGAGCGACTTTTGTTGATGAGGATCTTGAGGCAGATGTACATGTCTTCGGTGGTTTCATCATCCATGATAGTGAACCTCCCAAGTTCTCCTTCAATCATCTCAATCTTGGCCTCCCTTAGCACACGGTTGCTCTCATGCGATGTCTTGAGGGTGTCCCAAATGTCCTTGGCTACATCCAACCCTTCAATTCGATTGAACTCTTCTTGAGTCAAGGAGGAGGTTATCACTCCAATCGCTTGAGCATTGCGGTGGAGTAGGACGGCTTGCTCCAGGGTCACGTCTTACTATTTCCTGGGGAGATGAACACTTGTCAAAACAATTTCCCACAAGCTAGGGTTCAAGGAAATGAGGTGTATCTTCATGTTATGCTTCCACATAGTATAATCATTTCCATCAAATTGAGGAGGTTTCCCAATAGGAATAGACAAGTAATGATTATTATGGGTTAGACACTCATAAGTGTAATGATATCTAGTATACTCTTGTGAGCTGTTCCCATTGGCGTCGTGGGTCTCCTTCTTGGGAATACTCAGCTTCTCACGGAGTCGCACCTTGAGTAGGCACACTTCCTCGTCGTCATTTGGATCATCTTGAAGCACATCGACGTTCTTCTTCTTGTCGTCACTATCAACGATCACCGGGTTGACACCTATGTTAGCCATCTCCTCTCCGAGTTGTTAGACTTTGGTGGAGAGACCTGCTTTGATACCAATTGAAACTAGCCTAGAGGGGGGGGTGAATAGGCAATAATAGAAAGTCTAGAATTAATTAGAATTTGTCCTATCAATGCAAGTGGGACTTGTTTGACTTAGAATCGGACTTGTCTGACTGAAGTCGGACAAGTCTGATTGAGATTGGATAAGTCCAACTGAATTCACAGGGCAGTGACAAAAATGTAGTTTTTACGCAATCCAGTGAATGGAAATGTGTCCTAGTAGTTCTAGTACATGATGGAAATAAGATTAAGTGCTAGAAACGAAGTAAAACTAAATATTCACTACAAAGTAAGAAAATTGCGGAAATGTAAATGGCGACAATGAACACAAGGATTTTCTCCCGAGGTTTGGTTCCACAAAGAAACCTACGTTCCCGTTGAGGAACCCATAAAGAGTCGGGCTTAACAACCCTATCCAAGCCAAGATGAGTCAAACATCAAGCCTCAGATCTTCCACTATCTCAAAGATTACAAACTTCCCCGGATCAAGAAATCACGCAAGAAATCTTCGGGGCGACGCCTAACCGTCAAGGGGAGAACCGCAAGAGTAACAAACACATGATCACGAAGAAACTCAGCGAATCAATATTTGCTCAACCCCTATGGACTTCTCTTGCCATATCTCACAATCTCTTCTTCACACTTCCACAAAAACTTCAGATTTGGGCTCAAGAGGGTGAAGAACATGAGAGGAGGGCTTCTTGAGGACTTGAGGCAGCTCTGAGAGTTTCTGTCGGGTTAGGGTATCATTGGGGACGAAATACCCAACAACTTATACTCAAAAAGTGTTTTTAGCCGTTAGTTGACAGCCCACATCAGACAATTCCGACAGACTAACAACAGAATCAGTACAGCTAACTACTCGAATTTGAATATGCGCGCAAAAGCCGTGTCGAACAAGTTCGACTAACATCGGACAAGTCTGACACACAATGAGAGGTTATTCAACTTATACTTATGCGAGGCACTAAGCCAGAGAAGTCCACCTTGGACATGTTCAACCCACTTCAGACATGTCTGAATCCGAACATAGACTTCTCGGACTTGTCTGAACACCCATCTCGGGCAATTCCAAGTTTTCAGACACTTAGAGAATTTTTCTATGTCCAGCACCTCGGACAGGTCCGACCCACTCCGGACATGTCTGAATCCAATAGAGATACTTCGGACACGTCTGAAATACAGATTCAGACATATCTGAATTCCACAAGAAGGAATTCAGACTTATCCAATTCAAGGTGTCGCACAAGTCTAACATTAGACAAAAGGTTTACGGACTTCTCCGATCCAAGGCATCGGACAAGTCTGACTTTGACACAAGGGGTTTTCCTGAAACCTACCCAAGAGGTTGAGCTCCCATTTGACTCACTAAGTTTCCATGCGTTGTGTCCCTCTTAATAGTACGGATATTCCTATGATTCAAGGAGAAATAGAAAACCTATTTCTACTCCAGTTTTCATGCCTTTTCTCCTTTTTTGTGAATTTCATTCCGTACTACAATCTCTACAAGAACTTAACCAAAGTCAGTAGCCCTTTAATTGTTTGTCATGAATCAACCAAAACCCATAAGGGACCTAGATGCACTTTCAAGGGTAGTGCGTTAAGACGGGCTGAAAAATTTATTTTCCATGGTTAAAAAGATAAATGTTGCTCCAATTATTGCCATGATGACACAATGGTTAGATTACATTCCAAGAACAGGGCCACCTGATTGCACTTCATTGATTACTCGTATTGCTACTAGGATAGGAGCACCAAAATATTCTTCATTTGAGTATGTTGACAATGAAAAAGAATTAATTGATGAAGATTATTTACTACAAGGACATACCATTAAGCATGATCAAGATGGCTCTTTGTTATTTTAATATCCCGGCTTTGTCAATGAAATTCGGTTACCTAACCCGTATTATCATTTGTACAAATGACGGAGGCTAACCATTAATCTTCTTCCAATCGAGGAAGCACGAAGAAGTAATGCCTCTGGCAGGGTAACTAGAAGCCGTACAAGGAGAGCGGTCATGCCCCCGACAACCTCCGCGGTCCATGAGTACGAAGAGGGAGAGAACCCAACGGGTGATGCACCCGGATGGACTCAACCTCCATCGTATGAGACCGAAGATCTGTCTTGGCATGGATGATCGGGTGCCACATGGGAACCACACCTATTCTCTTTAAGCTCTAGCAGCTTGCCTCCAACATCCATGAGAAGATGTTGTTCCTCTTCAGCTAGAAGTCATCATGACTATAGCAAAGGAATGATGGATCTCACTAGACATATGGAAGAGCTTGAAGTGAGAACGGGTGACATCTACAACACTCTCCAAGGGCATGTCCAAGGTACCTAAGACTGGAAACAACACATGGACGCTCAATTCACAAACTTCAACTCCACGCTACAACAACAACAAGACGATCTTGCGGCATACCTCCGTCATCAAGGGTTCAACACTCATCATGGAGGTGAGTGAAGAACAACCTTGGGGGTGGACCCCCACTTGAGGTAAATTGTATCACAACCCTTGCATATTTATTTTCCTTTCACTCATCATCCACCTTGCATATATAAAAAAGTATTGTTGTATAGATTTGTTTTCAAATAAAATAAAAGATGTGCAGTAAGAATGACTTGGAATTCACATAGATGAAATGATGAATAGTTGCTCTATTTTAATTTTCCTAAGTCCCTAGTCTACAACTTACTACTCTCCAACATATTACTCTCATTGGCTAAAATTGTTTTTGCCTTGATTTGGAAATTGTGGGTAGCAAAAGCTTAATCCATTCTTAGTTGTTGAGATATGATATAGTAATAGGGTTGCTATTCCTAGTTTGAAAGTGAAACTTGGATTTCCGAAGAAAATTCTAAAACGATTTAAGTTACTCTCATTTGATTGGAAATACCTACCAAAGCCATAAGATATATTACATTGATAGACCTTATGCATAAGATATTTGTATTCACATTGAGCTTTGTCAAACTAGAATAGACCTTTGTGAGATTTCATTCATTACTTTTTGAATTCAAGACTTCACTTGCACAAGCTATACCTCTACACTAAAAGTAAGAAAAATCTTATCAAACCACCTATTGGTACCCTCAAGACCTGGTACCCCTGCATACAAGAAGAAGCTTCGGACCCAACCTCCCCGTTGAGAAGGGCTCCAGAGCTGCCATGCGTCCTCCTGCTCCGAGCCCTTGCTCCCACCGAGGAGGGCTTCGGAGCTGCCACGCGTCCTCTCGCTTTGGGCCCTTGCTCCCACCGAGGAGGGCTTCGGAGCTGCCACACGTACTCCCGCTCTGGGCCCTTGCTCTCACCGAGGAGGGCTTCGGAGGTCCCACGCGTCCTCTCGCTTCAGGCCCTTGCTCCCACGAAGGAGGGCTTCATAGCTGCCATGCACCCTCCGGCATCGGGCCCTCTCTCCTGCCTTCAAGGGCTCTGGAGCTGGAGTGTGTCCCACGACCTGCAATAGGCCGTGAGCCCTAAAGAGTAAAGGGCGGCACGTTCTGTCCAGTCGCGCATTGAAGGCATGTGTCTCCCCCAAACGCATAGGTGCGGTGCAACTTGCGCCCCTGTCATGTACCGCTGCATCCAACCACATCGCAGTGAAGGCATCGCAGGCCTACCGTACTCTGCCTATTGGGTAGCCTGCGGCGACAAGACAGACGAATGGGACATCCCCTGCCACTACCAGCGTCTACGCTCTGCCACTGGCGACTGATGCGGCAAGACAACGAGTCTCCAAGTAGAGGTCAGAGGCGGTGTAGCGGAGAAGACTTAGATATTGTACACGACAAGATCCCCGGGGTCACCAATCGGGCCCCAGGCCCCACTTGTAAGCTGTCCGGCCTTGGACTATAAAAAAATCGGGCATCCATCGACTTAGACATCTTCTCTGGTCAGACCAGACTCAGAATCCCCGTTACACCAACATACGCATACACACTCGCCAAGCAATACAATCCACCGTGGAGTAGGGTGTTACGCTCCTTGTGGCCCGAACCACGTAAAAACAATTGTCTCATACTCTTCCACTAGAACACTAGTTTTAGGTCTAAGCCCCGCCGAACAAGAACTTCCGTGGGCTGCTCCTTAGTAGATCCGGGGGAAGTGTCGCATTGACCCTTCGACATTTGGCGCGCCATGTAGGGGCTTTTTCCCTCAAAAAAGTGTTAGCGCTTTCACAACAATGGTGTTCATCAGGCCTCCAAGGGGACTTCTCGTTGATGGTGGGCGCCGCCGGAACATCCAACTCTGACACCACCCAGGGGGCCTGTTGTTGATGTTCCACATCGACGATGGGCGATGATGGAGCAGCCAGCTCCGGCACCACCAAAAGGGTTCTGTTGTTGATGCTTCGACAGCAACGATGGGCGACGACGGAGCAGCCAACTCCGGCACCACCCAAGGGGTCTGCCATCGACGCTTCGACAATGACGATGGGCAACGTCGGAGCAGTAAGCTCCGACACCAACCAAGGGGCCTACCATCAACGTTTCTACAGCAACGATGGGAGACGCCGAAGCAGCCAACTCCGGCACGACCCAGGGGGCCTACCATCAGCATTTCTACAGCGATGGTGGGTGATGCCGGAGCAGCCAGCTCCGAAAACATCCAGGGGGCCCGTCGTCAACATTCTTCTCGTTGATGATGGGCGACGCCAGAGCATCTAGCTCCGACACCACCCTGGGGGCCTGCCGTCGATGTTCCGCACCGACGATGGGTGACGTCAGAGCAGCTAGCTCTGGTACCACCCAGGGGGCCTGCCGTCAACGTTTCTACACCAACGATGGACGACCTCGAAGCAGCTGAGAGCATCTAGGCCCCCATGAGGTATGGTTTCGGTGATTAATGACAACCATTATATTTTACTAATGAATTTGTGGATGCAAGGTCTCCCATATCACTCATCACAATCAAATGAAATCTATATGAATATCATCTACTGCTCATTAGATATAACTGGAGATCCCTAAACAATCATTCTATGAGGTCAATTGATTTTTATAAAGACTAGAAGAAAATGGTCACATGTCAAAACTATTCAACCAATATTGACAGCAATCAACGCTTGATAATCATCAAAAGAATATTTCAAACCAATGTATAAGAGATCGGTCGAGAAAATTCCAGAAGATTCACTTAGAACAACTCGAAGCAAACAAAATCAACTCACCGGATCAACCGATGATTTTAGAAAACAACACATCAGTCGAGTTTGTTTAGCAGAAGAAGAAGACCTCAGAACTAAGTACTCAACGGATCATCCGATGATGAAGGGCATATTACATTGGTCCATCAGTACAGTAAGCAATATCTTTGGACCAAGTGTACCACCGGATCATCCGATGTACAACTATAAACACATCGGTCAATCACTCCAGTAAGCATCGATTCTGAACCAATTCTGGAGGAAGTGCCACAGGATAATCCGATGAGAAGAAAAGTGTAACATCGGTCTAACAACGGTCATATCTGACACAGTGACATCAGCTAATTTGGATTTGACCGATGATAATTGAAGGGGGAGCATCGGATCATCCGGTGTTCGCAGAATAGTGATGTCAGCCTACTTTTCCAACGGCTATTTCGTGGAGGCTGGCTATTTATACCCCCTCAACCAGTCTATTCGACAAGTCTTGACTACCAGACATAATCTACACATTCTCAAGCATTCAAGACGTTGAGCTACCACTTCTAGATCATCTACACCACTTACACACCAAGAGATAAGCTAGAACTTGCTAGAGATAGTGCTTGTGTGCTTCCATTATTGGTGATTAGAATCTCTAGTGTAATGAGAGCTGTAAGGGAGTGTCCCTTGGTGATTGTAATTGAGAGAGACTTCCGGAGCTTGCCAAGACGGTTGTGGAAGCCTGGAGGAACCAAGTTGTACAAGGCTTGAGCTCCACCTTGCCGAGGTTGGCGAACGGAGAAGAATAGTGAACATCCCTAGTCTCGGTGACTCGGGTGTGGCTATACCCTTCGGTGGGTGCCACAACGTGGATGTAGGAAGATCTTGATGATCTTGCCGAACCACGGGATAAATCTTCGTGTCTCCTCGGGTGTTTACATTCTCTTACTCTCACTCTACACTTATGCATTTCATATACCGCAAAGTTAGTAGTCACTTGAATGCATAGGTTGTTTGCGTAGGGAATTGGGCTTTTAGTAATTAAGTGGTATTGCTTTAATTTTTGAAAAGAAGCCCAATTCACCCCCCCTCTCGGGCATTCGATCCGTACAATAAGTATCAGAGCAAGGTTGCTCATTGGATCATTATAGCTTCACCGCTAGAGAGCTCAAATGGCCAAGATTGGGGGTTCGGTTCCTATCTTCGAGGGCAAGAACTTTGCCTATTGGAAAGCACGCATACGTGCCTATCTAGAGGCTATTGCTCCCGAAGTATGGGAAGCGACCCACGCGGGGTTTGGTGAGCTCAATTATGTTGGTGATCAAATCAAGTGGGATGCTAAATCTAGGAATGCAATTTATGAATGCATTAGTCAAGATGTGTTTGCTAGGATTCCTAGCAAAGAAAAGGCTTGTGAAATTTGGGCCTCCTTGATAGAAATTCATGAGAGTTCTTCTCGTGTCAAAGAACTAAAATATCACATGCTTAAAGCTAAATATGATGAGTTTAAAATGCTACATCATGAAAATGTCAATGAAATGTTCTCTCGCTTGAATGTGCTTATCGAAGAAATTAATGCTCTTGACATTGCTTCTCTTGGCAAAGGACTCATTAACCGCAAGATTCTTATGCTCCTTCCCAAGCCAAAGTACAACATCATCAACTCCATGCTTCAAAAAGAATCTCTTGACCACATTGAAGATTCGGAACTCATTGGAGAGATTCACGCTCATGAGATGAGTGTACATGGGATGATGGAGCAATCATCTTCAAAGACAATTGCCCTAAAGGCCTCCACCAAGATAACAAGTCTCAAGAAAAAGAAGGTGGTTGAGCCTAGCTCAAGTGAAGAAGAGCAAGCATCAAGTGAAGATGACGATGATGAGCTTGCATTGATGATGAGAATGTTCTCTCGCTTGAACTCCACGATTGCCAAGAAGGGATACACCGTTGATCCTAAGAAGAAAGCGTTTCTACCAAGGAGAGATGACCACAAGACTTGCTACAATTGCGGTGATCAAGGCCACATCTCCTATGATTGTCCAAAATCGGACAAAAGGAGAGAAAACCACAAGAGCAAGCATCGCAAGCTTGAAGATAATGAAGATGATGAAGAAGAGGTCAAACCCAAACCAAGATCCTTTTGGAAGAAGAAACATGACAAGGTAAAGAAGGCAAAACTCTTCCCAAAGAAAAGAAATGGTCCACAAAAGGTGTTCATGTGTGGGGCAAATGAATGGGTCACCGACGAAGAATCAAGTGATGAAGAGAGTGAAGCGGAAGAAGAAAGTTTGGCCGGCCTTGCATTGCCAACAATGATGACTCAACTCTTCATCCACCACCCATGTGCCTCATGGCTAAAGTTAACACCAAGGTATGTGATGATTCTAGCGATGATGAGCATTCCCCCGATGATTTAACTTCACTAATAAATGAATATCACACAATCATTAAGAGGTAAAAGAGTAAGGTTAAGGCTCTTGAAGAAACTTGTGCTAATCTTGAGAGCGCTAACCTCGATTTGCATGACAAGTATGAAAGCATACTTCAAGAGCATGAGACGCTCAAATCCCATGTCAAGCAAGTTGAGGAGGAAAAGGCTCAAATTAAGCAAGATCATCATGAGCTTGACTTAGCCCACCAAGCACTCTTGGGAAAGCACAATGAGTTAATCCAAGAGCATCAAATTCTTAACCTTTCTTATGAAGCACTTGATAAAGAAGTGAAAAATGTAAAGAAACAAACTCTTAATGATAGGTATCCATTACTTCTCATGCCACTAATGTCTTGCACAAGTCTTTGCCTTTGAAAGAGAACACTAGGGAGAAGGACTTGTTGGAAGAAATTGAGAGTCTCCGCACTAGTGTGGCAAGACTATCAAAAGGAGAAGTCAAGCACAAGGAAATCCTCTTCCAACAAGCAAAGGCCTTCAACAAGAGAGGACTTGGATCCTCCCCGGTGCCTAACAAAGAAAAGGTGCCCTCACCGAAGCTTAGAACAAGCTTCATCAAGGAAGTTGGTTCCTATTGCCAACATTGTGATATCACCGGTCACCATACAAGGGAGTGTCCTCTTCCTAACGGACCTTCTCCAGAATTGCCTACTAACTACAAGTCTACTTTCAATGATCATTATTATCTCTTAAGTAAAGTAGATGGCAAAGTAAGGCCAGGTTCATTGGCAAAGACATAAAGGGCATGAAGGGGAAGCTCCCCAAGCAACTTTCGGTCCCAAAGAAACTTGTATCACACATACAAGTACCTAAGTTGGCTTGGGTGCCTAAAGTTAAAAATTGAATTCATGTGTGTAGGTGAACTACAAAGCCGGAGGAAAGCATTGGGTACTCGATAGCGGGGGCACTCAACATATGACCAGCAATGATGGTATGTTCACCACCATAGAAAACCCCGGCAATCATGAACAAGTCACCTTTGGTGATAACTCTAAGGGGAAGGTAATTGGGTTAGGTAAGATTGCTATTTCAAATGACTTATCTATTTCTAATGTATTGTACATTAAGTCACTTAGTTTTAATTTACTTTCTATTGCACAATTATGTGATCTTGGACTAACGTGCACCTTTAGCAAAAATGATGTTGTTGTGAGTAGTGAAACAAGCCAAGAACTAATCTTCAAAGGATTTCGGCATGGACATCTCTATCTAGTAGACTTCTCCAACAATGATGCTAGCTTGACCACTTGTCTTTTCACTAAGACGAGTTTGGGTTAGCTATGGCATCGACACATAGCGCACATTGGGATGAGCAAGCTCAAGAAGTCATTCAAGCTTGGGATGGTGACCGGCGTGAAGGATGTCACATTTGAGAAGAACAAGCTTTGTAGCGCTTGTCAAGCCGGGAAGCAAGTTGCTTCACACCACCCGATGAAGACAATGGTGTCAACCTCCAAGCCATTTGATCTACTCCACATGGACCTCTTCAGACCGTCCACATATCAAAGTCTTGGCGGTAACCTCTATTGTCTTGTTAGAGTTGATGACTACTCTCGCTATGCTTGGACTTTGTTTCTAGGTGACAATAGTGAAACTCCGGAAGTGTTCAAGGCCTTCACCAACCGTGCTCAAAGGGAATTTCAACTTCCCATCATCAAGGTCCGAAGTGACAACGGCACCGAATTCAAGAACTACAACATTGGGGAGTGGTGTGATCGTGAAGGCGTGAAGCATGAGTTTTCGGCTACATACACTCCTCAACAAAATGGTGTTGTTGAAAGGAAGAACAAGACTCTCATCACTCTTGCGAGAGCAATGCTTAATGACTATGGCACGTCTGAGAAGTTTTGGGCCAAAGCAATCAACACGGCGTGCCACGCCTCAAATAGGGTCTACCTTCATCGACTACTTCGAAAGACCCCATACAAACTTCTCATTGGGAGAAATCCCAACATCTCCTATTTCCTAGTCTTTGGGTGCAAGTGCTACATCTACCGCAAGAAAAATCTCGGTAAGTTTGAAAGAAGATGTGATGTTGGTATATTTCTTGGTTATGCATCAAACTCAAAAGCATATCGAGTATTCAACCAAACCTCCTGTTTAGTTGAGGAAAGTTGTGATGTTGAGTTTGATGAAACTAATGGCTCCCAAGAGGAGAGTTTTGGTCATGATGAAATAGACGACGAGCCTCTACGAGAAGCTATGAAGAACATGACCATTGGAGACATCAAGCCTAAAGTTGAGGAGAGCCATGATCAAGGGCAAGCTTCAAGTTCGAACATCAACACATCTATGGCGCCTCAAGTTGACGAAGAAGAGAAAGATGATCCATTGCCGACTCAAGACTCACAAGCCACACAACATCAAGTAGAAGAAGAAGTCCATTATCAAGTCCAACCACAAGAAGAGCAACACGCATCACCATCGCTAAGTGCTTCACAACCACTTATGAGGCATGGACGCATCTCCAAGGCGCATCCAATGGACCAAATTATCGGAAGTCCGTCAAGGGGAGTAAGTACACGTTCTCGCCATTTCGCTTCGTTTTGTGAGCACTACTCGTTTGTTTCATGTGTAGAACCCACTCACATTGAGTAAGCACTCCAAGATCCAAATTGGGTGATGGCCATGCAAGAAGAACTTAGCAACTTCATCCGCAATGAAGTTTGGGTGTTGGAGGAGCGACCCAAGAACAAGAACGTCATCGGAACAAAGTGGGTGTACCGCAACAAACAAGACGAGAACGGTGTTGTGGTCCGCAACAAGGCAAGACTTGTGGCCAAGGGGTTCTTACAAGTTGAAGGACTAGACTTTGGGTAGACATTTGCTCCGGTCGCTCGGTTAGAAGCCATCCGTATACTTCTTGCCTTTGCATCACATCATAACATAAAGCTTTATCAAATGGATGTGAAAAGTGCATTTCTTAATGGTTATATTAATGAGCTTGTCTATGTTGAACAACCTCCCGGGTTTGAAGATTCGAGGAATCCTAATCATGTGTTTAGGTTGCACAAGGCGCTCTACGGGCTCAAGCAAGCACCTAGGGCGTGGTACGAACGACTACGGGATTTCTTGATCATGCAAGGATTCAAGATCGGGAGGGTGGACACTATACTCTTCACCAAAGACATCAATGGAGAATTCTTTATTTGTCAAATTTATTTTGATGATATTATTTTTGGTTCAACTAACGAAGCTCTTAGCCATAAGTTTTGCAAAATGATGTCTAGGGAATTCGAGATGTCGATGATTGGAGAACTCAACTTCTTCCTTGGATTTCAAATCAAGCAACTTCAAGAGGGGACCTTCGTCTATCAAGAGAAGTATACCAAGGACCTCTTGAAGAAATTTGATACGGGAGATTGTAGCTCAAGAAGCACTCCAATGGCAACAAATTGTCATCTCGACGCGGATAAGGACGGTAAACCTATTGATCAATCCAACTATCGTTCTATGATTGGTTCATTGCTTTATATTACTCCATCTAGGCCCGATATCATGTTTAGTGTATGCTCGTGTGCTCGCTTTCAAGCGGCACCTAAAGAATCGCATCGGAAGGCGGTCTTTAGGATACTTAGGTATCTTAAGCATACCCCTAGTGTGGGCTTGTGGTACCCTAAAGGTGCAAAATTCCATCTCTTGGGATACTCGGATTGGACTTTGCCGGATGCCGGGTGGATCGAAAGACTACCTCCAGTGGGTGCCACTTGCTTGGGCGTTCCGTAGTATCTTGGTCTAGCAAAAAGCAAAATTCTATCGCTTTGTCCACGGCGGAAGCGGAATATATTGCGGCCGGTGCATGTTGTGCCCAAATTCTTTATATGAAGCAAACCCTTTTGGACTTTGGTATTAAACTTGGTTGTGTGCCTCTCCTTTGTGACAATGAAAGTGCAGTTAAGATAGCTAAAAACCCCGTTCAACACTCCCGCACTAAGCACATTGATATTCGCCATCATTTCTTGAGGGACCGTGAAGCTAAGGGAGACATCTCATCGCGAGGTGTTAGGTCTGAAGAACAATTGGCGGATATCTTCACTAAACCACTTGCTGAGAAAACCTTTTCTAGGCTAAGGAGTGAATTAAATGTGCTAGACGCATCGAACGTCATGTATGTTGCCATAATCATGTAAGAATGCATCTCATATAGGTCTTGTCTAACTTTCAAAGGATAGGGGTGAGCAAGGTTTAGCTTGGGATGGAGGTTCTTTTGGTTTTCCCCAAGGCTTGGAGAGTGGCTCTCCCTGAAGAACCCTTTGAAAGGTTCAAACTTGGCAAGATAGATTTACTTTATGCCTTGCATGATGCCTGCCATATAGACTTGCACTCACATTTAAATTTCTTGCATTATAAATTGTTTGCCATTGCATACGGTAGATTGTCACAAAGGGGAACCCACCTCATGAGAAAGAGACTTGTTTGAAATGCAATATCTCAACTCATATGAGGTGGAAAGAACAAAATGTTAGGTGTGTTAATGCCTAAAGGAACATGCTTTAAAGAGATAGAAGTCTTCATCCTCTATCTCACAAAGCATGGGCCTTAAATTTTATTTGGATAATTTCCTCCCTTTTTCTTCGATATTCTATTTGCTTTAGAGCTTAGCCAAGTTATTGGCAATTAGCATTCTTGAGGGGTAAGGGGTTGCCCAAAAAGTCCTAAGACACGTGTTTCTTCGTGTTTGTTTGTTTGAGTTGAAGGACATATATGGGATGTAGCTATTTTGTAGCCATCGGATTATCCGATGCATAGGATAGAAGCTCATCGGATCAGTTTGTGTTCTAATGACAAGGGTCAGTTCAGCCAATAAGACAAACCAATCGACGAGTTCAAACTGAGAAACATCGGTGCACCCAATGTTCACATTTCTGGAATTGTGCTAAATTCCACCGATGTAAATCCTTTCCACGTCGGTCCATCCGGTGTCAACGGTACCTTTTGGAATACCCTTACTGTACCATTTGACCGATGCTTCAATCTTCTAACGTCGGTTCATCCGGTGTTAAATTTTGAGCTAGGGTTCGGACCCCACCCTTTAAGCGCGCCTCTTCCCTTTCCCCGACCTAGCTCTGCCTCCGATGCCCTCGCCTCCGGCCACCGCCGCCTCTGGCCGCCGCAGCGCCACCGCCGCCGCTCCACATAGCGCCGCCGCCACCGCTCCACGCCGCGTCTCCTCCTCACCTCCGGCCGCCGCAGCGCCGCCGCCACCTCTCCATAGCACCGCTGCCGCCTCCCATGCAACACCACCACCCCCAAGCACAGCCGCACCACTGCCCTCTGCGCCACCGTGGTGACCGCCGTGGTGCTTCCCCCCTCCACGGTCGCCGTCTCTTACGCCACTAGGGTTCCCGACCGCGACGATCTTCGTGTCGCTGTGCCGTGCGCCCAAAATTGTCGTTCCACGACCTCATTCTCGCGCATCGTCACTTGTCTCATCGCAATGGCCCGTGACAAGAAGGTAAAGGGCAAGGCCATTGCGGAGTCGGCCGCCAAAAAGCAAAAGCTGTCGAAGGAAGAGAAGAAGGCTTTGATGGCCGCTCGCGCAGCCGAGGAGCGAGAGCATGGCCGAGGAGGATCGTTGAGGATCCACGAGGCTCGTCAGAGGCAGCCTCCTGTGACAGATGAGTCCGAGGAAGAAGAAGAACCCGAAGTGCCGCTTGTTCGCTAGCGCTCAGCCAGGACCCGTGTGGGTCATCCCGCGGCAGTACCACGACCAAGACCGTCAGCTGCTGATCTTCGAGAGGATAGGGCGGCTCAGGGAGCTGTCTATGAGATGGACACCAACGTCCGTGTTGGTGAGGGTGTCCGGCTGACAGACTATAGGAAGATGAAGGCCAAGCAGCTCAGGAAGCTCAGATGGAGTATTTTGCTTGAGGAGTGGTTTCCGCAGCCAAGAGAGGCACTCATGGACAGCCTCTTTTGGACCTTGACACAGGGGTCGCTGTACGAGACATACAGACGTCGGGGTCCTAAGCTCTTCCAACATAACTTCCTGGATTGGGATCAGCTTGCTCTAGCAGCCGAGACAGAGATACGCCCCTACTTTGAGAGGTATAGAGTGCTGGTGGAGCTGATGTCCTACGAGAGGAGTGCCTACGTGGAGGACTGGGTCCGCGTATTCTATGCTACACTCTATGTTTCTGAGGGCTGCAGATCCATTGACTTTATGTTCATGGGCCAGCATCATCACTTGACCAGGCAGACTTTGGGGCAGCTGCTAGGAGTGGATCTCCATGACACTTGCCTGCACGAGAGGGTGTATGGACAGGCCGTCCCACCGAGGAGACCGCTCACTAGAGGAGTGGCACCACCACTGGAGGATATACGCTCACTGTTTGCTCCACCATTCTCTCCAGACCAGCCGAGGGTACCGGCACTGCTCACTCCAGCTGCGCGCACTGTGCACCTTGCCTTGCGCCGCACACTACTGCCGAGGTCCGGATACCTTGAGGGGTTCACTAGCTTGTTGCGCACTCTCCTGTTCTACATCATGAACGGGATGGAGTTCGACATTGTGGACATCCTCATATGTGAGATGGAGGACATGATCATTGATGTTGTTGGGATGATGAGACAGCTTGTGTTTGGTCACTGGATCAGCTACTTGCTCTACATGGTTGCTCCTGAGGGGACGGTCGTGCGTGATAGTCTCACCGACGAGAATGTCACACGGTTCAGCCACTATCGTGCTCCAGCTCCTGGAGACCGCCGCCTTGGCCGTACAGTTGAGCGTCAGGTTCGTGCTCATCTATCTGAGGAAGACTGGTCTGACCTGGAGAAGGAAGACGAGAGGCTAGCATAGGCAGAGGCTCAAGGTGAGGACCTTCAACACATTTGGTCCGAGAGTGACACGGATGACAGCGTTGAGGAGTACTTCCCACCTCCTCCCTCACCCAGGCAGCACGACGCGGAGGCTGGAGGCTCGACTGTGCCACCTCTTACTCCACCTCCGGTGTCAGAGGCACATGTCTCTCAGTCGTCCGAGCTTACCTCTCTTCTACAGCAGATGGTTGAGCAACAACGCCTGGATTGGCTTGCAGCTGAGCAAGCCCGAGCTGAGCAGGCTGCGCGTCTCTTGGAGCTTCAGCAGCAGTAGGAGGAGATGCAGCAACAGATTGCCCGCGAGAGGCGAGAGGACATCGACAGACTGACTGGGCTGATTGATCAGGTGCACCAGCGCTCTCTTGACCAGCAGCAGCAGACGCAGCAGGCGATGATGGGCATCCTGGGGTTGATCACCAACCTCTACACGCAGACCGGGATTGCCCTGCTGTCGCAGCTTCCAGGCCTTGCTCTAGGTCCTCCTATCCCGGTACCAGCTTCAGTGCCAGTGCCAACTACGCCGATCCCGTCGATCAGCATGTCTCCCCTTCTTGCTCCAGGTGCCCCCATCCACTCTCCGCTGGCGGCCACGACGCTTTTCCAGTAGACACCGGCATCCGTTGTCAGTGCCCCTCTTCCCGCAGTCCAGTCCCAGCAGGCACCGACAGCAGCTCCTACAGCTCCCGCCACCTCTACTCCAGCCTTGGCCACAGCAGCAGGCAACAGCTCCGACGACAGCACCCCCGACGGTGACCAGGATTCTCAGGCACTCGGCTTCCTTTTTGGTGTCTTGACCCATGCCAAAGGGGGAGAAGAGTTAGA
This sequence comes from Tuctoria greenei, assembly GCA_036927565.1. Taxonomy (NCBI): domain Eukaryota; kingdom Viridiplantae; phylum Streptophyta; class Magnoliopsida; order Poales; family Poaceae; genus Tuctoria; species Tuctoria greenei. The sequence continues at coordinate 61,601,570 of JAYESD010000012.1, read as the reverse complement.
GAGGTGTTAGGGGGAGGGATAGCTTAGTCTCAGGGGGAGTCCTAGCTGTAGGGGGAGTCTATCTATTTCTATCTTCTGTAATTTGGGTATTTGCTACTCCTTTGCTATTTATTGAGTATTTTTGTGACTCTTAATTCTCTCATATGTTATTGATCGTTAATCTTTCAAGTTATTAATATCTTTTGAGTCTTCAAGTTTAATGTGCCACATCTTGGACTCATTGCATATCTTCTTGAGTATCGCATTGTCAAATTCATTACTATTATGCTTCACTTGTTGTGTTGTCATCAATAACCAAAAAGGGGGAGATTGAAAGCATCTAGGCCCCCATGAGGTATGGTTTCGGTGATTAATGACAACCATTGGATTTTACTAATGAATTTGTGGATGCAAGGTCTCCCATATCACTCATCACAATCAAATGAAATCTATATGAATATCATCTACTGCTCATTGGATATAATTGGAGGCCCCTAAACAATCATTCTATGAGGTCAATCGCTTTTATAAAGACTAGAAGAAAAAGCTCACATGTCAAAACTATTCAAGCAATATTGACAGCAATCAACGCTTGATAATCATCAGAAGAATATTTCAAACCAATGTATAAGAGGTCGGTCGAGGAAATTCCAAAAGATTCACTTAGAACAACTCGAAGCAAATAAAATCAACTCACCGGATCAACCGATGATTTCAGAAAACAACACATCGGTCGAGTTGGTTTAGCAGAAGAAGAAGACCTCAAAACTAAGTACTCACCGGATCATCCGATGATGAAGGGCATGTTACATCGGTCCATCAGTACAGTAAGCAATCTCTTTGGACCAAGTGTACCACCGGATCATCCGATGTACAACTATAAACACATCGGTCAATCACTCCAGTAAGCATCAATTCTGAACCAATTCTGGAGGAAGTGCCACCGGATCATCCGATGAGAAGAAAAGTGTAACATCGGTCTAACAACGGTCATATCTGACATAGTGACATCAGCTAATTTGGATTTGACCGATGATAACAGAAGGGGAGCATCAGATCATCCAGTGTTCGCAGAACAGTGATGTCAGCCTACTTTTCCAACCGCTATTTCGTGGAGGCTGGCTATTTATACCCCTTCAACTAGTCTATTCGACAAGTCTTGACTACCAGACATACTCTACACATTCTCAAGAATTCAAGACGTTGATCTACCACTTCTAGATCATCTACACCACTTACACACCGAGAGATAGGCTAGAACTTGCTAGAGATAGTTCTTGTGTGCTTCCATTCTTGGTGATTGGAATCTCTAGTGTAGTGAGAGCTGTAAGGGAGTGTCCCTTGGTGATTGTAATTGAGAGAGACTTTCGGAGCTTGCCAAGACGGTTGTGGAAGCCCGGAGGAACCAAGTTGTACAAGGCTTGAGCTCAACCTTGCCGAGGTTGGCGAACGGAGAAGAATAATGAAGATCCCTAGTCTCGGTGACTTGGGTGTGGCTATACCTTTCGGTGGGTGCCACAACGTGGATGTAGGAATATCTTGACGATCTTGCCGAACCACGGAATAAATCTTCGTGTCTCCCCGGGAGTTTGCATTCTCTTAGTCTCACTCTACACTTATGCATTTCATATACCGCAACGTTACTAGTCACTTGAATGCATAGGTTGTTTGCGTAGGTAATTGGGATTTTAGTAATTAAGTGGTATTGCTTTAAATTTTGAAAATAAGCCCAATTCACCCCCCCTCTTGGGCATTCGATCCTTACAACAGCGAGCTCTGGCACCACCCTGGGGGTCTGCCATCGACGTTTCTACACCAACGATGGGTGACGTCAAAGCAGCCAGCTCCGGCACCGCCCAAGGGGTCTGCCGCCGACAGTTCGATAGCGACAGTGGGCAACGTTGGAGCAGCCAGCTCCGACACCATCCAAGGGACCCACCGTCGACATTCATCTCGTTAATGATAGGTGACGCCTGAGCATCCAGCTCTGACACCATCCAGGGGTCCCGCTGTTGACGTCGGAGCAGCCAGCTCCAGCACCACCCAGGGGCCTGCCCTCGACATTTCTACACCGACGACGCGTGATGTCAGTGCAGCCAGGTCCTGCACCATCCAGGGGGCCCGCCTTCGATGTTGTTCTCGTTGATGATGGTCGATGCCAGAGCATCCACCTCCGACACCACCCAAGGGGCCTGCCAACGACATTTCTACACCGACGATGGGCGACGTCGGAGCAGCCTGCTCCTCATCGCCTAAGGGGTATGCCGTTGATGCTTCGACAACGACGATGGGCGACACCAGAGCAGCCAGCTCTGGCACCACCCAGAGGTCCTACCGTCAGCGTTTCTACAGCAATGGTGGGCGACGCTAGAGCAGCCAGCTCCGGCACCATCCAGGGGGCCCGCCGTAGACGTTCTTCTCATTGATGATGGGCGACGCCGGAGCATCCAACTCTGGCACCTCCCAGGGGGCCGCCATCGACAGTTCTTAGCGTTGATGGTGGGCGCCGCCGGAGCATCCAGCTCCGTCACCTCTGTGAGAACTATGTGTGCTGAATACATTTGCTTTGACTATAAAAATTTTTGAATGCTGCCATAACATCTTTTTAGCAAGGTCTGACTTTATCTCCGACATGTCTTTGTTAAGCTCCGATATGTTTTTGCTAGGTCCGACTTATGTTGGTTAGCTCCAAAATATTTTTCTAGCTCTGGTGCTAGGTTGTACAAGCTTTGGTAAGCTCCGGCGCTCGGTCCTACTAGCTTTGGAAAGCTCCGGCGCTATGTCCTACTAGCTTTGGTAAGCTCCGGCTCTAGCTCCGGATAGCTTTTTCAAGATTTGGAGCTTGATCGCAATGTTCCTGCTTTTACTGTGAAATGTTTCAAACTTGCTTTACACTTATGAAAAGTTTGCTTAGTATTCATTTGCTAAGTTTTTGGTGTGTTTGTAAAATCCCACATTTTCCTTCATATGTGGTTCAGTTGTAAATTAGTTGTTAACCCTTATAGAGACCAATTGTAGCGATGCTTATAAACTTGACCTCATCAAATATTTTCTTCTACTCATGTTTAAATTTATTAACATGAGGAATGAACTTCACCAATAAACTTAGATTAATTCTTTTGGCCTCTCTTCAAAGTTTGGAATTATTTGAAGAAAGATTGCTAGGACCAATTATTATGCAGTACCGATTAGATATTCAAATTAATATAAATTGAATATATACTACTGTATATTTGGCCCTATAAAAATTATTCAATTCAGAGGCCATAAATTTTTCTATGGTTTTCTAATATTCCAAATGGGCTTCCTGCAAAGTTTCATAATTTTTGAACTCCATTTGCTATTTTAATTGAGATGCTTAGCAAATTAAAACCATGTTTGGAATTCAAATTTTGAATTTTGTTCAACTAGATTGAACATCAAGATTTTAACACACACTCATGGTCAGCATAACTTGCTTGACTTATCCCCATAGTTTCACAATTTTTGGAACTCAATTGCTATTTAAAACAGTGGCACCATTAAATTTCATTCAAATTCAAATATGAATTTGAAATTCAATTGAAACTATCTCCAATTCAAAATCCAATTATAGAATCAAATTCTAGATATTTATTTTAGCCTCCCCACAAGAATCTAAAATTTTTGGACAAAATTTGGTAGGAGAATTGAAGTTACAGAGAAGGGAAGTAGATAAGAGGAGGTGGGGCCCACTGTCAGCCAAAACACTCGAGTGAAACCCACGGGGGATGCCCTGTCTCCAGCTCGCCCCGCCGTTCGATGCCGGCAGTGCGCGACACCGTGACGCGCATGCATCCACCGAGCTGCTTGCCTTCTTGACGCCGTGGCGCGCTCCCCTCTCCGCTCAGTCCCTATAAATACCCCTTGGCCGTTGCCGTTGGACACCATCCCAGTTCACGCCATTTTCGCCGCCCCTGTGCGGTCCAGCTCTCGCCTACAATTGCAACCGTATCTTCCCGAGCTGTAAGTGTATAAAAGGCTTGTCACAAACTCCTCTACGTATTCCATTTGGTCATTGATCGTGACATAGCTTCTGCTTGGCATATTTTGCAGTTTCCCAGTCGCCGTCGAGGAAGCCGCCAAGAACCTTCACTGTCTCACCGTCGAACACCAGTTCTAGACCATCTCTAGCCTCGATCCTTTAAGAAAAAAGGTTCGCAATCCTATCTAGTTCATGCTAACAGAATCTAAGCTTATGACATGAAGTGTAACTTGAGTTCTTGTTCGAGAACCAAACGATTTCTCCATAGAACAGCAAAGCTTCATGCTTAAATTCATTTCATTCTTGCAATCATCCTTTAATCTGATTAGCAGATAGCTTCTATGTGACCTAAGGAATCTCCATGCCCAAAAACCCTGAAAGTTATCAACCGAGCATCTTAGATTTCAAGTTTTCGCGGCCGCCGGTTGAAAAACCGCACTTCGCCGTCAAACTCAGTCTTGCCAGCTATTTCACCACAATCTGACCCCCTAATCATACTCCTGGTACGCCTAGAAACCTTCCCAAGTTTTTATCGAGCCTATTGAGCCATTCCCGAGCATTTCCGACGAAGGCCGAAACCCTAGCTCCGCCGTCACCGTCGCGCCGCTGGCTCCGGCCATCGCCGACGTGATTGGACACCACCATCGGCTTGCATGGTCGATTTTAGGGTTGAGCGGTCACGGAGAGGCCGAACGGAGGTCGATGCACCTAAGTCTGGTGAAGCACCGCCGTGGTTCCAACGAGAAGCGCCGTCGCGTTGCGAGGTAGACGAATGCCTATGGGCCCCACTTATCAGCGCCTACGCGAACGCCCGGGATCAGCTGCAGCACTGGATCCGGTGTGGCTGCACGATTGAACCCCGTGACCCCCGGTGTGGCCCAGATGCGATTGGCCCATTCAAATAAAGTGGGACCGGGCCCTTTTATTTTAAATTTCCAATAGGAAAATAAATCCAGATTCAATCCCAACTTAGAAAATCCATGACTTCCAGTAGAATTATCCAAAAATTCCCAAATAAATTTTGTTAGAACCAGCATGAAGAATACTGTCCAGTGGATCACTTGGATTAGTATGAAAAGCCACAGAAATTCCTCCATAATTCAGATAAACAAAATGATTAAAGAATTCATTCCTACAAATCTGATAATTGGAAAATTTCCAATTTTGGTCAGAACACTATTGTTAATATCCTTGATCTCCAGTAAAGGTTTCAAGCTCTTTGGACTTAAAATACTGGGTTGATCAATGTTCCAAACCTCTATGTAATTGTAAATTGAGAAAAATGGAAAATCAATTTCCAGAAATTTACCCAAACTTGAAAAATCAATTTCTCCCTGTAGGAAGCTTAGAAAATTGTGAAACAAATTTTCTTAGAACCAGTGAGACCCCCTCTACAAGATACAACCCTTGGTAGCCATAATAAATCTCCAAAAATTTCAACCAAAATTTAGAGAAGATTATTATTTACCATAATTGTTAAGAATAACAAACATCCTTTATCATCTACTGTTCTTTGCAAGAGTCTTCTTTATAATCTCTAGTATCCACCATAAAAATCCCAAAGTAAATTAAGATAATTATCTTATTTTATCTTAATATACTCACCCCACCTTAAGCATATTAATTATTCACAAAATCATTTATACCTAGTATATGCATATCGTGTAGTGTGGGGACCGGAATCCACACATCCGAGGATCTCATTGGGTGGTGTCGTGCGATGCGACACCCAACAGTTTACAAGAATAGAACCAGAATAAAGTACAAGACCACGTCTTTTATTTAATACACAGCGGAAGTTTTCACAATACTAGCGGATGTAAAGAAATATATACATAGCATAGCTACGCTCTCAGCACTAGCTATGCAAAAAGCAAAGTTTTCCATGCCAGGGATACTTTGCACTAGCAACACTCAAACTATGGCGGCGTGCAGGGTTCCCACTCGGCTGTACACCCTGGAGGGGGTGTTGCCTCATCGTCAAACCCATCCTCAAAAGGGTAACCTGCAAAAACTCGTTAACTGCAAACGTGAGCTTAAGGCTCAGCAAGACTTAACCGTCTCACTAGACAGATGCACGGGGACACTAAACATAGGTAAGGAATAGCATAAATAACTCGCCTACAAGTGGATCCTTATAACCAAGTTTTAGGTAGCAAATGACATTCTCTGAGCACGGCACATCATGGGCTCCACAATCAAACAAGAAACGTTTTACCGATGATATGACATGCCCAAAGCACATAATGCTATTACAGCTAAAGTATGGGGAAATTGTAAATCTTTAGTTATACTATTTCTAAATCAAACAAAGTTGCAAAGTAATTATAATTCAATATCATATGACTTTCCTGACTTCTTTAGTATTTACTACGTCGCGACTGCGACAGACAAGTGGTACTCTATTACTGCGAGGGACAGTGATTGCAATCAAGACACACCCGGACAACACGACACATACGTCGTTCGGAAGTGTCAGCGAGTACACCTGGACCTACATAACACTTCAGTACTAGGCGTATATGGCCACCTTTCACAAGAAACTCAAAGGCTGAGCCCGTCTCACCTCCGCAAACAGAAGGTCTCCGCACATAACACCTCATGTGTCTGCCGACCGATTTACACCTTACTGTCCTCAACCCACCCCTATCGATGGTGAGTTAATGGGTCTCAACACCCCAGTTATCAAGTTACATCAGTTTATTGGATTCCATATGTCCATTATATTGCCGGTACAATTCAAGCTTGTCCGAAGGGGCTGCATACGGACGGGCCTTAATCGACACAGGCAGGGCTATGCGACCGAGACTCAATTCTCGCCGCTTTTTATCCAATCCCTGCCCGGTCTCAATTTCATTATATTAAACCATTTTCTTTTCAACCAATCCTGTGAGATACATCTCTCGCGAGTAGATTCCAACTACTCGACTTCTACCGGATTTCCTATGCATTAGCAAAGCAGTTACTACAGGTCAAACTGTAACTCGTGCCAAACAAACCCCTGGGATTTTTGGTCATGCAAGTGGAGTATCATACACCCTAAACGTAATGCACAATTCATATACTATTCATCATAGTGATAAAGCAAAAGCTCATAAACGACTTAAATGCAAACCGGGGCTTGCCTTGTTGCAGGTCAGGTTCTGAGTTAAAAATTGGAAGGTTCTCTTCCAAGGCTTCTGGCTTCTCCTCGACTTCGGTCACTATACGATATGCAGATAAGATGGATATATAAATGACTTTGAAATTTATTTAGTTTAAGACCATAAATTAATTCATGGTGATCACTATATGACAGGGACCTTAATTGGCTCTGGAACTTCGATGGTAGATACTAGGGAATATGATCAAAGCTCTTGCAAAGAACAGGAGATGATCATAGCAGATTGTGGTCTCCGAAAGTATGGCAAGCAAATCAACTTCCAAAAATTTCCGAGAGGAAACTGTAGCTTGAACCTAGCTAACAGTTGATAATCAAGATGGAGGGAGTGGTTCTGGTCTTAGCAAAATTTGTTTCATAATTTTCTAAGCTGTGGGGAAGGAGTTATTGTATTTCTAATTCGGTAGGAATTTCTGGATTTACTTTATGATTGAGTTTCTAGACATTAAACCAATATTTAGTTTGTAACTGATTTAGGACTAGTATAGTAGGTTAATTAAATCCAAGACTTTAACAGGAGCTAGGGAATGACTAAAGGAAGACCCTGTAAAATTTTGGGACCTAATAAAGCAACCTAATAGCTGTGAAAATTCAACAACTGAAAAAGGAAATTGAATTATACAGAGAGTTAAACAGGTGCTATGGCTCCCAAATTTTGCCTGATAATCAAGAATAGGACAATAAATTTTATGTGAATTTTGGGGATTTTTCCGGTGGATATCTTGTCTGGAAAAATTTCATTTGCATTAGGAAAGATTATTTTCTACAGAATTTAACTCTGAGTTTCACAGAACCTAATTGGTATTGACAGAAACTAGAGCTCGAGATATTTCGAACAAAATTTGTTTGAAGAATTTTGGAGTATCCTACAGAAAGTTATGGATTTTCTAAGTTGGAGCCTATTCTGGAATAATTTCCTAATTTGATTTAACTCGTGGGCCCCACTGTTTTAAAATGAACCAATAGCATTTAAACCACACGGGGGCCACAGATTCCCACCGCGTAGCCACAGCAAATCCCGTGGCCACACCTGATCCGACGGGATTTACCGCCGCTGACACGCGGGACCCGCCGCGTCGTCTTCTACCTCCCGACGCGGGCGGCGCGCGGGGTTCCCGCGGCGGTGCTCTCCGGCGAGCCTCGCCGCCGGCCAATCCAACGCACCAGAATCGCGGAAACTTGCCGCCTGGGGGTTTTTGGGGTCGCTGAGCACGGTGGTGAGGTCAATGGGTCTTGAAACTTGCCGGAAAAGGTCGTGCGACGGCGGTGGCGGCGATGAGTGCTCGGGCATCATAGAACTCTCTAAAGAGTAGCTCAAATCACTTGGGAATTGCTCCAAAACCTTTCTGGGATGATGGAGTTCAAGGATATGGGCGCAGAAGGGGAGTGAGTTGCCGGGAATCATAAGTTCGACGGTGAACCGAGGTTTTCTCACCGGCGGCGAGCAAAACTCGAAATTCAGAGCCGTTGCTTGATGATCCTTAAAGGTTTTTGATCAGACAGGATCGCTAGGGCCTATAGAAACTATCTCTAAGTAATTGCAAAGGATGATTGCTTGTCGAAAAGGAATTTGACATGAAATCATAGCTAGCTATCTACCCTCGGCCGTAGAGGAAACGATCAATATCTGGCTCAGGCTTCAACGATAATGGAAACGGTTTGTACCATGAGCTAGAGTTTGATCAGGCGCACCTTTTTGCTCTTTGGAGCTAGGCTTGAAACGGCGTGGAACGGCGGCACCCGCGGAGCAGTGGCGAGCGGCGGCGATGGCGCGCGGCGGAAGAAAAATGGCGAGGCAGTGGAGCTGTGACCGGGGATGAGGATTAAAGGGGCTTCGGCCGGCCTTTTATAGAGCCGCGGCGAGCAGGCAGGCAGCTCGCTGGAGCTGCATGCGCGCGCGGTGTCGAGCGGGGGCGCGGCGGTGAAGAGGTGTCGGGGTTGAGCTGATCCGTTTAAAAGGGGAGCTGACATGTGGGGCCCACTGTCCAGTGATTCTCCCCACAGCTCAGTTACTAATTCATTTAAAAATAGAAGATCAACTCCAAAAATCATGAAATTTTGTGGAGATGGCAAATGAATTATTCTGAACACAATGGTGAATTCAATTCTTATGTTTAAAGAAGTTGGAGAAGAATTTAAAATTCAGATTTGAATTTGATTTAAATTTGCTAAGCACCTCAATAAAAATAGTAGATGAGTTTCCAAAATCTTGAAACTTTGTAAGCATGCTATTGAGGAATTTAGGAGCTCATGAAAAAATTTAGAGCCCTTAATTTGAATATTTGGTTTAGAGCTTATTAGGGCTTCATTGTGCATTGCTTACTAATCCTTATCCAAAAATTCTTATTCTTAAAAGGTGAATAGAATATAATTTGGATTCATGGTGAAGTCTAATACCCATGATAAAAGAATCTAACAAAGAGTGCAAGATAAGTTTTGGATGGCATAGTTCATGTGTACCAATATATTGGAGATCCAAAATAGTTGATCACAAAACCCATATGAACTTAACATGCCATAAAAGTGGGGTTTTACATTCCTCCCCCCTTAAAAGAATCTCGTCCCGAGATTACAAAAGAAGGCAAAGGAAAAAGGATCTATCGAACATATGCCGCTAACAAGTCCGGATAGTTCGTTCTAAGATACTCCTCGCTTTCCCACGTGGCCTCTTCGGCACTGTGGTGGCTCCACAAGATCTTGTAGAAACGCGAGGTGCGGCTTCTTGTGGTGCGAGTCTTTTCATCGATGATCTGAGTTGGATGCTCGAAATAGGTGAGATCTGGTTGGAGAGCTTCCAAATCCTCTATGCGGGTATCAGCTGGAGTCTTAAGGCATTTCCGCAATTGGGAAATGTGGAACACATTGTGGACTCCGGAAAGTGACGTTGGTAACTCCAATTGATATGCCACAGGTCCGCATCTTTCGATTATTGCGAAAGGCCCAATAAAGCGGGGAGCTAGCTTCCCTTTTACCCCGAAGCGATGGATACCCTTCATAGGGGATACCCGGAGATAAACTTGATCTCCAACTTCGAAGTGAAGAGGTCGACGTCGTTTGTCCGCGTAGCTCTTCTGACGAGACTGAGCAGCTTTGAGATTCGCCTGAATAGTGCGAACTCGATCCTCGGCTTCATTTACTAAGTCGATGCCGTACACTGCCCGTTCACCTGATTTGCACCAGTTTAAGGGTGTGCGACACTTGCGGCCATAAAGAGCTTCATATGGCGCCATCTGGATGCTAGCCTGGTAACCGTTGTTGTACGAAAATTCTGCCAATGGTAGATGGTCATCCCAATTCTTACCATGGTGGATGGCACAGGCACGAAGCATGTCCTCAAGCACTTGATTCACCCGCTCAGTTTGTCCATCAGTCTGAGGATGATAGGCCGAGCTCCTAATTAACTTGGTCCCCAGTGCAGCGTGGAGATGCTCCCAGAATCGCGAAACAAATACAGCCCCACGATCTGAGATGATGGTGCGGGGTATTCCGTGGAGACACACGATTCTGGCAATATATAATTCCACGTACTTTGACGACCGATAGTTGGTATTGACGGGAATGAAGTGTGCTGTCTTAGTTAGTCGGTCAACGATCACCCAGATTGAGTCGTGCTTATGGAGAGTGGGAGGCAACCCAACAATGAAGTCCATGCTGATATCCTCCCATTTCCAAGTTGGTATGCTTAAAGGTTGAAGTTGTCCTGCTGCTTTCATATGGTCGGCCTTCACTCGCCGGCATGTATCACACTCGGATACATATTTAGCTACTTCCCGCTTCATCCGAGTCCACCAGAACTTCTTTCTTAAATCTTGGTACATTTTGTTACTTCCCGGATGAATGGAATACTTGGATAAATGAGCTTCATCTAGTATCTTCCTCCGAAGTTCCATGTTTCGGGGTACCACTATACGGTCGTTAAACCAGAGGGTACCTTCATCGTCACTTCGGAAGCATTTCATCTCCCCCTTCTTTATTCTTTGGTGAATATGTGACATCCCCTTGTCCGCCTTCTGAGCTGCCATAATATCCTCCCTGATGGTAGGAATGAGAGCGAGATTGTAGAGCGCCCCATATGGAACCAAGTAGAGACTCAGTTCTTTTTTCCCTCCCTCGAGGTAATGGAAAGATTGTTGATATGGGACTTGCGGCTCAGAGCGTCTGCGACTACGTTCGCCTTGCCTGGATGGTAGTGGATCTCAATCTCATAATCCTTGATCAATTCTAACCATCGCCTTTGTCGCATATTCAAATCCTTCTGGGTGAAGATGTATTTCAAACTTTTGTGATCAGTGTAAAGGTGTACTAAATTACCCAGTAGATAATGCCTCCACATCTTCAATGCTAGCACCACAGCAGCCAGTTCAAGATCATGAGTCGGGTAGTGCTGCTCGTGGTTCCGAAGCTGTCGCGATCCATACGCGATCACTCTTCGCTCTTGCATTAACACACAACCTAAACCAATCCCAGATGCATCGCAATAGACATCAAATGCTTTGGTAGTGTCTGGTTGGGCTAAAACTGGTGCCGTTGTAAGGTGTTTCACCAATGCTTTGAAACCTGCCTCACATGCCTCAGTCCATACATATTTTTGTCCTTTCTTCAGAAGTTCTGTCATTGGTTTAGCTATTTTGGAGAAACTGGGTATAAACCTCCGGTAATATCCTGCTAAACCCAGGAAACTTCGGACTTCATGTACAGACTTTGGAGACTCCCATTTGAGGACTTGCTTGATCTTGCTTGGATCAACTGCAATACCTTCTGCTGAAATGATGTGCCCTAAAAATGGCACCTGGTTGATCCAGAATTCACACTTGCTGAACTTAGCATACAACTAATGGTCCCGTAATCGCTGAAGCACAATATGCAAGTGTTGAACATGTTCTTCTTCGGATTTTGAATACACAAGTATGTCGTCAATGAAGACCACAACGAACTTGTCCAATTCCGGCATGAACACTGAGTTCATGAGATACATGAAATGAGCCGGGGCGTTGGTTAATCCGAAGGACATAACCAGATACTCATACAGTCCATACCTTGTTGAGAATGCTGTCTTGGATATATCTTCTGGTCGGATCCTAATTTGATGATAACCAGAACGAAGATCCATCTTCGAGAACACTTTAGCACCCACTAATTGATCGAAAAGAATATCAATGCGCGGTAGTGGATACTTGTTCTTGATGGTGACAGCATTAAGTGGACGATAGTCTACACATAGCCTCAAGGTCTTATCTTTCTTTTCCACAAACAGTGCAGAACAACCCCATGGTGACGAACTTGGACGAATAAAACCTTTGCTCTCAAGTTCAGTTAATTGTTCCTTCAGTTCTGCAAGTTCCTTAGGTGCCATCTTGTAGGGTGGTCTTGAAATTGGCACTGTTCCTGGTGCAAGTTCAATCTTGAACTCTATCTCTCTCTCTGGGGGCATACCAGGAAGATCTTCAGGAAATACGTCGGAGTATTCACATACTACCGGAATATCCTCTAGTTCCATAACCTCGGTATTGAGAATAGATGGTTCTAATGGAATGATGTTCCTAAGATTGAGAACTTGGGGTTGATGGAGTGGAGAGTTTAGATAAATCTTTCTAGGAATGATATCAAGAATATCACCATGGTACTGCAACCATGCCATACCTAAGATGATATCAAGCTTTTGATGCTCTAATATCAGAAACGAAGTAAGATATATGGTCCCATCTAGGTTAAGTGGGATTCCAGGAACCAATTTATTTGTTACCGTTTTCCCAGCTGGAGTGTTAATCACATATGGGTTTTTGTGGAGATAACAGGCAATTGACTTTTAACGACAAAAGATTTACTAATGACATTGTGTGAAGCTCCGGAGTCAAAGAGTATGACTACGGGTTGATCGAAGATAGAGAACGTACCCGTGAGCACGGGTGCGCCTTCTGGAACGTCCTCGATGGCGAGGTGGTGGATGTTGCCGGGTCTGGTGGCTAGCTTCTTGGGCGGGTTGCGGGGTTGGTTGGCCCCCTGGTAAGATGATTGCCCTCCACCTTGTCGATTCTGCAGACAATCCTTGGCGAAGTGCCCCGTACGTCCACACGTGAAACACGTGTACGGGGTTTGGCCAATACGAAGGGGAGGACGGAATCCCGGTGCACGTGGTGGAGGTGGAAGTGCACGTGGAACCATCCCCTGTTGTTGCTGCGGCCGAAATCCGCCGTTGTTGAACTGACGACCACGAAACATTGGTGGTCGCGATGGCGGCTGCCACCTCTGGCCGGATGGTGATCGATACACCATACGGTACTTCTGAGGAGTACCACCTCCGCTGCTCTGTGGAGCACCCCTCTTCTTTTTATCGGAGGACAGCTCGCGCGTAGCGTCCTCCTGCATGATAGCGGCATTGACTATGTCGTTGAGGCTGCCGCGGTTGAACAGGACAAGCTTGTCCTTCAACTTGGGGTTCAAACCCCGGTAGAAACATTCCCGCTTCCGATCTTCGGTATTCACTTGGTCCTGAGCATATTGGGCCAAGTGGTTGAATGATTTGGAGTATTCGTATGCACTCCTTCCTCCTTGCCTTAGCTCCAAGAACTCTTGAAGCTTCCTCCTCATAATCCCGGGAGGGATGTGGTAGGCGCGAAATGCCTCCCGGAATTCGGTCCAGCTTACAACATGGCCTGCGGGGCGTGCGGCAAGGTAATTGGCCCACCACGCACCGGCAGACCCCTGCAGTTGTTGTGCTGCAAACAACGTCTTCTGCTGTTCAGTTACCGCGAGTAAACCGAACTTTCCTTCAATGGTGCGGAGCCAGTTATCCGCGTCCAACGGTTCATCGGCTTCTCTGAATACCGGTGGGTGTGTCGATGAGAAATCAGAGTAGGAACTCTGAAATTGTTGACGCGGTCCATCATCCTGTCGTCCCCCTTGACGGGACGAGTGCTGCACCAACGTCCGCAGTAACTCGGTTTGCTCGTCGCGCGAGCCGAGCACTGCAGCGAGAACTTCCGCGAGACTCCTGGGGAGTGTGGTTGGAGGTGGTGGAGGTGGTTGCGTCTGAGGCGTATTCTGCCCTGGGGGTGGTGTGTCATCCCCCTGTCCTCCACTAGATCCTCCCACCTCTGAGGCTGTACGAGTACGCACCATACTGCAATATAATGAATAACACGGTAAGTCCCATTGCCTCAAGTTCATCCTCTCTTAGAAATGCGGTAGACAATAATAGACGAAGCATAACATTTACATATATTGATAAAGCACAAACTTTATACAAAATATATCATCTCAAGACCAAGTTTACAGTAGTAAACCCAAAATGATGGATTCCCTTTATGGAAATACATCTCTACCATACTTGGCCTTCCTGACATGTCATACTCATCTCATTAGCTAGACACCACAACCATTACTCATAATATGACACAAACATGGTCACAAAAGAGAAACACTAGCAACCATTTAACTATATGCCGCCCGGTGTTGGCGGAAGTGCTACCACATCTAACTTCAATACGCTCTACTCGACGTATTCAAGTTCCTCTGGGTCTTCTTCTTCTTCTTCATCTTCAGGGCTAGGCACCTCTGATACGGGTGCTGGAGTAGAAGTTGATACATCGTTCAACATCAACGTCCTCTTGGCAGCCATAGCTTGCCAATCTGTATGTATCATAAACATCCCCCAGGCCTCATTCTCTTGCTGAGCCTGTTCACAGCTGGTCTTCCAGCTCTGAGCCTCTACTCTGGACTGATCCCTGTCTGCAGTCACCACGTTCAACTGTGTGTCCCGTTGGTGCCCATAAAGTAGGCTTGCCTCCAGATCAATATCTCTCTCTAGAGTCTCCTGGCGAGACGCGGCCAAATCCATAACAGCGTCATGCCATTGATTCTCCCTAAGGTTCAAACGATGATTAAGAGGAGCCATCATATCCCTAAGTCCGTCATTTGCCCACTCAAAGTGGTTTGCTCGCTTCATGGCTTGCTTCAGATTATTTGTCAATTCTTTTATGCATGTCCTTTGATTACCCTTCTCGCGATGTGAGGCTGCTGCATACATCGCTAAGGCCGTTGCGGATGTTTCGCCATGCTCTCCCACCTCCGCAAGCAAGCGGGTTGCCCAGGCTTCAGAAGCCCTGCCGTTGACTGGGAAGAGCTCATACGGAGTACCCACCAGATGACGGTAATGGAGTTTGCAAAACCTCCCTATGGCAACACTTGCGGCGTAGCTCCATGTTTCTTCTAATATCAATCCTTTGATCTTGATGGAGTATGGAACCCATCCGAGATGCGGTGGACCGGCAGGCACATCGACGTAGATGGTGCAACTCCACATACCGCCCTCCTGGAACTTCTTGCCCCAATAGCTAGGTAACACCAAATAGCCAAACTGGCCGAGCAACCGTGCAAACACGTCCGGAAAACCGGCGTGCCCGGTGCATGTTGAGAACACCCATCCATTAGGCAACTGAATTCTTGGTGCTGCCATCTGTGGACAAATATACCCCAATGTCAATACACCGTTTAAGTATTCAACCCAATCACTGGTGATGTGGGACAAAAAGAAATATCCATAATCAATTGGTTCAGTCAAAGCTGCAATCTGGAAATGAGTACAGTTCTGGTTTATCTGACCTATCTGCAGTAACCCGTAAGTTTCATACAGAAGAAGTCAGAACTAAACTTTATGTTGAATACAAAAATTGTAGTACACTTCAAAACCTTTCCAGATTGTACCCATACAGCCACTGTTGAACTAGTATGAACAATCTATACCAGTTTTAAGTTGACTCAAGGGTTCTGAAAATTTTGACAGAACCTCCCCTGTATATGGGCTTATCTCCACATTCTATACAGGTTCATCATGATAAGATATTGAGGTAGTGTCAAAATAAACATTGAGTAACATCGTGTTAACGATCCAGAACTAAAGAAGTTCCCCCACGACAACCTTGTCATGAAGGTATTATGCATCAATTCACAATTATGTGCAAACTGTCCCAAGTTCTGGACTGCAGGAACCAAATTTGCGACAAATGGAATTAGGCATAGCTACACCTAGATTCAGGTCAGGAGTGATAAATAAAGTTGATAGACGACTTCCTAAGCTTTCCAGAAATGTATATGCGTAACCATATCACTGTTCTGGATTAGGGGTTATAATTATCCAAACTCAACAGTAAAGCTGACTGGTTTGCATCAGCAGTCATGCAGTTTACTGTGTTGACTTCCCAATTCGGTTAAACTCCAATTAAAATCAGGAAGGACTCCCCAAAACAAACTCGTGAATCTCCACCTACCCTTCTCAAACATATATCCCAATAAGGTAGTGGATTTTTCTACAGTGAGTTATGGCAAGAATACAGAAACGGTACAAAGGTGGGTTCATATGGAGTAATTACAGTAAACCCCAGTTTTCAACAGATTAACAAGCTTTTCTGTCTTTATGGTCAACGGAAAAGTTGGAGAGACCTTCACGAGCTCTCCATCCATGTAGGATACTCTTATGATATCTAATTGCTAACCAAGATTACAACCTGGCGAAGTTGAGCTACTTCTACCAGAAAACAAGAATCTTGGTTCTATCCACCTTATCAAGTCGAGCCCGAAATTATCAGTATCTGATAGTCGGACTTTCTCAAAACACAATGCAACCATTCTGTCGGTGGGGAGGGTCTAGTATCATGTTTGATACTGACGGTGCTACGTGCCTCACGAAAGGAAATTCTATCCGGTACATCCGGTTACGTCTATAGGTGGTTCCTATATCGTTCCCTCGCAAACGGCTTCTACACGGGTTGCTACCGGAGTTAGATTACCTGCAGAAGACAAACAATCCCCTTTCACACCTTCGCACCTCAAGGGCGGCACGGGGAAACACGGCAGGCAGTCACAATAATATATAACTAAAAGTAAATGCATACGACTCTGGTGTGAGTCGTCCTCGAGCAAGGCCATGTCTCGAGGTACATGGCTGTAAATACGTCTGTACAGCAAAGACTCCCGTACGATCCGGCTTATACACGCTCGGGCATACGTGTTCGCATGTTCTCACAGATATGAGAACACACTATCGGGTTACATACCACCCGACGGGGTTTCCCTCTAACTTTGTGTCACGCTGGGGTACCGCGTGTCATATGTTCTTTAGAAACATGGAAAGTTTCAAAGACTCATATTGACTTTCCGTGCCAAGCCACGGAAATTTCACATACCACCTCTCGTATGCTGAGTTTACCGAGATTGATCCGCTCTCGGTGGCGTACCTTACCTCTTACCTGATGTCGGAGCGTCGTTACAGAATATAATAACACATAGTTAGTTTACCACCTTTATATCTTATACTAATAATACTCCTTATAACGGCATATAACTAATTCCTCACTCAAGTTCCTAATTTTTGAAAATATGTTCTTTTCCGGTACACTGTTCCCAACGAAGCTCTGATACCATGTCTGTGGGGACCGGAATCCACACATCCGAGGATCTCATTGGGTGGTGTCGTGCGATGCGACACCCAACAGTTTACAAGAATAGAACCAGAATAAAGTACAAGACCACGTCTTTTATTTAATACACAGCGGAAGTTTTCACAATACTAGCGGATGTAAAGAAATATATACATACCATAGCTACGCTCTCAGCACTAGCTATGCAAAAAGCAAAGTTTTCCATGCCAGGGATACTTTGCACTAGCAACACTCAAACTATGGCGGCGTGCAGGGTTCCCACTCGGCTGTACACCCTGGAGGGGGTGTTGCCTCATCGTCAAACCCATCCTCAAAAGGGTAACCTGCAAAAACTCGTTAACTGCAAACGTGAGCTTAAGGCTCAGCAAGACTTAACCGTCTCACTAGACAGATGCACGGGGACACTAAACATAGGTAAGGAATAGCATAAATAACTCGCCTACAAGTGGATCCTTATAACCAAGTTTTAGGTAGCAAATGACATTCTCTGAGCACGGCACATCATGGGCTCCACAATCAAACAAGAAACGTTTTACCGATGATATGACATGCCCAAAGCACATAATGCTATTACAGCTAAAGTATGGGGAAATTGTAAATCTTTAGTTATACTATTTCTAAATCAAACAAAGTTGCAAAGTAATTATAATTCAATATCATATGACTTTCCTGACTTCTTTAGTATTTACTACGTCGCGACTGCGACAGACAAGTGGTACTCTATTACTGCGAGGGACAGTGATTGCAATCAAGACACACCCGGACAACACGACACATACGTCGTTCGGAAGTGTCAGCGAGTACACCTGGACCTACATAACACTTCAGTACTAGGCGTATATGGCCACCTTTCACAAGAAACTCAAAGGCTGAGCCCGTCTCACCTCCGCAAACAGAAGGTCTCCGCACAGAACACCTCATGTGTCTGCCGACCGATTTACACCTTACTGTCCTCAACCCACCCCTATCGATGGTGAGTTAATGGGTCTCAACACCCCAGTTATCAAGTTACATCAGTTTATTGGATTCCATATGTCCATTATATTGCCGGTACAATTCAAGCTTGTCCGAAGGGGCTGCATACGGACGGGCCTTAATCGACACAGGCAGGGCTATGCGACCGAGACTCAATTCTCGCCGCTTCCTATCCAATCCCTGCCCGGTCTCAATTTCATTATATTAAACCATTTTCTTTTCAACCAATCCTGTGAGATACATCTCTCGCGAGTAGATTCCAACTACTCGACTTCTACCGGATTTCCTATGCATTAGCAAAGCAGTTACTACAGGTCAAACTATAACTCGTGCCAAACAAACCCCTGGGATTTTTGGTCATGCAAGTGGAGTATCATACACCCTAAACGTAATGCACAATTCATATACTATTCATCATAGTGATAAAGCAAAAGCTCATAAACGACTTAAATGCAAACCGGGGCTTGCCTTGTTGCAGGTCAGGTTCTGAGTTAAAAATTGGAAGGTTCTCTTCCAAGGCTTCTGGCTTCTCCTCGACTTCGGTCACTATACGATATGCAGATAAGATGGATATATAAATGACTTTGAAATTTATTTAGTTTAAGACCATAAATTAATTCATGGTGATCACTATATGACAGGGACCTTAATTGGCTCTGGAACTTCGATGGTAGATACTAGGGAATATGATCAAAGCTCTTGCAAAGAACAGGAGATGATCATAGCAGATTGTGGTCTCCGAAAGTATGGCAAGCAAATCAACTTCCAAAAATTTCCGAGAGGAAACTGTAGCTTGAACCTAGCTAACAGTTGATAATCAAGATGGAGGGAGTGGTTCTGGTCTTAGCAAAATTTGTTTCATAATTTTCTAAGCTGTGGGGAAGGAGTTATTGTATTTCTAATTCGGTAGGAATTTCTGGATTTACTTTATGATTGAGTTTCTAGACATTAAACCAATATTTAGTTTGTAACTGATTTAGGACTAGTATAGTAGGTTAATTAAATCCAAGACTTTAACAGGAGCTAGGGAATGACTAAAGGAAGACCCTGTAAAATTTTGGGACCTAATAAAGCAACCTAATAGCTGTGAAAATTCAACAACTGAAAAAGGAAATTGAATTATACAGAGAGTTAAACAGGTGCTATGGCTCCCAAATTTTGCCTGATAATCAAGAATAGGACAGTAAATTTTATGTGAATTTTGGGGATTTTTCCTGTGGATATCTTGTCTGGAAAAATTTCATTTGCATTAGGAAAGATTATTTTCTACAGAATTTAACTCTGAGTTTCACAGAACCTAATTGGTATTGACAGAAACTAGAGCTCGAGATCTTTCGAACAAAATTTGTTTGAAGAATTTTGGAGTATCCTACAGAAAGTTATGGATTTTCTAAGTTGGAGCCTATTCTGGAATAATTTCCTAATTTGATTTAACTCGTGGGCCCCACTGTTTTAAAATGAACCAATAGCATTTAAACCACACGGGGGCCACAGATTCCCACCGCGTAGCCACAGCAAATCCCGTGGCCACACCTGATCCGACGGGATTTACCGCCGCTGACACGCGGGACCCGCCGCGTCGTCTTCTACCTCCCGACGCGGGCGGCGCGCGGGGTTCCCGCGGCGGTGCTCTCCGGCGAGCCTCGCCGCCGGCCAATCCAACGCACCAGAATCGCGGAAACTTGCCGCCTGGGGGTTTTTGGGGTCGCTGAGCACGGTGGTGAGGTCAATGGGTCTTGAAACTTGCCGGAAAAGGTCGTGCGACAGCGGTGGCGGCGATGAGTGCTCGGGCATCATAGAACTCTCTAAAGAGTAGCTCAAATCACTTGGGAATTGCTCCAAAACCTTTCTGGGATGATGGAGTTCAAGGATATGGGCGCAGAAGGGGAGTGAGTTGCCGGGAATCATGAGTTCGACGGTGAACCGAGGTTTTCTCACCGGCGGCGAGCAAAACTCGAAATTCAGAGTCGTTGCTTGATGATCCTTAAAGGTTTTTGATCAGACAGGATCACTAGGGCCTATAGAAACTATCTCTAAGTAATTGCAAAGGATGATTGCTTGTCGAAAAGGAATTTGACATGAAATCATAGCTAGCTATCTACCCTCGGCCGTAGAGGAAACGATCAATATCTGGCTCAGGCTTCAACGATAATGGAAACGGTTTGTACCATGAGCTAGAGTTTGATCAGGCGCACCTTTTTGCTCTTTGGAGCTAGGCTTGAAACGGCGTGGAACGGCGGCACCCGCGGAGCAGTGGCGAGCGGCGGCGATGGCGCGCGGCGGAAGAAAAATGGCGAGGCAGTGGAGCTGTGACCGGAGATGAGGATTAAAGGGGCTTCGGCCGGCCTTTTATAGAGCCGCGGCGAGCAGGCAGGCAGCTCGCTGGAGCTGCATGCGCGCGCGGTGTCGAGCGGGGGCGCGGCGGTGCAGAGGTGTCGGGGTTGAGCTGATCCGTTTAAAAGGGGAACTGACATGTGGGGCCCACTGTCCAGTGATTCTCCCCACAGCTCAGTTACTAATTCATTTAAAAATAGAAGATCAACTCCAAAAATCATGAAATTTTGTGGAGATGGCAAATGAATTATTCTGAACACAATGGTGAATTCAATTCTTATGTTTAAAGAAGTTGGAGAAGAATTTAAAATTCAGATTTGAATTTGATTTAAATTTGCTAAGCACCTCAATAAAAATAGTAGATGAGTTTCCAAAATCTTGAAACTTTGTAAGCATGCTATTGAGGAATTTAGGAGCTCATGGAAAAATTTAGAGCCCTTAATTTGAATATTTGGTTTAGAGCTTATTAGGGCTTCATTGTGCATTGCTTACTAATCCTTATCCAAAAATTCTTATTCTTAAAAGGTGAATAGAATATAATTTGGATTCATGGTGAAGTCTAATACCCATGATAAAAGAATCTAACAAAGAGTGCAAGATAAGTTTTGGATGGCATAGTTCATGTGTACCATTATATTGGAGATCCAAAATAGTTGATCACAAAACCCATATGAACTTAACATGCCATAAAAGTGGGGTTTTACATGTAGTAGCTGAAGTCGAGGAGCAGCCGGAAGACATGGAGGTCCAGCAGCCAGAAACTAACATAGACTCAGACTCACATTCAGGCAAGCCCCGGTTTGCATTTAAGTTCCTTACAATGTTTTGCATTTTTATTTCACCTTATGTCTTCAGATGATTGTGCATTATGTTTAAGGTGTTTGACATCCACTTGCATGGCCCACAAATCCTATGGAGTCTTGGGTAGGTCTACGGCCCATTGAGTAGACACTACTATGTTTATGGTCATAGGAATTCGGTAGAAGTCGAGTAGTTGGAATCTACTCGTGAGATAGGAATTTTATCACACGGAAGATTATGGACTAAGAAAATGGTTTATGAATATGAAATTGAGACTGAGCAGTGGATAGGATGCAGTGAGACATGGTCTCATGTGCGTAGCCCTACTTGTGTCGATTGAGGACCGTTTCGTGTGCGGTCCTGCTGGACAAGCTCGAATTGTACTGGCGACATACTGGAGGAATGGACTCCAGTAAACTAACGTAGCTTGATACTGGTTTGTCAAGGCATTTCATTCTGTTTTATAGGCGTGGGTTGAGGGAAGCAAGGTGTAAATCAGCTGGTGGGCACGTCAGAGTACGCCCCACGCAGTGACCTCATGCTCGTGACAGATCGACAGGTTCGACATTCGAGTGTTTAGTCAAAGGTGGCCATATACGACTAGTATTGAATTTTTATGTAGGTACTGCCGAATGTACGCACTGGCATTTCCGAAAGTGCGTATGTGTCGTGTTGTTCCAGGTGAATCTTGATTGCAATCACCGTCCCTCGTGGTAATAGAGTACCACTTGTTCACTGCGTCGTGACGTAGTAAATACTAAAGAAGTCAGGAGAATACGATATATTGGTTTATAAATTGCTTGGACAACCTTGTTTGTCTTAGAGATAGTACAATTATAAGTTTACAGTTTCCCCATACTTTACCTGTAATAGCATTATGTGCTTTGTGCACGTCATATCATCAGCAAAGCATTTCTTGTTTGATTGTGGAGTCTATGATGTGTCGTGCCTGAGGAATGTCATGTGCTAATTAAAACATGACTATGAGGATCCACTTGTAGGCAAGTCCTTTATGCTATTACTTACCTATGCTTAATATTCATCCTTGCATATGTCTAGTGAGACAGATTAGTCTTGATGAGCCTTATGCTTACTTTTGCAGTTAACAAGTTTTTGCAGATTATACGACTAATGACAGGTTTAATGATGAGTTTACAGCCGAGTGGGAACCCTGCACGCCGCCATGAATTGTGTGTTGCTAGTGCAAAGTATCCAGGGCATGGATGACTTTGCTTTTGCAAAGCTAGTGCTGAAAGCGTAGCTATGATGTATAGTTCTCTTTCCTTCCATTAGTACTTTTAAACTTCCACTGTGCTTATCAATAAAGACTTGGTATTTTAAATTTGTTCTCGTTCTATTCTTGTATACTATTGGGTGTCGCATCGCACGGGACCACCCAATGAGATCCTTGGAGGTCGGTATTCCGGTCCCCACTGACATGGTATCAGAGCATCATTGGGAACAGTGTACTTGAAAAGAACCTATTTTCAAAAATAAGGATTTGAGTGAGGAATTAGCTATATGCCCTTATAAGGAGAATTATTAGTATAAGATATAAAGGTGGTAAACTAACTTATATGTATTAATTCTGTAACGACGCTCCGACGTCAGGTAAGAGGTAAGGTACGCCACCATAAGCGGATCAATTGCGGTAAGCTCACCATGCGAGAGGTAGCATAGAAGTTTTCCGTGGCTTAGCACGGAAATGTTAATAGGAGTCTCTGAAGCTTTCTATGTTTCTGAGAACCTATAACACGCGGTACCCCGCTCGTGCTTCAAAATTAGTGGGAGCCCCCGTCGGGTGTTGTATAACCCGATAGTATGCCTCTCTAGAATCATTCATATTCTATGGGACCATGCGAAACACGTATGCCTGAGCGTGTATAAGCCGCTTTGTATGGGAGTCTTTGCTGTACAGACGTATTTACAGCCATGTACCTCGAGACATGACCTCGCTCGAGGGCGACTCACACCAGAGTCGTATGAATTTATTTTCATATGTATTATTGTGACTACCTGTCGTGTTTCCCCGTGCCGCCCTTGAGGTGTGAAGGTGTGAAGGGGGATTGTTTGTCTTTTGCAGCATTGACTACGGTAGCGACCTATGGGGACCGGAGTCCACACATCCGAGGATCTCATTGGGTGGTGCCGTGTGATGCGGCACCTAACAACACACACGAAAAGGATACCAAAACATATAAAGTTTTCCTTTCATAATAAGAAGGGTTTACAAAAGAGTGTACAATAGAAGTACACACGCAGCGGAAAATACATACTCCTAATCTCACCTAACTAAGCACGAGAGAAGACATCCATGCCCTAGGATGCTTCTCACTAGCAACAAGAAGAACATGAGATTTATCTCAATACCTCGAGATCTCATGTACAACCTGAACAGCGGAAATGAACCTAATACCTGCAAAAATCGTTAATGCACAAACGTGAGCATAAGGCTCAGCAAGACTAACCCGTCTCACTAGACAGATGCAGGGTGAACACTAAGCATAGGTAAGGAATAGCATAAAAGACTCACCTACAAGTGGATCCTTATAGTCATGTTTTAAGTAGCACATGACATTCTTCAGGCACGACACATCATAGACTCCACAATCAAACAAGAAATGCTTTGCCGATGATATGACACGCCCAAAGCACATAATGCTATTACAGGTAAAGTATGGGGAAACTATAAACTTTTAATTGTACTATCTCTAAGCCATACAAGGTTGAAAGAAATTATCATTCAATACAATGTATTCTTCTGGCTTCTTTAGTATTTACTACGTCACGACTCAGTGAACAAGTGGTACTCTATTACCGCAAGGGACGGTGATTGCAATCAGGAAACACCCGGACAACACGACACATACGCACGTTCAGAAGTGTCAGTGAGTACATCAGTACCTACGTAACACTTCAGTACTAGTCGTATATGGCCACCTTTCACAAGAAACCCGAACGCCGAACCCATCTCACCTCCGCGAACAGAAGGTCTCCGCACGGAACAACTATGTGCCCGCCGACCGATTTACACCTTACTGTCCTCAACCCACCCCTATCGATGGTGAGTTAATGGCCTTGACATCCCATTTATCGAGTTACATCAGTTTACTGGGGTTCATATATCCAGTATGTCGCCGGTACAAGTCAAGCTTTTTCGAAGGGGCCTCATACATACTAGCCTTAATCGACACAGGCAGGGCTATGCGACCGAGACTCCAATTCTCGTCGCTTCCTATCCGTCCCCTGCACGGTCTCAGATTCATTATATTAAGCCATTGTCTATCTAACCAATCCTGTGAAATATGTCCTACATCTCTCGCGAGTAGATTCCAGCTACTCAACTTCTACCGGATCACTTACAACATTAGCATAGCAGTTCTACACGTCGAGCTATCAACCTCCCCAATTAACCAATGGGATCGTGGGTCATGCATCTGGAGTATTCAAGCATCCTGAATGTAATGCACAATATCAACTGAAGACGTAAATGAATAAAACTGGAAAACTTTGAAAAGCGCTTAAATGCAAACCGAAGCTTGCCTTAGTTTGCGCTAAGTCAATGTCTGTCGTTAAGTCTTGTGCTTTCCTCAAAAGAGTCTGCCACGGAACTTCAAGTGGAAACACCTTGGCCTTCTCCTCCAAGCGAAGTTTCTTGTTGATCACCTATCAGCACGTTCCTATCGACATGATATGCATATAAGTAATTATGTAATTTAATAATAGACTCCACGGGGTTGGGTAAACTTTAAGAACGAGGAGTTTGACTAGGAAGGACAGATATGCCTCTGTTGTGTGGGTAACCAGAAGATGAGTCAAGGTGCACATAGTAGTGTAGGTATGGACTGAAAGGTACAACATAAAGCTACATTGCAACTTAGCATACCACACTTCATGCTATGCCACGCGAGATTGACAATTCTGAATGCTGAAGAAGTGTTGGCCGAAGAAGTGTAAGGACGACCCAAAAATCAAGGTGGGACATCGAAAGCTCGAGTACGAGTGGAGTGTACAAGACGAAGTCGCGATTTATCAGTCGACCAATGAACTTGACTTAACTCATAAAGGAGTAAACCTAGTTAAGTGAGCAGTGTTGTCGTAGGGTCCTAACTTAGGATGAACCATGATGGAACCTAACAACACTTGGGACAGAATTGAGATCAACATGGCTTGGACTTAAGAAGTCATTACAAGCACTGTTAACCTAGCATGAGTACCAAGACAGTGTTCAAACCGCTTTTAGGTAAACCAGTTGCTACGACTAACGTCGCAAGCATCGTTCAGGTGCTTACACGACGACACTAATGTAGTGTCTCCCGCAAGCTTGTCCAGGTGAGCTCGGTAAGCTCTTGGGACTTAAACATGATGCGAGACCTTGCCGCGAAGGCATGCTTTGCCGTCTCAAGAAGATCGTCTTAGCGATGTCCACATCAACCTGGACTCGTCCATGGTGTGAGCAGAATCCCGAACACCACCTTGTGAGTCTTAAGGCTAGTGATGTCGACTCGGTTGTTGATAAGCGACTCGACGAACTTGTCGTCGATGAAGTGGTACACCAAGTTAACCAATCCTGTGATCGGTTAGAGAACATCCTCGACACAACCAAGGAACTCTTATCCAAGGTTCCCCTTGGTCTAGTTCTCCTTGTTGGTCGCAACGTTCTTGCATACCTCTACCTTAGGTCATCGGTGATCACCGACACACCTGGTTTGACCTACAAGGCATTTCATAGAGCACCTTGTCTACACCCAGGACTCGACGAGTCTCGCCTTGACTAAACCCTAATTTGGCTAAACGACTGTCGACCGTTGTGTCGTGGTTGTGTTCCAGCATCATGTACGTTACAGGCATACATCATCTCGATGCTAGGACACGATGATGGCTCGGAACGTCACGACAACGTCATGTGGTCAACGACGTCGACACGGCTCAATGTGAAGCAACACAAGCATGTATGGACATTCCAACACAACACAAAGGCGAGAAAGGTCAACGTGGGGTTGCTTTTGGCTAGACCTCAAGGTAGAACGCGAACGTAGGGCTCAACGTCGCTCAAGTCAATACAACACCCACCGCGAACAGCCATCGATGAAACTGTTGTCAATGGTGGCAAGCATTATGGGAGCTACTAGAGGAACAAGAGCAGTAGTAGTTTTAACACGACATGTCACTGTAGTGATAAACAAGTGGTTTGCCTACACCGTGAGGGCATGCAGGCATATGTTGCAGGTGGTGGTCACCACGGGCACGTTTGCGTAGGATACTCATCCAAAGCTTCCAGCTGGCCTTGGGTACAATGACTAGGTTTGCCAGCCATTTTGGATGAAAAACTTCCCGGATGAAACTAGCTTCGAGCGGCTTCTTGATGTCTTGTCGAATGAAGTTTTATTGCTCAATGTATTGATTTTGAGGCTTCTGGTTTACAGGCCTTGCGTAAGGATAAATCTTCAGATTGTGCTCAATCACCTCCCTAGGGATCGCAGGCATTTGTGACGGTTGCCAGGCAAACACGTCAACATTAGCCCAGAGGAAGGTGATGAGCGCGAGTTCCTATTTGTTGTTCAGACCTTCGGATATACAGGTGGTCTGAGCAACATCAGAACCTATTTGGACAACTTTGACGGGAACATCGGTGTCACCGCTTGGTTGCACACGTGATGCAGAGGTTGAGCCCCGATGACGAGTGCTCGGGGGTTGAGCAATGAGCTCATTGTCGGTGGTTTCTTCTTGCGCCATGGAAAGCACATGGAGTTCCTCTAGCGCGGTGACTCCGGCAGTACGATCTCCATTGACCCGGAGGACGCCTCAAGGTGTCGGCATATTCCAAACCAGATAGCTGTAGTAAGCTGCGGCCATGAACCTGTACAAAGCAGGCCTGACCAGGATGGCGTTGAAGGGCAGACTGATGTGAGCAACATCGAAAACCAGCTTCTCAGTCCTATATTTCTCCCGTGTCCCAAAGGTCAATGGAGAGTGATGGATCCGAGGGGGCTGATGGCCCCCGAACCTATCCCAGAGAAAGGTCTCGAGGGACAAAGGTCTGAGAGTTGTAGCTGGATTTTCATGAATGCTTCACACCTCAAGAGATTGAGCATTGCGCCTCCGTCTACCAGAATGTGGTAGAGCTGAACATTATTGATGATCGGAGATACCATCATAGGAAGTTGGCCACCTCTGACCGTGTTCCTAGGAAAGTCCGGTGCATCAAAAGTGATGCTCGTATCCATCCACTTACGATGTGGTTCTGCCCTGGCAGCAGGAGCTACAGCGGCCATTTCCTGCCGCATTGTCTTGAGGATGCGGTGAGAGGTGATGTCCCAGGAACCACCATAAATGGTGTTCAGGGTCTTTCGACGCTCATTGTCAGCGACGTCGAAGTCATCATCGACCGTGTTATACACAGCCTTTAGGAACTTTTTGGTGTCCTGGAAGCCTAGCTCCAGCTCAGCCGGAGCTTTGTCAACTTTCTGTTTTCCTTCTCACTGACAGAAAGGAGCCCCTTCTCGGCGCATGTTGTAGTGCTCGACAAGGTTTTGGACCTCTCGACAATCCTCCAGGCTATGTTTGTACGTCTTGTGGATCGGACACTATATTTTGGAACTACCGCTGTCTTATTATGAAGGTCGAGGGTGTTTTTCGGGGCGTGACCCCCGGCCACTCGGAGCTGCAGTAGCCGCAGCAGTAGGTGCGCCGGCCGACGGTTTCTTTTTGCCGTTGGACATCTTTTTCTTTTTGCCACCTCCAGAAGTAGTGGCTTCAGCTTTGAAACGTTTTTTGTTAACCTCTGGAGTTGGATTCGAGTGCATTTCCCGACCCTCTGCGGCCCGGGCGCACTTGTCAGCCAGGCTGAACAACTCCGTGAAGCTGGTGACTTCTTTAGTCAACAACTTCTCTAGCATTTTTATGTTTCGGATGCCCTGTCTGAATGCGACAATAACAGAAGCGTTAGAGATAGAAGGGATGGTATTGTGTATCTGGGAAAACTCCTGGATAAAGGATCACAGCGATTCCCCCGTTGTTTGCTTCACAACGAACAAGTCCAGTTAAGTGTCAGGCCAGGAGTAAGAAATCCTGAAGTTGGCAATGAACTGTTGGCATGATTTCGCCCAACTATTAATGGAGTCGGGTGGAAGACTCATGAACCAGGACCTAGCAATCCCAGATAGAGCCATCGAGAAGTAATTTGCCATCACGGCCTCATTGCGCCCCCCCCCCCCCCCCCCGCTGCAAGTATAGCAGTGGAGTAGATTTGATGGAATTCGGTGGGGTTGACAGTCCTGTCAAATTTCTCCGGAAGATGAGGCCGAAACTTCGTTGGCCAATAGACCATGCGCAGGTGCATGGCCAGAGCAGAACAACCTCCTACTACTACCACTAGAGCAGGGTTGTCCCGAGCCTCTCGCCTCTAGCGAGCACGCTCGATGTGGACAAGACCGTCTTGTTGTCGGTAGTGGCGGTCGAGTTCCGACTGCAGATCATGTGTCGAAAGTCTCGACATGGTATGGGTGTAACGTGCCCCAGAAGGCAGCGATGTCACCTGTTGAGATACAACATGCCTTTGGTGCTGAGATACGTGAGGACCAAGTCTTCCAGACAAGGTCCTACGTTGAGCTGGTGCCTGCCGCAAAGGGGGAGGACCTTGGTTGCTGATGGCATTGGCTGCGGCTACAACCAGATGCTGCACATCAGCGTGCCACTTCTCCATCACACCCTGAGGTGCTCCGGGTGCTGGTGGGTGCTCCAACAGAGTTCGCGCAGCAATTAGCGCATTCTCTAGGTTGTTGTTTGCCGATGCTGTGACCGACACAAGTACCCAATCCTGTTGTCCAACATTGTTTGCCGGAGCAAATGGTGGTGGTGGTGGTGCGACACCTACAGGAACAACAACGCCCGTTGTTTGCTGCATGTTGGAAGGATTCCCCCCAACAGGTTGCACAGTGTTGTTTCCGTTGAATGATCCTACGGCAGAGTTCACCATACTGTGATCTCAAGCGCCCCCCTTCCTGGTGCCAAATGTCGAAGCGTATGAACGACACTTCCCCCGGTACTACTAAATGTAGCCGCGGAGGTTCTTGTATTGGTTTGGGCGGGCTGAGATCTTAAACAAGATGATGACATAGAGGATTTACGTGGTTCGGGCCGCCTGAGCGTAATACCCTGCTGCACGGGGTGTGTGTTGTTGTATTTAGGATTGCAGTAGTGCTAGTATGCGTATCAGTTTAGATTTCCATGTACCGTGCGGCACAATCTTTTTATAGTCAAAGGACTGGCCGTTACATCAATTGGCTGGCCTGACATGTGTCCCTAGCGTATTTAATTACCCAATACACGGTCTACGAGTATTAAGATTGATTAACAGTGTGATAACGTGCCTTAATAGCAGTGTTATCCCTATTAACAGACCACTGATCGTGTGTCATTAATATAGCATTAATGACACGTAATCCAATCTGGTAACTGTCACTTTAACTGTCCCTTGAATGTCTGAGCTGTTGGGGATCCGCCAATATCCTCGTTAGTCTAAGGTCTAGAGGATCCACACGTGGCAGATCCGGAGCTTCCCCTCATGGGGAGATAGGTCCGGAGCTATTATACACATGGCGGCACCGAAGCTTTCCTATATGGGGGGTTAGGTCTGGGGTCATTATTCACGTGTCAACCCCGGAGCTTCCCTATGTTTGGAGTTTAGCTCCGGTCTTACGTTACACGTGGCAGTCCCGGAGCTACCCATATGAGGGTCCAGTACCATGTGACATGTGGTGCCTGAGGAAGCTTTCGACACTGATAGGTGGATCTCTCTTGTACTTTTTGCGGTATCATGGGGTACCCGGTACACAGGGTATCGACAATGATTTTTCTAGATGTACCTGGGTGTTTTTCTTGTACGATAAATCAGAAACTCAAGGAATACTCAAGAAATTTCTAAAAAAGGAACAAAATAACTCAACCGAGAAGAACATTAGAAGTGACAATGGAACGGAGTTCACAAATAATCAAGTTGAGTAGTACCTAGACGAAGAAGGAATAAAGCACGAATTTTCGGCACCCTACTCCCCATAACAAAATGGAGTGGTTGAAAAAAAACAGGACACTTATTGAGATGGCAAGGACAATACTGGATGAATACAAGACTTCCATGCTGTCGGCATGGAACGTGCTCACCGCGGTCTGCGCGGCGAGGAACGACGCAATGCGGCGCACTGCTGGAGACGGAAGGCTAGTGAATAGCGGAAAAACGCATGAGGACGCAGCGTTGTGGAGGAAAACACCTGCGTGGATAAGCAAAGTGCAGGTGAGCGACCTACGGCGCAGCGCACGACAACACGTGCTGCAGCGAGGAGGAGAGGCAAGCAGGGAACAAGTTAGGCGGAGAGGAAGGATGACGATGTCTAGGAAACTCACCTGGAGACGTTCGGTGGCTGGCGACAGGCGCAGGAGCGCGGGACGGCAACGTCGACTCGTGCCGGCGAGCAGCAGGGTGACTGGGCGCCGTCGGCAACAGGGGACAAGCGTGGCGCGCGACGGAGGGTGACTGGGCGCCGTCGGCAAAGGTGGGGCGAGCGTGACGCGCGCGGGCGTCGGCCTGGGCGATGAAGGAAGCGGGCGCACGCGCGGCGCAGGGAGGAGACGCTCGCGGCAAGGGTGCACTGCGGCCGGAGGAAGCAAGGGCGCGACCGGAGGGAAGCCAAGCGGCTAGGGCGGCAAAACGCGCGCAAGCATCGGTGACGCGTGGGGCAGCGCCGATGAGGAGGCGGGCGGCGAGGTGCTTTGCGGCTCGGCCAGTAGGGAGGCGAATGACATCGCTCGCCGGTAGCGGCCAGGGCGAGCAGCGATTGACGCTGGCGCGGCAGGGAGGAGCATGGGAGGCAAGCACGCGCGGCTGGTAGGGGGCACGCGCAGGGCACGACCGCGGAGCGACGACGCGGCGGCCAGGAGGTGGAGAGGTGCTGTGGGGGCGATATGAAGATAAGGGTCGATGTTTTCATCGCGGTGGCACATGCAGCGCGTCTGCGTGGAGGTAAGGGGGGAAAGAGAGAGCATACCGACCTGACATATGGGACCCACAAAGCCTCCTTTCCAATTTCAAATAGAACTATCAAAAATGCTTCAAAAATATTCAACTTTGTCCCAATGACTAAATAAAATGTGAAGAATTTTATGGCGCAATCAAATTTCAGAACTGAGCAAATTGAATTTTGAACTCAGGTTTGAATTTGAATTCAAGTGGTGATACTTGACTCAATGAAATAAATATTAGATTAGGTTCAAAAATCCCGAAACTTTGAAGTTACCCTTTTTGAACCATAAGGGACCTCAGGAAAAATTTGGAGTTGATTTGGACAAGGTTAAGTACAAAGTTTAAGTTTGAAGTCGACATTGATTAAACTCTCCATACGTGTCCAATAAATGGAAAACGTGCTTCAAAATTTTTTGAAACTTTAGGAGAGTCAATTTGGAATATTAGAAGGTCATGGAAAAATTTACAGCCGTAGATTTGAATTTTTTTGAATGTCCCATTTTAGGGTTGGAATAATTCCTTTTTGTTTCTCTCTATTTTGTTTTCTTTTCTTCTTTAATTTTTCATTGAAAATGTGAATACTTGGAAATTAAAGATTCTACACCTTAAGTTCCAATATACATTAGGAAACATGTTCTATATGTAAAATTTTAACAAGTCCCTATTTTTAGTGAACATTGGTTAACTCATATAGTTCATGTGAGTATGGATTTCCAAGTCCACTTTCAAAAATTTTAAGTTCGCATTTTTGCATTTTTGTTCTCCCAAAAATCAGGCTTTTACAATCCTTCCCCCATAAAGGAATCTCGTCCCGATATTCTAACAAGTAGAATAACAGAAACGAGGAGGGGACGATCCGTAAAAGAGGGTCATTGTCTAAGGAAAATGGCAATGCCCTTAAATACTTGGGTTCTACAAAATAGTGATTATCTTCAGGCATCTTAAGAAATTCTAAAGTTTGCTTCAAGTGATTACAGTCTTTAGGTTGATAACCTTGATAGGATGCTCAACATGACAATATCACATCGTAAAACTTTCACGTCTGTTACTGAAACTTTATTGTTGTACTCCTACACTGACATGACATCTTGGCCTGTCCTAGTCTTGACTGGAAGAATCAGGACTTGTTCTTTGCTTCTCTAGGTCACCTCGATAGTTTGAAACTATCCTTGCATGGATTCTTGCCTGCTTTCTTGGTTTCGCATAGGTCCTTATAACTTAATGTGGTATTTCCCCTGACATGAGTTAAGATGGTTTACGAGGTTAAACAAAAATCATTAACCTCTTTTGATGTTTAGTCAACCATAGGATTCCTTAGCTATAGCACAAGATTAGCAAAGCATTCAACACTATTATGTGATCAAAACAGCAGGAATATGGAAGATATGGCGACTACAAGATTTTTGGGTATATCAACATCTTTAAACAATAGAAATAGAAGATGAAGACCCTTTGCGATGGCACACGAGGATTTAAGGATTCAACATCCTCATATGTTTCAACACAGCAAATAACTCAATCATATGGTAACTACAAGGTAATTAGTGTAGCAAGGTTACCATATAATACCGCAAGAACTTAGATGGACCCAAAGAGTTTTACGAGGTTCACAATCGAACGGTGTCCTCGCGAGTAAGGAGATTTCATGGATTTTACAAGGTGGATCATCGAACTGATGACCACTCGACGACGAACGGTATAGTTGCAACAATCAAGGTACTTGAACTTAACAAGTCAAAGATGGAAGTTCAAGTGTTCGTTTAGTTCCAAGTGAGGTTGAGTGATCGGTTGCCCAGGTATCACTCAATAGAAAGAAGATCAACAATGTAAGAAGCCAAATGAATATGGTGAAATGATCGTAGTCATTAGACACCTTAGAATAGTTTGAATGGGGTACACAATCTTGCTCTAAATTTTAGTATTACCATGCATTCTATCATTGGTGTTTCATTGGTAATGATGCTTCATGATGCATAATATGTTGTATGGTGCAATGAATATGCACATGGTATGGTGCACATGGTGCATATGTATGGTGCAAATGGTGCACATGCATGGTGCAATAGCTTTTATAGTTTGAGCAAGACTAAATGAACCACACCCACAAAACTCAAGTACTGTCTGATCATTTGCATGGACTGGATACTGTGGTCGTGAAAGACACTCAATAAGTAGCGTTCCTTTCATGACTCGACCACAGTTAAGGAATTCATAACAGAACGATTGATAAGGAATGTGGAAAATATACCACGTTACCTAGACCTTTTGAAAGCTTGTTCATGTACTACTCAACTTGATTGTATCTACAACTAGGTCTTAGAGTTACTAGTTGACTTGAGGAGTATCATCATCAGAAGAAAAACAACTAACTATATGTCGAAGGTTATCCCTAGACACCTGGTCGATATCACTAGACACATCTCCAGTGATACTTCACTTAACCTTTGCTTCGATCAGTCAGGAGGAAGGGATACCCTTCTCGATCACTTTAGTGGAGTTGAAGTTACACTTCTTCTTAGAATAACTCAATCTGGTGGTGGATGTTGGATCCTCTTAAAGATGTAATCTTAATTGATCATCTTCTTGTTGACAAGACTCGTGGTAACCAAGGTTGATGGTTGAACACCACTATTACTTGAATGCTCACCTTCCCCCTTAAAGTTCCAAACCAGGATGTCGAAGCGTACTTCAAACAATGCTTATGGGAAGACGAGATGCAACTCGAGTAATTGCGACCTGCGTTCAACATCACAAGATGTGATGTGGCAAGTCACATAAATAAGACACTAGTATGTCTATCCAAGGGAAAAGGCTTCGAATGAGTTTAACACTCCATTCAACTCGGTAAATAGTTGAGTCCTAACTCTTTGTTGGTTATGACACTCCTCGAGTTGAAATCGAGAACTGAATGCCTAACAAAAACCAAAAGGTTCCAACTGGCCAGGCTATGGTGACAAACGACCAGCGTGGACGCAAACTCGACTTTTATCCAGTTAATTGCAAAATCAGATCTCGAGGTGAATAACAAAGTTAAAGTACACTTCAAGAACTTTCCAAAAATTATTGGTTTGCCTCTGGATCATCTCTGGTTTGCAAGTTATGCGATTTTACAGTCAGCAGATTTTTCAGCACTTTAAGCAGAACCTGCTTAAAAAGTAGCAGTTTCGATCTAAAGTTTTCAGGCTGTTCTAATGGAAATCTGGAAACATTCTTATTTACAAAGTTGTAGCCAATGTAATGAGATTTCCAGAATGTACTTAATTATCTTCATATCAGTCCTGGTTTAAAAAGATATGAATTTTTGAAGTTGGGTAAAATTTCAGCATTCAGCATTTGAATTCAGTTCAGATTGACCACTCTGCATTCAAACTCGATTTGGAATAGGTAGATGACCGATTCAGGTCTGGAGCCAATTGCAAAAATTGTAGCTGACTCACTAAAATTTCCAACGGTTACTCGAGCAACACCATTGGTTCAAGGGTCTGCGAGTTATGGATTAAATTCTGAGGTGTACAGATTGCTGTCCAGTTTGGGTGTGCCTGGACAGTCTCTGCGATTAACCATATTTCACCCACTTAGAAAAGGATTTTGGTCTTGAGCTGAATATAGAACTTTTAAAGTACTTCCAAAACATTCTAAGGAGTACTTACTTGCCCTTGTATCACTTCTGGTTGAGAAGATATGGCATTTGCAAGTTGACAGTTTTTCTGAAAATTTGGACAGCACCTCCTTTGTTTAAGGCTGATTTTGTCCACAATTTTCAGATATACAAATATCAACATTTGAAAAAATAACACATAGCAAACTGGTTGCACACATTCTCAGGATTCCATAAATGTAAAACCCGAAGCCAATCGATGAGTCTACTAGAAATTACGATCCGAACAGTAACTGAATATATAGCGGTCCATATTCTGGACTGTTTCGATGCCATAAACAATACTTCGATTTAGACTTGGTTATTGCGAGTTTTAGCCTTCGTTTTGAATAGGAAGTTGATAGAGCACTCTTTAAGATTTCCAGGAATGTATAAATATGCCTAGGTTGCATTTCTAGTTTAAGAGTTATGGCTGTTCAAAGTTCAGAATTGTTTTTGGTTGTTTCAGATAGCACCTATATACATGTACTATCTTCAACTCCAGTTTCTAATTAGTTCTAAACTGAATTTGAGGTAACATTGAATAACAAAGTTGTACAATAGACCTTCCCCTTTCCAGAAATGTATCATAATGCAATAGAAGAGCTTTCTACAAAGAGTCATGGCAAAAATTCAGATGCTGTCTTACACAGTTTCAGATCAGCAGCTGAGTTAGTTAGAGGGGATTTTCACCATCTTACAATGGTCTTTTGGCTTGGGGGGTCAATATAAAACTTATAGAAGAATTCAATAGGTTTCCAAAAAGTATTCAATTGCATCCTTATCCCTTCAGGTTGAAGAGATATGGAATTTCAAAGTCGGGTCAAATTCTGTTAGAAAACAGAACACACCGGCTTCGAAACACAGGATTTGGAAACAAACTCAAATTTTGAAACTTAGCTCAAAACTCAAGTCCGATGGCTAGAACTTGATTCACAACTAATCATTTGCTTTGGAACTAAATGGAACCTTAAAAGAGACTTGACAACCTTCTTATCCATAGCATTTCACTATGGATCTTCATACTTAACCAAAGTCTCACTCCGGCGAAGTCGAGCTAAACTCTCGCCAGGAACAAAGGACTTTGGTTTACCTACTCTTGAAGAGAAACATTTTACATTGTCCATAAGATACCAGCAACTGATACTTGGACCTAAATATGAATATGAAGCCATTTCTTTCGTGGGGGATTGTCAAAGTATCAAGTGGGATACTGACAGTACTACGTTCTTTACCAAAGAAAAGTCTAACCCGTTATATGCGGATACGCCTATAGGTGGTTCTAATATCGATCACTCGCAAACGTATTCTACATGGGTCTCTACCGGAGTTAGTGTACCTGTAGATGACAAACAATCCCCTTTCACACCCTCACACCTGAAGGGCGGCACGGGGAAAACACGACAGACAGTCACAATAAGATATAATCAAAAGTAAATGCATACGATTCTGGTGTGAATCGCCCTCGAGCGAAGTCATGTCTCGAGGTACATGGCTGTACTATGTCTGTACAGCAAAGACTCCCGCACAAACCGGCTTATACACGCTCGGGCATACGTGTTTCGCATGCTCCCATACAACATGAATGGTTCCAGAGATGCATACTATCGGGTTATACACCACCCGATGGGGTCTCCCACTAATTTTGTGTCACGCTGGGGTACCGCGTGTCATATGTTCTCAGAAACATGGAAAGTTTCCGAGACTCATATTGACTTTCCGTGCAAAGCCACGGAAATATCACATACCACATCTCGTATGCAAAGCTTATCAAGATTGATCCGCTCTCGGTGGCATATCTTACCTCTTACCTTGAAGACGGAGCGTCGTTACAGAA
Organism: Tuctoria greenei; assembly: GCA_036927565.1. NCBI lineage: Eukaryota > Viridiplantae > Streptophyta > Magnoliopsida > Poales > Poaceae > Tuctoria > Tuctoria greenei. The sequence continues at coordinate 61,564,390 of JAYESD010000012.1, read as the reverse complement.
TAATAGAACAAGTTAGTTCACCACCTTTATAACTTATACTAGTATTAGTCCTTAATGGGCATATAGCTAATCCTCACTCGACTACTTCGGATTTTTCGAAAATAGGCTCTTTTCGAGCGTGCTATTCCCAATGAAGCTCTGATACCATGTCTGTGGGGACCGGAGTCCACAAATCCGAGAATCAAATTGGGTGTTGCCGTGCGATGTGGCACCTAATAGCACACACGAAAAGGATACCAAAACGTATAAAGTTTTCATTTCATAATAAGAAGGGTTTACAAAAGAGTGTACAATAGAAGTACACACGCAGCGGAAAATACATACTACTAATCTCACCTAACTAAGCAGGAGCGAAGACATCCATGCCCTAGGACGCTTCTCACAAGCAACAAGAAGAAGATTCGACAGCGGCGTGGTTCACATGAGATTTATCTCGATACTTCGAGATCTCATGTACAACCTGAACAGCGGAAATAAACCTAATACCTGCAAAAATTGTTAAAGCGCAAACGTGAGCATAAGGCTCAGCAAGACTAACCCGTCTCATTAGACATATGCAGGGTGAATACTAAGCATAGGTAAGGAATAGCATAAAAGACTCGCCTACAAGTGGATCCTTATAGTCATGTTTTAAGTAGCACATGACATCTTCAGGCACGGCACATCATAGACTCAACAATCAAACAAGAAACGCTTTGCCGATGATATGACATGCCCAAAGCACATAATGCTATTACAGGTAAAGTATGGGGAAACTGTAAACTTTTAATTGTACTATCTCTAAGCCATACAAGGTTGCAAAGAAATTATAATTCAATACAATGTATTCTTCTGGCTTCTTTAGTATTTACTACATCAAGACTCAGTGAACAAGTGTTACTCTATTACCGTGAGGGACGGTGATTGCAATCAGGACACACCCGGACAACACAACACATACGCACATTCAGAAGTGTCATCGAGTACATCAGTACCTACGTAACACTTCATAACTAGTCGTATATGGCCACCTTTCACATGAAACCCGAACGCCGAACCCGTCTCACCTCCGTGAACAGAAGGTCTCCGCACGGAACAACTCTGTGCTCGCCGACCGATTTACACCTTGCTGTCCTCAACCCACCCCTATTGATGTTGAGTTAATGGCCTCGACATCCCAGTTATCGAGTTAAGTCAGATTACTGGAGCCCATATATCCAGTATGTCGCTGGTACAAGTCAAGCTTGTTCGAAGGGGCTGCATACAGACGGGCCTTAATCGACACAGGCAGGGCTATGCGGCCAAGACTCCAATTCTCGTCGCTTCCTATCCATCCCCTGCCCGGTCTCAAATTCATTATATTAAGCCAATGTCTATCTAACCAATCCTGTGAAATATGTCCTACATCTCTCGCGAGTAGATTCTAGCTACTCGACTTCTACCGGATCACTTACAACATTAGCATAGCAGTTCTACACGTCGAGCTATCAACCTCCCCAATTAACCAATGGGATTGTGGGTCATGCATCTGGAGTATTCAAGCATCCTGAACGTAATGCACAATATCAACTGAAGACGTAAATGAATAAAACTGGAAAACTTTAAAAAGCCCTTAAATGCAAACCGGGGCTTGCCTTAGTTTGCGCTAAGTCAATGTCAGTCGTTAAGTCTTGTGCTTTCCTCCAAAGAGTCTGCCACGGAACTTCAAGTGGAAACACCTTGGCCTTCTCCCCCAAGCGAAGTTTCTTGTCGATCACCTATCAGCACGTTCCTATCGACATGATATGCATATAAGTAATTAAGTAATTTATCAATAGACTCCACGGGTTTGGTAAACTTTAAGAACGAGGAGTTTGACTAGGAAGGGCAGATATGCCTCTGTTCTGTGGGTAACCAGAGGATGAGTCAAGGTGTACATAGTAGTGTCGGTATGAACTGAAAGGTACAACATAAAGCTACATTGCAACTTAGCATGCCACACTTCAATATGCCACGCGAGATTGACAATTCTTAATGGTGAAGAAGTGTTGGGCGGAGAAGTGTAATGACGACCCAAAAATCAAGGTGGGACATCGAAATCTTGAGTATGAGTGGAGTGTACAAGACGAAGGTTGTGATTTAGCAGTCGACCAATGAACTTGACTTAACTCATAAAGGATTAAACCTAGTTAAGTGAGCAGTGCTGTCGTAGGGTCCTAGCTTAGGATGAACCATGATGGAACCTAACGACACTTGGGACTGAATTGAGATCAACATGGCTTGGACATAAGAAGTCATTACAAGCACTGTTAACCTAGCATGAGTACCAAGACAACGTTCAAACCGCTTTTAGGTAAACCAGTTGCTACGACTAACGTCGCAAGCATCATTCAGGTGCTTACACGACGACACTAATGTAGTGTCTCCCGCAAGCTTGTCCAGGTGAGCTTGGTAAACTCTTGGAACTTAAACATGATGCGAGACCTTGCTGTGAAGGCATGCTTTGCCATCTTGAGAAGATCGTCTTAGCAACGTCCTCATCAACCCGGACTCGTTAATGAGGTGAGCAGAATCCCGAACACCACCTTGTGAGTCTTAAGTCTAGTGATGTCGACTCGGTTGTTGATAAGCGTCTCGACGAACCTGCCGTCGATGAATTAGTACACCAAGTCAATCAATCTCGTGATCGGTTACAGAACATCCTCGACACAACCAAGGAACTCTTATCCAAGGTTCCCCTTGGTCTAGTTCTCCTTGTTGGTTGCAACGTTCTTGCATACCTCTACCCCAGGTCATCGGTGATCACCGACACACCTGGTTTCACCTAGAAGGCATTTCATCGAGCACCTTGTCTACACCGAGGACTCGACGAGTCTCGCCTCGACTAAACCCTAATTTGGCTAAACGACCGTCGATTTTTGTGTCGTGGTTGTGTTCCAGCATCATGTACGTTACAGGCATCCTTCATCTCGATGCCAGGACACGATGATGGATCAGAACGTCACGACGATGTCATGTGGTCAGCGACGTCGACACGACTCAATGTGAAGCAACACAAGCATGTATGGACATGCCAACACAACACAAAGGCGAAAAAGGTCAACCTGGGGTTGCTTTTGGCTAGACCTCAAGGTAGAACGCGGACATAGGCTCGAGGTCGCTCAAGTCAATACAACGCCCACCGCGAACAGCCATCGACGAAACTGTTGTCGATGGTGGCAAGCATTATGGGAGCTACTAGAGGAACAAGAGCAGTAGTAGTTTGAACACGACATGTCACTGTAGTAATAAACAAGTGGTTTGCCTACACTGTGAGGGCATGCAGGTACACGCTGCAGGTGGTGGTCACCACGGACACGGCTACGTAGGAACGCACACATGACACAATGACCAAGGTCGGGGTTACCAGGCAACCAGTAGCAAGGCACCCATGGTGCGGGATGTGCACTCGGGAGGAGCCCATGACACGGTGATGTGTTACTGTGGCTGATAGGTTAGGTGAGCGCGAGGAACCAAGTGAACAGTGTGTGTCGGTATTTCATCGAACAGGTGGTGAGCGTGACTGGAAACAGAGCATAGAGCAGTGGAAGCATGGGATATACATGGAGCCGAGGTCGATAAAATGAAGAAGGACCCTTAGGTCGAGTAATGACGTGGTTGTTGCTGGCAAGGTGTGCTCGGCCGTTGACGAACATGGTGCCGACATGGAACGTGCTCACCGCGGTCTGCACGGCGAGGAACGGCACAACGCGATGCACTGCTGGAGACAGCAGGCTAGTGAATAGCGGAAAAATGCACGAGGACGCAACACTGTGGAGGAAAACACCTGCGTGGATAAGCAAAGTGCGCAGGTGAGCAAACTACGGCGGGGCGCACGGCAACACGTGCGGCAGTGAGGAGGAGAGGCGAGCAGGGAATGAGTTAGGCTGAGAGGAAGGACGAAGACGGCTAGGAAACTCACCTGGAGATGTTCGGTGGTCGGCGACGGGTGCAGGAGCGCGGCACGGCGACGTTGACTCGTGCCGGTGAGCATCAGGACGACTGGGCACCGTCGGCAACAGGGGACGAGTGTGGCACCCGGTGGAGGTGACCGGCGCGACAAAGGTGGGGCGAGCATGACGCGCGCGGGCATCGTCCTGGGCGATGTAGGAAGCGGGCGCGCGTGTGGCGTAGGGAGGAGACGCGCGCGCCGAGGGTGCGCTGCGGCCGGAGGCAGCAGGGGCGCAACTGGAGGGAAGCCAAGCAGCCAGGGCGGTGAAACGCGCGCGAGCATCGGTGGCGCGTGGGGCGGCGCCGATGAGGAGGCGGGCGACGAGGTGCTTGCCGGCTCGGCCAGTAGGGAGGCGAACGACGACGCTTGCCGGGAGCGGCCAGGGCGAGCGGCGGTGGCACTGGTGCAGCAGGGAGGAGCGGGGGAGGTGAGCACGCGCGGCAGGTAGGGGGCGCGCCCAGGGCACGGGCGCAGAACGACGCCGCGGCGGCCAGGAGGCGGCGAGGTGCCGTGGGGGCGGTACAAAGATAAGGGCCGATGTTTTCATCGCGGTGGCACATGCAGCGCGTCTGCGTGGAGGCAGCGGAGGAAAGAGAGAGCATGCCGACCTGACATATGGGACCCACAAAGCCTCCTTTCCAATTTCAAATAGAACTATCACACATGCTTCAAAAATATTCAACTTTGGCCCAATGACTAAATAAAATGTGAAGAATTTTATGGTGCAATCAGATTTCAGAACTGAGCAAATTGAATTTTGAACTCAGGTTTGAATTTGAATTCAAGTGGTGATACTTGACTCAATGAAATAAATAGTAGACTAGGTTCAAAAATCCCGAAACATTAAAGTTACCCTTTTTGAACCATAAGGGACATCAGGAAAATTTTGGAGTCAATTTGGACAAGGTTAAGTACAATGTTTAAGTTTGAAGTCGACTTTGATTAAACTCTCAGTACGTGTCCAGTAAATGGAAAATGTGCTTCAAAATTTTTTGAAACTTTACCGAGAGCCAATTTTGAATATTAGAATGTCATGGAAAAATTTACAGTCGTAGATTTGAATTTTTTTTAATGTCCCGTTTTAGGGTTGTAATAATTCCTTTTTCTTTCTCTATATTTTGTTTTCTTTTCTCCTTTAATTTTTCATTGAAAATGTGAATACTTGGAAATTAAAGATTTTACACCTTAAGTTCCAATATACATTATCAAACATGTTCTATATGTACAATTTTAACAAGTCCCTATATTTAGTGAACATTGGTTAACTCATATGGTTCATGTGAGTTTGAATTTCCTAGTCCACTCTCAAAAGTTTCAAGTTCGCATTTTTGCGTTTTTGTTCTCCCAAAAAGTGGACTTTTACAGGACCCGTGTAGCACACGTTTGCAAGTGAACGATACTAGGACCACCTATAAACGTATCCGGAAATAACCGGTTAGAATTTTCTTTGGTGAGGCACGTAGTACCGTCGGTATCAACTTTGATACTTGACCACCCCCAACAACAACATAATTGGATGCATTATATTTTGGAAAGTCCGACTATCAGGTGCTGGTAGGTTTGGACTCCGCGAAATAAAAATTCGATTCAACATGGGGTTAGCACCAAGATTCTTGATTTCTGGCCAAAGTTTGCTCAACTTCACCAGGTTTTAATCTTGGTTAGTTTTGAATAAACATAGGGTTATGATATATGGATGAAAAGTTCTCAAAGTCCTCTACAACTTCTCTGTTGACCATCAAAGCTGAAAACCTTGATAATCTATTTAAATTTGGAGTATGCTTAAACTACTCCAGATAACACTACCGTTGTACCAGTCTCTGTAATTTTGCTATAACTCACAGTAGAAAAATCTTCTTCCTTATTGTGATATAACTGAAAAGGGTAGAAGCATATCTACAGTTTTTTTATTTAAAGTTCCTCTTGATTCAAGTTGGAGGCAATTCAAATTTCGAGCTCAAAACAGTGAACTGCAGGGCTGCTGTTGAACAACAGTCAGTTCATCTGTCAAGTTTAGGTAGCTTTAGGTTTTGATCCAGAATAGTGACATGGTCATATATATACATTTCTGGAAAGCTTAGCAAGTCCTCTATCAACTTCGTGTTGTACTCGTGGCCTAAATCTTGGTATAGCTGTGTTAAATTACTATGGTTGCAAACTTGGTTCTGGCGGATCAGAACTTGGAAGAGTTGGCACATAGTTTCAAATTAACATACTATACCTATGTAACAAATGTTTCATGGCCGAAATATTTTACCTCTGGATTGTTAACCTGATGTTATACAATGTTTATTTTGTCATTACTTCAATATATTGTCATGATATACCTGTATAAATTGTTGAAATCACCACATATACAGGAGAGGTTCTGTCAAAATTTTCAGAAACAATGGGTCAACTTAAAACCTGAATAGATTTTATTTCCTAGCTCACCTGGAGCTGTATGAGTACAATCTCGAAAGGTTGGACAGTGTACTACAACTTTTGTATTCAAACCAACATCTGTTTCTGAAATTTACTTTGTAAAAATTTTGAATTTATACAGGAAGGTCAGCTGGAACAGACTGTGATTAAAACTCCAGTTTTAAATTTTCTTAAACTGTTGAGAGTTGGAAACCTTCTCATTGTTCCAGTATCTTTTTCACGGATGGCTGATTCTATAGTATACTTACCAAACGGATGGGTGTTCACGAAGTGTACGCTTCTGAAGGGTTTTCCGGATTTGTTGATCGCAATGCTTCACCTGTTCGGGTATCGTGAAATACCGGACTATTGGGGCAAGGAGATCGATGATGGAGGGGTAACAAGGTGCACCATTTATGTAGATGTGCCTGCTGCTCCATTGAATATTGGATGGACACCTGTTTCCATCCAAGTGCAAGGGATTCAATTGGAAGACACGTGGTGTTATGCCGCAAGTGTGGCCATCATGAGGTTTTGCAAACTTCATTACCATGCTATGGCTGACACTCCATTCGAGCTCCTTCCGGTCGATGGTAGAGTCAGTGACGAGTGGGCAAGTTGGATGGTTGCAGCATATGGGCATACTGAAGAAGTACCCAAGATGATTTTAGCATCATATGCGGCATCAGCGTGTCAGGAGAGCTTTGATCGGCATGTTAGCCTGGGAAAAATGATGAGTGACCTGAAGCAGGCCTTGATTCGAGGGGATCACTTTGAAGGTGCCAACGAATCACTTAGGGCCATAGTTGCTCCCCTAGATCGTCGTTTAAACATAAGGGAGAAGCAGTGGCACCAGGCTGTTCAAGCTCGATCGGAGGCTCGCATGAAAACACAACACGCAAAAAGCGCGTTGGAAGCGAGTCAACTCGAGGTGCAACTGTTGGATGAACAGCTGAGTGAGGTGACTCAAGAATGGGATCAATCCAGAGGTGAAACTGAGGATTGGAAGGCCAGTTGCAAAAATGCACAGAAGGAACTGGAAGACTTGAGGATGTTTCTTCTGCAGGCTGATGTGAAATCTTTAGTTGCCGCAACATCATCAATGGTGGGTGGGGTAGCAACTCTTGCTCCTGCAACCGCACCTATGGCACCAACTTCGAATGACAAAGAAGAAGAAGAAGATCCCGAGGAACTCAAGTACGTCGAGTAGGACGTATTGGAGTGGGCCGTGACAGCATTTCTGCCGTCACGGGGCAACCTATAGTTTAATAGTTGCTCGTGTTTTTCTTTTGTGGCCATGTTTGTTTCATATTAAGAATAGTAGTGGGTATGTCTAAGCTGATAAGATGTGTATGACATCTCATGGGAACCAAGTATGGTAGAGATGTATTTCCATAGTGGGAGTCCACCATTTCGGAGTTTACTACTGTAAACTTAGTCATGAGATAATATATCTTGTATAAAGTTTGTACTTTATCAATATATATGAATGTTATGCACTTATTCTCTTGTCAATAGTCGTGCTACTGAAAAATGATATAGATAAGGGAATAGAAAACATGTTCTAATTTTAAGTCATTTGGATGCAGAATGGTGCGTACGCGCTCAACGCCAGAAATGGGAGGATTCAGTCGTGGTCGTGAGGACGAATCTCCGACCCAGGAGACAGCTGCAACGCCGCAGCAACAAGTTCCTCCACCACCACCTCCAGAACTTCCAAGGAGTTTAGCGGAGGTTCCTGCCGCAGTGCTTGACTCGCGTGACAAGCAAACGGACTTAATGGAAACTTTGGTCCAGCATTCGTCCCGTCAAGGAGGGCAACCAGATGCGGGTCCACAGCAACCTTCTCCGAGTTCTTACTCGGATTTCATGTCAGCGCACCCGCCGGTCTTCATGGAAGCTGATGAACCATTGGAGGCGGACAACTGGCTCCGCTCCTTTGAAGGGAAGTTCGGTTTTCTACGAGTGATCGAACATCAGAATACCCTGTTCACAGTCCAACATCGGCTGGTTCGTGGTGGGCAAATTACCTTGCCGCATGACCGACTGGCTACGCCGCGAGCTGGGAGGAGTTCCAGGAGGTGTTTCGCACCTATCACATACCTTCCGGTGTGATGAGAAGGAAGCTTCAAGAGTTCTTGGAACTGAAACAAGGAGGAAGGAGTGCTTACGAGTACTCCAAGACATTCAACCACTTGGCCCAATATGCTCAGGACCAAGTGAATACTGAAGATCGGAAGCGGGAATGCTTCTATCGGGGTTTGAACCCCAAGATAAAGGACAAGCTTGCCTTGTTCAACAGCGGCAGCTTCAACAACATGGTCAATGCCGAAATCATACAGGAGGACGCTACTTGGGAGCTATTCTCTGACAAGAAGAAAAGGAGTGCTCCGCAGGGCAGCAGAAGAGGCACTCCTCAGAAATACCGCATGGTGTATCGATCACCATCCGGCTAGAGGTGGCAGCCGCCATCGCGACCACCGATGTTTTGTGGTCGCCCATTCAATAATGCCGGCTTCCACCCACAACAGCAACAAGGGATGATTCTGCGTGCACCTCTACCTCCACCGCGTGCACCGGGATTCCGTTCTCCACTCCGTACCGGTCAGACCCCATACACGTGCTATACGTGTGGACGTACGGGGCACTTCGCCGAGGACTGCCTGCACAGCGGAGGACAATCATCGTACCAGGGGGCAAACAAGCCTCGCAACCAGCCCAAGAAGCCAGCTACCAGAACCGTTAACATTCACCACCTCGCCATCAAGGACGTTCCGGAAGGCGCACCCGTACTCACGGGTACGTTCTCTCCCATTGGTCATCCCGTAGTCATCTTTTTTTTGACTCGGGTGCTTCCCATAACTTTATTAGCAAGTCTTATGTCAATCAATACCAATTGCCTATCATTTCCACAAAAACCCCCATATATTATTGTTGTTCGGGAGGCAAAGTAGTAGCAGATAAGATGGTCCATAGGGTACCTCTTAATTTGGGTGGGAACATATACCCTATATCTCTCATTATACTGGAGCATCAGAAATTAGATGTCATATTAGGAATGGCATGGTTGCAATACAACAGTGCTATTATTGACATCGTTCCTCGGAGAATATATCTAAATTCTCCAGTCCACTCTCCCCAAATTCTCACTCTTGAGAGTAATATCCACGTGCCTCCAACTGCTGACAACACCGAAGCCTGTAAACTCGAAGATATTCCTGTAGTATGTGAGTGTCCGAACGTTTTCCCGAAGATCTTCCTGGTATGCCACCAGAAAGAGATGTCGAGTTTAAGATTGAACTTGTTCCGGGAACAGTGCCAATCTCGAGAAAGCCATATAAGATGGCACCTAAAGAACTTGCAGAACTAAAAGAGCAGCTGAAGGAACATTTGGACAAGGGTTTCATTTGTCCAAGTTCGTCACCTTGGGGCCGTTCCGCATTGTTCGTGGAAAAGAACGATAAGACATTGAGACTATGTGTGGACTATTTTACACTCAATGCTGTCACAATCAAGACCAAGTATCCACTACCCGTATCGATATTCTGTTCGATCAGTTGGTAGGTGCTCGGGTATTTTCGAAGATGGATCTCCGCTCTGGTTATCATCAGATCAGGATTTGACCATAGGATATACCTAATACAACATTGTCGATGAGGTATGGATATAAGTACCTTGTCATGTCCTTCGGATTAACCAACACACCGGCCCATTTCATGTATCTCATGAATTCGGTATTCATGCCAGATTTGGACAAGTTTGTTGTGGTCTTCATCAACGACACCCTTGTATACTCAAAATCCGAAGAAGATCATGCACAACATTTGCACATCGCACTTCAATGATTGCGGGACCACAAGTTGTGCGCTAAGTTCAGCAAATATGAGTTCTGGATCAACCAAGTGCCATTTTTGGGGCCCATCATCTCCGCCGAAGGGATTGCAGTTGATCCAAGTAAGATTAAGAAAGTACTAAAATGGGAGTCTCCCATGTCTGTGCATGAAGTTCAAAGTTTCCTGGGTTTAGCTAGATTTTACTGGAGGTTCATCCCAAGCTTTTCCAAGATAGCTAAACCAATGACGGAACTTCTGAAGAAAGAAAAGAGATATACCTGGACAAAGGAATGTGAGGAGGGTTTTCAAGCATTGGTAAAGCACCTCACAACAGCACCAGTATTAGCCCAACCAGACACAACAAGATCCTTTGATGTTTATTGTGATGCATCTGGAATTGGTCTGGGTTGCGTATTAATGCAAGACAGAAGGGTGATTGCTTATGGATCCCGACAGCTTCAAAACCATGAGTAGCATTATCCTACTCATGATCTTGAACTCACTGCCGTGGTACTAGCATTAAAGATGTATCTATGGGGCAACCTAGTACATCTCTACACCGATCACAAAAGCTTGAAGTACATCTTCACCCAGAAAGAATTGAATATGCGACATCGAAGATGGTTGGATTTAATCAAAGACTATGAGATTGAGATCCACTACTATCCCGAAAAGGCAAATGTAGTCACAGATGCGTTAAGTTCAAGTCCCATATCAATAACCTTTCTATCACCTTGATAGAGGAAGAGGAACCGAGTCTCTATTTGGTTCCGTATGGGGCACTCTACAACCTAGCCCATATTCCTACCATAAGGGAGGAAATTATGGAGGCTCAAAGGGAGGACAAGAGCATATCTCATATTCATAAACGAAAGAAAAAGGGGGAAATGAAGTGTTTCTGAGGTGACGATGAAGGTACCATCTGGTTCAAAGACCGCATCGTGGTACCCGCCAATGTGGAACTTCGGGAGAAAATCTTGGACGAAGCTCATTTGTCCAAATATTCTATTCATCCGGGGAGTAACAAATTGTACCAAGCCTTGAAGAAGAAATTTTGGTGGACTCGGATGAAGAGGGAAATTGCGAAGTATGTATTTGAATGTGATACATGTCGATGAGTGAAAGCCGACCATCTGAAAGCAGCCGGACAATTACAACCACTAAGCATACCTGTCTGGAGATGGGAGGACATCAGCATGGATTTCATTGTTGGATTACCTCTCACTTTTTGCAAACATGACTCAATTTGGGTGATAGTCGACCGACTCACCATGTCGGCTCGCTTTATTCCAGTCAATGTCAAGTATGTGGCACGGCAATATGCAGAGCGGTATATTGCCAGGATCTTATGCTTACATGGAGTACCCCACACTATCATATCATATCGTGGAACCATGTTTGTTGCTTGATTTTGGGAGCAGCTCCACGCATCTATGGGTACCAAATTGATTCGAAGCTCAGGTTACCATCCACAGACTGATGGTCAAACGGAACGAGTAAACCATGTGCTAGAGGATATGCTCCGCGCCTGTGCCATTCACCATGGTAAGAATTGGGATGATGATCTACCATTGGCGGAGTTTTCATACAACAATGGTTATCAGACTAGCATTCAAATGCCAACATATGAAGCTTTTTATGGTCGGAAGTGCCGCACACTGTTGAACTGGTGTGAATCCAGTGAACGAGTAACATATGGTATAGACTTGGTAAAGGAAGCCGAAGATCGAGTACGAGTTATTCAAGCCAACCTCAAGGTTGCTCAGTCTCGCCAGAAAAGCTATGCGGACAGACGACGTCGACTGCTTCATTTTGATATCGGGGATCACGTTTACCTTCATGTATCTCCAATGAAAGGGATTCTTCGCTTCGGAGTAAAAGGGAAGCTAGCTCCATGTTTCATCGGACCATTCGCAGTAAGTGAGCAGTGCGGACCTGTAGCCTATCGGCTAGAGCTGCCAACATCGCTTTCAGGGGTCCACAATGTGTTCCACGTTTCACAATTGCGAAAATGTCTCCAGACCCCAGCGAAAGTCCGTATGGAGGATTTGGAAGCTCTCCAACCAGATCTTACTTACTCTGAACAACCAAACCAGATAATTGATGAGAAGACTCGTACCACAAGAAACCGCACATTGCATTTCTACATGATCTTGTGGGGAAACCACACCGTTGATGAAGCAACGTGGGAAAGCGAGGAATATCTTAAAGCCAATTATCCAGACTTGTTAATATCATATGTTCATTAGGTCTTTTCTTTTTATCCTTCCTTTTGTAATCTCGGGACGAGATTCTTTTAAGGGGGGGGGGGAATGTAAAATCCCACATTTTCCTTCATATGAGTTTCAGTTGTAAATTGGTTGTTAACCCTAATGGATACCAATTATAGCCATGCTTATAAACTTGATCTCATCAAATCTTTTCTTATACTCATGTTTAAATTTATTAACATGAGGAATGAACTTCACCAATAAACTTAGATTAATTCTTTTGACTGCTCTTCAATGTTTGGAATTATTTGAAGAAAGATTGCTAAGCCAAATTATTATGCAGTACCAAATAGATATTCAAATTAATATAAATTGAATATATACTACTGTATATTTGGACCTTTAAAAATTATTCAATTCAGAGGCCATAAATTTTTCTATGGTTTTCTAATATTCCATATGGACTTCCTGCAAAGTTTCATAATTTTTGAACTCCATTTGATATTTTAGTTGAGACACTTAGCAAATTCAAACCATGTTTGGAATTCAAAATTTGAATTCTGTTCAACTAGATTGAACATCAAGATTTGAACACACACTCATGGTCATCATAAATTGCTTGACTTATCCCCATAGTTTCACAATTTTTGGAACTCAATTGCTATTTAAAACAGTGGCACCATTGAATTTCATTCAAATTCAAATTTGAAATTCAATTGAAACTTGTTCCAATCCAAAATCCAATTGCATAATCAAATTCTAGATATTTATTTGAGCCCCCGCACGAAAATCTAGAATTTTTGGAAAAAATTTGGTAGGAGAATTGAAGTTACAGAGAAGGGAAGTAGATAAGAGGAGGTGGGGCCCACTATGAGCCAAAGCACTCGAATGAAACCCACGGGGGATGCCCTGTCTCCAGCTCGCCTCGCCGTTCGATGCCGACAGCGCGCGACACCGCGACACGCATGCATCCACCGAGCTGCTTGCCTGCTTGACGCCGTGGAGTGCTCCCCTCTCCCGTCTGTCCCTATAAATACCCCTTGGTCATCGCCGTTGGACACCATCCCAGTGCACGCCATTTTCGCTGCCCCTGTTCGATCGAGCTCTTGTCGACGATCGCAGCCGTTTCTTCTAGAGCTGTAAGTAGATAAAAGGCTTGTCACAAACTCCTCTACGTATTCCATTTGGTCATTGATCGTGACATAGCTTCTGCTTGGCATATTTTGAAGTTTCCTAGTCGCCATCGAGGAAGCCTCCGAGAACCTTCACTGTCTCGCCATCGAACACGAATTCTAGACCTTCTCCAGCCTCGATCCATTAAGAAAAAAGGTTCGCAATCCTCTCTAGTTCATGCTCACATAATCTAAGCTTATGAAATAAAGTGTAACTTGAGTTATTGTTCGAGAACCGAACGATTTCTCAATAGAACAACAAAGCTTCACGCTTAGATTCATTTCATTCTTGCAATCATCCTTTAATCTGATTAGCAGATAGCTTCTATGTGACCTAAGGAAGCTAGATGCCCAAAAACCCTGAAAGTTATCAACCGAGCATCTTAGATCTCATGTTTTCGCGGCCACCGGTTGAAAAACCGTACTTCGCTGTCGAACTCAGCCTTGCCAGCGATTTCACCCCAAATCATACTCCTGGTACTCCCAGAAACCTTCCCGAGTTTTTCCCGACCCTATTGAGCCATTCCTGAGCATTTCCGACGAAGGCCGAAACCCTAGCTCTGCCGTCACCGTCGCGCTGCCGTCTCCGGCCATCGCCAGCGTGATTGGACACCACCATCGGCTTGCGCAGCCGATTTTAGGGTTGAGCGGTCACGGCGAGGCCGAACGGAGGTCGACACACCTAAGTCCGGCGAAGCACCGCCGGGGTTTCGGCAAGAAGAGCCGTCGCGTCGCAAGGTAGACGAAGGCCTGTGGGCCCCACTTGTCAGTGCCTACGCGAACGCCCGGGGTCAGCTGTGACAATCGATCCGATGTGGCTGCGCGGTTGAACCCCATGACCCCCGGTGTGGCCCAGATGCGATTGGCCCATTGAAATAAAGTGGGACCGGCCCCTTTTATTTGAAATTTCCAATAGGAAAATAAATCCAGATTCAATCCCAACTTAGAAAATCCATAACTTCCAGTAGAATTATCCAGAAATTCAAAAATAAATTTTTTTACAACCAGCATAAAGAATACTGTCTAGTGATCTTGGATTAGTATGAAAAGCCATAGAAATTTCTCCATAATTCAGATAAGCAAAATGCTTAAAGAATTCATTCCTACAGTTCTGATAATTGGAAAATTTCCATTTTTGGTCAGAACACTATTGTTAATACCCTTGCTCTCCAGTAAAAGTTTCAAGCTCTTTGGACTTAAAATACTGGGTTGATCAATGTTCCAAACCTCTATGTAATTGTAAATTGAGAAAAATGGAAAATCAAAAATTTACCCAAACTTGAATAATCAATTTATCACTGTAGGAAGCTCAGAAAATTGTGAAACAAATTTTCCTAGAACCAATGAGACCCCCTACACATGATACAACCCTTCGTAGCCATAATACATCTCCAAAAAAATTCAACCAAAATTTAGAGGAGATTATTGCTTACCATAATTGTTAAGAATAACAAACATCCTTTATCATTTCCTGTTCTTTGCAAGAGTCTTCTCTATAATCTCTAGTATCCACCATAAAAATCCCAAAGTAAATTAATATAATTATCTTATTTTATCTTAATATACTCACCCAACCATAAGCGTATTAATTATTAACAAAATCATTTATACCTAGTATATGCATATCGTGTAGTAGCTGAAGTCGAGGAGCAGCCACAAGCCTTGGAGGTCCAGCTACCAGAAACTAACATAAACTCAGACTCGCATTCAGGCAAGCCCCAGTTTGCATTTATCTTCCTTACAATGTTTTGCAGTTTTATTTCACCTTACGTCTTCAGATGATTGTGCATTACGTTTAAGGTGTTTTACATCCACTTGCATGGCCCACAAATCCTATGGAGTCTTGGGTAGTTCTACTGCCCATTGAGTAGACAGTGCTATGCTTATGCTCATAGGAATTCGGTAGAAGTTGAGTAGTTGGAATCTACTCGCGAGATAGGAATTTTATCACACAAGAGATTCTGGACTAAGAAAATGGTTTATGAATATGAAATTGAGAACGAGCAGTGGATAGGATGCAGTGAGATGTGGTCTCACATGTGTAGCCCTGCTTGTGTTGATTGAGGACCGTTTTGTGTGCGGTCCTGCTGGACAAGCTTGAATTGTACCGGCGACATACTGGAGAAATGGGCTCCAGTAAACTGACATAGCTTGATACTGGTTTGTCGAGGCATTCCGTTCCATTTTATAGGCATGGGTTGAGGGCAGCAAGGTGTAAATCAGCTGGTGGGCACGTTAGAGTACGCCCCACGCAGTGACCTCCTGCTCGTGATGGATCGACCGGTTCGACATTCGAGTGTTTAGTGAAAGGTGGCCATATACGACTAGTACTGAATTGTTATGTAGGTACTGCTGAAAGTACTCGCTGGCATTTCCGAAAGTGCGTATGTGTCGTGTTGTTCCAGGTGAATCCTGATTGCAATCATCGTCCCTCGCGGTAATAGAGTACCACTTGTTCACTGCGCCGTGACATAGTAAATACTAAAGAAGTCAGGAGAATATGATATATTGGTTTATAAATTGCTTGGACAACCTTGTTCGGCTTAGAGATAGTACAATTAAAAGTTTACAGTTTTCCCATACTTTACCTGTAATAGCATTATGTGCTTTGTGCACGTCATATCATCGGCAAAGCGTTTCTTGTTTGATTGTGGAGTCTTTGATGTGCCGTTCCTGAGGAATGTCATGTGCTAATTAAAACATGACTATAAGGATCCACTTGTAGGCGAGTCCTTTATGATATTCCATACCCGTGCTTAGTATTCATCCTTGCATATGTCTAGTGAGACGGGTTAGTCTTGTTGAGCCTTATGCTCACATTTGCAGTTAACGAGTTTTTGCAGATTATACGACTGATGACGGGTTTAATGACGAGGCTGCACCCCCTCCAGGGTTTTCAACCGAGTGGGAACCCTGCACGCCGCCATGAATTGTGTGTTGTTAGTGCAAAGTATCCAGGGCATGGATGACTTTGCTTTTGCATAGCTAGTCCTGAGAGCGTAGCTATGATGTATAGTTCTCTTTCCTTCCGTTAGTACTTTTAAACTTCTGTTGTGCTTATCAATAAAGACTTGGTATTGTAAATTTATTCTCGTTCTATTCTTGTATACTGTTGGGTGCCGCATCGCATGGCACCACCCAATGAGATCCTTGGAGGTCGGGATTCCGGTCCCCACAGTGTTTTGGTTGATATGGTTGATATCATTTTGCTATGGTTTGCAACATGCTTATGTGAAGTTCTCACGTAAGATGTTGTAGCTTCGGAACTAGCGAGAGTCAAGTTGAGGACTTGTGCTCAGAAGTATTGGTTGTTTGTTCATGTGCAGGTGTTTCTTGAGTTCAAGACATGGCTGGTGACGGGATCCATTGAACTAGTCTTAGGTAGAAGATGAGGTTCAACAACCAAGTTCAGGAGGATTTGTGGTTGAGCTGATCAGAAGGTTGCGCATCATATTTGAATCAAGAACAATGCATATGAAGGTATCATGGATGTCCTTGGAAGATGTTTGCACGTGTGCAAGAAGTGCATGGATGTGGCTGCATGGTTCCGAGGCGTGATGAAGAGATGTGGACGAAAAGAATTGGTCAGAAAGGTCCAACCAACTAGGTTATGGAGTCAGGCTGCAGCTGAGTCATGTTTTACTCAAATATCGAAAGATTTTAGTCGGTTATGATAGGATTTCGTGTGGGTCACGAATTCGGGTTGTTTTAGTGGGATACGTTCCTAAGGTGTTTGGAAGTCTTAAGATTTCCCTATCTGCGTATAGAAGAGTCCTAAGCAGTTATGGAATGTTTCGATTAGTGATTTGAGTAGGATTAGAGTCCTAATTGAGATTAGGCTGGCCTAAGGGATGGTTATATAAGCAAGGGAGGCAAGAGCTCGTGGGAGACGACTTGGGGGCTGTTCCTCTTGTGTTCTATTGAATAAAATTCATAGTTGAAAAGAACTTTTGTGCCTTGTTCGTCCGACTTGTCTGGAACATTCTATGCACATGAGACAAAAGAGAGGGAGGAGAATCATTCTTTGTAACCGGTCATGTGGCGTTAGCAACCTGAATCCACAATCCAAATGTTCTCCTTCCTCGAGCGTGTAATCTACATAGAAGAACAATACGTCGATGACTCAATATTGGGGTTAGTCAAAAGGCATTTAGGAATCCAGTACTGAGTCACACGATGTTCAGCAGGAATAACACGTGAAAGCTGAGACAAAACAGCAGGTTTATGAGCCAAAGCTTGAGGATTTTTGTGCCCAACTACTGACCTACGAGGTGTTACATGTGTAGCACGAAAAACAGTAGGTTTGGGAGCAAACTTTGCATGTTTTCTACTCATTACAGCAGGTTGCATGTTCCCATCACTCAGTTTAACATGTGCATCAAATTTTGCATGAAAGTTATGAGATCTAGCAATCATTCTTTCTTTTTTCTGTTGTTTAGCTAGTCTATAACAGAAATCTATGATATGACCATCTCTACCACAGTAGGTATAATGAAATTTAACTTTGTGTTCATGTCTAGATGAGCAAACAACATTTTTATTTGACACCGAATGAGACAATACTCCTGCAGATTTGAAAACCACTTCTTTTTGTTTAGGAACTGTTTGAATCAAACCACTTCCTAATGTTCTTACAATTTTAGGTGGATGTGACCTAGCATGAGCATAAAAATCAAAACCTAAACCAGTTTTATCATTGCAAGACTTGGAAGAATTCAGCAGAAAGTTTAGATACTTATTCCCATTACAAAACCATTCTAATGTCCTATGCATGTCATCAAGTTTAATGGACAGATCAAGGCAATTTTCAAATGAAATTTTCCTTTTAATTTCCAATTGGAACAATATTTAACTTCATGAGAACGTGAAACATTGTTCAATATAGAAATTTCATTCATAACATCTTGTATTTTCTTATCAAGATCATCACAAGTAGAACAATGCAAATCAATTGTAGAATAGCTAGCATCTTTTAAGTTTTTATCATCAAGTGCAGCAAGCTCTTTGTTCTTTTCAATTTCTTACTCAAGTTTATCAAGTGTGGAGGTGTGTTCACTTCTTAATGAGGACAAATGTTCCTATATTAATTCACGTGAGGAACAAGAATCATCACTAGGAATCAAAGATTTCAAAGGATTAATTTCAGATTCTAGTGGCTCAATTTTAACAGCATTGTCCCTAAGCTTTTTTCCTTTCTCTTAACTATAACAGTGACACGAGAAATAGCATCACACATTTCTTTGCAAGTAGGACATACCTCTTCATTGTCGCTGTTGTGTTCAGCCTCCTCCATACTTGATCTTGACTTGCCCGCCATGAAGCACAAGTTTCCCAAATCATCTTCATCTTCGTCACTTCCAATGTCAACATCACTTGAGCCAAGTTCTTGAAGTGCGGAGATAAAACTGCTCACCAATTGACGTCCTGTAAAATCCTTCTTTTTCTTCGTATCTTTTACAAAGGAGTGCTTCGTCCTTGTTTGCATTTCATCTCGGAAAGTAGGTCCTAAAAGGGTAGGGCAATCTGAACGAAAATGTCCTGTCTTACCACATTCGAAACATCGTTTAGGTCCGGAGCTTCCTCTCCTTCTAGTTCTCACATTTTGCAATGCTTTTGAGAACCTAGTAGAGAGAAGTACTAGCTCCTCCTCTGGAAACTCCTCAATCTATTAAAGGGTTAGAGAGGACAACAAAGCAAGTGTACCACAAGATGAACATTGACAGGAGCTAGGCATGTCACGTTGAGAAACAAAAGCAATATACTTGTTGTGGTTCTTACATGATATTATGTAGATTTCATGTTTTTTAACTTGGAATATAGCACATATAAAGTAAGTGTACTCATGACAGTAGATTAACGAATAGATGTGACTTTCATCTCCCAAATTGACATATCTAATGCACTTAACAATTGCCTAGCATTTTAAGCATCTGAAAAATTGACATTAACACTACGCGAGTTGCTGAGAATTTTATTAAAGCGAGCAAAAAGGTCATCAATAGACTCACCGAGTTGCATCTCGAAGCGCATGTATTCCTTTTTGAACATGTCTTGCCTTACCTCCTTGATCGTGTTGGATTCTTCGTGGTAGTCACAAAGTGCTTTCCGCACTTTGTATGCAGATCGGAGGTGTGCAACACGGTCGAAGTCGCTTTTGAGTTAATCCTTGTATGATCAAGTTCCGAGCCTTGTTGTTGTTGTCGACATCTCTCAGATTTGTAGCTGTAACTTGATCGTTTGACAGCACATCGTACGGCTTGTATACTTTCTCCCATATTGCGAAGCCTTGATCCTGGATGAATGCTTCCATACGCGCCTTCCAAACCTGAAAATCAATACCACTAAACACATAAGGTTTGGCGGAGTATTTCTCCATGATGATTAGTCAAAAACAGGTGCAAATCACAAAGATTAGAGCACCGTGGCTCTGATACCAATTGTAGGATCGAAGAGCACGTGAAGAGCTACCATAGGGGAGGTGAATGGTAGATTTAAAAAATCTTAAGCAGCAAAAAAATCAAATCCCAACCCCTTTGGCAGAAAAACAATCTCTTAAAGAAATCGTGTGTGAGACTAATCTAAACATGTTTCACCGTGACAAAAGTGATGGACATCAGAGAGAATCATGTCACAAAGATGAAACAACAAGAATCACTCAAATCCGTCGAGAGAAACTCAAGTTACGATT
Organism: Tuctoria greenei; assembly: GCA_036927565.1. Lineage (NCBI taxonomy): Eukaryota > Viridiplantae > Streptophyta > Magnoliopsida > Poales > Poaceae > Tuctoria > Tuctoria greenei. Next base: position 61,544,135 of record JAYESD010000012.1, on the reverse strand, counting down.
GAAAGATCAAACAAAGGTCAATCTGTCCTACCCGAGAAAAACAGTTCTGGAACGCTGCAAAGAAACTCATGTAGATCAGAAACGACAAATCCAATGACCGTGAAATTTTGACAGATGATAGATAATCAAGTTGTGAAGACAACCCAGAAAGAGTCACGTCAATTGGATTTTTAAACTCTAGTTATGATAAAAATACCAAAGAAAAAAGGTAGTGCTGTGCAGAAAACTCGACGAGAAAAACTTGTCTGGAACAAGTCGGACGAACAAGGCACAAAAGTTCCTTTCAACTATGAATTTTATTCAGTAGAACACAAGAGGAACAGCCCCCAAGTCGTCTCCCACAAGCTCTAGCCTCCCTTGCTTATATAACCAGCCCTTAGGACAACCCTATCTTAACTAGGACTCTAATACTACACAGGACTCTTCTATACGTAGATAGAAGCAATCTTAAGACTTCCAAACACCTTAGGAACATATCCCACATTTCTAGAACAACCCAAATTTGTGACCCACATGAAATCCTATCATAACCAAATCAAATCTTTCCATATTTAAGTCAAACATGACTCAGCCGCAGCCTGAGTCCATAAACTAGTCGGTTGGACCTTTCCGACCAATTATTTATGTCCACATCTCTTAATCACGCCTCGGAACCATGCAGCCACGTCCATGCACTCCTTGCACACGTGCAAACATCTTCCAATGATGTCCACGATACCTTCATATGCATTGTTCTTGATTCAAACATGTTGCGCAAACTCCCGATCAACTCAACCACAATTTCTCCTGAACTTGGTTGTTGAACCTCATCTTCTCCCTAAGACTAGTTCAATGGATCCCGTCACCAGCCATGTCTTGAACTCAAGCAACACCTGCACATGAACAAACAACCAATACATCCGAGCACAAGTCCTCGACTTGACTCTCGTTAGTTTCGGAACTACAACATCTTACGTCAGCACTTCACATAAGCATTTTGCAAATCATAGGAAAATGATATCAACCAAAACAAAAAAACATAGCAAATGAATACTAAGAAAATTTTCCATAAGTGTAAAGAAAGTTCAAAACATTTCACAGTAAAAGTAGGAACATTGCGATCAAGCTCTGAATCTTGCCAAAGCTATCCAGAGCTTGAGCCGGAGCTTACCAAAGCTAGTAGGACTTAGCGTCGGAGCTTACCAAAGCTAGTAGGACCTAGCGCCGGAGCTTACCAAAGCTAGTACAACCTAGCACTGGAGCTAGAAAAACATGTCAGAGCTAACCAACATAAGTCGGACCCAGCAAAACATATCGGAGCCTAACAAAGACATGCCGGAGCTAAAGTCAGACCTTGCTAAAAAGATGTTATGGCAGCATTCAAAATTTTTTATTGTCAAAGCCAATGTATTCAGCACACATAGATCTAACAATCTCCACCATGATGAATGCATTGGCAACACCATTTAAAATCCGAACATTGGCATGAAAAGTTTTGAAAACAATTTCTCCCCCTTTTTGAAAGTCAAATGAGATAGAAATAAATTTCTCCCCATATACATATTTCTCCCCCTTGCATACTTATCTTTAAAAATTCACCATATTATCTATTATCTCTCCCCATTTGACAATGTATTCAGCAAGGTTAAAAAGAGAAATTTCAAATGCTATGAGCATATTATAACATATACATATAAGCAAAGCTCATCCAAGTCATACTATCAAGTAACTTACACTATCACATCAATGAGATACATAAAGTAGTGTAAGCCATGCTAGAGATCAAATGTAATTTTCAATTTAAGAAAGTCATGATCTCACGAACTTAACTATTTCAAAACCTGAAAGCATGACACTTGTTGCTGCATTTTATTATTTTTCAAAGCATAATTTAGATCATATGATATTTGCAAGAGATTATATGCGCATCTGCCTTATTCTATCCAACCAAGCCAAGCCTATGTCATTTGACAATCAGAAGCTGAAGGACATGGTTTTAGTCATACATAACTTCTTCCAAGTTCATATCTAAGTTCAATGATAAGCCATCTCAAAAGAAGAAATGCGATGTATGCATATTCTCTTGATCTTTTCTCAATTTATATTTGTTCATAAAAACTCAACATGTGAGTTGATTACTTGATTAATTCTTTATGATTGAAAGCACTTGTGAGCATGCAATAAGTTCAAAACAGCAAGAAAGTTTTACCATGACCAGATTTAGTGTAAGTAATTATTCCAATTACTAGACATGGCAAAAACTATAAAATGTATAACACGAGTAATGTAGTAAGAATTTTCAGCATGGAAAAGGAATCACAAAGTCATATATGTATAAAATAATGTGCTCATATTATTTTAATTTCAGATTCACACATAGACTTCTCAAGTTTCAAATCTCCCCCTCAATGTAAGCCATGAGGATACATAACCCCTATTTCACTACGAATAAAACAAAAACGAGTGAAATCCAAAGGTTTTGTAAAAATGTCAGCCAATTGTTGTTCGGTATCTACATGGTGAAGCACAATGTTTCTTTTTCAACATTATCATGGAGAAAGTGATACCTAATGTTAATGTGCTTTGTTCTAGAATGTTGTACAGGGTTTTTAGCAATGCCAATGGCACTAGTGTTATCACAAAATAGTGGAACACTATGTAGATCAACCCCATAGTCCTTAAGTGTTTGAACAATCCAAAGAATTTGTGAGCAAGCACTAGCAACAGCTACATATTCAGATTCAGCTGTGAATTGTGCAACTGAGTTTTGTTTTCTAGAGGACCAAGCTGCAAGTGAATTACCAAGAAAAAGACAAGCACCGGAAGTAGTTTTCCTATCAATCCTACAACCCCCAAAATCAGCATCCAAAAAAGCTTTCAAAGTAATGGTTGAGGAAGAAGGAAGAAAAATGCCAAATTCTTGAGTTCCATGTAAGTACCTGAGAATCCTTTTGACGGCTTGACGATGTGAAGCATGTAGGGAGGCTTGAAACTATGCACAAAGACATACGCTGAATTGTATGTCCGATGTTGATGTCGTGAGGTACAAAAGTGATCCAATCATGCTTCTATATTCTTTTTGATCTACGGGTTCACCATCTTCATCAAGTTCAAGTGTTGTTGCTGTTCCCACTGGTGTTTGAAGAGGCTTGCTTTTGTCCATGTTTAAGCGCCTTAGGAGGTCTTTTGTATACTTCGTTTGATGCACAAAGGTACCCTCCTTGGTTTGCTTGATTTGCAGCCCCAAAAAGTACGTGAGTTATCCATCATACTCATCTCAAATTATGAACTCATCATAGCTGAAAACTTGGACACAAGATCATGAGAAGCACAACCAAAGATAATATCATCCACATACACTTGAACGAATAATGAGTCATTGCCATGCTTAAGCACAAAAAGAGTTTTATCAACCTTGCCCATGGTAGACCCCTTTTCAAGTAAGAATGTTTTTAACCTATCATACCATGTTCTAGGGGCTTGTTTGAGACGGGAACAAAGCTTTGGACAGTTTGTAAACATGATTAGGATAATCTGGATTTTCAAAACCCGATGGTTATTTGACATAAACCTCCTCATCTATGTAGCCATTAAGAAAAGCAATTTTAACATCCATTTGATATAGCTTAAAACCTTTAGATGCAGCAAAAGCTAACAAAATTCTTATGGCTTCTAATCTAGCAACAGGAGCAAAAGTTTCATCAAAATCTAGACCTTCAACTTTAGTGAAACCTTGAGAAACCAACCTAGCCTTATTCCTAACCACAGCCCCATCCTCACTTTGTTTATTTTTAAACACCCATTTAGTTCCAATTAAAGTGTGACCTTGAGAGGAGGTAAAAGATTCCAAATACTATTTCTTTCAAAATTTTCTAATTATTCTTACATGGGAATAATCCAAGATTCATTAGTGAGTGTGTGTGATATATCTTTGGGTTCAAAAGAAGCAACAAAAGGAGAATGAGCATGAGAGTTTGGATTGCAAAACCTGGACTGTGTGACTCGTTCATGCAAGCGTCCAATAACTTGTTGTGGAGGATGACTTTTGAGAACCCAAAGGGGAGTGGACACTTCACAAGATACTTCTTCTTCATGTACATCAAAAATCAATGATCTTGTGACTTGAGGACGATCTGGACCAACAATGGTGGTCGTCGGTGCTGGCTGTGAATCAAAATCAGGAGCAGGAACAATATCATTAGCTATTGAATTTTCGGGCAGCAGCACCACTTCTTCCTCATCTTCAACGAAAATGCTCTCCCCCTGCGGATATGGATCCGGACATGCAATGTTTGAGCTAGTACCTGTGCTAGCTTCATCAAAAAACACCTCACAAGTCTCCACAATTTTGTTAGTGTCAAGTAAAAGCACATGTTAGCCTTTAGTATGAGATGGATAACCAAGAAACATGCCATCAATGGATCTAGGTTCAAATTTAGCAAGATTACCATGTTTCTTAACAAATCACATGTCCAAATTGAAGCTCATATGCTGTTTTACCTAGCTTAGCGCGTAGGAAAACACGATTTGAGACATAACCGGTGGTTGCAATCGCATCAGCACAAAATTTCCTAGGAGTTTGATATTCATCAAGCATAGTCCTAGCCATCTCAACTAAGGTTCTGTTCTTTCTTTCTACAACACCGTTTTGTTGAGGTACATATGGTGAAGAAAATTGATGATCTATTCCATTTTCAGCACAAAAGTGATCAAAAGATTGAATTTTAAATTCTGCTACGTTATCACTTCTAATTGCTTTTAAAGATCTTGGGTGATCAATTGATAATCTAAGAAATAATGTTCTAAAGTGACTAAAAGCTTCATTCTTCGATGCCATAAAATAAACCCAAGTGTATCTAGAATAATCATCAACAATCACAAGAGCATACCATTTACCTTCGAAGGATTGAACACGTGAAGGTCCTACGGTGTCAAGGTGCAAAAGTTGACCCGGTTCAGTTGTCATGATTATTGTGAGAGGAGTATGTGAACCTGCAACCATATTAGCATGTATACAAGAAGAGCACACAATTTCTTTGTCCCCTTTAAACTTAGGTAGCCCATGTATGCAATCAAGAGCAGTAACAAGCGTTAGATGATCAAAGCCTACGTGACCAAGTCTACGATGCCAATAATATAAGTCCTTTGAATCATTATCAACTAGACACCTATGCTTAGAGGAAGACATATCAAAATCAGCTTTAAAAACTCTTCCAGACCGAGACATGTTAAAAATAAGCTCACTATTTGAATTTACCACTTTGCAGCAATTTTTTGTGAAAATAATTTCCAGATTTTCATCTAGCACTTGTGAAACAGAAAGCAAGTTGTATTTCAAATTTTTTAACAAGTGCCACATCCTTCAAAGTGAAGTGATTATTTACTCTACCGAACCCTTAGCAATTATAGGAGTTGAAGAATTATAGGCAAAAGTAACATTCTGTACATGTGACACAAAAGAGAGGGAAGAGAACCATTCTTTGTTACTGGTCATGTGGCATGAGCAACCTGAATCCACAATCCAAATGTTCTCCTTCCTCAAGCGTGTAATCTACATAGAAGAACAATACGTCGATGACTCAATATTGGGGTTAGTCAAAAGGCATTTAGGAATCCAGTATTGAGTCACACAACGTCCAGCAGGAATAACACGCGAAAGTTGAGACAAAACAACAAGTTTATGAGACAAAGCTTGAGGATTTTTGTACCCAACTACTAACCTATGAAAAAACGGTAGGTTTGGGAGCAAACTTTGCATGTTTTCGACTCATTATAGCAGGTTGCATGTTCCCATCATTTGGTTTAACATGTGCAGAAAATTTTTAATGAAAGTTATGAGATCTAACAATCATTCTTTCTTTTTCTGTTGTTCAGCTAGTCTATAAAAGAAATCTATGACATGACCATCTCTACCACAGTAGGTACAATGAAATTTAACTTTGTTTTCATGTCTAGATGAGCAAACAACATTTTTATTTGACACCGAATGAGACAACACTTCTGCAGATTTGAAAACCACTTCTTTTTGTTTAGGAACTGTTTGAATCAAACCACTTCCTAATGTTGTTACAATTTTAGGTGGATATGCCCTAGCATGAGCATGAGAATCAAAACCTAATCCAGTTTTATCATTGCAAGACTTGGAAGAATTCAGCAGCAAGTTTAGGTTCTTATTCCCATTACAAAACCGATCTAATGTCCCATGCATGTCATCAAGTTTATTGGACAGATCAAGGAAATTTTCACAAGAAGTTTTTTGTTTTAATTTGCAATTGGAACAATATTTAACTTCATGAGAATGTAAAGCATTGTTCAGTATAGAAATTTCATTCATAGCATCTTGTAGTTTCTTATCAAGATCATCACAAGTAGAATAATGCAAATCAATTGTAGAAGTGCTAGCAGGCTCTTTGTTCTGTTCAATTTCTAACTCAAGTTTATCATGTGCGGAGGTGTGCGCACTTCTTAATGAGGACAATTGTTCATATATTAATTCATGTGAGGAACAAGAATCATCACTAGGTATCAAAGATTTCAAAGTATTAATTTCAGACTCTAGTGACTCAATTTTAATAGCATTGTCCCTAAGCTTTTTGTCCTTTTTCTTAACTATAACAATGGCACGAGAAATAGCATCACACATTTCTTCGCAAGTAGGACATACCTCTTCATTGTCGATGTTGTGTTCAACCTCCTCCTTACTTGATCTTGACTTGCCCGCCATGAAGCACAAGTTTGCCAAATCATCTTCATCTTTGTCACTTCAAATGTCCACATCGCTTGAGCCAAGTTCTAGAAGTGCGGAGATAAAACTGCTCACCAATTGACGTCTTGTAAAACCCTTCTTTTTCTTCGTATTTCATGCAGAGGAGTGCTTTGTCCTTGTTTGCTTTTCATCTCGAGAAGTAGGACCTGAAAGGTTAGGGCAATCTGAATGAAAATGTCCTGTCTTACCACATTCGAAACATCGTTGAGGTCCGGAGCTTCCTCTCCTTCTAGTTCTCACATTTTGCAATGCTTTTGAGAACCTAGTAGAGATAAGTACTAGCTCCTCCTCTGGAAACTCCTCAATCTGTTCAAGGGTTAGAGAGGACAACAAAACAAGTGTACCACAAGATGAAGATTGACTTGAGCTAGGCATGTCACATTGAGAAACAAAAACAATAGACTTGTTGGGGTTCTTACATGATATTATGTCAATTTCATGAGTTTTAAACTTGGAATATAGCAAATATAAAATAAGTGTACCCATGACAGTAGATTCACGAATAGATGTGACTTTCATCTCCCAAATTGACAGGTCTAATGCACTTAACAATTGCCTAGCATTTTTAGCATGTGAAAAATTAACATTGACACTACGCAAGTTGCTGGGAATTTTATTAAAGCGAGCAAAAAGGTAATCAATAGACTCACCGAGATGCATCTTGAAGCGCATGTATACCTTTTTGAACATGTATTGCCTTACCTCCTTGATCGTGTTGGATCCTTCGTGGTAGTCACAAAGTGCTTTCCACACATCGTATGCAAATCGGAGGTGTGCAACACGATCGAAGTCGCTTTGAGTTAATCCTTGTATGATCAAGTTTCGAGCCTTCTTGTTGTTGTCGACATCTCTCAGATTTGTAGCTGTAACTTGATCGTTTGACAACACATCATAAGGTTTGTATACCTTCTCCCATATTGCGAAGCCTTGAGCCTGGATGAAGGCTTTCATACATGCCTTACAAACCTAAAAATCAATACCACTAAACACAAAAGGTTTGGAAGAGTATTTCTCCATGATGATTAGTCAAAAACACGTGCAAATCACAAAGATTAGAGCACCGTGGCTCCGATACCAATTTTAGGATCGAAGAGCACGTGAAAAGCTACCAGAGGGGGGTGAATCGTACATTTTCACGTGCTCTTTGATCCTACAACCTCCCAGGGGGCCCGCCGTCGATGTTCCGCACGTTGAGGGTCTGGCGCTCCCCAGGGGCCCTGCTGGCATTAATATTCAAGCTCACGCTCTCTGCCAGGGGCCCGCCGACGACATCCTACGACTAAGTGGTAGGCGTGCCCAACCAGTTGGCCACACCTACCGGGAGGCCTCTAAGGGGTCTCATAGGCAGGACGTCAAGCGGTTTCCCGCCACCACGACGATAACGACGTCACCAAGGCGTTACGGTAAGTTCAAACTGAACATCCGTTGTAAGTTTTACTTTTGGCACTTTAGTCTGTCCTGCACCCTAAGCATGTACACCTTGCCTCCCCAGCGCCACTTCGGTAAAGCTTCACCCTAAGCGTAGTGGTAGGATAGTTTTTTTTTCTGAAAAGGGTGTTATAGCGTCTAGAAGAAGCTCTCGAAGCAACTAAGCTCCGGTGGGTCCGGTCCAGGGTGTTCAGCCTGCTTAGCATGGTTCCATACCCTAAGCCTGTAAATTTTTCATCCCTTGTCATCTAGCGGGTCGTTGCCTCATTGTAAAGTTTGCCTCCTCCTATGATTACCAAGTTAGAAGAAACACTGTCTTGTCCTATGCTTCTGTTTATGTTCATTTAATTACGCGTTAATTAAATGATCATCAAATCATGCTAGTTCTCGCATATTCTCTGTCATATGCTAGGGCACTCTATCCCTGTCTCGCTCCTAGTAGAGTTATGCAATCCTACTGTTGGCGGGTCTGCTTGAGGTTCCTGTGATGTATTTGGGTTCTTTGGTTGTTTTCCTACTCGGAAGCTCGTGGCACTGAAATGCTACTCCCCTGAAAAGGTAACACCCATGGGAGGTTTAGAGTGTACAGCCTGCTTAGCCTGGTCCTGCACCCTAAGCGTGTACACTTTGTCTCTTCAGCGCTAACGACTGAGTACAGGGTGCCAGACGACACACACTCCTGAGTAGGGCGATAACCATAATCCGGATACCGTCGCATTGAATTACCCACACACCGTAAGCCCGGCTCGGGACTATAAGACATAACGAGACTAAAAGGAGGAATGGAGTAACAGACGAGCAAAATTACTTACATTATGCTTTATTTTTTTGCTTACTTTCGCATATCATCTATCATATGTCCGACTACATTTCTCCTGTTTCGTTCATGGTTGGACTTGTGTTATCCTGCTGCAGGCGGATCTACTTGAGGTTCATGTGATTTATTTGGATTCCTTGGTTGTTTTCCTGCTCAAGAGCTCGTGGCGCCGAATGGTCACTACCCTGAAAAGCTAACGCCTGTGGGAGGTCCAGAGTGTACAGCCTGCTTTGCTTGGTCCGGCACCCTAAGCGTTTACACTTTGCTTCTCCAGCGCTAATGGCTGAGTACGGGGGGGGGGGGGGGGGGGGGGGGCGGAGGGGGGGGAGGGGGGGGGGGGCGGACGACACACGCTCCTGAGCAGAGCAATAACCATAACGCGACTGTTGCACTGAATTACCCATGCACCGTAAGCCCGGCTCGGGACCGTCAGACATAACTAGACCAGAGTAGGGGAAATGTGACCGGTAAGTGAAATTACTCTTTCTCTATCATGCGTGAAGGTCATACAGAATGTAACACTAGTGTCGCTTCTTTGAGCTCCGGTGCCTTCCAAGGGGGCTGCCTATGTCACTTATCCGAGCTCCAACGCCTCCCAAGGGGGCCATCGGGGTCACTTCTCCAAGCTCCAACGCCCCCAGAGGGGCCGCCGACGTCACTTCTTCGAGCTCCAGCGCTCTTAAGGGGGCCGCCGGCGACGCTTCTCCGAGCTACGGACCCCTCCAATGGGGCCGCCAGTGTCACTTCTCCGACCTCCAACGCCTCCCAAGGGGGCCGCCAGCGTCACTTCTCCGATCTCCAGCGCCCCCCAAGGGGGCGGCTGGTGTCACTTCTTTGAGCTCCAGCGCTCCCAAGTGGGCTATCGGCGACGCTTCTCCAAGCTACGGCGCCCGCCAAGGGGGTCGCCGGTGTCACTTCTCCGAGCTTGTGGCCCCCCAAAAGGGCTGCCGGCGTCACTTCTTCGAGCTCCGACGCTCACAAGGGGGCTTCCGGTGTCACTTCTTTGAGCTCCGGTGCTCCCAATGGGGCCGCCAGTGATGGTTCTCCGAGCTCTGGCGCCCCCCCCCCCCCCAAAGCGGCCACTGGCGTCACTTCTTCGAGCTCCAACGCCTCCTAGTGGGCTTGTTGGCGTCACTTTTACAATGACAAGATGAAGGCCCCACCTACGAGATCATCACCTCTCCCAAGGTGGGCCCAGGGGCCACTGTCGGTACCCTCAAGACCGGGTACCCCCGCATACAAGAAGAAGCTCCGGACCCCACCTCCCTGCCGAGAAGGGCTTTGGAGCAGACATGTGTCCTCCTGCTCCGGGCCCTAGCTCCCACCGAAGAGGGCGTCGAAGCTGCCACGCGTCCTCTCGCTTCGGGCCCTTGATCCCACAGAGGAGGGCTTCGGAGCTGCCACACGTCCTCCGGCTTCGGGCCCTTGCTCCAACTGAGGAGGGCTTCGGAGCTGCCACGTGTCCTCTCGCTTCAGGCCCTTGCTCCCACCAAGGAGGATTTCGGAGCTATCATGCGCCCTCCAGCATCGGGCCCTCCCTCCTGCCTTGGAGAGCTCCGGAGCTGGAGTGTGTCCCACGACTTGCAATACCCCGTGAGCCCTGAAGAGTAAAGGGTGGCGTGTCCTGTCCAGTCACACATTGAAGGCACGTGTCTCCCCCAAATGCACAGGTGCGGTGAAACTTGCGCCCCTCTCAGGTATCGCTACGTCCAACCACATCGCAGTGAAGGCATCATAGGCCTACCCTACTGCGCCTAGTGGGTAGCTTGCGGCGACAAGACAGACAGATGGGACAACCCCTGCCACTATCAGCGACTACGCTCTGCCACTGGCGACCGACGCGGCAAGACAACGAGTCTCCAAGTAGAGGTCAGAGGCAGCGTAGCAGAGAAGACATAGATCTTGTATAGGATAAGATCCCCCGGGGCCACCTGTCGGGTCTCAGGCCCCACTTGTAAGCTTTCCGGCCTTGGACTATAAAAGGATCGGGCAGCCATCGACTTAGACATCTTCTCTAGTCAGAACAGACTCAGAATCCCCGATACACCGTCATACACATACACACTCACCAAGCAATACAATCCACCATAGAGTAGGGTGTTACGCTCCTTGTGGCCCGAACCACGTAAAAACAACTGTCTCATACTATTCCTCTAGAACACTAGTTTGAGTCCTAAGCCCTACCGAACAAGAACCTCCGCGGGCTGCTCCTTAGGAGATTCGGGGGAAGTGTCGCATTGACCCTTCGACACCAACATTCCACAATAAAAAGAGAAACTCCATACCATTCATGCTTAGTACTCTCTCCGAAATTTATTGCATAAAAAAGGAGTAGAATACATGGCTACAAGAAAAATTAAAGAAAAAGCAAAAGCAAAAGAAAATGCATGCTTACATCATAAGCATGAGAAAAAAAAAGAAAGAGAGAAAAGTAGTAATGCTTCGTCCCTACACAATAAGAGAGTCCACTCAAAAAGGTGTCATCACAATATCACATCCACATCCATTCCATTACACATGCACAAGTCTTGAATCAAATTGTTTCGAATTGATTTCTCATAAGGCTTGCTTTATTGACTTAGCAATATTATGTGTTGCAAATATGCCTACTGCATTCCCTACCAAGCTCTAGATACAAGCCTTATTTAGAGGTAGGATGAGTGCAGGCACAATGCCTTGGTGAGGAAATATTTCCACTACACATACATGAGAGACTATGAGAATCGAATTGATATACTTATAATCTAAATTGAACTCTCCGGAATTTGAGTGGAACTTGATTTCTAGGTATGTGTGCTCCATTTGCTGTTCTATCCATCAACCAGCCATGAATAGGAGATGGCATAAGCCCCATAATGACTTAAGATGGGTGAAGTACCATGCCATTTTTTTCAATACTAGGTAGAGTATTTTGTTGTGTACATGGTACTTTTGAAAATATAGAACATTGTAGCAACTCCTGATCATCAACCTATAGTCTTGACGGCTGTTATATACCAATTTCACCCATCATTATAACTAAACTATGTGAAGGAATTGTCATTTCTTGCACACATCACCTTTTGATTTAACCTATTTCAACTTGTCCTTGGTGAAATAGTGCATAAATGGAATTATTATAGGAAATGAGGTAAAATAGGGAGAGCACTCCTATAAAATACCATCCCAGCCAATCCAGCGACGACATGTGGCACCACATGGATCCAATGGCCCACAAATAGAAGTATCGGAGGCCATCCAATGGTGTATCACCCATATCAAGGGATGGGGCCCACCTGGCAGTGACGTGGAGAAAGCACACGAGAAATGGTGTAAAGACTTGGTAGGCCGACCCCCCTAGTCGGTCGACCTCGTCCTTGCACCAAACTCGATCAATCCCCACATGTTGGCTCCTCTCTGCTTGAAGAAGTCAGTGGTGAATGATTCGCGCGCTTTTGGTGGCGGGAACCGACCCTTCTCCACCTATGAATAGGACCACCTACCCTCACATCTCACACACACTACTTGAGTATTCATCCATTATATCCACAACTCTCCATAGGTTTAGAAGAGTATAGGCTATAGAGAGGAGAGCCTCTAGTCCATAGTCCAAGTTGGAGAGTAGTAGAAGGAGTCTCTTCCCAATTTCTAATTGGGAAAGGTATGGCTCTCATATTCCTATCTGTATTTTTGACTGTCGGTACCCTACGTACCGGGTACCCCACGATACCGCAAGAAAAGCTACGGAGTTCCATCGGACTGAGATTAAGATCTCCGAAAGTTCCACATGCCCTGCAGCATTAGGCTCGCCTCCCTCATTTGGGTAGCTCCGGTACCGCCACGTGTAACACAAGGCCGGATCTAACTCACTGTATAGGGAAGCTCTGGTCATGCCACGTGTCTAGGGGCCACGGACCTAACACCTAGAAGAGGGAAGCTCCGATGCTGCCACGTGTATAGCGGCTCCGGACCTGCCTCCCCCCAGTGGGAATCTTCAGAGCTGCCACATGTCGAGCCTCTGGACCTAAGCCTGCAACGGGTAGACTACCCGATCTCTAATGCCGCGGACATTCAAGAGGTGGTTAAAGCTGCTGTTACAAGACCTGATTACGTGTCATTAATGACATGTTAATGAAACACGACTAGAGGACCTTTAGTAGTGGTAACACCCCCATTAAGGCGCGTTATCACAGCATTAATCATGCTTAATACATACAGATCATGTATTAGGTAATTAAACACCGCCGGGGCCAAATGTCGGGCCAGGCTACCAATGTAACGGCCAGTCCTTCGTTTATAAAAGGGTTGTGCCGCATGGTACAAAGGAAAGTCCAAGAAACCACTCACATACACATACTCATACTTACAACAACCAACCGTGTAGTAGGGTATTACGCTCAGGCAGCCCGAACCACGTAAAAATCCTCGTGTCACTGTCTTGTTCATAATCTCATGTGCGCCCCGAACAATCACGAACCTCCTCGGACTACAATCTAGTAGTACTGGGGGAAGTGTCGATCACACACTTCGACATTTGGCATGCCAGGAAGGGGGGCCTGAGATTTCGAGATTGTGAACTCTACGGCAGCATTGTCTAATGGCATCGCCGGACAGCCTGACGGAGGAAATACCTTCAATGCACAACAGCCAGTTGGCGTTGTTGTCTGGCGGGTGTTGCTGCACCACCACCACCACCTGCTCTGGCTGCCAACACCGAACAACAGGATGGTGCCCTCGTGTCGGTGACTACATTGAAAAACCACCCAGAGAACACGCTAATCATTGCGCGTACCCTGCTCCAACGTCCTCTAGTGGCTGGAGCTCCTCTGGAAGCCATGGAACAATGGCGAACTGATGTCGAACATCTGGTTGCAACCACAGCCAATGCCATCAGTAACCAAGGCCCGCCCCTTGCTTGGTAGACAACTTCACAACGAAGGACCTTGTCTGGTAGACTTGGTCCTCAAGTTTCACAGCACATGAGACGTGTTGTGTCCCAACAACTGACGTCGCTGCCCTCTGGGTCACGTCTTACTCAGACTATGTCGAGACTCGACCGAAGATACAGGAAGTAGGACGGCCGCATCCACATCGAGCGTGCTCTCGAGAGGCGAGAGGCTCGAGAGAACCCTTCTACTTTTGGAGTAGGGGGCAGCTGTTCGGCCCTGTCCATGCACCTTTGCATGGTCCGATGGCCGCAAAAGTTTTGGCCTCATCCGCCGAACAAATACGATGGGACTGTCAACCCTGTCGAGTTCCTCCAGATATACTCTACCACTATCCACGCGGCGGGAGGCAATGAGGTTGCGATGGTAACTACTTTCCTTTGGCTCTGACCGTGACAGCCAGGTCCTGGTTCATGAGTGTTCAGCCTGACTCCGTCAACAGTTGGGCGGAGCTATGCCACCAGTTCACCGCCAACTTCGGGAGCTCCTACACCTGACCTGACACAAGGCTGGATCTGTTCAACACACAACAAAAATCTGGAGAGTTGCTGCGATCCTTCATCCAACGGTTTTCTCACATATGGAGCACGATTCCTTCCATCTCCAACGCATCTGTCGTTGTGGCATTTTGACAGGGCATTAGAGACAAGAAGATGCTGGAAAATCTGGTGACAAAAGAAGTCACCAGCGTCACGAAACTCTTCAGCCTAGCTGACAAGTGTGCTAGGGCCGCGGAGGGCCATGAAATGCATTCCAAACCAGCTCCAGAGGCTGGTAAAAAGTCCTCCAAGGCTGAAGCACTACCTCCGGTATTGGAAAAAAGAAGACAAAGTCCAACGGCAAGAAGAAGCCATCGACCAACATGCCTATTGCTGTAGCAGCTGCAGCTCCAGGTGGCCGGTGGCCACCCCCCGAGAAACATCCTCAACCATCGTCTGAAGACGGCATAGTTCAAAATATGTGGTGTCTGATCCACAAAATAGACAATCACAATCTTGAAGATTGCCAGGAGCAGTACGCACTAAAACGGACGCCCAGGATGCATACAAGCTCCTTTTTATACGTTCTACATATACACAAAATGGGAGAGGATAAACTTTCCAATGGAGATGGTTCCATGTCCAAATTCCTCAGGAGTTGACGGGAATCGTCGAAATAATATCGAGTACAGAATCTATCAGGGTGCTGCGTCACCGTATTGTGCCATTGGGCCTTGTATCAAGTCTAAGTCCATTATTTTCGTGTCTTAGGGTTAGGTCACGACCAAAACACCCCCTTGGATGTCCTCCCACCTATATATACTCCATAGTAGCCGACATAAACAATTGGGTTTTGCTTAGATCAATAATATCGCTGTTCTACTGTTTGTGAAACCCCAACTTCGCGATTTCAGATCGTGTCTTCTATGTTCATGCTTGTGTTCTCGGTTGAACTTGCAGGGATTAGCCTCCTTGGCGAGGTCAATCGTGTGCAGCACGGTTGATAACCAATGGAGGGGTGGTGTAGTGATTGCAGGGGTTTTTTGTGTTCTACTCGAGAGCCTCGGATCATCAACATCAAGATCTCCAGCAAGTGTGGAAAGTATGACATGTAGCTTATTCAAATGATGACAATAATAAAGGCTAAGTGCTGAAAGGTACATTAAAACATTTGAAAAGCAATATGTTATATTTATGTCAGGTAAACCCATCATAAACCATGTAGTAATCATAATTCCAGTCCATATTTCATAATCATCATGCATATACCAGATTTCTCGTTACCAATAACCATATCCATTGCCATAAACCATAATACCATCCCATCACTAGTACCAAACAATATTGATACAAAAAACATAACCAAACTATCCAAATCCCATGTTTCCCTCTAATCATGTGAGGGTCCAGGTTGCTCATGACCGGGATCACGGCCATCATGATAGTTTTTAAGACACTCTGTAGAGGTTGTACCACTTTACCCACGTGTTCGTGATTTCATCACCTTTCGATGACTATGGAACCTATATTATGCCATCTCAAACTTCCTTAGGTGTGTCGCCAAGAGATCACAAAATAGCCTTTACAAAGGGACTACTAGCATGTACAGACCCAATGAGGTTTCACCGGTGGTGATATATCCAACTAGGCACATCTTCAACCAAGGGCCCCCTCTCGTGCCATTCAGATCCCAGGGAGTCCCACCACAAATTCAAACCCAATCCGACTCCCCTTCCCCAGTGCGCCAAATTATCCATGCAACACTATCAATACCCTAATTAATTTGCTATGTCGCACCCATACATGGCCTCGTGGTGGCACTGTAAATCCTGGATGGTCGCTTTATGAACAAGTCCTTAGATCTAAAGCAAGTGGAACCACCATAACATCCAACCCATCCACATACCATGCTTGCTTAGATCAACCATTACAAAATCATATTAACTAGTTCATATCAACCATAGTATCATTAATGCATAATTAAATGATAGAGAGAAAACCATGGAGTCCAAAAATATCCATTCCATTCTTGTGCACAAGAATTCTCTTTGTCAATTTGTTTGTTGCATAAGTCTCTTATAGGATCAGGTTTTTGACTTAGTAATATATGAATTGCAATGTGTGCAACATTTACCCCTACCAAGCTCAAGATATAGCCATATTTAGTATAGGGACAAAATTGGTACAACGTGCCAAGGTGACGATGAAAACACTTGAGGGACTTGAGAGATTCCAATTGAGAGATAAGGGCAATTGTTTCTTTGACCTTCAGAATATAGCAAATCGTTAGATCATTTTGCCAGGGGAAGATCCAAGAGAACTACATTCCCACCATTCCACTCTTCAAACACCCAAGATCGATGTGGTAGCCACATTCCACAAAGGAAATTCATGAACTGAGGTATGACTTGAAATATCTAGTATTCTCTTTTTATAGTAAATTTATAATATCACCTTAGTTCTTTTTCTTGCCTTCACTCGAGGACGAGCAAAGGACTAAGTGTGGGGGAGTTTGTTGACGGTCCTTAAATACTATATTTAGGACGTCAATTCACATCATAATGTGCACAAAAGAGAAACACAACGTAGTGGTAGGGTCGAAAACTAACCAATTCCACAAGTGTTTGTGTTTATTTGTATGCAGGTGAATTTAGACACAAAATACCAAGATATGTAGGGAGTAATCCATAAAACTGGATTTCGACGAATCAAGTGATGCCACGTGTCACCCCATGGACCAGATGGCCCACAGTCAGAAGTATCCGAGGCCATCCAATGGTGTAGCGCTAATATCAGTCAATGGGACCCACCTGGCAGAAACCTGGAGGAAGCACACCGCAAAAGGAGCCAAGACCAGGTCGGCCGACCACCCCTAGTCAGTTGACTAGGTCCTAGAGGTTTAGAGTAGTCCTAGGGGCCGCCAAGTAGAAGGAGAGTGTGGTAAGAGTTTAGGAGAAGGAGGCTTGGGCTTGTCAAGTCCCTCTTCTACACTTGTATCCCTACAAAGGTGTACTCAAATCAAGTAATCCCTTTGTGAATTCAATTCAAGTTTGATTATCAATTCATAATAGTTTGCACAAGTAGTTACTTGTGGATTCATTGCTTTAATTTATTAGAGTCTCTAGTTGTAGCTTTGTGTTCGAAACAACTAGAGTTGTGATTTAGAACGTAAGCGTCGTGCTTAGGTTAGAAATCACCAGTGAATGTCTCATAGACCCATGGATTGAGGAGGTGGGCAGAAGGTGGTGACAATCCTATCTATCCTTAGTAATCCTCCATGTTCGGCTATGCCATAGGCTCTTGGAAGGAGTCGACCTAGTATTGCTAGGGGTAAAACCCTGCCTGGAGCAAGCAGCTACTGCAAATTCTTTAGAATTAGAATCAATACTTTCAATCCCATCTCTTTCTTGCATACAAGACAACTTTTTGTCATTGGGTGAATTAGATCATAAGATTACGCACATGTTCCTTGGATTCAATACCCCTGGGAATACTCTCTTAAGGGAAAGTGCTACACGACAGTTTCTGTGCGCTTGCGGAATTTTATCTGTGACATAAGAAACTTCAACATCATCTCCGGAGGAGGAGTATCGGTTGACCCAGGGAAAGTGAGAGATGTATTGAAGTGGCAACCGTTGCAAAATGTGAAGGAAATTAGGAGTTTTCTTGGATTGGGTGGATATTACCATCGGTTTATCAAGGACTTTTTAAAGATAGTGAAGCCCATGACTGAATTGCTAATGAAGGGGACCACATTCCAATGGACTCAAGCTTGTCAAACAGTTTTGAGGAGATAAAGAAGAGGTTAACCACCGCAGCAGACTTTGTTTTGCCCGATGTGAGTAAAAGTTTTGATATTTATTGTGATGCATCAAGACAAGGGCTCGGGTGTGTGCTCATGAAAGAAGGACAGGTGGTAGCCTATGAATCGAGGCAATTAAAGAAACATGAGCAAATTATCCTACGCATGATTTCAAACTCGCAGCCTGGTGCATGTTTTGAAACGGACCTGAATTTGAGGCAACGAAGATTGTTGGAGCCCATTAAGGATTATTATGTGGGAATCAATTATCACCCGGGGAAGGCTAATGTAGTGGCTGATGCTTTGAGTTAGAAAGAAGTAAGCCACCAACTCACAGTTTGGGAGTTGCCATTCGAGGTTTGCAAGGAGTTTTAACGGTTGAATTTTGGTTTTGTTAATGAAATGGTAGTAACGGAGTTAAATCCCACTTTGGAACAAGAAATTTGAGAAGATCAAACAAAGGATGAGAAAATCCAGGAGATCAAGAAAAGGATCCGAGAAGGGAGATAATGGAGGTTTGATGAAGATGATCATGGTACTCTATGGCTTGGCAAAAGAATTGTCATTCCTAATGTGAAGCGTCTCCAGGAGACGATATTGAATTAGGCACATGACTCACCTTACTCAATCCATCCCAGCTGTACGAAGATGTTCAAAGACATGAAAACTTGCTATTGGTGGGATAGGATGAAGAAGGACATAGCTGAATATGTTGCATTATGTGATGTGTGCCAACGAGTGAAGGTTGAACATCAAAGGCCAGCTAGATTATTGCAGCCATTGAGGATTCTAGAATGGAAGTTGGAAGAAATCGGTATGGACTTCATAGTTGGATTACCATGAATCGAGTCCAGTTATGACTCGATATGGGTTATTGTGGATCGGTTGACAAAATTAGCTCATTTCATTCCTATCATGACAACCTATACCACCACGAAGCTAGCAGAATTGTACATGGAGAATATTGTGTCTCGACATGGAGTTCCGAAGAAAATAGTCTCGGACTGAGGTTCTCAATTCACCTCTAGGTTCTAGGAGAAATCGCATGTAGCCATGGGTACTAAGTTTAATTTCAGGTATGCATATCATCCACAAACCAATGGACAAACCGAGAGGACAAATCAAATATTGGAAGACATGTTGAGAGCTTGTGCTTTGAAGCATGGATGCAGTTGGTACAAAAGCTTGCTGTATGCTGAATTTTCCTACAATAACCTTTACCAAGCAAGTTTGAAGATGTTGCCATATGAAACACTATATGGAAGAAAGTGTAGGACACCCTTGTTTTGGAATGAGACAGGAGAGAACAAAATATTTGGACCTGATGTATTACAAGAGGCTGAAAAGCAAGTTCAGACAATCCACGATAATTTGAGGGCTGCTCAATCAAGACAAATGGCTATGCGGATAATAGGCAAAGAAGCTTAGCTTTTGAAGTGGAGACTTCGTATATCTCAATGTGTCACCTATGCGTGGTCATAAGCTGTTTAACATCGGAGGCAAGTTGGCACCTCGCTAGATTGGACCATTCAAGATTTCAGGCAGATGTGGAGAAGTGGCATATAATTTGGAAATGCCAGCACATCTTTCTGATGTTCATGATGTATTCCACATTTCTCAGCTCAAGAAGTGCTTAAAGGTACCGGAAGAATAAGTGCCAATGAATGAATTGGAATTAGAGGTATATTTGACTTATGCGGAGCAACCTATCAATATTTTGGAAACCAAGAAGAGGGTCGAAAGAAACAAGGTGATTCGATTGTGCAAAACTACAATGGAAGCATCATACTGACTCAGAAGCTATGTGGTACCAAAAGATGATATCAAGAGAGAATTTCCCTATCTCTTCTCTTATGTGTCGGATCTGGATTGTGAGATTCATTTTAAGGGGGGTAGGTTTGTAACACACTCATATTAATCCATTATGCATTGTATACATTCTTATAGATGTTTAACATTTAGCAACACAAAAAGTGTAGGATCGAAGAACACGTGAAATGCTACCAGAGGAGGGATGAGTGGTAGATTACAATTTTTTCAGTGAAAGCAATGAAAACCCCTCAGCAGAAATTTGATCCGTTAAAGAAATCGTGTTTATAACTAATATAAACGTGATCAATTGTGACAATACCACTATCAATTGTGGAGAATCAAGTAACGAATATGTCACAAAAAGAATCACGAAAATCCGTCAAGAAAAACTCCAGTTACGATCGAAAGATCGAACAAAGGTCAATCTGTTCTACCCGAGTAAAAATAGATCTGAAACACTGCAACGAAACTCATGTAGATCAGAAACCACAAATCCAATGACCGTGAAATTTTAGCAGATGATAGATAATCCAGTTTTAAAGATGACCCAAAATGAATCACGTCAATTGGATATGTAAAACTCGAGTTATGATAAAACCACCAAAGAAAGGTAGTGCTGTGCAAAAACTCGATGAGAAAACTTGTCTTAAACAAGTCGGACGAACAAGGCGTAAAAGTTCCTTTAAACAACGATCTTTATTCAATATAACACAAGAGGAAACGTCCAAAATCCGTGGAGCACGAGCTCTGGCCTCCCTTGCTTATATAACCAGCCATGAGGCCAACCCAAACGAAACTAGGACTATCCGACTGAATTTCCACCGAAACTTTCCATAACTGCTCAAGACTCTTCCATATGCAGATAGAAGCAATCTTAAGACTTCCAAACACCTTAGTAACATATTCAACATTCCTAAAATAACTCAACTTCATGACCCACACGATCCTATAATAACCAACCCAAACCTTTCCATATTTGAGTCAAACCCGACTCAATCGCAGTCTGAGTCTATAACCTAGTCGGTTGGACCTTTCCGACCCATTCTTTACTTCCACATCTCTTCATCATGCCTTGGAACCATGTAATCACGTCCATGCACTACTTGTACACGTGCAAACATCTTCCAACGACATCCATGATACCTTCAAATGCATTGTTCTTTATTCAAACATGTTGCGCAACCTCCCGATCAACTCAACCACGATTCCTCCCGAACTTGGTTGTTGAACCTCATCTTCTCCCTATGACTAGTTCAATGGATCCCGTCACCAGCCATGTCTTTAACTAAAGCAACATCTCACATGAATAAACAACTGATACTTCTGAGCACAAGTCCTCGACTTGACTCTCGTTAGTTCCGATAACCACAACACCTTACGTGAGCACCTTACATAAGCATGTTGCAAACCATAGCAAAACGATATTAGCCATAGCCACCAACACATACCAAAAACTTAGTAAAATAATACTATGCAAGCTTTCCATAATCCAAAAACCAAGTTCGAAACATTGCAAATTAAAAGCAGAGCCGTTGCAATCTAGCACCGGACCTTGCCAAAGCTAACCAGATATTGAGACGAAGCTTACCAAAGCTAGCAGGACCTAGCGCCGGAGCTTACCAAAGCTAGTCGGACCTAATGTCGAACTTTGACGGAGCTACTGAAAACAAGTCACACCTATTGCCAGACCTTGCAGGAGCTCGGACCTAGAGACGGACCTTCTTAAAAGGGTGTTTTGGCGGTATTCAAAACTTTTATCGTCATATCCAATGTATTCAACACACATAGGTCTCATAATCTCCCCCTTGATGAATGCATTGTAAAAACCACTTAAAATCCGAACATTGGCTTATGAAAAGTTTTGAAAACAATCAAATGAGAAAGAAAGAATTTTCAAAACAAATATTTCTCCCCCTGTACTTATTTCTCCCTATTTGTAAATCATAAATAAAATGGGAAGAAAAAGGAAAATTCTCCCCTTAGAAGAATCATGCCAAAACACTTGTGAATGTGTGCAATGTGTGATCAATTTATCCCCCTTTGACAATGTATTCAACAAGGTACAAAAGAGAAATTTTAATTTGTTATGAGCATAATATGACATATACATATAAAACAAAGCTCATCCAAGTCATACTATCAAGTAACTTACACTATCACATCAATGAGATACATAAAGTATTGTAAGCCATGCTAGATATGAAGTGTAATTTTCCATTTAAGCAAGTCATGATCTCACAAACTTAACTATTTCAAAACCTGAAAGCATGACACTTGTTGCTGGAATTCTATTTTCTTTTATGCACAAATTTTGATCATATGACATTTGCAAGAGATTATATGCCGCATTTTCCTTGTTCTAACCAACCAAGCCAAGCCTATGTCATTTGACAATCAAAAGCTTAATGACATGGTGAAAGCATCTAGGCCCCCCATGAAGTACGATTTCGGTGATTAATGACAACCATTGAACTTTACTAATGAATTTGTGAATGCAAGGTCCCCATAATCACTCAATAAAATGAAATGAAGATGTCATTGGAGACCCATATACATTCAACTTTTGAGATCAAATCAATGAGATAAAGACAAGAAGTGAAAGCTCTTATGTTTAAGTCACTCAACCATAAGTTGACAACATACAATGCTTGAAGATCATCAGAGAAGCTTATGGAACAAATGTCTAAGAGGTCATCTGAGCAAGACACAAAAGATTCACTCAAAACAACTCGAGGCAAACAAAATCAACTCACTGGATCAACCGATGATTTCAGAAATGTACACATCGGTCGAGTTGGTTCAACTGAAGTAGAAGACCTCAGACAAATGTACTCACCGGATCATCCGATGTGAATGGCTCAGTGACATCGGTCCATCAGTACAGTTTGCAATACCATTGGACCAAGTGAAGCACCAGATCATCCAATGTGCAGACTTACACACATCGGTCGATCACTCCAGTAAGCATCAAGATTATAAAAATTCTAGAGGAAGAGCCACCGGATCATTCGATGAGAAGACAGGGGCAACATCGGTCTAACAACGGTCATATCTGACATAATGACGTCAACCAAAGTAATTAGACCGATGATAACTAAAGGGGAGACATCGGATCATCCGGTGTTCACAGTAAAGTTCTGTCAGCCTACTTTTCCAACGGCTATTTCGGGGAGGCTGGCTATAAATACCCCCTAACCCTGTCATTTCGTCAAGTCTTGATCACCAGAAGCTACCAACACATCCACAAGTGTTCAAGGCCAAGAGCAATCACTTCCACACCATTTCGATCATCTCTACACCAAGGTTTAGGCTAGAACTAGCTAGAGAGAGAGCTTGTGTGCCACCATTCTGTGTGAGTGGACTCTCTAGGATAGTGTGAGAGCCTCAACGGAGTGCCCTTGGTGTTGTAATCGTGAAGAGACTTCCGGAGCTTGCCAAGGCGTGTGTGGAAGGCCGGAAGGTCGAAGTTGTACAAGGCTTGAGCTCCACCTTGCCAAGGAGGCGAACGGAGAGGAATAGTGAAGACCCCTCATCTCGGTGACTTGGGTGTGGCAAAACCCTTTGGTGGGTGCCACAACGTGGATGTAGGAAGATCTTAACGATCTTGCCGAACCACGGGATAAATCCTTGTCTCCTCGGGAGTTTGCATCCCTCTCCTTCCTTTACTTTTATGCATTTTATATTCCGCAAAGTTTCTATCTACTAGAATGCATAGATAGTCGCGTAGGGAATTGGGCTTTAGAAATTAAGTTTCAATTGCTTAGAATTTTTCGAAGAAAGCCCAATTCACCCCCCCCCTCTTGGGCATTCGGTCCTTACAATTGGTACCAGAGCAAGGTTGCTCATAGGATAATTCTAGCTTCACCGCTAGAGAGCTAAAATGGCCAAGGTTGGGGGTTCGGTTCCTATCTTTGAGGGCAAGAACTTTGCCTATTGGAAAGCACGCATGCACGCTTACCTTGAGGCTATTGCCTCCGAAGTATGGGAAGCGACCCACGCGGGGTTTGGAGAACATAATTATGTTGGTGATCAACTTAAATGGGATGCTAAAGCTAGGAATGCAATCTATGAATGTATTAGTCAAGATGTGTTTTCTAGGATTGCTAGCAAGAAAAAGGCTTGTGAAATTTGGGCTTGCTTAATTGAGATTCATGAGGGCTCTTATCGTGTCAAAGAACTAAAATATCATATGCTTAAAGCCAAGTATGATGAATTTAAAATGCTTCCTCATGAAAATGTCAATGAGATGTTCTCTCGCTTAAATGTACTTATTGAAGAAATAAATGCTCTTGACATTGCTTCTCTTGGCAAGGGACTCATCAACCGCAAGATCCTCATGCTCCTTCCCAAGCCAAAGTACAACATCATCAACTCCATGCTCCAAAAAGAGTCACTTGACCACATTGAAGTTTCGGAGCTCATTGGAGAAATACACGCTCATGAGATGAGTGTACTTGGGATGATGGAGCAATCATCATCAAAGACAATTGCTCTAAAGGCCTCCACCAAGAAAACAAGCCTCAAGAAGAAGAAGGTGGTTGAGCCTAGCTCAAGTGAAGAAGAACAAGCATCAAGTGAAGATGATGATGATGAGCTTGCATTAATGATGAGGAAGTTCTCACACTTGAACTCCAAGATTACCAAGAAGGGGTACACCTTTGATCCCAAGAAGAAAGCGTTTCTACCAAGGAGATATGATCGCAAGACTTGCTACAATTGTGGTGATGAAGGACACATCTCCTATTATTATCCAAAACCAGACAAAAGAAGAGAGAACTACAAAGGCAAGCATCGCAAGCTTGAAGGAAGCGATGATGATGAAGAAGAAGCCAAACCAAAGCCAAGATCCTTTGGGAAGAAGAAACAAGACAAGGGCAAGAAGGCAAGGCTCTTCCCAAAGAAGAGAAATGGCCCACAAAAGGTGTTCATGTGTGAGGCAAATGAATGGGTCACCGATGAAGAAACAAGTGATGAAGAGAGTGAAGAGGAAGAAGAAAGCTTGGCTGGCCTCGCCATCACCAACAATGATGATGCACCTCTTCATCCACCGCCCATGTGCCTCATGGCGAAAGGTAACACCAAGGTATGTGATGACTCTAGCGATGATGAGCTTTCCCCCGATGATTTAACTTCTTTGATAAATGAATATCATGCTATCATTAAGAGGGAAAAGAGTAAGGTTAAAGTGCTTGAAGAAACTCGTGCTAAACTTGAGAGTGCTAACCTTGATTTGCTTGACAAGTATGAAAGCATACATAAAGAGCATGACACGCTCAAATCCCATGTCAAGCAAATTGAGGAAGAAAAGGCTAAAATCAACATAGATAATCATGAACTTGACCTATCACACCAAACACTCTTGGAAGAGCACAACAAGTTAATACAAGAACATCAAACACTTAACCTTGCTCATGACATGCTTGATCAAGAGTTGAAAAATATGAAGAAGCAAACTCTTAATGATAAGATATCCATTACTTCTCATGCCACTAATGCTTTGCACAAGTCTTTGCCTTTGAGATCTAATGCTAGGGAGAAGGACTTGTTGGAAGAAATTGAGAGTCTCCGCACTAGTGTGGCTAGACTTTCAAAAGGAGAAGTCAAGCACAAGGAAATCCTCTTCCAACAAGCAAAGGCCTTCAACAAGAGAGGACTTGGATCCTTCCCGGTGCTTAACAAAGGAAAGGTGCCCTCACCGGAGCTAAAAACAAGCTTCATCAAGGAAGTTTGTTCTTATTGCCAACATTGTGAGGTCACCGGTCACCACACAAGGGAGTGTCCTCTTCCTAACCGACCTTCTCCTAAATTGCCTACTAACTATAAATCTACTTTAAATGATCATTATTATCTCTTGAGTAAAGTACATGGCAAGGATGAAGGCAAGGTTCATTGGCAAAGACATGAAGGGCATGAAGGGGAAGCTCCCCAAGCAACTTTGTGTCCCAAAAACACTTGTATCACACATACAAGGACCTAAGTTGGCTTGGGTGCCTAAAGTCAAAAATTGAATTCATGTGTGTAGGTGAACTACAAAGCCGGAGGAAAGCATTGGGTACTCGATAGCGGGTGCACTCAACATATGACCGGCAATGATGGTATGTTCACCACCATAGAAAACCCCGACAATAATGAACAAGTCACCTTTGGTGATAACTCTAAGGGAAAGGTAATTGGGTTAGGTAAAATTGCTATTTCAAATGATTTGTCCATTTCTAATGTCTTGTACATTAAGTCACTTAGCTTTAATTTACTTTCTATTGCACAACTATGTGACCTTGGACTAACGTGCACATTTAGCAAAAATGATGTTGTTGTGAGTAGTGAAACAAGCCAAGACATAGTCTTCAAAGGATTCTGGCATGGACATCTCTACCTAGTGGACTTCGCCAACAAGAATGCTAGCTTGACCACTTGTCTTTTCAATAAGACAAGCTTGGGATGGCTATGGCACCGACGCATAGCGCACATTGGAATGAGCAAACTCAAGAAGTCATTCAAGCTTGGGATGGTGACCGGCGTGAAGGATGTCACATTTGAGAAGAACAAGCTTTGTAGCGCTTGTCAAGCCGGGAAGCAAGTTGCTTCACACCACCCAATGAAGAAAATGGTGTCAACCTCCAAGCCACTTGAACTACTCCACATGGACCTCTTTGGACCGTCCACATATCAAAGCCTTGGCGGTAACCTCTATTGTCTCATTATTGTTGATGACTATTCTCGCTATGCTTGGACTCTATTTCTAGGTGACAAGAGTGAAACTCCGAAAGTGTTCAAGACCTTCGCCAACCGCGCTCAAAGGGAATTTCAACTTCCCATCATCAAGGTCTAGAGCGACAACGGCACCGAATTCAAGAACTACAACATTGGGGAGTGGTGTGACCATGAAGGAGTAAAACATGAGTTTTCGGCCACATACACCCCTCAACAAAACAGTGTCGTTGAAAGGAAGAACAATACACCCATCACTCTTGCAAGAGCAATGCTTGATGACTACGGCACGTCGGAGAAGTTTTGGGCCGAAGCGATCAACACGGCGTGCCATGCCGCAAATAGGGTCTATCTCCATCGACTACTTCAAAAGACCCTGTACGAGCTTCTCATTGGAAGAAAGCCCAACATCTCCTACTTTCGAGTCTTTGGATGCAAGTGCTACATCCACCGCAAGAAAAGGCTCGGTAAGTTTGAAAGAAGATGTGATGTTGGTATATTTCTTGGTTATGCATCAAACTCAAAAACATATCGAGTATTCAACCAAACCTCTGTTTTAGTTGAAGAAAGTTGTGATGTTGAGTTTGATGAATCTAATGGCGCCCAAGAGGAGAGTTTTGGTCATGATGAAATAGATGATGAGCCTCTACGAGAAGCCATGAAGAACATGACCATTGGAGACATCAAGCCGGAAGTTGAGGAAAGCCATGATCAAGGGGGAGCTTCAAGTTCCAACAACAACTCTATGGCGCCTCAAGTTGACGAAGAAGAGAAGGATGATCCATTGCCGACTCAAGACTCACAAGCACAACAACATCAAGAAGAAGAAGAAGAAGTCCATGATCAAGTCCAACCACAAGAGGAGCAACACGCATCACCTTCGCCAAGTGCTTCACAACCGCTTATGAGGCATGGACGCATCTCCAAGGCGCATCCAATGGATCAAATCATTGGAAGTCCGTAAAGGGGTGTAAGTACACGTTCTCGCCACGTTGCTTCGTTTTGTGAGCACTACTCTTTTGTTTCGTGTGTAGAACCCACTCACATTGAGGAAGCGCTCCAAGACCCAAATTGGGTAATGTCCATGCAAGAAGAACTCAACAACTTCATCTGCAATGATGTTTGGGTGTTGGAGGAGCGACCCAAGGACAAGAACGTCATCAGAACAAAGTGGGTGTACCGCAACAAACAAGACGAGAATGGCGTTGTGGTCCGCAACAAGGCAAGACTTGTGGCCAAAGGGTTCTCACAAGTTAAAGGACTAGATTTTGGGGAGACATTTGCCCCTATCGCCCGGCTAGAAGCCATCCGTATACTTCTTGCCTTTGCATCACATCATAGTATTAGACTTTATGAAATGGATGTGAAAAGTGCCTTTCTTAATGGTTACATTAACGAGCTTGTTTATGTTGAACAACCTCCCGGGTTTGAAGATCCGAGGAATCCTAACTATGTGTATAGGTTGCATAAGGCGCTCTACGGGCTCAAGCAAGCACCTAGGGCGTGGTACGAACGACTACGGGATTTCCTCATCATGCAAGGATTCAAGATCGGGAGGGTGGACACCACAGTCTTCACCAAGGACATTAACGGAGATTTGTTCATTTGTCAAATTTATGTTGATGATATTATTTTTGGTTCAACTAACCAAGATTTTAGCCATGAGTTTGGAAAAATGATGTCTAGGGAATTCGAGACAATGATTGGAGAGCTCAACTTCTTCCTTGGATTTCAAATCAAGCAACTTCAAGAGGGGACCTTCGTCTATCAAGAGAAGTACACCAAGGACCTCTTGAAGAAATTTGAGATGGGAGATTGTAGCTCAAGAAGCACGCCAATGGCAACAAATTGTCATCTCGACGCGGATAAGGACGGTAAACCTATTGATCAATCTAATTACCGTTCTATGATTGGTTCATTGCTTTACCTTACCGCATATAGGCCCGATATCATGTTTAGTGTATGCTTGTGTGCTCACTTTCAAGCGGCACCTAAAGAATCGCATAGGAAGGCGGTCTTTAGGATACTTAGGTATCTTAAGCATACCCCTAGTGTTGGCTTGTGGTACCTTAAAGGTGCAAAATTCCACCATGTGGGATACTCGGATTCGGACTTTGCCGGATGCCGCGTGGATCGCAAGAGTACCTCCGGTGGGTGCCACTTGCTTGGGCGTTCCCTAGTTTCTTGGTCAAGCAAGAAGCAAAATTCCGTCGCCTTGTCCACGGCGGAAGCGGAATACATTGCGACCGCTGCATGTTGTGCCCAAATTCTTTATATGAAGCAAACCCTTTTGGACTTTGGTATTAAACTTGGTTGTGTGCCTCTCCTTTGTTACAATGAAAGTGCAGTTAAGATAGCTAAAAACCCCGTTCAACACTCCTGCACTAAGCACATCGATATTCGCCATCATTTCTTAAGGGACCATGAAGCTAAGGGAGACATCTCATTGCGAGGTGTTAGGTCCGAAGAACAATTGGCGGATATCTTCACTAAACCACTTGATGAGAAAACTTTTTCTAGGCTAAGAAGTGAATTAAATGTGCTATATGCAATGAACATATCATATAGGTCTTGCCTAACTCTCAAAGGATAGGGGTGAGCAAGGGTTAGCTTGGGATGGTGGTTCTTTTGGGTTTTCCCAAGGCTTGGAGAGTAGCTCTCCCTGAAGAAGCTTTTGAAAGGTTCAAACTTGGCAAGATAGATTTATTTTATGCCTTGAATGATGCCTGCCATATAGATTTAAAATTTCTTCCATTATAAAATGTTTGGCATTGCGTACGGTAGATTGTCACAAAGGGGAACCCACCTCATGAGAAAGAGACTTGTTTGAAATGCAATACCTCAACTCATATAAGGTGGAAAGAACAAAATGTTAGGTGCGTTAATGCCTAGAGGAACATGCCTTAAAGAGATAGAAGTCTTCATACTCTACCTCACAAAGCATGGGCCTTACATTTTATTTGGATTTTTCCTCCTATTTTTTCTCGATGTTCTATTTGCTTTAAGGCCTAGCCAAGCTATTGGTATATTAGTATTTTTGAGGGGTAAGGGGTTGCCCAAAAGGTCCTAAGACATGTGTTTCTCTTTGCTTGGTTGTTTGGTCAAAGGACATATATGGGATGTTTTTGTTCTGCAGTCATCGGATTATCTGATGCCTAGGTCAATCCCTCATCGGATCAACAGGTGTTCAATCTCCAAGGGCCAGTTCAATTAGAATCTCAAATGATCCGACGCATTCATTCTGAAAAACATCGGTCCATCCGGTGTTCACAATTCTGGAACTATGGTCAAATCCACCGATGCTACCTCATCCATCGTCGGACCATCCCGTGTCAACATTCCTCTTTTGAACACCCTTACTGTGCCATTCGACCGATGATCCAAACCCTAAACGTTGGTCCATCTGATGTCAACAGCAACTTTTTGAATATCCTTACTGTGGCGTTCGACCGATGTATATCCCATCTAACATCGGTCCATCCGGTGTTAAAAATACAGCTAGGGTTTGGGACCCACTATTTAAATCGGCCATACGCCTCCTTCTTCCCTCTTCCGATCCCGACGCCGCCGCCGCCTTCCTCTCGCTGCGCCACCTCCACCGCCGCCAGACGCCGCCGCCGCCCACAGGCCGCCGCCGTCGTCTCTGGCCGCCGCCATCACCACAGCGCCGCCGCTCACCGCGCCGCCGCCTCCATCCACGCGCCGCACACCAGCGCTGCCGCCTCCATCCACGCGCCGCACACCAGCGCCGCCGCCACTCGCCGCCGCTCGCCTCCACCAAGCTGTCACCGCCGCTTCACCTAGCGACCGCCGCGCCTCCACCCAAGCGACGCCGCCATCTCCGGTCACCACCCCGTCGCTAGGGTTTCCCGGGCCGTTGATCTCCATGTCCCGTCATCGACTCCATTCAATCGAGCGATCGCAATGGCTCGCGACAAGAAGAACAAGGGGAAGGCTATCGCGGAGCCGGCCGCGAAGAAGCAAAAGTTGTCAAAGGAGGAGAAGAAGGCCTTGATGGCCGCTCGCGCCGCGGAGGAGTGTGAGCATGGCCGAGGAGGGTCGCTAAGGATACGTGAGGCTCGTCCGAGGAAGCCTCCGGTGATTGACGACTCCGAGGCCGAAGAGGAGCGGGTTGAGCCTCTCGTCCATCGGCGCTCAGCCCGGACCTGTGGGGGTCACACCGAGGCAGCACCACGTCCGAGACCGACGGCTGCCAACCGTCGTGAGGACAGGGAGGCCCAACGAGCGATGTACGAGATGGACACCACTGTCCATGTCGCTGAAGGAGTCCGGTTGACCGACTATCGGAAGATGAAGGACAAGCAGCTTCGCAAGCTCAGATGGAATGTGCTGCTTGAGGAGTGGTACCCGCAGCCTCGAGAGGCTCTGGTGGATAGTCGCTTCTGGACTGTCACCCAGGCGTCTCTCTACGAGACCTACAGGCGTCGAGGGCACAAGCTGTTTCAACATAACTATGTGGATTGGGGACAGCTAGCTTTGGCAACAGAGACAGAGATCCGTCCTTATTTTGAGAGGTACCGAGGTTTGGTGCAGCTGATGGCATATAAGCGGAGTGCCTATGTGGAAGATTGGGTCCGCGTCTTCTACGCCACCCTCTATGTCTCTGAGGGCAGAAGATCAATTGACTTCATGTTTATGGGTCAGCACTACCACTTGACGAGGCAGACGCTGGGACAGTTGCTTGGAGTGGACTTGCACGACACCTGCGTGCATGAGAGGGTCTAGGGTCAGGTAGATCCACCGAGGAGGCCGCTCACTAGAGGAGTGGCACCACCGCTGGAGGAGATCCGTTCTTTGTTCCGTCCTACTTTCTCTCCTAACCAGCCGAGAGTACCTGCCTTGTTGACTCCAGCTGCGCGCACAGTGCACCTCGCCTTGCGCCGCACGCTCCTACCGAGGTCTGGCTACTTAGAGGGGTTCACCAGCTTACAACAGACTCTCCTGTTCTACATCATGAACGGGATGGAGTTCGACATTATGGACGTCCTCATATGCGAGATGGAGGATGTGATCACAGATGGAGTGGGGATGATGAGGCAGCTCGTATACGGGCACTGGATCAGCTACCTGCTTACTATGATGGCTCCCGAGGGGTCCGCCGTGCACGACCGTCTCTCTGACGAGAGTGTGACACAGTTCGGTCACTACCGTGCCCCAGCTCCTGGAGACCGCAGCCTTGGCCGTCCAGTCGAGCGTCAGGTCAGGGCTCGGCTTTCTGAGGAGGACTGGTCTGACTTAGAGAAGGAGGATGAGAGACTTGCCGAGGCTGAGGCACAGGGGGAGGACTTGCAGCATATCTTGTCTGAGAGCGACACCGACGACAGTTTCGAGGAGTACTTCCCTCCTCCGCCCTCACCCAGGCAGCACGACGCGGAGGCTGGAGGCTCTACAGTGCCACCACCTACTCCACCTCCCGTCATTGAGGCGCAGGTCACACATCCGTCAGAGCTGACGTAGCTTCTCCAGCAGATAGTTGAGCAGCAGCGTCTGGACAGGCTGGCAGCCGAGCAGGCCCGAGCGGAGCAGGCTGCCCGTCTCCTTGAGCTCCAGCAGCAGCAGCAGGAGATGCAGCGTCAGATCGCCCGTGAGAGGCGTGAAGACACTGATAGGCTGACGGGGCTCATCGACCAGATGCACCAGCGCACCCTCGACCACCAGCAGCAGACGCAACAGGCGATGATGGGCATCCTGGGGTTGATCACCAACCTCTACACCCAGACTGGGATTGCCCTCCCGTCGCAGCTGCCAGGAGTCGCTCCACCACCTCCAGTCTTGGCTCCAGCTGCCGCTCCAGTGGCCCCAGTACCTTCTACGCCGATTCCCTCCTTCAGCATGTCTCCTCTTCTGGCTCCTGGTGCTCCGCTTCACTCCCCGCTACCGGCCACGACTCTGTTCCAGCAGTCGCTGGCTCCGTCGTCAGTGCCCCTGCTCCAGCAGCTCCTCCACAGTAGGCACCGACGGTGGCTCCTACGGCTCTGGCAGCTCCCTCCACCGCTACTCCAGCCAGCAGCTCCGACGACAAAGACAGTGACCAGTTTGTCATCGCGCCCAGCACTCAGGGTCCTTAGGCGCTCGGATCCCTTTTTGGTGTCTTGATGCAAAAGGGGGAGAAGAGTTAGAGGAGTCAGGGGGAGCGTCTTAGTGAGCATCTTAGTGTCAGGGGGAGTCTCTTTTATCATTTATCGTTTATCATTCTTGTAATTTGGTGTGTTTGCTACTCATTTGCTATTTATTGAGCTCTAATGAACTTATTTCCATGAGTTGTTAATCAATTGGGCTCATTTGGTGTTTATCTATGTTTATGATCTCTTTTTATTCACACTTGAGTTATTAATTGTTGCTTAAGTTTCAAGTGTGACATCCTGTATTCATTGCATATTCTTTTAAGTTTCATTTTATCAAATTCATTACTATTGCGCTTTAATTATCGTGTTGTCATCAGTCAGCAAAAAGGGGGAGATTGAAAGCATCTAGGCCCCCCATGAAGTACGGTTTCGGTGATTAATGACAACCATTGAACTTTACTAATGAATTTGTGAATGCAAGGTCCCCATAATCACTCAATAAAATGAAATGAAGATGTCATTGGAGACCCATATACATTCAACTTTTGAGATCAAATCAATGAGATAAAGACAAGAAGTGAAAGCTCTTATGTTTAAGTCACTCAACCATAAGTTGACAACATACAATGCTTGAAGATCATCAGAGAAGCTTATGGAACAAATGTCTAAGAGGTCATCTGAGCAAGACACAAAAGATTCACTCAAAACAACTCGAGGCAACCAAAATCAACTCACTGGATCAACCGATGATTTCAGAAATGTACACATCGGTCGAGTTGGTTCAACTGAAGAAGAAGACCTCAGACAAATGTACTCACCGGATCATCCGATGTGAATGGCTCAGTGACATCGGTCCATCAGTACAGTTTGCAATACCATTGGACCAAGTGAAGCACCAGATCTTCCGATGTGCAGACTTACACACATCGGTCGATCACTCCAGTAAGCATCAAGATTAAGCAAATTCTGGAGGAAGAGCCACCGGATCATCCGATGAGAAGACAGGGGCAACATCGGTCTAACAACGGTCATATCTGACACAATGACGTCAGCCAAAGTAATTAGACTGATGATAACTAAAGGGGAGACATCGGATCATCCGGTGTTCATCGTAAAGTTCTGTCAGCCTACTTTTCCAATGGCTATTTTGGGGAGGCTGGCTATAAATACCCCCTAACCCTGTCATTTCGTCAATTCTTGATCACCAGAAGCTACCAACACATCCGAAAGTGTTCAAGGCCAAGAGCAATCACTTCCACACCATTTCGATCGTCTCTACACCAAGGTTTAGGCTAGAACTAGCTAGAGAGAGAGCTTGTGTGCCACCATTCTGTGTGAGTGGACTCTCTAGGGTAGTGTGAGAGCCTCAAGGGAGTGCCCTTGGTGTTGTAATCGTGAAGAGACTTCCGAAGCTTGCCAAGGCGTGTGTGGAAGCCCGAAAGGTCGAAGTTGTACAAGTCTTGAGCTCCACCTTGCCAAGGAGGCGAACGGAGAGGAATAGTGAAGACCCCTCGTCTCGGAGACTTGGGTGTGGCAAAACCCTTTGGTGGGTGCCACAACGTGGATGTAGGAAGATCTTAACGATCTTGCCGAACCACGGGATAAATCCTTGTCTCCTCGGGAGTTTGCATCCCTCTCCTTCCTTTACTTTTATGCATTTTATATTCCGCAAAGTTTCTATCTACTAGAATGCATAGATAGTCGCGTAGGGAATTGGGTTTTAGAAATTAAGTTTCAATTGCTTAGAATTTTTCGAAGAAAGCCCAATTCACCCCCCCCCCCTCTTGGGCATTCGGTCCTTACACATGGTTTTAGTCATACACAATGTCTTCTAAGTTCACATCTAAGTGCAATGAAAAGCCATCTCAAAAGAAGAAGTGTCATGCATGCATATTCTCTTGATCTTTTCTCATTTTTATTTGATCATAAAAGCTCAACATGTGGATAGTTAATTGATTAATTTTTCATTATTAAAAGCACTTGTGAGCATGCAACAAGTTCAAAACAGCAAGAAAGTGCGATCATGACCAGATTTACTGTAAGTAAATATTGCAATTACTAGTCATGCCAAAATATACAAAATTTATAACACAAGTAATGTAGTAAGAACTTTCAGCATGTAAAAGGAATAACAAAGTCATATATGTATGAAATTCAGATCCCAAATTTGAAAGCTCCCCCTCAATTTAATCCATGTGGATGCATAACCCCTATTTCACTACGAATAAAACAAAAACAAGTGAAATCCAAAGGTTTTGTAAAAATGTCATCCTATTGTTGTTCGGTATCTATAGGGTGAAGCACAAAGTTTTCCTTTTTGAACATTATCACAGAGAAAGTGATACCTAATGTCAATGTGCTTTGTTCTCGAATGTTGCACGGGGTTTTCAGCAATGCAAATGGCACTAGTGTTATCACAAAACAGTGGAACATAATATAGATTTACCCCATAGTCCTTATGTGTTTGAACATACCAAATAATTTGTTATCAAGCGCTAGCAGCAGCTACATATTCAGATTCGGCTGTGGATTGTGCAACTGAGTTTTGTTTTCTAGAGGACCAAGCAACAAGTGAATTACCAAGAAAATGACAAGCACCCAAAGTACTTTTCCTATCAATCCTACAACCCCCAAAATCAGCGTCCGAATAGGCTTTCAAAGTAATGGTTGAGGAAGAAGGAAGAAAAATGTCAAATTATTGAGTTCCATGTAAGTACCTAAGAATTCTTTTGACGGCTTGACAATGTGAAGCATGTGGGGAAGCTTGAAACCGTGCACAAAGACATACACTGAATTGTATGTACGGTCTTGATGCCATGAGGTACAAAAGTGATCCGATCAAGATTCTATATTCTTTTTGTTCCACGGTTTTACCATCTTCATCAAGTTCAAGTGTCATTGTTGTACCCATTAGTGTTCGAAGAGGTTTGCTTTTGTCCATGTTGAAGCGCTTAAAAAGGTCTCTTGCTTACTTCATTTGATGCACAAAGGTACCTTCCTTGGTTTGCTTGATTTGCAGCCACAAAAAAGTACGTGAGTTCTCCCATCATACTCATCTCAAATTCTGAACTCATCATTGCTGGACCGTGTGACTCATTCGTACAAGCTCCCAATGATAAGTTGTCGAGGATGACTTTTGAGGATTCGGAGGGGAGTAGATACTTCACAAGCTCCTTGTTCTTCATGTTCATCACTGATCGAAGAACTTGCGGCTTGAGGACGATCTGTACCAGCTGCAGTAGTTGTTGGTGCTGGTTGTGGTGCAAAATCAGCAGCGTGATCAACGTCATTTGCTTCTGAATTTTCGGGCAGCAGCACCACTTCTTCGTCTTCTTCGATGAAAATACTAACACCCTGAGGATATGGATTCATACCTGCAATATTGGAGCTAGTACCTGGGCTAGCTTCATCAAAAGAAACCTCACAAGTCTCCACAATTTTGTTAGTATCAATTAAAAGTAGACGGTAGCCTCTAGTATGAGATGGATAACCAAGAAACAAGCCATCAACGGATCTAGGTTCAAATTTATCAAGATTACCATGTTTCTTAACAAAGCATTTGCAGCCAAAGACTCCAAAGTATGTGACACTAGGCCTATGTCCAAACCGGAGTTCATATGGTGTTTTTCCTAGCTTAGCACGCAAGAAAACACGATTTGAGACATAACAAGCAGTTGCAATTGTATCTGCCCAAAATTTTCTAGGAGTTTGATATTCATCAAGCATAGTCCTAGCCATCGCAACTAAGGTTGTGTTATTTCTCTCTACAGTACCGTTTTGTTGAGGTACATAAGGTAATGAAAATTGGTGATCTATTCAACTTTCATCACAAAAGTGATCAAACGATTGATCTTTAAATTAGGTTTCATTATCACTTCTCATTGATTTTAAAGATCCCGGGTGGTCAATTGATAATCTAAGAAATAAATTTCTAAAGTGACCAAATGCTTAATTCTTATATGTCATAAAGTAAAGCCAAGAGTATCTAGGAAAAACATCAACAATCATAAGAACATACCATTTACCTCCGAAGGATTGAAGACGTGAAGGTCCTACAGTGTCAAGGTGCAAAAGTTAACCCAGTTAAATTGTCATGGTCATTGTGAGAGGAGCATGTGAACCTGCAATGATCTTAGCATGTCTACAAGAAGAGCACACAATTTCTTTGTCCTCTTTAAGTTTAGGCAGTCCACGTATGCGATCAAGAGCACTAACACACGCTAGATGATCAAAGCCTACGTGACCAAGTCTACGATGCCAATAAAAAAAGTCCTTTGAATCATTATAAACTAGACACCTATAATTAGAGGATGACATATTAAAATTAGCTTTAAAAACTCTTCCAAACCGAGACATATTAAAAATAAGCTCACTGTTTGAATCTATAACCTTGTAGCCATTTTTAGTAATAGCAAGTTGTTTTTCAAATTTCTAACAAGTGCCACATCCTTCAAAAGGTATTGATTATTTACTCTAACCGAACCTTTAGCAATTAAAGGAGTTGAAGAATTATCGGCAAAAGTAACATTCTCTACACGTGACACAAAAGATAGGGGGGAGAACCAATCTTTGTTACCAGTCATGTGGCGTGAGCAACCGGAATCCACAATCCAAGTGTTCTCCTTTTTCAAATGTATAACCTACATAGAAGCACAATACGTCGATGACTCAATACTGGGGTTAGTCAAAAGGCATTTAGGAATCTAGTACTGAGTCACACGATGTGCAGCTGGAAAAACACGAGAAAACTGAGACAGAACAGCAGGTTTGTGAGCCAAAGTTTGAGGAGTTTTGTACCAAACTACTGACATACGAGATGTTACATGTGTAGCACGAAAAAATTATGTTTGGGAGCAAACTTTGCATGTTTTTGACTCATAATAGCATGTTGCATGTTATTGGTATCTGGTTTAGCATTTGCAACAAATGTTGTATGAGAGTTATGAGATCTAGCTTGCATTATTTCCTTTTTATGTTTTTTAGCTAGTCCATAACAAAAATTTATGACATGACCATCTCTACCACAATGAGTACAATGCAATTTAACTTTGTGTTCATGTCTATATGAGCAAGTAACATGTTTATTAGTAGTTGAATGAGACAGCAATCTTGCAGATTTGAAAACCACTTCTTTTTGTTTAGAAACTGTTTTAATCAAACCACTTCCTAATGACTTTACAATTTCATATGAATGTGCCTTAGCATGAGCATGGGAATCAAAACCAAAACATGTTTTATCATTAGAGGATTTAGATGAATTCAGTAGCAAGTTTAGATTTTTGTTCCCAATACAAAAATGCTCTAGTGTCCTATTCATGTCATCGAGTTTCTTAGACAATTCTAGGCAATTTACACATGGTGTTTTTCCTTTTAGTTTGCAATTGGAACAATATTTAACTTCATGAGCACGTAAAGCATTGTTCAAAACAGAAATTTCATCCACAGCATCATGTAGTTTCTTATCAAGATCATCACAAGTAGAACAATACAAATCAATTGTAGAACAACTAGCATCTTTCAAGTTTTTTTATCATTAAGTGCAGCAAGCTCTCTGTTCATTTCAATTTCTAACTCAAGTTTATCAAGTGTAGAGGTGAGCGCACTTCTTAGAGAGGACAATTGTTCATATATTAAATCACATTAGGAACAAGAATCACCACTAGGAATCTAAGATTTCAAACTAGTAATTTAATATTCTAGTGACTCAATTTTAACAACATTGTCTTTAAGCTTTTTGTCCTTTTTCTTAACTATAATAGTAGCACAAGATATAGCATCACACATGATGAGTAGGTTAAGGCCCGATCTTCCGAAAGGTATGTCGATTGGGGTGGAGAACTCGATGTTGATGATCCGCGGCACTCGAGCGGTTCGAGTACCCCTGCAATCACTACAACACAGCTCCGTTGGTTATCAACCGTGCTGCACACGCTTGACCTCGCCAAGAAGGCTAATCCCTGCAAGTGTAATCGAGAACACGAGCAAGAACATAGAAGACACGATCGGAAATCGCGAAATTGGGGTCTCACAAACCGTAGAACGGCGATTTTATTAATCTAAGCAAAACCCACCGAATATGACTGGCGGCTGCAGTATTTATAGGTTAGGGTTCGACCAAAACACGATTAGACACGTCCCTAATGGACTCTTACGGGATACAAGGCCCAAAGGCCCGATTCGGTGGCGCAGCACCGGACAGAAATCTGGACTCGACTTGTTTCAACGATTCCCAATGACTCCGGAGGAATTTTGAGGTGGGACCAGAACCATTGGAAAGTTTATCTTCTCCTCTTTCCTTTCATATGTAGAACGTCGAAAATAGAGTCTGTATGCCTCCTGGGCGTCTGTTTTAAGGTGGACTGCTCCTGGACTCCGAGTTGAACTCGAGTCCGAGTTGTAGACTGTTTCCATCTACTTGTGGACGTCCCAGGTGGTTCTCCACACTCCCAAGGCCTCCTTCCTTCACTTGTTGATCTTCTCCATTATTCCTAATAACAATTAAATCATCACATAGCAATCTATTCTCAATCTCACATGCAAAAGAACTTAAGAACGAATTCACCTGCTGATTTAATAACCGTGCCCGTGCTCTTGTGATTGGTCCTTGCAGTTCAATGCGCGTCTCCGCTGTTGTGATGTCCTCATCATACTCCCCCTCTTGAATTGGAGTCGTCCTCGACTCAAGTTCATCTTCTTCTCCCATGTACGGTCGCAAATCTGAAATATTAAATGTAAGACTAACCCCAAAATCGGGAGGCAATTCAAGCTTATATGCATTATCATTAATCTTTTCAACGATCTTAAAAGGACCAGCAGCTCGTGGCATAAGTTTAGATTTTCTCAAGTCGGGAAATCGCTCTTTTCTCAAATGTAACCACACCAAATCGCCCGGTTCAAGTTTTACTTCTTTTCTACCTTTACTACCTGCAATCCTATACTTCTCATTCATCATTTCAATATTTTTCTTTGCAGTTTCATGCATCTTAAGAATGAATTCAGATTGTTGTGTAGCATCCAAATTTATAGTTTCAGAAGGAGGCAAAGGTAGTAAATCAATAGGAGCACGTGGATTGAAACCATACACTACCTGGAATGGACTTACCTTTGTCGTGGAGTGAACGGATCTGTTGTAAGCAAATTCTATATGTGGTAAACACTCCTACCACAACTTCAAATTTGTTTTCAAGACAACCCGTAACATAGTGGATAAAGTACGATTAACTACCTCGGTCTGTCCATCTGTTTGTGGGTGACATGTAGTTGAAAACAGCAACTTGGTTCCCAATTTATACCACAAAGTTCTCCAAAAATGACTTAAAAATTTTGCATCACGATCAGAAACAATGGTATTTGGCACACCATGTAAACGAACAATTTCCATCATAAATTAATCAACAATATGTGAGGCATTATCATTCTTATGACAAGGTATAAAGTGTGCCATTTTGGAAAAACGATCAACAACTACAAAAATACTATCCCTCCCCCTCTTAGTCATAGGCAATCCCAAAACAAAGTCCATAGAAATATCCTCCCAAGGTACACTAGGAACAGGAAGAGGCATATAAAGACCATGTGGGTTAGGGCGAGACTTAGCTTTGTTGCAAGTAGTGCATCGTGACACGTAGCGCTCGACATCACGCCTCATCTTTGGCCAAAAGAAGTGTGTGGACAGCACGTCTTCAGTTTTCTTCACTCCAAAATGTCCCATCAAACCTCCTCCATGTGCTTCCTGCAAAAGCAATAGACGAACGGAGCTAGCTGGAACGCATAGCTTGTTAGCACGATAGAGGAGACCCTCTCGCAGCACATATTTATTCCAAGTTCTTCCTTCTCTACAATTTTCAAAAGCATCTTTGAAGTCAAAATCAGTAGGATATAATGCTTTAATTGTTTCCAAACCAAAGATTTTATGATCAAGTTGGGACAACATGGTATAACGCCTAGATAATGCATCGGCAATGATATTTTCCTTCCCTTTCTTATGCTTAATGATGTATGGAAACGACTCTATGAACTCAATCCATTTAGCATGTCGTTTATTCAGATTGGTTTGACACTTAAGATACTTCAATGATTCATGATCGGAATGTATGACAAACTCCTTAGACCAAAGATAATGTTGCCTAGTTTGTAATACACGGACTAAGGCATACAATTCCTTATCATAAGTGGAATAATTCAGAGAAGGACCATGAAGTTTTTCACTAAAGAAAGCAACGGGTTTACCTCCTTGTATGAGAACGCCTCCAATACCAATGCCGCTTGCATCGCATTCTAGCTCAAAGGTCTTGTCAAAATCAGGAAGTTGTAGTAATGGTGCTTGTGTATGCTTCGATTTGAGAGCATCAAAAGCTTGTTGCTGCTGTTCGCCCCATCGAAATGGAACTCCCTTCTTCGTTAGCTCATGTAGAGGTGCTGCAATGGTGCTGAAATCCCGCACAAAGCGCCGATAAAATCCTGCAAGACCAAGAAAACTACGAACCTGTGTGACGGTAGTTGGGGCTGGCCAGCTGGTGATTGCTTCAAATTTTGCCTCATCCATCTCAATTCCCTCGAGGAAACGACATAGCCAAGAAACGAGACTCGATTGGTGCAAAAAACTCACTTTTCGAGGTTACCAAACAAACGTGCATCTCTCAAAACAGTAAAAACAGCACGTAAATGATCAAGATGTTCATCATATGACTTGCTGCAAATGAGGATATCATCGAAGTAAACCACCACAAATTGTCCAATGAAAGCACGTAAAACCTCGTTCATTAATCGCATAAAGGTGCTGGGTGCATTAGTTAAACCAAAAGGCATGACTAACCACTCATAAAGTTCAAACTTGGTTTTAAATGCAGTTTTCCATTCATCTCCTAATGCCATTCTAATTTGGTGGTAACCACTACGCAAGTCAATTTTTGTGAAGATGATAGCACCACTCAATTCATCAAGCATGTCATCTAATCGAGGAATAGGATAACGATATC
Source organism: Tuctoria greenei (assembly GCA_036927565.1). NCBI lineage: Eukaryota > Viridiplantae > Streptophyta > Magnoliopsida > Poales > Poaceae > Tuctoria > Tuctoria greenei. Next base: position 61,502,355 of record JAYESD010000012.1, on the reverse strand, counting down.
GAATGGTGATGTTATTAATCGCTCGACAATCAACACACATGCGCCAACTACCTCTTTCTTAGGAACCAAAAGAACAGGAACGGAACAAGGGCTAAGGCTTTCACGAATGTACCCGCGGTCCAAAAGATCTTGGACTTGTCGCTGAATTTCCTTAGTTTCTTGTGGATTTGCCCTGTATGCTGCACGATTTGGCAAACTTGCTCCTGGAATCAAATCGATCTTGTGTTCAATGCCTCTCATCGGTGGTAAACCAGGGGGTATCTCGGAGGGAAACACATCCTCAAACTCCTGCAAAAGGTTAGCAACAGCAGGGGGCAATGCAACAGACAATTCATGAAGTGAAAACATGGCTTTTTTGCAAACTAAAGCATAGCACATCCCCTTAGCATCGAATAAATCAGCAAGTTCAGATTTAGTTGCGAGCAACGATGGTGATTTTAACTTAATAACTTGCTGTTTTTCAGATTCTAATTTAGTTGCTTTGCCCTCACGAATTTTACTCTTCTCAAAATGCACAATTTCAGCAGGAGTCATGGGGAGCAAAGTGATTTTCTTTCCCTTATGCATGAGAGTATATTTATTGGTTCTACCATGATGAATAGCATCTGTATCAAATTCCCAAGGACGACCCAATAAAAGAGAACAAGCATCCATAGGAACAACATCAAAATCAGCAAAATCATGGTATGAAGCAATTGAAAAATGGATCCTCGCTGTTTGTGTTACCCGAACCTTACCGCTGTTGTTGAACCATTGAATGTGGTACGGATGAGGGTGTGCTCTTGTTGTCAAACCGAGTTTCTTGACGACGTCCGTGTTTACCAAGTTATTGCAGCTACCTCCATCAATTATAGTGTGTACACGGCAGTCCTTGACGACGAGAAACATGTGGAAGAGGTTGAGTCGTTGTAGCTTGTCGTCGGTCTCCACTTTGGAGCTCAAGGCACGCTGCACAATGATGCTCCTATAGTTCTCCGTCGCCGCTGTACCAAGTACCTCTTCTTCGGTGTGTTCGTCATTTGGATCTGTAAAGTCAGTAGCAAGAGAATATTCATCTTCAACATCCGAAGTACTATCATACCCGCCATCGTCGCGTGCTATGTATGCTCGTTTGCTCGGGCAATCTCTCATCATATGACCAAGTCCCTAGCAGCGGTGACACTTATTGTCGGAAGTACGACCCGTAGAAGGAGTGGACGACGAAGGCTTGAATGGTGTCGCCTTGCTGCCTTCCGGCACGCGAGAAGGTGGAGCAGCAGGTATAGTTCGTTGGCCGCCATTGGGTGGTGTAGTCGCTGCACGGGGGGCCGAAGATGGTGCTGTTTTGGATGGTGTAGTTGCTGCATGCGGCGTGAAGTTGCTCCTCGTGCATTGTTGCTGTTGTTGTCGGCCCTGCAATTCTTTTTCTGCCAACATAGCAAGCTAAAACAATCTGTTAACAGTATCATATTCTTTGTAATCAACAATGTCCTGAATTTCACGCCTCAACCCCCCATAAAAACGAGCTATTTTATCATCCATGTCCCCTACTACCCCACAGCGCAGCATACCCTTTTGTAACTCTTGATAATACTCCTCTACGGACATGTTACCTTGGTCTAAACGCTGCAATTTTTTGCGAAGGTCTCACTGAAAAGATGGAGGAACAAATCAAACACGCATAGCTTCCTTTAATCTATCCCATGTTGGAGGATCAGTTCTAGTTTTAACAAGTTCATTCCACCATATGATAGCAAAGTCCTTAAACTCACTAGTGGCTTGACGAACTCTATGTTGTTCAGGAACAAGATGGGAATTAAATTTTTGCTCTACTGTCATCTCCCAATCAAGATAAGCCTCAGCATCATAAGCACCAGAAAAAGAGGGTATAGTAAATTTCACTTTAGCAAAAGGATCATCAGGAGGCGGTTATAATTGTTATGATTATTACCTCCCATACCTCGACGATAAAGTGCCAGTCTTGGCTGATTACTGTGATCTTCCAGTTCATCATAAGCATTGTCTTCTTGTCTTCCAGCGAGAGGCAACCGAGCCTCAAAAGTATTCATCCGAAGAGCAAGGTCATCCAGTTGGCGAGTCAAGTTCGCCATTGACTCCTCCGTTGCTGCGTTGTATTTGGCGAACATATCACGTAACTCAACATGTTGAACACATTCGTCATTATTTTCTTCTCCTGCCATTGTTAGTAGGAAACAAAAGACAACAAAAAAAAATGTTATCCCTATCAACTACAGTGACAATGTGGAAGGTGGAAGAAAACAATCTCTCTCGCTCAAGCGTCTTACCACGCTCTTACAAGTGTTCTTACCGACACAGCAGGTGGTGTTGTCGGTGAGATGAACCAATAAAGCGTGGGGTGATTGCAAAGGTATCTGTTATGCTCAAGAGAAAGGTGGAGCTTGGATGGCACAATATGGTGGCTAATAAGCAGAAAATCATTAACAGCTAAACAAAGTTGAATAAGTATTCAATGTAGGAAACTGTTGCTGGTCAACTGAGTGCCCTAGAGCCTAGCACAAGACAAGGAAGTATTAAGGCAAAAGAAAGACAGAATGATATAACCAAACAAACAGCACCATGTGGTATAGGCCAATTGGTTTAATATGCGTGCTCTTCACTATTTTTTTTCTTTTTTGTAATATTTTTTTGATATTTTTTCTTTACTCAGTAGCACAAATATAGGAAGCACACAAATTTGCAGCTCAATTGGATGTAATATGCGGCCTATAGAAAATCAAGAAAATTCTTTAAAATTCGTGCTGAAACTTCGGAGGCCGGATAGCCTATCTTCCGAGGGGAATCTGGGCAATCTAATTTCGCCGAACGCGGCTATGCCGCGGAAAATCAGATGCGAAATTTCACGTAGATGAATTTGAAAAAAAAATCGCCCGATTTCGAGTTCGTATGTGAAAGTTATGGCCGTTTTAAGGTAGGCTATCCGAGTTACGACTTTTTAGATGTTGATTCCAACTCGGTTTGAGAACAGAACTCGCAATCGGATACGAAAACGATCGGGAATTTGCACAGCAACTAATGGGGTGGTGTGTGATGATTCAAGGATGAATGGCACAAAGATTTGTCACCTAATCTAGGGCTGGCGATGCGGGAGTTCACGCAAGGCGGCTAGCTAGGGCAAACCGATGAACGTGGCTGATTGGTTTGTTTTTTAGGGATTATGGAATAGGTGTCGAATAGCAAGAAAACAAGGACGAAACACGATAACTAGGACCCAAAAACACAAAGCTAAACCAGCAACAAGACTCAACCACACGAATGCAAACTCAACAATGCAAACTGAAAAACGAAACTGCAGGCACTATATTCTGGGAAGCGGTAAAAACGATATAATTTTTTTGTGGCTTTTCTGTGGACTCTAGGTACGAAACAAAATCGATCTAATGGAAGGAAAGAAAACAAAGATACCTCACGGGCAACCTGGAAATCTTATACCAATTGATGAGTACGTTTAGGCCCGATCTACCGAAAAGTATGTCGATTGGGGTGGAGAACTCGACGTTGATGATCTGCAGCACTCGAGCGGTTCGAGTACCCCTGCAATCACTACGCCACGGCTCCGTTGGTTATCAACCGTGCTGCACACGCTTGACCTCGCCAAGAATGCTAATCCCTGCAAGTGCAATCGAGAACACGAGCAAGAACGTAGAAGACACGATCGGAAATCGCGAAATTGGGGTCTCACAAACCGTAGAACGGCGATTTTATTAATCTAAGCAAAACCCACCGAATATGACCGGCGGCTACAGTATTTATAGGCTAGGGTTCGACCAAAACATGATTAGACGTGTCCCTAATGGACTCTTACGGGATACAAGGCCCAAAGGCCCGATTCGGTGGCGCAGCACCGGACAGAAATCTAGACTCGAATTATTTCGACGATTCCCAATGACTCCGGAGGAATTTTGAGGTGGGACCAGAACCATTGGAAATTTTATCTTCTCCTCTTTCCGTGCATATGTAGAACGTCGAAAACGGAGTCGGTATGCCTCCTGGGCGTCTGTTTTAAGGTGGACTGCTCCTGGACTCCGAGTTGAACTCGAGTCCGAGTTGTAAACTGTTTCCATCTACTTGTGGACGTCCCAGGTGGTTCTCCACACTCCCAAGGCCTCCTTCCTTCACTTGTTGATCTTCTCTATTATTCCTAATAACAATTAAATCATCACATAGCAATCTATTCTCAAACTCACATGCAAAAGAAGTTAAGAACGAATTCACCTGCTGATTTAATAACCGTGCCCGTGCTCTTGTGATTGGTCCTTGCAGTTCAATGCGCGTCTCCGCTGTTGTGATGTCCTCACCAACACATTTCTTCACAAGTAGGACATAACTCTTTATTCTTGTTGTTGTGTTCTGCTTTCTCCATACTTGATCTTGACTTGCCCGCCATGAAGCACATGTTTCCCAAATCATCTTCATCTTCGCCACTTCTGATGTCCACATCGCTCAACCCATGTTCTTAAAGTGCACAGATAAAACTATTCACTAATTGGCATCCTATAAAACCCTTATTTTTCTTGTTGTTGTTTGCAGAGGAGTGATTTGTACTTGTTTGCTTTTCGTAATGGGAAGTAGTAAATGAAAGGTTAGGACAATCTATGTGAAAATGTACTGTCTTACATTTTGCAATGCTTTTGAGAACCTAGTAGAGATGAGTGCAAGTTCTTCATTTGGAAACTCTTCAATCTGATCAATGGTTAGAGAGGACAACAAAGCAAGTGTTCCAAGAGATGAAGATTGGTCGGAGCTAGGCATGTCACATTGAGAAACAAATGCAAAAGACATGCTGGGGGTTTTACGTGAGATTATGTCAATTTCATGAGTTTTCAATTTAGAATATAGAACATCAAAATTAAGTTTACTCATGACAGTAGATTCACGAGTAGATGTGACTTTCATCTCCCAAATTGACATGTCTAATGCACATAGTAATTGCCTAGCATTCTCACTATCTGAAAAATTAACATTGACACTAGCAAGTTGTTGAGGATTTTATTAAAGCGAGCTAATAAATAATCAGTGGACTCACATGGTTGCATCTCAAAGCACATGTATTCCTTTTTGAACATATCTTGCCTTACCTTCTTGATCGTTTTGTATCCTTCATAGTAGTCACAATGTGGTTTCCACACATTGTATGCTGATCGGAGGTGTGCAACACGGTCGAAGTCATTTTAAGTTAATCTTTGTATGATCAAGTTCTGAGCCTTGTTGTTTTTGTTGACATCTCTTAGATTTGTAGCTGTAACTTGATCTTTAGGTGGCACTTTGTAAGGCTTGTACACCTTTTCCCATATTGCAAAGCCCTGCGCCTGGATGAACGCCTCCATGCGTGCCTTCCAGACCTGAAAATCAATACCACTAAACACACAAGGTTTGGCGGGGTATTTCTCTATGATGATTATTTAAAACACGTGCAAATATCAAAGATTAGAGCACCGTGGCTCTTATACCATTCGTAGGATCGAAGAACTCGTGAAAGGATACCAGAGGGGCATGAATGGTAGATTATAACTTTTTAGCGAAAGCAATGAAAACCCCTCAACAGAAAATAGATCTGTTAAAAAAATCATGTTTGTGACTAATCTAAACATGATTAATTGTGACAAAACCAGTATAAATTGCGAAGAATCAAGTCACGAAGAAGTCACAACAAGAATCATGAAAATGCATAAAAAAAAATCAAGTTACGATCGAAAGATCGAACAAAGGTCTATCTGTTCTACCTGAGTAAAAACAGATCTTCAACACTAAAACAAAACTCGTGTAGATCAGAATCCACAAATCCTATGACTGTGAAAATTTCGCCGATGATATACTATGAAGTTGTAAATACAACCCAAAAAGAATCCCGTCAATTGGATTTGTAAAACTCGAGTTGTGATAAAACCACCGAAGCAAGGTAGTGCTGTGTAGAAACTCAACGAGAAAACTTGTCTGAAACAAGTCGGACGAACAAGGCATAAAAGTTACTTTAAACTATGATCATTATTCAATATAACACAAGAGGAACAGCTCAAAATCTGTGCACCACTTGCTCTGGCCTCGCTTACTTATATGACCAGCCATGAGGCCAACCCAAACCAAACTAGGACTCGTATCCTACTCAGTTTCTACCAAAACATTCCATAGCTGCTCAAGACTCTTCTATACGCAGATAGAAGCAATCTTAAAACTTCCAAACATCTTAGGAAAGTATCCCACATTCCTAAAACAATTCATCTTCATGACCCACATGAAATCCTATCATAACCAACTCTATTCTTTCCATATTTGAGTCAAACATGACTCAGCCGCTGCCTGAGTCCATAACCTAGTCGGTTGGACCTCTCTGCCAAATTCTTTACGTCCACATATATTCATCATGCATTGGAACCATGTAGCCACATCCATGCACTCCTTGCACACGTGCAAACATCTTCCAACGACGTCCACGATACCTTCATATGCATTGTTCTTGATTCAAGCATGTTGTGCAACCTCCTGGTCAACTCAACCACAATTCCTCCCGAACTTGGTTGTTGAACCTCATCTTCTCCTTAAGACTAGTTTGATGGATCCCATCGCAAGCCATGTCTTGATCTCAAGCAACACCTGCACATGAATAAACAACTGATACTTCGGAGCACAAGTCCTCGACTTGACTCTCGTTAGTTCCGATAACCACGACACCTTACATGAGCACCTCACATAAGCATGTTGCAAACCTTAGCAAAATGATATTAGCCATAGCCACCAACACTTACAAAAAATTCAGTAAGAGAATACTAAGAAAGCTATCAATAATCGAAAAAGCATGTTTGAAAACATTGCAAGTTCAAAGCAGAACCATTGCAATCTAGCACCAGACCTTGCCAAAGCAAACCGGACCTTGAGACGAAGATTACCTAAGCTAGCACCTAGCACCGAAGCTTACCAAAGCTAGTCGGACCTAGCACTGGAGCAAAGCAAAGCTAGTCGGAACTAATGTCAAACTTTGCTGAAGCTACCTAAAATAAGTTGTACCTATTGTCGGACCTTGAAGAAGCTCGGGCCTAGAGACGGACGTTGTTAAAAGGGTGTTTTGGCAGCATTCAAAACTTTTATCGTCATAGCCAATGTATTCAGCACACATAGGTCTCACAAAAGGAACAAGTTTAAAATGAAGTACAACCAAAACAACAGTTAAAAGCCCATTTCAGCGCGGACTTGTTCGGTTTGGACCCTGGACTAGTCTGTTTTGCTCTCTGTTGTCCCCCGGACTCTTCCGCAAATTTCCGTGGACTAGTACGAAAACATTTATGTTGTTTTCCAAACTTATCCGCTTTTTGCACCGGATTAGTCCAAAAATGCTTCTGATATTGTCTGTACTTGTCCGGTCTCGAGTACGGACTAGTCTGATCTTCGTTACTGGAACCCGTCGGAGTTGTTTGATAAATCCCTCAACTTTGGTCTGCACTTTGAAAATTGGACAAACTCCCGAACTTGTCTGGCCTCCAACCGGACTTGTCCTTTTTGCTTTCTGATCCTTTTCGGACTTGTTCGGATATGCACCGAACATGGTCATTTAACTCTCTATCCGGTGTGCCCGACTCTGATTCTATTTTTCCACCCTGACAGGGCTTTTGGGTAATTATCTTAGTTGGGCCCAAGAACGTCGTTCCTAACCCCTGTGGAGCCCATGTGGGACCCCGCCAAGGGCTCCACCACCTTATACCCGAGTTCCACCCAAACCCTAACATCTCCACCCTGTATAAACACACCAACACCCACCCTTTCATCAATTTGCCACATTAGGAGAAACCCTTGACCCTAGTTCGTGAGAGCCGAAGTCGAGGAGACTCCACCGTATGGAGAAGAAGGAAGAGTAAGGAAGAAGGAGGATAAACTAAGATCATCGTCGCCGCTGCGATCTCCATCATCAACCCTTCATCGTCAACATCCTCCTTTGCCAATTCGTCATCTCCAATCGATCTAGGCATCAAGATCTCGAGTTTCATCGATTCCGCGACCTTTGAACACTTTGATTTGTGATAAATACCTTAGAATCATCTTTTTTATGTAAATTATGGTTCCATGATTAATCAAACTATGCTCTAATAAAAAATTTGCCAAAACCTAGCCATAACGGACTTGTCCGATTTCTTCTCTGTTCCAAAATGGACTTGTCCGTCCCTACTGCAGACTAGTCCAGTCCTCCAAACTTTGAAATTCCTGGAACTTCTTTAATATTCTCCAAAATGACTTAAAACTTGTTCTAACATATAATACTTAATTGTGACTAGTTAGTAAGCAATGATATCAATCTAATAACATGCATGACCACAAAATTGCATCAATCATGCATACTATGGCATATTGAGTAATATATGAGCATTTATTGGTAGAAATGTTTTTTTTGTAGTTTGTTGCTCGGAATAGAAGGTATTGCTCTAGAGGGTGCTGTTGAGGACCTCCAGCACCAGAACTTCGAAGTTCTGGATCCTAACCAATCTCAAGGGCAAGACAAGTATCCTTGACCATTTGATCCTGTTATTAAATGTTCTATTTGCAAAACTGCATGCTTGTGTCAATTTGATGGGAAACCCTTGATAAGTGTATACTAGTCCATTTTGACCATCCTTGTCGCTTGGAATATATTGTAGAGAGTCGAGAAGGATATTTTTACCTTTTTGCTTCGCTCTAATTAATTGGGATGTTAAAACAACCAAATGGCTTAACTATGAACTAATGCACTTATGGATGATGCGAATTGAGGGACATGGTCTATTGGTAAAATGGGACTTGGGAGATATAAGAAAGCATGGTTTGTGGATTGGGTTGGATGATATGGTTGTTTCACTTTCCTTAGATCTATGGACCGGTTAATGTGAGAATAGGCTAAGACAACAGTGCCACCACAAGGCCAAGTACGAGTGCGACTTGGCCAATTAATTAGGTGTATTGCCTGCATTGTACATATCATTTGGAGGAGCAGGGAATGGGAGTCGGTTGGGTTTGAAATAGTGGCGTGACTGCCCTGGTATCTGAACGGCACAAGAGAGGGCCCTTGGTTTGATTTGCTTAGTTGGATGCATCACCACAGGTGAAACCATAGTGGGTCTGAATATAATGGTAGTCCTTTTGTAAAGGCTATTTTGTGATCTGTTGGCCATACACCTAAGGTAGGATATTGGGCATAAGGGAGGTTTCTTTTGTCACCAACGGGTGACGAAATCATGAACTCGTAGGTAAAGTGGTACAACCTCCGCAGAGTGTTAAAAACTATCATGATAGCCATCCTCATGGTTAAGAGCACCTGGATGACCTACATGATTAGAGGGAAGATTTGGGAATTTTGATGGTTTGGTTATGGTTATAGATTGGATTGTGACAAATAGACATGGTTAATGATTATGGTAAGAATCTGGTGTATGGATGGATAATGGACTATGGATTCGTATTATGTTAATTGTTTGGAATATGTTGTGATTATTTCACATAGACATCGTAGGATGTTGTTTACATGTTTTAAATGTACACTTAAGCAAATAGCCATTATTCATTATCATTCCTTGTTTAAGCTACATGTCATGATTTCCCACACTTGCTGAGTACGACATGTGCTCACACTTGCTATTCCCCCACCAATAGTTTCAAATGATGTTTGGGAGTACCCTGAGAATAACGTGGAGTATTGGGTTGTGCGTCGCTGTTGACTTGCCTATGGATTGCTTGGAGCCGCGCTATATCCTATTTGCTTAGTTTTCTTAGGTTAGATTATTTTTGCTGCAGTAATAGTATTATTAATAATGATCATTAGAGCTATAATTCGAGAATTATTTGAATATTGTAATAAAAGTACTTATTTAATAATTTATGATGTGGTAATTTTTTGTATATGGTTTGTGGTGCACTCATGTATGTGTGTTGAACATCCTGGGCACATATATGCGTCTCACATAGTTCATTTTTGGAATCGGGTGTTACAAATTGGTATCAGAGTCACATGTTGACCGTAGGATGCATCCTAGGTAGAATGGACATTTTAGAGCACATAGGAACACTGAGGTGAAAGTGCATCTAGTAATCTCTTGTGGTTTTTGGATGATTTATGACAAGCTAATGAGATCCTAACCCATTTGTTGAGATGAGCACAGGTTTTAATAGCAAAACAAGCAAAGTGCCAAAAAAGAAGGGAGAATGAGGAGCAAAGTGGAAATGAGCCCAAGGAAGAAGAATAGTAGATCATTGTGTATGGGGTGTGTTAAGGAAACACACCCCAAGAGCTCAATCACAATTAAACACACACATTGCACAAAGCTATACAGGACCGGACTAGTCTGAATGTCACCAGAGTAGTCTGATATCCTCTTTGCACAAAATCGGACAAGTTCGATATCCATCGGACTAGTCCGATATACCTTTGACTAGAATCGGACTAGTCTTTCCCAGTGCGGACTAGTCCTCAAAACACTTCACAAGTCACACAAAATCGGACAAGTCCGATCACCACCGGACTAGTCTGATATTCATTCTGATCTAAATCGGACAAGTCTGATGTTAGCACGGACTAGTCCGAAAAACCCTCTGACCTAAATCAGACAAGTCCTCCAAGTGCGGACTTGTCACCCAATTCACTTAGGGTTTCACTTGTACGGACAAGTCCGATAACTATCGGACTAGTCCAAAGATTTCCAGAAGAGAAATCGGACAAGTCCACCCCTAGTCGGACTAGTTCGATATTTTGGGACACCTAGGGTTTGCTACACACAGCACACCAGACTAGTCCGCTGTCCACCGCGGACTAGTCCGATCTTTCTAAACCATAACGGTCACTTTTAGAAACCCCATATAAATAAAGGTGCACGGCCCAACTTTAAACTCTCTCGAACCCTAGCACCGTCACACCTCCCAAGAGCCTCAAAAACCACAGCTCTCCACGAAATAAGTGCAACAAATATCAATCCTTTGAGGACTCACTCTAGATCATTGGAGAGACACGTTCAACACTCATTGAGCTCTTGGTTTGATTCTCTAACACACTCCTCTGATTTCATTGTAATCTTTTGAGTGTGTTCTTGGTGGTATTTTGTGTTGTAATTTAAGGGAGCCCTCAACGTGTGAGAAGGCCCTTTGAATTTGGTTATTCACCCCTTTGTGATAAGTGGAAGAGGATTGGATTTCGTGGCGATCTTCCGAGGGTAGGGTTGGAGAAGACCCGGTCCTTTTGTGGACTCCTCAACGTGGATGTAGGTTGCCCTTGTGGGAACCGAACCACGGGATAAATCTCTTGTGTTCTTGTTTTGTGTTAATCGTTCTTTACATTATATCAATCTAGGGTTTCAATTAATATTGCTCACTTTACGTTGAAATATCAAATTTAAGATTGACTTGTGATATACCCTAGTACATAATCTTGCAACACATAAATTACAAGTATAATTCCGCTGCTACACCCTAGAATCAAACTTAACAAATCAAACTTGATCAACCTAGTCCGTACACACCGGACTAGTCCGCACTTTACCGAACTAGTCCGATATCTCTGGTTCTGTACTGGTTGTTAAGTGTTGCAGGTTCCGACAAATTCAAAAAGGCCTATTGACCCCCCTATAGGCCACATTCAATTGGTGTCAGAGCTGGTTCTTCAAGAAAGATACTAATCGCTGGAAGAAGATCATGTCGGACATGAAGGGCATCCACAAGAGCAACAACCAAGAAATGGTTGATGATCACAAGAACCTAAAGGTGGAGAAGCTCCTCGAAGCCATTCAAGACTACGACGACGACGATGAGGAGACGCTAGAACTAAAGGCACTCCTAAGAAAGAAGACACTTTCCAAAGGGAAAGTGAAGATTGAAGAAAAGAAGAAGGGGAGTAGTCACACCGACTACTCGCGATATCCTTTTAACTCTGATCGTCTCAATGCCAATAATAATCATTATTTGTCTATCCCACTTGGAAAAGCCTACACTTCGACGGAAGTGATTACTCAATGTGGAGGCAAAATATGAAAATGCATCTAATTTCCCTCAATCCAATTTTATGGCATATTGTGTGCACAGGGATAGATATCCCGGACGACGACGAAGAGCTCACACCAAGCCAAGAGCAGGCAATTCACCGAAATGCTCAAGCCGCGACCGTAATTACCTCTTCGCTCAGTAGGGATGAGTTCACCAAGGTGGATGGACTCGAGATTGCTAAGGAGATTTGGGAAACACTACAAACTGCACATGAAGGTGACCGTCATGTGCGTGAAGCAAAGATCAAAATGATCGAAGGCGAATTAGGAAGATTCGCAATTGAAGAAGACGAGTCACCCCAGGACATGTACAACCGATTGAAGACACTCGTCAACAAGGTCAGATCATACAAAAGTAAGAAGTGGATTGACCACGAGGTGGTAAAGCTCATCCTTAGAGCTTTCATGCCTCACAACGTCACCCTATTCTCCATGATCAGAGAAAGCCCCGAATACAAAAGTATGACTTCGGATGAATTGCTTGGAAAGATCATCAACTTTGAGATGATGGAAAAACAAGCAAAGCATGTCAAGAAGATTGCCGACCTCACCTCGGCAAAGAAGGAAGGGGTTGCATTGAAGTCCACCCTCAAGCCCCTATCTAAAGATGCTCGAGAAGCTCAGCTAGAAGAGGACGGTGATGATGAGAGCAGTCAATTAGATGAAGAAGACATGATATTGTTCATGAAGAAATTCAAGAGAATAATGAAGAAAAGACAAGGTGCCAAATCAAGCGAAGGAAAGTACAAAGAAAGAACAAAGCCAAAGTTGAGGCGGACATGTAATAATTGTGGTGAGCATAGCCACTCTATAGTTGATTGCCCATATGAAGACAACAAGAAAAAGATAAAGAAGCCAAGCCTCAACCCAAGAAATTCTTCAAAAAGAAGAAACAAGCCAAACAAGCTCACATAGGGAAAGAGTGGGACTCAAATGATGAGTCCTCATCATCCGAAGAAGAAGAGATGGCTAGCGTAGCCATCGAGAAGACATCCAAGAAGTCTACTCTCTTCCCTAAACTCGACGCAAGGAAGGGAGATGGCACTTTCCTTATGGCAAAGGAAGGTAAATGCAAGGTAACCATTAAACCCCCTTCCGTGCATTCCTATTCTAGTGATGATGAAATCAATAGTGATAATGAGGATATGCTTCTTGGAGTAGATAGGAAAACTGCCAAAAAAATGAAATTTTTACTTGATCAACTTGTTGAGAAGGAGAGATTGATACATCGTCAAGAGGACATGATCATCTCCCAAAAGGAGGAATATGCTGAACTTGACAAGCTTCTAGAACTTGAAAAGGAATGAAACAATTCACTTGATCTTGAGTTAGCTTCAAGCAAGGAAACTTGCTTGGAGTTAACCGACTCAAATGCTACAATCAAGGACCAACTTGCTCACCTGATCATGGTTAACAAGATCCTTGAAGTGCAACTTGAGTCACTCAAGCAATGTGAACCTTCTTCCTCTTCAAGTTCACCTTCTCGACCCCACTAAAACTGAGATTGCTCATGCTTGTACATGTAAGAATCTTGACACCAGTTTGAAGGACAAGCCAACCTCTACAAAGGATAAACATCCTGCCCAAAGTGGCATATTTGACAAGGAGAAGATCAAATATGCACGTAGTGCATACTTGGTTAAAAGACCTCTAAATGTCAAATATGGCATTGGTTACTCTTATGGTGAAAAGCAACATGTTAGAAGCCATAAAAATAACAAGGAGATGATTACCTTTGTAAAGGGAAGACCCTCAAACTGGAAAGTCAAAGATTAAAACAGTAATCACACATGAACACCGGACTAGTCTGGTCGGTGTCTAGACAAGTCCGGTCCTCCGGACAAGTAAGGCCTCCCAGACTAGTCCTGTACATAAACAACAACAATTATTGTTTCGAACTTTTGATGCCTCGTATGTCTTAATGAGAAGTAATTTTGGCAAAGTTTATGCTTATTATGTCGGGCCACATCATGAGAACACCAAGTCTCATGTGTGGCTGCCCAAATGTCTTGTAACTAACCTCCAAGGACCCAAGCAAGCTTGGGTACCTAAAACCAAAGCATAATCTGTTTTTGCATGCCTATTCCTTCGGCGGATCAAAATGGGTGCTAGACAATGGCTGCACCAACCATATGACCGGAGAAAGAAGAATGTCCGTTGAATATGAGGAAAATGAGGATCCAAACGAGGGCATCTACTTTGGAGATAATAGTCAAGGAAAGGTGCTCGGTACCGGTAAAATTGCAATATCTTCTAAACACACACTTTCTCATGTCTTACATGTTGAATCCTTAGATTATAACCTGCTGTCCATATCTCAATTATGTGACAAAGGTTATAATTGATTGTTCACTAATGAGGGTGTGACCGTTTCTAGGAGGAGTGATGGTTCTATTGCATTCAAGGGTATGTTAAAGGGAAAGCTCTATCTTGTTGACTTCAATAAGGATAAAGTTGAACTTGACACATGCTTGATTGCGAAAACCCACATGGATTGGTTGTGGCATAGACGGCTAGCGCATGTTGGCATGAGGAAACTTAAAAACTCCTCAAGGGCAATCACATCCGAGGTTTAAAGGATGTTGTGTCTGAGAAAGACATGCCTTGTAGCGCGTGCCAAGCTGGGAAGCAAGTTGGAGCACCTCACCCCACCAAGAACGTCATGACTACACAAGACCGCTCGAGCTACTTCAGATGGACTTGTTTGGTCCAATTGCCTACATACGCATCGGCGATAACAAATATGGTTTAGTAGTTGTTGATGATTTTTCTCGCTTCACTTGGGTTCTTTTTGCATGATAAGTCAGAAACACAAGGAATACTCAAGAAGTTCTTCAAGCGAGCTCAAAACGAATTCTCATTGAGAATCAAGAATATTCGAAGCGACAACGGCACAGAGTTCAAGAACACACAAGTGGAGGAGTACCTTGATGAAGAAGGCATAAAGCACGAATTTTCAGCTCCGTACTCCCCACAACAAAACAGAGTTGCCGAAAGAATGAATCGAACTCTCATAGAGATGGCAAGAACAATGCTTCATGAGTACAAGACCTCGGATCGATTTTGGGCGGAAGCGATTAACACCGCTTGCCACGCCGTAAATCGACTTTATCTTCGTCGACTACTCAAGAAGACATCCTATGAGCTACTCACTGGTAACAAACCCAATATTTCATATTTTAGAGTTTTCGGTTCTCCATGCTACATTTTAAACAAGAAGCCTAGCACTTCAAAGTCTGCTTCAATGTCCGATGAAGGTTTCTTGCTTGGTTATGATTCGAACACTTACGCCTATCGTGTTTTCAACAAGGCCTCCGGACTTGTTGAAGTAGCATGCGACCTAGTGTTCGATGAGACTAACGGCTCCCAAAAGGAGCAAGTTGATCCATGTGTACTAGGTAAAGAAGAAGCTCCTTGTCAGGCACTGAAAAGAATGGCCTTAGGTGAAGTTCGACCACAAGAAACACCTCTACACGTGCATGAGGAAGATGAACCACAAGAGGAGGTCAACAATCAAGGGGGAGCTTCCACACAAGATCAACCACAAGAATACGAAGATAATCAACAAATCAACAAGGAAAACCATTTAGGGGGAGAAGAAGATGATCATGAAGATACAACGCCTCAAGTGCCACACCCAAGAGTACACCAATGCGTCCAAAGGGATCACCCAATCGACAATATCATCGGGTACATCCAAAAGGGAGTAACCACTAGATCTCGTGTAGCTAACTTCTGTGAACACTATTCGTTTGTATCCTTTTTGGAACCGCGCAGGGTTGAGGATGCATTGAAGGACCTGAACTGGGTGGTGGCAATGCAAGAAGAATTGAACAATTTTAAGCGGAACGAGGTGTGGGAACCTGTGGCAAGACCCAATGCGATCATTGTCGGCACCAAGTGGGTCTTCCGCAACAAACAAGATGAACACGGGGTGGTGACAAGAAACAAGGCACGACTTGTGGCCAATGGGTATTCACAAGTTGAAGGTTTGGATATTGATGAGACCTTTGCGCCAGTAGCTAGACTTGAATCTATTAGAATATTACTTGCATATGCTACTCACCATGATTTCAAGCTATATCAAATGGATGTGAAAAGCGCCTTCCTAAACGGACCAATCAAGGAGGAGGTGTATGTGGAGCAACCCCCCCGGGTTTGAAGACGAAGAGTTTCCCGACCACATATTCAAATTGCGTAAGGCACTTTACGACCTCAAACAAGCTCCAATAGCTTGGTATGAGTGTCTTAGAGATTTCTTAATTGAAAATGGCTTTAAGATTGGCAAAGTAGATTATACACTATTTACATAGAATTTTGACAATGATCTTTTTATTTGTCAAATTTATGTTGATGATATAATCTTTGGGTCAACTAATCAATCTTTTTGTGAGGAATTTAGTAAAATCATGACAGATAGGTTTGGAATGTCAATAATGGGAGAACTAAAGTACTTCATGGGATTCCATGTGCGGCAACAAAAAGAAGGTACGTTTCTAAGCCAAACCAAGTACACGCAAGACATACTCAGGAAGTTTGGTATGGACAAGGCGAAGCCTATAAAGACTCCCATGGCAACAAATGGCCACTTGCATCTCAATGAAGATGGACCTAGCGTCGACCAAAAGGTATATCGCTCAATGATTGGATCTCTACTCTATTTATGAGCATCTAGGCCAGTCATTATGTTGAGTGTATGTTTGTGTGCAAGGTTTCAAGCAAATCCTAAGGAGTGTCACTTGACAGCTGTAAAAAGGATCTTGAGATATTCGGTTCATACACCCAACCTTGGTCTTTGGTACCCAAAAGGCTCAAAACTCAATCTCATTGGTTACTCTGATGCAGATTATGCCGGATGCAAAGTAGATAGAAAAAGCACCTCCGGTACATGCCAATTCCTAGGGAGATCCTTAGTTTCTTGGTCCTCCAAGAAACAAAATTCCATTGCCTTATCCACAGCTGAAGCGGAGTATGTTGCACCTGGGAGTTGTTGTGCACAACTCCTTTGGATGTGACAAACTCTAATGGATTAAGGTTACAATATGAACCGTATTCCACTCCTTTGTGACAATGAGAGTGCCATTAAAATTGCCCACAACCCAGTTGAGCACTCTAGAACTAAACACATGGATATAAGACATCACTTTTTGAGGGATCATTCCATGAAAGGAGACATAGCGATTTCACATGTCAATACCCAAAAGCAATTGGCCGACATATTCACCAAGCCACTAGATGAAAAACGCTTTTGTGAACTTTGAAAAGAACTAAATATCCTTGATGCTCGGAGTGTGGCTTGAAATGTTGCATACCTGTATGAATTCTTCAAAATATTTTGATTGGATTGTGAAAATCATCTCTCTCAATTTTCTTTGGAAAACAATGTTTATTATTAGATCTTGGTGAATTATGATCATTGCGTGATTGTTGTATGCTTACTGATCCTATTCATCAAGATTATTTGATTTGATTTGCCTCCCTATTTTCTAATTATGTACCTTCAAATATATATGAATGGGCTAAGAAATTCCTGCCTGGTGACCACGAACTAGTCCGTGGTTACCTGGACTAGTCCGCCTATGCAGACTAGTCCGCGGAGTTCCAATTAGGCTGGACTAGTCCGGCAGATAACGGACTAGTCCGATATAGTCCTCTGGAAAGTTTGGACTAGTCCGGTCATCTCCGGACTTGTCCGATTTTTCGTGTCCATAACCCTAGCTGCCGCCAAACCCTAAATTCTTCACCTCCACTCTTGCCTCACACGTTCTCTCTCTTCCACTCGAGCTCCCAAGGTGATTCCTTGATTTCTCCATCGGAACTTCACAAGTTTGGGTGCAACTTGATCGTCATCGCATCGGGATTGAAGTTCTCGGACAAGTCCGGCCTTCAACACCCTCATCTCCAAGTTCCAATTGTTTTTTTCGGTAATTTTCACTCAAACCCTAGAAATCTCAAATATCTTCATTGTTGATTAAATAGCCTAGCAAATTCCACTATATATATCCCTCCTTGATGTATTACGTTTATGCTAAACTTGTCGTGCATTAGGAATCAATATTTGTCCAATCCTAGGTTTTTGAGTATGAATACCGGACTAGTCCGGTGCATGCACGGACAAGTCCGGTCCCCCAGACTAGTCCATGCCTATACATCAGAAAAGTCCGATTTTTCTGAACTCAAAACCTAACTTTTCAATTCCTCATTGCAATTCCTTGCTATCCTTTCACAACTATGCCTTGTACCATTCATTCTCAATCATGCCACTCATTCTCAGGTCATGTGGAGCTCGAACAAAGAAGTATCCGACTTTGAGGTCGAGATGGACCACGAGGTGGCACCTCAGACCTCGACGGGTCTTGGCAAGAAGCACCAAGAGAGACCTTCGGAGCCAGCTCCGTCTCCTCCACAGGCTCGGAGGAAAGTGCTAGCGAAGAAGCCGGCCTCCAAGGTGCCAGCTTCTAGCGCTACCACTGATGGTGGCCCTAGCTCGGCAGGTGCCCGCCTAGCCAAGGGCAAGGGCAAAGGGATAACAACGGGTCCAGTTGGCCTGTTGAATCTACATGCTCTGAGGGAAGGCATCCGGGACCCCACTGAAGAGAAGTTCAACGGGAAGGGCAGTGACTTGGCGGCAATGTTCAGAAGCATTGATTGGTATGGCCGACCGAAGCAAGCTATCGACGAAAGATTTTTGTGGAACTTCCATGCAGATTTCTACAAATCTGTGTATCTCCCAATGAAGACACCGGTTGTGCGCAGTCAATGGATTGATTGGGCACATTTTCAGAAGAAGGGCTGCTCTCCGTTCACTGAAGTGGTTGAAGCCATTGAGAGGCATGGCCTGAAGGACCACTTTGCCTTCAGGAATAATAGGAATGATGAGTTCATAGCACAATTCTTTGCAACATGCCATTTCTCAAGTGAAGATGAGGAAAGTGTTACTTGGATGACTCATGGATCCAAGTACAGTATCACTCAAGAAGATTTTGCAAGTCTGCTTCACCTTGACACCTCAAGATCTGACTGCTTGATCATCCACAACATAGGTGTCATTAAGAAGGATAAGATGAAGTTCCTATATGAGCCAAACTCCATGTTCAATCCCCCATCCACAAAAAAACATGAAGCCGTTCTTTGCGGTGCTCAATAGAGTCTTGAGGAAGACCATCGCTCCCAAGGATGGAGATGCCGGGAGTGTGCAGGGTTATCTCCGGACATTGATGAGGGTGATAAGCAAGGACTGCAAGTTTGATCTGGCGGACTACATCTGGAATGACATGGTCAACAAATCCTGCACACCCAATAGATCTTGTGGGTATGCCCCATATCTGATGTTTTGTGATCGAGAAGGTCACTAGGATTGAATTTGTCAAGGATGTGGAGCACCTACCCTTGAGGCCTCAGATGCCTTAGAAGCCAAGTGTCCAGGCTGCTCCCTCGCTGGCCTCCATTCCTGAGGCACCAGCAAGAAGAACTGAAGATGCCAGGGCTACCCCTGCCAGTAGGGCAGCCCCTCAAAGGGGATCAGCCAGTGGGATCTTCAATTACCTGGCTGCCATCTTCGCTTCCTACAAAAAGGCCGAAGTGAAGGTCCATAAGCTCAAAAAGAGAAGAAAGGAAGATATGAAGTATGTGAAGTAAAATGTGAAGCAAATTTGCCAGAAACTGGAGATTGAACACATTGGGTCTCCAGTAATCTCTGAAGATTCAGACTCATACTTCACCGAGCTCGGGCCCTTGACCCCCTCCGAGCTTGCCTACTTTGGCATTGGGGGCTCGAGTGACTCCGCACCTCCTCCTCCTCCTCATCAGGCTGAAGATGAAGATGATGAAGACAATGATGAGAGGACTGACAGCAAAGAGTGAAGACCTTACGACCCTGCTCTCCTTCTATTTGGTATCTTGATGCCAAAGGGGGAGAGATTGAGGGGGAGTATTAGCCTTAGCTGTAGGATGCGAGGAGAGAGCTCTCTTGTATGCTTTTTGACTTTTTTTGAGGGTTGTAAAGCTTTAACTATGTTCTTATGTCAATTATGGTTCTGTGATGCAATGTTATGATCTTTTAAGAAGTAATTGTTAAGTTGTATGATTTTGCTCCTAGAATGACATATATGCTTGCTTTAGATTGATTAATGTCAATTATGTCATTCTCTTTGTTTCAACATACTTAGTTATGCATCCCACCATAAAGAATGCACATATGGATTATGTTTTCATTGCTTGATGTATTTTAGACCCATATGTGCATACTTTATGAAAATCTCAATTTTTATCACATTTTATGAAATCTCAATTGGTTGTCATCAATTACGAAAAAGGGGGAGATTGAAAGTGCATCTAGGAATCCCTTGTGGGTTTTGGATGATTTATGACAAGCAAATGAGATCCTAACCTATTTGTTGAGATGAGAACAGGTTTCAATAGCAAAACAAGCAAAGTGCTAAAAAGAAGGGAGAACGAGGAGCAAAGTGGAAATGAGCTCAAGGAAGAAGAATAGTAGATCATTGCGTATGGAGTGTGTTAAGGAAACACACCCCAAGAGCTCAATCACAATTAAACACACACATTGCACAAAGCCATACAGGACCGGACTAGTCCGAATGTCACCGAACTAGTCTGATATCCTCTCTGCACAAAATCGGACAAGTCCGATATCCATCGGACTAGTCCTATATCTCTGTGACTAGAATCGGTCTAGTCCTTCCCAGTGCGGACTGGTCCTCAAAACACTTCACAAGTCACACAAAATCGGACAAGTCCGATCACCACCAGACTAGTCCGATATTCATTCTGATCTAAATCAGACAAATTCGATGTTAGCACGGACTAGTCCGAAAAACCTTCTGACCTAAATCGGACAAGTCCTCCAAGTGCGGACTTGTCACCCAATTCACTAAGGGTTTCACATGTACGGACAAGTCCGATAACTATCAGACTAGTCCGAAGACTTCCAGAAGAGAAATCGGACAAGTCCGCCCCTAGCCGGACAAGTCTGATATTTCAGGACACTTAGGGTTTGCTACACACAGCACACCTGACTAGTTCGATGTCCACCACGGACTAGTCCGATCTCTCTAAACCCTAACAGTCACTTTTAGAAACCCCATATAAATAGAGGTGCACGACCCTACTTTAAACTCTCTCGAACCCTAGCGCCGTCACACCTCCCAAGAGCCTCAAAAACCACATCTCTCCACGAAATTAGGTGCAACAAAGATCAATCCTTTGAGGATTCACTCTAGATCATTGGAGAGACACGTTAAACACTCATTGAGCTCCTGGTTTGATTCTCTAACACACTCCTGTGATTTCATTGTAATCTTTTGAGTGTGTTCTTGGTGGTATTTTGTGTTGTAATCTAAGGGAGCCCTCAACGTGTGAGAAGGCGGCTTTGAATTCAGTTATTCACCCCTTTGTGACAAGTGGAAGAGGATTGGCCTTTATGGTGATCCGACGAGGGTAGGGTTGGAGAAGACCCGGTCCTTTTGTGGACTCCTCAACGTGGATGTAGGTTGCCTCTGTGGGAACCGAACCACGGGATAAATCTCTTGTGTTCTTGTTTTTTGTTCATCGTTCTTTACATTATATCAATCGAGGGTTTCAATTAATCTTGCTCACTTTACGTTGAAATATCAAATTTATGATTGACTTGTGATATACCCTAGTACATAATCTTGCAACACATAAATACAAGTATATTTCCGCTGCTACACCCTATAATCAAACTTGATAAATCAAACTTGATCAACCAAGTCCGTACACACCGGACTTGTCCGCACTTTATCGGACTAGTTCGATATCTCTGGTTTTGAACTGGTTGTTAAGTGTTGTAGGTTCCG
Organism: Tuctoria greenei; assembly: GCA_036927565.1. Lineage (NCBI taxonomy): Eukaryota > Viridiplantae > Streptophyta > Magnoliopsida > Poales > Poaceae > Tuctoria > Tuctoria greenei. Next base: position 61,480,517 of record JAYESD010000012.1, on the reverse strand, counting down.
ACAAATTCAAAAAGGCCTATTCACCCCCCCTCTAGGCCACATTCATTAGGAATGGTTGAGGTTTGCTCGGTGTGCTGATTGTTATGTAATGTTTGCTTTGTGCTAAGTAGAGGATTGTGGGATGCTTTAGTGCTTTCCACATCCATATAGGTTTATATAGGTTGGGAATTTGTTCTATCTCCCTTTTCTATCCCGTTCAACCTCTACTTCAATCGAAAATGGACACAGCTAGAATGTTCACCATTCCAGATGAAGCTATATGGAAGATGAGAGCAAAGATAGTTTGTCCAAAAGTAAGTCTTCAAATAAGGCTGTAGAATTCCTTTCTAACCTCATTGGTCTGGAGTGACAAGGTTTGGACAAGAGGAAACTTTCCTTGCTTGGGAGTTGACCAACGAGGATGTCGGTCTTCTAAGGGGGTGGATTGGCAAATTCGGTGTGCCACCAAGAACAGTGCAATTAACAAATGATGAGGGAGTCAACCTTGAATGTGATGTGTCATAGTAAACATCGAAGGACATAATGCAACATATTCAACAATGTGTTCAGCAATGTGTCTGTCAATACCCTGCATACCAGGTACCCCTTGATATTGTGTATAAAATCATGGAGTTCTGCCCGCCAATGTTGAAGACTTTCGAAGGCAACACGTGTCCCACAGCACTGAGCCCGCCTCCCTCGTTTGGGCTCTGGAGCTACCACGTGTCTTGCAGGGCTGCACCTACCTCCCTTCATAGGTAGGCTCTTGTGCTGCCACGTGTCCAGTAGCTCTGAACCTAACCCCTGGTAGAGGGAAGCTTCGGTGCTGCCACGTGTCAAGTAGCTTCGGACCTGCCTCCCCATAGGGTGAAGCTCTGGAGCTACCACGTGTCAGACCTCCAGAACTAAGCCTAGAACAGGAAGGTAGTTGGGTCTCCAATGACATGGACATTCAAGAGGCTATTAAAAAACTGTTAAAAGACCTGGTTAATGTGTCATTAATGCCATATTGATGACGCATGATCAGAAGGCTATCAAGACAAGTAACGCCACAATTAAGGCACGTTATCACACTGTTAATCACCCATAACATCGATAGATCGTGTATAGGGTGTTAATGATAGCGTACACTATAACGGGAAGTCCTTATCATATATAAGGTTTCCACTGCACGGTAGAAAGCATCTAAGCTCATACGCATACAAGCAACCTCAGACACTTGCTACATACTCAATCAACAGCCACCCCGTGGAGTAGGGTATTATGCTCGGGCGGCCCGAACCACGTAAAAAATCATGTGTCATCATCTTTTTCATAATCTTACGCGTTCTCCATCCAAATATGAAAATCCGTCGACTAAGCTTTAGTAGTACCGGGGGAAGTGTCGTTGCTTGTAACACCCTCATTTTCATGCATCATGCATTGCTTAAGTTCATATACATGTCTAACATTAATCCACATAAAAAGGAATGAGCTTAGAATGAATTTAAAGCAAAACCGCATTCAAAAGTTCTGAGGAGTGTGGACTAGTCCGTTTTTTGTGCGGACCAGTCCGATTTCTCTCTGTCCTTTTTCGGACTTGTCCGGCCCGTAGCGGACTAGTCCAGCATTCCAATTCCTTGAAATTTCACCAAGTCCCTAGACTTGTCCGGACTTGTTCGATCTCTAGCGTACTTGTCCGTTTTCCCCTCTGACTAAAATTGGACTTGTCCAGTTTTGGTCAGACTTGTCCGTTTTTCCTCTCACTAAGTCGGACTTGTCTGATGTCTAGTCTGGACTTGTCTGATTTCTCTCTGACTAACTTCAGACTAGTCTGCCCTATTGTGTACTTGTCCGGTGATCGCAATTCCGAATTGATATTTTGTTTCACGACGTGTTTTTGTGTTTTACCTTAAGTGGGCCTAAGGACGTCGTGTCTAATTCTTTTTGGAGCCCATGTGGGACCCCACACCGGCTTCCACCCACCCCAAACTCGAAATCCATCAAACCCTAGCCCTCCACCTCTATATAAACAACCCCACCATTGACTTTACATCCTTTTGCCTCAAATGAAAGACCACAAACCCTAGTTTGTGGGGATCCACCACCAAGGAGGGAGAAGGAGATCTCGAGCAAGAAGAAGAAGAGGAGGAAACGAAAGAGGATCAAGATCTCCATCAAGTTTTCGTTCTTCATCACCAATTAACCTTCAAGTTCTTCTCGAAACGAACTCCGAGGTTAAGAGTGCTTGGCCTAGAGCAATTTACGGATGGGTGACCGATCTGGAAATCTTCCCGGGTGCGCACGAGTGAGGACAAAATGCGCAGAAAAGACTGGAGTTGGTCTATGGGCCTACTCTGTGATCCTATAGAACTGCCAGAAGTAACAATCACCAGACCCGTAGTGGCTAGGGTGTTACAAATTGGTATCAGAGCCACAGGTTGACTGTAGGATGCAGCCTAAATAGAATGGACACTTTAGAGCACATAGGAACACTCAGGGATCGATGTGTTTTTGGTTGGTGTGTTGTTTGCTATATATTGTTCGCTTGTGTGCTTAATAGACAATTATGGGGTGCTTTAGCATTGCCATGTCCATGTAGGCTAGTGTAGTTAGTTGCTTAGTTTCATATCTCTTGATGCATATAGTTGGGGACTTTTCTTAATTCTTTTCTCTTGCTTTTCTTTGATGGTGAGGACTCACAACCAGAGGGATGGCAATGATGAGGAGGAGAACAATGGAGCACCTCAGAATCACAACGGACAAAGACCTTGCCATGGAGCTATCAACATTGAGCAACTTTTGGCTATGCAAAACCAGCTCATGCAGACCATGATACAGACTATGGGACAGCTGAAAAGAAGAAGGGGAGTAGTCACACCGACTACTCCCGATATCCTTTCAACTACAATTGTCTTAATTCTAGCAATAATCATTATTTGTCTATCCCTCTAGGAAAAGCCCCACACTTCGATGGAAGTGACTACTCAATGTGGAGACAAAATATGAAAATGCATCTAATCTCTCACAATCCAAGTCTGTGGCATATTGTGTGCACAGGGATAGATATCCCGAACGACGACGAAGATCTCACACCAAGCCAAGAGCAGGCAATTCATCAAAATGCTCAAGCCGCGGCAGTCATTACCTCTTCGCTCAGTTGGGACGAGTTCACCAAGGTGGATGGACTCGAGATTGCAAAGGAGATCTGGGACACATTGCAAACTGCGCATGAAGGTGATCGTCATGTGCATGAAGCGAAGATCGTAATGATCGAGGGTGAATTGGGAAGATTCGCAATCGAAGAAGATGAGTCGCCTCAAGATATGTACAACCGACTTAAGACGCTCATCAACAAGGTTCGATCGTACGGAAGCATGAAGTGGAACGACCACGAGGTGGTGAAGCTCATCCTTAGAGCTTCCATGCCTCACAACGTCACCTTATGCTCCATGATTAGAGAAAGCCCCCGATACAAGAGAATGACTCCGGATGAGCTACATGGAAAAATCATCAATTTTGAGATGATGGAAAAGCAAGCAGAGCATGTCAAGTAAATTGCCGACCTCACCTTGGCAAAGAAGAAAGAGGTTGCTTTGAAGTCGACCCTCAAGCCCCTATCTAAAGAATCGCGAGAAGCTCAATTAGAAGAAGACGGTGACAATGAGAGCATTGACTTAGATGAAGACGACATGATATTATTTATGAAGAAATTCAAGAATATGATGAAGAAGAGACAAGGCACTAAATCAAGTGAAGGAAAATACAAAGAAAGAACAAAGCCAAAGTTGAGGCGGGCATGCTATAATTGTGGTGAGTATAGCCACTTTAGAGTTGATTGCCCATATGAAGAGAACAAGAAGAAGACCAAAGAAGCCAAGCATCAACCCAAGAAATTCTTCAAGAAGAAGAAACAAGCCAAACAAACGCACATAGGTAAAGAGTGGGACTCAAATGATGAGTCCTCGTCATCAGAAGAAGAAGAGATGGCTAGCATAGCCATCGAGAAGACATCCAAGAAGTCTACTCTCTTCCCTACACTCGGCGCATGGAAGGGGAACGACGCTTGCCTCATGGCAAAGGAAAGTAAACGCAAGGTAACAACAAAACCCTCCTCCATGCATTCCTATTCCAATGATAGAGATGTTAATAGTGATAATGATGATATCCTCATTGGGTTAGATAAGAAAACAACCACTAAAATAAAATTTTTGCTTGATCAACTTGTTCAGAAGGAGAGGTTAATACATCGTCAAGAAGACATGATTGTCTCCCAAAATGAGGAGCATGTTGAACTTGACAAGCTTCTAGAGATTGAAAAGGAGCGGAGCAAGTCACTAGAGCTTGAATTAGATTCAAGCAAGGAATCTTGCTTGGAGTTAAGCGACTCAAATGCCACAATCAAGGAACAACTTGCTAACCTAATCAAGGTTAACAAGATCCTTGAGGTGCAAGTTGAGTCACTCAACCAAGGTGACCCTTCATCCTCTTCAATCTCACCTTCTCGACACATTGAATCTGGAGTTGCTTCTACTTGTACATGTGGTAAAGTTGACAACAGTTTGAAAGACAAGTCAACCAAGGACAAGCATCCTTCACAAAATGGCATATTTGACAAAGAGAAGATCAAATATGCACATAGTGCATACTTGGTCACAAGACCTCAAAATGTCAAATATGGCATTGGTTACTCTTATGGTGAAAAGCAACAAGCTGGAAGCCATAAGAACAACAAGGATAGCAATGTCTTTGTAAAGGGAAGACTCTTTCAAACTGGAAAATCAAAAATTAATGAATACAACATGCATGACCACCGGGCAAGTCCGGTACTCCGGACAAGTCCGACCTCCCAGACTAGTCCTGGGTATAAACAACAAAAGTTACTATTTAGAACTTTCGATGCATCTTATGTCTTAATGAGAAGTTATTATGGAAAGGTTTATGCTCATTATGTTGGGCCATGCCATGAGAACACTAAATCTCATGTGTGGGTGCCCAAATCCCTTGTGACTAACCTAAAAGGACCCAAGCAAGCTTGGGTACCTAAAACCAAGGCATAATTCATTTTTGCAGGCCTATTCCTCCGGTGGATCCAAATGGGTGCTAGACAGTGGCTGCACCAACCATATGATCGGAGAGAGAAGGATGTTCGTTGAATATGAAGCAAATGAGGATCCAAGCGAGGGCATCTACTTTGGAGACAATACTCAAGGAATGGTGCTCGGTACCGGTAAAATTGCCATATCACCACAAAACACTCTTTCTCACACATGTAGATTTCTTAGATTATAACCTGTTGTCCATATCTCAATTATGTGACAAAGGTTATAATTGCTTGTTCACTAATGATGGTGTGACCATCTCTAGGAGGAGTGATGGTTCCATTGCATTCAAGGGTATGTTAAAGGGAAAGCTTTATCTTGTTGACTTCAACAAGGATAAAGCCGAACTTGACACATGCTTGATTGCAAAGACCAACATGGGTTGGCTGTGGCATAGACAGCTAGCGCATGTTGGTATAAGGAATCTTCAAAACTCCTCAAGGGCGATCACATCCGAGGTTTAAAGGATGTTGTTTTTGAGAAAGACAGGCCCTGTAGCGCATGCCAAGCCGGGAAGCAAGTTGGAGCACCTCATCCCGCGAAGAACGTCATGACTACAACAAGACCGCTCGAGCTACCTCACATGGACTTATTTGGTCTAATTTCTTACATAAACATCAACGGTAACAAATACAGTTTAGTAGTTGTTGATGATTTTTCTTGCTTCACTTGGGGTGTCTTTTTCCATGATAAGTCAGAAACACGAGGAATACTCAAGAAGTTCTTCAAGTGAGCTCAACATGAATTCTCATTGACAATCAAGAACATTTGAAGTGACAACGGCACGTAGTTCAAGAACACACGAGTGGAGGAGTACCTAGATGATGAAGGCATAAAGCATGAGTTTTCAGCTCCGTACTCCCCTCAACTAAACGGATTTGCCGAAAGGAAGAACCGAACCCTCATAGAGATGGCGAGAACAATGCTCGATGAGTACAAGACCTCGAATCGATTTTGGGCGGAAGCGGTCAACACTGCTTGCGACGCCATAAATGGACTTTACCTTCATCGACTACTCAAGAAGACATCCTATGAGCTACTCACCGGTAACAAGCCCAACATTTCATATTTTCGAGTTTTCGGTTCCAAATTATATATTTTGAACAAGAAGCTTAGGACTTCAAAGTTTGCTTCGAAGTCGGATGAAGGTTTCTTGCTTGGATATGATTCGAACACTTACGCCTATCGTGTCTACGACAAGACCTCCGAACTTGTTGAAGTAGCACGTGACGTGGTGTTTGATGAAACTAATGGCTCCCAGAAGGAGCAAGTTGATCCATGTGTGCTAGATCAAGAATATGCTCCTTGTCAAGCATTGAGAAGAATGGCGTTAGGCAATGTTCGACCACAAGAGCCACCTCTACATATGCTTGAGGAAAATGAACCACAAGAGGAGACCATTGATCAAGGGGGAGCTTCCATACAAGATCAACCTCAAGAAAGTGAAGATGATCAACAAGTCAACGAGGGCAATCATTTAGGGGGAGAAGAAGATGATCATGAAGATTCAAGACAGCACGTACCACACCCAAGAGTACACTAATGCGTCCAAAGAGATCACCCAATCGACAACATCATCGGTGATTTCCAAAAGGGAGTAACTACTAGATCCCACATAGCTAATTTTTGTGAGCATTACTCGTTTGTGTCCTTTTTGGAACCACGTAGGGTTGAGGATGCATTGAAGGATCTGGATTGGGTAGTGGCCATGCAAGATTAACTCAACAATTTCAAAAGGAACGAGGTGTGGGAACTAGTCGAAAGACCCAAATCCAACATCGTCGGCACCAAATGTGTCTTCCGCAACAAACAAGACGAACACGGGATGGTGACTAGGAACAAGGCACGACTTGTGGCCAAAGGGTATTCACAAGTCGAAGGTTTGGATTTCGATGAAACCTTTGCTCCCATAGCTAGACTTGAGTCCATTAGAATTTTACTTGCATATGCTACTCACCATGATTTCAAGCTCTATCAAATGGATGTGAAAAGCGCCTTCCTCAACGGACCAATCAAGGAGGAGGTGTATGTGGAGCAACCCCCCGAGTTTGAAGATGAAGAGTTCCCCGACCACATATTTAAATTGCGTAAGGCTCTCTACGGCCTCAAACAAGTTCCTAGAGCTTGGTATGAGTGTCTTAGAGATTTCTTAATTGAATATGGCTTTAAGATTGGCAAAGTAGATTATACATTGTTTACAAAGAATTTTGACGATTTGTTTGTGAAATTTATGTTGATGACATAATCTTTGGTTCAACTAACAAATATTTTTGTGAGGAATTTAGTAAAATTATGACAGATAGATTTGAGATGTCTATGATGGGAGAGCTAAAGTACTTCTTGGGATTCCGAGTGAGGCAACAAAAGAAGGGATGTTCATAAGCCAAACGAAGTTCACTGAAGACATAATCAAGAAGTTTAGAATGGACAAGGCGAAGCCCATAAAGACTCCCATGGCAACGGATGGTCACTTGGATCTCAATGAAAATGGACCTAGCGTCGACCAAAAGGTATATCGCTCTATGATTGGATCTATACTCTATTTATGTGCATATAGGCTAGACATTATGTTGAGTGTATGTTTGTGTGCAAGATTTCAAGCCAACCAAAAAGAGTGTCATTTGACAGCTGCTAAGAGAATCTTAGGGTATTTAGTTCATACACCCAACCTTGGTCTTTGGTATCCAAAAGGCTCCAAATTCAATCTCATTGGTTACTCCGATGCGGATTATGCCGGATGCAAAGTAGATAGAAAAAGTACCTCCGGTACATGCCAATTCCTAGGTAGATCCCTGGTTTCTTGGTCCTCCAAGAAACAAAACTCCATTGCCTTATCCATATCTGAAGCGGAGTATGTTGCAGCCGGGAGTTGTTGTGCACAACTCCTTTGGATGCGACAAACTCTAAGGGGTTATGGTTACAATATGAACAGTATTTCACTCCTTTGTGACAATGAGAGTGCCGTTAAAATTGCCCATAATCCAGTTGAGCACTCTAGAACCAAACACATAGACATCCGAAATCACTTCTTTAGAGACCACTCCATGAAAGGAGATATAGCCATTACCCATGTCAACACCGAAAAACAATTGGCCGACATATTCACCAAGCCACTTGATGAAAAATGCTTTTGCGAGCTTCGAAATGAACTAAATATCCTTGATGCTCGGAACGTGGGTTGAACATTTGCATAATTGTATGAATTCTTCAAAATATGTTGATTGGATTGTGAAAATCATCTCTCTCAATTTTCTTCGAAAAACTATGTCAATTACTAGATCTTGGTGAATTATGGTCATTGCTTGATTGTCGCATGCTTACTGATCATATTCATCAAGATTATTTGATTTGGTTTTCCTCCCCATTTTCTAAATATGTACCTTGAAATATATATGAATGGGCTATGAAGTTCTTGCATGGTGGCCACAGACTAGTTCGTGGTTACCCAGACTAGTCCGCCCATGCAGACTATTTCGTAGAGCGCCAGTTAGGCCGAACTAGTCTGGTAGACCACGGACTAGTCCGATATAGCCTCTGGAAAAGTTCGAACTAGTCCGATCATTTTCGGACTTGTCTGATTTTTCGTGTTCATAACCCTAGGCACAACCAAACCCTAATTTCCTCACCCCCGCACTTGCCTCAAGCTTCCTCTCTCCGCGCTCGAGCTCCCCAAGGCAATATTGCATCTCCTCCATCAGAAAGCTTCAAATTTGGGTGGAAATCAAGCTTCCTCGCTCGGAGATTGAAGTAAGAGGACTTGTCCGGCCTTCAACACCCTCTTCTTCGAGATTCAAGCGATTTCTTCGGTAATTTTCCCCCAAACCCTAGAAATCTCTATTTTCTTCATTGTTGATCGAATAGCCTAGCATCTCTCACTATATACATGCTTCCTTGATGTATTATGTTGATGGTAAGCTAGTTGTGCATTAGGAATCACCATTTCTCATTGCTTAGGTTTTTTAGGATGAATACCTGACTAGTCCGGTCCATGCATGGACAAGTCCGGTCACCCGGACTAGTCTGTGTCTGTACACCGGACTTGTCCGATTTTTCTGAACTCAAACCTAACCTTTCAATTCCTTAATGCAATTCCTTGTTATCATTTCTCACCCATACCTTGTACAATCTATTCTCAGGGCATGTCGCACTCTCACGACGAAGCTTCGGACTTCGAAGCCGAGATGGCCCAAGAAGCCCCGCTTCGGTCCTCAACGGACCAAAGCAAAAAGCGACCTTCCGAGACAGCCCCCTCTCCTCCTCAGTCTCAAAAGAGGGTGGCTCGACACAAGGTGCCTGCTTCCAGGGCTACCGCTGGTGGTGGCCCTAGCTCACCGAGTGCTCGCCAAGCGAGGGGGAAAGGCAAACGAATCGCAACCCGCCCTATTTGACCCTTAAAGCTGTCTGCTCCACGGAAAGGAGCTAGAGACCCCATTGAGGAATGGTTCAATGGGAAGGGCAGTGACTTGGCTACAAAATGCAGAAATGTTGATTGGTATGGCAATCCGAAGCAAGCTGCCGATGGATGATTTTGGAGTAACTTCCATGCAGACTTCTACAAGTTTGTACATCTCCGAATGAAGACGCCCGTGGTGCGCAACAATTGGATAGATTGGGCACACTTTGAGAAGAAGGGTTGCACCCTTTGTTGAGGTGGTGGAGGCAATGGAAAAGCATGGTTTGAAGGACCTCTTCGCCTTCAAGTACAATTGGAATGATGAAGTGGTGGCCCAATTCTATGCCACTTGCCACTTTGCAAGCGATGAAGAAGAAAGGGTGACTTGGATGACTCATGGATCCATGTACACCATCACATATGAAGAATTTGCAGAGATGCTGCATCTTGACACCTCGAGCAATGACAATGTAAGAGCCCAACTCCAAGTGTCATCGAGAAGGTAAGAATGAAATTCCTGTATGAGCCCAACTCCAGGTTCAACCCCCCTTCTACCAAGAACATGAAGCCATTCTTTGTGGTGTTGAACAAAGTTTTGAGGAAGACAATTGCCCCCAAGGATGGCGATGCTGGGAGTGTGGAGGGCTATCTCCGGACCCTGATGAGTGTCATAAGCAAGGACCGCATGTTTGATGTGGGTGACTATATCTGGAACGATATGGTCAACATCTATTGCACACCCAACAGGTCATGTGGCTATGCTCCGTATCTTATGTTCATGATTGAGAAGGTCACTGGCATTGAATTTGTCAAAGATGTGGAGCATCTTCCTTTGAGGCCCCAGATGCCTCAAAAGCCAAGCATTTAGGCTGCTCCATCTTCGGCCTCCAGTCCTGAGGCTCCAGCAAGAGGAAGTGGATATGCCAGGGCTGCCCCTGCCACTAGGGCAGCCCCTCAAAAAGGATCTGCAAGTGGCATATTCAAATACTTGGCTGCTATCTTTGCTTCCTGCAGAAAGGCCGAGGTGAAGGCCCACAAGCTTAACAAGAGAAGAAAGGAAGACATGAAGTATGTCAAGGCGAATGTGAAGCAGATTTGCCAGAAACTGGAGACCGAGCCCATTGGATCTCCGACAATCTCTGATGATTCCAACTCTGACTTCATCGAGCTCAGGCCCTTGACCCCCTCTGAGCTTGCCTACTTTGGCATTGGGGGCTCAATTGGCTCCACACCTCCTTCCTCTCCACATCAGCCCGATGATGAAGATGAAGATGATGAGAGGACCGACAGCGAGTCGTGAAGACTTTAGGTCCCTCCTCTCCTTCTTTTTGGCATCTTGATGCCAATGGTGGAGAGATTGAGGTGGAGTCTTAGGTCTTAGGTCTTAAGCTGTAGGATGCGAGGAGAGAGTTCTTTTGTGCTTTTTGTCTATTTTGTGGGTTGTAAACTTTTAGTATGCTCTTATGTTACTTAATGGTCCTGTGATGCAATGCTTTGACTACTTGTCAAGTAATTAATGAAATTTGTGATTTTGATCCTAGAATGACATATATGCTTGTTGTTGGTATGTTAATGTCAAATATGTCATTCTCTTCATGATTATTGTTTCAATGCACTTATTTATGCATCCCACCATAAAGAATGCACATATGGATCATGTTTTCATTGCTTGATGTATTTTAAACTCATATGTGCATACTTTATGAAAATCTCAACTTTTTGTCATATTTTGCAAAATCTCAATTGGTTGTCATCAATCACCAAAAAGGGGGAGATTGAAAGTGCATCTAGGAATCCCTTGTGGGTTTTGATGATTTATGACAAGCAAATGAGATCCTAACCACTTTGTTGATATGAGCACATGTTTTAATGTGAAAATAAGCAAAGTGCCAAAAAGAAGGGAGAATAAGGAGCAATGTGGAGAAGAGCTCAAGGAACAAGTGTAGTAGATCATTGTGTGTGGAGTGTGTTAAGGAAACATACCCCAAGAGCTCAAACACAAATAAACACACACATTGCACAAATTTATACAGGATTGGACTAGTTCGACTGACACCGGACTAGTCCGATATCTCTATGCACAAGATCGGACAAGTCCGATATCACCGCGGACTAGTTGGACATCTCTCTGACTAGAATCGGACTAGTCCTCCAAAGTGCAAACTAGTCCTCAAAACACTTCACAAGCTGCACAAAATCGGACAAGGGTGATCACACAGCGGACTAGTCTGATATCATTCTGATCTAAATTAGACAAGTCCGATATTGGCACGGACTAGTCTGAAAACTATCTGACCTAAACTGGACAAGTCCTCCAAGTGCGGACTTGTCACCCAATTCACTTAGGGTTTCACTGATCCGAACAAGTCCGACGGTTATCAGACTAGTCCGAAGATTTCCAGAAGCAAAATCGGACAAGTCCGCTCCAAGCCGGACTAGTCCGATATTTCGGGACACTTAGGGTTTGCTACACACAGCACACCGGACTAGTCCGGTGTCCACCACGGACTAGTCCGATCTTTCTAAAACCTAACACTCACTTTTAGAAATCCCATATAAATAGATGTGCACGACCCAACTTTAATCTCTCTCGACCCCCTGCGCCGTCACACCTCCCAAGAGCCTCAAAAACACATCTCTCCACTAAATCAAAAGCCACAAAGATCAATTCCTTGAGGATACACTATGGAACATTGGAGTGAAACGATTAATCACTCTTGAGCTCTTGGTTTGATTCCCTAACACACTCTTCTGATTTTCATTGTAATCTTTTGAGTGTGTCCTTGGTGGAGTTTCCATTGTAATCTAGGGGAGCCCTCAACGTGTGAGAAGGCCCCTTCAATTTGGTTACTTACCCTTTGTGATAAGAGAAGAGGATTAGCCTCCGTGGCGATCCGACGACGGTAGGGTTGGAGAAGACCCGATCCTTTTGTGGACTCCTCAACGTGCCTCTGTGGGAGCCGAACCACGGGATAAATTGCTTGTATTCTTGCTTTGTGTTCATCGTTCTTATTCATCATATCAATCTAGGGTTTCAATCAATCTCACTTACTTTACGTTGAAACATCAAATATAAGATTGACTTGTGGTATACCCTAGTTGATAATCTTGCAACACCTCAATTACAAGTATATTTCCGTTGCATACATCTTAGAATCAAATTAATCGATCATACTTGATTAACCCAGTTGGTACACACCGGACTAGTCCGCACTTGACCGGACTAGTCCGATATCTTAAGTTTTGATCTGGTTGTTAAGTGTTGCAGGTTCCGACAAAATTCAAAAAGGCCTATTCACCACCCCCCCCCCTTCTAGGCCACATTCAGTACGTTTCTCGCAAACTCCAACCCGACGACTATGTTATTTGATTCAAGAGCATCGCATTCATTCATTGCATCGAAATATGTTACCAAGTATAGTTTGCCTATCTCTCATATGAAGTTTACTCTATTGGTTAAGTCTCCTGGAGGAGAGATGAGGATAAATATAATATGTCCAAAAGTAAGCCTTAGAATAAGGGGGTACACTTCTTTGCCAACCTCATTGTCTTGGATTCTCAAGGATTGGACTTTATATTTGGTTTGGACTGGTTGAGGAAGCACAATGGAGTCATTGAATGTGCCACAAAGACAGTGAAGTTGACCAATGAGGAAGAGATCACCGTAGAATTTGAAGCATCTCAACACACACCGAAGCAATTGGAGCTGAATCATATGGACGGTGCCACAATTGAGGAGATTTCAGTGGTGTCCGAATTTTTGGACGTGTTTCCGGATGAGTTGCTTGGTATGCCACCTGATCGAGACATTGAGTTTGTTATTTATTTGATACCTGGAACTGCACCTATAGCTAAGAGGCCCTATAGGATGCCTCCTAAGGAATTAGCGGAGCTCGAGAAGCAAATTCAAGAGCAACTAGAGAAAGGTTTTATTCGCCCTAGTTCTTCATCTTGGGGAGTGCCCGCGTTGTTCGTGGATAAGAAGAATGGATCCCAAAGGATGTGCGTGGATTACTGAGCCCTCAATGGGGTGACCATCAAGAACATGTACAACTTGCCATGTATAGAAAACTTGTTTTATTAGATGAAGGGTGCTTGTATTTTCTCCAAAATTTATTTGAGGTCGGGATACTTTCAACTGAAGATTAGACCGTCGGACATACCCAAGATAGCTTTCAGGACACGATATGGATCTTCTGAGTATACCTAATGTCCTTTGCATTAACCAATGCACCTGCCTACTTTATGTACCTCATGAATAAGGTCTTCATGGATGTAAAATACCAGTTTTTCCCTTAATATGAAGATCAACTTTCAGTTTGTTTTCAACCATAATGAAGATCAAATGTGGTTATGCATTTGAACTTGAGATCATTAAGAATTTTTCTTTCACCCATTCTTAATTTTGATTAACATAAGGGATGAACTTCACCAATGACCTTAGAATAACATAAGTGACCTTTCTACAAGTTTTGGGATTTATTGAATAAAAATTTCCAAGGCAAATTACTATGCAGTACAAAATATATTCAAATTCATTTGAATATAGCAATGTACAATTAGGCCCTGCCAAATTATTCAAATCTGAGGCCATAATTTTTTCCCTGGCCTCATAATATTCCAAATAGACTTCCTCCCAAATTTCAAGATTTTTGAAGTCCATTTGCTATTTTATTTGAAACGCTTAGCAAATTCGAGCCATATTTAGAGTTCAAATTTTGAATTCTGTTCAAATTATTTGAAAATCAAGATTTGAACACACCATCATGGTCAGCATGACTTTCTTGACTTATTCCCATAGTTTCAAAAATTTTGGAACTCAGTTGTTATTTAATTCAGTGACACCATTGAATTTCATCCAATTTCAAATTCAAATTTTAAATTCAATTGAAACTTGTTCCAATTCGAAATCCAAATTCAGAATCAAATTCCAGATATTTACTTTGGCCTCCCAACAAAAATCTAGAATTTTTGGACCAAATTTTGTGTGAGAATTGAAGTTGCAGAGAAGGGAAGTAGATAAGAGAAGGTGGGACCCACTGTCAGCCTGACAAACTCGAGTGAACCGACGGCAGTGCTCTGTATCCGGCTGTCCCCACCGATCGATGCCGGGAGCGCTCGACACCGCACGCATGCAAGCTCCACCGAGCTGCCTGCTTGCTTGCGTCGTGCAAGCTCCCCTCGTCCCTCTATCCCTATAAATACCATCCCTTGGCCGTCGACGTCGAGCTCCACCTCAGTTTCGCGCCATAGCCGCCGCCTCTATTCGTCGAGCTTTCGTCAGAGATTGAAGCCGTTTCTCACTGAGCTGTAAGTAGATAAAAGGCTTTTCACAAAATCCTCTACGTGTTCCATTTGGTCATTGATCATGACATAGCTCCTACTTGAAGTATTTCGAAGTTCTCCGGTCGCCGCCGAGGAAGCCGCCGGGAACCTTCACGACCTCACCGTCGAGCTCCGGTTCTAGGCCGTTTCCAGTCTCGACCCTTTAAGCAAAAAGGTTCGCAATCCTCTCTAGTTTATGCTCACCAAATCTCAGCCCATGACATGAACTGTAACTCGAGTATTTTATTCGATAACCAAATCATTATACGATAGAACAACAAGGCTTCGTGCTTAAATTCGTTTCGTTCTTGCAATCATTCTTTAATCTGGTTATAAGATAGCTCCTATATGTCCTAGCGCAGCACCCTGCCTAGAAGCCCCAAAAGTTATCAACCGAGCACCTTAGATTTTGAGATTTCGCGGCCGGTGGTTGAAAGACCGTGCTTCACCGTCGAGCTCATATCTCGCGGGTGTTTCCACTCTTCTCTAGTCCATATTCTTGATCCTTGAGATCCCAAGAAGCTTTTGGAGAAGTTCCCGAGTTGTTTGAGCTTGAGTTGAGTGAGTTCAAGCAGGCCCGAGCTCTCACCGCTATCGCCGCCGTCGCACGGTTGTTTCCGGTCCATTTCCGCCAGTGCCGACCTCACAGATGTGCTCAGCGCCCTCGAAAACCCCTAGGCGTCGAGTCTTGGCGAGTTTGGCGTAGCAGTTCGGCCGACGGCGAGATCGCCGTCGAGCTACCGCCGCGGGCCGTGGAGCCCAGATGTCAGTTACTACGGGATCCGGTTGTGGCCGGGGATCCAGTGCGGCTGCATTGGTTAACCCCATAGCCCCCAGTGCGGCCCTACTGCCATTGGTTGAGTTTAAACGAGTGGGCCCGGCTGATTTATTTAAATGTTTCCCGTTGGAAAATAATTCCAGGATTTAACCAAACTTGAAAAATCCATAACTCTCAGTAAAATTGTCCAAAATTCCCAAATAATTTTTTTTTAGAACCAGCATGAGGAATACATTCCAGTGGTGCTCTTGTACTTGTATGCAAATCCATAGAAATTTCTCCATAAATCAGATAAGCAAAATGTTTATAAAATTCATTCCTACTGTTCTGTTAATTGGAAAATTCCCAGTTTTGGTCAGAACACTATTATTAAAACACTTGATGTCCAGTAATTATTTCAAGTTCATTGGACTTAAATTACTGGGTTCATCAGTGTTCCAAATCTCTATGTAGTTATAAATTGAGAAAAATGAAAAATCAATTTCAGAAATTTCCCCAAACTTAGAAAATCAACCCCTCCCCGTAGGAAGCTTAGAAAATAGTGAAACAAATTTTCCTAGAACCAGTGAGACCCCGTCTACATGATACAACCACTGGTAGCCATGATGGGTGTCAAATCCCACTTTTTCCTTCATTTGAGGTTCATATGTGAGTTGGTTATCAACCCTAATGGAGATCAATTATAGCTATGTTTATGAACTTGATCTCAACAAATCTTTTCTTCCTCTCATGCTTAAATTTTATTAAGATGGGGGAATGTACTTCACTAATATCTTAGAATAATTGAAGTGACCCCTCTGCAAATTTTGGAATTATTTGAATGAAGATTGCTAGGTCAAATTAATATGCAGTACCAAATATATATTCAAATTAATTACGAATTAAATATGCTACTGTACATGTTGGCCCTGTCAAAAATATTCAAATATAAGGCTGTAAATTTTTCCATGGCCTCCTAATATTCCAATTAGACTTCCTACAAAGTTCCAAGAATTTTGAAATCAATTTGCTATTTTAATTGAGACGCTTAGCAAATTCACACCATTTTTAGGATTCAAATTTTGAATTCTGTTCAACTTCTTTGAACATCAAGATTTAAACACACCATCATGGTCAGCAAAACTTGCTTGACTTATTCTCAAAGTTTCACAATTTTTGGAACTCAATTACTATTTAATTCAGTGACACCATTGAATTTCATTCAATTTCAAATTCAAATTTAAAATTCGAATGAAACTTGTTCCAATTCAAAATCCAATTCAGGAATCAAGTTTCAGATATTTATTTGAGCCTCCCCACAAAAATCTAGAATTTTTGGATCAAGTTTGGTAGGAGAATTGATGTTGCAGAGAAGAGCAGGGATAAGAGTAGTGGGACCCACTAGTCAATGAGACAATCTCGGTGCTGCTCTGCACACCGTTTTTCCGGCGCAGCCCTGCTCGACACCGCGCTGCATGCACACCACCACCGAGCTGCTTGTATGCCTACTTCACGGCGTGCCTTCCACTCCTCCCCGAGCCATATATGCACTCCTCCGGTCAAAGTGGATGCACACCCACGCGCTCTCCTCTGTTCTTCCTCTTCCGCCACTGCAGCGCATCACCACCGCAGTTCCTGATGCACAAGCCGAACAACACAAGGATTTGTGGTGCTCCCAACAGCAAAAGGTGGCTTAACTAGTTGTTGTTCCTTCTCATCCAGTCCTTTGCTTGACTCTTTGCTTATACGTATGGTATTTCGAAGTTTCCTCGGAGCTCGCGGGTGAAGCCGCTAGGGAACCTTTTGTTCCATGAGGACAGGCCACTACAAGCACGTTCCCATCTCCTTCCTCGAAGAAATAAGGCGCCCAGAGGTACCTAGATGGTTCTTGTGAAGTTTCAGCCACTTTCGTGCTTCCTAGCTTCCTTATATCGAGTTTCCACGTGACTAGTGCATACCGAGGTCACTAGAACACCGGTTTAATTCCGTTTCTACGTGCGATGATTTGTCGATCCAATAAGGTATTATCTCCTAGATCTCCCGACGCATCACCTCACAAAAAAAAGAATGGAAGTCATTGAGAGACGGGGTCGGATTTTGAGTTTTCATGGCCGCCAACGAAAACCCATGGGCACACCATCGAACTCAGCTTTGCCGGTGACGTCACTCCGTTCTAACCCCCAAATCATCATCCTGGTGCTTCCAGGAACATTCCCGACCTTTTCCCGAGCCAATTATGCCATTTACGAGCGTTTCCGACGATTGTCGAAACCCTAGATCTGCCGCCACCGTCGCACCGCTGTCTCCGGCCATCGCAGACTTGATTGGACCCCACCATCGGCTTGCACGGTCGATTTTATGGTTGAGCGGTCAAGGCGAGGCCGGAAGGAGGTCGACGCAACCTAGTCCGGTGAGGCACCTCCGCGGTTCCGGCGAGGAATGCCGCCACGTCAGGAGGTAGACAAAGGGTGTGGGCCCCACCTGTCAACGACGTCCCTCTCGCGCTGGATCAGCTGTGAATGTGGATCCTGTGCGGCCTACAAAGGTTAACCCCGTGGCTCCCGGTGTGTCTCAGCACTGATTGGCCCGATTCAAATGAAGTGGGACTGGCCCCTTTATTTGAAATTTCCAATAGGAAAAATAATTCCAGGATTTTACCAAAGTTGGAAAATCCATAACTTCCAGTAGAATCATCCAGAAATTTCCAAATAAATTTTGTTAGAACTAGCATGAAGAATACTTTCCAGTGGTGCACTTGTATTTATGTGAAAGTCCAAAGAAATTTCTCCATAATTCAGATAAGCAAAATGCTTAAAGAATTCATTCCTACAATTCCATTAATTGGAAAATTCCCAATTTCGGTCAGAACACTATTATTAATACACTTGATCTCCAGTAAAAATATCAAGTTCATTGGACTTCAATTACTGTGTTGATCAATATTCCAAATCTCTATGTTGTTATAAATTGAGAAAAATGGAAAATCAATTTTCAGAAATTTCCCCAAACTTGCAAAATCAGTTTCTCCCTGTAGGAAGCTAAGAAAGTTGTGAAATAAATTTTCCTAGACCCAATGGGACCCCCTCTACATGGTACAACCCCTGGTAGCCAAGATAGGTCTCCAAAAATTTAAACCAAAAATTAGGTAATGTTATTGCTTACCCTGATTTGTAAAGAACAATAAACTTCATTGATCATCTTCTGTTCTTTGCAAGAGTCTTCACTATAGTCACTAGTATCTACCATAAAAGTCCCAAAGCAAATTAAAATCATTATCTTGTTTTGATCCTAAGATATTAGCTTATGACTTTAAACATATTGATTATTTTCAAAGTCATTCATACATACTATATGCATATCATGTAGTAGCTGAAATCGAGGAGCAGCCAGAAGATTTGGTAGTCCAGCTGCCAGAAACTAACGTAGACTCAGACTCGCATTCAGGCAAGCCGCGATTTGCATTTAAGTTCCTTATGGTGTTTTTGCAGTTTCATTCATCTTACGACTTCAGATGTTTGTGCATTACGTTTAAGGTGTTTTACATCCACTTGCATGGCCCACATATCCCATGGAGCATTGGGTAGGTCTACGGCCCGTTAAGTAGAGACTGCTATGCTTATGCTCATAGGAATTCGGCAGAAGTCGAGTAGTTGGAATCTACTCGCGAGATAGGAATATCATCACACGGATGATTTGGAACAAGAAATGATTTATAAATATGAAATTAAGATCGAGCAGATGGTAGGATGCAGTGAGACGTGGTCTCATGTGCGTAGCCCTGCTTGTGTCGATTGAGGACCGTTTTGTGTGCGGCCCTACTGGACAAGCTTGAAATGTACTGGCGACATACTGGAGAAATGGGCTCCAGTAAACTGACGTAGCTTGATACTAGTTTGTCGAGGTATTCCGTTCCGTTTTATAGGCGTGGGTTTAGAGCAGCAAGGCGTAAATAAGCTGGTGGGCACGTCAGAGTACGCCCCACGCAGTGACCTCCTGCTCGTGACGGATCGACCGGTCCGACATTCGAGTGTTTAGTCAAAGGTGTCCATATACGACTAGTACTGAACTGTTATGTATGTACTGCTGTAAGTACTCGCTGACATTTCCAAAAGTGCATATGTGTCGTGTTGTTCCGGGTATGTCCTGACTACAATCACCTCCCCTCGCGGTAATAGAGTACCACTTGTTCACTACGCTGTGACGTAGTAAATACTGAAGAAGTAAGGAGAATATGATTTATTGAAATACAATTGTTTTGACAACGTTGTATGGCTTAGAGAAAGTACAATTAAAAGTTTACAGTTTCCCCATACTTTAGCTGTAATAGCATATGTGCTTGAGCATGTCATATCATCGGCAAAGCATTTCTTGTTTGATTGTGGAGTCTATGATGTGTCCTGCTTGAAGAATAGCATTTGCTACTTAAAACATGAATATAAGGATTCACTTGTAGGCGAGTCCTTTATGCTTTACCTTACCTATGCTTAGTATTCACCTCTGCATATGTCTAGTGAGACGGGTTAGTCTTGTTGAGCCTTAAGCTCACGTTTGCAGTTAACAAGTTTTTGCGGATTTTACGATTGATGACGGGTTCAATGATGAGGCTACACCCCCTCTAGGGTTTACAGCCGAGTGGAAACCCTGCATGCCACTGTATGTTGTGCGTTGCTAGTGCAAAGTATCCAGGTCATGGATGACTTTGCTTTTGCATAGCTAGTGCCGAGAGCGTAGCTATGATGAATTGTTCTCTTTCCTTTCGTTAGTATTGTAAAACTTCCGTTGTGTTTTTAAATAAAGACTTGGTATTGTAATTTGTTCTCGTTCTTTTCTTGCATACTGTTCTGTATCGCATCGCACAACACCACCCAATGAGATCCTTGGAGGTCGGGATTCCGGTCCCCAAAATGGGTCTCCAAAATTTCAACCAAAATTTAGAGAAGGTTATTGCTTACCATAATTTTAAGGAACAACAAACTTCCTTGATGATCTCCTTTTCCTTGCAAGAGTCTCTACTATAGTCACTAGTATCTACCATAAAAGTACCAAAGCCAATTAAGATCATTATCTTATTTTGATCCTAAGATATTAAATTATAACCTTAAGCATATTAATTATTTTCAAAGTCATTCATATATAGTATATGCATATCGTGTAGTAGCTGAAATCGAGGAGCAGCCGGAAGCTTTGGAAGTCCAGCTGCTAGGTACTAACGTAGACTCAGACCCGCATTCAGGCAAGCCCCGGTTTGCATTTAACTTCCATACAGTGTTTTTGCACCTTTCATTCACCTTACGTCTTCAGATGTTTGTGCATTACGTTTAAGGTGTTTGACATCCACTTGCATGGCCCACAAATCCCATGGAGTCTTGGGTAGGTCTACAGCCCGTTGAGTAGAAACTGCTATGCTTATGCTCCTAGGAATTCGGTAGAAGTCGAGAAGTTGGAACCTACCCGCGAGATAGGAATTTCATCACACGGGATAAATTGGTTCAAGAAATGGTTTATGAATATGAAATAAAGACCGAGCAGCTGGTAGGATGCAGCGAGACGTGGTCTAACGTAGGCAGCCCTGCTTGTGTCGATTAAGGACCGTTTCGTGTGCGGCCATACTAGACTAGCTTGAATTGTACCAGCGACATACTGGAGAAATGGGCTCCACTAAACTGATGTAGCTTGATACTAGTTTGTCGAGGCATTCCATTCCATTTTATAGGAGTGGGTTGAGGGCAGCAAGGTGTAAATCAGCTGGTGGACAAGTCAAAGTACGCCCCACGCAGTGACCTCCTGCTCATGTCGGATCGATTGGTTCCACATTCAAGTGTTTAGTGAAAGGTGGCCATATACGACTAGTACTGAAGTGTTACGTAGGTACTGCTGTAAGTACTCACTGACATTTCCGAAAGTGTGTATGTGTCGTGTTGTTCCAGGTATGTCCTAATTGCAATCACCATCCCTCGCGGTAATAGAGTACTACTTGTTCACTGCGCTGTGACGTAGTAAACAGTAAAGAAGTAAGGAGAATACGATGTATTGAATTACAATTGCTTTGCAACCTGGTATGACTTAGAGATAGTAAAATTAAAAGTTTACAGTTTCCCCATACTTTACCTGTAATAGCATTATGTGCTTTGTGCATGTCATATCATCGGCAAAGCGTTTCTTGTTTAATTGTGGAGTCCATGATGTGTCGTGCCTGAAGAATGACATGTGCTACTGAAAATATGAATATAAGGATCCACATGTAGGCGAGCCTTTTATGCTATTCCTTACCAATGATTAGTATTCACCCTACATATGTCTACTGAGATGGGTTAGTCTTGATGAGCCTTAAGCTCACGTTTGCAGTTAACAAGTTTTTGCAGATTATACAACTCATGACGGGTTCGATGATGAGGCTGTACCCCCTCCAGGGTTTACAACCGAATGGGAACCCTGCACGCCGCCGTAAGTTAGATGTTGCTAGTGCAAAGTATCCAGGGCATGTATGACTTTTCTTTTGCATAGCTAGTGCCTAGAGCGTAGCTATGATGTATAGTTCTCTTTCCTTCTATTAGTATTGTAAAACTTTCGTTGTGTTTTTAAATAAAGACTTGCTATTGTAATTTGTTCTCGTTCTTTTCTTGCATATTGTTGGTTATCGCATCGCACGACATCACCCAATGAGATCCTTGGAGGTCGGGATTCCGGTCCCCACAATGGAGTACTTGGATAAATTCGTCGTGTTGTTTATTGATGTCATTATGATCTAATCAAAGGATGAGAAGGAAATGAGAAACACTTGAGGCTTACATTGCAAAATTTGAGGGAGCATCTATTGTATGCCAAGTTCAACAAGTGTCAGTTTTGGTTAAGGAAAGAGTAGTTTTTGGGTCATACCATCTCAGGAGGAGGAGTATCGGTCGACCCCTGAAAAGTGAGATATGTGCTAAAATGGGAGCCCCCGCAGAATGTAAAGGAGATCTGGAGTTTTCTTGGGATGGTTGGATATTACTGTCGATTCATCAAGGACTTTTCCAAGATAGCCAAGCCCATGACGGAATTTTTAATGAAGGGGAAATTTTTCCAATGGACTCAAGCTTGTCAAGAAAGTTTTGAGGAGTTGAAGAAGAGGTTAACAACAACCCCAATTTTGATACTGCCGGACATAAGTAAGAGTTTTGATATATATTGTGATGCATCGAGACAAGTACTTGGATGCGTGCTCATGGAAGAAGGTCAAGTGGTTGCATATGCATCGAGGCAATTGAAGAAGCATGATGATGAATAGGTTTAGGCCCGATCTTCTGAAAGGTAAGTCGATTGGTGTGGAGAACTCGACATTGATGATCCGCACCACTCTAGCAATTCGAATACCTCTGCAATCACTACACCACTGCTTCATTGGTTATGAACTGTGCAGCACATGCTTGACATCGCCAAGAAGGCTAATCCCTGCAAGTGAACCGAGAACACAAGCAAGAACGTAGAAGACACGATCTGAAATTGAGAAGTTGGGGTCTCACAAACCGTAGAACGGCAAAATTGTTATTCTAAGCAAAACCCACCGAATATGACCAGCGGCTGCAGTAATTAAAGTCTAGGGTTCGGCCAAAACACTATTAGACGCGTCCCTAATGGACTCATACGGGATACAAGGCCCAAACGCCAGATTCGGTGGCGCAGCACTGGACAGAAATCTGGATTCAAATTTTTTCGACGATTCCCAATTACTCCGGAAGAATTTTTAGGTGGTACCAGAGCCATTGGAAAATTTATCTTCTCCTCTTTCCGTGCATATGTGGAATGTCAAAAACGGAGTCCGTATGCATCTTGGGCGTCTGTTTTAAGGTGGACTGCTCATGGACTCCGAGTTGAACTCAAGTCCGAGTTGTAAACTGATTCCATCAACTTGCGGACGTCCCAGCAGGTTCTCCATGTTCCCAAAGCCTCTTTCATTCACTTGTTGATCTTCTCCATTGTTCCTAATAACAATTAAATCATCACATAGAAATCTATTCTCAAACTCACATGTAAAGGAAGTTAGGAACGAATTCACCTGCTGATTTATTAACCGTGCTCGTGCTCTTGTGATTGGTCCTTGCAGTTCAATGTGTGTCTCCGCTGCTGTGATGTCCTCATTATCCTCCCCCTCTTGAATTGGAGTCATCCTCGACTCAAGTTCATCTTCTTCTCCCAAGTAGGGTCGCAAATCTGAAATGTTAAATGTAGGACTAACCCGAAAATCGGGAGGCAATTCAAGCTTATATGCATTATCATTAATCTTTTCAACAATCTTAAAAGGACCAGCAGCTCGATACCAAATGATGAGTAGGTTTAGGACCGATTTTCTGAAAGGTAAGCCGATTGGGGTGGAGAACTCGACGTTGATGATCTGCGGCACTCAAGCAGTTCGAATACCCCTACAATGACTAACCACTGCTACGTTGGTTATCAACCGTGCGACACATGCTTGACCTCGCCAAGAAGGCTAATCCCTGCAAGTGAACCGAGAACACAAGCAAGAACGTAGAAGACACGATCTGAAATTGAGAAATTGGGGTCTCACAGACCGTAGAACGGCGAAATTGTTATTCTAAGCAAAACCCACCGAATATGACCAGCGGATGCAGTATTTAAAGCCTAGGGTTCGGCCAAAACATGATTATACGCATCCCTAATGGACTCATACGGGATACAAGGCCCAAAGGCCCGATTCGATGGCACAACACCCGACAGAAATCTGGACTCACCTTGTTTCGACGGTTCCCAACGACTCCTCGGAAATTTTGAGGTGGGACCAGATCCATTGGAAATCTTATCTTCTCCTCTTTCCGTGCATATGCGGAATGTCGAAAACGGAGTCCGTATGCATCCTGGGCGTCCATTTTAATGTGGACTGCTCCTGGACTCCGAGTTGAACTCAAGTCCGAGTTGTAAACTGATTCCATCAAGTCGTGGACGTCCCTGCAGGTTCTCCATGTTCCCAAGGCCTCTTCACTTCACTTGTTGATCTTCTCCATTGTTTCTAATAACAATTAAATCATCACATAGCAATCTATTATCAAACTCACATGTAAAGGAAGTTAGGAATGAATTCACCTGCTGATTTATTAACCGTGCTCATGCTCTTGTTATTGGTCCTTCCAGTTCAATGTGCATCTCCGCTGTTGTGATGTCCTCATCACAAGAGCATAATTATCCAACACATGATTTATAACTCGCAGCCGTAGTACATGCTTTGAAGATTTGGAGACACTACATCCTTGGAGATAGGTGTCAAATTTATATGGATCATAAGAGTTCGATGTATATTTTCACACAAACGGACCTGAATTTGAGGCAACGCTAAGTCAAAAGAGAAAGCCTTATGAGAAATAAATTCAAAACAATTCGATTCAAAGACTTGTGCATGTGTGATGGAATGGAGTGGATGTGGATCTTGACATGACTCCTTTTTTAGTGGACTCTCTTATTTTGCAGGGACGAAACATGACTACTTCTCTTCTTTTTTTTTCTCACGCTTATAATGTAAGCATGCATTTTCTTTTTCATTTTCTTGTAGCCATGTCTTCTACTACCTTTTATGCAAATGAATTTTTGAGAGAGTACTAAGCATGAATGATATGAAGTTTCTCCTTTTATTGTGGAATGGTGGTATGATGGGAATTTGCTTACTTCTAGTGTAGAAGTATAGCATGTGCAAGTGAAGTCTTGAATTCAAAAAAGTAATGAAAGAAATCTCACATAGGTCTATACTAATTGGACAAATCTCAATGCGAAGACAATAGCATATGCATAAGGTCTATCATGTAATATATCATATGGCTTTGGTGGGTATTTCAAATCAAATGAGGATAACCTAAATCTGTTTAGAATTTCTCCGGAAATGTAAGTTTCACTATCAACCTAGGAATAGCAGCCCTATAACAATATCATATCTCACAACAACTTATAATGGATTAAGCTTTTGCTATCCACAATTTCCAAATCAAGGCAAAAGCAATTTTAACCATAGAGAGCAATCTGTTGAAGAGTAGTAAGTTGTAAACTAGGGACTTAGGAAAAATAAAACAGTGCCACTATTCATCATTTCATCTATGTGAATTCCAAGTCATTCTTACCGCACACTTTTATTTTATCTGAAAATAAAACCTATGCTATATTTTTTTAAATGCAAGGTGGATGATCGGTAAGTGGAAAATAAATATGCAAGGGGTTGATACAATTTACCTCAAGTGGAGGTCCTCCTCCAAGCTTGTTCTTCGCTCGCCTCCGTGATGAGGGTTGAACCCTTGGTGACGGAAGTATGCCGCGATATCGTCTTGTTGTTGTTATAGCATGGAGTTGAAGTTGGTGAATTGAGCGTCCATGTGTTGTTGCTAGTCTTGGGTACCTTGGACATTGCCTTGGAGAGTGTTGTAGATGTCACCCGTTCTTACTTCAAGCTCCTCCATACATCTAGAGAGGTCTGTCATTCCTTGTCTATAGTCACGATGACTTCTAGCCGAAGTGGAATGACATCTTCTCATAGATGTTGGAGGCAAGCTGCTAGAGCTTGATGTGGATAGGGGTGCCTCCCATATAGCACCTGGCCATCCATGCCAAGATGGACTTCGGTCTCATGCGGTGTAGGTTGAGTCCATCCGGGTGCATCACCCGTTGGGTTCTCTCCCTCTTTGTACTCATGGACCGTGGAGGTTGTCGGGGGCATGGCCGCTCTCCTTTTACGGCTTCTAGTTACCCTGCCAGAGACATTACTTCTTTTGGCTTTCTCGATGGGAAGTAGGTTAATGGTTAGCCTCTGGCATTTGTACAAATGATAATCAGGGTTAGGTAACCAAATTTCATTGACAAAGCCGAGATAATAAAATATCAAAGAGCCATCTTGATCAAGCTTAAGGGTATGTCCTTGCACTAAATAATCTCTATTAAATAATTCATTTTCATTTTCAATATACTCAAATGAAGAATATTTTAGTCCTCTTACCCTAGTAGCAATACGAGTAATCAATGAAGTACATTCAATTGTCCCTACCCTTGGAATGTAATCTAACCATTGTGTCATCATGGCAATAACTAGAGCAACATTTATCTTTTAATCTTGGCTAACAAAATTTTCAGCTCATCATCATGCACTATCCTTACATCTCCTCTAGGGAACATAGTCATAGCCATCCATCTATGCATGAAGCGTAAAGTAGGGTTGTGCAAGGGGCTATTCCTAGAAGCACTACATCTGACCTCTCCAGTTAAATCTTGCAGAAAACTTTGTTTGTTAAACTTAGGCAAAGTGTCTAAATCTAGCAAACAACGTTTATGGAAGCCTATAATTTGACTTTATTCTTTTCATACGATGTTGTATTCTTTTTGAAATAATCTAAAAGTAATACCATCAAATCCTATCTTGAGTGTGCAAAGGAATATTATGAGTAGAAGGCGTGAACCTCTCTCCTCTTTGTGAGCAAAGTTTTCCCATCCTAAAGCACGCCAAATGGAAAAGAATTCGGAATCCATACCTATTTTGGAGATCAAATCCAGATCATAAGCTTTTGTATGAGAAACCTCACGATCTTTGAGGAGCTTGTGTGCTTGATCTTCAACTTCACTTTGGATGTCAAGGTCATCGTCGTGAAGAAGTTGGTGTGGGTTACTCCTCTCACCCATGTGAGTGTCTCTCCTACACTCCTCCTCCGTGAACTTGGGGTAGCAACGAAAGAGGGGCGTGCACTTAAATCTCCGCCATGGTTTGAGCTTGCAGCCTCCTTCCTCTTCCCAAACAACCTTTTTCATTCATTTCATGGCCACAACAAAAAAGAACACAACAAGGCAAGAACTCGAAAGAGGTGATATTAGTGAAAGCAAAACCCCGAAGAATTTTGCCTTGAAGCACTTGAGAGCAAATTGCAAATGCAAACAAAAGCAGATCTTTTTGAGTTAGGAATTGATCAAGAGTACTTCAATGAAGAGCAATAAAAAATAATGTGATCAAGAACGACTTTGGGGATGTATGAAATGAGGTTGCAGAGGAGAAGAGCTCCTCACGGCCACCATTTATAGTGTGCAAACCCCAACAGTCACTAGGTAACCAAATGTAGCTTTTGGAGTAGAGTGTGAGACCTATGTGTGCTGAATACATTGGCTATGATGATAAAAGTTTTGAATAGTACCAAAACACCTTTTTCAACAAGGTCCAACTCTAGGTCCGAGCTCCAACAAGGTCTGACAATAGGTACAACTTGTTTTAAGTAGCTCCTGCAAGGTTTGACGTATGGTCCGACATCTTTGTCTAGGACTAACTTATTTTTGCTAGGTCCGACTTGTTTTTATCTAGTTCCGACATGTTTTTGCTAGCTCCAGCGCTAGGTTCGACTAGCTTTGGTAAGCTCTGGCACTAGGGCTAACTAGCTTTGGTTAGCTTCCAGCGCTAGATCCTGCTAGCTCTGGTGAGCTCCAGTTGAAGGTTCGGTTAGCTTTGGTAAGCTCCGGTTCTGCTTTTACCTTGCAGTGTTTCAAACTTGTTTTGCACTTATGGAAAGTTTTCTTAGTATTCTTTTACTAAGTTTTTGGTGTTGTTTGATGGTTATGGTTGATATATTTTTGCTACGGTTTGCAACGTCAGGTGCTCACGTAAGGTGTTGTTGTTTCAGAACTAACGGGAGTGAAGCCGAGGACTTGTGCTCGGAAGTATCAGTTGTTTATTCATGTGCAGGTGTTTCTTGAGTTCAAGACATGGCTGCTTATGGGATCCATTCAACTAATCTTAGCGATAAGATGAGGTTCAACAACAAAGTTTGGGAGGAATTGTGGTTGAGTTGATCAGGAGGTCGCGCAACATGGCTGAATCAAGAACGATGCATATGAAGGTATCGTGGATGTTGTTGGAAGGTGTTTGCACGTGTGCAAGGAGTGCATGGACATGGCTACAGTGTTTCGAGGTGTGATGAAGAGATGTGGACATAAAGGATTGGTCGAAAAGGTCTAACCGACTAGGTTATGGACTCAGGTTGTGGCTGAGTCAGGTTTGACTCAAATATGGAAAGATTGAGTTAGTTACGATAGGATTTCATGTGGGTCACGAAGTTGGGTTGTTTTAGGAATGTGGGATACGTTCCTAAGGTGTTTGGAAGTCTTAAGATTGCTTCTAGCTACGTATAGAAGAATCTTGAGTAGTTATGGAAAGTTTCAATTCATGAATTGAGTAGGATTAGAGTCCTAGTTTGAGTTGAGTTGGCTTTCGGGCTGGTTATACAAACAAGGGAGGCCAGAGCTCGTCGTAGAAGACTTTTGGACAGTTCCTCTTGTGGTATATTGAATAAAATTCGCAGTTGAATGGAACTTTTGAGCCTTGTTCGTTCGACTTATTCCAGACAAGTTTTTCTCGACGAGTTTCTACACAACACCACCTTTCTTCGGTGGTTTTATCATAACTCAAGTTTTACAGATCCAATTGATGTAATTATTTTTTGATTGTCTTCAAAATTTGATTATCTATAACATTTAAAAATTTCACGATCATTGGATTTGTGGTTTTGGATTTACACGAATTTCATTGCATTGTTGCAGATGTGGTTTTTCTCGGGTAAAACGGATAGACCTTTGTTCGATCTTTCGATCGGAACTTGAGTTTTTCTTGACGGATTTTCATGATTCTTGTTGTGACATCTTTGTGACTTGATTCTCCACAATCTATACTTGTTTTGTCACTGTTGATCACGTTTATATTAGTCGCACACACAATTTCTTTCACAAATCAATTTTCTGTCAAGGGGTTTTCATTGCTTCAACTAAAAAGATTTAATCTACCATTAACCCCCCTGGTAGCTTTACACGTGCTCTTCGATCCTACAATTGAAATCAGAGCCACGGTGCTCTAATATTTGAGATTTGCACGTGTTTTGACTAATCGACATAGAGAAATACTCCATAAAACCTTGTTTGTTTAGTGGTATTGATATTCAGGTTTGGAAGGCGCGTATGGAGGCCTTCATCCAGGCACAGGGCTTTGTAATATGGGAAAAGGTGTACAAGCCTTACGAAGTGCCGTCAAATGATCAAGTTACGGCTACAAATATGATACATGTTGACAACAATAACAACAAAGCCCGAGACTTGATAATCCAAGGACTAAATCAGAGCGACTTCGACCGTGTTGCACATGTTCGATCGACATACGATACGTGGATAGTACTTTGTGACTACCACGAAGGATCCAACACGATCAAGGAGGTAACGCGAGATATGTTCAAGAAATAATATATGCGCTTTGAGATGCAACCAGGTGAGTAAATTGACGATTATTTGCTCGCTTTAACAAAATTCTCAGCAACTTGCGTAGTGCTAATGTCAACTTTTCAGATTCTGAGAATGCTAGGCAATTATTAAGTGCATAAGACATGTCAATCTGGGAGATGAAAGTAACATCTATTCGTGAATCCACTATCATGAGTACACTTACATTAGATGTGCTTTATTCCAAGTTAAAAACTCATGAAATTGACATTATATCACGTAAGAACCCCAACAAGTCTCTTGCATTGATTTCTCAATGTGATAAGCATAGCTCCGGCCAATCTTCATCTAGCAATACACTTGCTTGCTGTCTTCACTAACCATGGAACAGGTTAAAGAACTTCCAGAAGAGGAGCATGGACTCATCTCTACTCGGTTCTCAAAAGCATTGCAAAATGTGAGAGCTAGAAGGAGAGGAATCTCCAAACCTCAACGATGCTTTGAATGTGGTAAGACATGGCACTTTCGTACAGATTGCCCTAAACTTTCATGTTGTTTTACCCGTGATGAAAAGCATAATAAAGTCAAGACCTCTTCTGGTAACACCAACAAGAAAAAAAAGAGTTTTACAGGACGCAAACAGACAAACAGTTTCATCACCGCACTTCAAGAACTTTGTTCGAGTGATGTAGACATTGGAAGTGACGAAGATGAAGATGATCTGGCAAACTTGTGTTTCATGGCGGGCAAATCAAGATCAAGTATGGAGGATGCAGAACACAATAGTGACAACGAAGAGGTATGTCCTACTTGTGATGAAATGTGTGATGCTATTTCCCGTGCAACTGTTATTGTTAAGAAAAAAAAGGACAAAAAGCTTCGGGACAATGCTGTTAAAATTGAGTCACTAGAATATGAAATTAAATGTTTGAAAACCTTGATTCCTAGTGATGATTCTTTTTCCTCATGCGATTAAATATATGAACAATTGTCCTCCTTAAGAAGTACACGCTCCTCCACTCTTGATAAACTCGAGTTAGAGATTGAAAGGAACAAAAAGTTTGCTGCACTTAATGATAGAAACTTAAAAGATGCTTCTTGTTCTACAATTGATTTGCATAGTTCTACCTGTAATGATCATGAAAAGAAACTAACAGATGCTATGAATGAGATTTCTATTTTGAACAATGCTTTATGTGCTCATGAAGTTAAATTTTGTTCTAATTGCAAACTAAAAGGAAAAACTTCATGTTTAAATTGCCTAGAATTGTCTAAGAAACTTGATGGCATGAATAGGACGCTAGAGCAGTTTTGTATTGGGAACAAAAATCTAAACTTGCTGTTGAATTCATCTAAATGATGCAATGATAAAAGTGGTTTAGGTTTTGATTCCCATGCTCATGATAAGACACATCCACCTGAAATTGTAAAGTCATTAGGAAGTGATTTGATTCAAACAGTTCCTAAGCAAAAAGAAGTAGTTTTCAAATCTGCAAGAGAGTTGTCTCATCCATTTTCAAATAAACATACTGCATGCTCATCTAGACATGAACACAAAGTTAAATTTCATTCTACCTATTGTGGTAGAGATGGTCATGTCATAGGTTTTTGTTATAGACTACCTAAACAATATAAAAAGCATAGAATGCAAGCTAGATCTTATAACTCACATGCAAAATTTGCTGCACGTACTAAACAAGATGTCAGGAACATGCAACTTGTTGTTATGAGTCAAAAACATTCAAAGTTTACCTCTGGAACTTCAGTTTTTATTTCTGGACCTTCTATTATTACCTCCGGACCTTCAGTTTTTTCCTTTGGAGATATAGATTTTTATGCTACACAAGTAACACTTCATAGGTCAGTGGTTAAGAAAAAAATCTCAAACTTTGACTCATAAACTTGCTGTTTTATCTCAGCTATCTTGTGTTATTCCTGCTAGACGTTGTGTGACTCAATACTGGATTGCTAGATGCCTTTTGACTAACACCAGTATTGAGTCATCGATGTATTGTGCTTCTATGTACGTTACACGCTCGAGGAAGGAGGACATTTGGATTGTGGATTCAGGTAGCTCACGCCACATGTCTGGTAACAGAAAATGGTTCTTCCCCCTCTCTTTTGTGTCACGTGTAGAGAATGTTACATTTGCCGATAATTCTTCAACTCCAATAATTGCTAAGGGTTTGGTTAAAGTAAATGATCACTACACTTTGAATGATGTGGCACTTGTAAAAAATTTGAAATACAACTTGCTTTCTATTTCACAATTGCTAGATTAAAAATCGGAAATCATTTTCAATAAAAATTGCAGCAAAGTTGTAGGTTCAAATAGTGACCTTATATTTAACATGTATTGGTTTGGAAGAGTTTTTAAAGCTTATTTTGATATGTTATCCTCTAAGCATAGGTGTCCAGTTGCAAATGATTCAAAGGACTTATATTTTTGTCATCGTAGACTTGGTCACGTAATATTTGATCATCTAACTCGTGTTAGTGCTCTTGATCGCATACGTGGGCTGCCTAAGCTTAAAGGGGATAAAGAAATAGTGTGCTCTTCTTGTAGACATGCTAATATAGTTACAGGTTCACCTGCTCCTCTCACAATGACCATGACAACTGAACCGGGTCAACTTCTACACCTTGACATCATAGGACCTTCACGTCTTCAATCCTTCAGAGGTAAATGGTATGTTCTCGTGATTGTTGATGATTTTTCTAGATACTCTTGGGTTTTTATAGCATCTAAGAATGAATCTTTTTGTCACTTTAGAACATTATTTCTTAGATTATCAATTGATCACACATGATCTTTAAGAGCAATTAGAAGTGATAATGGAACTGAATTTAAAAATCAACCCTTTGATCATTTTGTGCTGAAAAAAGGAATAGATCATCAATTTTTTTTCACCATATGTACCTCAACAAAACGGTGTTGTAGAAAGAAAGAACAGAACCATAGTTGAGATGGCTATGACTATGTTTGATGAATATCAAACTCCTAAGAAATCATGGGAAGTTGCAATTGCAACCGCTTGTTATGTCTCAAATCGTGTTTTCATCCGTGCCAAGCTAGGTAAAACATCATATGAGCTCCGGTTTGGACATAGGCCTAGTATTACACACTTTCGGGTCTTTGGTTGTGAATGCTATGTTAAGAAACATGGTAATCTTGATAAATTTGAACCTAGATCTGTTGATGGCATGTTTCTTTGTTATCCATCTCATACTAGAGGCTACCGTGTGCTTTTACTTGACACTAACAAAACTGTGGAGACATGTGAGGTGTCTTTTGATGAAGCTAGCCCATGTACTAGCTCAAATATTACAGGTACGGATCCATATCCGCAGGGGGAGAGCATTTTCGTTGAAGATGAGGAAGAAGTGGAGCTGCTGCCCGAAAATTCAGCAGCTAGTGACACTGTTCCAGCTTCGGATGTTGATTCACAACCAGCACCGGCGACCACCATTGCTGGTCCAAATCATCCTCAAGTCGCAAGCTCATCGATTTGTGATGAACATGAAAAAGAAGAAGCTTGTGAATTGTCCACTCCTCTCTGGGTTCTCAAAAGTCATCATCCACAACAAACTATTGAAAGCTTGCACGAATGAATCACACGGTCTAGGTTTTGCGATCCAAACTCTCATGCTCATTTTGCTTTTGTTGCTTCTTGCGAACCCAAAGATATATCACACGCACTCACTAATGAATATTGGATTATTGCCATGCATGAAGAGTTAGAAAATTTGGGAAGAAATAATGTTTGGAAACTTACACCTCCACCTCAAGGTCACACTTTAATTGGAACTAAATGGGTGTTTAAAAATAAACAAAGTGAGGATGGGGTTGTGATTAGGAATATGTCTAGGTTGGTTGCACAAGGTTTCACACAAGTTGAAGGTCTAGATTTTGCTGAAACTTTTGCTCCTGTTGCTAGATTAGAAGCCATAAGAATTTTGTTAGCTTTTGTTGCATCTAAAGGTTTCAAGTTATATTAAATGGATGTTAAAAGTGCTTTTCTTAATGGCTACATGGATGAGGAGGTTTATGTCAAGGAACCACCGGGTTTTGAAAATCCAAATTTTCCGAATCATGTTTACAAACTGTCGAAAGCCTTATACGGTCTAAAACAAGCCCCTAGTGCATGGTATGATAGGTTAAAACATTCTTACTTGAAAACTGGTTTACCATGGGCAATGTTAAAAAACTCTTTTTGTGCTTAAGCATGGCAAATGACTCATTATTCGTTCAATTGTATGTGGATGATATTATCTTTGGTTGTGCTTCTCATGATCTTGTGTCCAAGTATTCAGCTATGATGAGTTCATAATTTGAGGTAAGTATGATGGGAGAACTCACATACTTTTTGGGGCTACAATCAAACAAACGAGTGAGGGAACCTTTGTGCATCAAACGAAGTATACAAAAGACCTTCTTAAGTGCTTCAACATGGATAAAATCAAGCCTATTGAACTTGATGAAGATGGTGACCCGATCGATCAAAAAGAATATAAAAGCATGATTGTATCACTTTTGTACCTCACGACATCAAGATCGGACATACAATTCAGCATATGTCTTTGTGCACGGTTTTAATCTTCCCACGTACTTCACATTGTCAAGCCGTCAAAAGAATTCTCAGGTACTTACATGGAACTCAAGAATTTGGCACTTTTCTTCCTTCTTCCTCAACCATTACTTTGAAAGGTTTTTCCGATGCTGATTTTGGGGGTTGTAGGATTGATAGGAGAAGTACTTCAGGTGCATGTCATTTTTCCGGTAACTGACTTGTTTCTTGGTTCTCTAGAAAACAAACCTCAATTGCACAATCCACAGCCGAATCTGAATACGTAGCTGCTGCAAGTGCTTGCTCACAAAATTCTCTGGATTGTTCAAACTCTTAAGGACTATGGGGTTGATCTAGATAGTGTTCCATTGTTTTTATGATAACACTAGTGCTATTTTCATTGATAAAAACCTTGTGCAACATTCTAGAACAAAGCACATTGATATTAGGTATCACTTTCTCTGTGATAATGTTGAAAACGGAAACATTGTGCTTCTAGATACCGAACAACAATTAGCTGACATTTTTACAAAACCTTTGGATATCACTCGTTTTTGTTTCATTCGTAGTGAAATAGGGGTTATACATCCTCATGGATTAAATTGGGGGAGTGTTTTGATACTTGGGAAGTCTATGTATGAATTTGGAATTAAAATAATATGAGCATAGTATTTCATACATATATGACTTTGTGATTCCTTTTACATGCTGAATGTTCTTACTGCATTACTCATTATATATATTTTGTATTTTTTGCCATGACTAGTAATTGGAATAATTACTTACACTAAATCTGGTCATGGTCGAACTTTCTTGTTGTTTGAACTTGTTGCATGCTCACAAGTGCTTTTAATCATAAAGAATTAATCAAGTAATCAACTCACATATTGAGCTTTTATGGTCAAATACAAATTGAGAAAAGATCAAGAGAATATGCATGCATCGCACTTCTTCTTTTGAGATGGCTTATCATTGCACATAGATATGAACTTGGAAGAGGTTGTGTATGACTAAAACCATGTCTTTAAGCTTTTGATTGTCAAATGACATAGGCTTGGGTTGGTTGGTTAGAATAAGGGCATATAATCTCTTGCAAATGTCACATGATCAAAATTTGTGCTTAAAAGAAAATAAAATTACAGCAACAAGTGTTATGCTTTTAGATTTTGAAATAGTTATGTTTGTGAGATCATGACTTGCTGAAATTGAAAATACACTTGATCTCTAGCATGGCCTACACTACTTTATATATCTCATTGATGTGATAGTGTAAGTTACTTGATAGTATGACTTGGATGAGCTTTGTTTTATATGTATATGTTATAATATGCTCATAATGATTAAAATTTATCTTTTGTACCTTGCTGAATACATTGTCAATGGGGGAGAAGTTGATCACACATTGCACACATTCACAAGTGTTTTGGCATGATTCTTCTTAGAGGGAGAATTTTTGTTTTTCTTCTCATTTTATTTCCGATTTACAAAGGGATACAAATATGCATTGGGAGATAATTCTGTTTTCAAAACTTTTCATGTGAATAAGCCAATGTTCGGATTTTAAGCAGTGTTGCCCATGCATTCATCAAGGGGGAGATTGTGAGACCTATGTGTGCTGAATACATTGGCTATGACGATAAAAGTTTTGAATACTACCAAAACACCTTTTTCGGCAAAGTCTGACTCTAGGTCTGAGCTCCAGGAAGGTACAACGATAGGTCAAGCTTGTTTGGGTAGCTCCTGTGAGATTCAATGGAAGGTCCGACTTCTTTGTCTAGGACCGACTTATTTTAGCTAGGTCCGACATGTTTTTGCTAGCTCTGATGCTAGGTTCGACTAGGTTTTGTAAGCTCCGGCGCTAGGTCTGACATGCTTTGGTTAGCTCCGGTGCTAGATCCTGCTAGCTTTGGTGAGCTCCGGTTCAAGGTTCGGTTAGCTTTGGTAAGCTCTGGTTCTAGGTCTGGTTAGCTTTGGCAAGGTCCGGTGCTTGATTGCAATTCTTCTGCTTTTACCTTGCAATGTTTCAAACTTGTTTTAAACTATCGATTGTTTATTCATGTGCAGGTGTTGCTTGAATTCAAGACATGGCTGGTGACAGGATCCATTTAACTAGTCTTAGCAATGAGATGAGTTTCAACAACCTAGTTCAGGAGGAATTGTGGTTGAGTTAATCGGAAGGTCGCGCAGCATGGTTGAATCACGAACAATGCATATGAAGGTATCGTGGATGTCGTTGGACGGTGTTTGCACATGTGCAAGGAGTGTCTGGACGTGGCTACATGATTACGAGGTGTGATGAAGAGATATGGACGTAAAGAATCGGTTGCAAAGGTCCAACCGACTAGGTTATGGACTCAGGCTGCGGCTGAGTTGGGTTTGACTCAAATATGGAAAGATTTGAGTCAGTTACGATATGATTTCGTGTGTGTCATGAAGTTGGGTTGTTTTAGGAATATGGGATACGTTCCTAAGGTGTTTTGAAGTCTAAAGATTGCTTCTATCTGCGTATAGAAGAATCTTGGGCAGTTATGGAAAGTTTCGATTCGTGAATTCAGTAGGATTAGAGTCCTAGTTTGAGTTGAGTTGGCTTTCGGGCCGGTTATATAATCAAGGGAGGCTAGAGCTCATGGTAGAGAACTTTTGGGCTGTTCCTCTTGAGTGCTATCGAATAAAATTCGTAGTTGAAAGGAACTTTTGTGCCTTGTTCGTCCGACTTGTTTCAGAGAAGTTTTTCTCGTTGAATTTCTGCACAGCACTACCATTCTTCTGTGGTTTTATCATAACTCGAGTTTTACAGATCCAATTGACGTGATTCTTTTTGGGTTGTCTTGACAACTTTATTATATATCATCTTTCAAAATTTCACGGTCATTGGATTTGTGGTTTTGGATCTACACGAGTTTCATTGCAGTGTTGCAGATCTGGTTTTTCTCTGGTAGAACAGATTGACCTTTGTTCGATCTTTCCATCATAACATGAGTTTTTCTCGACGGATATTCGTGATTCTTGTTATGAAGTCTTCGTGACTCGATTATCCACAATACATACTGGTCTCGTCACTATTGATCACGTTTAGATTAGTCGCACACACGACTTATTTAACAAATCAATTTTCTGCCGAGGGGTTTTCATTGCTTACTCTAAAAAGTTTTAATCTACCATTCACCCCTGTCCCCTCTGGTAGCTTTACACGTGCTCTTCGATCCTACAGAGGGAGTGAAAGAAAAATGGCTCTTTCCCCTAGTCGGCCGAACAGAGGGCTTGACCGACCTGATAGGTGGGCCCCCCATTCTCCCTTTTCGCAGGTGGCTCCGTAACGGCTGTGGAATTAGCACGTTAGTGAAATACCACTTTTGCAGCTCAGAAAAATTGTTTTCCAAATAAAAACTCCTTTTTGAAAACCGAACAATTTTATTTTTGTGAAAAATGATGAAATAAAAATGAAAGTTGAGAATATAAGATTCTCAGCTTACTAAGAAAATCAAATAAGCAGTGGTGAAAATCAAACTAAATGGGGAAAATCAAATAAAGAGAAAAGAATAAAAAAGAAAAGGATAACTACCAATTCAACCTATTGGCTAGGTCTCACCATTGTCCGATGAGATGGACATTCCTCCTTCTTCATTTCTTGACATCCGGACCCAAAGGGATGGGCTCGGACGACTTGTTTTGCTTCTTCCGCCATACCTTCTTTGGCGGGTTGGTCGTCTTGGGACTTTTGGGACGCCCGGACTTCTCCATCTTCTTTGGGTGTCAGCGTGAATGATAAGACAGGTTTTCCGCACAGATCAAATTCCTCATGAATGCAATTAGCGGGTTCACCTTTAGAAATGTGATTTCGACCTCTTCAGTGTGTTTAACATTCGGCCGATACTTGATACAGATCATGGAGCATTGCTTCAACTTTGGGCGAAAGTTAATATTTTCCTCCTTGCCAATTATATGGAAGTGGATTTCTCTAGCTCCCACATCTATGCGAGCCTTCACTGTGCTTAGGAACAGGCCCCAAGAATGAGCAGCGTATCTTTCTCGACCTCCATGTAGAGCACCACGAAATCCACGAGTATGAAGCAGTTCCGGATTTTCACTGGGACATCTTCAGCGATACCCCATCGGGTAACGGATTGAGGAATCAGCCAATTTGAGTTGCATTGGTGTTGGAGTAAGTTATGTGAAGTTCAGCTGGTTGAAAACCACCTTGGGCACCACACTCACATTTGCTCCAAGGTCACAAGGGGCTTGTCAAAGTGGTGTGCCCCAATTAGCATGAAATTGTAGGACAACCAGGGTCCTTCAGCTAGTTGCCTCCTTGTAGAGAAATCATGTTGGCATTTTCCACAGAGGGTTCGAGTTGTCCTGGCATCTTGTCATTCTCTACTGGAGGAACAACAGTTGCCACTTGAGCCAACTGAGTTTCCAACATCTCGTTGAAACTCAATTGATTGTTGAAGGTTGAGGATAGTGCTTGAATCTTAGCATTAATGCTCTCTAGGGTCTTGTCATTGGCCGACAGCTTCTTAGATATAAACTCATTGATCTTTAGCTGGCCAATGGTAAGTTCTCTCAAGTTGGGTTGATTTCCATTGTTGCCATTGTTGTTGTATCCTCCTTTAAAGAATGGGCATGGTTAGCCCCACCCTTGACATCCTGGACGATAGCCATTGTTGGCTATGTATAGGGCATCCTCACGGGTTTCTTGGCAGTCTTCGCCCAAATGGCCGGTGTTGCCATAGACTTCACAGGTGATGTGAGAGTTTAAGGTATAGGTATTGCCACATACCTGTAACACCCTCATTTTCATGCATATTGCATTGCATACATCCTCATACATGCTAACATAAATTAACCTTAAAAGGAACAAGATTGAAATGAATTTAGGCTTAATCAATAAATTAAATGTGTCAGGGAACGGACTTGTCCGACCCCAAAACCTGGACTAGTCCGGTAATCCCTTTCTGGTTCAAGAGATTCAGTTTCTTCAGGACTACGGACTTGTCCCGCACATTGCACGGACTAGACCGACTTAGTTTCTAATGTGTTTCCGGACTTGTTCAATTTAAGCAGGCTAGTGCGAGTATGTCTAAATCTTAGCCATTTCTAGTCACTCCGGACTTGTCCGATTTTGCCATTTACTTGAACTCAACTCTCCTTTATTTCTCCATGATTGTTCTCGGGTAATTGCCTTAATTGGGCCCAAGAATCATGCCCAACCTTAGAGGAGCCCAAGGGGACCCCACCTTGGCCCCTACACGTCCCCCGCCGAATTCCAATTTGAATTCAACCAAAACCGTACCTCTCCAACCCTTACATAAGCATACCAATACCCTCACCTCCCCACCTTTGAGAAAAACCCTCGCTGCTGCCCCTAGCATTGTGTCGTCCTCAAGATCAAGTCCAGGGGCAAGAAGGAGGGGAGAAACACAAAGAAGGACCAACCAAGATCGATCTTCATCGATTCTTCAACGAATTGACGTTTTTCATCCAAGTTCTTCATCAAATCATCTCCATCAAGCCCTAATTGCCAAGATCCAATGTCTCACATCAAATCTTCGATCTTTGGAGCTCTAAACACGTGGTATACCCTCTACATCCAAGTTTCTACGTCAATTCAACCCCAATTCTCTCAGATCAGAAAAACCCTAATTCTATAGTCTGCATAGTGTTGACTAGTCCGACCAGTATACCGGACTTGTCCGGTGTTTGAATATGTAAATTCTGAATAGAACTAAATTAGTTCCAAATTGACTCGAATCAATTTCAAACATGTCCAAACACGTTAGACACTATTATCACTAGTTAGTAAACATTATTAGCAACTCATTTACAAGTTTTACCTCACAATTGCATTAATCATGCATATCATGGCATATTGAGTACTATGTGAGCATTATTTGATTTAACTGTGTGTTTTGCACGTTTGTCACTTAGAATAGAAGAAATTGCCGTAGAGAGTGCTTTCGAGGACCTGCAGGACTAAATTTTTGAAACCTTATATCCAAATCAAGCACAAGAGTAAGGCAAGTGCCTTTGACCATATTGATCCTATTTTAAATGTTTTATTTGCAAAATTGCATGCATGTGTCAGAATGATGGGAAAACCCAATTGTAGGAGTTTACTAGTTTAGTATGACCACCCTTGTTGTTTGAACACAATGTATAGAGTCGGGAAGGGCATTTTACACTTTTGCCTCGCTATACTAAAATGGGTTTGGGAAACAGTCATACTACTTGATTATGGACTATTGAACATGTGAATGATGAGAATCAGTCATAATGACCCTTTAGCAACATGGTTCCTAGGGATCTAAGCAAGTTGGTAATGTGGACTAGGTTGGAATATTTTTTGTGGTTTTACTTGCTTTTGATCTAAGGACCAGTTCGTGGAGTAACCATCCAGGATTTACAGTGCCACCATAGGGCCAAGTATGGGTGCGACTTAGCTGACTAATTAGTGAATTACTAGTACTGTTTGGACCATTAAGAATGCTTAGGGAAGGGGTAGTAGGATTGGGTTTGTGGAGATTGGTGGGACTACCCAGGGATCTGAAAGGCTCAAGAGGGGGCCCTTGGTTGGATGTGCTCAGTTGGAGACATCACCACCGGTGAAACCTCAGTGGGGTCTAAATAAGCTAGTAATCACTTTGTAAAGGCTATTTGTGATCTCTTGGCCACACACCAAGGAAGTGTGAGACGCCATAATTGAGATTCCAGAGACATCGAAAGGTGATGAAATCACGAACTTGTGGGTAAAGCGGTACAACCTATGCAGAGTGTGTCTAAAAGAATCACGATACCCGTGCTACCGGTCAATAGCAACCTAGACCCTCGCATGATTAGAATTTGGACTTAACT
The DNA here is from genome assembly GCA_036927565.1 of Tuctoria greenei. Lineage (NCBI taxonomy): Eukaryota > Viridiplantae > Streptophyta > Magnoliopsida > Poales > Poaceae > Tuctoria > Tuctoria greenei. Next base: position 61,439,354 of record JAYESD010000012.1, on the reverse strand, counting down.
TGGTTTAATGGCTAGAATTGAATTGGGAGTTGGTATTGGTTAATTAATTAGTCTTGGTATATGGAATTGATGAATTTGAGATAAATGAGCAGTTATGAGTTTATTATGGATTATTATTGTTGAAATTGGTTATTTAAGTTGAAAATGATGATTATTTGGGAAGGACCTCACTTCATAATAATATAATTGCATTTTAAACTGTTTTGAATGTACTTTTATGAATTTATACATTTTATTAGCATTCCTTGTTTAAGCTACATGTCATACTTTCCGACGCTTGTTGAGTACGACAAGCGCTCACCCTTGCTATCCCCCCACTAAATTCACATGAAGGCACCCAGGTGGAGTACCAGGAGTTTTTTTAGGAGTACTAGGCATGTGTGTTACCATCAAACTTGCCTGTGCAGTTCAGAGTCTTAGAGTTTTGTTTTTCCGCTGCAGCTTCATTAGAGCTTGTATCAAGACTACTGGGTTTGTAATAAGGTAGTATTATTAGTATATTATTTGAGACATGGTTTATAATATGTTTATCAATTGTGAATCACTTGTGTATGTGTGTTAAACATCCTGGGCACACATATGCATTACACTTGGTTCATTTTCGGAACCGGGTGTCACAAATTGGTATCAGAGCCGTGTTTGACCGTAGGACGCATGCCTAGGTAGAATGGACCTCACAAATCACATAGGACTTCTTTTCTATTCAAAATAGCCTTTTTGTACTATTTTGCCTTCCACTAGCTATAAAAAGTGGGGGGGGGGGGGGGGTGCGGAAACTGCATTTTTGCTACTGCTGCAATTTTTGCATCTTTTTGAGCAAATGCACATCCTCTCATCTAAATTATGTCTGCTGCAATTTCAGAACTTATGTTTGTGTTTTCCTCTATTTTTCTCATGTTTTCTTGTAGATGTCTCACACCAAAATGACAGCCCGCAAGAGAGCTCGTTTGTCACCCCTTGGAAGCAAACTTAGGCCTCGCAAGGAGCCGCAAATGGAACCAGTCCAAGAAGAGGAAGAAGTGAATTGTCCCACAAAAGAGGTTGAGGATGAACACACCAATACGATTGAGGAAGACCCTGAAATGGTGGAGTCCTATGATGATGAGGAAGAGGAAGATCCGGAGGAAAATCTACGATAGTGAGGGAGAGGAAGGTGAAGCACTTGAGGAAGAGCAGTGAGTTCGGGAGGGAATAAGTGCCCATGAAGAAGTACCAGAAGCTCAAGGGAATGCATGGCAGACCAGTGAAGCCAGGAAGGAGGACAACTACATAGTTTATCGTGATGCCCAATAATTCCGTTCTGATGGCATTGATGGAGGATTTGCAGCCAGGCAATTGAAGGAGTTTCTTGATTTATGCAAGATGCACCTAGAATACTATGTTAAAAGAATTCCTCACCATGGATGTGATGAATGGAGGGCTCAAGTTATTGTTCTTGCTAAGGATGAGGTGGTCATTGACACTTTGCATCCACATGGAGAAGTACCGGGGAGCAAGCTATTGACGTTGTCGCTTGGGATGCACTTACTAGATTGTTCCACAACTACCGAGAGCGGATTGGAGGTACTATGTTTGCACTACACCCTCAACGCAAGAAGGGGACAAGGGCAATCTCAAGACCGCAACATGGCGCCCAAGTCAGTTCTCGTGCCATTGACAGATCTCAGGAAGTATTGGTGAATTTGGGAAATCGCTATGCTAACGCTATGGAAAAGATCTGCTACCTCCACAAGAGACTATTCATCATGGAGAAGCAAGAGGAAGTTTCTGCCACCGTGGAGATTGATGGTGTAGCAACCTCTCTAGCACCTACATGAACGGCCAACTCACCCTGGCGCGCACCCATGTATGCCTCGCCGCTGCCATCGCCTTCGGCGCCTAACAGCCAGGATAGCTATGGCTCACACAATCAGGTCAAGGTCTCTTGTTTAGAAGATAGAAAAGTGTTTAGATCATCTTAGTCACATTTAGTGTGGTGCGCTGAATTTTCTTGGTGTGTGGCTCTACTTGTGTGCTTGGTGCAAGTTGTGGGACATCTACCGTTTTGTCCACATCCGCACGTAGTAGAGAGTTGTGGGATCATTGTCTACATCCTCTAATAGGGTTATAGTATTAAGAAAAGAGTTGTTAGTTACATACACCTTGATGTATATAGTTGCGGCGTTTCTTTTCAAATTCAAAATACTTCCGTATTTACTATTCTTTCACCAACAGATGTCGAGGACTCATGACCAGAGGAATGACAATGGTGAGGAGGAGAGCAATGAAGCACCTTAGAACAACAAGGGACCTGGCCAAGGAGCTATCGACCTTGAGCAACTATTGCCTATGAAGAACAAGCTCATGCAGACCATCATACAAACTATGGGACAGATGCAAGCTCGCAACAACAATCAACCCCGCATGCCACCAGCACCACCATCCCCATCACATCACAACTAGTTGGGAGAGTTTATGAGGACCAGGCCGCCTACTTTTGCTCAAGCCACAGATTCAATGGAAGCTGATGACTGGCTGAAGTCTGTTGAGAAGAAACTTGCTATTGTCCAGTGCAGCGATATAGAGAAGGTTCTTTTTGCCTCGCACCAGTTGATGGGAGCTGCTGTAGACTGGTGGGAATCTTTATGCAATGCCCATGAAAATCAAGAGAGAACAACCTGGGCTGAATTCAAGGATAAGTTATGTTCTCACTATGTGCCAGAGGGAGTTATGATACTGATAAGGCAAGAATTTGAAAACCTCAGGTAAGGAAGGATGGGTTTGAGTGAGTATCTCGACAAATTCACTCAACTGTCTTGATATGCTTTGGAAGACATTAGCACTGATAACAGGAATGTTCATGAGGGGACTCAACAATGAAATTCATGTTCAGTTGCTTAATGTTGAATAAGCAAACTTCCAGAAGCTGGTTGACAAGGCCTTTGTGGTTGAGAACAAGATTCGTGAGATGGAGCTAGAACACAAGACAAAGATGCCATATCAGGGACAGCCGCAAGGAAGCAATGTTCGTCCTCGCTATGCACAACCTGCAGCACCATATTATTACCCATCTGCTGCTGCATACTGCCTTGCTTATCCACCACGACCACAATAGCCAATGCAGCATCGCCCGCCCATGCAAGCACCTCGCTTACCTATGCAGCTTGCGCTGCACCCAAATATGCCTGCCTATGCTCGGAACCAGCCTCGCTATAACTTTGCTGGCACCAGTGGTGGAAAAAGTTGCTATGCTTGTGGTCAAACATGACATTTTGCAAATCAATGCCCAAGAGCGGGTCAGGGTCAGATGAACAATGTTTCGAGCTGAATCCAAGGACCAATAGAGGAGCAACTCAAGGCAGCCGTGGACCACAGAATTTCACTCGTGGAAAGGTGAACCATGTATCTACAGAATCAGCAAGCTGAAGATGTTGTGATTGGTATGTTTCTCGCAAACTCCAATCCCACGACTATACTATTTGATTATGGAGCATTGCATTCATTCATCTTATCAATGTATGATGCAAAGCATAACGTGCCCATATCGTACCTGAAGTTTACTTTGTTGGTTAAATCTCCTGGAGGAGAGATGAGGACAAATATAGTATGTCCAAAAGTAAGTATTTCCATAAGGTTGGTAGAATTCATTGCCAACCTTATAGTCATGAAATCCAAAGTTTTGGACATAATACATGTAATGGATTGCTTAAGGAAGCATAAAAGGGTAATCCAGTGTGCCACTCGGACAGTGCAAATGACAAATGAGGAAGGGATGAGTATAGAGTTCAAGGCAGTTCAGCCGACAACCGAGAACGCAATGGTCAATCATGCAGAAGGAGTAACTTTGGGGGAAATTCTCATTGTTCGGGAGTATCCAGATGTATTGCCTTAGGAATTGCCAGGTATGCCGCCTGATCGTGACATCGAGTTCGCCATTGATTTAATACTTGGAACTGCACCTATAGCAAAGAGGCCATATAGGATGCCTCAGACAGAATTAGCAGAGCTCAAGAAGAAGAATCAAGAGCAGTTAGAGAAGGGTTTTATATGCCCAAGATCGTCGCCATGGAGAGCCACAGTGCTTTTCATAGATAAGAAGGATGGATCCTAAAGAATGTTTGTAGATTACCTATCCCTCAACGAGGTGACCATTAAGAATAAGTACACTCTACCACAGATAGAGGATCCGTTTGACTAGATGAAGGGAGATAAAATATTCTCTAAGATTGATATTCGGTCAGGATATTCCAAATGAAGATTAGACCGTCGGACATACCCCAAACAGTTTCATGACACGATATGGATCCTATGAGTATGCGGTTATGCCATTTGGGTTGACCAACGCACCTGCATTCTTCATGTATCTTATGAATATGGTCTTCATGGAGTATTTGGATAATTTGTGGTAGTATTCATTGATGACATCTTGATTTACTCAAAAAGTTAAGAGGAACACGAAGAGCTCCTAAGGTTGACTTTGCAGAACTTGAGAGAGCATCAGTTGTATGGCAAGTTCAACAAGTGCCAATTTTGGTTGAGGGAGATATATTTCCTAGGCCATATCATATCTAGAGGAGGAGTGTCAGTCGACCCAGGGAAGGTTAGAGATGTGCTAAAGTGGGAACAGCCGCAGAATGTGAAGGAGATAAGTAGTTTTCTTGGAATGGCAGGATATTACCGTCGGTTAATCAAGGACTTTTCCAAGATAGCGAAGCCCATGACTGAGCTGTTGATGACGGAGAAGCCTTTCAAGTGGACTCAAGCTTGTCAGGATAGCTTTGAGGAGCCAAAGAAGAGGTTAACAACAGCACATGTGTTGGTATTGCCAGATGTGAGCAAGAGTTTCAACATCTATTGTGATGCATCAAGGCAAGGACTTGGATGTGTATTAATGCAAAAAGGTCGAGTAGTAGTTTATGCATCCAGACAGTTGAAGAAACATGAGCAGAACTATCCTACGCATAATCTCGAACCCGCAGCCATAGTGCATGCATTGAATATTTGGAGACATTACATTCTTGGTCATATATGTGAGATTTACATGGATATTAAGAGTCTCGAGTACAAATTCACTCAAACGGATCTGAATTTGAGGCAACAATGATGTTTGGAACTCATTAAGGACTATGATGTGGGAATCAACTATCATCCAGGGAAAGCGAACATAGTGGCTAATGCCTTGAGTCGAAAGGGAGCTGGCCACCAGCTTACCGTTAGGGAGTTGCAACCTGAGCTATGCAAGGAGTTCGAGCGGTTGAATCTTGGATTTGTGAATGAGATGTGAGCAATGGAAGTGAATACAACCCTGGATCAAGAAATTTGAGAGTGGCATACAAAGGATGAGGAGATCCAAAAAATCAAGGAGAGGACCTAAGAAGGGAGAGAAATTAGATTTGATGACGATGACCAAGGTACTCTATGGCTTGGGAAGTGGATTGTTGTGCCTAATGAAAAGAGTCTCTGACAGTTGATATTGAAGGAGGCACATGACTCGCTTTACTCTATCCATCCTGGTTGTAGAAAGATGTACAAGGATCTGAAGACGTGCTACTGGTGGGATGGTATGAAAAGGGACACAGCGGAATATGTTGGATTGTGTGATGTATGTCAACGAGTCAAATATGAACATCAAAGACCAACTAGATTATGACAACCATTGAAGATTCCCGAATGGAAGTGGGAAGAGGTTGGTATGGATTTCATAGTTGGTTTGCCTCGGACTTCAGTAGGTTATGACTTAATATGGGTTATTGTGAATCGATTGACGAAATCAGCGCATTCATTCCTCAAGACTACTTACAGTGGAGCGAAGTTGCTAGAACTGTATATGGGAAGAATAGTGTCTTTACATGGAGTGCCCAAAAAAATAGTGTCTGATAGAGGTTCTCAGTTTACCTCGAGGTTGTGGAAAAATCTCCACGAATCGATGGGAATTTAGTTGAATTTCAGTTCTGCACATCACCCTCAAACCAATGGACAGACTGAGAGGACAAATCAGATTTTAGAAGGCATGCTAAGAGCTTGTGCGCTAAAGTATGGCAGAAGTTAGGACACAAGTTTGCCATATGCTGAATTTTCCTACAATAACAACTATCAAGCAAGCTTGAAGATGTCACCATATGAAGCATTGTATGGGAGAAGGTGTAGAACACCCTTGTTTTGTGATGAGACAGGGGAAACTCAAGTATTTGGACCTGACGTAATTCAGGATGCTGAAATGCAAGTACAGACCATCAGCAAAAACCTAAGGGCTGCTCTGTCAAGACGGAAAGGTTATGCGGATAATAGGCTAAGAAGCTTATCATTTGAGATGAGAGACTTTTTATACCTCAAAGTGTCACCTATACGAGGTCACAAGCGATTTAATGTCAAAGGCAAGTTGGCACCTCGCTGTATTGGACCGTTCAAGATTTTGGAAAAATAGGCAGAAGTAGTATATAAACTCGAGATGCCTGCACATCTTTCGGATGTTCATGATGTGTTTCCTGTCTCTCAGCTCAAGAAGTGCTTGAGGGTACCGGAAGAGCAAGTACCAATGGAGGAATTGGAGCTTGAGGAAGATTTGATCTATGCCGAGCAACTTGTCAAAATTTTTGACACCAAATAGAGGGTCACAAGGAACAAGGTTATTCGTTGGTGCAAGTGCAATCAAAGCATCATACAGAATCAGAAGCTACATGGGAGCGAGAAGATGATCTCAAGAAGGAATTTTCCTATCTCTTTCATCTGGCGTCGAATCTCGAGGGCGAGATTCATATTAAGGGGAGTAGGTTTGTAACACCCTCATTTTCATGCAGAATGCATTACATACATCCTCATACATGTTAACATAAATCAACCTTAAAAGGAACAAGATTGAAAGAAATTTAGGCTTAATCAGGAAATTAAATCTATCAGGGAATGGACTTGTCTGGCCCCGAAACCTGGACTAGTCCGATAATCCCCTTCTGGTTCAGGAGATTCAGTTTCTTCAAGACTACGGACTTGTCTAGCACATTTCACGGACTAGCCCGATTTTACTACAGGAATATCGATCAATTACGTCGGCCAAAGCCGACATAATTATGGCCTAAATCGACGTAAGTAACTTAATCACATCGGTTTTTCCTTAATTACGTCGGCGGTTTGGGCGTAATTAAGATAACTTACGTCGGCCACCGACGTAAGTTATCTTAATTACGTCGGTCCGCAGCAGCCGACGTAAGTCAAGTACCGGGATGGGCCGCGTGCTAGGCCGGAGTACTTACATCGGCCACAGCATGCCGACGTAAGTTATGTGGCGTAACTTACGTCGGTTTAACCACACCGACGTATTTTAAGTGACATAACTTACGTCGGCTAGGTTAAACCGACGTAAGTTAAACTGTGCTAACTTACGTCGGCCTGGTCATAGCCGACGTAAGTTAAGTTTTCAAATTTTTTTTAAAATAGAAACCGACTACCTCACACGATGGCGAGAACACAGAACAGATACAGGTAAGGTTCCTGAACAGATATACAGCACAACAGTTATAAAACATTATACAAAACATCAACAACAACACAATTTGCAAATTAAGTTCCACCGGTCTACACGCTAGCCCCTCCACTACCTCTAGGATCTTCTCAGCGCGATCCCAAACCCTGCAGAAGAAGCATAGTCAATTGACAACACGAAATCAACATAAATTCACTTGTACCTAAAGCATTCCTTCGTATAACTTTATGGTGCAAAACAACTAGTTGATCCTAATTAGAAGTCCATAAACTATTTCTAGTTTCTATCCATTTTGACAGTTTATGAAACTGAACTGAAACAAAACTTTAATTTTGACTTTTTGACAATCCACAAATTGAACTATCCATAAACTGAAACTGAACTTTAATTAGGATAAACTGAAACTGAAACAGACATTTCTATCCATAAACTGAACTTTTGACATTTCTATCAATTTTGACATTTCTATCCATAAACTGAAACTAACATTTTGACATTTCCATAAACTGAAAGTAAAACTGACATTTCTATCCATAAACTGAAACTGACATTTCTAGCCATAAACTGAAACTGACATTTCTATGCATTTTGACATTTCTATCCATTTTGACATTTGTAGCCATAAACACAATCTGAACTGAACATCGAATTTAGAATGCTAAAGCTTTTTGACTACTACAAAAACTATATCAACGGAGCTAAAAGAATATTGAAATGAATACGACAATATTACCTGCTCCGGTGTCTGTTGCAGTGGAAGCGTAGGAATTTCGATATCCTGACCGCTGTGTTGAGCAAGAGCCTGCCATTGCAAAATATTAGAAGTTATATGTTATCGAAGTGCTGTGAAATTTAACTACTGTACTTTAAATTACTTACCGCCACCGCTACTTGCATCTGGGCCATCATTAAGGCCGTTCTCTTCTGCTCCTCCCTTGCCTCCGCTCTCATCCTCTCCAGCTCTGCCTGGGTTTGCGTCAGCGTCTCCCTCATGGTCTGGAGCTCCAGCTGGGTCTATGAGAGACGACCACTGGTCCCAACGGACGAAGCCTACGATGATGAAGCTCCTCTCAAAGGTCGCGTCGACCTCGAGTCGACAACTCCATCAAAAATGGCAAACCTGCAAAATAATGAAAACACTAAGTAGAAGAAGATTAATTGAAAAATAAATGAAACACACGAAGAACTCACCGTCTGTGGGCCTTCTCGCCTCCGCTTGCGTACGCTGCTTGGGGGTCGATCGGCGCGCTTTCCCAATCATAATCCGCACCGTGTATCTTTGCAACCTCCTGCGCGTACTTTGCCTACAAAACAAATAAATCTTGTAAGCATGTCAATAATAGTATTAGTTATAATGAAATTGATGAATTTCGAAAACGTACCAGTCGGTCGGCTGCGACCTGACTACACTGCCCTGGCTGATAAGGGTCACTTCCTTTGTGACCTCTATTCCAAACCTGGGTCGGGGTCAACTCATGACCCATCTCTCGCTCCTGTACAGCCGTGTTAGTGAGATAAATAATATATTAGGAACACATAAATAAATTGAAAAGTTACTTACCATGCGTTTAGCCAAACGCAAGTAGCCGTCGCCGCCATAGTTGTGCTTGCCCTCGGACCCCATGTGGCACTGTCTAGCCTTTGTGGACTTATTGATGAAAGCATCGATAGCCTAGTACGGAGAGAGAGCTAAGTACGCCTCGATGTTACCCTGTAACCAGGAAATACTAACTTGCACATATTTCATTTCTCATCAACGCAGTTAATATACGTAGATATTGTAAATATTTAACAATATTAAATACTTACCTCCGCGTACTGCTCCCCTGTCAAGTACGAGTTGGAGTCCTTCCTAAATACACCCCTTTGCTGCTCCTGCTGCTGCTGCCGGGGGTGCCGCTTGTAGTATGCTTTGACGGCCTGAATCTGGGTGTATGACAATGCCGCTGTCGTGAGCTTCCGAGCGTTGTAATGGAACACGCGTCTCGCGTGGTCCTCCATGCCCGGTTCCACTACTTGGTACCTCAGCTTTAAGCAAAAAAATATTTAAGTGATATGCATTAACAATTCAAACGAGTTGAAAAAATGAAACAGTTAAACTTACCATACGTGCCACACATCTCCCTGAACCGTGTCGTGGACTGGGTGAGAGACACAAGCGTAGTCATCCCACGATAGGGCAGGAAAACCGTCAATGACACCGGGGTAGTGCAACTTCACGATAGCACCCAGGACACTATTAACCTGCCTGTGATGCTTCTCGACCCCCGTGAACGAAAAGTCGTACCAACATCTACAAAATATATTAAATCATTAAGTAAAGGAAAACAAAATGTAATATTAATATACTATATATAGTATTTACCTGTCTCCAATAGGACAGATCGTGGTCCGCTGAGTAGTAACCGGAGGAGGAGCCGCAAAGTGGGTCCTCCTAGTCCGTTGCCTCTGCTGCGACGCTGCCGCGTCCTGTGACCCTGAAGGCTCTGCGGAACCACCGGAGTCTCCAGGAAGGCTAGTGGTAGCCGGTTGCACAGGGAGGCTAGCGCTAGCCGGCTTCGAAGGGAGGCTAGCTCTAGAGGGCTCCTGTAGTGGCCCCCTAGCCTCTGAGTCGGGCTCCTGTAGCAGCCCCCTAGCCTCTGACTCTGACTCAGAAGTCTCTAAGTCAGACTGCTCAAAAGGAAAAGATTGATAATAAATAAGTAATAACAACTGCAATTTCAAAAATAAATTTATTGTAACTAAAATTTACCTCCGTCCGCTGAAAGCACATGACAACTGAGGGTGGAGCATGTGCCAGAAAGAGGGAACGTCGGCTAGAAAGGAACGAACTCCCTGAGCAAGGGTCTCGTGGCGGCTCAAACCCTCTCACTGGCTTCCCCTTCCCCTTTGACGACATCCTATTGCAAGGAATAAATGATTAATATGCAAAGATAATATACAAAATTAATATTAAAGTAATGAATAAAACATTACTTCAAAATTCATCAACATCACGATCATGCACCCTACTCCTTAAACCAGCCCATCGATCTCCTTCTTCCGCATAACGTTTTCGTTTGCGCAAATCAGCAGGTTCGACTATGTCATTGATATCTTCAGTTTCCGATTCTGATCCTGTTTCCGCTTCCATGCCAGCCTCGATATCTTGAGCGTCTCCAACTAAGTCGTCGAGTCCTACACTGGGCTCGACTGAGAAGGAGTCTGGCAACTCTTCCTCTTGGTAGACACAATCAACCTCAGCTTCGTCATGGTAATCATCATCTCCTAGAGCATATAACCGCTCACGAGGATTCACCTTATGTACCACCCACCAAGCTTTGAATTTATTATATGGATAAGGTAGATAGTACACTTTCTCTACTTGGTGTGCAAGAACTAATGAATCGAATCCTTTCAACCGTTCCTTGTGTTTTACTTCGACCATGCCAAATTCGTTTACTCGAATTCCACGAATGGAATCAAACCATTCATGGTCAAAGAATACCGCTCGAATTGGCATGTTTGCGACAGAAGTGAAATTAAGGATTTTTGTAATAATCCCGTAGTACTGCGTTTCATGATCTTGCAAATCGATTGCCCTCATCACAACTCCGGTATTACATGTTGCCGTGAGAGGACGAAGTGATTCAAATTGAGTTGTACGGAATCGAAAGCCGTTGATGTCATATTGACCATAGCTTCTAACATTAACCACTACACAGGATAGTTGTCGTAAATCTTCATGGACGTTGGCATCTTTTTGGCACTGTCCAAGATATGGAGTTATTAGAAAACATAAGAATTCTTAAATTATAAGAAAACGTTTTCAACATTGATTAGTTATTGAGAAAACGTTACATGATCTCGAAACCAGGAGAGAAAATTAGATCCCCTGTTTATTCCTTCCCGTCGAATATGTTCTATTTGCTTGCTTGTGGGTTGATGTCTATGTCTCCAATTTTGCTTGTTAAACATACTACACGACAAAGAGAACCTTTTAGAATACATGTGTCAGAAAAGATCGTGAAAAGCATAAGTGTGGGAGAAACACTTACTTGAAATATTCATTCATTTCTTCAATATTAGCGTACATGTAGAAGAATGCAGCACGCCTTTATTTTTCACTAACATCGTACAAAGTGTAACTACCAATAGTAGTGCCTCTTGTTGCAAAAATGGAGAGAAAATCCTGGAGGAAAATTTTTTTCCATCTTACACGAAAGTACCAGAACCCCCATTTCCAATTTAGTCATCATCTCTGGCGTGATTTATTTAGCACAGAGTTGCCAATAGAAGTGGCTAAGCTCGGCTAACACCTTCCACACTGCATCGTCAAAATAGCCTCGAAACATAACAGGCAGAAGTCTTTCCATGATTATGTGATAATCATGACTCTTCAACCCAGTGAGCTTTCCCATTTTCACATTCACGGCTCATCTCAGACTAGCTGCATAACCATCTGGGAATTTCAGCCTTTGCAACCATTAAAGAACTTATTTTTTTTTCTTTAGGTCAAAGGCAGAAAGGAGCGCGTGGTTTACCACCATTTTCGGAGAGCTCAAGAGTTTGACGGTTACAAAGCTCGACAATATCCTTTCGAGCCTTTAAATTGTCTTTTGTTTCGCCCGTCATGTTAATGCATGTGCTTATGATACATTCGGCCATGTTACGCTCTTGATGCATAACATCAATGTTGTGCCTTAGAATCAACGACTTCACACACGATAACTCCCAAAGTCGACATATGTAAGTCCAATTGTGTTTATCTCTGTAACCTTCGAAATATCCAGGGCGGCCTTCATCTGGCACCAATTTGTCCAACATATCAGATATTTCTGACCCGTTAAGACGTTTCGGTGGTCCTTTAGTGACAATGGTGTTCTTTCTGAAGACATTCCTCTGTTGTCTAAACAAGTGATTCGGAGGCAGCCAACGTCTATGACAATCAAAGTAAGATATCTTGCCTCCATGGGTAAGTTGAAAGCAATCGGTATCTGAGGCACATATCGGACACGTCAACCGACCATGAGTGCTCCATCCAGAAAACATGCTGTATACCGGAAAATCATGAACAGACCACAAATAAGCAGCTCGGAGGTTGAATTTTTGTTTCTTGTAAGAGTCGTACGCTTCGACTCCTGTCCACAACATTTTCTACTCTTCGATCAATAGTTTCAACATCATGTTGAGACGTGACCCAGGATGATCTGGCCCAGGTACAATGAGGCTAAGAAACATAAACTCATTCTTCATACAAAAAGCCGTTGGAAGATTGTACAGAATGAAAAAGACGGGCCAACAGGAGTATGGTGCAGCGTTTGTGCTGAACGGCATGAACCCATCTGTCGCCAACCCGATGCGAACATTTCTCGCTTCACGAGCGAATTCTGGGTTGAACTGGTCCATCGCCTTCCATGCCTCACCATCGGACGGGTGCATCATGACTCCATTGTTCTCACGCTCACCTTCTTTGTGCCATCTCATGTGTCTGGCCGTTTTTTTTGAAAGGAACAACCGCTTCAACCTCGGTGTCACAGGTAAGTAACGAAGCTACTTACGTGCGACTTCCGTCGTTGTAGTATTACCATCATAATTAACAACATCGACAAACCTCGGTTGACCACATTTCAAACATTTGTTCTCATTGGCATGCTCTCTCCAGAAAAGCATGCAGTTGTCCGGACACACATCAATCTTTTCGTGCTTCATACCGAGACTGAAAAGAATTTTCTTCGAGTTGTACATATCCTTAGGCACTTTGTTGGGTTGTGGAAGGGCATCTTTGAACAAATCGATGAGCATGTTGTAACAATTATTAGAAAAGAAGAACTTAGACTTAATTGCCATAAGTCTAGTCACAAAATTGAGGATTGACACTTTAGTGTGTCCATGCAGTGCCTCTTCTGAATATTTGAGACATTTGAAGAACTCTTTAACCTCTGCTGTTTGAGGATCTTCTGTAAGCTCTGGTCGTATAGCTACCAGCATCTCATCCATCATATCAACCTCTGTGCCATCATCATTGTCCGCTTCCACTTCTTGTACAGCTTGAGAAGCTGTCTCGCCGTGGAAGTTCCACAACTCATAATGTGACACGTAACCGTTTCGACACAAGTGCATCGTAAGTTCCACTTTGTCCAAAAACGTTCTATTTTGACATTTCGTACATGGGCACCGCGCCTTATCGCTATTTGACAATGAAAAAGCTCGTTCCACAAAAGCTTCTGTCTTGGCGTACCACTCATCTGAGTGACCACCAGTTCTGCTCTTACAGCCAGTATACATCCAACTGCGGTCTTCACCCATGTTTGGCTCTGCATTTTAACGCGAAAGAAATTGTCGTTAATGTATTGTTATGTTATGTCACGGCCCTACAACCTAGGCAGATAGATCCTAAACCCACCCAAGAGTGACCGAGCAGAGCGTGCTCATGACGAGACGCGTGATCCGGATTCGAACGAAATTTCGGCAGCATAACCCCGCTGTTCTCCACTGCACGCCAAAAAATGGTGCAGCAGAGAACAACAGGGTTACGCCACTGAAATCTCGTCCAAATCCGGACCCGCATTTCGTCATAAGCCACGCCCCCTCGGTCACTCCGAGGCTCTCCAAAAAGGGATAATTCCGAACCTGCACGTCTGACATGCCAATGGCATGTGAGACGTGCCGATCCTAAATGGATAATACATTGCTATACATTACGTTGCTCATTTTCATTTTGAGGCCATTTAAGAGAGAGGATAGAACTAGAGAAAGAGTGAGAGGAAAGTTGGTCTTAGATGACAATTCCACATCCATTTCCGACGTCCACGCAATCGCGGGTCATTGACGTCCTTACCACCCCGTTCGCTTCCGTGTCGACTTGACGCATACGGTACCACTAAAATGTTCTACACGGCACGATCACACTTATTACATTTCGTGCCCTTCCGCGTTGGTCTGAGCCGACCCAAAACCCCTTTATTTATATATATTAAGTAGTCACTCAAAAACATTATATGAATGCACTAAAGTCCAAACATACACTAAACAGAATAGAAAAAATTATTAATTCTAAACACTCACACAATCAAAAGAACAAGAGAAGCTGGCGGCGACGAGAGGCCGGGGCGGCGGCAGCGCGGCGGTCTGGCGGCGGGAGTGGGGCGGCGCAGTGCGGCGCGGCGAGGCGGCAGTGTAATTGGGGGCGCGGCGGGCCGGGGGCGGCGAGGCCGGGGTGGCGGCGACGCGGCAGGCCGGCGGCAGGAGGAGGTGCGGCGAGGCTGGGGGCGGAGCGGAGCGGCGGCGGTAAGCATGCACGCACACTCTATTCATATAGGCAAGAGGCTGGGTCGGCTGATTTCGATATTGACAATATTGTGGAGCATGCAGGCACACTCTAAACATATAAAGCATATACATAATCTAATTATGCATTTACTACAAAATCTGAACAACAAACATATTAGACACAATTGACAAGTGTGAAATCATAAGTGTAATACACATAAAGCATATTAGCCAATTATGCAAGACAACATATAAAGCATAGACAAATATATGCAAGACAAAAAACATATTAGCCGGGGGCACGGCAGGGCCGAGGGAGGCTGGGGGCGGCAAGGGCCGGGGGCGGCGGGAGCGAGAGCGGCGGCGGCGGGGCCGGGGCGCGGCGACAACGTCGGACAGCGGCGGCGTGGCGGCGGGGAGCGGCAGCGTCGGGAGCAGCGGCACCGGGCGCGGGCGGCAGGGAGATGAGAAAGCGGCGGGTAAGGAAGAAAAGAGAAGGCGCACGCGGGCTACGTTAAAATACGTAACTTACATCGGCTAAATATTCAGCTTACGTCGGTCGAGGTAACTTACGACGGCCATCCTCTTAGCTGACGTAAGTTAAGGCTTATTTATGTCGGCCCACTTATTTACGTCGGCCTGTTGTCCGTGCCAACGTAAGTTATCATTAACTGTTGTCGGGCTAGTTACTTACATCGGCAGCCGACGTAGGTTAACTTACTTACGTCGGGTTCCCACAGCCAACGTAAGTTAATTAAATTACGTCGACCAGCCGACGTAAATTAAACTGGTCGACGTAAGTATCAACGTTTCCTTTAATGTTTAGCTTCTGATGTTTTTTCCGGACTTGTCCAATTTTGAGCGGACTAGTCCGAGTATGTATAAATTTCAATCTGTTTCTAGTCACCCCTGACTTGTCCGGCCATTTAAGCTGGACTTGTCCAATTTCACCTCTGTTCCACAACGGACTTGTCCGGTCCCTTATGCGGACTAGTCCTGCCTACCGAACTCAACTTGGTTTCCTTTATTTCTCCATGAATTGTTTTTGGGTAATTGCCTTAATTGGGCCCAAGAACTTCGTACCCAACCTCAGAGGAGCTCAAGGGGACCCCACCTCGTCCCCTACACGTCCCTCACCGAATTCCAATTGGAATTCACCCAAAACCCTACCTCTCCAACCCTTATATAAGCAATCCAACTGATGAGTAGGCTTAGGTCCGATCTTCTGAAAGGTTAGTCGATTGGAGTGGAGAACTCGACGTTGATGATCCGCGACACTTGAGCAGTTCGAATACCCCTGTAATCACTACACCACTGCTCCGTTGGTTATCAACCGTGCAGCACACGCTTGACCTCGCCAAGAAGGCTAATCCCTGCAAGTGAACTGAGAACACAAGCAAAAACGTAGAAGACACAACCTGAAATTGAGAAGTTGGAGTCTCACAAACCGTAGAACGGCGAAATTGTTATTCTAAGCAAAATCCACCAAATATTACTGACGGCTGCAGTATTTAAAGGCTAGGGTTCGGCCAAAACACGATTAGACACGTCCCTAATGGCCTCTTACGTGATACAAGGCCCAAAGGCCCGATTCGGTGGCGTAGCACCGGACAAAAATCTGGACTCGAATTGTTTCGAGGATTCCTAATGACTCCAGAGGAATTTTGAGGTGGGACAAGAACCATTAGAAATTTTATATTCTACTCTTTCTGTGCATATGTAAAACGTCAAAAACGGAGTCGGTATGCCTCCTGGGTGTCCATTTTAAGGTGGACTGCTCCTGGACTCCGAGTTGAACTCGAGTCCGAGTTGTAAACTGTTTCCATCAACTTGTGGACATCCCAGCTGGTTTCCATGCTCCCAATGCCTCTTTCCTTCACTTGTTGATCTTATCTATTATTCCTAATAACAATTCAATCATAACATAGCAATGTATTCTCAAACTCACATGCAAAAGAAGTTAGGAGCGAATTCACCGCCTGATTTATTAACCGTGCTCGTGCTCTTGTGATTGGTCCTAGCATTTTAATGTGTGTCTCCGCTGTTGTGATGTCCTCATCATCCTCCCCCTCTTGAATTGGAGTCATCTTCGACTCAAGTTCATCTTCTTCTCCCATGTATGGTTGCAAATCTGAAATGTTAAATGTAGGACTAACCCCAAAATCAGGAAGCAGCTCAAGATTATAGGCATTATCATTAATCCTTTCAACAATCTTAAAAGGACCAGCAGCTCGTGGCATAAGTTTAGATTTTCTCAAGTCAGGGAATCGCTCTTTTCTCAAAGGTAACCACACTAAATCACCCGGTTCAAGTTTTACTTCCTTTCTACCTTTACTACCCGCAATCCTATACTTCTCATTCATCTTTTCAATAATTTTCTCTGTAGTTTCACGCGTCTTAAGAATGAATTCAGATCGTTATGTAGCATCCAAATTTATAGTTTCAGAAGGAGGCAAAGGTAGTAAATCAATAGGAGCACGGGGATTGAAACCATACACTACCTTGAATGGACTTATCTTTGTCATGCAGTGAACATATATGTTGTAAGAAAATTCTATATGTGGTAAACACTCCTCCCGCAACTTCAAATTTGCTTTCAAGACAGCCCGCAACATAGTGGATAAAGTACGATTAACTACCTTGGTTTGTCCATCCGTTTGTGGGTGACATATAGTTGAAATCAGCAATTTGGTTCCCAATTTATACCACAAAGTTCTCCAAAAATGACTTAGAAATTTTGCATCACGATCAGAAACAATGGTATTTGGCACACCATGTAAACAAACAATTTCCGTCATGAATAAATCAGCAATGTGTGAGGCATTATGATTCTTATGACAAGGTATAAAGTGTGCCATTGTGGAGAAACGATCAACAACTACAAAAATACTATCCCTCCCCCTCTTAGACCTAAGCAATCACAAAACAAAGTCCATAGAAATATCCTCCCAAGGTACACTAGGAACAGGAAGAAGCATCTAGAGACTATGTGGGTTAAGGCGAGACTTAGCTTTATTGCAAGTAGTGCATTGTGACACGTAGCGCTCGACATCACGCCTCATCTTTGGACAAAAGAAGTGTGTGGACAGCACGTCTTCAGTTTTCTTCACTCCAAATTGTCCCATCAAACCTCCTCCATGTGCTTCCTGCAAAAGTAATAGACGAACGGAGCTAGCTGCAACGCATAGCTTGTTAGCACGATAGAGGAGAGCCTCTCACAGCACATATTTATTCCAAGTTCTTCCTTATCTACAATTTTCAAAAGCATCTTTGAAGTCCAAATCAGTAGGATATAATGCTTTTATTATTTCCAAACCAAAGATTTTATGATCAAGTTGGGACAACATGGTATAACGCCTAGATAATGCATCAGCAATGACATTTTCCATCCCTTTCATATGCTTAATGATGTACGGAAACGACTCTGTGAACTCAATACATTTAGCATGTCATTTATTCAGATTGGTTTGACACTTAAGATACTTCAATGATTCATGATCGGAATGTATGACAAACTCCTTAGACCAAAGATAATGTTGCCAAGTTTGTAATACTCGCACTAAAGCATACAATTCCTTATCATAAGTGGAATAATTCATAGAAGGACCATGAAGTTTTTCACTAAATAAAGCAACGGGTTTACCTCCTTGTATGAGAACGCCTCCAATACCAATGCCGCTTGCATCGAATTCTAGCTCAAAGGTCTTGTCAAAATAAGGAAGTTGTAGCAATGGTGCTTGTGTACGCTTCGATTTGAGAGCATCAAAAGCTTGTTGCTGCTGTTCACCCCATTGAAACGGCACTCCCTTCTTCGTTAGCTCATGTAGAGGTGCTGCAACGGTGCTGAAATCCCGCACAAAACGCCGATGGAAACCTGCAAGACCAAGAAAACTACGAACCTGCGTGACGGTTGTTGGGGCTGGACAGCTGGTGATTGCTTCAATTTTCGCCTCATCCATTTCAATTCCCCGCGAGGAAACGACATAGCCAAGAAATGAGACTTGATTGGTGCAAAAGACGCACTTTTCAAGCTTACCAAACAAACGTGCATCTCCCAAAACAGTAAAAACAACACGTAAATGATCAAGATGTTCATCATATGACTTGCTGTAAATGAGGATATCATCGAAGTAAACAACCACAAATTGTCTATTGAAAGCACGTAAAACCTCTTTCATTAATCGCATAAAGGTGTTGGGTGCATTAGTTAACCCAAAAGGCATGACTAACCAGTCATAAAGTCCAAACTTGGTTTTAAATGCAGTTTTCCATTCATCTCCTAGTGCCATTCTAATTTGGTGGTAACCACTACGCAAGTCAATTTTTGTGAAGATGATAGCACCACTCAATTCATCAAGCATGTCATCTAAACGAGGAATAGGATAACGATATCGAATGGTGATGTTATTAATTGCTCGACAATCAACACACATGCGCCAACTACCATCTTTCTTAGGAACCAAAAGAACAGGAATGGAACAAGGGCTAAGGCTTTCACGAATGTACCTGCAGTCCAAAAGATCTTGGACTTGTTGCTGAATTTTCTTAGTTTCCTCTGGATTTGCCCTGTATGCTGCATGGTTTGGCAAACTTGCTCCTGGAATCAAATCGATCTTGTGTTCAATGCCTCTCACTGGTGGTAAACCAGGGGGTATCTCGGAGGGAAACACATTCTCAAACTCCTGCAAAAGGTTAGCAACAGTAGGGGGCAATGCAATAGACAACTCATGAAGTGAAAACATGGCTTCTTTGCATACTAAAGCATAGAACATCCCCTTAGGATCGAATAAATCAGCAAGGTCAGATTTAGTTGCAAGCAACGATGGTGATTTTAACTTAATGACTTGCTGTTTTCCAGATTCAGATTTTTTTTGCTTTTCCATCATGAATTTTACTCTTCTCAAAATGCACAATTTCAGCGGGAGTCATGGGAAGCAAAGTGATTTTCTTTCCCTTATGCATGAGAGTATATTTAGTTCTACCATGATGGATAGCATCTGTATCAAATTCCCAAGGACGACACAATAAAAGAGAACAAGCATCCATAGGAATGACATCAAAATCAGCCAAATCATGGTAAGAACCAATTGAAAAATGTATTCTCGCTGTTTCTATTACCCGAACCATACCACCGTTGTTGAACCATTGAATGTGGTATGGATTAGGGTGTGCTCTTGTTGTCAAACCAAGTTTCTTGATGACGTCCATGTTCACCAAGTTATTGCAGCTACCTCCATGAATTATAGTGTGTACACGGCAGTCCTTGACGACGAGAAACATGTGGAAGAGGTTGTGTCGTTGTAGCTTGTCGTCGGTCTCCAATTTGGAGCTCAAGGCACGCTGCACAATGGTGCTCCTATAGTTCTCCGTCGCTGCTGTACCAAGTACCTCTTCATCGGTGTGTTCGTCATTTGGATCTGTAAAGTCAGTAGAAAGAGAATATTCATCTTCAACATATGAAGTACTATCATACCCGCCATCGTCGCGTGCTATGTATGCTCGTTTGCTCGGGCAATCTCTCATCATATGACCATGTCCCTGGCAGCGGTGACACTTAATGTCGGAAGTATGACCCGTAGAAGGAGTGGACGATGAAGGCTTAAATGATGTCGCCTTGCTACTTTCCAGCATGCAAGAAGGTGGGGCAACAGGTATAGTTCGTTGGCCGCCATTGGATCGTGTAGTCGCTGCACGAGGGGGGGGGGTCAAATATGGTACTGTTTTGGATGGTGTAGACGTCGAACGCGGCGTGAATTTGATACCCGTGCATTGTTGCTGTTGTTGTCGGCCCTGCAATTCTTTTTATGCCAACATAGCAAGCTGAAACATCTGTTAACAATATCATATTCCTTGTAATCAACCCTCCTGAATTTCACGCCTCAACCCCCCATTAAAACGAGCTATTTTATCATCCATGTCCTCTACTACCCCACAACGCAGCATACGCTTTTGTAACTTTTGATAATACTCCTCTACATACATGTTACCTTGGTCTAAGCGCTGCAATTTTTTGTGAAGGTCCCGCTGAAAAGATGGAGGAACAAATCGAACACACATAGTTTCCTTTAATCTATCCCATGTTGGAGGATCAGTTCTTGTTTTAACAATTTTATTCCACCATATGATAGCAAAGTCCTTAAACTCACTAGTGGCTTGACGAACTCTATGTTGTTCAGGAACAAGATGGGCATTAAATTTTTGCTCTACTATCATCTCCAAATCAAGATAAGCCTCAACATTATAAGCACCAGAAAAAGGGGGTATAGTAAATTTCACTTCAGCAAAAGGATCATCAGGAGGACGATTATAATTGTTATGATGATTATTACCTCCCATACCTTGACGATAAAGTGGTAGTATTGGCTAATTGTTGCGATCTTCCATATCAGCATAAGCATTGTCTTCATGTCTTCCAGCCAGAGGCAAGCGAGCCTCAAAAGTATTCATCCGAAGAGCAAGGTCATCAAATTGGCGAGTCAAGTTCGTCAATGACTCTTGCGTTGCTGCGTTGTATTTGGTGAACATATCTATCATGGTCTTTCTTCATCATATCCCGTAACTCAACATGTTGAACACATTCGTCATCATTGTCTTCTCATGCCATTGTTAGTAGGAAACAAAAGACAAAAAAAATATGTTATCCCTATCAACTATAGTGACAATGTGAAAGGTGGAAGAAAAACAATCTCTTTCGCTCAAGCGTCTTACCATGCTCTTACAAGTGTTCTTAACGACACGGCAGGTGGTGTGGACGGTGAGATGAACCAATGAAGCGTGGGGTGATTGCAAAGGTACCTATTACGCTCAAGAGGAAGATGGAGCTTGGATGGCATAATATGATGGCTAATAAGCAGAAAATCGTTAACAGGTAAACAAAGTTGAATAAGTATTCAATGTGGGAAACTGTTGCTGGTCAACCAAGTGCTCTAGGGCCTAGCACAACACGAGGAAGTATCAGGGCAAAAGGAAGACATAATGATATAACCAACAATCAAAGCACCAGTAGTATAGGCCAATTGCTTTAATATGCGTGCTCTTCACTAATTTTTTTCTTTTTTTGTAATATTTTTTTGTTTTTTCTTTACTCTGTGGCACAAAGATATGAAGCACACAAATTTGCAGCTCAATTCGATATAATATGCGTCCTATAGAAAATCATGAAGATTCTTTAATATTCATGCTAAAACTTCGGAGGCCGGATACCCCATCTTCCGAGGGGAATTTGGGCAATCTAATTTCGCCGAACGCGGATACATGGAGGAAAATAAGATGCGAAATTTTGCGTAGATGAACTTGAAAAAAAAGATCACCCGATTTTGAGTTCGTATGTGAAAGTTATGGCCGTTTTAAGGTAGGCTGTCCGAGTTACGATTTTTGGATGTTGATTCCAACTCGGTTTGAGAACAGAACTCGCAATCGAATATGAAAACAATCGGGAATTTGCACAGCAACTAATGGGGTGGTGTGTGATGATTCAAGGATGAGTGGCACAAAGATTTGTCACCTAATCTAGGGCTGGCGATGCGGGAGTTCACATAAGAGGGCTAGCTAGGGCAAACCAATGAACGTGGTGGATAGGTTTGTTATTTAGGGATTGTGGAATAGGTGTCGAACATCAAGAAGAAACACGATAACTAGGACCCAAAACACAAAGTTAAACAAGCGACAAGACTCGACCACACGAATGCAAACTCAACAATGCAAACTGAAAAATGAAACTGCAGGCACTATCGTCTAGGAAGCCGGAAATACGATATATTTTTTTGTGTCTTTTCTGTGAACTCTAGGTACGAAACAAAATCGATCTAATGGAAGGAAAACAGGGATACCTCACGGGAAACCTGGAAATCTGATACCAATTAATGAGTAGGTTTAGGCCTGATCTTCCAAAAGGTAAGTCGATTGGAGTGGAGAACTCGACGCTGATGATCTGTGGCACTCGAGCAGTTCGAATACTCCTGCAATCACTACACCACTGCTCCGTTAGATATCAACCGTGCGGCACACACTTGGCCTCGCCAAGAAGGCTAATCCCATCAAGTGATCCGAGAACACAAGCAAGAACGTAGAAGACACGATCTGAAATTGAGAAGTTGGGGTCTCACAAACTGTAGAACGGCGAAATTGTTATTCTATGCAAAACCCACCGAATATGACTGGCGTCTGCAGTATTTAAATGCTAAGGTTCGGCCAAAACACGATTAGACGCGTCCCTAATGGACTCTTATGGGACACAAGGCCCAAAGGCCCGATTCGGTGACACTGCACTGGACAGAAATCTGGACTCGACTTGTTTCGACGATTTCTAAAGACTCCAGAAACATTTTGAGGTGGGACAAGAACCATTGAATATTTTTATCTTCTCTTTCCGTGCATATGTAGAACGTCGAAAATGGAGTCCGTATGCCTCCTGGGCGTCTGTTTTAAGGTGGACTACTCCTGGACTCCAAGTTGAACTCGAGCCGAGTTGTAAACTATTTCCATCAACTTGTCGACGTCCCAGCTGGTTCTGCGTGCCCCCAAGGCCTCTTTCCTTCACTTGTTGATCTTCTCCACTATTCCTAAAAACAATTAAATTATCACATAGCAATCTATTCTCAAACTCACATGCAAAAGAATATAGGAGCGAATTCACCTGCTGGTTTATTAACCGTGCTCGTGATTTTGTGATTGGTCCTTGTATTTCAATGTGTGTCTCTGCTATTGTGATGTCCTTAACACCAACACCCTAACCTCCCCACTTTTGAGAAAAACCCTCGCTGCCGCCCCTAGCATTGTGTCGTTGTAAAGATCTAGTCCAGACGGAAGGAGGATGGGAGAAACACGAAGAAGGTGATGAGATCACGCACATTATAAATGCACATACAAACATGGTACAATGTTTATTTCACTACAGGAATCCCGATGATTTGTGACGGCAGGGCCGTCACAAATAAGGGAAAAGCCGTCGCAATTAAGCTATTCGCGACGGCTTTCCTTATTTGCGATGGTTTTTGGCTGTCGCAAATAAATCGTCGCAATTAAGCTTATTTGTGACGGCCACCGTCGCAAATAAAGCTATTTGCGATGGCTCGCAGCGGCCGTTGCAAGTTTTTGCCCGGGGGCTGATGGGCCCCGTACCTGTATTTGCGATGGCCAGGCCGCCGCAATTTAAACCCTATTTGCAACGGCCAGGCCATCGCAAATAAGTTCAGCCGACTGGGCCCCACGTGTCCTCCTCCGGGACCCACGCAGCTATTTGCGACGACCTGGCCATCGCAATTAATGCTTATTTGCGACGGCCTGGCCGTCGCAAATAGCAGAGGCTTAATTGTGACGGCCTGGAACCTTATTTTTGACGGTACTGTATATAAAGTTGTCTCACATAAGTTTTTTATTTTTTTAAAACAGTAAATACTACCCAGCTCGATGGACAGAATCACAGAACAACATTACAAACAACATCACAATAACAAACAGCATCACAATCACAAACAACATCGCAATATCGTCGATACATCTCACATGAGCATCAACAAAGCAAACAAGGACTCACTCGCCCGCCTGACCTCCGAAGCCACCTCCGAAGTCGAAGTCCTCATCGCGCTTCATTCCAGATGGCGGTAGCGACGGCGACGGAGTTTGTGCAGCAATTGCAGATTTTCGCAATTAATGAAACTTAGAGTTAGAATATAAATGCATCAACATTTCTCTCCCTCCCTTCCTCTCCATCTATCTTCATTTAGATCGCCCTCTATTCCTCTCTCTTTTCATTTCTCTCTCTCTCTATCTCAATCTATCTTTCTCTCCCACTCTATCTCTCTATTGCTATCCTTTTCTCTCTATCTTCCTCCCTCTATCTACATCTACATCTCCCTCTCTCCCTCTATCTCCATCTACATCTCCCTCTCTCTCTTCATTCCTCTCCCACTCTATCTAACTATCTCTCACTCTTTCTTCTATCTTTTTCTTTCTTCTATCTCTCTATCTTCTATCTCAATCCTTTTCTTCTATATAACTATCTCCCTCTTTCTTCCATCTCAATCTTTTTTCCCTATTTTTCCTCCCTCTTCTAACTCCATCTCTCACTCTATGTAACTATCTCTCACTGTCACTCAATTTTCTCACTTTATTTTCGTTGAATGGAGATAAAATTAGAATTGTTAAGTTAACATAGAAAATTACCTGACCCATAGGAGAAGGATCACCTGGAAGGCCTGGTATTGGCGGTAGCTGGATCCCCCCAGACCTTGCGCCCGAGCCATGGCCTGTAATTGCAAATATTAAATGTTACCCATTACTAAATAATTTACGTTGAATTAGGTGAGAACATTAGTTTTCATTTTGTTACCTCCATTGTGTCCCGCATCTGCGCCCTCCAGGCTGCCCGGGAAGAGATTGTGGCCTCCATCGCGATCCTTTGGCGTTCCGCCTACTCCTCTCGCTTGAGGTTCTCTTCTACAGTTTGTCGGACGGACTCCATCTCAATGTCCCTCTGCAATACGCGGCGACCTGCCGTGCCCACCGACGACGCCTGCGTGGAACTTCCTCTCACAGGTCTCCCCGCCCTCCGGTCGACAACTCCGTCGAATATGGCGAGCCTATAAAAAAGAGAGTCAGTAATATTAAATTGAAATATCTTGAATACTTTTAAATGAAAATGATAAAATGACTTGTAAAGTCACCTTCCGTGTGTGTTTCCACCTTTGCTTGCATACGCGGCTTGAGGATCGTTTGGTTCACGTTCCGAATCGAAATCTTCGCCATTTATCTTCCTAGCCTCCTCCTGGTACATAGCCTGCAAAACAATCTATATAGTTATATTTAGTATGAATGATTTCTAAACTTACCAATCGCTCGGCTGCAACCTGACTGCACCCCGTCGGCTCAGAAGGGTCCATGTGACCTCTCTACTAGATCTCAGCAGGGGTCGGCGGCACCCCCGTCTCGCGCTCCCGTCAATACGTGTTAGTACAAACTATATATTATGAATATATAAACATAAGTTACATACACTTACCATGCATTTAGATAAACGCGAGTGGTTATCTTGGTCGTGTCTGCTCTTCCCCTCAACCCCTTTGCAATCTCGAGCCTTCTTGGACTAAGATTTAAACTCATCGCTAGCCTAGTAGCGACATAGGGCCCAAAATGCATCGGTCCGACCCTGCAACCAGCTCACGTGGCACTGCACATAGTTGGAAGTCGTTAAAAATACCATGGACGAAATTATCAGAAAAAGTACTTACTACACCCCACGTACCTGCGCGTACTCCTCCTCTGCCAGGTGCCTCTCGCTCTCTTGCCAGAAGTGTAGCACGTGGTGCTAGTTCACCTTCAAGTGCTCATTGATAATTTGAATACGAGCATTCGACAAAGCTTGTCGAAGCGCCTTGGCAGCGTTGTAGTGAAACACTCTCCTCGCATCCTCAACCAGGCGAGGGTCATTCGGGTCCTATAAAGTAAACCTTACCTGTTGAATGTGGCCTAGAGTGGGATGAATAGGCCTTTTTGAATTTTGTCGAAACCTGCAACACTTAATCACCAGATGAAAACATGATATATCAGAATAGTCCGGTAAAGTGCAGACTAGTCCGGTGTGTACGGACTAGGTTGATCAAGTTTGATTTATTAAGTTTGATTCTAGGGTGTAGTAGCGGAAATATACTTGTAATTTATGTGTTGCAAGATTATGTACTAGGGTATATCACAAGTCAATCTTAAATTTGATATTTCAACGTAAAGTGAGCAAGATTAATTGAAACCCTAGATTGATATAATGTAAAGAACAATGAACACAAAACAAGAACACAAGAGATTTATCCCGTGGTTCGGTTCCCACAGTGGCAACCTACATCCACGTTGAGGAGTCCACAAAAGGATCGGGTCTTCTCCAACCCTACCCTCGTCGGTTCGCCACGAAGGCCAATCCTCTTCCACTTATCACAAAGGGGTGAATAACCGAATTCAAAGGGGCCTTCTCACACGTCGCTCCCTTAGATTACAATACAAAGTACCACCAAGAACAAACTCAGAAGATTGCAATGAAGACACAGGAGTGTGTTAGAGAATCAAACCAAGAGCTCAATGAGTGTTGAACGTGTCTCTCCAATGATCTAGAGTGTATCCTCCAAGGATTGATCTTTGTCGCACTTAATTTTGTGGAGAGATGTGTTTTTGGAGGCTCTTGGGAGGTGTGACGGCGCTAGGGTTCGAGAGAGTTTAAAGTTGGGCCGAGCACCTCTATTTATATGGGGTTTCTAAAAGTGACCATTAGGGTTTAGAAAAGTTGGACTACTCCATGGTGGACACCGGACTAGTCTGGTGTGCTGTGTGTAGCCAACCCTAAGTGTCCCAAAATATCGTACTAGTCCGGCTAGGAGTGGACTTGTCCGATTTCGCTTCCGGAAATCTTCGGACTAGTTCGATAGTCATCGGCCTTGTCCGGACATGTGAAACCCTGAGTGAATTGGGTGACAAGTCCGCTCTTGGAGGACTTGTCCGATTTTGATCAGAGGGTTTTTTGGACTAGTCCGTGCTAATATCGGACTTGTCCGATTTAGATCAGAACGAATATCAGACCAGTCCGGTGGTGATCGGACTTGTTCTTTTTGTGTGACATGTGAAGTGTTTTAAGGACTAGTCCGCACTGGGGAGGACTAGTCCGATTATAGTCAGAGACATATCGGACTAGTCCGATGGTTATCGGACTTGTCCGATTTTGTGCAGAGAGGATATCGGACTAGTCCGGTGACATTCGGAGTAGTCCGGTCCTGTGACTTTGTACAATGTGTGTGTTTATTTGTGATTGAGCTCTTGGGGTGTGTTTTCTTAACACACGCTATACACAATGATCTACTATTCTTTTTCCTTGAGCTCATTTCCACTTTGCTCCTCATTCTCCCTTCTTTTGGCACTTTGCTTACTTTGCTATTAAAACCTGTGCTCATCTCAACAAATAGGTTAGGATCTCATTTGCTTGTCATAAATCATCCAAAACCCACAAGGGATTCCTAGATGCACTTTCAATCCCCCCTTCTTGGTGATTGATGACAACCAATTGAGATTTCACAAAATATGATAAAAATTGAGATTTTCATAAAGTATGCACATATGAGTCTAAAATACATCAAGTAGTGAAAACATAATCCATTTGTGTATTCTTTATGGTGGGATGCATAACTAAGTACATTTAAACAGTGAGAATGACACAATTGACATTGTTTAACCAAAAGCAAGCATATATGACATTCTAGGAGCGAAATCACAGATTTCAACAAATACTTCTCAAATTGATCAAGCATTGCATCACAGAACCATAGTTAACATAAGAACATAGTTAAAACTTTGCAACCCACAAAATAGTCAAAAAGCATACAAGAGAGCTCTCTCCTCGCATCTTACAGCTAAGGCTAAGACTCCCCCTCAATATTTCCCCCTTTGGCATCAAGACACCAAAAAGGAGAGGAGGGTCCTAAGGTCTTCACTCTTCGCTGTCAGTGCTCTCATCGTCGTTTTTATCATCTTCATCTTTAGCCTGATGATGAGAAGGAGGAGGTGCAAAGCCACTTGAGCCCCCAATGCCAAAGTAGGCAAGCTCGGAGGGGGTCAAGGGCCTGAGCTCGGTGAAGTCTGAGTCTGAATCTTCAGAGATTACTAGAGACCCAATGGGTTCGATCTCAAGTTTCTGGCAAATTTGCTTCACATTTGCCTTCACATACTTCATATCTTCCTTTCTTTTCTTGTTGAGCTTATGGGCCTTCACTTCGACCTTTTTGCAGGAAGCGAAGATGGCAGCCATGTATTTGAAGATCCCACTTGTTGATCCCCTCTGAGGGGCTGCCCTACTGGGAGGGGCAGCTCTTGCATCTTCGGTCCTTCTTGCCGGTGCCTTAGGACTGGAGGCCGACGAGGGAGCACCTTGGACACTTGACTTCAGAGGCATCTGAGGCCTCAAGGGAAGATGCTCCACATACTTGACGAATTCAATCCCGGTGACCTTCTTGATCACAAACATCAGATATGAGTCATACCCACAAGACCTGTTGGGTGTGCCGGATATGTTGACCACGTCATTCCAGATGTAGTCCGCCACATCAAACTGGCGGTCCTTGCTTATCACTCTCATCAATGTCCGGAGATAACCATGCACACTCCCGGCATCTCCATCCTTGGGAGCGATGGTCTTCCTCAAGACTCTATTGAGCACCACAAAGAACGTCTTCATGTTCTTCGTGGATGGGCGGTTGAACTTGGAGTTTGGCTCATATAGGAACTTCATCATATCCTTCTCAATGACACCTATGTTGTGGATGATCAAGCAGTCAGATCTTGAGGTGTCAAGGTGAAGCAGGCTTGCAAAATCTTCTTGAGTTATACTGTACTTGGATCCATGAGTCATCCAAGTAACACTTTCCTCGTCTTCACTTGAGAAATGGCATGTTGCAAAGAATTGTGCTATGACCTCATCATTCCAGTTGTTCCTGAAAGCAAAGAGATCCTTTAGGCCCTGCCTCTCAATAGCTTCCACCACTTTAGTGAACGGGGAGCAGCCCATCTTCTCAAAGTGTGCCCAGTCAATCCATTGACTGCGCACAACTGGTGTCTTCACTGGGAGATACACATACTTGTAGAAATCTGCATGGAAGTTGCACCAAAATCTTCCATCGGCATCTTGCTTTGGTCGGCCATACAAATCAATTCTTCTGAACTTTGCTGCCGAATCACTGCCTTTCCTGTTGAACTTATCTTCAGTGGTGTAGGATCGAAGATCACGTGAAAAGCTACCAGAGGGGGGTGAATGGTAGATTTAAAAAACTTACGCAGCAGAAACAATTAAACCCCAAACCCTTCGGCAGAAAAACGATCTGTTAAATAAATCGTGTGTGAGACTAATCAAAACGTGTTTCACCGTAACAAAAGTGATAGATAACAGAGAGAATCAAGTCACGAAGACGACACAAAAAGAATCACTCAAATCCGTCGAGAAAAACTCAAGTTATGATCGATAGATCAAACAATGGTCAATCTGCCCTACCCGAGAAAAAACAGTTCTGGAACGCTGTAAAGAAACTCGTGTAGATCATAAACCACAAATCCAATGACCGTGAAATTTTGATATATGATAGATAATCAAGTTTTGAAGACAACCCAAAAAGAATCACGTCAATTGGATCTGTAAAACTCGAGTTATGATAAAACCACCGACAAAAGGCAGTGCTGTCCAGAAACTCGACGAGTAAAACTTGTCTAGAACAAGTTGGACGAACAAGGCACAAAAGTTCCTTCAAACTACGAATTTTATTCAGTAGAACACAAGAGGAACAGCCCCAAAGTCGTCTGCCACGAGCTCTGGGCTCCCTTGCTTATATAACCAGCCCTTAGGCCAACCCAATATCAACTAGGACTCCAATCCTACTCAGACCAAGAATCGTAACTTTCCATAACTGCTCAAGATTCTTCTATACGCAGATAGAAGCAATCTTAAGACTTCCAAACACTTTAGGAATGTATCCCACATTCCTAAACAACTCAAATTCGTGACCCACACGAAATCCTATCATAACCAACTCAAATCTTTCCATATTTGAGTCAAACCCGACTCAGCCGCATCCTGAGTCCATAACCTAGTCGGTTGGACCTTTCCGACCAATTCTTTACGTCCATATCTCTTCATCACGCCTCGGAACCATGCAGCCACGTCCATGCACTCCTTGCACACGTGTAAACATCTTCTAACGACGTCCACAATACCTTCATATGCATTGTTCTTGATTCAATCATGCTGCGCAACCTCCTGATCAGCTCAACCACAATTCCTCCTGAATTTGGTTGTTGGAACCTCATCTCCTCCCTGAGACTAGTCCGATGGATCCCGTCACCAGCCATGTCTTGAACTCAAGCAACACCTGCACATGAATAAACAACCAATCCATACGAGCCTAAGTCCTCGACTTGACTCAAGTTAGTTCCAAACACAACACCCTACGTGAGAACCTCACATAAGCATGTTGCAAAGCATAGCAAAACAATATCATCCATATCAACCAAAACGCACCAAAAACTTAGCAAATGAATACTAAGCAATCATTCCAACAATGTAAAGAAAGTACGAAACATTGCAAATGAAAAGCAGAAACACTGCGGTCAAGTTCCAGACCTTGCCAGAGCAACTCGTAGCTTGAGCCGGAGCTAACAAGAGCTAGTAGAACCTAGCGCCGGACCTTACCAAAACTAGTACAGCCAAGCTCCCGCCGGAGCTTACAAAACATAGTAGATCCTAGCACCAGAGCTAGACAAAGTACGTCGGAGCTTAGCAAAAGCATGTCGGAGCTATCAAAGACATGCCAGAGCTAAAGATAAAGCTCATCGGAGCTAACCAAAGCTAGTCGGACCTTACCAAGAAGTCAGACCTAGCATCTAACGTAGCCCGAGCTACCCAAAACAAGTCAGACCTATGGTCGGACCATGCTATAGCTCGGAGCTAGAGTCGGACCTTGATAAAAAGGTGTTTTGGTGATATTAAAAACTTTTATCATCAAAGCCAAGTGTATTCACTACAGGCCAATGTATTCAGCACACATAGGTCTTACAATCTCCCCCTTGATGAATGCATTGGCAACACCATTTAAAATTCGAACATTGGCTTATTCACATAAAAGTTTTGAAGACAATTTCTCCCATATTATCTCTCCCCCTTTATTATCTCTCCTTATGCACATATTCTCTCTCTCTCTTCATGCTTATCTCTCCCCCTTTGACAATGTATTCAGCAAGTCATGAGATATAAACAAATTATCTCTCCCTCTTTAGTTGTTATGAGCATATTATAACATATACATATAAACAAAGCTCATCCAAGTCATACTATCAAGTAACTTACATTATCACATCAATGAGATACATAAAGTAGTGTAAGCCATGCTAGAGATCAAATGTAATTTTCAATTTAAGCAAGTCATGATCTCACAAACTTAACTATTTCAAAACCTGAAAGCATGACACTAGTTGCTGCATTTTATTATTTATCAAAACATAAATCTAGATCATATGATATTTGCAAGAGATTATATGTGCATCTGCCTTATTCTAACCAACCAAGCCAAGCCTATGTCATTTGACAATCAGAAGCTTAAGGACATGGTTTTAGTCATACACAACTTCTTCCAAGTTCATATCTAAGTGCAATGATATGCTATCTCAAAAGAAGAAGTGCGATGCATGCATATTCTCTTGATCTTTTCTCAATTTATATTTGTTCATAAAAACTCAACATGTGAGTTGATTACTTGATTAATTCTTTATGATTAAAAGCATTTGTGAGCATGCAACATGTTCAAAACAACAAGAAAGTTTGACCATGACCAGATTTAGTGTAAGTAATTATTCCAATTACTAGATATGGCAAAAACTACAAAATGTATAACACGAGTAATGTAGTAAGAACTTTCAGCATGTAAAAGGAATCACAAAGTCATATATGTATGAAATACTATGCTCATATTATTTTAATTTTAGATTCACACATAGACTTCCCAGGTTTCAAAAACTCCCCCTCAATTTAAGCCATGAGGATGCATAACCCCTATTTCACTACGAATGTAACAAAAACGAGTGAAATCCAAAGGTTTTGTAAAAATGTCAGCCAATTGTTGTTCGGTATCTACATGGTGAAGCACAATGTTTCCTTTTCCAACATTATCTCGGAGAAAGTGATACCTAATGTCAATGTGCTTAGTTCTAGAATGTTGCGCGGGGTTTTTAGCAATGCAAATGGCACTAGTGTTATCACAAAACAGTGGAACACTATCTAGATCAACCCCATAGTCCTTAAGTGTTTGAACAGTCCAAAGAATTTGTGAGCAAGCACTAGCAGCAGGTACATATTCAGATTCGGCTGTGGATTGTGCAACTGAATTTTGTTTTCTAGAGGACCAAGCAACAAGAGAATTACTAAGAAAATGACAAGCACCGGAAGTACTTTTCCTATCAATCCTACAACCCCCAAAATCAGCATCCAAAAAAGCTTCCAAAGTAACGGTTGAGGAAGAAGGAAGAAAAATGCCAAATTCTTGAGTTCCATGTAAGTACCTGAGAATCCTTTTGACGGTTTGACGATGTGAAACACGTGGGG
Source organism: Tuctoria greenei (assembly GCA_036927565.1). Lineage (NCBI taxonomy): Eukaryota > Viridiplantae > Streptophyta > Magnoliopsida > Poales > Poaceae > Tuctoria > Tuctoria greenei. The sequence goes on along the minus strand of JAYESD010000012.1, from coordinate 61,406,535 downwards.
AAGCTTGAAACCGTGCACAAAGACATACGCTGAATTGTATGTCCGGTCTTGATGCCGTGGGGTACAAAAGTGATCCGATCATGCTTCTATATTCTTTTTGATTCACGGGTTCACCATCTTCATCAAGTTCAAGTGTTGTTGCTGTTCCCATTGGTGTCCGAAGAGGCTTGCTTTTGTCCATGTTGAAGCGCCTTAGGAGGTCTTTGGTATACTTAGTTTGATGCACAAAGGTACCCTCCTTGGTTTGCTTGATTTGCAGCCCCAAAAAGTAAGTGAGTTCACCCATCATACTCATTTCAAATTCGGAACTCATCATTGCTGAAAACTTGGACACAAGATCATGAGAAGCACAACCAATGATGATATCATCCACATACACTTGAACGAATAATGAGTCATTGCCATGTTTAAGCACAAAAAGAGTTTTATCAACCTTGCCCATGGTAAACCCCTTTTCAAGTAAGAATGTTTTTAGCCTATCATACCATGCTCTAGGGGCTTCTTTGAGACCGTATAAGGATTTGGACAGTTTGTAAACATGATTAGGAAAATCTGGATTTTCGAAACCCGGTGGTTGTTTGACATAAACCTCCTCATCTATGTAGCCATTAAGAAAAGCACTTTTAACATCCATTTGATATAGCTTAAAACCTTTAGATGCTGCAAAAGCTAATAAAATTCTTATGGCTTCTATTCTAGCAACGGGAGCAAAAATTTCATCAAAATCTAGACCTTCAACTTGAGTAAAACCTTGAGCAACCAACCTAGCCTTATTCCTAACCACAACCCCATCCTCACTTTGTTTATTTTTAAATACCCACTTAGTCCCAATTAAAGTATGACCTTGAGGTGACGGTACAAGTTTCCAAACATTATTTCTTTCAAAATTTTCTAACTCTTCTTGCATGGCAATAATCCAAGATTCATTAGTGAGTTCGTGTGATATATCTTTGGGTTCAAAAGAAGCAACAAAAGCAGAATGAGCATGAGAGTTTGGATCGCAAAACCTGGACCATGTGACTCGTTCGTGCAAGCTTCCAATCATCTGTTGTGGGGGATGATCTTTGTAAAACCGTAGGGGAACAGATGTTTCACAAGCTTCTTCTTCATTAGGTTCATCGTAGATTGATGAGCCTGTGACTTGTGGACGATCAGTACCAGTATAGGTGATAGCCGGAGCTTGTTCAATGTCTGGAGCTGGACACGTGTCAACTTCTGAACTACCAGGCAGTATCACCGGCTCTTCTTCATCTTCGAAAATACCCTCCCCCTGAGGATACGGATCTGGTCCTGCAACACCGGAGCTAGTACCTGGGCTAGCTTCATCAAAAGACACTTCACAAGTCTCCACAATTTTGTTAGTGTCAAGTAAAAGCACACGGTAGCCTCTAGTATGAGATGGATAACCAAGAAACATGCCATCAATGGATCTAGGTTAAAATTTATCAAGATTACCATGTTTCTTAACAAAGCATTTGCAACCAAAGACCCGAAAGTGTGTAACACTAGGCCTATGTCCAAACCGAAGCTCATATGGTGTTTTACCTAGCTTAGCACGCAAGAAAACACGATTTGAGACATAACAAGCGGTTGCTAACGCATCAGCCCAAAATTTCCTAGGAGTTTGATATTCATCAAGCATAGCCCTAGCCATCTCAACTAAGGTTCTGTTCTTTCATTCTACAACACCGTTTTGTTGAGGTACATATGGTGAAGAAAGTTGATGATCTATTCCATTTTCAGCACAAAAAGTGATCAAAAGATTGATTTTTAAATTCAGTTCCATTCTCACTTCTAATTGCTTTTAGTGATCCTGGGTGATCAATTGATAATCTAAGAAATAAAGTTCTAAAGTGACTAATAACTTCATTCTTAGACGCCATAAAGTAAACCCAAGAGTATCTAGAATAATCATCAACAATAACAAGAACATATCATTTACCTCCGAAGGATTGAACACGTGAAGGTCCTACGGTGTCAAGATACAAAAGTTGATATGGTTCAGTTGACATAATCATTGTGAGAGGAGTATGTGAACCTGCAACCATCTTAGCATGTCTACAAGAAGAGCACACAATTTCTTTGTCCCTTTTATGCTTTGGCAGACCACATATGCGATCAAGAGCACTAACATGCGTTAGGTGATCAAAGCCTACGTGACCAAGTCTACGATGCCAAAAATATAAGTCCTTTGAATCATTAGCAACTAGACACCTATGCTTAGAGGAAGACATATCAAAATCAGCTTTAAAAACTCTTCCAAACCGAGACATGTTAAAAATAAGCTCACTATTTGAACCTAGAACTTTGCAGCAGTTTTTATTGAAAATAATTTTTAGATCTTCATGTAGCAAATGTGCAACAGAAAGCAAGTTGTATTTCAAATTTTTGACAAGTGCCACATCCTTCAAAGTGTAGTGATCATTTACTCTAACCGAACCCTTAGCATTTATAGGAGTTGAAGAATTAACGGCAAAGTAACATTCTCTACACGTGACACAAAAGAGAGGGAGGAGAACCAATCTTTGTTACCGGTCATGTGGCGTGAGCAACCTGAATCCACAATCCAAATGTTCTCCTTCCTCAAACGTGTAACCTACATAAAAGCACAATACATCGATGACTCAATACTGGGGTTAGTGAAAAGGCATTTAGGAATCCAGTACTGAGTCACGCGACGTGCAGCAGGAAAAACACGCGAAAGCTGAGACAAAACAGCAGGTTTATGAGTCAAAGTTTGAGATTTTTATTCTTAACTCTTTTAGCACAAAAACCAGTAGCTCCAGAGGTAAAAGCAGCAGTTCCAAAAGACAAGGCTGAAGCTTCGGAAACACAAGCTGAAGTTCCGAAGAAAACAACCGAAGGCCCGGGAGCTCTCGGAGCTATCGGAACTATCGGAGCTGCTTGTGCAGATTTGTTACCAGAAGGTCCGGAAGCTACCTTTTCAAATTTCTGACTCACTAAAGCAGGTTGTGTTTTCTAATTGCATGAAATTTATAGGATCTAGCAATTTTTCTTTCATTTTCTGTTGTTTAGCTAGTCTATAACAAAAAGCTATGACATGACCATCTGTACCACAGAAGGTACAATGAAATTTAACTTTGTGTTCATGTCTAGATGAGCAAGCAATATTTTTATTTGAAACCGAATGAGGCAACACTCCTGCAGATTTGAAAACCACTCCTTTTTGTTTAGGAACTGTTTGAATCAAACTACTTCCTAATGACTTTACAATTTTAGGTGGATGTGCCTTAGCATGAGCATGAGAATCAAAGCGGTAAACCAGTTTTATCATTGCAAGACTTGGAAGAATTCTGCAGCAAGTTTAGGTTCTTATTCCCATTACAAAACCGATCTAATGTCCTATGCATGTCATCATGTTTCTTGGACAGATCAAGGCAATTTTCACATGAAGTTTTTCCTTTTAGTTTGCAATTGGAACAAAATTTAACTTCATGAGAACGTAAAGCATTGTTCAATATAGAAATTTCATTCATAGCATCTTGTAGCTTCTTATCAAGATCATCACAAGTAGAACAATGCAAATCAATTGTAGAACAGCTAGCATCTTTCAAGTTTTTATTATTAAGTGTAGCAAGCTCTCTGTTCTTTTCAATTTCTTCATCAAGTCTATCTAGAGTGGAGGAGTGTGCACTTCTTAATGTGGACAATTGTTCATAGATTAAGTCACATGAGGGACATGCATCATCACTAGGAATCAAAGTTTTTAAACGGTTGATTTTAGATTCTAGTGAGTCAATTTTAGCAGCACTAGCCCTAAGCTTTTTGTCCTTTTTCTTGACAATAATAGTTGCACGAGAAATAGCATCACACGTTTCATTGCAGGTAGAACATACCTCATCATCTTCACTGTTGTGTTTTGCATCCTCCTGACTTGATCTTGATCTTGTTTTGCCCGCCATGAAGCATAAGTTGGCCAGATCGTCATCATCTTCATCACTTTCAAAGTCTATATCACTTGAACTAAGCTCTTGAAGCGCGGTGATGAAACTGTTGATCATCTTGTGTCCTATGGTACCTTTCTTCTTCTTGTTGGAATTTCCAGAGGAGGTCCGGACCTTGCTTGGTTTTTCTTCCCGGGTGGTCGGACCTGAAACGTTAGGACATTCTGTACGAAAGTGTCCTATTTTACCACATTCAAAACAGTGTTGAGGTCCGGAGCTTCCTCTCCTTTTAGTTCTCACATTTTTCAATGCTTTTGAGAATCTAGTAGAGATGAGTGCCAACTCCTCTTCTGGAAATTCTTCGATCTGCTCCATGGTTAGTGAGGACAACAAAGCAAGAGTATTGCAAGATGATGATTGGCCGGAGCTAGACATATCACGTTGTGAAACAAATGCAATAGACTTATTGGGGTTCTTACGTGAGATTATGTCAATTTCATGAGTTTTTAACTTGCAATATAGCACATCCAAAGTAAGTGAACTCATGACAGTAGATTCACGAATAGATGTTACTTTCATCTCCCAAATTGACATGTCTAATGCACTAAGAAGTTGCCTAGCATTCTCAGCATCAAAAAAATTAACATTGACACTACGTAAGTTGCTGAGAAATTTATTGAAACGAGCAAAGAGGTCATCGATAGACTCACCTGGTTGCATCTCAAAGCGCATATATTCCTTTTTGAACATATCTTGTTTTACCTCCTTGATTGTGTTGGAGCCTTCATGGTAGTCACAGAGAGCTCTCCAAACATCGTATGCTGATCGGAGGTGCGCGACACGATCAAAGTCGCTTTGAGTGAGTCCTTGGATGATCAAGTTTCGGGCTTTGTTGTTATTGTCGACGTCCCGTAGGTTTGTGGCCGTGACTTGATCATTGGGTGGCACTTCATAAGGCTTATACACCTTCTCCCATATTGCAAAGTCTTGTTCCTGGATGAAAGCCTCCATGCGTGCCTTCCAAACCTGGAAATCAATACCAGCAAACACACAAGGTTTGGTGGAGTACTTCTCCATGATGATTAGTCAAAAACACGTGCAAATCTCAAATATTAGAGCACCGTGGCTCTGATACCAATTGTAGGATTGAAGAGCACGTGAAAAGCTACTAGAGCGGGGGGGGGGGTGAATGGTAGATTTAAAAAACTTACGCAGCGGAAACAATTAAACCCCAAACCCTTCGGCAGAAAAACGATCTGTTGAAGAAATCGTGTGTGTGAGACTAATAAAAACGTGTTTCACCGAGACAAACGTGATAGATATCAGAGAGAATCAAGTCACGAAGACAACACAAAAAGAATCACTCAAATCCGTCGAGAAAAACTCAAGTTATGATCGATAGATCAAACAATGGTCAATCTGCCCTACACGAGAAAAAACAGTTCTTGAACGCTGTAAAGAAACTCGTGTAGATAATAAACCACAAATCCAATGACCGTGAAATTTTGATATATGATAGATAATCAAGTTTTGAAGACAAACAAAAAAGAATCACGTCAATTGGATCTGTAAAACTCGAGTTATGATAAAACCACCGACGAAAGGCAGTGCTGTCCAAAAACTCGACGAGTAAAACTTGTCTAGAACAAGTTGGACGAACAAGGCACAAAAGTTCCTTCAAACTACGAATTTTATTCAATAGAACACAAGAGGAACAGCCCCAAATTCGTCTGCCACGAGCTCTGGGCTCCCTTGCTTATATAACCAGCCCTTAGGCCAACCCAATATCAACTAGGACTCCAATCCTACTCAGACCATGAATCGTAACTTTCCATAACTGCTCAAGATTCTTCTATACGTAGATAGAAGCAAACTTAAGACTTCCAAACACCTTAGTAACGTATCCCACATTCCTAAACAACTCAAATTCGTGACCCACACGAAATCCTATCATAACCAACTCAAATCTTTCCATATTTGAGTCAAACCCGACTCAGCCGCAACCTGAGTCCATAACCTAGTCGGTTGGACCTTTCCGACCAATTCTTTACGTCCATATCTCTTCATCATGCCTTGGAACCATGCAGCCACGTCCATGCACTCCTTGCACACGTGCAAACATCTTCCAACGACGTCCACGATACCTTCATATGCATTGTTCTTGATTCAATCATGCTGCGCAACCTCCTGATCAGCTCAACCACAATTCCTCCTGAATTTGGTTGTTGGAACCTCATCTCCTCCCTGAGACTAGTCCAATGGATCCCGTCACCAGCCATGTCTTGAACTCAAGCAACACCTGCACATGAATAAATAACCAATCCATACGAGCCCAAGTCCTCGACTTGACTCAAGTTAGTTCCGAACACAACACCCTACGTGAGAACCTCACATAAGAATGTTGCAAAGCATAGCAAAACGATATCATCCTTATCAACCAAAACGCACCAATAACTTAGTAAATGAATACTAAGAAATCTTTCCAACAATGTAAAGCAAGTACGAAACATTGCAAATGAAAAGCAGAAGCACTGCGGTCAAGTTCCGTACCTTGCCAGAGCAACCCGTAGCTTGAGCCAGAGCTAACAAGAGCTAGTAGAACCTGGCGCCGGAGCTTACCAAAACTAGTACAGCCAAGCTCCCACCGAAGCTTACAAAACATAGTAGATCCTATCACCGGAGCTAGACAAAGTACGTCGGAGCTTAGCAAAAGCATGCCGGAGCTATCAAATGTATGTCGGAGCTATCAAAGACATGCTGGGGCTAAAGATAAAGCTCATCGGAGCTAACCAAAGCTAGTCGGACCTTACCAAGAAGTCGGACCTAGCATCTAACGTAGTCAGAGCTACCCAAAACAAGTCGGACCTATGGTCGGACCTTGCTATAGCTCGGAGCTAGAGTCGGACCTTGATAAAAAGGTGTTTTGGTGATATTAAAAACTTTTATCATCAAAGACAAGTGTATTCACTACAAGCCAATGTATTCAGCACACATAGGTCTTACAAGTGGGGTCCCGGACCCCTTCCCTCGGGGCATGCAGCTTCAACAGGCCAACTGGACCCGTTGCTATCCCTTTGCCCTTGCCTTTGGCTAGGCGGGCACTTGCCGAGCTAGGGCCACCACCGGCGGTAGCCCTAGAAGCTGGCACCTTGGAGGCCGGCTTATTCGCTAGCACTTTCCTCCGAGCCTGTGGAGGAGACGGAGCTAGCTCGGAAGGTCTCTCTTGGCGCTTCTTGCCAAGACTCGTCGAGGTCCAAGGTGCCACCTCGTGGTCCATCTCGGCCTCAAAGTCGGAAACTTCATTGTTCGAGCTCGACGTGACCTGAGAATGAGTGGCATGAATGAGAATGAACGGTACAAGGCATTGGTGTGAAAGGATAGCAAGGAATTGCATTGAGGAATTGAAAAGTTAGGTCTTGATGTTAGAAAAATCGGACTTGTCTGATGTACAGGCACGTACTAGTCCGGCGGACCGGACTTGTCCGTGCATGGACCGGACTAGTCCGGTATTCATCTTCAAAAACCTAACAGATTGGACAACTGTTGATTCCTAATGCAGAACTGGCTTAGCATAAACGTAATACATCAAGGAGGCATGTATATAGTGAAATATGCTAGGATATTTGATCAACAATGAAGAAATTTGGTATTTATAGGGTTAGGGTGAAAATTACCGAAGAAATCAACTGATTCTCGAAGAGGGAGGTGTTGATGTCCGGACTTGTCCGAGAACATCAATCTTCGAGCAAGTATGCTTGATCTCCACCCAAATGCGGAGATTTTTGGTGGAGGGGATGCAAAATCGCCTTGGGAGCTCGAGTGGAAGAGAGAGAATGCGTGAGATAAGAGTGGAGGTGAATAAATTAGGGTTTGGCGGCGGCTAGGGTCAAGGACACGAAAAATCAGACAAGTCCGGAGATGACCGGACTAGTCCAAACTTTTCCAAAGACTATATCGCACTAGTCCGTTATCTACCAGACTAGTCCGGCCTAATCGGCACTCCGCGGACTAGTCTGCATGGGCGAACTAGTTTGGTTAACCACGGACTAGCCCGTGGTCACCAGACAAGAATTGCCTAGCCCATTCATATATATTTGAAGGTACACATTTAGAAAATAGGGAGGCAAATCAAATCAAATAATCTTGATGTATATGATCCGTAAGCATACAGCAGTCAAGCAATGATCATAATTCACCAAGATCTAGTAATTGACATAGTTTTCAGAAGAATCTTGAGAGAGAGATGATTTTCACAATCCAATCAACATATTTTGAAGAATTCATACAGGTATGCAACATTTCAAGCCACACTCCGAGCATCAAGGATATTTAGTTCATTTCGGAGTTCACAAAAAGCGTTTTTCATCAAGTGGCTTGGTGAATATGTCGGTCAATTGCTTTTGTGTATTGACATGTGAAATGGCTATATCTCCTTTCATGGAGTGGTCTCTCAAGAAGTGATGCCTTATGTCTATGTGTTTGGTTCTAGAGTGCTCAACGAGATTATGGGCAATTTTAATGGCACTTTCATTATCACAAGGGAGTGGAATACTGTTCATATTGTAACCGTAATCCCTTAGAGTATGTCGCGTCCAAAGGAGTTGTGCACAACAACTCCCGGCTGCAACATACTCCGCTTCGGCTGTGGATAAGGCACTGGAATTTTGTTTCTTGGAGAACCAAGAAACTAAGGATCTCCCTAGGAATTGGCATGTACCGGAGGTACTTTTTATATCTACTTTGCATCCGGCATAATCTGCATCAGAGTAACCAATGAGATTGAATCTTGAGCCTTTTGGGTACCAAAGACCTAGGTTGGGTGTATGAACTAAATATCTCAAGATCCTTTTTACGGCTGTCAAGTGACACTCCTTAGGCTTGGCTTGAAACCTTGCACACAAACATACACTCAACATATTATCTGGCCTAGATGCACATAATATAATAGAGATCCAATTATGGAGCAATATACCTTTTGGCCGACACTAGGTCCATCTTCATTGAGATCCAAGTGGCCATTTGTTGCCATTGGAGTCTTTATAGGCTTCGGCTTGTTCATAACAAACTTCTTGAGTATGTCTTGCGTGTACTTGGTTTGGCTTATGAACGTCCCTTCCTTTTGTTGCACTTGGAATCCCAAGAAGTACTTTAGTTCTCCCATCATTGACATTTCAAACCTATCTGTCATGATTTTACTAAATCCCTCAAAAAAAGATTGATTAGTTGACCCAAAGATTATATCATCAACGTAAATTTGAAAAATAAAAAGATCATTGTCAAAATTCTTTGTAAATATTGTATAATCAACTTTGCCAATCTTAAAGCCATTTTCAATTAAGAAATCTCTAAGACACTCATACTAAGCTCTAAGAGCTTGTTTGAGGCCGTAGAGTGCCTTACGCAATTTAAATACGTGGTCGGGGAACTCTTCGTCTTCAAACCCAGGGGGTTGTTCCACATACACCTCCTCCTTGATTGGTCCGTTGAGGAAGGTGCTTTTCACATCGATTTGATACAGCTTGAAATCATGGTGAGTAGCATATGCAAGTAATATTCTAACGGATTCAAGTCTAGCTACGGGAGCAAATGTCTCATCGAAATCCAAACCTTCGACTTGTGAATACCCTTTGGCCACAAGTCGTGCCTTGTTCCTTGTCACCACCCCGTGTTCATCTTGTTTGTTGTGGAAGACCCACTTGGTGCCGACGATGTTCGCATTGGGTCTTGCCACAAGTTCGCAAACCTCGTTCCGCTTGAAGTTGTTCAATTCTTCTTGCATTGCCACCACCCAGTCCGGGTCCTTCAATGCATCCTCAACCATGCGCGGTTCCAAGAAGGATACAAACGAATAGTGCTCACAAAAGTTAGCTATGCGAGATCTAGTGGTTACTCCCTTTTGGATGCCACCGATGATATTTTCGATTGGGTGATCCCTTTGGACGCATTTGTGTACTCTTGGGTGTGGCACTTGGGGCATTGTATCTTCATGATCATCTTCTTCTCCCCCCTAAATGGTTGTCCTCGTTGATTCATTGATCATCTTCGTATTCTTGTGGTTGATCTTGTGTGCAAGCTCCCCCTTGATAGTTGAACACCTCTTGTGGTTCATCTTCCTCATGCACGTGTAGAGGGTACTCTTGTGGTCGAACTTCACCTAAGGCCATTCTTTTCAATGCTTGACAAGGAGCTTCTTCTTTACCTAGAACACATGGATCAACTTGCTCCTTTTGGGATTGTGGGGATCGTAGTCCACACATCCGAGGATCTCATTGGGTGGTGCCGTGCGATGCGGCACCCAACAACACACACAAAAAGGATACCAAAACATATAAAGTTTTCACTTCATAATAAGCAGAGTTTACAGAAGAGTGTACAATAGAAGTACACACGCGGCGGAAAATACATACTCATAATATCCCCTAACTAAGCAGGAGAGAAGCCGTCCATGCCCTAGGACTATTCTCACTAGAAACATGAAGAACATTCTGCAGCGGCGTGGTTCACATGATATTTATCTCGACACCTCGAGTCTCATGTACAACCTGAACAGCAGAAATAAAACTAATACCTCCAAAAATCGTTAAAGCGCAAACGTGAGCATAAGGCTCAGCAAGACTAACCCATCTCACTAGACATATGCAGAGGTGAATACTAAGCATAGGTATGGAATAGCATAAATAGACTCGCCTACTAGTGGATCCTTATATTCAAATTTTAAGTAGCAAATGAAATTCTTCAGGCACGGCACATCATAGACTCCACAATCAAACAAGAAACGCTTTGCCGATGATATTACATGCCCAAAGCACATAATGCTATTACGGGATAAGTATTTGGAAACTGTAAACTTTTAATTGTGCTATCTCTAAGCAATACAAGGTTGTCCAAGCATTTTATAAACTAATATATCATATTCTCCTGACTTATTTAGTATTTACTACGTCAAGACTTAGTGTCCAAGTATGCTCAATCCATAACCGCGAGCGACGGTGATTCGAATCAAAAACACCCGGACTGCACGACACGTACGCCCATACTCGGAGTTGCCTTGGCACACTCCACTGATGTCGCACGCAGCCACCTTTCCCTAAATTCAACCACATCGAAACAGTTTGATCGACCCGAACAGTGAGCTCAACTCAAGGTGCATCTCCGACGTGAGATGTTCTTGAGTAAGTTACCTCCCACTGTACTCACAGTCGACAGCTTGAGCCGATTTAAAAGGTTCCAACATAGGATCCTCAAGGTACATCAGTTTCCTGCATTCCATATAGCCAGTATGCACCCGGTACAGTTCAAACTTGTCCAACAGGGCAAAGCACGAGACGGGCCTTAACCGACACAGACGGGGCTCCCGAACCATCTCCCAACACCAACCTCGCCATTACCGACCCAGGCACGATGTGGCAAACCAACCTACACAAATCCCCGTCCACGTCTCATATTAAGGAGTTAACGTTATGGTAACAACACGGGAGTAGGTTTTCCTCACTCGACTTCTCTCGCAAGTAGAATTCAACTACTTGACTTGTGATGAATAAAATGTGACCTATCTTGCAAGTAGTATCCAACATACTGGACTTCTACTGATCTTCTATCTAAACATTAAGCGTAGCAATATAAATCGAGGGGTCTTATACTAGCCATCCACTTCAGGGATTATTTGGTCATGCATGTGGGGTATTCAATCAACATAGACCTAATGCACATATCAAGTCTATTCAGTACAGTGTGTATAAAGCAAAACATCAAGAGGCACTTAAATGCAAACCGGTGCTTGCCTTAGTTTGCGCTAAGTCAAAGAGTCGGTGGTCTGATGCATCACGAACAGGTCCTCTTCGACTCCTTTCCGTCACGGCATCTATCGCAATGGATATGCATATAACACATAATATACTTTAATAACTTAACTAATGAATATGCACAGATTATGCAATGTCATACTCATAAAGGAAGTATGACTGTAAATCAAGAATTAATAAGGTGCACTGTTGGGTATTAAATTGGATTTGGGTAGGTTGATTTGATATTACTTCATATTATAAGAATGTACATAAGAAATTTCTATATAGTTATGGATATAAGGAAACTATAGAGAATTAATTCCTATGCACATGAGTTCTATTGGCTCAGATAATTAATCTTTGGTATACAGATGTGATGAAGAAATTCTCATAAAAATTTCAGAGAATTTGATGGGAGAAAATGATCTACAAAATTCTATCAAGCTTTCCTCATTTAGGAATTTGCAGATAAAACCTGAGGTTTTATCATGTCCATAAATGGCACAGCTAGATAGTTTGATCAAAAGGAAGCTACCAAAATTGGGCTTCACAATTATTCAAGCTTCCTACAGGAAGATATTGAATTTACAAGTCCTTAGGAATTTGTGGATTTAATTTGTTATTTTCTGGAATTATAATTAACCTAGGCAAAGACATTGAATTAAACCCTCTTAAACAACTTTTTTATGCTTGAAACTTTTACTGGAGCTTCTACATAACAAAATGATTGGTTGGGTAAATTTCCAGAATTATCTGAATAGAATCCTATTTTCTATATTTTCCACAATGTAATATACTAATTGATTTATAGAATATTCTCTAGGGCTTTTCATGAATATTAGGATGGACCACTGGAAATTACAGATCCTAAGGAGAATTACAAAATTTGTTTTATCTAATTTGGAGCATCCTAGCCAAAGTTATAGCATTTCAAAGTTTAGGCATTTTTCTAGAATTCTTTTTGAATGGAAAAAGACAACCCTTTAAACAACTGACACGTGGCCCCCACTGGTTTAATTCTTCCCACCCAGCTGATGCCACAACGGGGCCACAGGGTTTGCTCGCATTGTCACATGGAATCCCTGTGGCACAGAAAATCCCACGGCGGGGGGCAGGGGGGGGGGGGTCTTCTTCTTCCCCTACGGCCCGTGGCGGCGCCATGGCCGGAGGCCGGCCGGCGACTCGCCGGAAATCGCCGCGCCACCTTCCCCGTTGCTGGTACTTGCCACCCGGGGGTTTTCGACCCTCAGGAATTCACTAGTGGCCTCAGTTTGGACTGAAACGTGCCTACACCGGCGACCGGCGGAACTCGACGATCGGCGATGGCGTTCTCGGTGTACAAGACATGGGAAAAGCTGATTCTTGCTCTAGGAGCTTCGTGGTGCTGCCTTGATCATCGGCCTACATCCCAATCGCTCGTAAATTGGTCGGAGTATGGGGGCACCATGGAGCCGGCCCTAGGCGGCGGCGAGATTTGAAATTCCGGTTAGCCTGAGTGGGGATATGGCTAGCTAACGTCTCAGGAAGGAGCGCGCGCAAGTGTAGAAGCTGGGGGCGGCTGGAATTGTGAAGATACTCACCATGGAGGAAAAGCTTCGGGTTGTATACGAAGAAGGTCGACAGCGCGCCGGAAGAAGAAACCGCGATTCCTTCCGGGATGCTAGGTCCGGCGGCAGCCTCGGTTCAGGGAGGTCGAGAGGGTATGAGCGCGCACAATATGTGGCTTTGCTTGAGCGGGGGCTGCTGTACTTTGGGCGGCCGAGCGGAGCGATGCGGGAGAAAGAAGAAGAGCCGAGCGATCGGTCCCTTTTATACGCCGACCGACGGAGCCGAGCCGATTGTGTCGTGGCCCTTCGTGGCGCGCATGCAGGCGAAGGCGCATCAAGCTGGAGAGCTGCTTGCCGCCTTGCGGTGAGCTGGGGAGCTGCTTGCCACCCTGTGACAAGCGCTGGGGCGCGCGCTCGTGAGACAGAGCAAATAGCCTTTGGGCTCATCTTACAGGTGGGCCCCACTCTGCTCTTATTTCCTAAATTTTATTTCTTTCATTACTTTAATACAGCTGGTTTCAAAGATCTTTGTTCAGATGGGATGTGTCCTGACACAAAAAATTTGTTTTGCACATCTTTGCATAAAAAGTTTGGCCGCTTAGATTTGAATTAGATTCAAATTTGATACCATAACTTTTATGCATATATTTTAATCTTCTGAGTTATTGCCTTTTTAAATGGCCATGGGTTTCCAATAATGTGCTCAATAATTAGTCCACTGCAGATTTGAAATTGAACACTTAATTTGAATACATTTTCATTCCACATATACTTTTTCAAGCATACATTAGTTTGTACTTCACCTTCATTTGTTTTACCCCTTTACCAAAGCACATAATTAAAGGTGTTTAAATTTAAAATTCAAGACCTTTGGAAATTTGAGCATAGCTGAATTCAAAAGGAATTCTAGGTTTTAACTAGAGCTTCACATTAACATTTTTACTCATGTCCATATGAATTTTTTGGATCTCATATCACCTTAGTCTTCAATGTACATGTTTAAAACTATTACTTCCTGTGCCATACATTGGAGACAAAAGCTTCGAATGTTTGGGCTTTTACAGGGATCCATTAGCTTCATCGAACACTACGTCACGCGCTACTTCAACAAGTCCGGAGGTCTCGTTGAAAACACGATAGGCATAAGTGTTTGAATCATAACCAAGCAAAAAACCTTCATCAGACATCGAAGCGAACTCTAAAGTCCTAGGCTTCTTGTTCAATATATGACATCGAGAACCCAAAACTCAAAAATATGAAATATTAGGCTTGTTACCGGTGAGTAGCTAATAGGATGTCTTCTTGAGTAGTCGATGAAGGTAAAGTCGATTTACAGCGTGGCAAGCGGTGTTAATCGCTTCTGCCCAAAATCAATCTGAGGTCTTGTACTCATCGAGCATTGTTCTTGCCATCTCAATGAGAGTTCGGTTCTTCCTATCGGCAACTCCGTTTTGCTGAGGGGAGTATGGAGCTAAAAACTCGTGCTTTATGCCTTCTTCATCAAGGTACTCCTCCACATGTGTGTTCTTGAACTTCGTGTCGTTGTCGCTTCGAATGTTCTTGATTGTCATTGAGAATTCGTTTTGAGCTCCCTTGAAGAACTTCTTGAGTATTCCTTGTGTTTCTGACTTATCATGCAAAAAGAAAACCAAGTGAAGCAAGAAAAATCATCAACAACTACTAAACATATTTGTTACCGCCGATGCTTATGTAGGCAATTGGACCAAATAAGTCCATGTGAAGTAGCTCGAGCGGTCTTGTTGTAGTCATGACGTTCTTGGCGGGGTGAGGTGCTCCAACTTGCTTCCCGGCTTGGCACGCGCTACAAGGCCTGTCTTTCTCAAAAAAAACATCCTTCAAACCTCGGATGTGATCGCCCTTCAGGAGTTTTTGAAGGTTCCTCATACCAACATGCGCTAGCCGTTTATGCCATAGCCAACCCATGTTGGTCTTTGCAATCAAGCATGTGTCAAGTTCGACTTTATCCTTATTGAAGTCAACAAGGTAAAGCTTTCCCTTCAACATACCCTTGAATGCACTGGAACCATCACTCCTCCTAGAGACAGTCTCACCCTCGTTAGTGAACAAGCAATTATAATCTTTGTCACATAATTGAGATATGGACAGCAGGTTATAATCTAAGGATTCAACATGTAAAACATGAGGAAGTGTGTGTTTAGAAGATATTGCAAGTTTACCGGTACCGAGCACCTTTCCTTGACTACTATCTCCAAAGTAGATGCCCTCGTCTGGATCCTCATTTACTTCATGTTCCACGAACATTCTTCTTTCTCCGTTCATATGGTTGGTGCAGCCACTGTCTAACACCCATTTAGATCCATCGGAGGAATAAGCCTGCAAAAACAAATTATGCTTTGGTTTTGTAAGCCCAATGTGTGCTGAATACATTGGCTTGTAGTGAATACACTTGCTTTGATGATAAAAGTTTTGAATATCACCAATACACCTTTTTATTAAGGTCCGACTAGTTTTGGTTAGCTCCGGTGAGTTTTGTCTTTAGCTCCGACATGTCTTTGATAGCTCCGGCGTATTTTTGCTAAGCTCCGAGTTGATTTTTCTAGCTCCGACTTTCTGGATGACTAGTTCTGACTAGTTTTGGTTAGCTTTGGCGCTAGGTCCAACTAGCTTTGGTAAGCTCCAGTGCTAGGTTGTACTAGCGTTGGTAAGCTCCGGCTCAAGCTCCGGTTAGTTTTGGCAAGGTCCGGTGCTTGATCGCAATGTTTTGGCTTTTAATGTGAAATGTTTCAAACTTGCTTTACATTGTTGTAAAGTTTGCTTAGTATTCTTTTACTAAGTTTTTGGTGCGTTTTGGTTGACATGGATGATATCGTGTTACTGTGGTTTTACAACATGCTTATGTGAGGTTCTCACGTAAGGTGTTGTGTTCAGAACTAACTTGAGTCAAGTCGAGGACTTGGGCTCGTATGGATTGGTTGTTTATTCATGTGCAGGTGTTGCTTGAGTTTAAGACATGGATGGTGATGGGATCCGTTGGACTAGTCTCAGGGAGGAGATGAGGTTCCAACAACCAAATTCACGAGGAATTGTGGTTGAGCTGATCAGGAGGTTGCGCATCATGATTGAATCAAGAACAATGCATGTGGAAGATGTTTTCACGTGTGCAAGGAGTGCATGGACGTGGCTACATGGTTTCGAGATGTGATGAAGAGATGTGAACGTCAAGAGTTGGTCGGAAAGGTCCAACCGACTAGGTTATGGACTCAGGCTGCGGTTGAGTCGGGTTTGACTCAAATATGGAAAGATTTCAGTTGGTTATGATAGGATTTCGTGTGGGTCACGAATTTGAGTTGTTTAGGAATGCGGGATAAGTTCCTAAGGTGTTTGAAAGTCCTAAGATTGCTTCTATCTGCGTATAGAAGAATCCTAAGCAGTTATGGAAAGTTACAATTTGTGAACAGAGTAGGATTA
This sequence comes from Tuctoria greenei, assembly GCA_036927565.1. Taxonomy (NCBI): domain Eukaryota; kingdom Viridiplantae; phylum Streptophyta; class Magnoliopsida; order Poales; family Poaceae; genus Tuctoria; species Tuctoria greenei. The sequence goes on along the minus strand of JAYESD010000012.1, from coordinate 61,389,849 downwards.
AGTTCCTGATTTGAGTTGAGTTGGCTTTCGAGCTGGTTATATAAGAAAGGGAGCCCAGAGCTCGTGGTGCACGACTTTGGATCTGTTTCTCTTGTGTTCTATTGAATAAAATTCGTAGTTTGAAGGAACTTTTGTGCCTTGTTCGTCCGACTTGTTCCAGACAAGTTTTACTCTTCGAGTTTCTGGACAGCGCTACCTTTCGTCGGTGGTTCTATCATAACTCCAGTTTTACAGATTCATTTGACGTGATTCTTTTTTGGTTGTCTTCACAACTTGATTATCTATCATATGTCAAAATTTCACAGTCATTGGATGATATTATCTTTGGTTGTGCTTCTCATGATCTTGTGTCCAAGTTTTCAGGAATGATGAGTTTCGAATTTGAAATGAGTATGATGGGTGAACTCACTTACTTTTTGGGGCTGCAAATCAAGCAAACAAAGGAGGGTACCTTTGTGCATCATACGAAGTATACAAAAGATCTCCTAAGGCGCTTCAACATGGACAAAAGCAAGCCTCTTTGGACACCAATGGGAACAGCAACAACACTTGGACTTGATGAAGATGGTGAACCCGTGGATCAAAAAGAATATAGAAGCATGATCGGATCACTTTTGTACCTCACGGCATCAAGACCGGACATACAATTCAGCGTATGTCTTTGTGCACGGTGTCAAGCCTCCCCACGTGCTTCACATCGTCAAGACATCAAAAGGATTCTTAGGTACTTACATGGAACTCAAGAATTTGGAATTTTTCTTCCCTCTTCCTCAACCGTTACATTGAAAGCTTTTTCGGATGCTGATTTTGGAGGTTGTAGGATTGATAGGAAAAGTACTTCCGGTGCTTGTCATTTTCTTGGCAATTCTCTTATTGCTTGGTCCTCTAGAAAACAAAATTCAGTTGCACAATCCACAGCCGAATCTGAATATGTAGCTGCTGCTAGTGCTTGCTCACAAATTCTTTGGATTGTTCAAACACTTAAGGACTATGGGGTCGATCTAGATAGTGTTCCACTATTCTGTGATAACACTTGTGCCATTTGCATTGCTAAAAACCCCGTGCAACATTCGAGAACTAAGCACATTGACATTAGGTATCACTTTCTTCGAGAAAATGTTGAAAAAGGAAACATTGTGCTTCACCATGTAGATACCGAACAACAATTGGCTGACATTTTTACAAAACCTTTGGATTTCACTCGTTTTTGTTACATTCGTAGTGAAATAGGGGTTACGCATCCTCACTGCTTAAATTGAGGGGGAGTTTTGAAACTTGGGAAGTCTATGTGTGAATCTGAAATTAAAATAATATGAGCATTGTATTTCATACATATATGACTTTGTGATTCCTTTTACATGCTGAAAGTTCTTACTACATTACTCGTGTTATACATTTTATAGTTTTTGCCATGTCTAGTAATTGGAATAATTACTTACACTAAAACTGGTCATGGTCGAACTTTCTTGCTGTTTTGAACTTGTTACAAGTTCACAAGTGCTTTTAATCATTAAGAATTAATGAAGTAATCAACTCACATGTTGAGTTTCTATGAACAAATATAAATTGAGAAAAGATCAAGAGAATATGCATGCATCGCACTGCTTCTTTTGAGATGGCTTATCATTTCACTTAGATATGAACTTGGAAGAAGTTGTGTATGACTAAAACCTTGTCCTTAAGCTTCTGATTGTCAAATGACATAGGCTTGGCTTGGTTGGTTAGAATAAGGCAGATGCACATATAATCTCTTGCAAATATCATATGATCTAAATTTATGCTTTGGAAAATAAGAAAATGCAGCAACTAGTGTCATGATTTCAGGTTATGAAATAGTTAAGTTTGTGAGATCATGACTTACTTAAATTGAAAATTACATTTGATCTCTAGCATGGCTTACACTTCTTTATGTATTTCATTGATGTGATATTGTAAGGTACTTGATAGTATGACTTGGATGAGCTTTGTTTATATGTATATGTTATAATATGCCCATAACAACTAAAGGGGCAGAGATAATTTGTTTATATGCTCATGACTTGCTGAATACATTGTCAAAGGGGGAGAGATAAGCATGAAGAGAAAGAGAATATGTGCATAAGGAGAGATAATATGGGATAATTTTTGGATTTTCTTCTCATTTTACTTTTGATTTACAAAGGGGGATAAATTGCCTTCGAAACTTTTATGTTAATAAGTCAATGTTCGGATTTTAATGGTGTTTCCAATGCATTCATCAAGGGGGAGATTGTAAGACCTATGTGTGCTGAATACATTGGCTTGTAGTGAATACACTTGCTTTGACGATAAAAGTTTTGAATATCACCAAAACACCTTTTTATTAAGGTTCGAGTAGTTTTGGTTAGCTCCGGTGAGTTTTGTCTTTAGCTCTGACATGTCTTTGATAGCTCCGGCGTATTTTTGCTAAGCTTCGAGTTGATTTTTCTTGCTCTGACTTTTGGGATGACTAGTTCCGACTAGTTTTGGTTAGCTTCGGCGCTAGGTCCGACTAGCTTTGGTAAGCTCCGGCGCTAGGTTGTACTAGCTTTGGTAAGCTCCGACTCAAGCTCTGGTTAGTTTTGGCAAGGTCCGGTACTTGATCGCAATGTTCTGGCTTTTAATGTGAAATGTTTAAAACTTGCTTTACATTGTCAGAAAGTTTTCTTAGTATTGTTTTACTAAGTTTTTGGTGCGTTTTAGTTGACATGGATGATATTGTGTTACTGTGGTTTTGCAACATGCTTATGTGAGGTTCTCACGTAAGGTGTTGTGTTCGGAACTAACTTGAGTCAAGTCGAGTACTTGGGCTCATATGGATTGGTTGTTTATTCATGTGCAGGTGTGGATTGAGTTCAAGACATGGCTGGTGATGGGATCCATTGGACTAGTCTTAGGGAGGAGATGAGGTTCCAACAACCAAATTCAGGAGGAATTGTGGTTGAGTTGATCAGGAGGTTGCGCAGCATGATTGAATCAAGAACAATGCATGTGAAGGTATCGTGGACGTCATTGGAAGATATTTTCACGTGTGCAAGGAGTGCATGGACGTGGCTACATGGTTTTGAGACGTGATGAAGAGATGTGGACGTAAAGAGTTGGTCGGAAAGGTCCAACCGACTAGGATGTGGACTCAGGCTGCGGCTGAGTCGGGTTTGACTCAAATATGGAAAGATTTGAGTTGGTTATGATAGGATTTCGTGTGGGTCACGAATTTGAGTTGTTTAGAAATGTGGGATACGTTCCTAAGGTGTTTGGAAGTCTTAAGATTGCTTCTATCTGCGTATAGAAGAATCCTAAGCAGTTATGGCAAGTTACGATTCGTGAACAGAGTAGGATTAGTTTCCTGATTTGAGTAGAGTTGGCTTTCGAGCTGGTTATATAAGCAAGGGAGCCCAGAGCTCGTGGTGCACGACTTTGGAGCTGTTCCTCTTGTGTTCTATTGAATAAAATTCGTAGTTTGAAGGAACTTTTGTGCCATGTTCGTCCGACTTGTTCCAGACAAGTTTTACTCGTCGAGTTTCTGGACAGCGCTACCTTTCGTCAGTGGTTTTATCATAACTCGAGTTTTACAGATTCATTTGACGTGATTCTTTTTGGGTTGTCTTCACAACTTGATTATATATCATCTGTCGAAATTACACAGTCATTGGATTTGTAGTCTATGATCTACACGAGTTTCTTTGCAGCGTTCCAGAACTGTTTTTTCTCGGGTAGGGCAGATTGACCTTTGTTTGATCTTTCGATCATAACTTGAGTTTTTCTCGAAGGATTTGAGTGATTCTTGTTGTGTTGTCTTCGTGACTTGATTCTATCTAATATATATCACTTTTGTCATGGTGAAACACGTTTAGATTAGTCTCACACACGATTTCTTTAACAGATCATTTTTCTGCCGAAGGGATTGGGGTTTAATTGTTTCTACTGCGTAAGATTTTTAAATCTACCATTCACCCGCCCCCCTCTGGTACCTTATCACGTGCTCTTTGATCCTACCGGTTTTAGGTACCCAAGCTTGCTTGGGTCCTTGGAGGTTAGTTACAAGACATTTGGGCACCCACACATGAGACTTAGTGTTCTCATGTTGTGGCCCAACATAGTGAGCATAAACTTTGCCAAAATTATTTCTCTTTAAGACATACGAGGCATCAAAAGTTTTAAACAATAACTGTTGTTGTTTATGTACATGTTTAGTCTGTGAGGCCGGACTTGTCCGGAGGACCGGACTTGTCCGCACACCGACCGGACTAGCCCGGTATTTATGTGTGATCAATGTTTTAATCTATGACTTTCTAGTTTGAGAGGGTTTTCCCTTTACAAAGGTAATCCCCTCCTTGTTATTCTTATGGCTTCCAGCATGTTGCTTTTCACCATAAGAATAACCAATGCCATAATTGACATTTGAAGGTCTTTGGACCAAGTATGCACTGCGTGCATATTTGATCTTCCCCTTGTCAAATATGCCACTTTGGGTAGGATGCTTATCCTTTGTAGAGGTTGGCTTGTCTTTCAAACTGATGTCAATTTTATTGCATGTACAGGTAGAAGCAACCTCAGTTTTAGTGAGTTGAGAAGGTGAACTCGAAGAGGATGAAGGTTCACCTTGCTTGAGTGACTCAACTTGCACTTCAAGGATCATGTTAACCTTGATTAGGTCAGCATGTTGGTCCTTGATTGTAGCATTTGAGCCGGTTAACTCCAAGCAAGTTTCCTTGCTTGAAGGTAACTCAAGCTCTAGTGATTTGCTTCGTTCCTTTTCAAGTTCTAGAAGCTTGTCAAGTTCGACATATTCCTCCTTTTGGGAGATGATCATGTCCTCTTGACGATGTATCAACCTCTCCTTCTCATCAAGATGATTAAGTAAAAATTTCATTTTTTGTGGCAGTTTTCCTATCTAGTCCAACAAGCATATCCACATTATCACTATTGATTTCATCATCACTACAATAGGAATGCACGAAAGGGGGTTTAATGGTTACCTTGCGTTTACCTTCCTTTGCCATAAGGCAAGTGCCATCTCCCTTCCATGCGCCAAGTTTAGGTAAGAGAGTAGACTTCTTGGATGTCTTCTCGATGGCTATGCTAGCCATCTCTTCTTCTTCGGATGATGAGGACTCATCATTTGAGTCCCACTCTTTCCCTATGTGAGCTTGTTCGGCTTGTTTCTTATTCTTAAAGAATTTCTTGGGTTGAGGCTTGGCTTCTTTGGTCTTTTTCTTGTTCTCTTCATATGGGCAATCAACTAAAAGTGGCTATACTCACCACAATTATAGCATGCCCGCCTCAATTTTGGCTTTGTCTTTCCTTGTACTTTCCTTCGCTTGATTTGGCACCTTGTCTTTTCTTCATTATTCTCTTGAATTTTTTCATGAACAATATCATGTCTTCTTCATCTAATTCACTGCTCTCATCATCACTTTCTTCTTCTAGCTGAGCTTCTCGAGCTTCATTAGACAGGGGCTTGATGGTGTACTTCAAAGCAACCCCTTTCTTCTTTGCCGAGTTGAGGTCGGTAATTTCTTTGACATGCTTTGCTTGTTTTTCCAACATCTCGAAATTAATGATTTTTCCAAGTAATTCATCCGGATTCATTTTCTAGTATCCGGGGCTTTCCCTAATCATTGAGCATAAAGTGACGTTGCGAGGAATGAAAGCTCTAAGGATGAGCTTTACCACCTCGTGGTCATTCCACTTCTTACTTCCGTATGATCTGACCTTGTTGACGAGTGTCTTTAATCGGTTGTACATGTCTTGGGGTGACTTGTCTTCTTCAATTGTGAATCTTCCTAATTCGCCTTCGATCATTTCGATCTTTGCTTCACGCACATGTCGGTCACCTTCATGTGCAGTTTGTAGTGTGTCCCAAATCTCCTTAGCAATCTCGAGTCCATCAACCTTGGTGAACTCGTCCCGACTGAGCGAAGAGGTGATTACTGCCGTGGCATTTCGGTGAATTGTCTACTATTGGCTTGGTGTGAGCTCTTCGTCGTCGTCCGGGATATCTGTCCCTGTGCACACAATATGCCATAAACTTGGGTTGAGGGAAATTAGATGCATTTTCATATTTTGCCTCCACGTTGAGTAATCACTTCCATCAAAGTGTGGGGCTTTTCCAAGTGGGATAGACTAATAGTGATTATTATTGGAATTGAGACGATCATAGTTAAAAGGATATCGGGAGTAGTCGGTGTGACTACTCCCATTCTTCTTTTCTTCAATCTTCACTTTCCCTTTGGAAAGTTTCTTATTTCTTAGGAGCACCTTTAGTTCTAGTGTCTCCTCATCGTCGTCTTCGAAGTCTTGAATGGCTTCGAGGAGCTTCTCCACCTTGAGTTTCTTTTCATCATCAACCTTTTCATGGTTGTTGCTCTTGTGGATGTCCTTCATGTCCAACATGATCTTCTTCGAGCGATTAGCCTCTTTCTTGAAGAACCCGCTCTGATACCAATTAAATGTGTCCTAGAGGGGGGTGAATAGGCCTTTTTGAATTTTGTCGAAACCTGCAACACTTAATCACCAGATGAAAACTTGAGATATCGCACTAGTCTGGTAAAGTGCGGACTAGTCCGGTGTGTACGGACTAGGTTGATCAAGTTTGATTTATTAAGTTTGATTCTAGGGTGTAGCAGCGGAAATATACTTGTAATTTATGTGTTGCAAGATTATGTACTTGGGTATATCACAAGTCAATCTTAAATTTGATATTTCAACGTAAAGTGAGCAGGATTAATTGAAACCCTAGATTGATATAATGTAAAGAACGATGAACACAAAACAATAAGGCAAGAGATTTATCCCGTGGTTCGGTTCCCACAGAGGCAACCTACATCCACATTGAGGAGTCCACAAAAGGACCGGGTCTTCTCCAACCCTACCCTCGTCGGATCGCCACGAAGGCCAATCCTCTTCCACTTATCACAAAGGGGTGAATAACCTAATTCAAAGGGGCCTTCTCACACATTGAGAGCTCCCTTAGATTACAACACAAAGTACCACCAAGAACACACTCAAAAGATTACAATGAAATCACAGGAGTGTGTTAGAGAATCAAACCAAGAGCTCAATGAGTGTTGAACGTGTCTCTCCAATGATCTAGAGTGTATCCTCAAAGGATTGATCATTGTTGCACTTAATTTCGTGGAGAGATGTGTTTTTGGAGGCTCTTGGGAGGTGTGACGGCGCTAGGATTCGAGAGAGTTTAAAGTTGGGTTGTGCACCTCCATTTATATGGGGTTTCTAAAAGTGACCGTTAGGGTTTAAAAAGATCGGACTTGTCTGTGGTGGACACGGACTAGTCCAGTGTGCTTTGTGTAGCAAACCCTAAGTGCCCCGAAATATTGAACTAGTCCGGCTAGGAGCGGACTTGTCCGATTTCGCTTCTGGAAATATCTTCGGACTAGTCTGATAGTCATCGACTTGTCCGGACATGTGAAACCCTAAGTGAATTGGGTGACAAGTCCGCTCTTGGAGGACTTGTCCGATTTCAATCAGAGGGTTTTTCGGACTAGTCCGTGCTAATATCGGACTTGTCTAATTTTGTTTAACTTGTGAAGTGTTTTGAGGACTAGTCCGCACTGGGGAGGACTAGTCTGATTCTAGTCAGTGAGAGATCGGACTAGTCCGCTGGATATCGGACTTGTCTGATTTTGTGCAGAGAGGATATCGAACTAGTCCGGTGACATTCGGACTAGTCTGGTCCTGTGTAACTTTGTGCAATGTGTGTGTTTAATTGTGATTGAGCTCTTGGGGTGTGTTTCCTTAACACACTCCATACACAACGGTCTACTATTCTTCTTCCTTCTTTTGGCACTTTGCTTATTTTGCTATTAAAACCTGTGCTCATCTCAACAAATAGGTTAGGATCTCATTTGCTTGTCATAAATCATCCAAAACCCGCAAGGGATTCCTAGATGCACTTTCACCTATGATAAAGAATATATTGAAGTGATGTTCATTACAAGAGTTTAGAGTTAAAATTTAGAAACTATTTTTAACATACTTACCATAAAATCGGCCCATACGGCCTCCTGAAGGTTGTCGTGCTCCTTGTGATGGACGCGTGCATAGTCCTCCCATGAAAGAGCAGGCACCCTGTCGATGTCCCCGGGATAGTGCAAACACACTAAGGAGCCGAGGACACTCTTTTGTGTCTCTCACCGGTGAAAGACGTGTCCTCCCAAACACTACAAGATATTTATTGATTCATTACTTAAGTAACCAAAAGAAACCAGAATTGAACACTATAATTTTTATTACCTGTCTCCGACCGGACGAATCACGATCCTCTTTGAAGGGACCGGTGGATGACTAACAAAGTGAATCCTCCTCGTCCTCTGCGTCTGCTGTGGTGCTACGTCAGGTGACCAGAAGGCTCGTCACCAGCCGAGTCACAAGGGTCAGGAACAGAAGGCTCACCAGTCGAGGGCTGGCTCACCGAAGGGTAGCCAAGGTCAACTGGCGCCGCAGCCTCTGAGTCAGTCGGTGAGGACTACAACATTCAAATATTACATAAGTAAGTTTAATGTGAAATTGAATTTAAAGAATCTGTCAAAAACGAGTGAAATTTACCTGTGACAAAGCTCTAGAGTTGCTCAGAACGTGCCCCAGCAGCTGGGAGCGTATGCTCCCAGTCGACGAGGCACCAGAGAAAGCGTCCTTAGGTCTAGAGGGGTAGAACCCCCTCATTGGCGGCACCTTCTTACCAATCTTTGACGCCATCCTGTTTTAATTAGATAATCAGTAAATATGCAAATAAAATATATAAAAGTCATGTTACTATCTTTATGAAAACATTACATGTAATCACTATCAAAATTCATCAACATCATTATCATGTGCCTGTGCCCTACTCCTTAAACCAGCCCAATGATCTTCAATCATGGCACATTCTAATTTTTGTTTTCACATATCATATGCCTCTACATCTTCAACGTCTTCAAAATCTCCAACTAATTGATCGAGTCCTGCACCAAGCTCGACGATAAAAGTGTATGGCAACTCTTCTTCTCGGTACACTTCTTCAACGTCTTCGCTATCATGGTAACCATCATCCCCAGGAGTTTATAACCGCTCATGTGGATTCACCTTATATACCACCCACCAAGCACCGAGCTTCGTGCATGGATAAGGTAGATAATACACTTGTTCCACTTGATGTGCAAGAACAAATGTATCGTAACCTCGTAGTCAGTCCTTATGTTTCACTTCCACCATTCCAAAATGGTTTTCTCGAGTTCCATCGGTGCGATCAAACCGGTCACAGTCAAAGAAGACAACTCGAAGATCTTATTTCTGATAAAATTAAATTCAAGGATTTTTTTAATGATCTCATAATAATCTGTTAAATTCCCTTGAGTGTCCATTGCTCTTTTCACAACACCGGAATTTGATGTTGCCGCGAGAGGACGAAGAGCTTCAAAATGAGTTGTACTGAATGGAAAGCCATTTACGTCATATCAACCATAGCTTCTAACATTCACCAATCCATAAGATAGCTGCCGCAAATCTTCATGGACATTGTGAGTCCGACACTGTCATAAATGATCGTAAGTTAAAATAATACTTCTTTAATAATAGTAACTTATAATACATAGAAGAGGAGAGAATATTGCATAATCTCGAAACCAGGATAGGAATCTTTGCCCCCCATTTATTCCTTCTTTTCGCATCCCTTCTACTTGTTTGGCCGTAGGTTGATGCCTATGTGGCCAACATTGTCTGTGGAACTCGCTGAACGCGAAAAGGCATCTTTTAGAATACATGTGTAGCAAAATATGTCGATTAGAATGAACGTAGGACAAACACTTACTCAAAGTATTCCTGCATGCCTTCTATATTCGCGTACATGTAGATTAAAGCAACAATCCTGTCATGTTCAGATAGCACGTAGGTCGTGTAGCTACCAACGGTGGTGCCTCTCATTTGGAAAATGGAAAGGTCGCTTAAAGGGGGCGTTTCATCCACATTGTACCGCATCGCCGAAGTATTGATATTGCTTTCTTCCGCAAAGTAGACACTTCAAAAGTATCCTACTTCCTTAAGAGCATATGCTTCAGCGATGCACCCTTCCACCCTTGCCCTGTTGCCAACCATTGCTTTCAGATATCATAACGCTCTTTCAATGTGATACATCCACTGGTATTTCACATGACCGCCAACTTTAGCTTCAAATGGAAGATGGATAAGCAGATGTTGCATTGGATTGAAGAAACCCGGTGGAAAAAAATCCATCTTACATAAAAGTATGGGTATCTCCTTCTCTATCTTATCCATCATGGCGATCTTGATTTCTTTAGCACAAAGCTACCTATAGAAATAGCTGAGCTCGGCTAAAAGCTTCCACACCGCATCATCTAGATAGCCTCGACACATAACAGGTAAGAGTCTTTCTATTATAATGTGATAATCATGACTCTTCAACCCAATGAGGTTTCTTATGTTCACATTTATGGCTCGTTTCAGGCTAGTTGCGTAACCATCTAGGAATTGGAAAGTTTTCATCCATTTCATAACTTCTTTCTTTTCTTTCGATCGAAGACATAAAGAATCACGTGGCTTCCCACCACTTTCAGAGATTTCAAGAGTTGGACGGTGACAAATGTCTGCCAAATCTAGTATAGCTTTGTAATTGTCTTTCGGTTTGCCAGGCATATCCATGCAAGTGCTTATGATACGTTCGCTCATCTTACGCTCCTGATGCATGACATCAATGTTGTGCATTAGAATCAACGACTTCACATACGGTAGCTCCCAAAGTCCACACATGTGAGTCCAATTGTGTTCCTCTCCATAACCTACGAAATATCGAGGTTGACCTTCGCCAGACACCATTTTGTCCAACATATCAGAAATTTCTGACCCGTTGAGACGCTTCAGTGGTCCTTTAGTGACAACAATGTTCTTTCGAAAGACATGCCTCTGCTGCCTAAATATGTGATTCGAGGGCAGCCAACGTCTGTGACAATTGAAGTAAGATATTTTGCCTCCATGAGTTAGTCGAAAGCAATCTGTGTCTAAAGCACATATCGGACACGTCATACGAACGTGAGTGCTCCATTCGTTGAACATGCCGTATGCCGGCAGATCATGGATGGATTACAAATAAGCAGCTCGAAGGTTGAATTTTTGCTTCTTGTAACTGTCGTACGCTTCGACTCCTGTCCACAAGACTTTCAATTCTTCGATTAGCGGTTTTAACATCACGTTGAGACATGACCCAGGATGATCAGGTCCAGGTACAATGAGGCTGAGAAACGTGAACTCGTTCTTCATACAAAAAGCTGGTGGCAGGTTGTACGGAATGACAAAGACGGGCCAACATGAGTATTGCATGGATTTCGTACTGAACTGTGAGAATCTGTCTGTTGCTAATCAGATGTGAACATTCCTCGCATCTCGAGAAAAGTCTGGATCAAAACGGTCTAGCACCTTCCATGCATCACCGTCGGACGGATGCGTCAAGATTTCATTGTTCAAACGTTTACCTTCTTTGTGCCATCTCATGTGTCTTGCGGTTCTTTTTGAAAGAAACAACCGCTTAAATCGAGGTGTCACAGGCAAGTAACAAAGTTGCTTATGTGAGACATCTATCATCACATTATCGCCATCGTCGTTAACAACTTCGACATACCTCAGTTTACCACATTTCAAGCACATCTTCTCATTGGTGTGCTCTTTCTAGAATAGCATGCAGTTGCCGGGGCACACATCGATTTTCTCATACTTCATTCCGAGCCCAGATATATATCTGGTGGCGCTTTGTGAGGTTGTGGAAGGATATCGCAGATCAATTTCATGAGATCATTGTAGCAGTTGATGGAAAAAAAGTACTTGGACTTAATTGCCATAGATCTGGTCAAGAAGGCATGCGTTCATGCAACGGCTATTGTGATTTCTTCAGCTCCTCGAAGAACATCTCTGCCTCATTTGTAAGAGGACCTTCCGCTTCCAGAGCTTCTAGCATCTCATCCATCCTATCAACCTCTATATCATCATCCTCATCCACTTCTTCTATGACTCGAGAATTAGCCTCGCCTTGAAAGGGCCACACATTATAATGTGGAGTGAAATCATTTCAAAATAAGTGAAACGAAAGCTCCAATCTTCTCAAAAACTTGGTGTTCCAACATTTTGTACATGGGCACCGCACCATATCTTCTGTTGACAACGAAAATGCCCGATCCAAAAATTTATCTAACTTGATGTACCACTCATGCGAGTGACCACCAGTTCTGCTCTTCCATCCAGTATACATCCAACTGCGGTTTTCACCCATGTTTGACTCTGTAGTTTAACGCGAAAGAAATTGTCGTTAATGTATACAGTACCACCTTGACACATAGGGTACCACTACAATGGTCTACACAGCACGGTCACACTTATTGCGTGTCGTGCCCTTCTGGGTTGGTCACATAACCCTAACAATTCATCAATTTTTGATTATCATCCGTCTCACAAATCACGAAATTTCGACAGCATAACACCGCCTATTAAACACTACACCCCCCTATCCGGTGCAGTTCTTAAAGTACAAAGGCGGGCAACAGGTTAGCTGGGAAACATGTTGCCTTACGGATGTTGCGAGTCAAGGACACATACTCACAACATACGTTTTTAGGAGTTTTGATCGTCTTATATGTACTCACAAACACGCGCGATGTGAACGGGCGGTTTTGCGGAGGAGAGATATCTGGTTACAGACTTTTAGGGTTACCAATGGGCCGTCCGGCCCATATACACTTAACCCTAATGATTCACCTCCTGTCACTAGTCACGGGTCACGATCGTGACCCACACTGGAGCGTCGTCGTTTTCTCTTTGCCCGGCCTCGAACGAAGGTTAGGGTTGAACCCGATGGGCCGTATATACGCTACATAAACGATGGCTACTTTACGTACGATGACCCTTTTGTTTAGCCGTTTCTATATATAATACATAAGCATAAAAAATATTAAAGAAAACATAAGCAATTGTATTTTAAACACAAAACAGTAAACGAGAGCAATAATACAAATCTTAAACATTATTAAATAAAACCTAAGCATAACACCTAATCATCAAGAATTAATTCGCATAAAAATTAATCATCAAGAACAATTAACAACTAATTAACAACAACCTAACAATTAATTCACATAACAACTAATTATAAGAACAATTAACAACTAAATATTATAACAACTAATCATCGCATAACAATTAACAATTAACATACTTGTGCGGCGTGGAGAAGCGGGGCGACGGCGTCGGACGGACGGCGAAGGCATTGGAGGAGGTTGGCGGCGCTGTTGTCCGGCGCCGTGGGCGGCGGGGGCGTGGTGAAGTCAGGCGCGGAGGTCGCAGGGGCAGGGCAGCAGGGGCGGGAGCGCCGCGGGGGCGGGGGCACCGCGGTGCCTGGGGCGCCTCTGGGGCAGGTTGGCGGCGAGGGCACAGGGGCAGTGGTGCATGGGGTGAGCCAGCGGCAGGGGCGCAGGGGCGGCGGGCTAGGAGCGGGCCGACGGTGGGGCCGGGCAGCGGCTGGGGCGCGGAGGCACGCCTGTAGCCGGGGGCAAGCCGGCGGCGGCGGAGCTGGGGGCAGGCCGGCGGCGGTGGAGCTGGGGGCGGGCCGGCGGCGGGAAAGCGGCAGGGCGGCGGGGGGCGCGGCAGGCGGCGGTGGTGGAGGTGAATCGTGAATGAAGTATCGGGGTCGGAGGGTCTCGATATTAGCCCTAATTTGCGAAGGCAGCCTTAATTGCGACGGCCTTAACTTATGGCCGTCGCAATTATCGACTTATTTGCGATGGCTTCGTTATTTGCGAAGGCCTAGGGTTGGCCGTCGCAAATAAACTCTTATTTTCGACGGCCCTAGGAATGGTCGTCGCAAATTAGACCTTATTTGCGACGGCCACCGACATGTCGTCGCAATTTAATTTAGCCGTCGCAAATAAACTTAGCAGTTGCAAATGATCGCGTTTCCTTAGTGTTTGTTTGGGATTATTGCTCAAGTGAATGTTCTCTCTTATTTGATGGAGAACACGAAAATGGTGTACTATATCGTCCACCACATTGTCCTCCTCAATTCATGCATACAAGAAGATTTGATGTCGTTGCACATTTGGACCAACACGTGAGAGAAGATGAACTTGAGTCGAGGACGACTCGACGATGATGACTACATCACTTCTATGGATACAAATAACACTCCATTGAACATACAAGATGAAATCAATAGAGTTCACACACAAAAATTAAATCGAGAGGTGAGCTCGTTCTTATATGTTTCCTTATATATTTCTGAGAATAGATTGCTACCTAATAATTTAATTGTGATTAGGATACATGGAGTGATTCAAGGAGTAATTGGAGGAAAGTTTAGGGGTGTGGAGGACCAGAGAATATGTTCAATGAAGATGGAAACCGACCCCACCTCAAAATCGTGTCCAACTCGGAGTCCAGAGCTGTTCGCACTAAAACGGACCCCCAAGATGCATACTGACTCCGTTTTGGACGATATACATATGCACGGAAAGGGGAGAAAATAAATTTTCCAATGGCGCTGGTCTCATGTCAAAATTCTTTCCGAGTCAACGGGAATCGTTGAAACAAAATCGAGTTCATAATCTGTCAGTGTGCTGTGCCGCCGTACTGGGCCATTGGACCTTGTATCGATTATAAGACTATTATTTTTGTGTCTTAGGGTTAGGTCACGACCCCAACACCTCCTTAGACGTCCTCTCACCTATATATCATCCATGGTGGCCACCATAAACAATTGGGTTTTACTTTGATTAATCTGTTATACACAGTTTCGCCGTGCATCGGTTTGTGACCCCAAATTAGCAATTCAGATTGCTTCTAACTTGTTCTTGCTTGTGTTCTTGGTTGCACCTGCAGGGATTATCCTTCGTGACAAGGTCAAGCGTGTGAACCACGGTTGATAACCAATGGAGCGGTGGTGTACTGATTGCAGGGGTTATTCGTGTTATCCTCGAGAGCCTCGGATCATCAACATCAAGATCTCCATCAATCGACTTATCCATTATCTATCAAAAGATAGGGACTCAAATCTCTCATCAATTAATGGACAACCTGGAAATCTGATACCAATTGAAGTGAGATTTGAGTCCCAATCTTCTGATTGGTAATTGTTGGTACCCTGCATACCGGGTTCCCCATGATACCGCAGGAAAAGCTAATGAGTTCCCCCCCCCCCCATTCAAGTTGAAGACCTCTGAAGAACACACGTGTTGCTTAGTACTGGACCCGCCTCCCTTGTTTAGGTATCTCCAACACTGACACGTGTATCACAAGGCCGGACCTAACACCTTTCATAGTGAGGCTCCAGTCTTGCCACGTGTCTAGTGACCCCGGACCTAACCCCCAGTAGAGGGAAGCTCCGGTACTACCACGTGCATAGTGGCTCCGGACCTGCCTCCCCACGATGTGAAGCTCCGAAGCCGCCACATGTCGAACCTCCAGAGCTAGGACTTTAACATAAGACAGAGAAGTCTCCAACGGCTCGGACATTCAAGGCACAGTTAAAGCGACAGTTACAAGACCTGATTACATGTCATTAATGCCATATTAATGACACGCAACGAGTACACTGTTAATAGGGATAACACCATCATTAAGGTGCGTTATCACCCCATTAGCCACACTTAATAATTTGCGATCATGTATTAGACAGTTAACTATGCCAAGGCCACATGTCGGACAAGGCAAGTGATGTAACGGCCAGTCCTTAGACTATAAAAGGGATGTGTTGCACGATACATAGAAAAAGATGGCTCACATGCTCACAAGCGCCAAACACATTTTCATACATACAAAAGACAACCCGTGGAGTAGGGTGTTACACTCAGTTGGCCCGAACCACGTAAATCCCTCGTGTCACTGTCTTGTCCAAATCTCGAGCGCCCCAACCAATCAAGAATCTCTGCGGGCTACGATCTAAGTAGTATCAGGGGAAGTGTTGATCGCACACTTTGACATTTGGCGCGCCAGGTAGGGGAAGCGCTATTGAGATTTCAAGATGGTGAACTCCGCCGAAGGATCATCCAACTGCAATGATGCGCATCCTGCTGGGGGGGGGGATCCCTCCAATGTGCAATAGCCAGCAGGAGCTGTTGTTCGGCGGACGTCGCACCACCTACGGCTGCTCAAGCTAACAATGATGGGAAGGAGGATGGAATCCTTGCGTCGGTCAATGCATCGACACACAATAACCCTAAGAACACACTGATTGCTGTGCGTACCCTTCTGGAGTGCCTACCTATGCCCAGAGCACCTCAGGGTGCTATGGAGCAGTGGTGCGCTGATGTGCAGCATCTAGTTGCAGCCGCAGTTGATGCCATCAACAACCAAGGTCCTCCACGTTTGCAGTAGGCACCTTCTCAGCATAGGAATTTGTTTGGAAGACTTGGTCCTCATGCATCACATCACCGGAGGCGTGCTTTGTCTCAGTAGATGACTTCATTGCCCTCCTGGGCGTGTCACACCCATACTATGTCGAGACTATCGATGCATGATTTGCGGTCGGAGCTCAATTGCTACTACAGACAGCAGGACATCCGCGTACACATTGAGCGTGCTCGTGAAAGGCGAGAGGCTCGGGAAAACCCTCCTCCTTCGGGAGTTGGGGGCGGCTGTTCAGCCTTGGCCATGGACTTGCGCGTGGTCCGCTGGCCTCAGAAGTTATGGCCTCATCTATTGGAGAAATTTGACAGGATTGTAAACCCCGCCGAATTCTTTCAGATATACTCCAGCGCCATTCTAGCGGCTTGTGGCAATGAGGCCATGATGGCCAACTACTTCCCGGTGGCTTTGACTGGGACCGCCAGGTCCTGGTTCATGAGCCTGCCACCTGACTCTATCAACAGTTGGGCGGAGCTATGCCAGCAGTTCACCGCCGACTTCGGGAGTTCCTACAACCAACCAAGCACTGAACTGGATCTTTTTGCTGTGAAGCAAACATCGAGAGAATCACTGCGGTCCTTTATTTAGCAATTTTCTCAGGTACGCAATACCAATCCCTCCATCTCCAACACATCTGTCATCGTGGCATTCAGATAGGGTGTCAGAGATAAGAAGATGTTTGAGAAGCTGGCGACAAAGGAGGTCCCCAGCGTCATGCAGCTGTTTAGCCTGCCTGACAAGTGCGCCCGGGCCTCAGAGGGCCGGGAAATTCACTCAAAGCTAGCTCCAGAGGCTAATAAAAATCCCTCCAAAACTGAAGCCACTACCTCCGGTGGTGGTAAGAAGACAAAAAGTGCAACGTTAAGAAGAAGTCGTCGGCCGGAATACCCACTGTAGCGGCAACGGCAACTTCAGATGGCCAGGGGCCCCGACCCAAAAAGCGACCTCGACCTTCGTCATAAGACGGTGGCGTTTCAAAGGTGTGTTGTCCGATCCACAAAACGGACAAAAACAACTTTGAAGACTACTAGAAGGTCCAAAACCATATCGAGCGCTACAACGAGTGCCGAGAAAAAGCTCCTTTCCGTCAACGGGAAGCAAAACAAAAAGTCAACGAAGCTCTAGCTGAAAAGGAGCTAGGTTTCCAGGACCCCAAGAAGGTCCTGAAGGCTCTGTACAACACAGTCGATGACGACTCTGACGTCTTCAACAACGAGCATTGGAATACCCTCAACACCATCTATGAAGGGTCCTGGGACATCACTTCGTGCAGCGTTCTCAAGACCATGTGGCAGGAAATGGCTTCAGTAGCCCCTGCCGCCAAGGAAGAACCACGTAGGAAGGGGATGGATACTCCTATCACTTGTAACAGAATGCCACAGGAACATGGTCGGATCTAGCCAACTACCACTGATGGTGTCTCCAACCATCAACAACGTCCAACTCTACCATGTCTTGGTAGACGGAGGTGCAGCGCTCAAACTCTTTAGCTTTGAAGCCTTCATGAAATCCAGCTTCAACTCTCGGACCTTTGCCCCTCAAGACCTTTCTTCAGGGTAGGTCTGAGGGCCATGAGCCCTCTCGGATCCATTATGCTCCCAGTGTCCTTTGGGACTCGAGAGAAGTATAGGACCGAGAAGTTGGTCTTTGACGTCGCTGACATCATTCTGCCCTTCAACGCCATCCTGGGCAGGCCCACCCTGTACAAGTTCATGGCTGTAGCTCACTACGGCTACCTGGTGTTGAAGATGCCAACACCTTCAGGCATTCCCTCCGGATACGCGAATATCGTACCGTCGGAGTTACTGCACTGGAAGAACTCCGCGCGCTTGCAACAGGGCAGGAGGAACCTTTGGCAAACAGCTAGCTGCTCAACCTCCAGGCACTCTTCATCAAGGCTCGACATCTGCA
Source organism: Tuctoria greenei (assembly GCA_036927565.1). NCBI lineage: Eukaryota > Viridiplantae > Streptophyta > Magnoliopsida > Poales > Poaceae > Tuctoria > Tuctoria greenei. The sequence goes on along the minus strand of JAYESD010000012.1, from coordinate 61,371,546 downwards.
CCATGTGTGCAACGAAGCGTTGACACCAACATTCCAGTCAAAGTCGTCCAAATTGGGTCCGATGCTGCCCAGACCACCCTTGTATCAGGAGGTCTGGACAACAAATAGGAACTCACGTTCATCACATTCTTTCGAGCGAATGCTGACGTGTTTGCTTGGCAACCGTCACAAATGTCTGGTATCCATAGGGATGTGATTGTGCATAATCTAAAGATTTATCCCGACGTATGGCCAGTACACCAGAAGCCTCGGAAGCAATCAGTTGAGCGGCAAAACTTCATTTGTCAAGAAATCAAGAAGCTGCTCGAAGCTGGTTTCATCAAAGAGGTTCATCACCCAAAATGGCTGGCAAACCCAGTCGTTGTACCCAAAACTGGTGGGAAGCTTCGAATGTGTATCGACTACACGACCTTGAATAATGCATGTCCAAAAAGAACCATTTCAACTGCCTAGAATAGATCAGATAGTGGACTCCACCTCCGGGTGTGAGCTATTGTGTTTCATAGATGCCTACTCCGAAGATCATCAAATCCAGATGTCTAGGGAAGATAAAGAGCATACTGCCTTCATAACAGTAGATGGATTATATTGTTATACTGGTATGTCATTTGGTCTTCAAAATGCTGCTTCAACTTTTGTGCAAGTTATGCAAAAAACCTTTGGAGAGCTAATCAGGGACTTGGTGGAGGTTTATGTCGACGACATCGTCGTGAAGGTCAAGAACAAGGAGTCACTCCTTGATAACTTGCAAGCCGTCTTCGACAAGCTGCACAATACTGTTGACGGCTCCTAAGATATACTAACAAATCATCCCCAGCAACGGCGCCAGAAATGCTTGTTGGTATTTCTTATGCACCATTAACTAAACATTTCAAGCTGACGTGTCAGAAATGCTTGTTAACGGTTCTATTGGATCACAGAGTGAATTCCGCAAGCGCACGGAGGTATCATTGTAGCATTTCCTCTTAAGAGTATTCCCAAGGGTGTCATTTATTTGATACCAAAGGAAGGCAGGGAAGAGGTATAACAATCATCGAGTGGAAAGGGTAGAAAGGTCTAGGTAAGAATCTAGTAGGGATGGATAAAATAATAGTGGAGGTAGTGTGACACACACAAAAGCTTTCAAGTATAAGGGGGTAAGAGGATCCTAGAGGTTAGTTAAGGTTGAGAATTATGGAGGTACTCCTACTATGCTCTATTGTACATATACATAGTCTAAACTAATTATTCATAAGCAAGATCAACAGTGAATACTTATGCTATGTGGTTCAACACATCGGGCACGGGCTTACCCCTAGCAATACTAGGGCGACACACGCCATGAGGCTGTGGCATAGCCGAACGTGGAGGATTACAAATGACAGATAGGGCTGTCACCACCTACTGCTTACCTCTTCAATCTGTGGGTCTACAAGACATCCAATGCTACTTAGCTATCCTAGCACCATGCTAGCATATTAAGTAATTACCTTAAGAGCCTAGGCACAATCAATCCTAAGACAATTAATTGAATCATCATTGAACCAATGTTGATATAAAACATAATTATCCATACTAACCTAGCTAAGTTATAATTAACTAAACTATAGTGGGGGTCTATAGGTTCTATGATAATAAGATATATTCATGATGAAACACTCATATAAGCTATACCTTCCACATACATGGACTCCACAATCAAACAAGAAGCGCTTTGCCCAGGTATATGTATAAGTAGAGACTAAGGATACTATCTTTATTATGCATAAAGTCACAATTACAAGAAAGAATACATGAGCCATACCTTTCCCAATGTAGTATTGGGAAGAGAGAGACTCCTTACTCCTTTCCCAATTTGGACTCGGGACTAGAGACTATCCTCTCTACAACCTAACTCCTCTAAGACTATAGATGATAGTGTATACAATAGAGATGAAGCTCACGTGGTGTGTATTCCCGCCACCAAAAGTGCGCGAATAAGTTACTCCAGGGAGCCGGGAGGAGCCGACATGTGAAGGCTGATCGAGTTTGGTGCAAAGACCAGGTCGGCCGACCCCTTGGTTCGGCCGACCTGGTCATTGCACCATTTCTCGTGTGCTTTCTCCAGGTGACGGCCAGGTGGGTCCCATTGATGTATATGGGTGATACACCATTGGATCTCCTCGAATACTTCTATTTTTGGGCCATTTGATCCATGGGATTCCACATGTCATCGCCTGATTGGCTGGGATGTTATTTTATAGGATTGGTCCCTCTACATTTCCTCATTTCCTGCATAAAATGTTGCATACACATATTTCTCCAAGTCCAACTGGAATTGGGTTAGATGAAAGGTGATGTGTGCAAGAAATGACAAATCCTTCACATGATTGAGTTAAATTGACGGATGAAATTGGTATATAACAGCCGTTAACAAACTTCCCCAAGCTTATCCATTGCTCGTCCCGAGCAAAGTCAAGACTTTAGGTTGATGATCAGGTGTTGCTACAATATCTTATTTTGAAAAGTATTTAATGCATAACAAGGTACTCTTCCTAGTGTTGCAGAAATTGGCTATGATACTCTACCTTTCTTAAGTTATCATGGGGCTTATGCTTTTTCATATTCATGAGCAGTTGAAAGGTAGAATAGCAAATGGAGCAAACATAGCCTCGAAATCATGTTCCACTTAAATCCCGGAGAATTCAATTTAGATATTAAGTACCTCAATTTGATTCTCTCAATCACTCCTTTGTGGATAGTGGAAGTATTTCCTCACCAAAGCATTGTGCCTCTACTATTCATACTCATTGAATATGGCTTGTATGTGGAGCTTGGTAAGGAAAGTGAGTAGGCATATTTGCATCACATATATTGCTAAGTCAAAAGAGTAAGCCTTAGGAGAATTCAAATCAAAACATTTTGATTCAAGACTAGTGCATGTGTGATGGAGTGGAAGTGGATGTGGATACTTGAGATAACTCCTTTTTGGTATAATCTCTCTTTCTTTTGCAGGGATGAAACAAGGCTACTTTTCTTTTTTCTCTTTTTTTTTCTCGTGCTTATGATGTAAGCATGCCTTTTTTTTTTGTAGCAATGTCTTCTACTACCTTTCTCTGCAATGAATTTTGAAGAGAGTGCTAAACATGAGTAGCATGGAGTTTCTCATTTTATTGGGGTATGGTGGATATGATGGACGTTTTGCTTACTTCTAGTGCAGAAGTATAGCATGTGCAAGTGAAGTCTTTAATTCAAAAAGAATTGAATGATTTCTCTCATAGGTCTATACTAGTTTGACTAGGCTCAATGTGAAAGCAAATAGCATATGCATAAAGTTTTGTCTATGTATAAACATCATATTGCTTTGGTAGGTATTTCCAATCAATTAAGGGAAACTTAAATATTTTTAGAATTTCTCAGGAAATCTTAAGTTTTACTTTCAAACTAGGACTAGCAGCCCTATTACCAATTCTAATCTTGCAACAACCTAGAATTAGATCAAGCTTTTGCTACCCACAACTTCCAACTTAAGGTAAAAGTATTTCAAACCAATGAAACAAATATTCAGAGAGTAGCAAGTTGTAAACTAGAGACTTGGAAAATAAAACAGAGCAACTATTCATCATTTCATCTATGTCAATTCTAAATCATTCTTACCGCATGTCTTTATTTGATGAAATCAAATCTAACCTTTTTTTAATTGCAAGGTGGATGATGGATGGATGGACAATAAATATGCAAGGAATGTGATCCATGTTACATCAAGTGGGGGTCCTCCCCCAAGCTTGTTCTTCAACTACCTCCGTGATAATGGTTGAAACCTTGATGACGGAAGTATGCTGCAAGATCAACATGTTGTTGTTGTAGCGCCGTGTTAAAGTTAGTGAATTGAGCATCCATGTGTTGTTGCCAATCCTGGGTACCTTGAACATGCTCCTGGAGTGTGCTGTAGATGTCACCCGTTCTCACTTAAAGTTCTCCCATACGTCTAGTGAGGTCCGTCATTCCTTGGCTATAGTCATGATGACTTCTGGCCGAAAAGGAACGACGTCCTCTCATGGACGTTGGGGGCAAGCTGCTGGAGCTTGAAGTGGATAAGGGTGGATCCATTTGCCATTCTTGCCAAGATGATCCCCCCAGTCTCATACGTCGGAGGTTGAGTCCATCCAGGCTCACAACCCATTGGGTTCTCTTCCTCTTGGTATTCATGGTCCGGAGAGATTATCAGTGGCATGCCTGTGGCTGCAGCCCTCGCACAATTTCTTGTTACCCTGCCAGAGACATTACTTCTTCTTGCTTCCTCAAGGGGAAGAAGATCAATGGTTAGCCTCTGGCATTTGTACAAATGAAAATCCGGATTAGGTAATCGAATTTCATTGACAAAGCCGGGATAGAAAAATATCAAGGACCCATCTTGATCATGCTTAAGGGTATGTTCTTGCACTAAATAGTCTTCATCAATTAATTCTCTTTCAGTTTCAATATATTCAAATGAAGAGTATTTAATTTCTCCTACCCTATCAACATTATGAGTAATCAATGAAGTGCATTCAATTGGCCCTGATTTTGAAATGTAATCTAACCATTGTGTCATCATGGCTTTGACTGGAGCAACTTTTATCATTCTAGTCATGGCAAACAAAATTTTCAATTCATCATCTCGCACAACCCTAACATCTCCCCTACGGAACATAGTCATAACCACCCATCTATGCATGAAGCGTAAGGTAGGGTTTTGGATGTGGCTATTCCTAGGAGCCCTACATGTGACCTCACTAGTTATCTCATGCCAAAAACTGTTTGTTAAACTTAGCAAATTGTCTAAATCTAGCAAACACTGTTTATGGAAGCTTAGGATGCTACCTAATTCTTTCCATAGGATGTTGTATTCTTTTTGAAGTAATACCATCAAATCTTATTCTTAGCGTGCAAAGGAATTGGATTGTGAGAAGGCGTGAACCTTTCTCCTCTATGTGAGTGAAGTCATCAAAGCCAATTGCATGCCAAATGGAAAGAAATTCGGAGTCCATACCTATTTTGGAGATCAAATGTGGATTGTAAGCCTTGGTGTGGCGGAACTCACGACCTTGGAGAAGCCTGCGTGCTTGATCTTCAACTTTGCTTCGTATGTTGAGGTTGTTGTCATGAAAAAGTTGGTGTGGGTTGCTTCTCTCTTACATGGGAGTGTCCTAACACACTTCTCCTCCTTGGGCTTGTACCCATGGAAGAGAGGCGTGCACTAGAACCTTCACCATGGCTTGATCTTGCAGCCTCCTTCCTCTTTCAAAACAACCTCTTCATGTCTTTTTGAGTTCAACAAGAAAGAACAAAACAAGGTGAGAAAAATCCGAAAAGAAGCGATGTTTGGAAAACACAACTCTCAACGAATTTTCTCCTCTTGAAATCTTGAGTGTGAAATGCAAATGCAAACAAAAGAAAACCTTTTTTTGGGATGGATTTGAGCAAGTGTTGCGATGAAGAGCAAGAAAAAAAAGGTGAGCTAGAGAGTGACTTGGAAAGGTGTAAAATGCTGCGGTGTGTGAAGAGAGGTGCTCCTCATGGGCACACTTTATTGGCTCCACTTCCAGTTCGGCCGACCAGGGGGTTCGGTTGACCTGACAGGTGCCCCCCTGGTTCCCCTATTGGCAAGTGACTCCCCAACGGCTATAAAGTTAGCACGTTGGTGAAATGCCACATGTGCAGCTCAGAAAAAATTGTTTTTCAAATAAAAACCCTTTTTCTTAAATCCAATAAAAATTTTCTTTTGAAAAGAAAGAAAGAAAAATGATAATTGAGAATATAAGATTCTCAACTTGCTAGGAAAAATCAAATATGCAATGGGAAAAATCCAAATGGGGTGGAAAAAGAAAGAAAGCGTAGGTCTCACCACCGTCCGATGAGATGGACATTCCATCGTCTTCATTTCACATCCAAGCCCGAATGGATGGCTTGGACGGCTTGTCTTTCTTCTTCTTCTGCCATTCCTTCTTTGGCGATTTGGTGGACTTGGGCCTTCGGGAAGGTCCAGATGATTTCGTCGCCTTTGGATATCAGCGTGGTCGAAACTACGATTTTTCCTTGTAGATTAATCTTCTCATGAATGCAATGAGTGAGTCCACCTTTGGCGGTGTGACTTCGACCTCTCTGATGTGTTTATCATTCGGTCCATACCTGATTCGAATCATGGAGCATTGTTTTGATTTTGGCCGGAAGTTAATCCTTTCCTCTTTGCCATTGATATGGAAGTGGATTTCTCCAGCTCCCACATCTATGCGAGCTTTTGCAGTTCTTAGCAATGGACGCCCAAGAATAAGTGGTGTATCCTTCTCGGTGTCCATGTCTAGCACCACAAAATCCATGGGTATGAAGCAGTTCTGGATCTTCACTGGGACGTCTTCAGCAATACCCGCTGGATAATGGACTGAAGAGTCTGCCAGTTGTAGCTGCATTGGTGTTGGAGTCAACTCTGTGAGTTCAGCTGGTCAAACACAACATTGGGCATCACACTAACACTTGCTCCCAGATCACAAAGTGCCTTGTCAAAGTGGTGAGCCCCAATTGAGCATGAAATGGTAGGACATCCAGGGTCCTTCTTCTTTTCAGGAAGCCTATTGAGGATGGCTACACTGCAGTCTTCCGTAAGCTTGACGACCTCAGTGGTGGGCAATGGCCGTTTGATGCATAAGTGGGTACTTGCATCGCATCAATCAAGGGCACATTGATGTGGATCTTTTGGATAATCTCAACAAAACGGTTGAATTGCTCATCCACTGTTGGCTTCCTTTGTCTGTGAGGGAATGGCAATAAGTTGGTGTCTTCAAAGTGTTTGGCCATTCTCTCACCAAGTAGTTCACTTAGGACATCCTCCTTCTCAGGCTCAGTTGTCCTCTTTTCTTGTGTGGGATATGGTGGGTCACGAGTGGTCTTTCCTCTTCTCGTAGCCACTACACTGACGTTCTCCACTGGGGCTTCTGGCTGCCCTAGAATTTTGTTGTTTTCTAATGGAGGGACAACTGTAGCATGTTGTGCCAACTGAGTCTCCAACATCTTGTTAAAGCTTAGTTGATTCTTGAATGCTGAAGATAGTCCTTCAATCTTTGCATTGATATTCTCTAGGTTCTTGTCATTAGCTGACAGCTTCTTGGATAGGGCCTTGTTGATCATGAGCTGGCTAATGGCATGTTCTCTCAAGTTGGGCTGATTTCCAGGTTTGCCATTGTTGTTGTACCCTCCTTGAAAGAATGGGCGTTGTTGACCCCACCCTTGACCTCCTCGACGATAGACATTATTGTTGAAATTTCTGTTGTTGGCGAGGTATAAGGCATGCTCACGAGTTTCTGGGCAATCATTGCCCATATGACCTGTGTCACCACAGACTTCACACGTGATGTGCGAGTCTACGGCATAGGCATAGTCAGACATTTCACCACTGGCTTGTCCATCAATTTTCTTCATTAGGAGGTCCAATGTTGCAGCGATCATGTCCACCTCCATCAAGGTGTGCATGCCTCGTTGTCAGGTATAAAGACGCTCATCGTTCCATCCCATGTTGGACACCATCTTCTCAATAAGATCTTTTTCTTTTGGCACTGTCAATGAGAAGAAGGCTCCTCCAGCAGCAGCATCCAAACGGTCACGAGGTGATGGGATCAGCCTGTTGTAGAAGTTTTGAATAAGAAGCCAGTCATCCATCCCATGGCGGGACAGGCTAGGATGTACTCCTGAAGCATTTCCCATGCCTCGGGAATAGATTCCTTGTGCTCTTGCTGAAAGTTGGAAATCCTTCCAAGTAGGGCATTGGTTTTGCCCAACGGGAAGAATTTGGCGAGGAATGTCGTAGAACATTTCTACCAAGTGTCTACAACACTTCGGTTCGCGTAGAACCACTGTTTCGCTCTCCCAAGGAGGGAGAACGGGAACAGTCTCAGACAGACCGCATCCAAAGACACGTCCTTGATCTTAAAAGTGCTACAGATCTCGAGGAAATTGTTGCAGTTGAGCACTTGCATCCTCGTTGGCCTTCCCACAGAATGGGTTGGCTTGCACCATAGTGATAAGGCCAGTTTTGATCTCAAAGTTCACATCTCCCATGTTAAAGTGGGCCTAGGGAGCTGAGAACTCACGAAGGGTCTTCTGAGCCATTGGCGTTTGGATTATTGGTGCAGAAATGTTGGCTTGCCTTGCCGCTCGAATCTTCTGAGGAGTAATGACACAGAGTGTGTCTCTCAGAAGAGATTCGGGATCTTCAACAATGTTTTCCGGTTGGCGGAAACAGGACCTACACTACCCTGTTTTCACATTAAAATTGCGTAAACAAAGAATGGTTATCCTACTAAAATCCTACACAGGGTTCTATCCTATTCACTTAGTCATGTTATATATCTATTTGTCTTCCCCGACAATGGCGCCGGAAATGCTTGTTGACGGCTCCTAAGATATACTAACAAATCATCCCCGACAACGGTGCCAGAAATGCTTGTTAGTATATCTTATGCACCATTGACTAAACATTTCCGACTGATGTGTCAGAAATGCTTGTTAACGATTCTATTGGATCACAGAGTGAATTCTGTAAGCGCACGTAGGTATCATTGTAGCATTTACCCTTAAGAGTATTCCCAAGTGCGTCATTTATTTGATCCCAAAGGAATGCAGGGAAGAGGTATAAAAATCATCGAGTGGAAAGGGTAGAAAGGTCTAGGTATGAATCTTGTAAGGATGCATAAAATAATAGTGAAGGTAGTGTGACACATACAAAAGCTTTCAAGTCTAAGGGGGGTATGAGGATCCTAGAGGTTAGTTAAGGTTTAGAGTTATGGAGGTACTCCTGCTATGCTCTATCGTACATATACATAGTCTAAACTAATTATTCATAGGCTAGATCAATAGTGAATACTTATGCTATGTGGTTCAACACATGGGTCACGGGCTTACCCCTAGCAATACTAGGGCGACTCCCGCCAAGAGCCTGTGGCATAGCCGAACATGGAGGATTACAAAGGACTGATAGGGCTGTCACCACCTACTGCCTACCTCTTCAATCTGTGGGCCTATGAGACATTCAATGCTACTTAGCTATCATCCTAAGGCAATGAATTGAATCATCATTGAACCAATGCTGATACACAACATAATTATCCATGCTAACCTAGTTATGTTAAAATTAACTAGACTATAGTGGGGGTCTATAGGTTCTATGATAATGAGATATGTTCATGATGAACAGTAATAGAAGTTATACCTTCCACATACATGGACTCCACAATCAAACAAGAAACACTTTGTCCAAGTATATGTATAAGTAGAGACTAAAGATACTATCTTTAATATGCTTAAAGTCACAATTACAAGAAATAATACATGAGCCATACCTTTCCTAATGTAGGATTGGGAAGAGAGAGACTCCTTACTCCTTTCCCAATTTGGACTTGGGACTAGAGACTCTCCTCTCTAGAACCTAAATCCACTAAGACTATGGATGATAGTGTATACAATAGAGATGAGGCTCAAGTGGTGTGTGATGAAGTGAGGGGTAGGGGGTCCTATTTATACTAGTGTTGAGGTCGGTTCCTGCCACTAAAAGCGCGCGAATCAGTCACCATTGACTGCAGGGAGCCGGGAGGAGCCAACACGTGGAGGCTGACCGAGTTTGGTGCAGAGAACCAGGTCGGCCGACCCCCTGGTTTGGCCGACCTGGTCATTGCACCGTTTCTCGTGTGCTTTTTCCAGGTGGCTGCCAGGTGGGTCCCATTGATGTATATGGGTGATACACCGTTGTATCTCCTCAGATACTTCTGTTTGTGGGCCATTTGATCCATGGGATGCCACATGTCGTCGCCTGATTGACTAGGATGATATTTTATAGGATTGGTCCCTCTTCATTTCCTCATTTCCTGCAGAAAATGCTGCATACACATATTTTTCCAAGTCCAAGTGGAATTGGGTTAGATAGAAAGGTGATGTGTGCAAGAAATGACAAATCCTTCACATAATTGAGTTAAATCGACAGATGAATTAGTATATAACAGCCGTCAACAATCACGAGCACCAAGCTGAACCCAGACAAGTGTGTCTTCAGGTTAGCTACAGGAAGCTCCTTGGTTTCTTGGTGACTCACCGAGGAATTGAGGCGAACCCGGTGAAGATCAAGGATATTGAAGATATGCGGCCTCCGACCCGCATCAAGGACGTCCAGAAGCTAACTAGATGTCTAGCTGAGATTGGCCGGTTCATCTCAAGACTAGCAGAGCGGGCACTTCCCTTCTTCAAGATATTGAGGAAGATCGGGCCTTTCCATTGGTCCAAAGAAGCAGATAAGGCGTTACAAGAGCTCAAGTAGCTCCTCACCACACTATCAATCTTGATAGCTCCAAACCCTGGTGAGCCTCCATTGCTTTACATTTCTGCAACTACAGAGGTTGTCAGCATGGTCCTTGTTGCGGAAGGACCGAAATCACTTCCAGTTCAGGAGCCCAGACCCCTCCGGGAGGGTCCGGAGCTACCTGAAGGCGAGTCTGGGTCCCAGCCCCCAGGCACGGATATTCAAGGCGAAATACAAGAATATCAACCTCTCTCATCTGAGGGATTTCACACGGCTGATTAGGAAGATCCGGACCCCTCCGGCAGGGTTTGGATTGAACAAGAAGAAGTTTTGGACCCCTCCGGGAGAGTCCGGGAAAGTAAACTAGAAGGTCTAGACCCTTTTGGGAGGGTGTGGATCGATGGAGCCCAGACCCCTCCGGGAGGGTCCAGAGCTACCTGAAGGCGAGTCTGGGTCCAAGAGGGTCCGGACCATCCAGCGCTAGTATACTTCATTAGTGAAGTACTCCATGACGCCAATACGAGATATATTGAGGTGCATAAGTTGCTTTATGCAATTCTTATTGCCTCATGGAAGATTCGTTATTACTTCCAAGCCCACAAGATATCAGTGGTAACTTCTTATCCACTGCGTGCTATTCTGCATAATCCTAATTCTACTGGAAACATCACCAAGTGGGAAGCGGGCTGGCAAAATTTTATCTTGAATTCCTGCCTCAACAAGCAATCAAGAGTCAAGCCTTCGCTGATTTCTTGGCAGAGTGGACTCCTTCTCCATCAAATCCCGGGGCCCCAATGAGCAGAAGCTAGAAACCAAGGTCCCGGTCTTCACCGAGCCTCATAGGACCCTCTACTTTGATGGATCCGTGTAGAAGCAGGGGGTCAGAGCTGAAATACTTCTCCTCGCTTTGATGGGGGAGAAGGCCAAATACATGGTGCACCTTGATTTCAAGGTGACCACAACATGACGGAATATCAAGCTCTCATCTATGGGCTCAAGGTGGCGCTATCTTTTGGCGTCAAGCAGATGCTAGTGAAGGGTGACTCGCAGCTCATCATCAAGCAAGTCAATGGGGAATGCAGATGCAACAACCCTCAACTCGCTGCTTATCTCCTTGAAGTCCAGAAGCTCCAGAAGGTCTTTCATGTCCTACACCTCTGTCATGTCCAGCATCTCAACAACGCAAAAGCTGATGAACTATCGACGAAGGCTTCAACCGAAGCTCCGGCTCCCGATGGACTATTTGTCCGGAAATTGTCAAGACCAACCGCTCAACCTGCCGAATTGAGTGAAGGGGGTGAGACCAGCAACTCGAAGCTGGCGGTCCCGGTGGCCCTGTTACCATGGAGTCCACCAAGGGTCGTAGGTGCCGCAGGAAGCTCCGAGCAACCTGGCACGCAAGACTCAGAAGCTCAAGTTAGCTCTGATGCATGTGTATCTGAGATCCGGAGCTACTTGAAAGACAACCACCTTCCTGAAGAGGGTGTATCCGCTGATCGGATCGCCCTAATGTGGTGCATTGCAAGGGAAGAAGTTCGCGAGCTCCTCGCGGAGATCCATGGAGGTGAGTGTGGGATCCACATGTCTTCGCGCACATTGGTCGGCAAGGACTTTCGGCATGGCTTCTACTGGCCTACAGCACTCCAGGATGTAGTAGAGTTGGTGAAAAAGTGTGAAGCGTGCTAGTTCCACGTAAAACAAATTCACACACCATCTTAGTCATTGTAATGATTCCTCCTACATGGAGATTCACTATGTGGGGCATGGACATCTTGGAACCATTCCCAAAAGCCATCAGGGGTTACAGGTTCCTGTATGTCTCCATCAACTAGTTCACCATGTGGCCAAAAGCTACTCCAGTTGTGACTATCAATAAGCAATCAGCAATCAAGTTCTTGAAGTCCATAGTCTACATATTTGGAGTTCTGAACAGAATCATCACTAACAACGGAACCCAATTTACAAGTGCAGCATTTCAAGAGTATTGCGAAGACCTCAACATTCAAGTCATCTACGCATCAGTAGCTCACCGGGCAAGTAATCGCCAAGCTGAGAGATCAAATGTAGAAATCTTAAAAGGACTCAAGACGCACACTTATGAGCGCCTAAAAAAAACATGGAGCCAACTGGATCGGGGAGCTTCCATCCGCACTATGGGCAAGCAGGACTACACCTAACCGGTCTACTGGAGAGACACCCTTCTTCCTGGTGTAAGGAGCTAAAGCAGTCCTTCCTCCGGAGATCACCATGGGGTCACTCTAGGTCCGGACGTTCGACAAAGCCATGCAGGACCAGCTCCGGCGTGAAGACCTTGACCTCGTCGACGAGGGAAGGAGCCAAGCAGCGTTTCAGAATGCACGTTATCGCCAGGCGCTCCGGTGCTATCATCAAAGGCCTATGCGTAACCTAGACCTCAAGGAAGGCAATCCGGTGTTGTAGAAAATACTGACTCGAGAAGGGATGAACAAACTATCCCCCAGCTGGGAAGGTCACTTCCGAGTAATCAAAGTATCTCGTCCTAAATGTGTTCACTTGGCAACTGAGGATGGGACCCCACTTCCTAATCCTTGGAACATCGAGCACCTTCACAAGTTTTACGCTTAGTATCATGAAGGTCAGTCTGTAGTTACATGCACTGTAAATTATATAGTCTATACACAAAGTCGGGTAGGTCCTCTGGGAGAACATCCCGATCCCTCCGGGAGGGTACGGGAAGTTCAAGCAACACTTGACACTATCACAACACTAAAAGTGTAGCTACCTGCTCTAGGTTAGTACAAGATGTATAGCACACTTAGCTTGGTTACGTACCCTAAGTGTGTCCTTGTCTCCCTTGTAATCCGTACCTATAATGAAAAGCATTGTTGTGTAAAAGCAGGCTCCACGTGCATTAATTTTATTCCAGGATCATTCTTTTTATTTATCCTTCTCCTTCTTGTATATAACGATGTTGTGCAATTATTATTGAGTTTTAGTCCAAGTTATTCATATGTTGCACAAGTCATATTGTTGGTCTCCTCGGATCTTAGCATTGCTGCATGCTCTACTCGCCTGAACGCTAAGCCAATACAGGTTCAAAGTATGCTATCGACTTAGTCTGGTCATGCATAATAAGTACGCCACTGTACCTACATTCCAGCAGGACTCAGTAGGTCGGGTCCTAAAAGCATTTGGATATGAAAAGATTACATCAATGTTCTTGTTATCATATCGAATTTCTTCGATTCTAAAATCCAAATAAGAACAGAAAGTCGCAAACGATTTATAGACAAGAAGATGAGTTTTACTGTTTTTCTTGTCTTTAATGCACAGGAAAAATGAAAACTCATGACGATGGTGGACGATGCCGGAGCTACCAAGCTCCGACATCCCCAAGGGGGCCTGCCGTCGACATTTTAAACGTTGAAAGTGGGCGCTGTCAGAGCTAACAAGCTCCGACAACTCCCATGGCGGCCCGCCATCGACGTGGAGCATAATGGCAATTGAAGTGAAGATGGTGGAACCACCTGAGGGGATTCGCCGTTGATGTATTCTACGATTAATGGTGGATATCGTCGAAGCCGAGAAGCTCTGACAACCCCAGGGGGGCCGCTATCGACGTTTTACGCATTGACAGTGGGTGCCATCGGACCTACCAAGCTCCAACAACCCCAGGGGGCCCGTCGTCGATTATTCACGCATTGACAGTGGGTGTGATCGGATCTACTAAGCTCCAAAAACCCCAAGGGGCCCACCGTTGACGTTTTACGCATTGATAGTGGGTGTTGTCAGATCTACTAAGCTCTGACAACCCTAGGGGGCCCGCCGTTCACGTTCCACGTGTTGATAGTGGGTGTCGTCGGACCTACTAAGCTTTGACAAACCCAGGGGGGCACCGTTGACGTTTCACGCGTTGAAAGTGGGTATCGTCGGACCTACTAAGCTCCAATAACCCTAGGGGTCTCGCCGTCGATGTTTCTCGCATTTATAGTGGGTGTCGTCGGACCTACCAACTTCCGACAACCCTAGGGGGCCCGTTGTCGACGCAACAAAAGCTCCCTAGAGAATTCGGAAATAAACTTCAGACCTAAAAACTACAAGTTTGAAGTGTCCAAGTCATCAACACATCGTCGAATCCTTTTGCTACATGTTCGCAATCAACTTGTCTACATCTACCATGGGGCAATCAAGATAAAGTACAATGTATTGAAGACAAGGACAAAATGGAATTCATTTTAGAGAGATTGAATTTCATTTATTCGAGGATAGGAGATTACAAAATTGGAGAGCGAAAGAGAAAAGTCCTAGGTTCTGCAGAAGTATGAGGCAACTTTTTGGGCAACCTCTTTAACGCTGGCCTTGGCGGCGTCTTCCTCCTCAGCAAAGGGTCCTTCAAGCATCGGATCCGGAGAGAATTAGGGGTCTCGGCTCTTTTAACACGTCAGCACATATTCTTTGATGTTCTTGGCCAGAGATTTCCCCTCTGTCTCTAGCTAGTCCACGATGATGTCACCCATCACGTCGAGTTTGCTGCTAGCAGAGCTGGCCTTGGTCCAGCTTCGGCTCTGGATTGTATGGACGTACTGGACTGAACCCCAGCGGCATCAGAGCGTCATTGGCTAACCCCAAGAAGTCCCATACCTGCAGGTACTCAGTCTCCCTCAAACTCCGCAGCTCCTTCAGTGACCTCTTGGCTGCCGCAAGTTTCGAGCCTTCCCGGGCAAGGCGCTCAACATCTTTGGCATGCTAATGAATGCTTTCAGCAACTTGTTTTTCATGTTTGGTGAACTCGAACTCCTGGAGGTGGATGCCGTTCAGCCAGATGGCCAGGTCTTGCCCTGCCCCGCACTTTCTCATATTTGGTGGAGACTTCAACCTCTCTCTTGTTGAGGTCTTGTTCCCTCTGGCAGAGCTTCTCTCCCTCCTCCTCGCACAACAGATCAAGCTTTTTTGTGCGGTTAGCCATGTTTTGCTCTCGTAGAGACAGTTTCTGGGCAAGCTCCTCCTCTCTCTCCAAAATATCCTCCTACTATTCCAGGAGTTTCACTTCCCTCTCATCAAGGTCCACTCGGCGCTTCAGGAGAATCTCGTTTAATGTATTGAGGCTATCGTGACGTTCGTCAGCAAATCATTGTTTTTCTTGGCATGCTTAAGAATCTCCCGAGAATTAACGTCGAGGGCTCTGATGGAGGCCTCCCTTTCATCCAGCAACTTGCCCCAATATTCCATCTGGGCCTTCTCCTTCTTGACTCACTCCTTCTGATCAGCAAGCCTCGTCTGCGCAATCTTGGTCTCGAAGTAAAGCCTGTTGCACCAATGCCTCAAGGTGTGGCGCTCTTCTTCGAGGACCCTGTTGTCGTGGTCGAAGGTGAGTTGGACCTGTCGGATGCCTGACCAGGCATTTCCAATAGACAACGCCAAGGGAAAAGGCTCCGGACCTACCAGGGTCATCTTCTCCGGCTCCAAGGGGTCTTCAAGAAAATAAATCGGCTCCCACGCCACAAGCATGGTCCCCTGTGGTCCTGCGGCACTAGGGCCGCCCTTAGCCTCCACTACCGCCGAGAAAGGCCCTGGCGAAGGAACATCAACTTTCAGAGCTGATGAAGAAGGCTCCCTCGCCGGAATTTCAACCGTTGGCTCAACGGGTGGAGGGCATACCACAGACTCCTCTGGGTGCTCCGGCTCGGAAATGGGTGCCTCCGGAGCTATCACCTCCGAGGTGGACACTGGAGTTTCATCCGGGGCCCCCATGGCCTCCGGCTCAGGTGTCGGAATTTCAACCAACTACGACATGGAGGCTGGAGCTTCGACTACCTTCAGCACAAAGGTCGGGACTGCGGGCACCTCTGTCTCGATTGTCGACTCTTCAACAACTTCTGGCACGAGCATTGGAGCTTCAGTTGCCTCTGGCTCAACTGTCGGAGCATCCGCCATCTTGGTGTCTTCCGCCGGATCTTCAACCACCAGCGCTACCGTTGCCGGAGCGCCTTCACAAATGTCTTCCCCATGGTCCAGCGCTACCATGGTAGCCTCGAGAGTCGCTTCGGGATCCAGATCCACGATAGCCTGCGCCAGAGCTGTCGTGACCTCATCCACCACTTGGGGAGGAAGGGGTCGGAGCTGGATTTTCTGCCTGCATAGCCTCAGTTGCTGGGGCGGGTATTGGAGCTTCCTAACTCTTCCTCATTGCTCTACAAACAAAGAATCAAAAGATTCAATACATGATAAAAAATAAAAACAGCAACTCAAGGTGCGGACGCAATGTTTATCTTGGAAGGTTACCGCTCCAACTAGCGTGGAACTTCTTCACTAGGCGATCGGAGCCACAACCCGCTGTGGTCGGTGTGGCCAGAGCTCCATATTGCTGTTCGGAACATGTCGCCATCTTCGGCGTCGACTCAGCTGGGACCTCCCTCGGCTGGGAAGGACATCTGGACTCGGAACCCACAGCTGGCACCGTAGCCAGAGTTGATCTGCCAGAGCTGGCGCCCCTTGAGGATGCCTGCACTAGAGGAGGCGTGGCCACCGAAGATCTACCTCGCCGGGGAGAAGGAGCAGCTGTAGTCGGAGCTGACCAGACCTGGCTCCCGTCAGCATGTCTCAACTTTCTCTTCCGGCTAGAGGATTTGGTTGGTTCCTTGCCTTTACCCTTGCCCATGCCAACGTCATCGACTTTCTGGCTCGTAGTAGGGGTACTCACCCTCTCAAAAGCTCTGGGGGTCGCAACACCAAAGATAGGGCGCCTCTCGACCACGCCCAAGTCGTCCAATGCTGGAATTATCCTCCAGATCTCCCTACTGACCTTTGGAACCATGTTCAAAGGTAGGAAGGTAGCCGACAGAGTCAGGGCGTCATGGGAGATACCTCCATTTTGAAAAAAATTAGATGGATCTTCAAAGTTTCATCGTCCAAGTTGGTGTTCAAACCAACTTCAATTAGGTTATGATCCATCTCACTATTGAACGCCCATGCAAGCCATTCCTAGTCTTCAGCGGGGCCCACCTGTTCACAAAGAAATTATCGAAGAACATTTGGGGGGTCACTCCTCTCTCTATGCATTTTTCGATCCTTTCCAAGATGGGCTTGTACGCATTCGACAGCTCCGGAACTACATTGCATGCATCGGTGTCGAGATTGGGAAGGCCCTTGGGTAGCTCCAGCCTCTCATGCTCCTCCACAGTGATGATCACCCAATACTTATTCCAATCATCCCACTTGCCGGAGGGGAAGGACTTCAAGTACTTGAGGGGGCAATCCTCTTCTTCACGAAATGGTAGAAGCCGGGGAGCTCAGTCAACTTGCCGGACACTCGCCATCTCCTCGTCGGTCTTGACCTTGCTGCAGGGAAGACCCAACTCCATCTTGGCAAAGTGGAGCGAAAGTTGGAAGGCTATGAGGGGGTTGGGAGGCTCTGAGCTAGAGTTTTATTGAAAGTGTGAAGAGTCCTAAAATTGTGCGGGCTTTCATCCTTAAGTAAGCCTCCGCAACGCTTGGATGGAAACCGCAATAGGACCGAGGTTACGCTTTCAAAAATATACCCTGCTAATGACAAATGGGAACGGGTCCACTTTGGCGGAAAGGCCGAAGCTATTGCCCCAGGTGAACCGTTGTCATGATGGAAGGTTGGAAGCCCGAAGGCAGCGGCCTCACAAGGCGTGCGGAATTGATACAGTTTTTGCATCAGGAACCGTAGACCCTCAATTGCATGAGATCCGCACGCAAAGATCTCACCTACCACATTCAAAAGAAACCACGTGGCGACGGTTTAACCACAAAGCATCGCCCCAATGGCACATCTAAAACCTTTGAAGCCACAGCGCAGGAATCGAAGATTGCCCCACCTTCGATAGAATAATTTAACCCAAAGGATTTCTCCCGGAGGTGTTAGACCTATATGTGTTCAATACCTTGGCTTTGACATTAAATGTTTTGAATGCTGCCATAATATCTTTTTAGTAAGGTCCGACTCTAGCTCCGAGCTTCTGTAAGGTCCGACATTAGGTTCGACTTTCTTTATCTAGATCCGACATGTTTTTGGGTAGCTCCGGTGAGCTTTGTCTTTAGCTCCAGCATGTCTTTGTTAAGCTCCGTCTTGTCTTTGTTAAGCTCCGATATGTTCTGCTAGGTCCGACTTATGTTTGTTAGCTCCAACATGTTTTTCTAGCTCAGACTTTTTGGATGACTAGTTCCGACTAATTTTTGTTAGCTCTGGCGCTAGTTTGTACTAGCTTTTGTAAGCTCCGGCACAAGTTCCGGTTAGCTTTGGCAAGATTGAGAGCTTGATCGTAATGTTTCAAATTTTAATGTGAAATGTTTCAAACTTCCTTTATACTTATGGAAAGGTTGCTTAATATTCTTTTACTATGTTTTTGGTGTGTTTTGGTTGATATGACTGATATCATTTTGTTGTGCTTTGCAACATGCTTATGTGAGGTGCTCACGTAAGGTGTTGTGTTCGGAACTGACTTGAGTCAAGTCGCGGTCTCGGGCTCGTACGGATTGGTTGTTTGTTCATGTGCAAGTGTTGCTTGAGTTCAAGTCATGGCTGGTGACAGGATCCTTTGGACTAGTCTCAGGGAGGAGATGAGGTTCCAACAACCAAATTCAGGAGGAATTGTGGTTGAGCGGGTCAGGAGGTTGTGCAGGATGATTGAACCAAGGGCAGTGCATATGAAGATTACTGGACGTCGAAGGAAGGTGTTCGCACGTATGCATGCGGTGCATGATGTGGCAACATTGTTCCGAAGATTGTTTGTAGATGGGAAGATCAGGTTGGAAGGATCGGATCATATCGGTTGATGACTTTGGCTGCGGCGGAGTCGGTTATGGCTCGGTATGGAAAGTATCGAGTTGGTTATGTTAGGATTTCGTGTGGGTCATGAATATGAGTTTTTTTAGGTATATGGTATATGTTCCTAATGTGTTTGGAAGTCTTAAGATTGCTTCTATCTGCGTATAGAAGAGTCCTAAGCAGTTCTGGAAAGTTTCGATTCGTGAACGGAGTAGGATTAGGGTCCTGATTTGAGTTGAGTTGGTTTCAAGCTGGTTATATAAGCAAGGGGGCCAGATCTCATTGGGCACGAATTTGGGGCTGTTCCTCTTGTATTCTAATGAATAAAATTTGTAGTTTGAAGGAACTTTTGTGCCTTGTTCGTCCGACTTGTTCCAGACAAGTTTTACTCATCGAGTTTCTGGACAGCACTACCTTTCGTTGGTGGTTTTATCATAAATCGAGTTTTACAAATCCAATTGACGTGATTATTTTTGGGTTGTCTTAACAACTTGATTATCTATCCTCTGTAAAAATTTCACGGTCATTGGATTTGTGGTTTCTTATCTACACGAGTTCCTTTGCAGCGTTCCAGAACTGTTTTTCTCGGGTAGGACAGATTGACCTTTGTTCGAACTTTTGATCATAACTTGAGTTTCTCTCAAAGAATCTGGGTGGTTCTTCTTGTGTTTTCTTCGTTACATGATTCTCTCTGATATATATCACTTTTGTCGCGGTGAAACTGTGACGCCCGGTTCCGAAAACTGAACCAAGCTAACGCATATGTGTGCCCAGGATGTTCATCACACATACACGAGTGCAATCACAAAAGAGTATACAGAAAATTACCACAAGACAAGATTAATTAACCAAATTTTATTACACAAACCATATTATCCTCGAATACAAGCTCTAATAAATATTAATGACAAGTTCAACTAATGCAGCGGAAATAAACTAATTAAGCAAACTAAGCAGCATAAGCGACAGGGTATGTATGCGCAGCTCCAATCAACACCACAGGCAAAGCTGACGGTAGACACGGCCTAGAACTCCGCATTATCACCATTAAACTCCCAATCCTGACCTGCAACTGTTGGGGGGATTGCAAGAGTGAGTACATGTCGTACTCAGCAAGTGTGGAAAGTATGACATGTGGCTGATTCAAATGACGACAATAATAATGGTAAAGTGCTGAAAAGTACATTAAAACATTTGAGAAGCAATATAGTATAAGTATGTGAAGTAAACCCATCATAGTCATAAGTAATACCGTAATACCAAATCTGAATTCATTACCATCATCAAAAATTCCAGATTTCACCATTGCGAATAACCAGATTCAATACCAGAGATAAACTCATAACCAGCCATAACCATTACCAAACCATAACTATCCCAAATTCCAATTTGCCTCTAATCATGGAAGTTGTCCAGGTGCTCATAACCGGGAGCACGGCTATCATGATAGTTTTATTTAACACTCTGCAGAGTTTGTACCTCTTTACCCACGTGTTCGTGATTTCATCACCCTTCGGCGACTAAGAACCTCCCTTATGCCCATGACCCGTCGGTCACATTACACACTTCCGTTGGTGTGTGGCCAAGAGATCACAAAATAGCCTTTACAATGGGATTACTAGCCTATTTAGACCCCACTGAGGTTTCACCGGGGGCGATGTCTCCCGCAGAGCACATCTTCAACCAAGGGCCCTCTCTTGAGCCATTCGGATCCTAGGGTAGTCCCACCAATCATCAACAAACCCAATCCGACTACCCCTTCCCCGAGCATCCACAATGGTCCAAACAGCACTAGCAAAGCCCTAATTAATCAGCTACGCCGCACCCATAACTTGGCCTCGTGGTGGCACTGTAGTCCTGGCTTATTCTCGCATGAACCGGTCCTTAGATCTGAAGCAAGCAAACCACCATAACATCCAACCCATCCACATACCAGGCTTGCTTAGATCATCCATTACCATACCATGTTTAACCAGTTCATGTTAACCATAATCTCATCCATGCATAATTAAATTGAGTGATATAGTTGTTTCCCATCCCAGTCGATTACGCGAAGCAAAAAGGTAAAAACCCTTCCCGACTCTCTCTACCATAAATTCCAGGTGACAAGGGTTGTTTAGCAAATCTAGTAAACTTCCTACCATAGGATTTCCCACCAATTTGACACAAGCATGCAGTTTTGCAAACAAAACATTTATTTTAAAATAGGATCAATATGCTTCAAGGACACTTGCCTTGCTCTTGCTGTTGATTAGGGTCAAAGCCTTCAAACTCTTGATGCTGTAGATCCTCCGTGGCACTCTCTAGCGCAAATCCGTCTAATCCACACAATAAACATACAAGACAAGAAACACAATCAAAGAGTGCACAAATATTACTCAATATGACATGACATGCATGATTGATGCAAATGCAAGGTAGAACTTGTTAATAGATTGCTTTTAATGATCACTAACTAGCTCTAATAGATTATAACAGGTTTATACAGGTTTGGGGTTGATTAGATCAAATTTTAGAATTAATTAAACACAATTTAACCAGGAAGATCGGACTAGTCCGCTAGGGACCGGACAAGTCCGCACTTGACGAGATCAGCAGATTAGGGTTTTCTAGATCGACGTGAATTTGGAGATTAGGGGTTGAATTCACATAAGGAGAAGAGAATAGAAGGTATACCAGGTGTTTAGAACTCCAATGAACCAAGAAACTTGGAGGTAACACTTGGATCTTGATGATCTAGGGTTGGTGATGAACTTGGAGATGAATTGGTGGGGAAGGACAAAACTTGGTGGAGATCTTGATCCTCCTTCGTTTCCTCCTCTTTTTCTTCTTGTTTGGGATCTTCTCCTCCTTCCTTGATGGTGGCTCCCCACGAACTAGGGTTTGGGTGGGTGGAAAAAGTGGCAAATAGATGTCAAACCAAGGGGTGGGGTTGTTTATATAGGGGTGGAGGCTAGGGTTAGATGGATTTCGAGTTTAGGATGAGTAGAGGTCGGTTTAGAGTCCCACATGGGCTCTAAAAGAGTTGGGCACGACGTCCCTAGGCCCACTTAACATGAAACCCGAGAAACAAGTCGTAAAACAAAAGGTCAATCTCGGAGTCACGAAATATCGGACAAGTCCGGACAGGACCGGACTAGTCCAAAGTCGTCCAGAGAGAAGATCGGACAAGTCTGGCCAAAAATCGGACAAGTCCGATCTTAGTCAGAAAGGAAAACGGACAAGTCCGCTGGAAGACCGAACTAGTCCGGAAAAGTCCAGGGACTTAGCAAATTTTCAAGGATTCGTGGAACATCGGACTAGTCCGCACAAGATCGGACAAGTCCGAAGTTTTCCAGGGGCAAATATCGGACTAATCTGCAGCAAAAACGGACAAGTCCATTTTTAGACAGAGAGAAATCAGACTAGTCCTCAGCAAAATCGGACTAGTCCGCACTTTCCTACATTTCTAAGTGCGGTTTTGTTCCAAATCAATTTTAAACTTGTTCCTCTTGTTACGGGTTAATGTTAAACATGTATATGAGTGCATGTAGGGAATGATGCGTGAAAATGAGGGTGTTACAAACCTACCCCCCTTAAAATGAATCTCGCCCTCGAGATTCGACGCGGAAGAGAAGAGATAGGGAAATTCCTTCTTGATATCATCCTCTAGCTCCCAAGTTGCTTCTTTTTCTGTGTGGTGCTTCCATTGAACCTTACACCATCGAATCACCTTGTTCCTTGCGACTCTCTCCTTGGTTTCCAAGATTTTGACCGGTTGCTCGGCGTACGTCAAATCTTCCTCTAGTTCCAATTCTTCCATTGGCACTTGATCTTCCGGTACCCTGAGACACTTCTTGAGTTGGGAAACATGAAAAACATCATGTACGTCTAAATGATGAGCTGGCATCTCCAACTTATATGCTACTTCTCCTCTTTTGTCCAAAATCTTGAATGGTCCAATATAACGAGGTGCGAGCTTGCCTCTTATGTTAAACCTCTTATGACCTCTCATTGGTGACACCTTGAGGTAAACAAAATCTCCTATTTCAAAGGCTAATTTCCTTCTCCTATTATCCGCATAGCCTTTTTGCCTTGATTGGGCAGCCCTCAAGTTTCCACGAATTATTTGGACTTGCTTTTCGGCTTCTTGCAACACGTCCGGACCAAATACTTGAGTTTCTCCTGCCTCATTCCAGAATAAAGGTGTCCTACACTTCCTCCCATAAAGCGCTTCATATGGTGACATTTTCAAGCTTGCTTGGTAACTATTGTTGTATGAAAATTCTGCGTATGGCAAGCTTTTGTCCCAACTTTTCCCATGCTTTAAAGCACAAGCTCTTAACATGTCCTCCAAAATCTGATTGGTCCTCTCGGTTTGTCCATCCGTTTGAGGATGATATGCTGAACTAAAATTCAACCTCGTTCCCAAAGCTTCATGCAATTTTTGCCAAAATCTGGAGGTAAATTGAGAACCTCTATCCGAGAATATCTTCTTAGGGACTCCATATCGACACACAATATGCTCCATGTATATCTCGGCCAATCGTGCAGCTGTATACTTGGTCTTCACAGGAACAAAATGAGCTGACTTGGTTAAGCGATCCACAATTACCCAAATTGAGTCATACCCGGACTGAGTACGTGGTAACCCAACTATGAAGTCCATACCAATTTCTTCCCACTTCCATTCCGGAATCTTCAACGGTTGCAATAGTCCGGCTGGCCTTTGATGTTCCGCCTTGACTCGTTGGCACACATCACACAGTGCTACGTATTCAGCTATGTCCTTCTTCATGCTATCCCACCAATAGCAAGTCTTCAAGTCTTTGTACATCTTCGTACAACCTGGGTGAATCGAGTAAGGCGAGTCATGTGCCTCCTTTAATATTGTCTCCCGAATATGCTTTACATTAGGCACAACGATTCTCTTTCCAAGCCATAAGGTACCATGTTCGTCTTTATCAAATCTGAATTCTCTCCCTTCTTCGATTCTTTCCTTGATTTCCTTGATCTCCTCATCTGTGGTTTGTGCCTCTCGAATTTCTTGCTCCAAGGCTGGGTTTAACTCCATCATCTCCATCTCGTTTACAAACCCAAGGTTCAACCGTTCAAACTCCTTACATAACTCGAATGGTAACTCTCGAACCGTGAGTTGATGACTTACTCCTTTTCTACTCAAAGCATCGGCCACTACATTGGCTTTTCCCGGATGATAGTTGATCCCCAAATCATAATCTTTGATGAGCTCTAACCATCCTCGTTGCCTCAAGTTCAGATCTGTTTGTGTGAAAATATACTTCAAACTCTTATGATCCATGTAAATTTCACACCTATGTCCCAGAATATAGTGTCTCCAAATCTTCAATGCATGTACCACGGCTGCGAGTTCCAAATCGTGCGTGGGGTAATTCTGCTCATGTTTCTTCAATTGTCTTGATGCATAGGCGACCACTTGACCTTCTTGCATCAATACACACCCAAGTCCTTGTCTCGATGCATCACAGTAAATATTAAAACTCTTGCTTACATCCGGCAATACCAAAACTGGGGCTGTTGTTAACCTCTTCTTCAACTCTTCAAAACTGTTTTGACAAGCTTCAGTCCATTGGAACGCCTTTCCCTTCATTAGCAACTCCGTCATAGGCTTGGCTATCTTGGAAAAATCCTTGATAAACCGACGGTAATATCCAGCCATCCCAAGAAAACTCCTTATTTCCTTGACGTTTTGCGGCGGTTCCCACTTCAACACATCCCTCACTTTACCAGGGTCAACCGATACTCCTCCTCCTGAGATTATATGACCCAAAAATGGCACCTCTTTCAACCAAAACTGACACTTGTTGAACTTGGCATACAATTGATGCTCCCTCAATTTCTGCAATGTAAGCCTCAAGTGTTCCTCATGTTCCTTCTCATCCTTCGAGTAGATCATAATATCATCAATAAACACCACAACGAACTTGTCCAAGTACTCCATGAAGACTTTATTCATGAGGTACATAAAGTAGGCAGGTGCGTTTGTCAATCCAAAAGACATCACAGTGTACTCATAAGATCCATACCGTGTCCTAAAAGCTGTCTTGGGTATGTCTGATGGTCTAATCTTCATTTGAAAGTATCCCGACCTCAAATCAATCTTAGAGAAGACACAAGCACCCTTCATTTGATCAAACAAGTCTTCTATGCGTGGCAAGGTGTACTTGTTCTTGATGGTTACCTCGTTGAGAGCTCGGTAATCCACACACATCCTCTGGGATCCATCCCTCTTGTCCACGAATAGAACGGGCGCTCCCCAAGGTGAAGAGCTAGGGCGAATAAAACCCTTCTCTAATTGCTCTTGAATTTGTTTCTTGAGCTCCGCTAATTCCATAGGAGGCATCCTATACGGCCTCTTAGCTATAGGTGCAGTTCCAGGTATTAAATCAATAACAAACTCAATGTCTCGATCGGGTGGCATACCTGGCAACTCGTCCGGAAAAACATCCAAAAATTCACACACCACCGGAATCTCCTCAACTGCGACACCATCCATATGATTCAGATCTAATTGCTTCGGTGCATGTTGGGTTGCTTCAAATTCTACGGTGATCCCTTCTTCATTAGTCAACTTCACCGTCTTTGTGGCACACTCAATAACTCCAATGTGCTTCCTCAACCAGTCCATACCAAGTATAATATCCAACCCTTGAGAATCTAAAACAATGAGGTTGGCGGAGAAGTCTACCCCCCTTATTCTAAGGCTTACTTTTGGACATACTATATTTGTCCTCATCTCTCCTCCAGGAGACTTAACCAACAGAGTAAACTTCATATGAAAGATAGGCAAACTATACTTGGCAACATACTTCGATGCAATGAATGAATGCGATGCTCCAGAATCAAATAACATAGTCGCGGGGTTGGAGTTGGCGAGAAACATACCAACGACCACATCATCCGCTTGTTGAGCATCCTCCGTAGAGACATGGTTCACGTTGCCACGAGCAAAATTCTGTTGTCCACGGCTTCCTTGTGGCGCTCCTCCATTGGGTCTTGGGTTTTGCCTCGGTGCATTGCTCCCTTGACCAAGGCCTGACTTAGGACATTGATGCGCAAAGTGTCCAGCTTCTCCACAGGTATAACACTTCTTAACTCCACCAGAATTATTGGGACGAGTTTTGTTTTGAGCATTGGCTCCTGGGAAATCAGCACGAGGTGCATAAGGCATTGGAGGCCTTGGTGCTTGCATAACAGGGCGCTGCTGCACAAACTGAGTTGGGCGCGGTGCATAACCAGGGCACTGAGCAGGAATAGAGGAGTTGTAATGAGGCGCATTGGGCGGCGCAAAGCGAGGGCGCACATTACTTCCTTGTTGCTGTCCTTGATATGGCGCCTTCCTCTTGATTTCTTGCTCCATCTCATGGATCTTGTTCTCAACCACAATTGCTTTGTCCACAAGCTTCTGGAAATTGACATAATCACAGTTGAGCAATTGCACTTGGATCGTATTGTTCAATCCCCCCATGAACAAGTATTGCTTCCGGCTATCCCGGCTAACATCCTCAGGCACATATCTTGAGAGTTGAGTGAACTTATTGAGATATTCACTCACACTTGATTTTCCTTGTCTCAAGTTCTCAAATTCTTGCCTCTTCAAGAGCATAACACCTTCCGGCACATAATGAGAACGGAAACTCTCCTTGAATTCCGCCCAGGTAATTCTCTCTTGGTTCTCATGAGTATTGCAATAAGAATCCCACCAATCTGCAGCTGCTCAAACGAGTTGATGAGAAGCAAATAGCACCTTCTCCCGGTCACTGCATTGGACAATGGCTAGCTTCTTCTCCACGGACTTGAGCCAATCATCCGCATCCATAGGGTCTGCGGCTTGAGCAAAGGTTGGCGGCCTAGTCCTCATAAACTTTCCCAATCGGTTATGAGGAGGTGGGGGTGGCGGTGGAGGCATGTGGGGCTGATTGTTGATATAGCCAGCCTGCAGCTGTCCCATAGTCTGTATCATGGTCTGCATGAGCTGGTTTTGCATGGCCAATAGCTGCTCGATGTTGATAGCTCCCTGAGTAGATCCTTGCCCATTGTTGTTCTGAGGCACTTCATTGTTCTCCTCTTCATCATTGCCATCCCTCTGGTTGCGAGTCCTCACCATCTGAAGAAAAGCAGTAGTTAAGAATTAGAAAACGCCCCAACTATATGCATCAAGGGATATGAAACTAAACAACTAGCTACACTAGCCTAGGTGGACATGGGAATGCTAAAGCATCCCAAAATCCTCTATTAAGCACACAAGCAAACAATATATATAGCAAACAGCACTCCAAGCAAAAACACATCGATTCTTGAGTGCTCCTATGTGCTCTAAAGTGTCCATTCTATCTAGGCTGCATCCTACGATCAACCTGTGGCTCTGATACCAATCTGTGACCCCCGGTTCCGAAAACTGAACCAAGCTAACGCATATGTGTGCCCAGGATGTTCATCACACATACACGAGTGCAATCACAAAAGAGTATACATAAAATTACCACAAGACAAGATTAATTAACCATATTTTATTACACAAACCATATTATCCTCGAATACAAGCTCTAATAAATATTAATGACAAGTTCAACTAATGCAGCGGAAATAAACTAATTAAGCAAACTAAGTAGCATAAGCGACAGGGTATGTATGCGCAGCTCCAATCAACACCACAAGCAAAGCTGACGGTAGACACGGCCTAGAACTCCGCATTATCACCATTAAACTCTCAATCCTGACCTGCAACTGTTGGGGGGATTGCAAGAGTGAGTACATGTCGTACTCAGCAAGTGTGGAAAGTATGACATGTGGCTGATTCAAATGACGACAATAATAATGGTAAAGTGCTGAAAAGTACATTAAAACATTTGAGAAGCAATATAGTATAAGTATGTGAAGTAAACCCATCATAGTCATAAGTAATACCGTAATACCAAATCCGAATTCATTACCATCATCAAAAATTCCAGATTTCACCATTGCCAATAACCAGATTCAATACCAGAGATAAACTCATAACCAGCCATAACCATTACCAAACCATAACCATCCCAAATTCCAATTTGCCTCTAATCATGGAAGTTGTCTAGGTGCTCATAACCGGGAGCACGGCTATCATGATAGTTTTATTTAACACTCTGCAGAGTTTGTACCTCTTTACCCACGTGTTCATGATTTCATCACCCTTCGGCGACTAAGAACCTCCCTTATGCCCATGACCCATCGGTCACATTACACACTTCCGTTGGTGTGTGGCCAAGAGATCACAAAATAGCCTTTACAAAGGGATTACTAGCCGATTTAGACCCCACTGAGGTTTCACCGGTGGCGATGTCTCCCGCAGAGCACATCTTCAACCAAGGGCCCCCTCTTGAGCCATTCGGATCCCAGGGTAGTCCCACCAATCATCAACAAACTCAATCCGACTACCCCTTCCCCGAGCATCCACAATGGTCCAAACAGCACTAGCAAAGCCCTAATTAATCAGCTACGCCGCACCCATAACTTGGCCTCGTGGTGGCACTGTAGTCCTGGCTTATTCTCGCATGAACCGGTCCTTAGATCTGAAGCAAGCAAACCACCATAACATCCATCCCATCCACATACCAGGCTTGCTTAGATCATCCATTACCATACCATGTTTAACCAGTTCATGTTAACCATAATCTCATCCATGCATAATTAAATTGAGTGATATAGTTGTTTCCCATCCCAGTCGATTACGCGATGCAAAAAGGTAAAAACCCTTCCCGACTCTCTCTACCATAAATTCCAGGTGACAAGGGTGGTTTAGCAAATCTAGTAAACTTCCTACCATAGGATTTCCCACCAATTTGACACAAGCATGCAGTTTTGCAAACAAAACATTTATTTTAAAACAGGATCAATATGCTTCAAGGACACTTGCCTTGCTCTTGCTGTTGATTAGGGTCAAAGCCTTCAAACTCTTGATGCTGTAGATCCTCCGTGGCACTCTCTAGCGCAAATCCGTCTAATCCACACAATAAACATACAAGACAAGAAACACAATCAAAGAGTGCACAAATATTACTCAATATGACATGACATGCATGATTGATGCAAATGCAAGGTAGAACTTGTTAATAGATTGCTTTTAATGATCACTAACTAGCTCTAATAGATTATAACAGGTTTATACAGGTTTGGGGTTGATTAGATCAAATTTTAGAATTAATTCAACACAATTTAACCAGGAAGATCGGACTAGTCCGCTAGGGACCGGACAAGTCCGCACTTGACGAGATCAGCAGATTAGGGTTTTCTAGATCGACGTGAATTTGGAGATTAGGGGTTGAATTCACATAAGGAGAAGAGAATAGAAGGTATACCAGGTGTTTAGAACTCCAATGAACCAAGAAACTTGGAGGTAACACTTGGATCTTAATGATCTAGGGTTGGTGATGAACTTGGAGATGAATTGGTGGGGAAGGACGAAACTTGGTGGAGATCTTGATCCTCCTTCGTTTCCTCCTCTTCTTCTTCTTGTTTGGGATCTTCTCCTCCTTCCTTGATGGTGGCTCCCCACGAACTAGGGTTTGGGTGGGTGGAAAAAGTGGAAAATAGATGTCAAACCAAGGGGTGGGGTTGTTTATATAGGGGTGGAGGCTAGGGTTAGATGGATTTCGAGTTTAGGATGAGTAGAGGTCGGTTTAGAGTCCCACATGGGCTCTAAAAGAGTTGGGCACGACGTCCCTAGGCCCACTTAACGTGAAACCCGAGAAACAAGTCGTAAAACAAAAGGTCAATCTCGGTGTCACGAAATATCGGACAAGTCCGGACAGGACCGGACTAGTCCAAAGTCGTCCAGAGAGAAAATCGGACAAGTCTGGCCAAAAATCGGACAAGTCCGATCTTAGTCAGAAAGGAAAACGGACAAGTCCGCTGGAACACCGGACTAGTCCGGAAAAGTCCAGGGACTTAGCAAATTTTCAAGGATTCGTGGAACATCGGACTAGTCCGCACAAGATCGGACGAGTCCGAAGTTTTCCAGGGCCAAATATCGGACTAATCCGCAGCAAAAACGGACAAGTCCGTTTTTAGACAGAGAGAAATCGGACTAGTCCTCAGCAAAACCGGACTAGTCCGCACTTTCCTACATTTCTAAGTGCGGTTTTGTTCCAAATCAATTTTAAACTTGTTCCTCTTGTTACGGGTTAATGTTAAACATGTATATGAGTGCATGTAGGGCATGATGCGTGAAAATGAGGGTGTTACAGAAACACATTTAGATTAGTCTCACACACGATTTATTTAACAGATCGTTTTTCTGCCGAAGGGGTTGGGATTTAATTGTTTCCGCTGCGTAAGATTTTTGAATCTACCATTTACCCCCCCCCCCCCCTCTGGTAGCTTTTCACGTGCTCTTCGATCCTACAGGAGGTGGGCCCAGGGGCCACTGTTGGCACCCTGCGTATCGGGTACCCCATGATACCGCAAGAAAAGCTAAGGAGTTTTTCCCATTCATGTTGAACACCTCTGAAGATCACACGTGTTGCACAGTACTGGACCCGCCTCCCTCGTTTGGGTAGCTCCAACAATGACACGTGTATCACAAGGCCGGACCTAACACCTGTCATAGGGAGGCTCCAGTCATGGCACGTGTCCAGTGACCCCATACCTAACCCTCAGTAGAGGGAAGCTCAAGTACTACCACATGTATAGTGGCTCCGGACCTGCCTCCCCACGACAGGAAGCTCCGGAGCCGCCACATGTCGACCCTCCGGAGCTAGGACTTCAATGGAAGACAGAGAGATCTCCAACGGCTCGGACCATCATGGGACAGTTAAAGCGAAAATTACAAGATCTGATTATGTGTCATTCATGCCATATTAATGACACACAAGAAGTAGACTGGTAATAAGAGTAACACAATCATTAAGGCGCGTTATCACCTCATTAACCACACTTAATATTCTACGATCGTGTATTAGACAGTTAACTACGCCAGGGCCACATGTCGGGCCAGGCAAGTGATGTGACAGCCAGTCCTTAGATTATAAAATGGTTGTGTCGCACAATACACGGAAAATGAGGGCTCACACGCTCACAAGCGCCAGACACACTTTCATACAAACAACACACAACCCGTGGAGTAGGGTGTTACGCTCAGGCAGCCCGAACCATGTAAATCCCTTGTGTCACTGTCTTGTCCAAATATCACACGCCCCAACCAATCAAGAACCTCTGTGGGTTATGATCTAAGTAGTACCGGGGAAGTGTCGATCGCACACTTCGACAGTAATGGACAAGTCGATCGATGGAGATCTCGACATTGATGATCCGAGGCTCTCCAGGAAAACACGAACAGCCCTTGCAATCACTACACCATCGCTCCGTTGGTTATAAACCGTGGTTCACATGCTTGACCTCGCCACGAAGGCTAGTCCCTGCAGGTGCAACCGAGAACACAAGCAAGAACAAGGTAGAGGCAATCTGAATTGCCAATTTGGGGTCTCACAAACCGATAAACGGTGAAACTGTGTGTAATAGATTAATCTAAATAAAACCCAATTGTCTATGGCGGCCACTATGGAATATATATAGATGGTAGGACCTCTAGGGAGGTGTTGGTGTCGTGACCTACTCCTAAGACACAAAAATAATATACTTAGACTTGATACAAGACCCAATGGCCCAATACGGTGGCGGAGCACC
Organism: Tuctoria greenei; assembly: GCA_036927565.1. Lineage (NCBI taxonomy): Eukaryota > Viridiplantae > Streptophyta > Magnoliopsida > Poales > Poaceae > Tuctoria > Tuctoria greenei. Next base: position 61,339,822 of record JAYESD010000012.1, on the reverse strand, counting down.
CTGACAGATTCTGAACTCGATTTTGTGTTGATCATTCCTCTCGACTCAAAATGTATTTTGATATGGGACCGGAGCCATTGGAAAATTTATCCTCTCCCCTTTCCGTACATATGTAGAACGTCCAAAACAGAGTTCGTATGCATCCTGAGCGTCCATTTTAGTGCGAACTGCTCCTGGACTCTGAGTTGGACATGATCTTGAGTTGGGGTCGGTTTCCATCTTCATTGAACGTATTCTCTGGTCCTCCACGCCCCTATATCTTGCTCCAATTACTCCTTGAATCACTCCATGTATCCTAATCACAATTAAATTATTAGATAGAAATCTATTCTCAAAAATATATATGGAAACATATAAGAACGAGCTCACCTCTAGAATTAACTTTTTTGTGTGAACTCTATTGATTTCATCTTGTATGTTCAATGGAGTGTTGTTTGTATCCATAAAAGTGATGTCGTCATCAGAAGGACCAACCAAGATTGATGTTCATCGACTCTTTGATGTATTGACGTTCTTCATCCAAGTTTGTCAACAACTCATCTCCATCAAGCTCTAATTGCCAAGATCCAAAGTCTCACGTCAAAACTTTGATCTTTGGAGCTCTAAACACGTGGTATACCCTCTACATCCATGTTTCTATGTCAATTCAACTCCAATTCTCTCAAATAACAAAAACCCTAATTCTGCAGTCTACATAGTGCGGACTAGTTCGGCCCCTATACTGGACTTGTCCGGTGTCCGAATCTGTAATTCCTGAATTGAATCGAATTAGTTCCAAATTGAATCAAATAAATTCCAAACCTATCCAAACTTGTTAGAAACTATTGTCACTAGTTAGTAAAAATTATTAGCAACTCATTAAAAAGTTTTACCTCACAATTTCATTAATCGTGCATATCATGGCATATTGAGTACTATATGAGCATTAATTGATTGAATTTTGTGTTTTGCATGCTTGTCGCTCGGAATAGAAGGAATTGCCGTAGAAAGAGCTTTTTAGAAGCTGTAGAACCAATGTTCTGAAGCCTTCGATCCAAATCAAACTCAAGGGTAAGGCAAGTGCTCTTGACCATATTGATCCCGTTTTAAATGTTTTGCTTGCAAAATTGCATGCTTGTGTCAAAATGATGGAAAAACCAAATTGTAGGAGTTTACTAGTTTTGTATGACCACCCTTGTCGCTTGAACACAATGTAGAGAGTCGGGAACAATATTTTACACTTTTTGCCTCGCTATACTAAAAGTGGTTTGGGAAACACTCATACTACTTGATTATGAACTATTGAACATGTGAATGATGGGAATCAGTAATAATGACCCTTTAGCAACATGGTGCCTAGGGATCTAAGCAAGTTGGAAATGTGGACTGGGTTGGACTGTTTTTGGTGGTTTTACTTGCTTTAGATCTAAGGACCGATTCGTATAGCGACCATCCAGGATTTACAGTGCCACCATAGGGCCATGTATGGGTGCGGCTTAGCTGACTAATTAGTGAATTGACAGTACTATTTGGACCATTAGGAATGCTCGTGGAAGGGGTAGTTGGATTGGGTTTGTGGAGATTGATGGGACTACCCTGGGATCCGAATGGCTCAAGAGGGGAGCCCTGGTTGGATGTGCTCAGTTGGAGACATCACCGCTGATCAAAACTCCGTGGGGTCTAAATAGGCTAATTATCACTTTGTAAAGCCTATTTAGTGATCTCTTGGGTACACACCTAAGGAAGTGTGAGACGGCATAACTGAGATTCCATAGTCATCGAAAGGTGATCAAATCACGAACTTGTGGGTAAAGTGGTACAACCTCTGCAAAGTGTGTCTAAAACTATTATGATAGCCGTGCTACCGGTCAAAAGCAACATGGACCCTCACATGATTAGAATTTGGACTTAACTTGGTTTAACGGGTGGAATGCAATTGGGAGTTGGTATTGGTTAATTAATTGAGTTTAGTATTTGGAATTGATGAATTTGAGATAAATGAGCAGTTATGAGTTGATTATGGATTATTATTACTAATATTGGTTATTTAAGTTGAAAATGATGATTATTTGGGTTATTGGGAAGTACCTCACTTAATAATGATATAATTGTGTTTTCAACTGTTTTGAATGTACTTTTATGCAATTAGCCCATTTTATTATCATTCCTTATTTAAGCTACATGTCATACATTCCCACACTTGCTAAGTATGACATGTGCTCACACTTGCTATTCCCCCACTAAATTTAGATGCAGGCGACAAGGTGGAGTACCAAGAGGTTTTTGAGGAGTACTAGTCGTGTGTGTTACCGTCAAACTTGCCTGTGGAGTTTGGAGTCTTAGAGTTTAGTTTTTTCGCTTCAGTTTCATTAGATCTTGTAATCGAGACTTTTGGGTTTGTAATAAGGTACTATTATTAGATATTACAAGAATAGGACTATGTATTTTATGTGAATTTTGGGGATTTTTCCAGTGGAAAGTTCACATGGAAAAATTGTATTTATTTTTGGAAAGATTGTTTTCAACAGAATTTAAAATTAAGTTTCACAGAACCTAATTGGTACTAACAGAAACTGGAGCTCAAGGTCTTTCAAACAAAATTTGTTTGAAAATTTTTGGAGCAGTCTACAGAGAGATAATTATTTTTCAAGTTTGGAAATGGTTCTGCATACATTAAGGGCCGGGCCAGTAAATTTGGAGGCCCTGTACGAAATACTACAATAGGGTATATATATATTTTTATAGAAAAATATAAATATAAATCTATAACAATATATATTATAATAATACAATATAAAATTAGGAAAGATGATCACGTATGCCATGCGGTATAATAAATTAATAAAAGTTGATGCAATTAGTACAGCGAGAGCATGATGGTACGTGTACCACATTTTTGTATTGATTGAAGTTAAGTTGAAGCCCTGCGGTCTTGGAATCCTACGACTGTGCGATCGACGGCCGACCTTTGCGACTCTACGGTGCACCGTGACTGCAACTACAGACCTACTAACCTACTGCATGCACCTTACGGTGCACGTTCCTGTAATATAAACTCGTGAAAACTATCGAGATGGTAGACTAACAGCCAGTAACTAATTAATCAATTAAACATCAATATACAAGACCATTTACCATCTAAAATGCTTAGAACTAGGCCCCTGCAAATTTTGGGGCCCTGTGCGGAGGCACAGGCTGCACTTGCCTATGCCCGGGCCTGCATACATTTGGAATTTTTAGCATTTAAATTTGGCGCCTGGGCCCACCGGATTTAAATCAGCCAACCAGGAGTCAGCCACACCGGAGGCCACAAATATTTCCACGTGGCCACAATAGATCCCCTGGCCACAGGCTGATCAAGGCACCGTTGCACTCACTGGCAGGTGGGACCTGCGCTCCATCTTTCTTCTTCTTCTGGCCACGGGCTCGGGCGGCGGCGCCCACGTCGGCGCGCGGCGGCGCTCTTGCCGGCGATGGTTTCTGGTCCACGGGAAGTCTTGAGACTCGCTGCCCCACCCTAGATTCCCGCAGGAAACACACTGGAATACCTCCCGACAGCGATGGTTGACTGGAAATCCACTCCCGACATAGGGGGCGGGTGCTAGGGTTCCGGTCATGTCGGGACCTTCAATTTCCTAGCAAAATCTCTCATATGAAGGCTCGGGAAGCACCTTGGGAGCATGGGAAAGAGTTTAGGAGGGTCTAGAACTCGTGCCACAGCTGGCAACACTAAGGTCGACGGTGAACCGAGCTCCTTCAATGGCAGAAGGGGAAAAACTGGATAACTCGTTAATTAGTCAATGGTTCTTTCTGATTTTGGAGGGAAGGTGCACTAGGAGACGTTGATCATGTCATCTAACTGGATCGAAGAACTATTGTGCATACAATCGGAATTAAACTGCCTAACTAGCTTCAAAGCTATAAAAGTGCTTCGGTCTTTCACGAAATACGGACGCTAGGTTGCAAGATATGAGTTCAAATTTAACCAGCAGCTACACGAGATCATGGCGCACCTTTTCCTTAGAGACTGCAGAGAACGAGGAAGCTTGTATCGGCCATGAGGCTGAGCGGCGTTGGGCAGAACCGGGGTGGTCGCGGCGGCGAGAAACTGAGCGGCGCGAGCGAGAGGTGAGCCGGGGAATGACTGCGGTCGACGGTGGAGTGAATAAAAAGCCTTCACCGCAGTAGATAAGGAGGCTGGGGCAGCTGGAGGTGACCCACGGTCGAATGGCGCGCTGGCGGCATGCAGCCGTCGCGGTGTCACGCCGAGAGGAAAACAGAGGCGGTGAAATGGTTTCCCTGACTGACATGTGGGCCCCACTACTCCCTCTTCTTTGTTCCTCTAAATTCCACCTCAAACATTGCCCAAAATTCCCAAAATTTACAGACAGGCTAAGAAAAATATGAGGAACCCAAATCTGCAATCAGATTTCAATTTGGACACATTTTGTTTCCAATTCAAAATCAAATTTGCATTCAAACCTGTTTATAAACCTTATTGAAATAAATAGTAACTGATGTCCATAAATCCCCAAACTTTGAAACAAAGCTCAGTGAACCATAAAGGGCCTTAGGAAAAATTGTGGGTTGATTTGGACAAGGTTAAGTACAAAGCTAAATTTTGAGATCGACGTGAAATAAACCCTTTGTACGTGTCCAACTAAGTGGAAGACGTACTTCAAAAATCCTGAAAATTTTCCGAGAAGCTATTTAAAATATTTAAGAGGTCAAGGAAAAGTTTGGAGCCTTGGATTTGAATCTTTTTGTTAGGGCCAGATATACATAGCAGCATAATCATATTACATTTGTTTTGATTTTATATTGCTGCAATATAATTTGCCCTAGCCATTTCCATCAATTAAATTCCCAACTTTGCAGAAAGGTTTAATTAAAATTGTTCTAGGATTAGTGGTGAAGTCCAATCCTCATGTTAATAAAATTAAACATGAGTTGAAAGAAAACATTTAGTGACGTCAAGTTCCTGTGCACAACTATATTGACCTCCATTATGTTTGATAAGCAACTTGTAGCTGAACTTCACGTGAAAGGAAAAAGTGGGATTTTACATAAGAGAGAGATCAAAAATTGAATTATATCAAACTTCAAATTCAAACAAATCAAATGAAAGATTTTAAATTAACCTTGGGTTATTAAATTGTCAAATAACTAAAATACCTTTTTGTTTATCTGTTTTGAGCACAATTAGTAATTAATTGGAATTTTTGAGTCAGGGCAAGGAGGGAAGGAATAAATGGGACCCACATACAAGTCCAATCCCCAAAAGAAGTGCTCTGTTTCATTTTTCCTTCTTCACCGTTCCCGGTCGTCCCAGCGAGGTCGCCACAGCGCCGAGCACTCCCGCCGCCTGGCCTCCTCCCGCCATCCGCTCGACCACCGCTGCCCTGCCGCTGCAAGCTCGCAGATACGCACAGCGCCGCGCCTCCTTCGCGCGCCCCCGCCTGCAACCCCCAGCGCACACTGTGCATCCGACGCCTGCCTCCACTTCGCGCCGCCGTACTGCACATTTTGCCGCCGCCAGACGCTCTGCGCCATCGCCTAGCTGCCACCGTACGCTTCCCCGATGCCGACCCACCATGGCGCTCTGCCTCCCTCCTGCACGCTGCACCTGCCACTGCCTTGCCGCGCGCCCACGACCGAGCTAATCGCCAGTCCGGCTCCCATCTGTCTCGCTCGCGCCGCTCGCTGCCCAAATCGTCGGCACCACGTCTCCCCGTGCTCCCAGCCGCCCAACTGCCTCTGCCGGTGTCGTCACGCTCCGGCGCACTGCGCCTTGATGCAGCTGAGCACTGCGGCTTTGCTCCCCTGCTCGCCAGCCCACGCACATGGCCAGGCTCCCAATCCGACCTCCATCGCGCGCCCACGGCCGTCACCCTGGCTGTGCTTCATGCTGTTGCCAATGCCTCACCTTCAGGCGTCCAGGCGAAGGCCCTGCGCCTGTGTGCGATGGCCACAGTCCGACTCCTTGATGCCAGGACCTGGCCACTACGCCTCACCCATGCGCCTTCCTCGCCCCTGCCTTGCCGCACCCTCACTTAGGCCAGCAGCGGCGATGACCACGCTCGCCCACGCCTCACCCTGCTACAGCACCTCATCTCTGTCCAACACCCCAACTGTTGGTCGACGCCCGACATCGTCGCCCCATTCCGCCATGGCTGCACTGGACCAGCAGAGCGAGTGATGTGTGTGATGGGTGAAATGCAGGAACACATCATAGACACAGCAGCGACGACAATTAGGACAAGGTTAGCTCTGATTTGTGAAGAATTGGTCGAGATAGTGCTACAGCCAAGGTGTTCAATGAAATGGTTACAAGGCGCAACCATATGTGATGACGTTCAATGCTGGTCTATGGATGCAGTTCTGTTGTGGGGTGGCAATCGACAAGGATATGTGCCAGGATGCTCTTTGAATGTTGATGAAGTGACCAGATAAGGAACACACCCAAGATATTCGGTGAAATGAACAAGGTGAGCATGCTTATAAGGATAGAAAGGTAGCATGACTGGTTTACATAAAAGTCATTTGAACGTTGTCTTGGTACTACGTCAGGTTAGCAGTGCTTGTTATGACGACGTAAGTCCAAGCAATGTTGATCTCACTCCACTCCCAAGTGTCGCTAGGGTTTCACTTTGATTCATCCTTATTAGTACCCTGCGACCACTCGTATCACTTAACTAGGTTTACTCCTTTATGAGTTGAAACAACTTCTTTAGTCGACTTCAGAGTCACGACCTCTTATTGCACAGTTCACTCATATCTTGACTTCAGAGTCACGACCTCTTATTACCTGAATCAGCCGAACACCCCGTCACCATTCATTCCTATCAATATTGAGTTGCATAGCTCCAAGTGTTAAGTGAATAATTGCATTGCGTGCATGCATTGCACATTTTGATTCACGTCCTGACACTACTATGACCACTTGACTTATCCACTGTTTCCCCACCCATCCGAGACATATCTATTCTTCCTAGTCAAGCCTCTTCTTCTTAAGGTTTATACAACTTGTCGAGTCCATTATTAGATTACCTTAATTACTTATATGCATATCATGTCGATAGGAATGTGGTGATAGGTGATCAACGAGATGTTTCTCCTGGAGGAGCAGGCCGAGGAGTTTCAACATCAAGATTCCACGATGGATTCTCCAGAGGAAGACCAAGCCATAACAACTGACATTGCTATAGAGTCGCAAACAAGGCAATCCCCATTTTGCATTTAAGTTCCTTATAGTTTCTTTGCAGTTTTCATTCACCTTACGTCTTTAGATGTTTGTGCATTACGTTTAAGGTGTTTTACATCCACTTGCATGACCAAATAATGCAGGGAGTGGTTAGAGTAACACATGGACTCGTGTATCAACTGCCATGCTAATGTTGTCAGGAAACCGGTAGAAGTCGAGTAGTTGGAATCTACCCGCGAGATAGAAAGATGACACTCATTTACACTGGGTCGGGTAAATATAAAGAATGGCTGTTAATATTAACTGAAGACCGATCAGAGATGAGTAGGAAGCGACAAGATGTGGTCTTGGTTGCATAGCCCTGACCTTGTCAATTAAGGCCCGCACCATATGCGGCCCTGGTGGACAAGCTTGAATTGTATCGGCGACATACTGGAGAATGAGCTCCAACCAACTGATGTAGCTTGATACTGGTTTGTCGAGGCATACCATTCCGTTTTATAGGCGTGGGTTGAGGGCAGCAAGGTGTAAATCAGCTGGTGGGCACGTCAGAGTATGGCCCACGCATGGACCTCCTGCCCGTGACGGATCGACCGGTTTGGCATTCGAGTGTTAGGTGAAAGGTGGCCATATACGACTTGTACTGAAGTGTTATGTAGGTACTGCTATAAGTACTCGCTGGCGCTTCCAAAAGTGCGTATGTGTCGTGTTGTCCGGTTGTGTCCTGATTGCAATCATCGTCCCTCGCGGTAACAAAGTACCACTTGTTCACTGTGTCATGACGTAGCAAATAAGAATAATTGGAACATGATGAAAATGCTCCATTGATATTTATATATTATTGTATTGCAACCATGTATGGCTTAGCTGTAGCACAATTAAAGTTTATAACTTCTGAACACTTAACCTGTCTACAGCTTATGTGCTTTGGGCATGTCATATCATCGATGAAGCGTTTCTCGTTTGATTGTGGAGTTTATGATGTGTCGTGCCCAAGGAATGTCATTTGCCATTTAAAACTTGAAAAATAAGGATTTACTATTAGGCGAGTCCTTTATGCAATTCAACTTTCCTATATTACTGTCCCTTTGCATGTAGTGTCTCATAGATAGTGAGACGGGTCACTCTTGCTGAACCTTATGCTTACGTTTGCGCTTTAACGATTTTTGCAGGTATTAGGTTTATTTCCGCTGTTCAGATTGTACATGAGACCTCGATGTGTCGAGATGAATCTCATATGAACCACGCCGCTGCTGAATGTTCTTCATGTTGCTAGTGAGAAGCGTCCTAGGGCATGGACGTCTTCTCTCGTACTTAGTTAAGTGAGATTATGAGTGTGTATTTTCCTCTGCGTGTGTACCTCTGTTGTACACTGTTTTGTAAACTCTTCTTATTGTGAAAAAAAAACATTGTTTGTTTTGCATTATTATCGTGTGTGCTGTTAGATGCCGCATCGCATGGCACCATCCAATGAGATCCATGGACGTCGGGACTCTGGTCCCCACATATGGCTAACCCTACTAATCCTGCACATGAATGTATGCTCATCTAGATGTCTGAACACCACAATGACCATGTTCAAAAATTAGAAGATAGAAATGCAGGCCTCAATAACATAGTGCCGGAGTTGGAAGGAAGAAATGATAGCTTAACCACCCAGATGGACTGCATAAACCCGAAGAATGAAGAGTTAAACCTTCAATTCCAGAACTTAGAAGGTCAGATAGCAGCTGATCATGAACAGAGGACTCGGGAAATAGAGGACATGCGCCTCTCAATGAGGGCTACAATGCGCAAAATGATGGAGACCACTCCACAAAAGGTCCAACAAAAGAGCCGTCAAAAGCCACCTGCTCCAACAATTAGTCCCGGTCAGCTTTGGAAAACTCTTAACATGCAAACACATCGCGTTAGTAATACTTGAGTGTTGTTATGCATGTTGTAATATCAATTGATGGATGTTTATTGTTAAACTCGTGATTCTGTTGCGACTAGTTTTCAAACCTGGGGCATTTGGGTTATACTACCGCTAAATATAAAACGTGGCATTACGAATTTATTGTCACGAATGATAAAGTGTTGCAATAGGAAGCTATTGCCACAAATTACAAAACATTGCAGTATAAACATTTGGCCACAACTCAAAAAATGTGCACTAGAATGTTATTACCACCACACAGAAAACGTTGCATTACAAAACTATTGCCACAGATGAGAAAATGATGCATTACACCTATATCGCCACAAATCCTTACACGTTGCATTACAACTGTTGGTACCCCGCATACCGGGTACTCTCGTGCACAAGCTAGAGCTGCCTATGTACCTCGCCTCCCAACAAGGATAGGTTCTGAGGGCGCCACTTGTTCAAAGAAACCTGGACCCGCCGGCCTCTGATGAAAAGTCCAGGGTGGCCATGAGACATCCAAAAGGGGGAACCCAGCCCCACCTTGATGACAAGCTTCCAGGCAGCCATGTGTCCAGCACGACGGGACCCGACCTCCCCCGCAGAGGTGAGCTCCCAAGCTGCCACGTGGCCCACGAAGTCGAGACCGGATCTCCCTAGCAGAGGCGAGCATCTGAGCTACCACGTGGGCCGCTGGCCCACAAGACGGGAGTGGCCTCCACCATGGCGGAGAGCTCCTTAACGGTCGCATGGTCAGTCCACTTGCCCTGAGCAAATAGTGGCGAAGTTAAGAGGGCTGTGCACCTTGTCTCCATCAAGCCTTGAAGATATGCGACTTCCCTAGGCGCATGGCGCGGTGCACGCCTAATGCCAGGTACCGCTACGACTAATCGCATCACAGTAAAGGCGCCGCAGGCCTAACCCCCTCCGCCAAGTGGGAAGCTTACGGTGCCAGAGACAGTTGGATGGGACATTCCCTTCCAATATCAGCAATGGTGCGTGGGCTACTGACAACCCAGGCGGCAAGACGGCGAGTCTTCACGTCCGCGGTCAGAGCAAGCTTACAGAAGAAGCCTTAGATCTCTTAGGATAGGATCGCCCCGGGACCACCTATCGGGTCCCGGGACCCCACTTGTAAGGCGTCTGACCTTAACTATAAAAGGCCTGGACCGCCGTCTCTACAGGGACAAGTCTCAGAATTCCCGGTACACACACACTTGCATACACATTCACCAAGCAATACAATTCACCGTCGAGTAGGGTGTTACGCTCCTTGCGGCCCGAACCACGTAAAAATTCGACTGTCTCATATTCTTCCGCTAGAACACAAGTTTTAGGCCTAAGCCCCACCGAACAAGAACCTCCGCGGGCTGCTCATTAGATCCGGGGGAAGTGTCGCATTGACCCTTCGACATTTGGTGCGCCAGGTAGGGGCTTTTTCCCTCAAAAAGTGGTAGCGCTTTCACCATCATGGTGTTCATCAGGCCCGTAGAAGGCGGTTTTCGCGACCGTCGTCCGGTGACCTGGTCCATCACTCGAGTGGTGCTCTCTGGTCCGTCTCGACCCCGTGCAGGCACGACTGGCCAAAATGGCACATCGGGACACGCACCAGCTCAGTCGGCTCCACCAACAACCACAACAGCGAGCCCGAAGAGCGTTTTGGCGGCGGCCAGAGCTCTCCTCCACCACCCACCATCGCCGAATGCCTCACAGGGGGCGACTCAACATTGGGTTCAAGACATCGACCACTTCATGGTCACACACATCAACTCACCCAAAAGGGGAAGGCACCACATGTTGCTGTCACACACGACGTCCATCGACCGTCACTCTGCCAACTCCCGCTCCTCTAAGCCTACAAGCTTTGGCCGGCTCCCCACGGAGGACCTCAGGGCTGAGCTTGACCGTCGTCAACCCCACATGGACGGTCGTGTTATCATCGAGCGGCAGCAAGAGAGGCGGCACAACCTCAACAATGAATATGGCCCTCAATGACCTGTTCATGATGTGTCCTCCATCCAAGGTGCGCCTCAGTTAACCCCTCTGCCACCTGATCAGGAGTATGTTGGCTCAATAGCTCCCCTACAGTACTCGGTGCAGCAGGATGTGCAGAAGCAGTACTTGGCGCAGCTAGTACCATTGCATCAATGCATGGCACAACCAGTGTCACAATCGCAAGTCCAACAAGTGTCGCACATTGTGCAGCAGACCCTCTTGGGGTATGCTGTCCCATCTACCTCTCCGACAAGGCCCATGGGATGCTGCTCGGCGTTGGCTCCGCACCTCCACTTTGCAATGTGGCCACACAAGTTCCGGCCACATAACTCGGAGATATTCGATGGAAGCATCAACCCGGCAGAGTTCCTGCAGATCTACACTATGACACTCCTTACTGCAGGAGCGAATGAGACCACCCTGGCGAACTACTTCTCAGTCGCCCTGACTGGATCAGCCTGCTTGTGGCTGATGAACCTTGCTGTGGGGTCTATAACCTCTTGGGATGAGTTGTGCCGACAGTTCACGATGAACTTCGGTAGCTCCTACACTCACCCCGGCACAGAGCTTGACCTCCACGCCGTTCGACAACAACCCAAGGAGACACTACGATCATTCATCCAGCGTTTCTCCTAGGTACGCAACTCCATTCCCAACATCTCAAATGCCTCTGTCATAGTGGCATTTCGCCGGGGGTTGCGTGACCGCAAGATGCTCAAGAAGTTAGCTACGCACAACATACAAGACATCTCTGAGCTCTTCTACACCGCTGATCGGTACGCCAGGGCGGTAGAAGGCCGCGACTGGGATGCTCAGCCCGCCACCAGAGCAGGCGGGGCTGGCCAGACTGGAGAAGGAGCTGCTACCCCTGGTAGTGGCAAAAAGAAGAACAGGAACTGGGGTGGCAGCCAGAACAAGGCAGTGTGTGGATCCCCTATCGCGGCAGCAGCCGCAACCGGAGGAGGCAAGCCCCCACACCCAGAGAAACACCCTCGTCACCCACCTGCCACTGATGAAGATGTCGAGCCCTACCCGGTGCACAAGACTCGCGAACACACCGCGAACGAGTGTCGAGAGATAAAAAGGTGTGTCGAACACTACCAAGAGTGGGGGCAGCAGCGCCCGGACAGCGCCCTCTTCTGCCAACGGGAGGGCAAGCAGAAGGTCAAACCCAAGGTCGACAATGACGAGGAGTTGGAGTACCAAAAGCAAGAGCGGACCGTCAAAGTGGTACACAATAATGAGGACTCCGACGCCAGCAGCGACGATGAGCGTCGCAAGACCCTCCACTTCATCTTCGGAGGGTCTTTGGATCCCATCCCGGAACGCGGTCAAGACCCTTCGTTGTGCGGTGGCTTTGATAGCCCCTGTACCCACTCTGACGCAGCACCACCACTAGAAGGAGACGCCGATCAGCTTCGATGCCTCTGACTATCCCAAGAACATGGTCGGGGCAGGGGTCCTTCCTCTCCTAGTCTCCCCCACCATGGCTAACATCAAGCTCCAGTACGTCTTGATAGATGGCGGGGCCCGCCTCAACCTACTCAGACGTGCAACCTTCGAGCAGTTGTAGATCCCGCTATCCAAGCTGGCCCCCTCGAGCCCGTTTTTGGGGGTGGGACTTGGGAGCATCATCCCGTACGGCAACATCCACCTGCATGTGACCTTTGGGACACCTGACAACTACGGGACGGAGAGCATCCTCTTCGACGTCGCTGATGTTAGCCTCCCCTTCAACGCCATCATCTGCAGGCCTGCCCTGTACCAGTTCATGGTTGTAGCCCACTAAGGCTACATCGTCCTGAAGATGCCAACCCCCTCTGCCGTCCTCAAGATCTGCGGAGATTGCACCATTGCAGTGTTAGCCTTGGAGCAGCTCCAAGCACTAACGGCGGACCCAACACCAGTCTCGATCGGCGCTTGGTCAAGTTGATCTCCGCCAAGCTCACGAGAGCATAGAGCACCCACTGCACCTCAGTTGCATCCCTCCGACAACATTGATACCTCCGCCAAAACTGCCAAGCCTGGTCCTGGCTCTGCTCAGACCACTCGCAAGATGGGCAGTCAAGGCAGGAAATAGGGATGCTCGCTCATTGCCCCTCTAAGTAACTATTGACACCAAGGTTGCCCACCAACCATCGCAGCTACTCATGGACCTGTGGACACCACTATTGTAAATACTAGTCTTAGTAGAACAGTGTAAAGGATTTTGTAGGGCTTAGGAGCAGCAGTAAGGACAACCAAGCACCGGGGGGGGGGGGGGGTCAGGCCCAGAGTGTGTAGCCAGCTTTGCTTTGTTCCGAACTCTAAGCCTGTGCACCCTGCCTCCCCTCATCATCCCGAGGCAATCCGTTGCCCTCTTTTGTAAAATCCTATCTCCCCCTATGAACTCCTATCAAAAAAATCATTATTTTACTTAAAGGCTTCTTAGAAACTTTGTCCATTTACTTACGCATTAAGTTTATGAACATGCCACACTATGACTCGTTTATTGCGTATTAGTTTACATGCGTGATTGTACACTCTATAACTCACCGATGCAGGAGTCGAGCAGTCCTAATGAAGGCGGGTCTGCTTGAGGTGCCTGCAGTGTATGAGGGGTTCTTCTGGCCCCTCTCGTCGTTAGGGACCTGTGATGCCAGAAGGTTCCCTAGGAAAGGCCTCTGTCGAGTAGGTGGTCCAGGGGGTGTAAACTTCTTAGCGTGGTCATGTACCCTAAGCGTACACACCCTGCCTCCTAGTGCTACAGCCAAGTACTGAGAGCCAGATAGATCACACCCGATCCGGGCCCCGGAGCACCAACGCACTGAATTACCCAGGCCCCGCAAATCAGCCCAGGATAGTAACGCATCACAAGGCTAAGGGAGAGCTACAGGTAAATCAACGAGCAAACTAGTCCACCTTGCTTTTATCATATGTGCTGAACAGCCCGCGTCAGAGCATCCAGCTCTGGCACTTCCCAAAGGGCCTGCCGTCGACGTCTACACGAAGATGGTGGACGACGCCTGAGCATCCAGCTCTGTCACCTCCAAAGGGACCTACCGTCGACGTCTACACGAAGATGGTGGACGACGCCGGAGCATCCAGCTCCGGCACCTCACATGGGACCTGCTGTTCACGTACAGGAACATCAACGACAGCACCAAGCGTGGATAAGTGAGTAAACTCTCCTACCTCGCTCTTGTTACTAACAGGGTTCCCTTGCGATAGCCTGTAAACCAGGGGCCTGCCATCGACGTCTACACAGAGATGGTGGACGATGCTGGAGCATCCAGCTCCAGCACCTCTCAAGGGGCCTGTCGTCGAGGTCTACACGAAGATGGTGGACGACGCCAGAGCATCCAGCTCCGGCACCTCCAAAGGGGACTGTCGTCGATGTCTACACAAAGAGGGTGGACGATGCCAGAGCATCCAGCGCCGGCAACTCCCAAGGGGCCTGCCGTCGACCTCTCTACGATGATGGTGGATGACGCAGGAGCATCCAGCTCTGGCACCTCCCAAGGAGCCTGCCGTCGACGTCTACACAAGGATGTTGGATGACACCAGAGCATCTAGCTCCAACACCTCACAAGGGGCCTGATGTTGACATCCCAGAACATCAATGACAGCACCAAGCACGAATAAGTGAGTAAACCCTCCTGCCTCGCTCTTGTTGCTAACAAGGTTCCCTTGCGATAGCCTGTAAAGCAGGGGCCTGCCGTTGACGACTCTACGATGATGGTGGACGACGTCGGAGCATCCAGCTCCGGCACCTCCCAAGGGGTCTGCCATCGACATCTATACGAAGATGGTGGATGATGCCAGAGCATCCAACTCTGGCACCTCCTTAGGGGCCTGCCGTCGATGTCTACACGAAGATGGTGGACGATGCCGTAGCATCCAGCTACGACACATCCCAAGGGGCCTGCCGTCAACGTCTACACGAAATGGTGGACGACGCCAGAGCATCCATCTCCGGCACCTCCCAAGAGGCCTGCCGTCGATGTCTACACGAAGATGGTGGACAATGCCGGAGCATACAGCTTCGGCACCTCCCAAGGGGCCTGCCGTCAACGTCTCTATGACGATGGTGGATGACGCCGGAGCATCTAGCTCCAGCACCTCCCAAGAGGCCTTCCGTCAGCGTCTAGACGAGGATGGTGGACGACGCTAGAGCATCCAGCTCCAACAACTCACAAGGTGCCTACCGTCGAGATCCCAGAATGTCAATGACAGCACCAAGCGCAAATAAGTCAGTAAACCATCCCGCCCCAGTCTTGTTGCTAATAAGGTTCCCTTGCGATAGCCTGTAAACCAGGGGCCTGCCATCGACAACTCCACGATGATGGTGGATGACGCTGGAGCATCCAGCATCGGCGCCAACCAAGGGGCCTGCCATCGACGACTCCGCGATGATGGTGGACGACGCCAGAGCATCCAGCTCCGGCAACTCCCAAGGGGCCTACCGTCGATGTCTCTACGACGATGGTAGACAACTCCAAGGCATCCAGCTCCGGCACCACCCGCGGGGCCTGCCGTCGACGTCTACACAAAGATGGTTGGCAATGTCGGAGCATCCAGCTTTGGCACCTCACAAGGGGCCTGCCGTCGACGTCCAGGAACGTCAACGACAACACCAAGCGCAGATAAGTGAGTAAACTCTCCTGCTCCGCTCTCGTTGCTAACAGGGTTCCCTTGTGATAGCCTGTAGACCAGGGGCTTGCTGTCGACGTCTCTACGATGATGGTGGACGATGCCAGAGCATCTAGCTCCAGCACCAACCAAGGGGCCTGCCGTCGACGACTCCACGACGATGATGGATGACGCCGGAGCATCCAGCTCCAGTGCCTCCCAAGGGGCCTGCTATGGACGACTCCATGATGATGGTGGACGATGCCGAAGCATCCAACTCTGGCAAAAGGTGGCTCTACGACACTCCAAACACCCCCACTCCACTGGGGGCCAATTCAAGAAATTCTGCGATCATGTGGTAGATGTGCTTGGCCAACTAACCACATCTACCAAAAGGCCTCTAAGGGGATCTACATGCAGAAAATCAATGGACGACACTTTGGCCATGTCAATTGTGCAATTGTTTGTCCTGAGAAGCCAATGAGCTCAACAAAGGTTCTGCAAATCCTTACGTAGCTAAGGACTCAGAGCAACAGTTGAGAAGCACAGAGACAATGCAAGAAGCCAAACACAAATTCGAGTTCATTAAGGAATTCTTTACAAGGGATGGTGAACCCCGAATACAAAAAACAGGCTACAAGCCTCAGCCCCGACTGAACTATTCTACGACATGTTTGGCGACTTCCTTAACCTTCGCCGCTGTTGTCGCCTCGCTTTCCTCAATAGGGCCTTCAAAAACTGGCTCCAGTGGCAGATCAGGGTACCGGCTCCGGTAGCACACCGAGACATAGGATGCCACCATCTCTACTGCAGCCCTACCGTCGGCTTCCAGACGCTGAGCCAGCTGACGGTCCCGCAGATCAAGCTCGTGGCTGTAGCGCTCTCCTACCTACTCCCGGGCTTAAACGTCAAGATCGTGCAGGAAGAGTTCCTGATGCTCAACTAGGTGTTGTTCCCTATCCCGCGCCAAATTGATCTCCCGAAGCTCAAGGTCTTCGAGGCGGGACTACAGTCTGTCCCGATCGGCCTCAGCCCGGGCCGTCATCGCCTGCGCTGCCACCTCCTGTTCGTCGACAGTAGCCAGCCTATTGGCAACGGTGGCCTCTGGGCGACTCAGGGCTTCTCGACCAATAGCAAGAGTGTGCAGGCGAGCGTCAGCACTATCATTGGCTGCCTTGGCATCGGCCAGAATCTTCTGGATCAAGGCGTTTGAGGCCCTCACCAAGCGGTGCCTCACCTCCAGTTCCCTACTCTCCTTCTGGTACTTCGCCTTCGCCTCGGCGATCCTGGAGCTCAGGAGCCCTCCCAGCCTCGAGGTGCTTGCCTTCAGCACGAAGGTTCTCCCACTCCACAGCAAGAGCCTCTTGCGCCCGGTGGAGGTTGGATTGCACCTGAAGGATGCTGGCTTGTGTCAAGTCCATGACGTCGAAAAGCCGCTCCAGCTGCACCGAAGTTAGGGAAGGCCGTCCGGTGATCATCTCGGGGACCCCTTCCTCCCGTAGCGGTGAAGGCAAGACAACCAACATTGGGCATCTTGCCCCCAGAGTCTGAGTAGGAGTTGCAGTGCCACCTGACACAGCAGGGCCACCATCGCTATGAGAGCCGCCCGTCGAATCGGCAGTAGTGGAGGTCAGACCCCCAGCCCTGGGAGTCAGCTCCGACATGGCCTCTGCCACGACGGCCGGAGGTGCCTTTGGTGTGGCAGCTGGAGATGCAACCGAAGATGCTTCACTACACACACTGGGCACAGACGTCGGAGCAGCGCTCCCCTGAATCAGCTTGGCAGGCTACCCCGCCAGCACAGCCGTAGCATCCTCGGCCCCATTCAAAACATTTTTGGGCACTACCTCCGGCGGTAGGGGCCTCACAACAGCTGACGTAACACTGGAAATCAAGATCAAGCCCTGACCAATCAACATAGGCAGGCGAGATAGTAGAGCAAGCGTTGGCAAGAATGCCTTACCGACGTCCCCAGAAGCTTCAGCGAGCCTCCTCTTTCGGCAGCCCTGAAGTCGCGGGCCCTGGCGATGGCGTAACAGGCGATGCCATCCCGACAGGGCCTCCGCCAAAACCAACAGCAGTGCCGTCGCACTGCGCCAGTGTGCTTCCACCAACCCTGATAGAGCCACCTCCCGTGACGCCGATGACGTCGGCTAGAGGCCTTTTTGCCTGAGGCTCCGTAGGTGTGATGCTGTCGGAGTCCCCTATGGCACCTTTGACCGCGCAGGTGATGGTTATGTTGGATGATGTGCCGACCACTGACGACGGTGGAGCTGCCGCTTGACAGACCAATCCTCTCCTTGACGAACCGCCGATGCCAGGTACTAAAGAGGGGCGTGTCGGTGAATGCTTACTTCGAGCGAAGGCCACCTACAGCGGCGCCCTCGGTGGCGATCGAGGGCATTTCTCCTTCATGACCTCGACCACCAGGGACCTTCCCTATGCCTATGTTGGGGACCGGTGCCTTCCCCTTACCTACATCAGGGACCAGCACCTTGCCTTTCCCCCCGGAGGCATCAGAGCCTCAAGAAGGTGCGGACTCCTTGGAAGAGTCGACAATGGCCAGACCCCGGCTCTCATCACTAACCTGCCACGGTGCAAGACCAATCACGTCCAAGTTGGGCATCTCCTTCATAACCTTCGTCCGAAGGTCCCGATCCATGCAAAGCGGTGGGCAAGCCTACGGAAGGTTGAAGACGTCGTCCGACAGCAGGTTGTCGCACGCCTTGGACATTGCTTCAAACACCTCTTGCAGGGTCGTCTCCGTGTCGCGACCCCTCAGGAAACTAGTACCATCTTGGAGTCTGAAGTAGAGCCACATAGGGCGGCAATGGTGCTGGAGAGGGGCCAGACAGTGACGAACGAAGTCGGCCATCACAGATAGCTCCGACAGGCCATGGTCCGCCAGGAATCGAATCCTCTCCATCACGGGCGTGTACGCCGCCTCAAGCTCCGGGCGTTTCTCTCAGGCTGCCTTCTTATTCGCCGGCCAGCCGGTGGGCAGGACCATGCGATCGTGGGCATCGGCATGTACAACCACCTAGTCGCTCCTCCAGCCAGGCCACTTCGTCGAGGAGAGCGGAGTAATGTACGTAAAGGGGTTGTTGGCCCAATGCTTGAAGCAGAAGCCGCCGAGGAAGTTTTCTTTGTTCTTCTTCCCTGTCCGCCTCAACGCAAAGAACTGCTAGAACACCGGCACACATGGGCACACCCCGACGAACATCTCGCAGAAATGCAAGAACACCGCCGCCTCCATCAGGATTGTCACCAGGAAGGAGGAAACAGGAGGGACAAACCCGGAGTATGTGTACGCCTAGATGAAGACGATCTTCTTCTCCCCCAACTCCAGTGGCAAGGAGCCGGGGCGGATCAGATCCCATCGTCCCTTGTCCTCCTAGCCGAAAAGCCGCCTGACGGGTGAGAGATCCTCCATCCGGGAAGGAGGCAGAGCTAAGTCCATTGGAGCAGGGGGTTGAGAACCTCAAGGATGGGCAGACAAACAAGGAGGGATTCGAAGGCTTCAATGCTTGGGACATGCGGAAGAAAGGACTCTGTTGCCCACAAAGGTACCTTTTAAAGTACCATAGTGGCATTTGGGCACACCGTGAAAATTTGAGCGGACTCCAAATCAACTGCTCGTAACACGGCGTCCATGACGAGAGGGCCCAGGTCCCCCATCAGAAAAGCCGGACCGAGCAGTTCCCCGCCAGAGAAGGCAACCCGGCGGTTCCCTTAAAGACGGAAGTGCAAGTGGCAGAAGTGTAGCAGATGCCTTGGGAACCGCCGTGATAACATCACAGCAAGCAAAGATCTCGTCGCCAGGACCCCTCAACTAGAGAGGGACGCGTGGTCACAGAAGCAGAAAAGTGCACTGCTTCGACTGATCAAGAAAAAATTTAAAAGACCGCGAGGGAAAACTGGATAAGGCCCCATCCTCGGGCTCTTCGCCTCACCCCAAGGTGGACCCAGGGGCCACTGTCGGTACCCAACATACCGTATACCCTCCCGCACAAGCTAGAGCCGCCTAGGTACCTCGCCTCCCAACAGGGACAGGTTCTCAGGGCGCCACGTTGTTAAAGAAACCTGGACCCGCCGACCTCTGATGGGAAGTCCGGGGTTACCACGAGACATCCAAAAGGGGGAACCCAACTCCACCTTGACGACAACCTCCCAGGATGCCACGTGTCCAGCAGGACGAGACCCGACCTCCTCCGTATAGGTGAGCTCCCAAGCTGCCACGTGGCCCACGAAGTCGAGACCTGATCTCCCCAGCGGAGGTGAGTACCCAAGCTACAACGTGGCCCGCAGGGTGAGTCCTGGCCTCCCCCAAGGAGGTGAGCTCTCGAGCTGCCATGTGGCCCACAAGACGGGCGTGGCCTCCACCGTGGCGGAGAGCTCCCCAGCGGCTGCATGGTCAGTCCACTTGCCCCGAGCAGATAGTGTTGAAGTTAAGAGGGCGATGCGCCTTGTCACCATCAACCCTTGAAGATACGCGGCTTCTCCAGGCGCATGGCACGGCGCACGCCTAATGTCAGGTACCGCTACGACTAATCGCATCACAGTGAAGGCGCAGAAGGCCTGTCCCCCTCCACCAAGTGGGTAGCTTACGACGCCAGAGACAGCTGGATGGGACATTCCCTGCCAATATCAGCAACGGCGTGTGGGCTACTGACAACCCGGGCGGCAAGACGGCAAGTCCTCACGTCCGCGGTCACAGCAAGCTTACAGAAGAAGCCTTAGATCTCTTAGAATAAGATCGCCCCGGGACATCCTGCCGGGCCCCATGACCCCACCTGTAAGGCGTTCGACCTAGACTATAAAAGGCTCGGACCGCCATCGCTACAAGGACAAGTCTCAGAATCCCCGATACACACACACACTCGCATACACACTCACCAAGCAATACAATCCACAGTGGAGTAAGGTGTTATGCTCCTCGCGGTCCGAACCATGTAAAAGCTCGACTGTATCATACTCTTCAGCTAGAGCACCAGTTTGAGGCCTAAGCCCCGCCGAACAAGAACCTCCGCGGGCTGCTCCTTAGCAGATCCTTGGGAAGTGTCGCATTCACCCTTCGACAACATCCGTACTGCCACAGATCAGAAAACGCTGCATTATGAACGTATCGCCACAGATCAGGAAACGTTGGATTAGAAACATACTGCCATAGATCAGGAAATGTTGCATTACGAACCTATTTCCACAGATAAGGAATCATTGCAATACCAAACTATTTGCCATGGATGCAAAATCGTTGCAGTACCATACTAGTTCCCAGGGATCTGAAATCATTGCAATACAGTACTATTCGCCAGGTTTGTGAACTCATTGCAGTAACATACTATTTGCCACGGACGTTAAACTGTCACAGTACCATACTCACTACGAGGATCATGCCCCGTTGCAACATTTGTACTGCAATGAATACTAAACCATTGCAGTAAGCTTCATTTTTTGCCATGATTCACTAGTTCATAGCATTAGGATCTATCGCCACAGAACACAATCGTTGCATTAGGATCTGTTGCCACGATTCAGTAGTTCGTGGCATTAGGATCTATTTCCATGAATATGTTGCCACGATTCACTAGTTTGTGCCATTAGCATCTATCGCCACAGAACACGATCATTGCATTAGGAACTTGTTGCCAAGTTTCACTAGTTTGGGGCTTTAGCATCTATCTCCACGGAACATGATCGTTGCATTAGGATCTGTTGCCAGGATTCCCCTGTTCGTGGTGTTAGGATCTATCGCAACAAAACACAATCGTTGCATTAGGAACTTTTGCCACGATTCCCTAGTTCGTGGCATTAGGATCTATCTCCATGGAACACAATTGTTGCATTGGTAACTTTTTCCATGATTCACTTGTTCGTGGCATTAGGATCTATCGCCATTGAACACAATCATTGCATTAGGAATTTTTCCATGTTTCACCAGTTCGTGGCATTAGGATCTATCGCCACGGAACACAATCATTGCATTAGGAACATTTGCCACGATTCACCAATTTGGGGCATTAGGATATATTGCCACGGAACACAATCATTGCATTAAGATCTGCTGCCATGATTCAGCAATATGTGGTGTTAGGATCTATTGCCACGGAACACAATCATTGCATTAGGATATGTTGCCATGATTCACCAGTTCGTGGCGTCATGATCAATCACCATGCCACATAATCATTGCATTAGGAACTTTTGCCTCGATTCACCAGTTTGTGGTGTTATGATCTATAACCACGGAACACAATCGTTGCATTAGGATCTATTGCCACAATTTAGAAGTTCGTGACGTTAGGATCTATCACCACGTAACACTCATTGCATTAGGAACTTTTGCCACGATTCACCAGTTTGTGGCATTAGGATCTATCGCCACAAAACAAAATTGTTGCACTAGGAAATTTTGCCACGATTCACCGGTTCGGGGTGTTAGTATCTATCGCAACAAAACACATTCGTTTGCATTAGGATCTGTTGCCACGATTTATTAGTTCGTGGCACTAAAATCTATCGCCACAAAACACAATCGTTGCATTAGGATCTAATGCCATGATTCACCAGTTCGTGGTGTTAGAATCTATTGCTACGGAACACAATCATTGCAATAGGAACTTTTGCCACAATTCATCAGTTCGTTGCATTAGGATCCATTGCCACGGAACACAATCGTTGCATTAGGATCTGTTGCCATGATTCACCAGTTCGTTGTGTTAGGATCTGTAGTCATGGAACACAATCGTTTCATTAGGATCTATTGCCACGATTCACTAGTTTGTGACGTTAGGATCTATCTCCATGGAACACAATCGTTGCAATAGGATCTGTTTCCACGATTCACTACTTCGTGGTGTTAGGATCTATCGTCACATAACACAATTGTTGGCCTCACGATATATTACAAAACATTGGCCACTGTGTGAACGAATGAATGTGAGGTGTGTTCATTGTGTTCCTCAGGAATCATAAGTACGGATTTGTTTATTTTCTGGACATGTGAATGATTCAGTTATCAAGTGAATGTGATCAAAGTGTGAGACCTATGTGTGCTGAATACATTGGCTTTGATAATAAATGTTTTGAATGATGCAATAACAACTTTTTAGCAAGGTCCGACTTTAGCTCCGGCATATCTTTGTTAGCTCCGGCATGTCTTTGAGAGCTCTGGCATTTCCTTGTTAAGCTCTAATATGTTTTTGCTAGGTTCGACTTATGTTTGTTAGCTCCAACATGTTTTTCTAGCTCTGGCTTTTGGGTTGAATAGTTCTGATAAGATTTGGTAAGCTCTGGCGCAAGGTTGTTCTAGCTTTGTTAAGCTCCAGCGCTAGGTTGTACTAGCTTTGTTAAGCTCCGGTGCTAGGTTGTACTAGCTTTGATAAGCTCTGGCTCAAGCTTCGATTAGCTTTGCCAAGGTTTGGAGCTTGATCGCAATGTTCCTGCTTTTACTATGAAATGTTTCGAACTTGCTTTACATTGTTGGAAAGATTGCTTAATATTCATTTGCTAAGTTTTTGGTGCGTTTTGGTTGATATGGCTGATATCGTTTTGCTATGATTTGCAACATTCTTATGTGAGGTGCTCACGTAAGGTGTTGTGTTCGAAACTAACTTGAGTGAAGTCGCGGAATTGGCTCGTACGAATTGGTTGTTTGTTCACGTGCAGGTATTGCTTGAGTTCAAGACATGGTTGGTGACGGGATCCATTGAACTAGTCTTAGGGAGAAGATGAGGTTCAACAACTAAGTTCGGGAGGAATTGTGGTTGAGTAGATTGGGAGGTTGCGCATCATGTTTAAATCAAGAACAATGCATATGAAGGTATCGTGGACATTGTTGGAAGATGTTTGCACGTATGCCAGCAGTGCATGGACGTGGCTACATGGTTCCAAGGCGTGATGAAGAGATGTGGACATAAAAAGTTGGTCAAAGGGTCCAACCAACTAGGTTATGGACTAAAATTGCGGTTGTGTCGTGTTTGACTCAAATATTGAAAGATTTGAGTTGGTTATGATTGGATTTTGTGTGGGTCACGAATTTGAGTTGTTTTAGGAATGAGGGATACGTTCCTAAGGTGTTTGTAAGTCTTAAGATTGCTTCTATCAGTGTATAGAAGAGTCATAAGCGGTTATGGAAAGTTTCGATTCTTTATTTGAGTAGGACCGGAGTCCTAGTTGAGATTGGGTTGGCCTAAGGGCTGGTTATATAAGCAAGGGAGGCTAGAACTCATGGCAGACGACTTTGGATCTGTTCCTCTTGTGTTCTATTGAATAAAATTCGTAGCCGAAAGGAACTTTTGTGCCTTGTTCGTCCGACTTGTTCCAGACAAGTTTTTCTTGCCGAGTTTCTGCACAGCACTACCTTTCTCCAGTGGTTTTATCATAACTCGAGTTTTACAGATCCAATTGACGTGATTCTTTTTGGATTGTCTTTGCAACTTGATTATCTATCATATGTCTAAACTTCATGGTCATTGGATTTGTGGTTTTTGATCTACACGAGTTTCTTTGCAGCGTTCCTAAACTGTTTTGTCTCGGGTAGGTCAGATCGACCTTTTGTTCGATCTTTCAATCGTAACTAGAGTTTCTCTCGACGGATTTGAGTGATTATTGTTGTGTCATCTTCGTGAATTGATTCTCTCTTATATCTATCACTTTTGTCATGGTGAAACACATTTAGATTAGTCTCACACACAATTTCTTTAACATATCGTTTTTCTGCGGAAGGGGTTGAGATTTAATTGTTTCCGCCGCGTAAGATTTTTGAATCTACCATTCACCCCCTCTATGGTATATTTTCACGTGCTCATCGATCCTACAATTGGTATCAGAGCCACATTGCTCTAATCTTTTGTGATTTGCACCTGTTTTGACTAATCATGATGGATAAATACTTCGTAAAACCTTTTGTCTTTAGTGGTATTGATTTTCAAGTTTGGAAGGCACGTATGGAAGCCTTCATCCAGGATCAAGGCTTTGCAATATGGGAGAAGATATACGAGCCTTACAAAGTGCCATCAAAAAATCATGTTACAGCTACAAATATGAGAGATGTCGACAACAACAACAAGGCTCGGAACTTGATCATACAACGATTAACTCAAAGCGACTTCGACCGTGTTGCACACCTCCGATATGCATACGATGTGTGGAAAGCACTTTGTGACTACCACGAAGGATCCAACACGATCAAGGAGGTAAGGATAGACATGTTCAAGAAAGAATACATGTGCTTCGAGATGCAACCCGGTGAGTCTATTGATGACCTTTTTGCTCGCTTTAATAAAATTCTCATCAACTTGCGTAGTGTCAATGTTAACTTTTCATATGCTGAAAATGCTAGGAAATTGTTAAGTGCATTAGATATGTCAATTTGGGAGATGAAAGTATCACATCTATTCGTGAATCTACCTTCGTGAGTACACATACTTTAGATATGCTATATTCCAAGTTAAAAACTCATGAAATGTACATAATATCACGTAAGAACCCCAACAAGTCTATTGCTTTTGTTTCTCAACGTGATATGCCTAGCTCAGGCCAATCTTCATCTTGTGGTACACTTGCTTTGTTGTCCTCGCTAACCCTTGAACAGATTGAGGAGTTTCCAGAGGTGGAGCTAGTACTTCTCTCTACTAGGTTCTCGAAAGCATTGCAAAATGTGAGAACTAGAAGGAGAGGAAGCTCCGGACCTCAACAACATTTCGAATGTGGTAAGATCAGACATTTTCGTTCAGATTGCTCTAACCTTTCAGGTCCTACTTCCTGGGATGATAAGCAAACAAGGACGAAGCACTCCTCTGCAAACGATAAGAAGAAAAAGAAGGGTTTTACAGGACGTGAATTGGTGAGCAGTTTTATCTCCACACTTGAAGGACTTGGCTCAAGCGATGTAGACATTGGAAGTGACGAAGATGAAGATGATTTGGCAAACTTGTGCTTCATGGCAGGCAAGTCAAGATCAAGTATGGAGGAGGCTGAACACAACAGCGACGATGAAGAGGTATGTCCTACTTGCAAAGAAATGTGTGATGCTATTTCTCGTGAAACTGTTATAGTTAAGAAAAAGGACAAAAAGCTTAGGGACAATGCTGTTAAAATTGAGTCACTAGAATCTGAAATTAATCGTTTGAAATCTTTGATTCCTAGTGATGATTCTTGTTCCTCATTTGAATTAATATATGAACAATTGTTCTTATTAAGAAGTGCACACACCTCCACACTTGATAAACTTGAGTTAGAAATTGAAATGAACAAAGAGCTTGTTGCACATAATGATAAAAACTTGAAAGATGCTAGCTGTTCTACAATCGATTTGCATTGTTCTACTTGTGATGGTCTTGAAAAGAAACTACAATATGCTATGAATGAAATTTCTATATTGAACAATGCTTTACGTTCTCATGAAGTTAAATATTATTCCAATTGCGAATTAAAAAGAAAAACTTCATGTTAAAATTGCCTTGATTTGTCTAATAAACTAGATGACATGCATAGGACATTAGATCGGTTTTGTAATGCGAATAAGAACCTAAATTTGCTGCTGAATTCTTCCATGTCTTGCAATGATAAAACTGGTTTAGGTTTTTATTCTCATGCTCATGCTAAGGCACATCCACCTTAAATTGTAAAGTCATTAGGAAGTGGTTTGATTCAAACAGTTCCTTAACAAAAAGAAGTTGTTTTCAAATCTGCAGGAGTGTTGTCTCATTCGGTTTCAAACAAAAAATGTTGCTTGCTCATCTAGACATGAACACAAAATTAAATTTCATTGTACCTACTGTGGTAGAGATGGTCATGTCATAGATTTTTGTTATAGACTAGCTAAACAACAGAATAAGGAAAGAATGATTGCTAGATCTCATAACTTTTATGCAAAATTTGCTACACTTGCTAAACCGAATGATAGGAACATGCAATCTGCTGTAATGAGTCGAAAACATGCAAAGTTTGCTCTCAAATATACTGTTTTTCGTGCTACACATGTAACATCTCGTAGGACAGTAGTTGGGTACAAAAATCCTCAAGCTTTGGCTTATAAACCTGTTGTTTTATCGCAGCTTTCACGTGTTATTCCTGCTGGACGTCGTGTGACTTAGTACTAGATTCCCAAATGCCTTTTGACTAACCCCAGTATTGAGTCATCGACGTATTGTGCTTCTATGTAGGTTACACGCTTGAGGAAGGAGAATATTTGGATTGTGGATTCAGGTTGCTCACGCCACATGACCGGTAACAAAGAATGGTTCTCCTCCCTCTCTTTTTTGTCACATGTAAAGAATGTTACTTTTGCCGATAATTCTTCAACTCCTATAATTGCTAATGGTTCGATTAGAGTAAATAATCACTACTCTTTGAAGGATGTCGCACTTGATAAAAATTTGAAATACAACTTGCTTTCTATTTCACAACTGCTAGATGAAAATTTGGAAATTATTTTCATTAAAATTGCTGCAAAGTTGTAAATTCAAATAGTGAGCTTATTTTTAACATGTCTCGGTTTGGAAGAGTTTTTAAAGCTGATTTTGATATGTATTCCTCTAAGCATAGGTGTCTAGTTACTAATGATTCAAAGGACTTATATTTTTGGCATCGTAGACTTGGTCACGTAGGCTTTGATCATCTAACGCGTGTTAGTGCTCTTGATCGCATATGTTGGCTGCATAAGCTTAAAGGGGACAAATAAATTGTGTGCCCTTCTTGTAGACATGCTAAGATGGTTGCAGGTTCACATAATCCTCTCACAATGATCATGACAACTGAACCGGGTCAACTTTTGCACCTTTACACCGTAGGACCTTCACGCGTTCAATCCTTCGGAGGTAAATGGTATGTTCTTGTGATTGTTGATGATCATTCTAGATACTCTTGGGTTTACTTTATGGCATCTAAGAATTAAGCTTTTAGTTACTTTAGAACTTTATTTCTTAGATTATCAATTGATCACCCAGGATCTTTAAAAGCAACTAGAAGTGATAATGGAACCGAATTTAAAAATCAATCTCTTGATCACTTTTGTGCTGAAAATGGAATAGATCATCAATTTTCTTCACCATATTTATCTCAACAAAACGGTGTTGTAGAAAGAAAGAATAGAACCTTAGTTGAGATCGCTAGGACTATCCTTGATGAATATCAAACTCCTAGGATTTTTTGGCTGATGCGATTGCAACTGCTTGTTATGTCTCAAATCGTGTTTTCTTACGCGCTAAGCTAGGTAAAACAACATATGAGCTCCGGTTTGGACATAGGCCTAGTGTTACACACTTTCGATTCTTTGGTTGCAAATGCTTTGTTAAGAAACATGGTAATCTTGATAAATTTCAACCTAGATCTGTTGATGGCATGTTTCTTGGTTATCCATCTCATACTAAAGGCTGCCGTGTACTTTTACTTGACGCTAACAAATTTGTGGAGACTTGTGAGGTATCTTTTGATGAAGCTAGCCCAGGTACTACATCAAACATTGAAGGTCCAAATCCATATCCGCAGGGGGAGAGCATTTTCGTTGAAGATGAGGAAGAGGTGGAGCTGCTGTCCGAAAATTCAGCAGCTAATGACATTGCTCCAGCACCTGATTTTGATTCACAGCCAGTACCGACGACCACCATTGCTGGTCCAGATCCTCCTCAAGTCACAAGCTCATCAATTTGTGATGAACATGAAGAAGATGAAGCTTGTGAAGTGTCCAATCCCCTCTGAGTTCTCAAAATTCATCCTCCACAACAAATTATTGGAAGCTTGCACGAACGAGTCACACGGTCCAGGTTTTGCGATCCAACTCTCATGCTCATTCGGCTTTTGTTGCTATTTTGAACCCAAAGATATATCACATGCACTCACTAATGAATCTTGGATTATTGCCATGCAAGAAGAGTTAGAAAATTTTGAAAGAAATAATGTTTGGAAAATTGTACCTCCACCTGAAGGTCACACTTTAATTGGAACTAAATGAATGTTTAAAAATAAACAAAGTGAGGATGGGGTTGTTGTTAGGAATAAGGATAGGTTGGTTGCTCGAGGTTTCACTCAAGTTGAAGGTCTAGATTTTGATGAAGCTTTTGCTCCTGTTGCTAGATTAGAAGACATAAGAATTTTGTTAGCTTTTGCTGTATCTAATGGTTTTAAGCTTTATCAAATGGATGTTAAAAGTGCTTTTCTTAATGGATACATAGATGAGGAGGTTTATGTCAAACAACCACCGGGTTTTGAAAATTCAGAGTTTCCTAATCATGTTTACAAACTGTCCAAAGACTCGTACGGTCTAAAACAAGCCCCTGGATCATGGTATGATAGGTTAAAAACATTCTTACTTGAAAAGGGGTTTACCATGGGCAAGGTTGATAAAACTCTTTTTGTGCTTAAGCATGGCAATGACTCATTATTCGTTCAAGTGTATGTGGATGTTATTATCTTTGGTTGTGCTTTCTCATGATCTTGTGTCCATGTTTTCAGCTATGATGAGTTCAGAATTTGAAATGAGTATGATGGGAGAACTCACGTACTTTTTGGGCTGCAAATCAAGCAAACCAGGGAGGGTACCTTTGTGCATCATACGAAGTATACAAAATACCTCCTAAGGCGTTTCAACGTGGAAAAAAGCAAGCCTCTTCGGACACCAACGGGAAAAGCAACAACACTTGAACTTGATGAAGATTGTGAGCCCGTGGATCAAAAAGAATATAGAAGCATGATCGGATCACTTTTGTATCTCACGGCATCAAGACCGGACATACAATTCAGCGTATGTCTTTGTGCATGGTTTCAAACCTCCCCACGTGCTTCAAATTGTCAAGCCCTCAAAAGGATTCTCAGGTACTTACATGGAACTCAAGAATTTGCCATTTTTCTTCCTTCTTCCTCAACCGTTACTTTGAAATCTTTTTCCGATGCTGATTTTAGAGGTTGTAGGAATGATAGGAAAAGTACATCCGGTGCTTGCCATTTTCTTGGTAATTCACTTGTTGCTTGGTCCTCTAGAAAAAAAAACTCAGTTGCACAATCCACAACAAAATCTGAATATGTAGATGCTGCTAGTGCTTGCTCACAAATTCTTTGGATTGTACAAACACTTAAGGACTATGGGGTTGATCTACATAGTGTTCCACTGTTTTGTGATAACACTAGTGCCATTTGCATTGCTTACAACCCCGTGCAACATTCTAGAACTAAGCAAATTGACATTAGGTATCACTTTCTCCGTGATAATGTTGAAAAAGAAAACATTGTGCTTCACCATGTAGATACCGAACAACAGTTGGCTGACATTTTTACTAAACCTTTGGATTTCACTCGTTTTTGTTACATTCGTAGTGAAATAGGGGTTATGCATCCTCATGGCTTAAATGGAGGGGGAGTTTTGAAACTTTGAAAGTCTATGTGTGAATCTGAACTTAAAATAATTTGAGCATAGTATTTCATACATATATGACTTTGTGATTCCTTTTACATGCTGAAAGTTCTTACTACATTACTCGTGTTATACATTTTATAGTTTTTGCCATGTCTAGTAATTGGAATAATAACATACACTAAATCTGGTCATGGTCAAACTTTCTTGCTGTTTTGAACATGTTGCATGCTCACATGTGCTTTTAATCATAAAGAATTAATCAAGTAATCAACTCACATGTTGAGTTTTTATGAACAAAAATAAATTGAGAAAAGATCAAGAGAATATGCATGCATCACACTTATTCTTTTGAGATGGCTTATCATTGCCCTTAGATATGAACTTGGAAGAAGTTGTGTATGACTAAAACCATGTCCTTAAGCTTCTGATTGCCAAATGACATAGGCTTGGTTTGGGTGGTTAGAATAAGGCAGATGCGCATATAATCTCTTGCAAATATGATATGATCTAAATTTGTGCATTGAAAAATAATAAAATGCAGCAACAAGTGTCATGCTTTCAGGTTTTGAAATAGTTATGTTTGTGAGATCATGACTTGCTAAATTGGAAATTACATTTGATCTCTAGCATGGCTTAGACTATTTTATGTATTTCATTGATGTGATAGTGTAAGTTACCTGATAATATGAATTGGATGAGCTTTGTTTTATATGTATATGTTATAATATGCTCATAACAATTAAAATTTCTCTTTTCAACCTTGCTGAATACATTGTCAAAGGGGGAGAGATAATATGTGAATTTTTAAAGATATGTATGCAAGGGGGAGAAATTGATTACACATTGCACATATTCACAATTTTTTTTGGCACGATTCTTAACAGGGGGAGAAATTGTTCTCAAAACTTTTCACGCCAATGTTCGAATATTAAATGGTGTTGCCAATGCATTCATCAAGGGGGATATTGTGAGACCTATGTGTGTTGAATACATTGGCTTTGATAATAGAAGTTTTGAATGATGCCATAACATCTTTTTAGCAAGGTCCGACTTTAGTTGCGGCATGTCTTTGTTAGCTCCGGCATGTCTTTGATAGATCCGGCATGTCTTTGATAGCTCCAGCATGTCCTTGTTAAGCTCTGATATGTTTTTTCTAGGTCCGACTTATGTTAGTTAGCTCCGACATGTTTTTCTAGCTCCGGCTTTTGGGTTGACTATTTCTGATCAGATTTTGTAAACTCCGACGCTAGGTTGTACTAGCTTTGGTAAGCTCTAGCGCTAGGTTGTACTAGCTTTGGTATGCTCTGGTGCTAGGTTGTACTAGCTTTGGTAAGCTCCAGCTCAAGCTTCGGTTAGCTTTGGCAAGGTTCGGAGCATTATCACAATGTTCCTGCTTTTACAATGAAATGTTTCAAACTTGCTTTACATTATTGGAAAGATTGCTTAATATTCATTTGCTACATTTTTGGTGTGTTTTGGTTGATATGGCTGATATCGTTTTGCTATTCTTTGCAACATGCTTATGTGAGGTGCTCACGTAAGGTGTTGTGTTTGGAACTAACTTGAGTCAAGTCGCGGACCTGGGATTGTACGAATTTGTTGTTTTTAATGTGCAGGTGTTGCTTCAGTTCAAGACATGGCTGGTGATGGGATCCATTGAACTAGTCTTAGGGAGAAGATGAGGTTCAACAACTCAGTTCGGGAGGAATTGTGGTTGAGTTGATCGGGAGGTTGCACAACATGTTTGAATCAAGAACAATGCATATGAAGGTATCTTGGACATAGTTGGAAGATGTTTGCACGTAAGCAAGCAGTGCATGGACGTGGCTACATTGTTTCGAGGCGTGATGAAGAGATGTGGACATAAAGAATTTGTTGGAAAGGTCCAACCGACTAGGTTATGGACTCAAGATGCGACTGAGTCATTTTTGACTCAAATATGGAAAGATTTGAGTTAGTTATGATAGTATTTCATGTGGGTCACGAATTTGAGTTGTTTTGGGAATAAGGGATATGTTCCTAAGGTGTTTGGAAGTCTTAAGATTGCTTCTATCTGTGTTTTGAAGAGTCCTAAGCGGTTATGGAAAGTTTCGATTCATGATTTGAGTAGGATTAGAGTCCTAGTTGAGATTGGGTTAGCCTATGGGCTGGTTATATAAGCAAGGGAGGCCGGAGCTCGTGGCAGACGACTTTGGGGCTGTTCCTCTTGTGTTCTATTGAATAAAATTTGTAGTTGAAAGAACTTTTGTGCCTTGTTCGTCCGACTTGTTCTAGACAAGTTTTTCTCGTCGAGTTTCTGCACAACACTACCTTTATTTGGTGGTTTTATCGTAACTCGAGTTTTGCAGATCCAATTTGATGTGATTCTCTTTGGGTTGTCTTCACAACTTGATTTTCTATCATCTGTCAAAATTTCACGGTCATTGGATTTGTGGTTTCTGATCTACACGAGTGTCTTTGTAGCGTTCCAGAACTATTTTTCTCGGGTAGGACAGATAGACCTTCGGACCTTCGTTCGATCTTTCAATCGTAACTTGAGTTTCTCTGGATGTATTTGAGTGATTCTTGTTGTGTTGTCTTTGTGACTTGATTCTCTCTGATATCTATCACTTTTGTCACGGTGAAACATGTTTAGATTAGTCTCACACACGATTTCTTTAACAGATCGTTTTTTTGCCGAATGGGTTGGGATTTAATTGTTTCCACTGCGTAAGAATTTTTAATCTACCATTCACCCCCCTCTGGTAGTTTTTTATGTGCTCTTCGATCCTACACTAAGTTCAATGATGTGTGATATCAATAGTGAGCCAAATCAAAATGTAGAAAATCACGAAGCTAAAAGGAGACGTCGTGGGGAGGACGCGATTTTCATATAAGAAACACACTTTGCTTCAAATTAAGCGCGTCTTCATTTTGCTTGTCCGCACGGACTGAGGTGCCATCAGTCTCTCCTCTTCTCTCTTCGTTTGTCTTCTCTGTGCAGACAACCCACCATGGCCAACGTTCCGCCGCCAAGCCCGCCGAGGGAGCCACCCTACAAGAAACAGTGTTGCCGCTCCACCGAGAGGCTCAACAACTACCTGCTTGAGATGTTGTTCGACAGGCTGTTCAATCGGTTCCAGAGGCTGCTCAAGATGATGGCGGAGTTGCTCGGCGTCGGGGGCTGGGGTATCCTTGTGGCAGCGACGGCGAGGAACCTCGGTCGCGAGGTTGCACCGTCGGATCCGGACCAGCCGGAGCAACTGGAGCAGCAGCCGGAGCTACCGGCGGAGCAGCCGGAAGAGGAGGAGGGGGAGGAGGAGTTCGATTTAGGTTTTCTTTTGTTGTTTTTTAGTTGATGTTGTATTTATATTCTGGTGTCTTGTACTTTTCTCTTGTGTTTTTAATATATTTGTTAATGAATGAATGTGTTATCTGCGTTCATCTGTGTGATGAATAATTTTGTGTGTTCCACTGTTATGTATCGCCATGGAACACAATCGTTGCATTAGGATTTGTTGCCACGATTGTACTATTTTGTGGTCTTAGGATCTATCGCCACGTAACACACTCGTTGCATTAGGACCTGTTTCCAGGAATCACTAGTTCGTTGCATTAGGAATTTCTGCAGGAGCATCATTTCAAATTTTGGGTATCTTATAAAGAGGTGGGACTATTCAATATCAGCTTGCTTCTAAGCGTGCTGCTAAATAGAAGAGCGACTTCTATCCTTTCAAAATAATCAAATAGTTCATCATCATCTTCGCTGTTGTCCCCCCCCCAATATCTGAGCTACAAGACCATCATTGACATATGTATCATTGTCGTCGTCATCATCTTCTTTTTCTGATGGAACTCCAGATGGGTCAATCTGATCACATGTTCTCATTTGGAGAGCGGAAGCATCACCTGTTGCGCCCTCAATGTCATTCCTAGCCCACGCAGTCCTATCCTCATTTATGTGTGGCATATAGATATCAGTAAGTCATCGTTCGTCAAATGTCTTAGCCTCCATCGTCTTGGTGACATTATTCTCACTCTCTTCGTTTTAATATCTATAGCCCATTTAGGTTGCTTCACACTTTATACGTAAAAAACTTGGTCTGCTTGGGTGGCTAGAATTTAAGGCTCATACATAAATTGAGAAAGAGTAGTGTCAACTTCCATCATTCCATATTAATCTGTTTTGTAGCATTTGCTTTGGCTCTGACCGAAACAAGGCCGATCAAACCAGTCACATTCAAATAACATAACCTCATGATTTTTTTTCAAAATCAACAGAAACCATTTTCTTGATTATTCCAAGCCACTCATGATCACCACCCAGAACAACATCACCCCTATTTTGTGTTTGTAAATCTTTTTCCACCTCCGAAGTTCAAAAGAAGAAGCCATTAATGAATGATCGACTAAACAATGTGCTCGACAATCAGGTCCTCTAGATAATGCATAAAAGTATTCGGTTACTTTGCCTTCTTTGTGTAATGTCGTAATTCGTACCCATTAGTAGAAAATGGGTCATTTATAAACCAACTTCACAACATATATTTGTTCAATATTTCATCAAAGTAAAAACTTGCATGTACTTACTCGTTTATAAAACCAATAAACAAACTCATCTCTATGGTGTTTTTCAACATCACGAGAATGAATCTTCTTAAGCTCTTCAAAATGATCACTGAAGAGGATACAAAATTAAATTAGCCATCTACAATAAGCATGATCCACTATAGTATAGAACATCTGAGTTATACGTACTTCGTCCATGGAGCGGCCTCTTCAACATTAGAAATAACATAATGTCTGATGTTATGTAGTTCCACCATAGTAAGTTGGCCCCATTTATACCCTTTTTTAGAATTATCAACTTCTGTAAATATATTAGACTCGAGAGAAGGTTCATTCCTAGCTGCAGCCTCATGACGTTCTGGCCTATTAAGCTTGGTGCTGATGTTATCCAAAAACTGACAACAAAAAGTCATACACTCTTCCATAATATATCCCTCAGCTATAGAACCCTCCGTGTCAGCTCTGTTACGTACATACCGCTTCAATGTACCAAGGTACATCTTAATTGGATATATCCATCTGTAAGAAACAGGTCCACCCAAGCGAGCTTCTTTGACAACATGGGTCGGAAGATGTACCATGATACCAAAGAAAGCGGGAGGAAGCAACATCTCAAGCTTACAAATTGTTTCAGGAAATTGTTTGATCATCTTTTCCAAATCTGGTTCTGCCAATTCTTTAGAACAAATTCCACAAAAGAATCTGCTATACTCAATTAAAGGTGCAACAACCTTTTCAGGCAATATGTCACTTACTGCATTAGAATGGAGCTTTTGAAATATAATATGGCAGTCATGAGTTTTTAGACCTGATCGCTCACATGCCTTTATGTCCACACATCTCTTGATGTTTGAGGAATAACCATCGGGAATCTTCACATCCCCCAAAAACTTGCACAAGGTGGTCTTCTCATATTTATGCAAGTATATGATGCTAATGGACAATCATACTCCCCATTTATAGCCACTGGATGTTGCTGTGGTCATATACCCATATCCTGCATATCAAGCTGAGCTTGTAAACTATTTTTTGTTTCACCATCCATATAAAGCAATGTCCCCAATATGCCATCACAAATTTTTTTCTCAGTGTGTATGACACTCAAATTATGTCTTATTAGCAATGTCTTCCAATACGGTAGCTGAAAAAATATACTTTTCTTCTTCCAACTATGCCACATGTATTCCTCATTGTGCTTTCTCTTATTATTCGTCTGTCCAAAAGTCACTTGATCGAAACTCTCGTATTGTTGGAGTACTTCATCACTAGAAAGTGATATTGGAGCCTCTCTATTCTCTATCTTGTTGTTGAAAGAAGCTTTGTCTTGACGCCGCCTGTGATTCTGAGGTAGGAAACGATGATGACCCATGTTGCAATACGTTCGTCCATGTTTCAACCACAAGGCGTTAGTATGGACATGCTAGCTTACCTTTTGTACTCCATCCACATAGCATTGCATATCGTCAAAAATCATTTATTGTCCACAATATAGAAGCTCGCATGAGAAATGTCTCTTTCTTTGAACTGTCGTATGTTTCAACACTATCAGACCATAATTTCAGTAGCTCATCAATCAAAGGCTGCAGATACACATCAATGTTGTTTTCAGGTGACTTTGGACCAGGAATTATCATTGACATCAACCAATAAGGTTGCTTCATACACAACAAGGGTGGTACTTATAAGGGGTTAGAATCACAGGCCATGTACTGTAAGAAAAATTCATTATTCCAAAAAGATTGAAATGATCAGATGCTAGCCAGAGTTTTATGCTGCGAGGATCAGATGAGAAATTTGGGTGAATGCTATCAAAATGCTTCCATGCTTTCGAATCTATAGGATGGCGTAATATTCCATCATCAATATGTTCTTCTTTGTGCCAGCGCATGTTTGATGCCATTGATTCTGCCATATAAAACCTTTGAAGGTGGGGAATAAGAGGGAATATATCGTAGAATCTTGCGATCTACAAGCTTCTTGGCTTTTCCACAAGGTAAAGGCTCTCTTGCATCCCCACTAGTACTATTTTCCATCTTAATTCACCAAATTTTGGGCATCATCCAGCAGATAATAGTCCTTCCGCAATAGCACACAGTCATTAACACATGCATCGATCTTTTGGTAGCCTAGCCCGAGGTCACGAACAACCTTCTGAACTTTATCCAGTGTATTAGGAATGCAGTGGCCCTCTTAAAGCACATATGAGAATAGTTCAAGGATCAACTCACGCGCTTTTTTGCTCAATCTAGTTAAACACTTTATCTCGTACAACCTGACAATGAAGGATAATTGGGTCACCATCTCACAACTTGGATGCAACTCCTTTTTGGCATTATTTAATAAGTCATAGAATGCCTTTGCACACCCAGTTGGCTCTTGCTGGTTTATAGCATTTTCTGGATCATCAACATCTGCTGAAGTACCACCAATATCAGTGACAACATATTTTCCATAGCAGCATCATCAGAAATTATCTCTTCATTATTCATTGATTGCTCAAAAATATTTTTCTCAACTTGTTTTTTCCATGGTGTACCCAACAAGTATAATCCAATGACATCCCATTACGAAGCAAGTGAAGATGAACTACTTTGCATGTCCCGTGGCAAATATTATGACATTTCGTGCAAGGACAAGGCAAAGTTTCTTCTTCACGAGTGCCCTGGAATGCAAAATTTAAAAATGACTTCATTCCATCCTGCCACTCCTTCATACGCCTGTCTCTTCCCATCCATTTCTTATATACTGACATCGCTTACTACAATTCAATCAGCGTATCAGTAAGAGGATAGAATTATAATAACATTATGTGAGCAATTGTACCTAGTGTTGTTGCTTCTCTACGTGCGGAGGCCGGCGGATGCTCCTCCACACGCGGTGGCCGGCGGATGCTCTTCCAAGAGTGTGGTGGCCGGCGGATGCTCCTCCAAGAGCATGGCGGCCGGCGGATGCTCCTCCAAGAGCGTGGCGGCCAACAGATGCTCCTCCAAGAGTGTTTCATATAGTCGGGAGAGGGGCCATTGTGATCGAAGGGTCCCGTTGGCAGGCTGCTAGGACAAAGCGTAGGGAAGCTATCAGAGTAGGCCCAACACTGCGTTGGCCTGCTTGTTATTCGTGGGCTGAAACTATGCTGAGTCACTTTGTATTCGTGGGCCGAAACTGCGTTGGGACGCTTGGTGTTCGTCCCTATGACGTGTGAGCCCATCTGCAGGCACGCGTCTAGCTCTGGCAATTTGTTACTCCCTCCTTCTCTGAATATTTGAACTACAAAACGACATGTATTTCGATACGGATGGAGTATCAAAATAAGTTAATGTAACAATGGGGGTGGTATTCTGATCAAAATAAAGCATACGCATAAAATCTCTTGAACTGCAACAACAAAATGATATAAACAAGGATTAAATACTAGATATAAACATCGACGGAACCAAACATTAGTGTTCAACATACCATTCTAGGCAACAAACTAATCAACAGAACTCGCTGTTACATAATCTCCAATAAACACAAAATAAACTAATCGGTGGCACGCAAACTTGAGAGGTCGGCCAAGGGTAGCAGAGAGTTTTCCACGACGCACCCCGCAATCTCGACCGCAATATCGTGCGTTAACGGCAACTCCATAGGCTTCGGCGCCACCATCTTGCGAAGGGAACTAATGAGGGTGCGTGCGACAGAGTCAAAGAGGAAGCTAGAGTACGTGCGAAGAAGACGGTGGTGTGTCTTTATAGAGTACGCGCGGAGAAGACGATGGAGGCATTATACAAGGACACACACCATCGTCTTCTCCGCCCATACTGATGGGGGTCATGCGCAGTGATGGCTCGGCTTCCGGCGGTGGCGGATTAAGGGTGCATTAAGGGTGCATTAAGGGTGGCTGACATGTGAACACCACAGCCTATGGGATACACACCTCTCGCATG
The DNA here is from genome assembly GCA_036927565.1 of Tuctoria greenei. Classification (NCBI taxonomy): domain Eukaryota; kingdom Viridiplantae; phylum Streptophyta; class Magnoliopsida; order Poales; family Poaceae; genus Tuctoria; species Tuctoria greenei. Next base: position 61,301,300 of record JAYESD010000012.1, on the reverse strand, counting down.
CACTGATGGGACGAGCGAAGTAATGGAACCGCTCTGTTTTCAATATCAGCACAAGAATAATATCCTATCATCAATAGAGATAACATACTATGTTGACAGTAATCTGCGCCAAACATTTCCTATTTTACAGTTTGGTTCTCCACGCTCTTTCACCTTAATTCGTACGTACTACCTATCTTTTTCTAACATTTTTCTCGTTCTTTCTTTTCTTTTCTCTCTATACAGTGTATCCACTTTTCATTCCAGTTGTCGCTAATCTATAGAACTAGCTGTTACATAACCCCCCATAAACATAAAATAAACTAATCGGCACATCTTGTCCGTCGCACTTCCCTTCAAGCAGTGGTAATATTTCTGGCCGCGTATAGTTGTAAGTGTAATGATGACACCACGTATTGGGGCATAGCGCCAGTGGTACGTTGGAGTTCTACCTATCTTTTTCTAACATTTTTCTCGTCCTTTTTTTTCTTTTCTCTCTATTCATTGTCTCCACTTTTCTTTCGAGTCGTCACTACCTGTTGCATTTTACTGTATACTACTGTACTTTATAGACCGCTTTGCAAGCCCCGCTGCGGGCGATCTCCTGACACCTCCAGCTGCTAAAGTATTGTATAGGCAACTTTAGAGGTCACCGATGGTGTGGAGGGTCGTTCATTAATAGAGAATACAAATAGAATAGATAGTTCACTAAACAGCAGATAGAAAACAAAATAACAGATGGAATAGACTAACAACATTGAGTTCCTTATCATAAAGGATTAATCCCTTCCTATATTACTTGTTGTTAGAACAAGTTTTTATTTCATTTTTGAACTAGGAAACTTGTCCTATTTATTAATGACAAGTAATATGGGAAGGAGGAAGTACAAAACAAGAAAAACAACATCACAAAACAAGAAAAAATAAAACATCACAAAACAAGAAGGGAAAAACATCACGACTGGATTAATCTGTGTCAAAAGATTTCATGTTTTAAAGTTGGGTTCAAGTACAATGTAATCAGATGCTTGGTGCAATCGTGCAATCAACCATCTTCAAACGTTGGATCGATCTACATTACGGTCGTTGAATCTTTTTATTTAACCTCTTCCACCAGGTGTGGGTGGTGGTGGTGGAAGGGGTTAAATAAAAAGATGTAATAACTAGAAGATGTAGAACCAACGTATGAAAATCTTTGATTACATGATTGTACCAAAACTTTAATTGCATATAGGGTTGTCTACGAGTCGAACTCGAGCGATCCTTTCATTCAAAGCTTGAGTTTGATAAAACACCGAGTCGATCTTGAGTGGAGTCAAGAATTCATGTATATACAATAGAATATACTAAATTTTGGTTCACAACTAATAGAGTAGGAAGGTGGACGATGTTGCATATTATTTGTTTCTATCATATATAAAAATTGTGTTCCATAAAACATTTTTAATCGAATTATATAGTCTAGTTAATCATGCGTACATATCATAGATAACAACAATAAACAAGCTTATTTGAGCTTTTCAAACTTGAGCTCATCAAGCTCGCAAGCTCAAGCTTGGCTAGTTTAGAATTGGCACAATAATCAACCTTATCCTCAATCTTTCAATCAAAACTCAGTTTGGTCCTTGAACTTTTAAATGGTCAATTATTTAGTCCCTCAACTTCACACAACCGTTTCACATTCATCCTTAGTCTGAGTTGAACATCCACATTGGCATGCCACATAAGCTATTATGCCACATCATCTACCCCGGCCACCTCACTTATAAAAAGATAATAATTTTTTATCGTTTTAAAAAATAACTAGCTAATTAATCGAGGTGGATTTACGTAGTTGCATGGGATATACATATTTCTCCCCCATTTTTTTGCAAACCTATCAAGTGATATATCCTATGTCATATTACATATATAAAAATATTGTAAAATAAAAAACTTTTAACCCTAGGAAAGAGCAAACAGAGAGGAAGATCAAACTTTTAAGCCTAGGGAATAAAATATTAAACAAAGCTACACGGCTGGCCGGATACATGTACGGTCTGGGTCGGTGTACCTGTGCACCTTAAGCCTCGCCGTGCATCCCCGGTTGTTGTTGGGAAGACCCTTGCGAGTATGCTCCGATTCCTGTCCTCCAACTCCATCTAGTCTTCGGATGAGGTGATGACGCAGGCGGTTCACCACCAGACCATGGAAAGTATATGCACACACACATGTAACAGTCATTGTTATGTTGCTGCATTGGTCTATGTTAACAGTCATTGTTTGACTGTGTCGGCCTATGTTTAGTCATTAACACTAGCCTTTGAATTTGTGTAGTGTTAGAGAGTTTAGTTTTGATTTCACACTATACTAGCTAGCCTATATAAAGTGTACCTGTGTTCCCTGATGAATACACAACAAACATTATCCATACATAATAGTTGAGTAACCATTCTCTATATGGTATCATGAGACCAATAATCTTTCCCTGCATTCTTCTACTTTCTTCTGCCATGGTGTCTAGTCCAAAACAAGCAAAGCCTCCAGTATGAGCGGTATGCAAGTTTCTTGATGAGAAACTAACAGCGGGGGCAGCCACCAGCATGCATGTTTGACAGGAAGGATGTTCCCTCGAGGGTTTGAGAATAAAAGGTATACCATCTAGGCAGCCAGCCGGAGGTTCGAAGGAAGCTACACGGCTGGTCGGGTACACGTACGGTCCAAGTGTGCCGTGTACCTTAACCCCCGTCCTGCGTCCCCCATGGTGGTTGGGAAGAGCATTGCAGGTATACTCTGATTCCTGGCCTCCATTTCCTTCTAGGTTCTCAATGATGCAGGCGGTTCATGACCCAGACAAACCAGCAAAGCCTCGGTACTAAGCGACATGCAAGTTTCTTGAGGAGAAACTGATTGCGGGGGCGGCCCCCGGCATGCATTTTTGATAGGAAGGATGTTCCCTTGAGGGTTTGAGGATAAACGGTATACCATCTAGGAAGCCAGCTAGAGGCTCGAAGGAAGCTACATGGCTGGCCGGGTACATGTATGGTTCGGGTGTGGCGGTATACCGTAACCCCCGTCCTGCATCCCCGGTGTTGGTTCAGAAGAGCATTGCAGGTATGCTCTGATTCCTTGCCTCTAATTCCGTCTAGGTTTCCAATGATGCAGGCGGTTCATCACCAGACAAACCAGCAGAGCCTCGGTGCTGAACAACATGCAAGTTTCTTGATGAGAAACTGATTTCGGGGCGACCCTCGATATGCATGTTTGACAAGAAGGATGTTCCCTCGAGTGTTTGAGGATAATAGATATACCATCGTCTAGGCAGCCAGCCAGAGTTTCGAACTAAGCTTCGTGTAGCTTCGTGTAGGCTGCCATCTGAATAGCTTCTTGTAGTTTCGATAGTAGCCAGAGTTTTGAACTTTTAAATGGGTCAATTATTTAGTCCCTCAACTTCACACAACCGTTTCACATTCATCCTTAGTCTGAGTTGAACATCCACATTGGCATGCCACATAAGCTATTATGCCACATCATCTACCCCGGCCACCTCACGTATAAAAAGATAATAATTTTTTATCATCTTAAAAACTAACTAGCTAATTAATTGGGGTGGATTTACGTAGTTCCAGGATATACATATTTCTCATCCATGTTTTTTTTCAAAACTATCATGTGATATATCCTATGTCATTTTACATATGTAAAATATTGTAAAATATAAAACCTTTAAGCCTAGGGAAGAGCAACGGAGAGGAAGAGCAAACTTTTAAGCCTAGATAATAAAATATAAAACGAAGCTACACGGCTTGCCGGGTACATGTACGGTCCGGGTGTGCCGGTGCACCTTAACCCCCGTTGTGCGTCCCATGTCAACTATATTTTTTGGTTTGGTCAAATCTATCTTTGAAAAATTATTTATGATAATTTTAATCTTTTTTAACAAGTACGGTACGGGTGTGTCGGTGCACCTTAACCCCCATCTTGTGTCCCATGTCAACTCTATTTTTTTGGATTAGTCAAACCTATATTTGACCAATGATTTACGTAATTTTGATCTATTTTAACAATACAAGAATTGTACTTATAGATTCACCATGAAAAATATTTCCATAATATACAATCTACATGTTATTCCATATAAATAATTTTTCAAAGGTAAGTTTGACCAAAACTAGAAATAGAGGTTAATTGGGGCGGAGGAACTATTATATGTAGCCATTTTTCGCATAAGCTAAGTTTGTCTTTTGAGGTGGGAGACTTCGTATACCTCAAAGTGTGACCCATGCGAGGTAACAAGCGGTTTAACGTTAAAGGCAAGTTGGCACCTCTCTATATTGGACCATTCAAGATTCTGGACAAACAGGGAGAAGTAGCATACAATTGGAGATGCCAACACATCTTTTGGATGTGCATGACATGTTTCATGTTTCTCAGTTCATGAAGTGTTTGAGGGTACCAGAAGAGTAGGTACCTATGCCGAGCAACCTGCCAGAATATTGGACACCAAGGAGAGGGTTGAAAGGAACAAGGTGATTCGATGGTGCAAAGTGCAATGGAAGCATCATACAGTGTAAGACCTATGTGTGCTGAATACATTGGCTTGTAGTGAATACACTTGGCATTGATGATAAAAGTTTTGAATATCACCAAAACACCTTTTTTATCAAGGTCCGACTCTAGCTCTGAGCTACAGCAAGGTCCGAAGGTAGGTCCGGCTTGGTTTGGGTAGCTCCGGTTACGTTCGATGCTAGATCCGACTAGCTTTGGTCAGCTCCGGTGAAGTTTTGTCTTTAGCTCCGGCATGTCTTTGATAGCTCCGACATGTTTTTGATAGCTCCGCTGTGTTTTTGCTAAGCTCCAAAGTTGATTTTTCTAGCTCCGGCTTTTGGGATTACTAGTTCCGACTAGTTCTGGTTAGCTCTGGCACTAAGTCCTGCTAGTTTTGTAAGCTCCGACGGGAGCTTGGTTGTACTAGTTTTGCTAAGCTTCGGTGCTAGGTTCTACTAGCTTTTGTTAGCTCCGACTCAAGGTCCGGGTTGCTCTGGCAAGGTCCGGAACTTGACCGTAGTGCTTCTGCTTTTCATTTGCAATGTTTCCTACTTGCTTTACATTGTTGGAAATATTGCTTAGTATTCATTTGCTAAGTTTTTGGTGCGTTTTGGTTGATATGGATGATATCGTGTTACTGTGGTTTTGCAACATGCTTATGTGAGGTTCTCACGTAGGGTGTTGTGTTCGGAACTAACTTGAGTCAAGTCGAGGACTTGGGCTCGTATGGATTGGTTGTTTATTCATGTGCAGGTGTTGCTTGAGTTCAAGACATGGCTAGTGATAGGATCCATTGGACTAGTCTCAGGGAGGAGATGAGGTTCCAACAACCAAATTCAGGAGGAATTGTGGTTGAGCTGATCAGGAGGTTGCGCAGCATGATTGAATCAAGAACAATGCATATGAAGGTATCGTGGACGTCATTGGAAGATGTTTGCACGTGTGCAAGGAGTGCATGGATGTGGCTACATGGTTCCGAGACGTGATGAAGAGATGTGGACGTAAAGAGTTGGTCGGAAAGGTCCAACCGACTAGGTTATGGACTCAGGCTGCGGCTGAGTCGGGTTTGACTGAAATATGGAAAGATTTGAGTTGGTTATGATAGGATTTCGTGTAGGTCACGAATTTGAGTTGTTTAGGAATGTGGGATACGTTGCTAAGGTGTTGAAGTCTTAAAATTGCTTCTATCTGCGTATAGAAGAATCCTAAGCAGTTATGGAAAGTTACGATTCGTGATCTGAGTAGGATTGGAGTCCTAGTTGATATTGGGTTGGCCTAAGGGCTCGTTATATAAGCAAGGGAGCCCAGAGCTCGTGGTGCACGACTTTGGGGGCTGTTCCTCTTGTGTTCTATTGAATAAAATTCGTAGTTTGAAGGAACTTTTGTGCCTTGTTCGTCCGACTTGTTCCAGACAAGTTTTACTTGTCGAGTTTTTGGACAGCACTACCTTTCGTCGGTGGTTTTATAATAACTCGAGTTTTACGGATCTAATTGACGTGATTATTTTTGGGTTGTCTTCAAAACTTTATTTTCTATCATATGTAAAAATTTCACGGCCATTGGATTTGTGGTCTATGATCTACACGAGTTTCTTTGCAGCGTTCCAGAACTGTTTTTTTCTCGGGTAGGGCAGATTGACCATTGTTTGATCTTTCGATCATAACTTGAGTTTTCTCGACGGATTTGAGTTATTCTTTTTGTGTTTTCTTCGTGACTTGATTCTCACTGATATCTATCACTTTTTTTCACGGTGAAACACATTTATATTAGTCTCACACACGATTTCTTTAACAGATTGTTTTTCTGTCGAAAGGGTTTGGGGTTTAATTGATTCCGCTGCGTAAGATTTTTAAATCTACCATTCACCCCCACCCCCTCTGGTAGCTTTTCACGTGCTCTTCGATCCTACAATTGGTATCAGAGCCACGGTGCTCTAATCTTTGTGATTTGCGCGTGTTTTTTGACTAATCATCATGGAGAAGTACTCTGCCAAACCTTGTGTGTTCACTGGTATTGATTTTCAGGTTTGGAAGGCACGCATGGAGGCTTTCATCTAGGCACAGGGCTTTGCAATATGGGAGAAGGTATACAAGCCTTACGAAGTGCCATCAAACGATCAAGTTACAGCTACAAATCTGAGAGATGTTGACAACAACAACAAGGCTTGGAACTTGATCATACAAGGATTAACACAAAGCGACTTCGACCGTGTTGCACACCTCCGATCTGCATACGATGTGTGGAAAGCACTTTGTGACTACCACGAAGGATCCAACACGATCAAAGACGTAAGGCAAGATATGTTCAAGAAAGAATACATGCACTTCGAGATGCAACCCAGTGAGTCTATTGATGACCTTTTTGCTCGCTTTAATAAGATTCTCAACAACTTGCGTAGTGTCAATGTTAATTTTTCAGATGCTGAAAATGCTAGCCAATTGCTCAGTGCATTAGATTTGTATATTTGGGAGATGAAGGTCACATCTATTCATGAATCTACTGTCATGAGTTCACTTACTTTAGATGTGTTATATTCCAAGTTAAAAACTCATGAAATTGACATAATCTCACGTAGGAACCCCAATAAGTCTATGTCATTTGTTTCACAACGTGATATGTCTAGCTCTGGACAATCATCATCTTGCAATACTCTTGCTTTGTTGTCCTCACTAACCGTGGAGCAAATCAAAGAATTTCCAGAAGAGGAGTTGGCACTCATCTCTACTAGATTCTCAAAAGCATTGCAAAATGTGAGAACTAGAAGGAGAGGAAGCTCCGGACCTCAACGCTGTTTTGAATGTGGTAAAACAGGACACTTTCGTATAGAATGCCCTAACCTTTCAGGTCCGACAACCTGGGAAGAAAAACAAAGCAAGGTTCGGACCTCCTCTGGAAATTTCAACAAGAAGAAGAAAGGTACCATAGGACGCAAGATGATCAACAGTTTCAACACCGCGCTCAAGCGACGTGGACATTGGAAGTGATGAAGATGAAGATGATTTGGCAAACTTGTGCTTCATGGCGGGCAAGTCAAGATCAAGTATGGAGGAGGCAGAACACAACCGCGACAATGAAGAGGTATGTCCTACTTGCGAAGAAATGTGTGATGCTATTTCTCGTGCCACTATTATTGTTAAGAAAAAGGACAAAAAGATTAGGGATAGTGCTGCAAAAATTGAATCACTAGAATCTGAGATCAACCGTTTAAAAACTTTGATTCCTAGTGATGATGCATGTTCCTCATGTGATTTAATATATGAACAATTGTCCTTATTAAGAAGTGTTCACACCTCCACACTTGATAAACTTGAGTTAGAAATTGAAAAGAACAAAGAGCTTGCTGCACTTAATGATAAAAACTTGAAAGATGCTAGCTGTTCTACAATTGATTTGCACTGTTCTACTTGTGATGATCTTGATAAGAAACTACAGGATGATATGAATGAAATTTCTATATTGAACAAATCTTTGCGTTCTCATGAAGTTAAATTTTGTTCAAATTGCAAACTAAAAGGAAAAACTTCATGTGAAAATTGCCTTGATCTGTCCAATAAACATGATGACATGCATAGGACATTAGATCGGTTTTGTAATTGGAATAAGAGCCTAAACTTACTGCTGAATTCTTCCAAGTCTTGCAATGATAAAACTGGTTTAGGTTTTGATTCTCATGCTCATGCTAAGGCACATCCACCTAAAATTGTAAAGTCATTAGGAAGTGGTTTGATTCAAACAGTTCCTAAACAAAAAGGAGTGGTTTCTAAATCTGTAGGAGTGTTGCCTCATTCAGTTTCAAATAAAAATATTGCTTGCTCATCTAGACATGAACACAAAGTTAAATTTCATTGTACCTTCTGTGTTAGAGATGGTCATGTCATAGATTTTTGTTATAGACTAGCTAAACAACAGAAAATGGAAAGAATGGTTGCTAGATCTCATAACTTTCATGCAAAATTTGCTGCACACATTGAACCGAATGTACAACCTACTGTTTTTAGTCAAAAACATTCAAAGTTTACCTCCGGAGCTACTGATTTTTGTGCTAAACAAGTAACACCTTATAGGTCAGTAGTCAAAAATAAAAAATCTCAAACTTTGACTCATAAACCTGCTGTTTTGTCTCAGCTTTCGCGTGTTTTTCCTGCTGCACATCGCGTGACTCAGTACTGGATTCCTAAATGGCTTTTGACTAACCCCAGTATCGAGTCATCGACGTATTGTGCTTCTATGTAGGTTACACGTTTGAAGAAGGAGAACTTTGGATTGTGGATTCAGGTTGCTCACGCCACATGACCGGTAACAAAGATTGGTTCTCCTCCCTCTCTTTTGTGTCACGTGTAGAGAATGTTACTTTTGCCGTTAATTCTTCAACTCCTATAATTGCTAAGGGTTCGGTTAGAGTAAATGATCAGTAGACTTTAAAGGATGTGGCACTTCTCAAAAATTTGAAATACAACTTTCTTTATGTTTCACAATTGCTATATGAAAATCTAGAAATTATTTTCAATAAAAACTGCTGCAAAGTTGTAGGTTCAAATAGTGAGCTTATTTTTAACATGTCTCTGTTTGGAAGTGTTTTTAAAGCTGATTTTGATATGTCTTCCTCTAAGCATAGGTTTCTAGTTGCTAATGATTCAAAGGACTTATATTTTTTGCATCATAGACTTGGTCACGTATGCTTTGATCACCTAACGCGTGTTAGTGCTCTTGATCGCATACGTGGGCTGCCTAAGCTTAAAGGGGACAAAGAAATTGTGTGCTCTTCTTGTAGACATGCTAAGATGGTTGCAGGTTCACATACTCCTCTCACAATGATCATGACAACTGAACCATGTCAACTTTTGCATCTTGACACCGTAGGACCTTCACGTGTTCAACCCTTCGTACGTAAATGGTATGTTCTTATTATTGTTGATGATTATTCTAGATACTCTTGGGTTTACTTTATGGCATCTAAGAATGAAGTTTTTAGTCACTTTAGAACTTTATTTCATAGATTATCAATTGATCACCCAGGATCATTAAAAGCAATAAGAAGTGATAATGGAACTGAATTTAAAAATCAATCTTTCGATCACTTTTGTGCTGCAAATAGAATAGATCATCAATTCTCTTCACCATATGTACCTCAACAAAATGGTGTTGTAGAAAGAAAGAACAGAACCTTAGTTGAGATGGCTAGAACTATGCTTGATGAATATCAAACTCCTAGGAAATTTTGGGTTGATGCGTTGGCAACCGCTTGTTATGTCTCAAATCGTGTTTTCTTGTGTGCTAAGCTAGGTAAAACACCATATGAGCTTCGGTTTGGACATAGGCCTAGTGTTACACACTTTCGGATCTTTGGTGGCAAATGCTTTGTTAAGAAACATGGTAATCTTGATAAATTTGAACCTAGATCCATTGATGGCATGTTTCTTGGTTATCCATCTCGTACTAGAGGCTACCGTGTGCTTTTATTTGACACTAACAAAATTGTGGAGACTTGTGAAGTGTCTTTTGAAGAAGCTAGCCCAGGTACAAGCTCCGGTGTTGCAGGACCAGATCCATATCCTCAGGGGGAGGGTATTTTTGAAGATGAACAAGAGCCGGTGATACTGCCTGGTAGTTCCGATGTTGACACGTGTCCAGCTCCGGACATTGAACAAGCTCCGGCTATCACCTATGCTGGTCCTGATCGTCCACAAGTCACAAGCTCATCAATCTACGATGAACCTAATGAAGAAGAAGCTTGTGAGCCATCTGTTCCCGTACGTTTTTACAAAGATCATCCCCCACAACAGATGATTGGAAGCTTGCACGAACGAGTCACACGGTCCAGGTTTTGCGATCCAAACTCTCATGCTCATTCTGCTTTTGTTGCTTCTTTTGAACCCAAAGATATATCACACGCACTCACTAATGAATCTTGGATTATTGCCATGCAAGAAGAGTTAGAAAATTTTGAAATAAATAATGTTTGGAAACTTGTACCTCCACCTCTAGGTCACACTTTAATTGGAACTAAATGGGTATATAAAAATAAACAAAGTGAGGATGGGGTTGTGGATAGGAATAAGGCTAGGTTGGTTGCTCAAGGTTTCACTCAAGTTGAAGGTCTAGATTTTGATGAAACTTTTGCTCCTGTTGCTAGATTAGAAGCCATAAGAATGTTGTTATCTTTTGCAGCATGTAATGGTTTTAAGCTATATCAAATGGATGTTAAAAGTTCTTTTCTTAATGGCTACATAGATGAGGAGGTTTATGTCAAACAACCACCGGGTTTTGAAAATCCAGATTTTCCTAATCATGTTTACAAACTGTCCAAAGCCTTATACGGTCTCAAACAAGCCCCTAGAGCATGGTATGATAGGTTAAAAACATTCTTACTTGAAAAGGGGTTTACCATGGGCAAGGTTGATAAAACTCTTTTTGTGCTTTAGCATGGCAATGGCTCATTATTCGTTCAAGTGTATGTGTATGATATTATCTTTGGTTGTGCTTCTCATGATCTTGTGTCCAAGTTTTCAGCAATGATGAGTTCCGAATTTGAAATAAGTATGATGGGTGAACTCACTTACTTTTTGGGGCTGCAAATCAAGCAAATCAAGCAAACCAAGGGGGGTACCTTTGTGCATCAAACGAAGTATACATAAGACCTCCTAAGGCGCTTCAACACGGACAAAAGCAAGCCTCTTTGGACACCAATGGGAACAGCAACAACACTTGAACTTGATGAAGATGGTGAATCTGTGAATCAAAAAGAATATAGAAGCATGATCAGATCACTTTTGTACCTCACGGCATCAAGACCGGACATACAATTCAGCGTATGTCTTTGTGCACGGTTTCAAGCTTCCCCACGTGTTTCACATCGTCAAGCCGTCAAAAGGATTCTCAGTTACTTACATGGAACCCAAGAATTTGGCATTTTTCTTCCTTCTTCCTCAACCGTTACTTTGAAAGATTTTTCGGATGCTGATTTTGGGGGTTGTAGGATTAATAGGAAAAGTACTTCTGGTGCTTGTCATTTTCTTGGTAATTCTCCTGTTGCTTGGTCCTCTAGAAAACAAAATTCAGTTGCACAATCCACAGCCAAATCTGAATATGTAGCTGTTGCTAGTGCTTGCTCACAAATTCTTTGGATTATTCAAACACTTAAGGACTATGGGGTTGATCTAGATAGTGTTCCACTGTTCTGTGATAACACTAGTGCCATTTGCATTGCTAAAAACCCCGTGAAACATTCTAGAACTAAGCACATTGACATAAGGTATCACTTTCTCCTGGATAATGTTGAAAAAGGAAACATTGTGCTTCACCATGTAGATACCGAACAACAATTGGCTGACATTTTTACAAAACCTTTGGATTTCACTCGTTTTTGTTACATTCATCGTGAAATAGAGGTTATGCATCCTCATGGCTTAAATTGAGGGGGGGTTTTTGAAACTTGGGAAGTCTATGTGTGAATCTGAAATTAAAATAATATGAGCATAGTATTTCATACATATATGACTTTGTGATTCCTTTTACATGCTGAAAGTTCTTACTACATTACTCGTGTTATATATTTTGTAGTTTTTGCAATGTCTAGTAATTGGAATAATTACTTACACTAAAACTGGACATGGTCGAACTTTCTTGCTGTTTTGAACTTGTTACATGTCCACAAGTGCTTTTAATCATTAAGAATTAATCAAGTAATCAACTCACATGTTGAGTTTTTATGAACAAATATAAATTGAGAAAAGATCAAGAGAATATGCATGCATCCCACTTCTTCTTTTGAGATGGCTTATCATTGCACTTAGATTTGAACTTGGAAGAAGTTGTGTATGACTAAAACCATGTCCTTAAGCTTCTGATTGTCAAATGACATTGGCTTGGCTTGGTTGGTTAGAATAAGGCAGATACACATATAATCTCTTGCAAATATCATATGATCTAAATTTATGCTTTGAAAAATTACAAAATGCAGCAACTACTGTCATGCTTTCAGGTTTTGAAATAGTTAAGTTTGTGAGATCATGACTTGCTTAAATTGAAAATTACATTTGATCTCTAGCATGGCTTACACTACTTTATGTATTTCATTGATGTGATAATGTAAGGTACTTGATAGTATGAATTGGATGAGCTTTGGTTATATGTATATGTTATAATATGCTCATAACAACTAAAGGGGGAGAGATAAATTGTTTATATGCTCATGACTTGCTGAATAAATTGTCAAAGGGGGAGAGATAAGCATGAAGAGAAAGGGAATATGTGCATAAGGAGAGATAATAAAGGGGGAGAAAAAGGGGGAGAAATAATATGGGATAATTTTTTGGATTTTCTTCTCATTTTACTTTTGATTTACAAAGGGGGAGAAATTGTTTTCAAAACTTTTATGTGAATAAGCCAATGTTCGGATTTTAAATGGCGTTGCCAATGCATTCATCAAGGGGGAGATTGTAAGACCTATGTGTGCTGAATACATTGGCTTGTAGTGAATACACTTGGCTTTGATGATAAAAGTTTTGAATGTGACGAAAACACCTTTTTTATCAAGGTCCGACTCTAGCTCTGAGCTACAGCAAGGTCCGAAGGTAGGTCCGACTTGGTTTGGGTAGCTCTGGTTACGTTCGATGCTAGGTCCGACTAGCTTTGGTCAGCTCCGATGAAGTTTTGTCTTTAGCTCCTACATGTCTTTGATAGCTCCGACATGTTTTTGATAGCTCCGCTGTGTTTTTGACAAGCTTCGAAGTTGATTTTTCTAGCTCTGGCTTTTGGGATTACTAGTTCCGACTAGTTCTGGTTAGCTCCGGCGCTAAGTCCTGCTAGTTTTGTAAGCTCCGGCGGGAGCTTGGTTGTACTAGTTTTTGTAAGCTCCGGTGCTAGGTTCTACTAGCTTTTGTTAGATCCGGCTCAAGGTCCGGGTTGCTCTGGCAAGGTCCGGAACTTGACCGTAGTGCTTTTGCTTTTCATTTGCAAGGTTTCGTACTTGCTTTACATTGTTGGAAAGATTGCTTAGTATTCATTTGCTAAGTTTTTGGTGCTTTTTGGTTGATATGGATGATATTCGTGTTACTTTGGTTTTGCAACATGCTTATGTGAGGTTCTCACGTAGGGTGTTGTGTTAGGAACTAACTTGAGTCAAGTCGAGGACTTGGGCTCGTATGGATTGGTTGTTTATTCATGTACAGGTGTTGCTTGAGTTCAAGACATGGCTGGTGACAGGATCCATTGGACTAGTCTCAGGGAGGAGATGAGGTTCCAACAACCAAATTCAGGAGGAATTGTGGTTGAGCTGATCAGGAGGTTGCGCAACATGATTGAATCAAGAACAATGCATATGAAGGTATCGTGGATGTCATTGGAAGATGTTTGCATGTGTGCAAGGAGTGCATGGACGTGGCTACATAGTTCCGAGACGTGATGAAGAGATGTGGACGTAAAGAGTTGGTCGGAAAGGTCCAACCGACTAGGTTATGGACTCAGGCTGCGGCTGAATCGGGTTTGACTCAAATATGGAAAGATTTGAGTTGGTTATGATAGGATTTCGTGTGGGTCACGAATTTGAGTTTTTTAGGAATGTGGGATACGTTTCGAAGGTGTTTGGAAGTCTTAATATTGCTTATATCTGCGTATAGAAGAATCCTAAGCAGTTATGGAAAGTTACGGTTCGTGATCTGAGTAGGATTGGAGTCCTAGTTGATATTGGGTTGGCCTAAGGGCTGGTTATATAAGCAACGGAGCCCAGAGCTCGTGGTGCACGACTTTGGGGGCTGTTCCTCTTGTGTTCTATTGAATAAAATTCGTAGTTTAAAGGAACTTTTGTGCCTTGGTCGTCTGACTTGTTCCAGACAAGTTTTACTCGTCGAGTTTCTGGACAGCACTACCTTTCGTCGGTGGTTTTATCATAACTCGAGTTTTACAGATCCAATTGATGTGATTCTTTTTGGGTTGTCTGCACAACTTGATTGTCTATCATATGTCAAAATTTCACAGCCATTGGATTTGTGGTCTATGATCTATACGAGTTTCTTTGCAGTGTTCCAAAACTGTTTTTTTCTCGGGTAGGGCAGATTGACCATTGTTTGATCTTTCGATCATAACTTGAGTTTTTCTCGACGGATTTGAGTGATTTTTTTTGTTGTCTTCGTGACTTGATTCGCTCTGATATCTATCACTTTTGTCACGGTGAAACACGTTTAGATTAGTCTCACACACGATTTCTTTAACAGATCGTTTTTCTACCGAAAGGGTTTGGGGTTTAATTGTTTCCGCTGCGTAAGATTTTTAAATCTACCATTCACCCCCCCTCTGGTAGCTTTTCACGTGCTCTTCGATCTGACATACAGAATTGAAGTCGACTTGGGAGTGAGAAGATGATCTCAAGAAGGAATTTCCCTATCTCTTTCAACTCGCGTCGAATATCGAGGGCGAGATACATTTTAAGGGGGGGGGGGGGGGGGGGGGGTAGGTTTGTAACACCCTGATTTTCATGCATAATGCATTGCATACATCCTCATGCATGTTTAACACTAATTCATGTAAAAAGGAACAAGATTAAAATGGATTTAGGCTTAAACTGGAAGTTTTAGTCTGTCAGTATGGACTTGCCCGACCTTGAACCCGGACTAGTTCAGTGTCCCTACTCTCTTTAAGAAAATTCAGTTTCTTTAGAACCCGGACTTGTCCGGCGCAATACAAAGACTAGTATGTTATTGGTTATGATGTCTCCCGGACTTGTCCGTTATGGCCTCTTTTCCACAACGGACTTGTCTGGTCCCTACTGCGTACTAGTCTGGCCTCCTGTATCCCAGTCGGATTCTGTTATTTTCCCCCGAACTGTTTCTGGGTAATTGCCTTAATTGGGACCAAAAACTTTGTGTCCCACCTCAGAGGATCCCAAGTAGACCCCACCTCGGCCCCTACTCGCCCCCCATCAAATTCCACTTGGAATTCACCCCAAAACCCTAACTCTCCACCCCTATACATACAACCCAATACTCCACACCTCTCCACCCCAATTGAAAACCTTTTCTGCCACCTTTGCATTGTGTCGTCTTCAATATCAAGTCCACAGGCAAGGAGAAGGGGAAACACGAAGAAGGACCAATCAAGATCGATCTTCATCGACTTTTCGACGAATTGAGGTTCTTCATCCATATTCTTCATCAACTCATCTCCATCAATCCGTAATTGCCAAGATCCAAAGTCTCACGTGAAAACCTTGATCTTTGGATCTCTAAAGACGTGGTATACCCTCTACTTCCGAGGTTATACGTCAATTCATCCCAAATTCTCACTTATCGGAAAAACCCTAATTTGCAGTTCTGTATAGGGCGGACTAGTCCGGTCCCTATACCGGACTTGTCCTTTGTCTGAATCTGTGAATTTCCTAAATTGAACCGAATTAATTCCTAATGGACTCGAATCAATTCCAAACCTATCCAAACTTGTTAGAAACTATTGTAACTAGTTAGCAAACATTATGAGCAACTCATTAACAAGTTTTACCTCACAAGTGCATTAATCATGCATATCATGGCATATTGAGTACTATATGAGCATTATTTCATTGAATTGTGTGTTTTGCATGTTTGTCACTCGGAATAGAAGGAGTCTCTGTAGGGAGTGCCTACGATGCCCTACAGGACCAGAGCTTCGAAGCCTTCGATCCAAACCAAGCTCAGGAGCAAGGCAAGTGTCCTAGATCATATTGATCCTTTTTTAAAGGTTTTGTTTGCAAAATTACAAGCTTGTGTCAATATGATGGGAAAACCCAATTGTAGGAGTTTACTAGCTTTGTATGACCACCCTTGTCGCCTGAACACTATGTAGAGAGTCGATAAGGGTATTTCAAACTTTTGCTTCACATTACTCAAATTGGGTTTGGTAAACACTCATACTGCCTTATTATGAACTATTGAACATGTAAATGATGAGAATTGGTAATAATGACCCTTTAGTAACATGGTACCTAGGGATCTAAGCAAGTCGGTTATGTGGAATGGGTTGGATTGTTTCGGTGGTTTGGCTTGCTTTAGATCTAAGGTCTGGTTTGTGGAGCAACCATCCAGGATTTACAGTGCCATCACAGAGCAAAGTATGGGTGCGGCTTAGCTAACTAATTAGTGAATTGCTAGTGTTGTTTGGTCCATTAAGAATGCTCCAGGAAGAGGTAGTCAGATTGGGTTTGTAGAGATTGGTGGGACTAACTTGGGATCCAAATGGCTCAAGAGGGGGCCCTTGGTTTGATGTGCTTAGTTGGAGAAATAACCTTCGGTGAAACCTCAATGGGGTCTAAATAGGCTAGCAATCACTTTGTAAAGGCTATTTTGTGATCTCTTTGCCACACACCAAAGGAAGTGTGAGACGGAATAATTGAGATTCCTTAGTCATCGAAAGGTGATGAAATCATGAACTTGTGGGTAAAGTGGTACAACCTCTGCAGAGTGTGTCTAAAACTATCATGATATCCGTGCTACCGGTCAATAGCAACCTGGACCCTTACATGATTAGAATTTGGACTTTAATTTTGTTTATTGATTGGAATTGAATTGGCAGTTGGTATTAGTTAATAAAATGGCTTTGGTATATGGTATTGATGAAATTAATATGAATAACTTGTTATGAGTTTATTATGGATTATTAATGCTGGTATTGGTTATTTAAGTTTAAATTGATGTTATTTGGGTTACATTGGGAAGGACCACACTTAATAATCAGAGTATTGCATTTTTGACTATTTTAATGTACTTTTATGCAATTAGCCATTGTTCATTACTATTCCTTGTTTAAGCTACATATCATACTTTCCCACACTTGTTGTGTACGACATGTGTTCACCCTTGCTATTCCCCCACCAAATTCAGACGCAGGCGACCAGGTGGAGTACCAGGAGGACTTTGAGGAGTTCTAGGCGCGTGTGTTTCTGTCAAACCTGCATGTGGAGTTGAAGTCATTAGTGTTTAGTTTTTCCACTACAGTTTAATTAGAGATGTATTCGAGACTATTTGGTTTGTAATAAGGTACAAATCTTCGTATTATTATTCGAGACATGGTTATAATATGTTTATCGTTTGTGAATCACTTGTGTATGTGTGTTAAACATCCTAGGCACACATATGCATTATGCTTGGTTCATTTTCGGAACCGAGTGTCACACCACGGCTCACACAATTAAGTTTAGGTCTCCTGTCTAGAAGTTAGAAAAGCGTTTAGATCATTTTGGTTGTATTTGCCGTGGTGTGCTGAATATTCATGGTGTGTGCTTGTGCTTGTGTTCTTGGTGCAAGTTGTGGGACGCTTAGCGTTTTGTCCACATCCGCACTTAGTAGAGAGTTGTAGTATCCTTGTCCACATCCTCTAATAGGGTTTTTAGATCATAAGATAGTTGTTTAGTTACAAATACCTTGATGCATATAGTTGGGGCGTTTCCTTTCAAATTCTAAGTTCTTCCGTCTCTACCGTTCTTTCACCGACAGATGATGAGGACTCGCAACCAAAGGAATGCTAATGGTGACGAGGAGAACAATGAAGCACCTCAGAACAACAATGGACTTGGACATGGATCTATCAATCTTGAGCAGCTGTTGGCTATGCAGAACTAGCTCTTGCAAACCATTACACAGACCATGGGACAGCTGCAAGCTGGCAACAACAATCAGCCCCACATGCCTCAACCACCACAACCCCCTCCACCCCATAACCATTTGGGAGAGTTCACGAGTACCAGGCCGCCTACCTTTGCTCAAGCCAATGATCATATGGAAGCTGATGATTGGCTAAAAGCTGTTGAGAAGAAACTTGCCATAGTCCAGTGAAGTGATAGAGCAAAGGTTCTTTTTTCCTCACACCAGTTGATTGGAGCCGCTGCACATTAGTGGGAATCCCTTTGAAATGCCCATGAAAATCAAGAGAGAATCACTTGGGAAAAATTCAAGGAGAAGTTATGTTCTCAGTATGTGCCGAAGGGAGTCATAATACTGAGAAGACAAGCATTTGAAAATCTCTGGCTGGGAAGGATGAGTGTGAGTGAGTATCTCAAAAATTTCACTCAACTGTCTAGATATGCTCCAGCGGACATCAGCACTGATAGCAGGAAGCAGTATATGTTCATGAGGGGTCTCAACAATGATATTCAAGTTCAGTTGCTCAATACTGACTATGCAAATTTTCATAAGCTGGTTGACAAAGCCATTGTGGTTGAGAACAAGATTCGTGAGATGGAGCTAGATCACAAGAGGAAGATGCCATATCATGGACAGCCGCAAAGAAGCAATGTTCGTCCTCGCTATGCACCGCCTGTTGCACCATATTACAACCCGTCTGCTGCTGCAGGACACCATGATTATCCACAGCGACCGCAACATCCAACGCAGCAACGCCAACTCTTGCAAGCACCTCGCTTACCTGTGCAGTCTGCACTGCATCCAAATATGCCTACCTACGCTCAGAACCAGCCTCGCCCTAATTTCTCTGGCGCCACTAGTGCAAACACTTGCTTTAATTGTGGTCAAGTGGGACATTTCGCAAACCAATGCCCAAGATCAGGTCAAGGTCAGATGAACAATGTTCGAAGGCACAATCCTAGGCCCAATGGAGGAGCAACTCAAGGCAACTGAGGATCATAGAATTTTGCTCATGGCAAGGTGAACCATGTATCTACATAAGAGGCTCAACAAGCTGAAGATGTTGTGATTGGTATGTTTCTCACAAACTCCAACCCCGCTACTATATTATTTGATTCTGGAGCATCTCATTCACTTATCTCATCAAAGTATGTTGCAAAGAATAGCATGTCCATATCATACTTGAAGTATACTTTGTTGGTTAAATCTTCTGGAGGAGAGATGAAGATGAATATAGTATGTCCAAAAGTATGTATTTCCGTAAGGGGTTAGATTTCCTCGCCAACATAAAAGTCCTGAATTCACAAGGCTTGGACATCATACATGGAATGGATTGGCTAAGGAAGCATAACGAAGTGATTCAATGTGCCACTCGGACAATGCAATTGACAAATGAGGAAGGAGTTAGTATAGAATTCAAGGCAGCTTAGCCGACCACTGAGAAGACAATGGTAAATCATGTAGAGGGAGTAACCTTGGAGGAAATTCCGATTGTTCGTGAGCACCCAAATGTGTTTCCTAAAGAATTTCCAGGTATGCCACTTGATCATGACATCGAGTTCGTCATTGATTTAATACCAGGAACTGCACCTAAAGTAAAGAGGACATATAGGATGCCTCCTAAGGAATTAGCAAAGCTCAAGAAGCAGATTCAAGAGCAGTTAGAAAAAGGTTTCATACACCCAAGTTCATCGCCATGTCGAGCCCCAATGCTTTTCATAGATAAGAAAGATGGATCTCAATGAATGTGTGTGGATTACTGGTCTCTTAAGGAGGTGACAATTAAGGAGAAGTACATGTTGCCCCACCTAGAGGACCTGTTCGATCAAATGAAGGGTGCCATAATATTCTCTAAGATTGATCTTCGGTCGGGATATTTCCAAATGAAGATTGGACTATTAGACATACCCAAAATGACTTTCAGGACACGGTATGGATACTATGAGTATACAGTCATGTCACTCGGATTGACTAATGCACATGCATACTTCATGTATCTCATGAACAAGGTTTTCATGGAGTATTTGGTTAAGTTCATGGTAGTATTCATTGACTACATCATTGATGGGGACATCACTTTTATGGATACAAACAACACTCCATTGAACATACATGATGCAATCAATAGAGTCATACACAACAATTAATTTCAGAGGTGAGCTTGTTCTTATATGTTTCCTTATACGTTTTTGAGAATAGATTGCTACATAATGATTTGATTGTGATTAGGATCCATGGAGAGGTTCAAGGAGTACTTGGAGGAACTCTTATGGACGTGCAGGACCTGAGAATACATTCAAAGAAGAAGGAAACCGAGCCCAACTCAAAATTGTGTCCAACTCGGAGTCCAGGAACAGTGCGCACTAAAACGGACGCCCAGGAAGCATACAAATTCCGTTTTGGACTTTCTACATATGCACGGAAAGGGGAGAGGATAAACATTCCAATGGCTCTGGTCCCATGTCAAATATCCTTCGGAGTCGGAGGAAATCGTCGAAACAAAATTGAGTTCAGAATCTGTCAAGGTGCTGCGCCACCGTATTGGGCCATTGGGCCTTGTAGCAAGTCTAAGTCCAATATTTTCGTGGCTTAGGGTTAGGTCACGACCCCAACACCCCCTTGGACTTCCTCCCACCTATATATAGTCCATAGTAGCAGCCATAAACAATTGGGTTTTGCTTAGATTAATAATATCGTCGTTCTACAGTTTGTGAAACCCCAATTTTGCAATTTCAGATCGTGTCTTCTACGTTCCTGCTTGTGTTCTCGGTTGCACTTGCAGGGATTAGCCTTCTTGGTGAGGTCAACAGTGTGAAGCACGGTTGATAACTAACGGAGCAGTGGTGTAGTGATCGTAGTGGTTTTTCATGTTCTACTTGAGAGCCTCGGATCATCAACGTCGAGATCTCCATCAATCGACTTATCCATTACCTTTCGGAAGGTCGGGCCTAAACCTTTTTTATCAATTGGTATCAGATTTCCAGGTTGACCGTTAGGTAACTCATCTATCCTTTATATTAGTTTTGTTTTTTATAACTAGAGTCCCAAAAAAGTCACAAAAAAACTTGCAGTTTAGTAGATATGTTCATTACTTTGTCCAAACCACAATTGAGCCTTTGCAACTTTCGTTTTCAGTTTGGTTTTGTTGAGTTTCTGTCTGTTGTTCATTCATATTGCTGGTTTAGAAAGTACTTTTGGTATTAGTTTGAGTTTTGCATTGTGTCGATTCATCTTTTTGAATCGCGTCATCATGTCTACATTAGATTAATCTCTGTTCAGTTTGGTATTTTCATCATATCTCGCTCATACAAACTCGTATTTTGGTGTTCTTGTACTTTATGGAAATATTAAGAAGTTTTCTATATCTTTATTTTTCATCATTTTCCCAGAAAATATAGTTAGCGATGTCGAAATTGCATTAGATCCGAATCTGTTATTGACTTAGAAATTCTGGACAGCCTGTAGTTCAGGGGCAATATCTCCTATTGTTCTTTTCCAAAATAGGTCTTTCATATATTGAAATTAAAGAGGAGAGATGTATATACAATCTTGATGTTGTAAGTTTTTCTTTTTAGAGCCTCTAAGTGTGTCTATTTGTCCTTGGAAGATTGAGCAGAAAATCTGCGACAGACACACGAGATATCATTGATTGGTTTTAATTGTATTCTTCTTTTGCAGCACATTCTGAAAAAAGAAAGACAAAAGAAAAAAGGCAAGTGCAAAACAAGATACAAAAGCAGCACAAAAAATAGGAGGAAAAACAAAAAAAAACAGAAGCAGTTGCATCCTTTGTGTCATCTAGTTTTGTCTCATGTCTTGTTTGCTTGAACTACTAGGAACACATTTAGGGCAGCAACTTTGACAAGTACTTTGGACACTTATTCAACTTTACTATCTGATTTCATTGTTGCTAATCCTTGCTACATATAATTGCCATCCAAGCTACACCTTACTCTTGAGCAGAATCGATACACCTTTGCAATCATCCCACGCTTCATTTATTTCTTCATACCATCCACTGTTTGTCACCTGCAGTGTCGATAAGAACACTTGTAAGAGCGTGGTAAGACGCTTGAGAGTGTGTGATTCCACTTCCACTTTTCCATTATCCTTTGTAGTTGATAGGGATAACATATTTTTTTGTTGTCTTTTGTTTGCTACTAACAATGTCAGGTAAAAGCAAGAATCATGCTTTATATGTTGAGATGATTGACATGATGAAGACGATGATGGAGTTGCTCACTAAAAATCAAACATCAACCAAGAATTCACATGACATTCAGACCACCTTTACAACTCGTTCAACAATAAGTAATTACATTCTTCCATCTCTTCCTTCTTATGATGGTTTTCGTAACGATGAATATATTGCTTGGGAAATACAGTTGGATAATATTTTTGGACAATGTTATATGTGTGAGAGGAGAAAAACTAGAAATGTTGCAAGTGCATTAGTAGGTTGTGCATTAACTTGGTGGAACAATTTAAATGATTTAGAAAAACCTCGAACATGGAAGGATATGAAAATTTGTATGCGAGAAACTTTTATGAATGTATCTAGTTGCAAAGATAAAGTGTATCAATTGGTGGAGAAATTTCTTGTTGTACCTCCTTTTGTGGCTAACATTTTGCAGGACAATATAGAAAATAATATAGATGATGCAAAAGAGAACGAGCTTTTGACAATACTTGTGCAATTTTAGATGGATCAACTCATAATGCACTCGAAATCACTGCTGAAAATGGTAAGGCGAAACATTCTACAAATACAGAAGGTGAGAAATTTTTGGATGTTCTGAATTTTTCCACCAATCATGCTATTTTCGACGAGCAACTATTAGAATCGTTATTTATACACCATTGTCACATGTTAATGTTCCTGCTGATCGTTGCACTAAGAAAGAGTCGTGTGATAATTATATTTTCCCTATGCTAGAACAATCAAATGAATTTGATACTTTATCACTCACTTGTGCTGAAATTAAGCATTTCATCCCAATTACATGTGAATGGGATGAGCTGAAATTGTTGTCTTCTATAAATACTTTGGGTTATATTGAATTTGACACTCTTTGTGATCTAGATATCGTAGTGAAGAGAATATTTTCCCAATCTGAATTGCCTTTGTTAAGTAGAAACATTTTTCATTCTATAGGCAAATATGAACATAGTAGTATGTTTATGGTGCATAAAGTTTACATATGTTCAAATGCGAAAACTCCTTTTGTGCTGCAACAACATGGTGAAACGAATGGATGCACTGACACTAATAATTATTTGTCATGTTTTTCCAGTATTTTTTCTTGCAGCATGGACAATATTTAATAGAGGAGCATTGTTCGCTGCGGTTGTGCAATATGGACAACGCTAACTCTACCCCCACATCAAGCCTCTTTGCCAGACATACGAGCAAGCCGATGATGGCTTGTCATAAAGAAGGGGAGAATGATAAGATCATGCACATTATCATTGCACGAATAAATATAGCACAATGATTATTTGTTTGGGATCCTTTTTCAGGTGAATGGTCATGCTTATTTGATAGAGAACATGGAGATGGTGCACTATATCGTCCACCACCTTGGCCTCCTCCTTTGATGCACACAAGAGGATTTGATACCGTTGCACATATGGACCCACACATGAGAGAAGGTGAACTTGAGTCGAGGACGACTCCAATTCAAGAAGGGGAAGATGATGAGGACATAACTTCTATGGATACAAACAACACTCCATTGAACATACATGATGCAATCAATAGAGTTCATACACAACAATTAATTTCAGAGGTGAGCTCGTTCTTATTTGTTTTCTTATATGTTTTTGAGAATAGATTGCTAACTAATGATTTAATTGTGATTAGGATCCATAGAGAGGTTAAAGGAGTACTTGGAGGAAATCTTAGGGACGTGGAGGACTAGAGAATACGTTCAAAGAAGATGGAAACCGAGTCCTACTCAAAATCGTGTCCAACTCGGAATCCAGGAGTAGTGCACACTAAAATGGACGCCCAAGACTCATACAAACTCCGTTTTGGACGTTCTACATATGCACGGAAAGGGGAGAGAATAATCTTTCCAATGGCGCTGGTCCCATGTCAGAATTCCTTGGGAGTCAGCGGAAATGGTCGAAACAAAATCAAGTTCAGAATTTGCCAGGGTGCTGCGCCACCTTATTGGGTCATTGGGCCTTGTATCAAGTCTAAGTCCAATATTTTCGTGTCTTAGAGTTAGGTCACGACCCCAACACCCCCTTGGACGTCCTACCACCTATATATAGTCCATAGTAGCTGCCATAAACAATTGGGTTTGCTTAGATTAATAATATCGTCGTTCTACGGTTTGTGAAACCCCAACTTCGTGATTTCAGATTGTGTCTTCTACGTTCTTGCTTGTGTTCTTGGTTGCACTTGCAGGGATTAGCCTTCTTGGCGAGGTCAATCGTGTGAAGCACGGTTGATAACCAACGGAGCAGTGGTGTAGTTATTGTAGCGGTTTTTCGTGTTCTACTCGAGCGCCTCAGATCATCAACGTCGAGATCTCCATCAATCGACTTATCCATTACCTTTCAAAAGATTGGGACTCATCTTCCTTATCAATCATGATCTACTCGAAAAGTGAAGAAGAGCATGAAGAGCATTTAAGGTTGACAATGCCGAAATTGCGAGAGCACTAGTTGTATGCCAAGTTCAACAAGTGCCAATTCTTGTTGAGGGAGATATCATTCCTAGGCTATATGATATCTAGAGGAGTGTCAGTTGACCCATGAAATGTTAGAGATGTGCTAAAGTGGGAACTGTGGAAAATGTGAAAGAAATAAGAGTTTTTTGGGAATTGCTGGATATTACTGACGGTTCATCAAGGACTTTTCCAAGATAGCGAAGCCTATGACAGATTTGTTAAAGAAGGAGAAGCGTTTTAAGTGGACTCAAGCTTGTCAAGACAGCTTTGAGGAGCTAAAGAGGAGATTAACAACACACCTGTGTTGGTATTGCCAGATGTGAGCAAGAGCTTTGATATCTATTGTGATGCTTCGAGGCAAGGACTTGGTTGTGTTTTGATGCAAGAAGGTCGAGTAGTAGCTTATGCATCCAGGCAATTGAAGAAACATGAGCAAAATTATCCTACGCATGATCTCAAACTTGTAGCCGTAGTGCATGCATTGAAGATTTGGAGACATTATGTTCCTGGTCATAGATGCGGGATTTATGCAGACCATAAGAGTCTCAGGTACATATTCACGCAAATGGATTTGAATTGAGGCAACGCTGATAGTTGAAACTCATTAAAGATTATGATGTGGGAACCAACTATCATCCAAGAAAAGGCAACATAGTGGCCGATGCTTTGCGTCGAAAGGGAGCAAGCCAACAGCTCACCGTTAGGGAGTTGCCATTCAACAGTTTAATCTTGGATTTGTGAATGAGATGGGAATAATGGAGTTAAATCCAACCTTGGAACAAGAAATTCAAGAGTGTCAAACCAAGGATAAGGAAATCAAGGAAATTAACGAAAGAATCCAAGAATGGAGAGAATTCAGATTTGATGAGCATGACCATGGTACTTTATGGCTTGGAAAACGAATTTTTGTGCCTAATGAGAATCCTCTCCGAAAGTTGATATTAAAGGAGGCACATGACTAGCTTTGCTCCATCCATTATGGCTGTATGAAGATGTACATTGATCTGAAGACACGCTATTGATGGGATGGTATGAAGACGTACATAGCTGAATATGTCACATTGTGTGATGTATGCCAACGAGTCAAAGTTGAACATCAAAGGATAGTTGGATTGTTGCAGCCATTGAAGATTCTGGAATGGAAATGGGAAGAGGGTGGTCTTGATTTCATAGTTGGTCTTGCCTCGCACTCCAACAGGTTATGATTCAAATTGGGTTATTGTGGATCGGTTGACAAAATCAGGGCATTTCATCCCTGTCAAGACTACCTATATTGGAGCGAAGTTGGCAGAATTGTATATGGTAAGAATAGTGTGCTTCCATGGAGTACCAAAGAGAATAGTGTCCGATAGGGGTTCTCAATTTACCTCGAGGTTCTGGCAGAAGCTGCAGGAATTGATGGGAACTCAATTGAAATTCAGTTCTGCCTATCACCTTCAAACTGATGGATAGACCGACAGAACAAATCAAATTTTGGAAGACATGCTAAGGGCTTGTGCGCTAAAGTATGCAGGAAGTTGGTACAAAAGTCTACCGTATGCTGAATTTTCCTATAACAACAGTTACCAAGCAAGCTTGAAGATGTCGCCATATGAAGCGTTTTATGGAAGGTGTAGAACACACTTGTTTTGGAACGAGATAGGGGAAACTAAAGTATTTGGACCTAATGTAATACAAGATGTTGAGAAGCATGTTCAGACAATCCGCTAGAATTTGAGAGCTTCTCTGTCGAGACAAAAGGTTTACGCGGATAATAGACTTAGAAGCTTCGCTTTTCAGGTAGAAGACTTCGTATACCTCAAAGTGTCACCCATGCGAGGACATAAGCGATTTAACATCGAGGGCAAGTGGCACCTAGCTATATTTGACCATTCAAGATTCAGGACAAACGGGGAGAAGTAGCATATAAGCTGGAGATGCCAGCACATCTTTTTGATGTTCATAATGTGTTTCATGTTTCTCAGCTCAAGAAGTGCTTGAGAGTTCTGGAAGAGCATGTACCGATGGAGGAATTGGAGCTTGAAGAGGATTTGACCTATGCTAAGCAACCTGTCAAAATTTTGGAAACCAATAAGAGGGTCACAAGGAACAAGGTGATTCGATGGTGCAAAGTGCAATGGAAGCATCATACAGAGTTGGAAGCAACTTGGGAGCGAGAATAGGATCCTAAGAAAGAATTTTTGGTATCTCTTTCCCTTCACATAGAATCTCGAGGGCGAGATTCATTTTAGGGGGGTAGGTTTGTAACACCCTCAATTTCATGCATAATGCATTGCATGCATCCTCACACATGTTTAATATTAAGCAATCTAAAAAGGAACAAGAATAAAATGAATTTAGATCTAATCAGCAATTTATTTCTATCAGGGTACGGACTTGTCTGGCCTCCAACCCGGACTAGTCCAGATCCCCCTTCTGTTTTAGAAAATCCAGGTTTCTTTAGAACCCGGACTTGTCCGGCACATTACACGGACTAGTCCGATTGATGGTTTTGATTTCCTTGGACTTGTCCGTTGTCCGAGCGGACTAGTCCAATTCTGTCCAGTTTCAGTTTGGAAGCCTTTTATTTTGCAACCCTGGACTTGTATGGCCCTCTATACCTGACTTTTCTGAAAACCTCTCTCTTCCAAAACGGACTTGTCCGGTCTTATTGTGGACTAGTCCAGCCTTCAGAGTCCAATTCAGATTATATTATTCTTGTACGATTGGTTATTGGGTAATTGCCTTAGATGGGCACAAGAACTTCGTGCCCCACCTCAGAGGAGCACAAGGGGACCCCACCTCGGCCCCCACTCGTCCCCCACCAAAATCAACATGGAATTCACCCTAAAACCGTACCTCTCGACCCTTATATAAGCAACCCAATACTCCACGCTTCTCCAGCACGTTGGTAAAACCCTCTCTACCGTCTTTGATCGTGTGTCACCATCAAGTGAAGATATAGAAGCGAGGAGAAGGAGGAGAAGAAGGTGGAGGATCAATCAAACTTGATCTTCATCAACTTCTCGACATCAACGTTCTTCACCGACAAATTGTCCACATCACCTCTCATCAAGGCCTAGATCATCGAGATTCAAGTTTCATGTCCAATTCTTGATCCTTGGATCTCTAAACACACGGTACAACCTCTACATTAAGCAACGATCCAGGATTTACAGTGCCACCACGGGGCCAAGTATGGGTGCGGCTTAGCTGACTAATTAGTGTATTGCCAGAACTATTTGGACCATTAAGAAGGCTCGAGGAAGGTGTAGTCGGATGGGTTTACAGTGATGGTGGGACTACCCTGGGATCCGGATAGTTCAATAGGGAGCCCTTGGTTGGATGTGCTCAGTTGGAGACATCACCACCAATGAAACCTTAGTGGGGTCTAAATATGCTAGTAATCACTTTGTAAAAGCTATTTCGTGATCTCTTTGCCACACACCAAAGGAAAGTGTGGGACGGCATAATTGAGATTCCTTAGTCATCGAAGGGTGATGAAATCAAGAACTTGTGAGTAAATTTGTACAACCTTCACAGAGTGTGTTAAAAACTATCATGATAATTGTGCTCCCGGTTATGAGCTACCTGGACCCTCACGTGATTAGATTTTTGGACCTTGAACATGGTTTAATGGTTGGAATTGAATTGGGAATTGATATTGGTTTATTAATTGGCTTTGGATTATGAAATTGTGACAAATGAGCAGTTATGAGTTGATTATGAATTATTATTGATGGTATTGGTTAATTGAGTTGGAATTAATGTTATTTGGGTTATTTAAGAAGAACCTCACTTGGTAATGACATAATTGCATTTTTACATGTTTTGAATGTATTTTTATGCAATTATCCATTGTTTATTATCATTCCTTATTTAAGCTACATGTCATACTTTCCCACAACTACTGAGTACGACATGTGCTCGCCTTTGCTATTCCCCTAACAAATTCAGATGCAGGCGTCGATGTGGAGTACCAGGAGGTCTTTGAAGAGTTCTAGGCGTGCGTGTTACTGTTAAGCTTGCCTGTGCAGTTTGGAGTCTTTAGTGTTTAGTGTATTCCGCTCAAGTTGTAAGAGCTTCTTTTCGAGAATATTTGGTATGTAATAAGGTACTATTATTAGTATTATTATTCGAGACATGGTCTTATTTGTTTATCGTTTGTGAATCACTTGTTTATGTGTGTTAAACATCGTGGACACACATATGCATCACGCTTGGTTCATATTCTGAACCGGGTTTCAAACTCTTTCCTTCTACGTTGAATCTCGAGGGAGAGATTCATTTTTAAGGGGGTAGGTTTGTAACACCCTCATTTTCATCCATAATGCATTGCATATATTCTTATACATGTTTAACATTAAGAAAAACAAAAAGGAACAAGTCTAAAATGAATTAGAATTAAAACAGCAAATAAATACCCGTATCAGTGCGGACTTTTCCGGATAGGACACGGACTAGTCCGGTT
This sequence comes from Tuctoria greenei, assembly GCA_036927565.1. Taxonomy (NCBI): domain Eukaryota; kingdom Viridiplantae; phylum Streptophyta; class Magnoliopsida; order Poales; family Poaceae; genus Tuctoria; species Tuctoria greenei. The sequence continues at coordinate 61,272,057 of JAYESD010000012.1, read as the reverse complement.
TAATCTTTGTTGTCCCCCGGACTCTTCCGCCTTTGTTGCGGACTATTCCGTAAATGTTTCTGTTATTGTCCAGACTTGTCCATAATCGAGTACGGACTAGTCCGATTTTCGCCAATGGAAAGTTTCTGAGTTGTCCGGTAATTCTGCCGGTCCGGTTTATGAAAATTGGATGAACCCTGGACTTGTCCGGCCTCCTACCGGACCTGTCCGTTTTGCTTTCTGGAACCATTCAGACTTGTTCAGATTTCCACTGGACTGTCCATTTAACTTTTTGTTCCATGCAGACCAGTCCGGTGTGGCAGACTCGGATTCTGTTTTTCCTTCCCGACGAGTTTTTAGGTATCTGCCTTAAGTGGACCCAAGAACATTGTGCCATCCCTTGTGGACCACAGGTGGGACCCTACAAAGGCCTCCACCACCTTATACTCGAATTCCACCCAAACCCTACCATCTCCACCCTATATAAACACCCCAACACCCGCCCTTTCATTTTTTTGCCACATTTGAGGAGAACCCTAACCCTAGTTCGTGGGAGCTGCCATGAAGGAGAGAGGAGCCCGAAGGTGAATAAGGAAGAGGGAGGAAAGAGGAGGATCAAGCGAAATCTACGTTTGTCAACTCATAGACATCTTCGTCAATTCTCCACCAGTTCTTTGTCTTTTTGAATCTAGACGTCATGATCCAAATGTTGCACCAAATTCTCGATCTTTGAATCCCTGGGTTCGTGGTAAATACCTTAGTTCCATCTTTTCTTCTTAAATTATGGTTCCATGATTAACTCAAATTATGCTCTAGTTGGAATTTTTCCAAAACACTAACTTTAGCGGATGTGTCCGGTCCCAGTGCAGACTAGTCCGATTTCTTCTCTTTTCCAGAACGGACATGTCCGGCCAGAGTGCGGACTATTCCCATTTGTCAATTCTGAAAATTCCTAGAACTTCTTTAATACTCTCCAAAATTACTTGGAACTTGTTCTAACATGTAATTCATAATTAGGACTAGTTAGTAAGCAATGATATCAACCTAATAACATACATTACCACATAATTGCATTATTCATGCATGTCATTGCATATTGACTAATATATGAGCATTTATTGATTGTGATGCTTGTTTTGTATGTTTATTGCGCAGAATAGAAAGTATTGCTCTGGAGGGTGCTGTCGAGGACCTCCAGCACTAGAACTTCGAAGCTTTTGATCCTAACCTGTCTCAAGAGCAAGGCAAGTGTCCTTGAATATTTTGATCCTGTTTTTAAATGCTTTGTTTGAACAATTGCATACTTGTGTCAAATTGATGGGAACCCAAGATAGGTGTTTACTAGACTTGTTTGACCATCCTTGTCACTTGAAATACATCATAGAGAGTCAGGAAGAGTATTTTACCTTTTTTCTTTGCTCTAATTAATTGGAATGGGAAAACAACCAAATGACTTAACTATAAATTAATGAGCATGTATATGATGAGAATTAATGAATGTGGTTAATTGGTAAACATGGGACTTGGGAGATCTAAGCAAGCATGGATTGTGGACTGGGTTGGATGTTATGGTGGTTTTGCTTGCTTTAGATCTAAGGACCGATTCGTGGAGCGACCATTAAGGATTTACAGTGCCACCACAAGTCCGTGTATGTGTGCGGTGTAGCTGAAAAATTAGGTGTGCTGCTGGTATTGTATGGACCATTGGATGGTGTGGGGAATGGGAGTCTAGGAGCGCTACCTTGGGAACTGGATGGCACATGGGGGCCCCATGGCTGGGAGAATGGAGATTCAAGCCTGCTGGTGAAACCTTAGTGGGTCCGTACATGCTAGTACTCCCTTTTTAAAAGCTATTTTGTGATGTCTTGGCCACACACCAAAGGAAGTGTGAGATGGCATAAGGGGGGTTCTTAGTCACCGAAAGGTGATGAAATCACAAACGTGTGGGTAAAGTGGTACAACCTCTTCAGAGTGTTAAAAACTATCATGATAGCCGTTCTCCCGGTTATGATCAACCTGGACCATCACATGATCAGGGTGGAAATTGGAAACATGGTATTTGGGATGGTTTGGATATGGTTATGGTTTGAGTTGTGATAATTGAACATTGTTAATGATGATGGTAAGAACTTGGCATTTGGATGGAGAATTATTGATGGATGTAATATAATGGTAATTTATGGTATTGGACTCATAATTGGTAATTATTTGGGATATGATGGGATTATTTCACATAGACATTGTAGGATGCTTTTTACATGTTTTAAATGTACTTTTCAACAACTAGCCATTATGTATTATCATTCGTTGTTTAAGCTACATGTCATTATTTTCCCAACTTGCTTAGTACGACATGTGCTCACCCTTGCTATTTCCCCTACCAACAGTTTTAGGTGATGTTTGGGAGTACCCTGAGAATAATGTGGAGTACTAGGTTGTGTGCTACCATCAACTTGCCTGTGGATTGCTTGGAGATGTGCTATCCAAGAAAATTAAGCAAATGGGAATACTAGGTTTGTGTCGGAGCTAGATGCTCTAGTGGCACCCATCATCAATGTACGAAACATTGACGTTGGGCCCCAAGGTATCTCGGAATGCCCAGCACGAGCGTGAAAATCATTTTTCATGCACATATGAGACAAGAAAAGTAGTAAAAGTTCTTCTTCTTGCCTATAGTTTAGTCGTGGATTACTATCCTTCCTTTAATTTTGGGTCCTAATCAATTCAACATGATAAAACTTAGTATATCGGTTGTACTTTCATAGGTCTGTGTGCTTCCCGGACCCACCTTACTTTGACGCAACACCAGAATAGGTAGAGAGGTGTACTTAGGGTGCTGGACTAGGATAATTCTATAGCCGACTCCGGACATGTCATTGCCATTGGTTTTCAGGCAAGTATGTCGTTCAGCGAACACTAGATCCCGAAAAAGACTACCAATAATACTTGGATATGTATCACACGAATTCTAAAAAACTAATTTTCAAGGAGATTGCACAGCTTCACTATTTGCAATAAGGTAAAGAGGAAATTAAATATGAGCATGCGCAAAGTAAATGCACATAGAGTCTATTTTCATGTAATTGTATTTCATAATAGGATTGAATAACAGGGGTGGTACGGACACACTTATAGTACAAGACCATGTTAAGCGTGTTATACATCTTGGACAAACCCGACTCTGTTCATAGACACTATGAAATACTATACAAAAACAAACTCACCTCTATGCTAAGTGTAGAATTTACGAAGGTGCTCTATGTAGGATCGAAGAGCACGTAAAAAGCTACCAGAGGGGGGTGAATGGTAGATTCAAAAATCTTATGCAGTGGAAACAATTAAATCCCAACCCCTTCGGTAGAAAATAAAAAAATTGGTACACAATGTGTGTAAATGATCTTAAATGTGTTCAATCGTGACAAAAACTGTAGATATCAGGGAGAATCAAGTCACAATGACAACACAATAAGAATCACTCAAATCCTTTGAGAAAACTAAAGTTATGATCAAAAGATTGAACTAATATTGATCCGTTCAACCGAGTAAAAACAGTTATGTTTTCTTCAAAGAAACTCGTGTAGAGTAGAAATCACAAATCCAATGACTGTGAAATTTTGATAGATGATAGATAATCAAGTTGTGAAGACAACCCAAAAAGAATCATGTCAATCAGATCTGTAAAACTCGAGTAATGACAAAACCACCGACGAAAGGTAGTGCTGTGTAGAAACTCGACGAGTAAAACTTGTATGGAACAAGTCGGACGAACAAGGGACAAAAGTTCCTTTCAACTACGAATTTTATTTGATAGAACACAAGAGGAAGAGCCCAAAAGTCGTCTCACCCAGCTCTGGCCTCCCTTGCTTATATAACAATCCCAAAGGCCAACTCAACTCAAACGAGGACTCTAATCCTACTCAAATCACGAATCGAAACTTTCCATAACCGCTCAAGATCTTCCTTTTCGCAAATAGAAACAATTTCGAGACTTCCTAACAAACCAGGAACATATCCCACATTCCTAAACCAACTCATCTTCGTGTCCCACATGAAAACTACCATAACCAACTCAATACTTGCCATATTGATCCATAACTGACTCAGCCAGTTGTCGAAGTCATAATGCGATCCGATCCGATCCTTCCAAACAGATCTTTCCTTCCGTAAACCATCTTTGGAACCATGTTGCCACGTCATGCACTGCATGCATACATGCGAACACCTTCCTTCAACGTCCAGTAACCTTCATATGCACCGCCCTTGATTCAATCATCCTGCACGACATCTTGACCCGTTCAACCACAATTCCTAACTTGGTTGTTGGAACCTCATCTCCTCCCTGAGACTAGTCCAAAGGATCCTATCAGAAGCCATGACTTGAACTCAAGCAACACCTGCACATGAACGAACAACCATTCCGTACGAGCCCAAGTCCGCGACTTGACTCAAATTAGTTCCGAACATAACACCTTACGTGAGCACCTCACATAAGCATGTTGCAAAACCACAGTGAAACGATATCAGCCATATCAACCAAAATGCACCAAAAACATAGCAAATGAATACTAAGCAATATATCCAACAATGTAAAGAAAGTTCAAAACATTTCACAGTAAAAGCAGGAACATTGCGATCAAGCTCTAAATCTTGCCAAAGCTAACCGGAGCTTGAGCCGGAGCTTACCAAAGCTAGTACAACCTAGCGCCGGAGCTTACCAAAGCTAGTACAACCTAGTGCCAGAGCTATAAAAGCATGTCGGAGCTATCAAACATATGTCGGACCAAGCAAAACATATTGGAGCTTAACATAGACATGCCGGAGCTATCAAAGACATGCCGGAGCTAAAGACAAAGCTCACCGGAGCTACCCCAAAACATGTTGGACCTTGATAAAACAACTCGGACCTATTGTCGGACCTTGCAGAAGCTTAGAGCTAGAGTCGGACCTTGCTAAAAGGGTGTTTTGGCAGAATTTTAGAACTTATGTCATCAAAGCAAACGTATTCAGTACAAGTCAATGTATTAAGCACACATAAGTCTCACAATCTCCCCCTTGATGAATGCATTGGCAACACCACCTAAAATCCGAACATTGGCCTATTTACATTAAAAATTTTGAAAACAATTTCTCCCCCTTTTGTAAAACAGAAATAAAATGAGAAGAAAAAAAATTCTCCCTCTGAGAAAAATCGTGCATAAATAAATGAATATGTGCAATGTGTAATCAATTTCTCCCCCTTGCATACTTATATTTAAAAATTCACATATGATCTATTATCTCACCCCCTTTTACAATGTATTCAACAAGGTTCAAAAGAGATATTTCAAATGTTATGAGCATATTATAGCATATACATATAAACAAAGCTCATCCAAGTCATACTATCAAGTAACTTACACTAGCACATCAATGAATACATAAAGTAGTGTAAGACATGCTAGACATCAAGTGTAATTTTCAATTTAAGCAAGTCATGATCTCACAAACTTAACTATTTCAAAACCTGAAAGCATGACACTTGTTGCTGCAATTTTTTCTTTAAAGCACAAATTTTTAACATATGACATTTGTAAGAGATTATATGCGCATCTGCCTTATTCTAACCAAGCCAAGCCTATGTCATTTGACAATCAGAAGCTTAAGGACATGGTTTTAGTCATACGCAACTTCTTCCATGTTCATATCTAAGTGCAATGATAAGCCATCTCAAAAAAAAGTGCGATGCATGCATATTCTCTTGATCTTTTTTCAATTTATATTTGTTCATAAAAGCTCAACATGTGAGTTGATTACTTGATTAATTCTTTATGATTAAATGCACTTGTGAGAATACAACAAGTTCAAAACAGCAACAAAGTTCGACCATGACCAGATTTAGTGTAAGTAATTATTCAAATTACTAGACATGGCAAAAACTACAAAATGCATAAGAGAGTAATGTAGTAAGAACTTTCAGCATGTAAAAGGAATCACAAAGTCATATATATATATATATATATATATATATATATATATATATATATATATATATATATATATATATATATATATATATATATATATATGAAATACTAAGCTCATAATATTTTAATTTCATATTCACAGATAGACTTCTCAAGTTTCAAAACTCCCCTTCAATGTAAGCTATGAGGATGCATAGCCCCTATTTCACTACAAAAGAAACAAAAACGAGTGAAATCCAAAGGTTTTGTAAAAATGTTAGCCAATTGTTGTTCGATATCTACATGGTGAAGCACAATGTTTCCTTTTTCAACATTATCACGGAGAAAATGATACCTAATGTCAATGTGCTTAGTTCTAGAATATTGTGCGGAGTTTTTAGCAATGCAAATGGCACTAGTGTCATCACAAAACAGTGGAAAACAATCTAGATCAACCCCATAGTCCTTAAGTGTTTGAACAATCCAAAGAATTTGAGAGCAAGCACTAGCAGCAGCTACATATTCAGATTCGACTATGGGTGCAACTAAACTTTTTTTTCTAGAGGACCAAGAAACAAGTGAATTACCAAGAAAATGACAAGCATCAGGAGTACTTTTCCTATCAATCCTACAACCCCCAAAATCAGCATCTCAAAAACCATTCAAAGTAATGGTTGAGGAAGAAGGAAGAAAAATGCCAAATTCTTAAGTTCCATGTAAGTACCGGAGAATCCTTTTGACGGCTTGACGATGTGAAGCACGTGGGGAGGCTTGAAACCGTGCACAAAGACATACGCTGAAGTGTATGTCCGGTCTTGATGCCGTGAGGTAAAAAAATGAGAGGACCGGGGTACTGACAGCCAAGGATCTCATTGGGTGGTGTCGTGCGATGCGACAACCAATAGCATACATGAAAAAAATGAAACAAAAATACAAATCAAATCTTTTATTTATAAACATAGCGTAAGTTTTACAAACTCAGTGTAGAAAAGAAACCTATAAATCATAGCTACGCTCTCAGCTCTAGCAATGCAGAAGCAAAGTCGCCATGCCCTAGGACGCTTCACACTAGCAACACTCACATTCATGAATACAGTGGCGTGCAGGGCTCCCACTCGGCCGTGAACTCGGATGGGGGTACGGCGTCGTCGTCGTGCCCTTAATCAATCGTACAACCTGCAAAACTCGTTAACTGCAAAAGCGAGCATAAGGCTCAGCAAGACTGACCCGTCTCACTATCTATAGACACTACATGCAAGGTATAGACTAAGCATAGGTAGGATATAGCATAATAGACTCGCCTACAAGTGGATCCTTATGTCATGTTTTAAGTAGCTGAATGTGGCCTAGAGGGGGGTGAATAGGCCTTTTTGATTTTTAGTCGGAACCTGCAACACTTAGCAACTTGATCAAATACCAGAAAATCGCACTAGTTCGGTAGAGTGCGGACTAGTCCGGTGCGTGCGGACTAGATTAATCAAGTTAGATCAATGATTTCAATACAAGCACAGTACGCAGTGGAATAAAGTATGTAACTTGAAAGTATTGAGTCAATGAAATTAAGTGTGACACAAACTAACTTTGATTTCAATGTTTTAACATAAGATGGACAAGATCAAGTAAACCCTAGAATACGATATGAAAAACTTAAGAACAAGTTTGACACAAGATTTTATCCTGTGGGTCGGTTCCCACACAGGCAACCTACGTCCACATTGAGGAGCCATGAAAGGACTGGGTCTTCACAGACCCTAACCTTGTCGAATCGCCCCTAAGGCCAACTCTCTTTCACTATCACAAGGGTAAATCACCTAGTTCAAGGGGCCTTCTCACAAGTTGAGGGCTCCCCAAGATTAAAAATCAAACACCACCAAGAACACACTCATAAGGTCAACAATGAAACAACATGAGTGTCTTAGAGAATCAAACCAAGAGCTCAAACGTGTGGAATCGTGTCTCTCCTTTGATCCAAAGTGAATCCTCAAGGACTTGATCTTTATTGCGTTGGATTGCATGGACAGATGTGTTTTCTAAGCTCTTAGAGTGTGTGAAGGCGTTTGGAGTTGAGAGAGTTGAAAGTAGGGCTGTGCACATCTATTTATAGGGTGTTTCCAAAAGTTGTCGTTAGGGTTTCGAGGGTCCGAACTAGTACGAGGTGGAGTCCAGACTAGTCCGGTGTGCGGCGTGTAGGAAACTCTAAGTACTCAAGAATATCGGACTTGTTCGGCCATGGGCGGACTAGTCCGATTTAGGCTTTGGAAATGTTCGGACTAGTCCGACACATATCGGACAAGTCCGGCTAGGTGACTACCTCAGTGAATTGAGGACAAGTCCACACTTGGAGGACTTGTCCGATTTTAGTAAGAGAGGTTATCGGACTGGTCCGACTATTCTCGGACTTGTCCGATGTCTGCAAAGTTGTGAAGTGTTGAGGACTAGTCCGCACCGGGGAGGACTAGTGCGATCTTAGTCAGAAAGATATCGGACTAATCTGTGGTGATATCGGACTAGTCCGGTCTGTGTAAACCCGGACTGTGCAGACAAGTCCGCACTGGGAGGACTTGTTCTATATTGAACAGAGGGATTATCGGACTAGTCCGGGGTATATCAGACTAGTCTGATCCTGTGTAAATTTGTGCAGTGAATGAGTTTTCTTGTGCTTGAGCTCCTGGGGTGTGTTTCTCCAACACACTCCACACACACTGATCTAATCTATTCAGCTCTTGAGCTCTTTTCCATATAGATCCCCATTCTCGTTTCTTTTTGCGCTTTCTTTATAGTTTCATTAAAACCTGCGCTCATCTTAAAAATTTGGTTAGGATCTCATTTGTTTGTCATAAATCAACCAAAACCCACAAGGGATGCCTAGATGCACTTTCAATCTCCCCCTTTTTGTTGATTGATGACAACCAATTGAGATTTCACAAAATATGACAAAAATATAGAATTTTCATAAAGTGTGCACATATGAGTTAGGTACAAGTTAAGCAATGAACACATAGGTCATATGTGCTCTCTTTATGGTGGGGTGTGAAACTACGTGAGTGTGAGCAATAATGGTGATGAGAGTGAAATGATTGACATGAAAATACTAATATCAAGCATATATGAAAATTCCAAAGCAAAATCACAAATTTCATATCATAAGCATAAACATAGAAAGTAGAGATAACAGAGTTAAAGTTTTACAACCCACAAGAGACATAAAAAGATACACAAATGAAGCTCTCATCTCTCAACCTACAGCTAGGATCTAGTGACTCCCCCTCAATCTCTCCCCCTTTGGCGTCAAGACACCAAAAAGAAGGAGAGGGTGGATCTAGTGGCTCATTCCTTGCTGTCGGTCCTTTCCTCATCTTCATCTTCATCTTCATCTTCAGGCTGTGATGGAGGAGGAGGAGCGGATCCACTCAAAGTGCCCCCGATGCCAAAGTAAGCAAGCTCAGAGGGATTCAAAGGTCCGAGCTCAGTGGAATCAGAGTTTGAATCTTCAGAGATAACCGGTGATCCAATGGGCTCGATCTCCAGCTTCTGGCAAATATGCTTGACATTTTCTTTGACATATCTCATATCTGCTTTCCTTGCCTTGTTCAACTTATGAATCTTCACTTCGGCCTTCTTGCATGAGCCAAAGATGGCTGCCAAGTACTTTAAGATTCCACTAGGAGACCCTTTTTATGGAGGCGCCCTAGTGGTGGGAGCAGTCATCTCATCTCCTCGAGCTCTCCTCGTAGCCTCTTCACTGGATGCAGGGGATGGAGCAGCTTGGACAATGGCTTGGGGAGGCTTCTGGGGCCTCAAAGGAGTCTGCTCCACATCCTTCATGACCTCGATCCGTGTGACCTTCTCAATCATGAACATCAAGTAGGGGGCATAGCCACAGGATCTGTCCGGCGTGCAGGAGATGTTGACCATATCATTCCAGATATAGTCAAAAATATCAAACTTTCCGTTCTTGCTTATTACTTTCATCAAGGTCCTCAAGTAACCTTAGACACTTCCTGCGTCCCCATCTTTTGGTGCTATTGTCTTCCTCAACACCCTGTTGAGAATCATGAAAAAGGGATTCATGTTCTTGGTCGAAGGGGGGTTGTACTAACGGCTGGTGTCATAGAGGAAGTCCATCTTATCTTTTCCCAAAAAACTGATGTTGTGGATAGTAAACTCATTGTTGCTGGCGTCTTCCAGATGAAGGAGTCTTGCAAAATCATCATAAGTGATTGTGTACTTGGATCCATGTGTCATCCAAGTCACTCTATCCTCCTCATCACTAGCAAAGAAACAAGTGGCATAGAACTGAGCAATGATCTCATCATTCCAGTGATATCTGAAGGCAAATAGGTCCTTCAGTCCATGCCTAGCAGCAGCCTACACCACCTGATCAAATGCACCACAGCTCTTACTCTCAAAGGTGATTCCAGTCGATCCACTGGCTGCGGACTACCGGAGCTTTCATGGTAAGGTACACAGAGCTGTAGAAGTCTGCATTAAAAATGCTCCAAAACCTGGCATCGGCTGCACTCTTGGGTCGGGTTTAGAAATCTACAAATCTGAGCTTGGAAGCCGTATCGCTTCCCTTGCCGTTGGACTTCTCCTCGGAGGGATGCTTGCTCCCCTGCCTCGGAGCATTCATCCTGAGAGGGCCTATCGGGCCAGAGGCTATCCCTTTCCCTTTGCCCTTAGCTTAGCGAGAGACCGCCGAGCTAGAGCCAGCTGCATCCTTGACTTTTGACGCGGGCTTCTTAGCTAGCACTTTGCATCGCACCTAAGGTGGGGAAGGTGCAGGCTTGGAGGGACACTCTTGCCTCTTCTTTCCTTGGCCCGTCGAGTATTGAAGCAAGGAGTCTTGGTCCTACTCAGCCTCATAATCGAAGATTTCATCATTGAAGCTCAATATTGTCTAGAGATAGGATTACACAATGTATGGATCTGAATTGATTTCAAGGAAGTGCATTGAGGAATAAGAAATTAGGGTTGAGTTCAGTTAAAAATCAGACTTGTCCGGTGTACAGGTACGGACTAGTCCGGGGGAGTGTACTTGTCCGTACATGGACCGGACTAGTCCGTTGTTCATCACATACAAACCCTAACTAGACGACAAATGGTGATTCCCAATGCAAAACTAGTTCAAGGTAAATTTAATACAGCAAGGAGGCATGTATTAACAGGAAGGAACTAAGCTATTTGGTCAACTACAAAAGAAATCATGATTTCTAGGGTTTGGGACGAAATTTTACCGAAATTCCTCGATTATTCGAGATGGAGGGGTTGAAGGTGCAGACAAGTCCGTGGTCTTCAATCCCTATGCGATGGGGATCGATTTCCACCCAAACTCAGAGGGATTTGATGGAGAACGAAGGAATTGGGAGCACTCGAGCGAGGAGAGAGAGTGTGAGGTGAGTCATGAGGATGAAGGAGATTAGGTTTTGGCGGCGGCTAGGGTTATGGAGTCAAAAAATTGTACTAGTATGTGGTCCACCGGACTAGTTCGGACTACCGGAGACTCTGCGGACTAGTTTGAAGTGCGCGAACTAGTCCGGGAAACCACAGACTAGTCCGTGGTCACCAAAACAGAATCAATTTTCCCATTCATATATATTCGAAGGTTCTTTTAAAGAAAAATAGGGGTCAAAACAATCAAGTAATCTTGATGAATATGATCAGTAAGCATACAACAATCAAGCAATGACCATAATTCATCAAGATCAAGTAATTGAAATAGCAGTTCGGAGAAAATTGAGAGAGAGATGATTTTCGCAACACAATCAAAATTTATGGAGAAGCCAAACAGGTATGCAAGTTTTCAAGCCACATTCCAAGCATCAAGGATGTTTAGTTCATTCCGGAGCTCGCAAAAACATTTTTCATCTAGCGGCTTGGTGAATATATCGGCTAGTTGTGTTTTGGTGTTTACATGGGAAATGGCTATGTCTCCTTTCATTGAGCGGTCTCTCAAAAAGTGGTGTCGGATGTCTATATGTTTGGTCCTAGAGTGCTCAACGAGGTTATGGGAAATCTTAATGGCACTCTCATTATAAAAAAGATGTGGAATACGACTCATATTGTAACCATAATCCCTTAGATTTTGTCGCATCTAAAGGAGTTGTGCACAACAAATCCCGGCTACAACATACTCCGCTTCGGCCGTGGATAAGGCAATGGAGTTTTGTTTCTTGGTGGACCAAGAAACTAGGGATCTACCTAGAAATTGGCATGTACCAGAGGTACTCTTTCTATCTACTTTGCATCTGACATAATCTGCATTGGAGTATCCAATGAGATTGAACTTGGAACCTTTAGGATACCAAAGGCCCAAGTTGGGTGTATGAACTAAATACCACAAGATTCTTATTACAGATGTCAAATGACACTCTTTCGGGTTGGCTTGAAACCATGCACACAAACATACACTCAACATAATGTCTGGCCTAGATGCACATAAGTAGAGTAGGGATCCAATCATGGAGCGATATACCTTTTGATCCACGCTTGGTCCATCTTCATTGAGATCCAAGTGTCCATTTGTTGCCATGGGTGTCTTTATAGGCTTCGCCTTGTCCATTCCAAACTTCTTGAGTATGTATTGAGTATACTTGGTTTGTCTTATGAATGTCCCTTTCTTTTGTTTCCTCACTTGGAATTCCAAGAAGTACTTCAACTCTCACATCATAGACATCTTGAACCTATCTGTCATAACCTTACTAAATTTTTCACAGAAGGATTTGTTAGTTGAACCAAAGATAATGTCATCAACATAAATTTGACAAATAAAAAGATCATTGTCAAAGTGCTTTGTGAATAACGTATAATCTTCTTTAACAATCTTAAAACCATTTTAAAAAATCCCTAAGACACTCATACCAAGCTCTAGGTGCTTGTTTGAGGCCGTAGAGAGCCATACGCAATTTAAAGACGTGGTCGGGGAACTCTTCATCTTCAAATCCAGGGGGTTGCTCCACATACACCTCCTCCTTGATTGGTCCGTTGAGGAACGCACTTTTCACATCCATTTGATAGAGCTTGAAATCATGGTGAGTAGCATATGCAAGTAATATTCTAATAGATTCATGCATAGCTACGGGAGCAAAGGTTTCATCGAAATCCAAACCTTTGACTTGTGAATACCCTTTGGCCACAAGTCGCGCCTTGTTCCTTGTCACCACCCCGTGTTCGTCTTGTTTGTTGCGGAAGAACCATTTGGTGCCGATGACGTTGAACTTGGGTCTTTCGACAAGTTCCCACACTTCGTACCATTTGAAGTTGTTAAGTTCTTCTTGCATTGCCACCACCCAATCCGGATCCTTCAATGCATCCTCAATCCTGTGCAGTTCCAAAAAGGATACAAAGGATAATTTTCACAAAAATTAGCTATGCAAGATCTAGTCCTTACTCCCTTTTGGATGTCACCGATTATGTTGTCGATAGGGTGATCTCTCTGGACGCATTGGTGTACTCTTGGATGTGGCACTTGAGGTGTTGAATATGCATGGTCATCTTCTTCTCCCCTAGATGGTTGTCCTCATTGAGTTATTGATCATCTTCATCTTCTTGATGTTGATCTTGTGTGGAAGCTCCCCCTTGATCGTTTACCTCCACTTGTGGTTCATCTTCTTCATTTGCATTTGGAGGTGGCGTTTGTGGTCGAACATCGTCCAACGTCATTCTTCTCAATGCTTGACATGGAGCTTCTTCTCTATCTAGCACACATGGATCAAATTGCTCTTCTTGAGAGACTTTAGTTTCATCGAACACTACGTCACGTGCTACTTCAACAAGTACGGAGGTCTTGTTGAAGACACGATAGGCGTAAGAGTTCGAATCATAACCAAGCAAGAAACCTTCATCGGACTTCGAAGCAAACTTTGAAGTCCTAGGCTTCTTGTTCAAAATATAGCACTTAGAACCGAAAACTCGAAAATGTAAAATATTAGGCTTGTTACCGGTGAGTATTTCATATGATGTCTTCTTGAGTAGTCAATGAAGATAGAGTCGGTTTATGGCGTGGCAAGCGGTGTTAACCGCTTCCGACCAAAACCAATCCGAGGTCTTGTATTCATCGAGCATTGTTCTCTCCATCTCTATGAGGGTTTGGTTCTTCCTTTTGGCAACTCGGTTTTGTTGAGGGGAATATGGTGCTGCAAAATTCATGTTTGATGCTCTCTTCGTCTAGGTGCTCCTCAACTTGAGTGTTCTTGAACTCCGTACCGTTGTAACTTCGTATGTTCTTGATCTTCAATGAGAACTCATTTTGTGCACGCTTGAGAAACATCTTGAGGCTTCCTTGAGTTTATGTCTTATCATGCAAAAAGAAAACCCAAAAAGCTGTCACACCAGCACCATCACAGTTCTTGAGATCAGGCAAGAACTTGGGTAACTAAGAGGTGAGATCGAGTGTGTCTATATATATATATATATATATATATATATATATATACAGACACACACACACACACACACACACACATACATATATATATATATATATATATATATATATATTTCTTTTTCTTTTTCTTGCTGCTCCTAAAATGGCAGACTCAGATTCAAGTGTTCATGGTGGACACCATGGTGATAGGGAACCCCCTGTCTCACGGGATGAGACGCGTCGCCTGGCTGATTCACTCATGGAGGGCATGGGCAGGCTCCTCAATGAGCTTCTTCCCGAGGCTGGAGGACGTCGAGCATGTCGTGATCAAGAGGACCGTCATCGAGAGAAGTCCGGCAATGAGAATTCTGGTTTCGGCCATGGTTTCAATCGCTTCGGATATGGCCCTGACAGATCTGGTGGTGGTCGCCATGCTGATTTTAATAATTACCATGGTGGGCGTCGCACACATAGGCGCAATGATGATGGTCCCCGTGTGCATTTTTAAGACGAAGAGTTTGAAGATTAAGATCATGGAGAAGGATCTCATGATGATGAAAATCCTTTCGGTCAAGGTTGTAGGTTTGATCGGCATCATCATCGCCGGCCTGCTGATTTTAAAGAAAGGGAATACCATCATGGTCGACATCCTCATGACAGCCCAGATAACATCGCTCGTGTCAAATTGAGTATTCCAAAGTTTACTGGAAAGGATAATCCTGATGAATTTCTTGAATGGGCTGAGCAGTGTGATCAAATATTCTGAGTACATAATATTTCGGCTCAGCGTTTTGTGAATCTTGCTTCGGTGGAACTCTCTGGATACGCTCTCAATTGGTGGAACCAAGTGCATGAGAATCAACGTGATTTGGGACGCGGATATATCAATACATGGGAGAAGATGAAGCAAGTGATTAGAAGGCGATTTGTGCCATCTAACAATCAGCGTGATCTCAGGAACCGGTTGCAAATCTTAAAGCAATGAAAGAGATCAGTTGATGAGTATTTCAAGGAGATGGAGCTACTGTTGTGCGGGCTGGAATAAGAGAAGATGCAGAGTCAAGAATGGCAAGATTTCTAGGAGGTCTTAATGAAGCAATTTCTGGTTTTGTCGAGATGTTTCCATATTGTACATTGCAGGATCTTGTTGATCAAGCTATGCGAACAGAGAAGAAGATTCAGCAAGAGTCACGTGGAAAATCTTATGGCAGTTATTCTATTGCTTCCCCATGGCGCAAACAGCAGTCAAGTACTTCCTATGGTGGTGGACGATCTCAAGGCGCTGCAGCCAAGTCTTCTCAATCATTTGTTCCATCGAAGATGGCAGCCTCCACCACGTCATCACCAACAACTCAGCAGCGACCCGCTGCAAGTTCAGCAGGCCACAACAATGTCTCGGGAGTTACATCTTCTTCTCGAAGCAGAGAAATTGTATGCCATAAATTCCACGGCCTTGGGCACATTGCTGCCAAATGCCCAAGCAAGAGGGCCATGTTGTTTAATGAGAAAGGTTAATGGGAATCTGAGAGTGATCCGGAAGATGCTGGACCGATATGTGATGAAGAAATTGAGGAGGAAGGGAATGAGATCCAGCCTGAAGAAGGAGAACATAATTGCTTTATTTCTCTACGAGTGCTTAGTGTAACTGAAAGTGCATCTAGGACTCCCTTGTGGGTTTTGCATAATTTATGACAAGCAATTGGGATCCTAACCTCTTTGTTGAGATGAGTGCAGGCTTATGATAGAAAAATGAGCAAAGTACCAAAAACAAGGAAGAATGAGGAGCAAAGTGGAAATGAGCTCAAGGAAGAAGGGTAGTAGATTATTGTGTATGGAGTGTGTTAAGGAAACACATCCCAAGATCTCAACCACATTTAAACACACACATTGCACAAAGTTACACATGACTGGACTAGTCCGACAGACACCTGACTAGTGCGATATCCTTTCTGCACGAAATCGGACAAGTCCGGTATCCACCGGACTAGTACGATATCCTTTCTGACCAGAATCGGAGTAGTCCTCCCCAGTGCAGACTAGTCCTCAAAACACTTCACAAGTCACACAAAATCGGACAAGTCCGATCACATCCGGACTAGTATGATATTCATTCTAATCCAAATCGGACAAGTCCAATGTTTGCACGGACTAGTCCGAAAAACCCTCTGATCTGAATCGGAGAAGTCCACTAAGTGCGGACTTGTCATCATATACACTTAGGGTTTCACATAATCGGACAAGTCCGATGTCTATCGGACTAGTCCGAAGATTTCCAGTAGCGAAATCAGACAAGTCCGCTCCTAGCCGGACTAGTCCGATATTTCGGGACACTTAGGGTTTGCTACATTCAGCACACCGGACTAGTCCGGTGACCACCATAGACTAGTCCGACCTTTCTGAACCCTAACGGTCACTTTTAGAAACCCATATACATAGAGTTGTACGGCCATATTTTTCACTCTCTCGAACCCTAGCGCCATCACACCTCCCAAGAGCCTCAAAAACCACATCTCTCCACGAAATTAAGTGCAACAACGATCAATCCTTTGAGGATTCACTCTAGATCATCGGAGAGACACGATCAACACCACATTGAGCTCTTGGTTTGATTCTCTAACACACTCCTGTGATTTAATTGTAATCTTTTGAGTGTGTTTTGGTTGTATTTCCTGTTATAATCCAAGGGAGCTCTCAACATGTGAGAAGGCCCCTTTGAATTCGGTTATTCACCCCTTTGTGATTTGTGGAAGAGGATTGGCCTTCGTGGCGATCCGACGAAGGTAGGGTTGGAGAAGACCCGATTTTTTTGTGGACTCCTCAACGTGGACGTAGGATGCCTTTGTGGGAGCTGAACCACGAGATAAATCCTTGTGTCTTGTGTCTTTGGTGTTCATCATTCCTATTCATCAATATAACCTAGGGTTTCATAATCATTGCTTATCTCACGTTAAATTGTTAAACATAAGATTTAATTGTGATATAATCTAGCATATAACATTGAAACCTTTATTTGATTCTATATTTCTGCTGCATACATAAAAGAATAAATCTAATCGATCAAGCTCAACCAACTTAGTCTGTGAACACCAGACTAGTCCGCACTTTACTGGACTAGTCTGATATCTTTGGTATTGAACTGGTTGTTAAGTGTTGCAGGATCCAACAATTTGCAAAAAGGCCTATTCACCCCCCCTCTAGGCCACATTCAATTGGTATCAGAGCAGGATCTTCAAGAAAGAGTCTAACCACTCAAAGAGATCATGTCAGAGATCAAGGACATCCACAAAACCAACAACCAAGAGGAGGTTAACAACGACAAGACCCGAAAGATGGAGAAGTACCTCGAAGCCATTCAAGACTTCGAGGACGATGATGAGGAGACGTTGGAGCTAAAGGCGCTGCTCAGAAAGAAGGCACTTTCCAAAGGGAAAGTGAAAGTTGAAGATAAGAAGAAGGGGAGTAGTCACACCAACTACTCCCGATATCCTTTGAACTATGATCGTCTAAATTCCAATAACAGTCATTACTTATCTATCCCACTTGGAAAATCCCCACACTTCGATGGAAGTGATTACTCAATATGGAGGCAAAATATGAAAATGCATCTAATTTCCCTCAATCCAAGTTTGTGGCATATTGTGTGCAAAGGGATAGATATTCCGGATGACGACGAAGAGCTCACCCCAAGCCAAGAGCAGGCTATTCATAGAAACGCTCAAGCCGCGGCTGTAATCACCTCCTCACTCAGTCGGGACGAGTGGACCAAGGTTGATGGACTCAAAATTGCTAAGGAGATATGGGATACACTGCAAACTGCACATGAAGGTGACCGACATGTGCGTGAAGCAAGGATTGAGATGATCGAAGGCGAACTGGGAAGATTCGCAATTGAGGAAGACGAGTCACCCCAAGATATGTACAATCGATTGAAGACACTCGTCAACAAGGTTCGGTAATATGGGAGCAAGAAGTGGAATGACCACGAGGTGGTAAAGCTCATCCTTAGAGCTTTTATGCCTCGCAATGTCACACTATGCTCCATGATTAGAGAAAGCCCCGGATACAAAAGGATGACTATAGATGAATTGCTTGGAAAGATCATCAACTTTGAGATGATGGAAAAACAAGCAAGGCACGTCAAGGAAATTGCCGACCTCACCTCGGCAAAGAAGAAAGGGGTTGCTTTGAAGTCCACCCTAAAGCCCCTATACAAAGAAGCTAGAGAAGCACAACTAGAGGAAGACAGTGACGACGAGAGCAGTGAACTAGATGAAGATGACATGATATTATTCATGAAAAAGTTTGAGAGAATAATGAATAAAAGACAAGGTACAAAATCAATTGAAGGAAAGTACAAGGACAAAACAAAGGCAAAGTTGAGGTCGGCATGCTATAATTGTGGTGAGTATAACCACTTTATTGTTGATTGCCTGTACAAAGAGAACAAGAAGAAGACAAAAGAAGCCAAGCCTCAACCCAAGAAATACTTCAAGAAGAAGAAACAAGTCGAACAAGCTCACATAGGGAAGGAGTGGGACTCAAATAATGAGTCATCATCATTCGAAGAAGAAGAGATGGCTAGCATAGCTATCGAGAGCATGTCCAAGAAGTCTACTCTCTTTGCTACACTCGGCACAAGGAAGGCAAATGGTACTTGCCTCATGGCAAAGGAAGGTAAACTCAAGGTAACCATCAAAGCCCCTTCCGTGCATTCCTACTCTAGTGATGATGAAATAAATAGTGATAATGAGGATATTCTTATTGGACTAGATAGGAAAGCAGCAACACAAATGAAATTTTTACTTGATCAACTTGTTGAGAAGGAGAGGTTAATTCATCGTCAAGAGGACATGATTATCTCCCAAAAGGAGGTGTATGTCGAACTTGACAAACTTCTAGAACTTGAAAAGGAGAAAAGCAATTCACTAGAGCTTGAGTTAGCTTCAAGCAAGGAAGCTTACCTGGAGTTAACCAACTCAAATGTTGCAATCAAGGACCAACTTGCTGACCTGATCAAGGTTAAAAAGATCCTTGATGTGCAAGTTGAGTCACTCAACCTGAGTGAACCTTCCTCCTCTTCAAGTTCACCTTCTCGACCCACTAAAACTGATTTCGCTCATGCTTGAACATGTAAGAAAGGTGACACCAGTTTGAAGGAGAAGTTAACCTCCACAAAGGATAAACATCCTTCCCAAGGTGGCATATTTGACAAGGAGAAGATCAACTATGCACATAGTGCATACTTGGTCCAGAGACCTCCAAATGTCAAATATGGCATTGGTTACTCTTATGGTGAAAAGCAGCATGCTAGAAGTCATAAGAATAACAAGGAGAGGATTACATTTGTAAAAGGAAGGCCCTCTCAAATCGGACTAGTCCGGTCGGTGTCCGGACAAGTCCGATTCTCCGGACAAGTTCGGCCCCCAGACTAGTCCTGTGCATAAACAGCGATTGTTTAAAACTTTTGATGCCTCCTATGTGTTAATGAGAAATAACTTTGGCATGGTTTATGCTCATTATGTTGGACCACGGCATGGGAACACTAAATCTCATGTGTGGGTGCCCAAATGTATTGTAACTAACCTCCAAGGACCCAAGCAAGCTTGGGTACCTAAAACCAAAGCATAATTTGTTTCTGCAGGCCTATTCCTCCGGTGGATCTAAATGGGTGCTGGACAGTGGGTGCACCAACCATATGACCGGAGAAAGAAGAATGTTCGTGGAATATGAAGAGAATGAGGACCAAAATGAGGGCATCTACTTTGGAGATAACAGTCAAAGAAGGGTGCTCGGTACCGATAAAATTGCTATATCATCTAAACACACACTTTCTCATGTACTACATGTTGAATCCTTAGATTATAACCTGCTGTCCATATCTCAACTATGTGACAAAGGTTATAATTGCTTGTTCACCAACAAGGGTGTGACCGTCTCTAGGAGGAGTGATGGTTCCATTGCATTCAAGGGCATGTTGAAGGGAAAGCATTACCTTGTTGATTTCAACAAGGATAAAACCGAACTTGACACATGCTTTATTGCAAAGACCAACATGGGTTGGCTGTGGCATAGACGACTAGCGCATGTTGGTATGAGGAATCTTCAAAAACTCCTCAACGGCGATCACATCCGCGATTTGAAGGATGTTGTTTTTGAGAAAGATAGGCCTTGTAGTGCGTGCCAAGCCGGGAAGCAAGTTGGAGCACCTCATCCCGCAAAGAATGTCATGACTACAACAAGACCGCTCAAACCACTACACATGGACGTATTTGGTCCAATTGCTTACATAAGCATCGGCGGTAACAAATATGGTTTAGTAATTGTTGATGACTTTTCTCGCTTCACTTAGGTTTTCTTTTTGCATGATAAGTCAGAGACACAAGGAACACTCAAGAAGTTCTTCAAGCGAGCTTAAAATGAATTCTCATTGACAATCAAAAATATTCGAAGCGACAATGGCACAGAGTTCAAGAACACGCAAGTGGAAGAGTACCTTGATGAAGAAGGCATAAAGCATGAATTTTCAGCACCGTACTCCCCACAACAAAACGGAGTTGCCGAAAGAAAGAATTGAACACTCATAGAGATGGCAAGAACAATGCTTGATGAATACAAGACATCGGATCGATTTTGGGCGGAAGCGGTTAACACCGCTTGCCATGCCGTAAGTCGACTCTACCTTCATCGACTACTCAAGAAGACATCATATGAGCTACTCACCGGTAACAAACCAAATATTTCATATTTTCTTGTTTTCGGTTCTCCATGTTATATCATGAACAAGAAGCCTAGGACTTCAAAGTTCACTTCGAAGTCCGATGAAGGTTTCTTGCTTGGTTATGATTCGAACACTTACGCCTATCGTGTTTTCAACAAGACCTCCGGACTTGTTGAAGTAGCACGTGACGTGGTGTTCGATGAGA
The DNA here is from genome assembly GCA_036927565.1 of Tuctoria greenei. Taxonomy (NCBI): domain Eukaryota; kingdom Viridiplantae; phylum Streptophyta; class Magnoliopsida; order Poales; family Poaceae; genus Tuctoria; species Tuctoria greenei. Next base: position 61,250,848 of record JAYESD010000012.1, on the reverse strand, counting down.
CTAATGGCTTCCAAAAGGAGCAAGTTTATCCATGTGAACTAGGTAAAGAAGAAGCGCCTTGTCAAGCATTGAAAAGAATGGCTCTAGGTGAGGTTCGACCACAAGAGCCACCTCCACATGTACATGAAGAAGATGAACACAAGAGGAGATCAACGATCAAGGGGGAGCTTCAACACAAGATCAACCACAAGGATACGAAGATAATTGACAAGTCAACGAAGGAAATGACTTAGGGTGAGAATCAGATTACCATGAAGATACAACTCCTCAAGTGCCACACCCAAGAGTACACCAATGCATCCAAAGGAATAACCCAAATCGACAACATCATCGGTGACATCTAAAAGGGAGTAACTACTAGATCTCGCATAGCTAACTTTTGTGAACACTATTCGTTTGTATCTTTTTTGGAACCACGCAGGGTTGAAGATGCATTGAAAGATCCGGACTAGGTGGTGGCAATGCAAGAAGAATTGAACAACTTCAAGCGGAACGAAGTGTGGGAACTTGTGGAAAGACCCAATGCAAACATTGTCGGCACCAAGTGGGTCTTCCGCAACAAACAAGATGAAGACGGGGTGGTGACAAGGAACAAGGCACGACTTGTGGCCAAAGGGTACTCACAAGTTGAAGGTTTGGATTTCGATGAAACTTTTGCTCCAGTAGCTAGGCTTGAATCTATTAGAATATTACTTGCATATGCTACTCATCATGATTTCAGGCTGTATCAAATGGATGTGAAAAGCGCCTTCCTCAACGGACCAATCAAGGAAGAGGTGTACGTGGAGCAACCATCCGGATTTGAAGATGAAGAGTTCCCCGACCACGTGTTTAAATTGCGTAAGGCTCTCTACAGCCTCAAACAAGCTCCTAGAGCTTGGTATGAGTGTCTTAGAGATTTCTTAATTGAAAATGGCTTTAAGATTGGCAAAGTAGACTATACACTGTTTATAAAGAATTTTGATGATGATCTTTTTATTTGTGAAATTTATGTTGACAATATAATCTTTGGGTCAACTAACCAATCTTTTTGTGAAGAATTTAGTAAAATCATGACAGACAAGTTTGAAATGTCAATGATGGGAGAGTTAAAGTACTTCTTGGGATTCCAAGTGCAGCAACAAAAGGAAGGGACGTTCATAAGCCAAACCAAGTACACGCAGGACATACTTAAGAAGTTTGGTATGGACAAGGCAAAGCCTATAAAGACCCCCATGGAAACAAATGGCCACTTGGATCTCAATGAAGATGGACCTAACATCGACCAAAAGGTATATCGATCCATGATTGTATCTCTACTCTATGTATGTGCATCTAGGCCAGATATTATGTCAAGTGTATGTTTGTGTGCATGATTTCAAGCCAATCCTAGGGAATGTCACTTAACAGCCGTAAAAAGGATCTTGAGATATTTAGTTCATACACCCAACCTTGGCCTTTGGTACCCAAAAGGATCAAAATTCAATCTCATCGGTTATTCCAATGCAGATTATGCCGGGTGCAAAGTAGATAGAAAAAGCACTTCCGGTACATGCCAATTCCTAGGGAGATCCTTAGTTTCTTGGTCCTCCAAGAAACAAAATTCCATTGCCTTATCCACAGCCGAAGCGGAGTATGTTGCAGCTGGGAGTTGTTGTGCTAAACTCCTTTGGATGCGACAAACTCTAAGGGATTATGGTTACAATATGAACCATATTCGACTCCTTTGTGACAATGAGAGTGCCATTATAATTGCCCACAACCCAGTTGAGCACTCAAGAACTAAACACATAGACATAAGACATCACTTTTTGAGAGATCATGCCATGAAAGGAGACATAGGCATTTCACATGTCAACACTCAAAAGCAATTGGCCGACATATTCACCAAGCCACTTGATGAAAAACGTTTTTGAGAACTTCGAAATGAACTAAATATCCTTGATTCTCGGAGTGTGGCTTGAAATGTTGCATACCTGTATGAATTGTTCAATTATGTTGATTGGATTGTGAAAATCATCTCTCTCATTTTTTGTCCAAAAAACTATGTCAATTACTAGATCTTGGTGAATTATGATCATTGCTTGATTTTTGTATGCCTACTAATCATATTCATCAAGATTATTTGATGTGTTTTGCCTCTCTTTTCTCTAAATATGTACCTTCAAATATATATGAATGGGCTAAACATTCTTGTCTAGTGACCACGGACTAGTCCGTGGTTGCCCGGACTAGTCCGCCCATGTAGATTAGTCTGTAGAGTGTCGGTTAGGCCGCACTAGTCCGGTAGACAACGGACTAGTCCAATATAGCCCCCTGGAAAAGTTCGGACTAGTCCGGTCATCTCCGGACTTGTCTGATTTTTCATGTCCATAACCCTAGCCGTCGCTAAACCCTAATCCCTTCATCCTCCACTCTTGCCTCACGCGCTCTCTCTCGTGCTCGAGCCCCCAATGCGATTTCTTGATTTCTCCATCAAAACTTCGCAAGTTTGGGTGGGATTTGATCGACATTGCATCAGGACTGAAGCTCTCGGACTAGTCCGGCCTTCAACGTCCTCTTCTTCAAGCTCCAGTCGATTTCTTCGGTAATCATTCACCCTAACCCTAGAAATCCCAAATTCCTTCATTGTTGATCAAATAGCCTAGCATATTTCACTATATACATACCTCCTTGATGTATTACGTTTATGCTAAGCCTGTTGTGCATTAAGAATCACCATTTGTCTAGTTTCCTAGGTTTTTGAGTTTGAATACCGGACTAGTCCGGTACATGCACTGACAAGTCCGATATCCCGGACTAGTCCGTGCCTGGACACCAGACAAGTCCGACTTTTCTGAACTCAAAACCTAACTTTTCAATTCGTCAATACAAATCCTTGCTATACTTTCACACCTATGCCTTGTACCACTCATTCTCAATCAAGCCACTCATTCTCAGGTCATGTCGAGCTCAAACGATGAAGTTTCCGATTTTGAGGCCGAGATGGACCTTGAGGTGGCACCACGAACCTCGACGAGTCTTGGCAGGAAGCGCCAAGAAAGACCGTCCGAGCCAGCTCAGTCTCCTCCACAGGCTCGGAGGAAAGTGTTGGCTAAGAAGCCAGTGTCCAAGGCAGCTGCATCATCGAGTGGCCCTCGCCAAGAAAAGGGCAAGGGCAAAGGGATTGCTACGGGTCCAGTTGTCCCGTTGAAGCTACACGCTCTGAGGGAAGGGGCCCGGGACCCCACTAAAGAGAAGTTTAATGGAAAGGGCAATGAATTAGCGGCCAAGTACTGTAGTGTGGATTGCTACAGTCATCCAAAGCAGGCTGCAGATGGAAGATTCTGGAGCAATTTTCATGCTAACTATTACAGGGTTGTTGACCTGCAGATGAATACACTGGTCGTGCACAGTCAGTGGATTGACTGGGCACATCATGAGAAGAAGAGATGCTCTGCATTTGATGAAGTGATTGCAGCAGCTCATAGACATGGCTTGAATGACCTCTTTGCCTTCAAGTACAATTGGAATGATGAAGTGGTGGCTTAGTTCTATGCCACTTGTTACTTTGCAAGCGATGAAGAAGAGAGAGTGACTTGGATGACTCATGGATCCAAGTACACTATCACATATGAAGAATTTGCAAGGATGTTGCATCTTGACACCTCAAACAATGACAATGTGATTATTCACAATGTTGGTGTCATCGAGAAGGAAAAGATGAAGTTTCTCTATGAGCCCAACTCAAAGTTCATCCCTCCTTCCACAAAGAACATGAAGCCATTCTTTGTGGTGCTAAACAGAGTCCTGAGGAAGAAAATAGCCCCTAAGGATGGGGATGCAGGGAGTGTGCAAGGATACCTCCGAACTCTGATGAGGGTCATAAGGAAAAACCGCCCATTTGATGTGGCGGAATACATTTGGAATGACATGGTGAACATATCCTACACTCCTAACAGATCATGTGGCTATGCAACTTATCTCATGTTCATGATTGAGAATGTCACAGGGATCGAGTTTGTCAAAGATGTGGGGCACACACCTCTGAGGCCTCAACAAGTAAATGTCCAGGTTGCTCCCTCGCCGGCCTCCAACCCGGAGGCACCGGAAAAACAAGAGAAGATGCAAGTGCTGCCCCTGCTGGTAGGGCAGCCCCTCAAAAAGGTTCAGCCAGCGGAATTCTCAAGTACCTGGCTGCAATCTTTGCCTCCTCCAAGAAGACCGAAGCGAAGGCTCACAAGCTCAATCAGAAAAGAAAGGAGGACATGAGGTACATCAAGGCAAATGTGAAGCAAATTTGCCAGAAGCTGGAGATTGATCCCATTGGATCTCCAGTGATTTCTGAGGACTCCGACCCGGACTTCACTGAGCTCGGGCCCTTGACCCACTCCGAGCTTGCCTACTTTGGCTGGGGACTCGAGTACCTCCGCACCTCCTCCTCCTCCTTCTCATCAAGCTGAAGATGAAGATGATGAAGATGACGACGAGAGGACCGACAGCGAAGAGTGAAGACCCTAGGATCTTCCTCTCCTTATTTTTGGTGTCTTGATGCCAAAGGGGGAGAGATTGAGGGGGAGTCTTAGTCTTAGCTGTAGTTTGCGAGGAGAGAGTTCTATGCTTTTCTTTTTACCTCTTTTGTGGCTTGTAATGTTTTCACAATGATCTTATGTTAATTGTCATTTTGTGATGCAATGAGTTAATCCTTTGAGTAGTATTTATGAAAACTGTGATTTTGCTCTAGAATGTCATATATGCTTGCTATTTGGTAATTAATGTCAATTATATCATTATCAATGTTTCAATGTACTTAGTTATGCATCCCACCATAAAGAATGCACATATGAATAATACTTTTCACTGCTTGATGTATTTTGATTCATATGTGCATACTTTATGAAAATCTAAATTTTTTAGCACATTTTGTGAAATCTCAATTGGTTGTCATCAATCACCAAAAAGGGGGAGATTGAAAGTGCATCTAGGACTCCCTTGTGGGTTTTGGATGATTATGACAAGCAATTGGGATCCTAACCTCTTTGTTGAGATGAGTGCAGGCTTATGATAGAAAAATGAGCAAAGTACCAAAAAGAAGGAAGAATGAGGAGCAATGTGGAAATGAGCTCAAGGAAGAAGAGTAGTAGATTATTGTGTATGGAGTGTGTTAAGGAAACACATCCCAAGAGCTCAACCACATTTAAACACACACATTGCACAAAGTTACACAGGACCGGACTAGTCCGACAGACACCGGATGTCAGACCTATGTGTGCTGAATAAATCGGCTTGTAGTGAATACACTTGCTTTGATGATAAATGTTTTGAATATCACCAAAACACCTTTTTATCAAGGTCCGACTCTAGCTCCGAGCTACAGCAAGGTCCGACTAGCTTTGGTCAGCTCCGGTGAAGTTTTGTCTTTAGCTCCAGCATGTCTTTGATAGCTCCGACATGTTTTTGTTAGCTCCGGCATGTCTTTGATAGCTCCGACATGATTTTGATAGCTCCGACCGTGTTTTTGCTAAGCTCCGAAGTTGATTTTTCTAGCTCCGGCTTTTGGAATTACTAGTTCCGACTAGTTCTGGTTAGCTCCGGTGCTAGGTCCTGCTAGTTATGTAAGCTCCGGGGGTAGCTTGGTTGTACTAGTTTTGGTAAGCTCTGGCGCTAGGTTCTATTAGCTTTTGTTAGCTCTGGCTCAAGGTCCAGGTTGCTCTGGCAAGGTCCGGAACTTGACCGTAGTGCGTCCGCTTTTCATTTGCAATGTTTCGTACTTGCTTTACATTGTTGGAAAGATTGCTTAGTATTCATTTTCTATGTTTTTGGTGCGTTTTGGATGATATGGATGATATCGTTTTACTGTGGTTTTGCAACATGCTTATGTGAGGTTCTCACGTAGGGTGTTGTGTTCGGAACTAACATGAGTCAAGTCGAGAACTTGGGCTCGTATGGATTGGTTGTTTATTCATGTGCAGGTGTTGCTTGAGTTCAAGACATGGCTGGTGACGGGATCATTGGACTATTCTCAGGGAGGAGATGAGGTTCCAACAACCAAATTCAGGAGGAATTGTGGTTGAGCTGATCAGGAGGTTGCGCAGCATGATTGAATCAAGAACAATGCATATGAAGGTATCGTGGACGTCGAAGGAAGGTGTTTGCACGTATGCATGCGGTGCATGGCGTGGCAACATATCTCCGAAGATGGTTTATGGATGGGAAGATCTGGTTGGAAGGATCGGATCGTATCAGTTGATGACTCAGGCTGCGGCTGAGTCCGGTTTGACTCAAATATGGAAATATTTGAGTTGGTTATGATAGGATTTCGTGTGGGCCACGAATTTGAGTTGTTTAGGAATGTGGGATACGTTCCTAAGTTGTTTGGAAGTCTTAAGATTTCTTCTATCTGCGTATAGAAGAATCCTAAGCAGTTATGGAAAGTTACGATTCGTGAATAGAGTAGGATTAGGTTCCTAATCTGAGTTGAGTTGGCTTTCGAGCTGGTTATATAAGCAAAGGAGCCCAGAGCTCGTGGTGCACGACTTTGGGGGCTGTTCCTCTTGTGTTCTATTGAATAAAATTTGTAGTTTGAAGGAACTTTTGTGCCTTGTTTGTCCGACTTGTTCCAAACAAGTTTTACTCGTCGAGTTTCTAGACAGCACTACCTTTTGTCGGTGGTTTTATCATAACTCGAGTTTTGAAGATCCAATTGACGTGATTCTTTTTGGGTTGTCTTCACAACTTTATTTTCTATCATATGTCAAAATTTCACGGTCATTGGATTTGTGGTCTATGATCTACACGAGTTTCTTTGCAGCGTTCCAGAACTGTTTTTTCTCGGGTAGGGCAGATTTACCATTGTTTGATCTTTCGATCATAACTTGAGTTTTTCTCGACGGATTTGAGTGATTCTTTTTGTGTTTTCTTCGTGACTTGATTCTCTCTGATATCTATCACTTTTGTCATGGTGAAACACGTTTAGATTAGCCTCACACACGATTTCTTTAACAGATTGTTTTTCTGCCGAAAGGGTTTGGGGTTTAATTGTTTCCGCTGCGTAAGATTTTTAAATCTACCATTCACCCCCCCCCCCTCTGGTAGCTTTTCACGTGCTCTTCGATCCTACAATTGGTATCAAAGCCACGGTGCTCTAATCTTTGTGATTTGCACATGTTTTTTGACTAATCATCATGGAGAAGTACTCTGCCAAACCTTGTGTGTTCGCTGGTATTGATTTTCAGGTTTGGAAGGCACGAATGGAGGCTTTCATCCAGGCACAAGGCTTTGCAATATGGGAGAAGGTATACAAGCCTTACGAAGTGTCATCATACGATCAAGTTACAGCTACAAATCTGAGAGATGTCAACAACAACAACAAGGCTCGAAACTTGATCATACAAGGATTAACACAAAGCGACTTCGACCGTGTTGCACACCTCCGATCTGCATACGATGTGTGGAAAGCACTTTGTGACTACCAAGAAGGATCCAACATGATCAAAGAGGTAAGGCAAGACATGTTCAAGAAAGAATACATGCGCTTCGAGATGCAACCCGGTGAGTCTATTGATGACCTTTTTGCTCGCTTTAATAAGATTCTCAGCAACTTGCGTAGTGTCAATGTTAATTTTCTAGATGCTGAAAATGCTAGGCAATTGCTAAGTGCATTAGATATGTCAATTTGGGAGATGAAAGTCACATCTATTCGTGAATCTACTGTCATAAGTTCACTTACTTTAGATGTGCTATATTCCAAGTTAAAAACTCATGAAATTGACATAATCTCACGTAAGAACCCCAATAAGTCTATTGCATTTGTTTCACAACGTGATATATCTAGCTCCGGCCAATCATCATCCTACAATACTCTTGCTTTGTTGTCTTCACTAACCCTGGAGTAGATCGAAGAATTTCCAGAAGAAAAGTTGGCACTCATCTCTACTAGATTCTTAAGAGCATTGCAAAATGTGAGAACTAGAAGGAGAGGAAGCTCCGGACCTCAACGATGTTTTGAATGTGGTAAAACAGGACACTTTCGTACAGAATGCCCTAACCTTTCAGGTCCGACCACCCGGGGAGAAAAACAAAGCAAGGTTCGGACCCTCTTTGGAAATTCCAACAAGAAGAAGAAAGGTACCATAGGACGCAAGATGATCAACAGTTTCATCACCGTGCTTCAAGAGTTCAGTTCAAGCGACGTGGACACTGGAAGTGACGAAGATGAAGATGATTTGGCAAACTTGTGCTTTATGGCGGGCAAGTCAAGATCAAGTATGGAGGAGGCAGAACACAACAGTGACAATGAAGAGGTATTTCCTACTTGTGAAGAAATGTGTGATGCTATTTCTCGTGCCACTATTATTGTTAAGAAAAAGGACAAAAAGCTTAGGGATGGTGCTGCTAAAATTGAATCACTAGAATCTGAAATCAACCTTTTAAGAACTTTGATTCCTAGTGATGATGCATGTTCCTCATGTGATTTAATATATGAACAATTGTCCTCATTAAGAAGTGCGCACACCTCCACACTTGATAAACTTGAGTTAGAAATTGAAAAGAACAAAGTGCTTGCTACACTTAATGATAAAAACTTGAAAGATGCTTCTTGTTCTACAATTGATTTCCATTGTTCTACTTGTGATGATCTTGATAATAAACTACAGGATGCTATGAATGAAATTTCTATATTGAACAATGCTTTACGTTCTCATGAAGTTAAAATTTGTTCCAATTGCAAACTAAAAGGAAAAACTTCATGTGAAAATTGACTTGATCTGTCCAATAAACTTGATGACATGCATAGGACATTAGATCGGTTTTGTAATGGGAATAAGAACCTAACTTACAGCTGAATTCTTCCAAGTCTTGCAATGATAAAACCGGTTTAGGTTTTGATTCTCATGCTCATGCTAAGGCACATCCACCTAAAATTGTAAAGCCATTAGGAAGTGGTTTGATTCAAACAGTTCCTAAACAAAAAGGAGTGGTTTTCAAATCTGCAGGAGTGTTGCCTCATTCGGTTTCAAATAAAAATATTGCTTGCTCATCAAGACATGAACACAAAGTTACATTTCATTGTACCTTCTGTGGTAGAGATGGTATGTTATAGATTTTTTTTATAGACTAGCTAAACAACAGAAAAGGGAAAGAATGGTTGCTAGATCTCATAACTTTCATGCAAAATTTGCTGCACACATTGAACTGAATGTACAACCTGCTGTTTTGAGTCAAAAACATTCAAAGTTTACATCTGGACCTTCTGTTTTTGCTTCTGGGGCTACTGATTTTTGTGCTACACAAGTAACACCTTATAGGTCAGTAGTCAAGAATAAAAAAATCTCAAACTTTGACTCATAAACCTGCTGTTTTGTCTCAGCTTTCGCGTGTTTTTCCTGCTGCACGTCGCGTGACTCAGTACTGGATTCCTAAATGCCTTTTGACTAACCCCAGTATTGAGTCATCGACGTATTGTGCTTTTATGTAGGTTACACATTTGAGGAAGGAGAACATTTGGATTGTGGATTCAGGTTGCTCACGCCACATGACCAGTAACAAAGATTGGTTCTCCTCCCTCTCTTTTGTGTCACGTGTAGAGAATGTTACTTTTGCCGATAATTCTTCAACTCCTATAATTGCTAAGGGTTCGGTTATAGTAAATGATCACTACACTTTGAAGGATGTGGCACTTGTCAAAAACTTGAAATACAACTTGCTTTCTGTTTCACAATTGCTAGATGAAAATCTGGAAATTATTTTCAATAAAAACTGCTGCAAAGTTGTAGGTTCAAATAGTGAGCTTATTTTTAACATGTCTTGGTTTGGAAGAGTTTTAAAGCTGATTTTGATATGTCTTCCTCTAAGCATAGGTGTCTAGTTGCTAATGATTCAAAGGACTTATATTTTTGGCATCGTAGACTTGGTCACGTAGGCTTTGATCACCTAACGCGTGTTAGTGCTCTTGGTCGCATACGTGGGCTGCCTAAGCCTAAAGGGGACAAAGAAATTGTGTGCTCTTCTTGTAGTCATGCTAAGTTGGTTGCAAGTTCACATACTCCTCTCACAATGATCATGACAACTGAACCATGTCAACTTTTGCATCTTAACACCGTAGGACCTTCACGTGTTCAATCCTTCGGAGGTAAATTGTATGTTCTTGTTATCGTTGATGATTATTCTAGATACACTTGGGTTTACTTTATGGCGTCTAAGAATGTAGTTTTTAGTCACTTTAGGACTTTATTTCTTAGATTATCAATTGATCACCCAGGATCATTAAAAGCAATTAGAAGTGATAATGGAACTGAATTTAAAAATCAATCTTTTGATCACTTTTGTGCTCAAAATAGAATAGATCATCAATTCTCTTCACCATATGTACCTCAACAAAACGGTGTTGTAGAAAGAAAGAACGGAACCTTAGTTGAGATGGCTAGGACTATGCTTGATGAATATCAAACTCCTAGGAAATTTTGGGCTGATGCGTTAGCAACCGCTTGTTATGTCTCAAATCTTGTTTTCTTGCGTGCTAGGCTACCGTGTGCTTTTACTTGACACTAACAAAATTGTGGAGACTTCTGAAGTGTCTTTTGATGAAGCTAGCCCAGGTACTAGCTCAAACATTGCAGGACCAGATCCGTATCCTCAGTGGGAGGGTATTTTCGAAGATGAAGAAGAGCCGGTGATACTGCCTGGTAGTTCCGAAGTTGACATGTGTCCAGCTCCGGACATTGAACAAGCTCCGGTTATCACCTATGCTGGTCCTGATCGTCCACAAGTCACAAGCTCATCAATCTACGATGAACCTAATGAAGAAGAAGCTTGTGAGACATCTGTTCCCCTACGTTTTTACAAAGATCATCCCCCACAACAGATGATTGGAAGCTTGCACGAACGAGTCACACGGTCCAGGTTTTGCGATCCAAACTCTCATGCTCATTCTGCTTTTGTTGCTTCTTTTGAACCCAAAGATATATCACACACACTCACTAATGAATCTTGGATTATTGCCATGCAAGAAGAGTTAGAAAATTTTGAAAGAAATAATGTTTGGAAACTTCTACCTCCACCTCAAGGTCACACTTTAATTGGAACTAAATGTGTATATAAAAATAAACAAAGTGAGGATGGGGTTGTGGTTAGGAATAAGGCTAGGTTGGTTGCTCAAGGTTTCACTCAAGTTGAAGGTCTAGATTTTGATGAAACTTTTGCTCCTGTCGCTAGATTAGAAGCCATAAGAATTTTGTTAGCTTTTGCAGCATCTAAAAGTTTTAAGCAATTTCAAATGGATGTTAAAAGTGCTTTTCTTAATGGCAACATAAATGAGGAGGTTTATGTCAAACAACCACCGGGTTTTGAAAATCCAGATTTTCCTAATCATGTTTACAAACTGTCCAAAGCCATATACGGTCTCAAACAAGCTCCTAGAGCATGGTATGATAGGTTAAAAACATTCTTACTTGAAAAGGGGTTTACCATGGGCAAGGTTGATAAAACTCTTTTTGTGCTTAAGCATGGCAATGACTCATTATTCGTTCAAGTGCATGTGGATGATATTATCTTTGGTTGTGCTTCTCATGATCTTGTGTCAAAGTTTTCAGCAATGATGAGTTCCGAATTTGAAATGAGTATGATGGGTGAACTCACTTACGTTTTGGGGCTGCAAATCAAGCAAACCTGAATGTAGGCCTAGAGGGGGGGTGAATAGGCCTTTTGAATTTTTTGTCGGATCCTGCAACACTCAACAACAAGTTCAATACCAGAGAAATCGGACTAGTCCGGTAAAGTGCGGACTAGTCCTGTGTTTACGGACTAAGTTGATCAAGATTAATCGATCAGGTTGATTCTTCAATATGTGCAGCGGAATTATAGAATCAAACAACAGTTTAACAGTTGTATATTGAATTGTATCACAATTAAGGCTTGTGATCTACAAATTATTGTAAATTGAACAATGCGTATCAAACCCTAGAGTAAGTAGATCAATTTGAGTGATGAACACAAAAAGGACAAGACACACGATTTATCCCGTGGTTCGGCTACCACGAAGGCAACCTACATCCACGTTGAGGAGCCCACAAAAGGACCGGGTCTTCTCCAACCCTACCCTCGTCGGATCGCCATGAAGGCCAACCCTCTTCCACTAATCACAAAGGGGTGAATAACCAAATTCAAGGGGCGTTCTCACACGTTGAGAGCTCCCTTAGATTACAGATCACAATGCCACCAAAAACACACTCAGAAATTACAATTGAAACACAAGAGTGTGTTAGAGATTCAAACCAAGAGCTCAATGATGCATGCCAAGTGTCTCTCCAATGATCTAGAAGTGATCCTCAAAGGATTGATCGATTTTGCACTTAATTTCATGGAGAGAGGTGGTTTCTGAGTTTCTTGGGAGGTGTGACGGCGCTAGGGTTCGAGAGAGCATAAAAGTGGGTTGTGCACCTCTATTTATATGGGGTTTCTAAAACTGACCGTTAGGGTTCAGAAAGATCGGACTAGTCCGTGGTGGTCACCGGACTAGTCCGATGAGCTTTGTGTAGCAAACCCTAAGTGTCCCGAAATATCGGACTAGTCCGGTCGAAAACAGACTTGTCCGATTTCACTACTGGAAATTTTCGGACTAGTCCGATAGCCATCGGACTTGTCCAGACTGGTGAAACCCTAAGTGTTGGATGACAAGTCCGCACTTGGAGGACTTGTCCGATTTAGATCAGTGGGTATTTCGTACTAGTCCGTGTAAATATCGGACTTGTCCGAAGTGGATCAGAATGAATATCGGACTAGTCCGGTTAACAACGGAGTTGTCCGATTTTGTGTGACTTTTGAAGTGTGTTGAGGACTAGTCCTCCCTGAGGAGGACTAGTCTGACTCAAGTCAGAAAGATATCGGACTAGTTCGACAGATATCGAACTTGTCCGATCTGGTCCAGAAAGGATATCGGACTAGTCCGGTTGATATCGGACTAGTCCGGTCCTGTGTAACTTTGTGCAATATGTGTGTGTGCTTAAATATGATTGAGCTCTTGGGTGTGTTTCCTTAACACACTCCATACACAATAATCTACTATTTCTTTTTCTTGAGCTCAGGTTCACTTTGCTCCTCATTATCCCTTCTTTTTGGTATTTTGCTCATTTTTCATTATTGGCCTGCATTCATCTCAAAAAAAAAGGTTAGGATCCCAATTGCCTGTCATAAATCATCCAAAACCCACAAGGGAGTCCTAGATGCACTTTCAATCTCCCCCTTTTTGGTGATTGATGACAACCAATTGAGATTTCACAAAATATGACAAAAGGAGATGAGATTTTCATAAAGTATGCACATATGACTCAAAAATACATCATGCAGTAAGAGAAATGTCCATATGTGCATTCTTTATGGCGGAATGCATAACTAAGTGCATTGAAACATTGAGAATGACATAATTTACATTGATGAATCAATACAAAGTACATATGTCATTTCAGGAGCAAAATTGCAGATTTCAACACATATTTGCAAATTAATTAAGCATTTCAACACAGAACCATAGTTAACATGTAAACAGTGTTAAGGCATTACAATCACAAAGAAAGATAAAGAGAACACTCTCCTCGCACCCTACCACAGCTAAAGCTAAGACTCCCCATCAATCTCTCCCCCTTTGGCATCAAGACACCAAAAAGAGGAGAGGAGGGTCCTAGGGTCTTCACTCTTCACTGTCGGTCCTCTCGTCGTCGTCTTCGTCTTCATCATCATCAGCTTGATGAGAAGGGGAAGGAGGAGGGACGGAGTCGCTCGAGCCCCCAATGCCAAAGTAGGCAAGCTCGGAGGGGTTCAGAGGCCCAAGCTCGGTGAAGTCCGGGTCGCACTCTTCAGAGATCACTAGAGATCCAATGGGGTCGATCTCCAGCTTCTGGCAGATTTGCTTCATATTGGCCTTTATATACTTCATGTCCTCCTTTCTTCTCTTGTTGAGCTTGTGGACCTTCAGTTCGGTCTTTTTGCAGGAGGAGAATATGGCGGTTAGGTACTTGAGGATCCCACTCGCTGATCCTCTCTGAGGGGCTTCCCTAGAGGTAAGGACAGCCCTAGCATCGCTTCTTGATATTGCCGGTGCCTCGGGACTGGAGGTCGGCGAGAGAGCAGCTTGGACACTCACTGGTTGAGGCTTCTGAGGACTGAAAGGAGTGTGCTCCACATCCTTCACGAACTCAATACCTGTGACTTTCTCAATCATATACATGAGGTAGGGAGCATAGCCACAAGACCTGTTAGGCGTGCAGGATATGTTGACCATTTCGTTCCAAATGTATTCCGCCACATCAAATGGGCGGTCCTTGCTTATGACTCTCATTAGGGTTCGGAGGTAACCCTGCACGCTCCCAATATCTCCATCTTTAGGAGCAATAGTCTTCCTCAGCACTCTGTTGAGGACCACAAAGAATGGTTTCATGTACTTTGTAGAGGGAGGGACATACTTTGAGTTCGGCTCATATAGGAATTTCATCCTATTCTTCTCCATGACACCTATGTTGTGGATGATTAGCCTGTCATGTCCAGAGGTGTCCAGATGGAGCATATTAGCAAAGTTCTCTTGAGTGATACTTTACATACATCCGTGTGTCATCCAAGTAACACTCTCTTCATCCTCAACTGAGAAGTGGCAAGTTGCAAAGAACTGTGCGATTACCTCATCATTCCAGTTATGCCTGAAGGCAAAGAGATCCTTCAGGCCATGCCTCTCAACAGCTGCAATGACTTCATCAAAAGCTGAGCACTTCTTCTTCTCAAGGTGTGCCCAGTCAATCCACTGACTGCGCACCACCGAGGTCTTCATCGGGAGATACACCGATTTGTAGAAGTCTGCATGGAAGTTACACCAAAACCTTCCATCGACAGCATGCTTTGGCCTGCCATACCAGTCAATGCTTTTGAACTTGGCTGCAGAATCACTGCCCTTGCCGTTGAACTTCTCCTCAGTAGGGTCCCGGACCCCTTCCCTGGGAGCATGGAGCTTCAAGGGCCCGACTGGCCCCGTTGCTATCCCCTTGCCCTTGCCCTTGGCTTGGCGGGCACTTGCCGAGCTAGGGCCACCACCAGCCTTAGAGGCTGGCACCTTGGAGGCCGGCTTCTTTGCTAGCACTTTCCTCCGAACCTGAGGAGGGGAAGGAGCAGGCTCAGAGGGTCTTTCTCGGCGTTTCTTGCCAAGACCCGTCGAGGACCGAGGTGCCACCTCGTGGTCCAACTCGGCCTCAAAGTCAGAGATTTCGTTGTTTGAGCTTGACATGATCTGAGAATGATTTTGCAAGAGTGATGGTAAGTGTTACAAGGCATACGTATGAAAAGATAGCAATGAATTGCATTGAGGAATTGAAAAATTGGTTTTTAGTTCAGGAACATCGGACGTGTCCGGTGCACAGGCACGGACTAGTCCGGAGGACCGGACTTGTCCGTGCATGGACCGGACTAGTCCGGTGTTCATCCTCAAAAACCTAACAGATTGGTCAAGGGATGATTCCTAATGCAAATCTAGTCTAGCATACACGTAATACATCAAATAAGCATGTATCTAGTGAAGGATGCTAGGCTATACGATCAACAATGGAGAAAAACAAGATTTCTAGGGTTTTGAAAAAATTTACCGAAGAAATCGATTGACGCTTGAAGGTTTGGGGGTTGGAGGCCGGACAAGTCAGCTAGCTTCAATCCCCAAGAGGTCAAGCTTGATCTCCGCCTAAATGTGGACTTTTTCGATGGGGGGAGGTGAAAATCGCCTTGGTGGCTCGAGCGCAAGAGAGAGGAAAGTGTGAGCAAAAGTGGGGATGAGAAGATTAGGGTTTGGTGGTGGCTAGGGTTATGGACACGAAAAATCGGACAAGTCCGGACATTACCGGACTAGTCCGAAGTCATCCAGAGAGCTATATCAGACTAGTCCGTGGTCTATCGGACTAGTCTGTTCTAACCGGCACTCTGCGGACTAGTCTGCAAGAGCGGAATAGTCCGGGTAACCACGGACTAGTCCGTGGTCACCAGGAGAATTTGCATAGCCCATTCATATATATTTGAAGGTTCACTAATAGAGAATAGGAGGGGCAAAACAAATCAATTAAACTTGATGAATTTGACCAGTAAGCATACAACAATCACACAATGATCATAATTCATCAAGGTCTAATAATTAACATAGTTTTTCGAGAGAAAAAAAATGAAGGATGATGATTTTCACAATTCAGTCAAAATTTTGAAGAGGTCATACAGGTATGCAACTTTTCAAGCCAAACTCCGAGAATCAAGGATATTTAGTTCATTTCGGAGTTCACAAAAACGCTTTTCATCAAGTGGCTTCGTGAATATGTCGGCCAATTGTTTTTGGGTGTTGTCATGTGAGATGGTAATGTCCCCTTTCATGTAATGGTCTCTTAAGAAATGGTGTCTTATGTCTATGTGTTTAGTTCTAGAGTGCTCAACTGGATTGTGGGCTATTTTAATGGCACTCTCATTGTCACAAAGGAGAGGAATACGGTTCAAATTGTAACCGTAATCCCTTAGTGTTTGTCGCATCCAAAGGAGTTGTGTACAACAACTCACGGCTGCAACATACTCCGCTTCGCCTGTGGATAAAGCAATGGAATTTTGTTTCTTGGATGACCAAGAAACTAAGGATCTCCCTAGGAATTGGCATGTGCCGGAGGTGCTTTTTCTATCTACTTTGCACCCGGCATAATCTGCATCGGAGTAACCAATGAGATTGAATTTTGAGCCTTTTGGGTACCAAAGACCAAGGTTGGGTGTATAAACTAAATATCTCAAGATTCTTTTTACGGCTGTCAAGTGACATTCCTTAGGGTTGGCTTGAAATCGTGCACACAAACATACACTCAACATAATATCTGGCCTAGATGCACATAAGTAAAGTAGAGATCCAATCATGGAGCGATATACCTTTTGATCGACGCTAGGTCCATCTTCATTGAGATCCAAGTGGCCATTCGTTGCCATGGGGGTCTTTATGGGCTTTGCCTTGTCCATGCCAAACTTCTTGAGTATGTCCTGCGTGTACTTGGTTTGGCTTATGAACGTTCCTTCCCTTTGTTGCCGCACTTGGAATCCCAAGAAGTACTTCAATTCTCCCATCATTGACATTTCAAACCTGTCTGTCATGATTCTACTGAATTCTTCACGGAAGGATTGGTTAGTTGACCCAAATATTATGTCATCAACATAGATCTGACAGATAAAAAGATCATTATCTAAATTCTTTGTGAATAATGTATAGTCTACTTTGCCGATTCTAAAACCATTTTCAATTAAGAAATCTCTAAGACACTCATACCAAGCTCTAGGAGCTTGTTTGAGGCCGTAGAGAGCCTTACGCAATTTATATACGTGGTTGGGGAATTCTTCGTCTTCAAATCCGGGAGGTTGCTCCACGTACACCTCTTCCTTGATTGGTCCGTTGAGGAAGGCGCTTCGACTTGTGAGTACCCTTTGGCCACAAGTCGCCCCTTGTTTCTTGTTACCACTCCGTGTTCGTCTTGTTTGTTGTGGAAGACCCACTTGGTGCCCACTATGTTTGCATTGGGTCTTGCCACAAGTTCCCACACCTCGTTCCTCTTGAAGTTGTTCAATTCTTCTTGCATTGCCACCACCCAGTCCGGATCCATCAATGCATCCTCAATCCTGCGTGGTTCCAAAAAGGAGACAAACGAGTAATGCTCACAAAAGTTAGCTATGCGAGATCTAGTGGTTACTCCCTTTTGGATGTCACCGATGATGTTGTCGATTGGGTGATCCCGTTGAATGCATTGTGTACTATTGGGTGGGGCACTTGGGGAGTTGTGTCTTCATGATCGTTTTCTTCTCCCCCTGAGTGGTTGCCCTCGTTGACTTGTTGATCTTCTTCATACTCTTGTGCTTGTGTTGAAGCTCCCCCCTTGATTGTTGGTCTCCTCTTGTGGTTCATTTTCCTCATTTATGTGTGAAGGTTGCTCTTGTGGTCGAACTTCACCTAGAGCCATTCTTTTCAATGCTAGACAAGGAGCTTCTTCTTTACCTAATTCACATGGATCAACTTGCTCCTTTTGGGAGCCATTAGTCCCATCGAACACTACGTCACGTGCAACTTCAACAAGTCTAGAGGCCTTGTTGAAAACACGATAGGCGTAGGTGTTCGAGTCGTAACCGAGCAAGAAACCTTCATCGGACTTCGAAGCGAACTTTGAAGTCCTGGGCTTCTTGTTCAGGATATAACATGGAGAACCGAAAACTCGAAAGTAAGAAATGTTTGGTTTGTTACCGGTGAGTAGCTCATAGGGAGTTTTCTTGAGTAGTCGATGAAGATAAAGCCGATTTGTGGCGTGGCAAGCGGTGTTAATCAAATCTGCCCAAAATCGATCTGAAGTCTTGTATTCATCGAGCATTGTTCTTGACATCTCTATGAGTGTTCGGTTCTTCCTTTCGGCAACTCCATTTTGTTGTGGTGAATATGGCGCTGAAAATTCGTGTTTGATGCCCTCTTCATCAAGGTACTCCTCCACTTGTATGTTCTTAAACTCCGTGCCATTGTCACTTCGAATACTCTTCATTGACAATGAAAACTCATTTTGAGCTCGCTTGAAGAATTTCTTGAGTGTTCCTTGTGTTTCGGTGCCGAGCACCTTTCCTTGACTATTATCTCCGAAGTAGATGCCTTCGTTTGGGTCCTCGTTTTCTTCATATTCCACGAACATCCTCCTTTCTCCGGTCATGTGGTTGGTGCATCCACTGTCTAGCACCCATTTGGATCCACTGGAGGAATAAGCCTGCAACAACAAATTATGCTTTGGTTTTAGGTACCCAAGCTTGCTTGGGTCCTTGGAGGTTAGTTACAATACATTTGGGCACCCACACATGGGATTTTGTGTTCCCATGGCGTGGCCCAACATAATAAGCATAAATCTTGCCAAGATTGTTTCTCATTAATACATAAGAGGCATCAAAAGTTTTAAATAGAAGCTGCTGTTGTTTAAGAATCGGACTAGTCTGGGTGGCCGGACATGTCCGGATGACCGGACTTGTCCGGACACTGACCGGACTAGTACGCTATTCATGCGAGTTCAGTTTCTTATTCTTCAACTTATCAGTTTGAGAGGATTTTCCCTTCACAAAGGAGATCCTTCCCCTGTTATTCTTATGACTTCCAACATATTGTTTTACATCATAAGAGTAACCAGTGCCATATTTGACATTTGGAGGTCTTTGGACCAAGTATGCACTACGTGCATAGTTGATCTTCTCGTTGTCAAATATTCCACACTGGGTAGGATTTTTATCCTTTGTGGTGGTTGACTTCTCCTTCAAACTGGTGTTGATTTTACTACATGTGCACATATAAACAAGATCAGTTTTAGTAGGTTGAGAAGGTGAACTTGAAGAGGAGGAAGGTTCAGTTAGCTTGAGTGACTCAACTTGCACTTCAAGGATTTTGTTAACCTTGATCAGGTCAGCAAGTTGGTCCTTGATTGCAACATTTGAGTCGGTTAACTCCAAGCAAGTTTTCTTGCTTGAAGCTAGCTCAAGCTCTAGTGAACTATTTTTCTCCTTTTCAAGCTCTAGGAGTTTGTCAAGTTTGACATACTTCTCCTTTTGGGAGATAATCATGTCCTCTTGACGATCAATTAACTTCTCCTTCTCAACAAGTTGGTCAAGTAAAAACCTCATTTTAGCAGCAGTTTTCCTATCTAGTCTATTTAGCATATCCTCATCATCACTATCTAGTTCATCATCACTATAGTAGGAATGCATGGAAGGGGTTTTGATGTTTACCTTGCGTTTACCTTCTTTGGCCATGAGACAAGTGCCATTTCCCTTCTTTGCACCGAGTGTGGGGAAGAGTGTGGATTTCTTGGATGTGCTTTCTATGGCTATGCTAGCCATCTCTTCTTCATCGGATGATGAGGACTCATCGTTTGAGTCCCACTCCTTCCCAATGTGTGCTTGTTCGGCTTGTTTCTTCTTCTTGAAGAATTTCTTGGGTTGAGGCCTAGTTTCTTTAGTTTTCTTCTTGTTGTCCTCATACGGGCAATCGACTATAAAGTGGTTGTACTCGCCACAATTATAGCACGTCCGCCTCATCTTTGGCTTCGTCCTTTCCTTGTACTTTCCTTCACTTGATTTTTTTCCTTGTCTCTTCTTCATTATTCTCTTGAACTTTTTCATGAACAAAATCATATCCTCTTCATCTAGCTCACTACTCTCGTCATCACTGTCCTCCTCTAGTTGTGCTTCTCTTGCTTCTTTGGATAGAGGCTTGAGAGTGGATTTTAGGGCAACTCCTTTCTTCTTGGCCGAGGTGAGTTCGGAAATTTCTTTGACGTACTTGGCTTGTTTCTCCATCATTTCAAAGTTGATAATTTTACCAAGCAATTCATCCGGAGTCATCCTTTTGTAACCGGGGCTTTCTCTGATCATGGAGCATAGCGTGACATTGCGAGGCATAAAAGCTCTAAGGATGAGCTTTACCACCTCGTGGTCATTCCACTTCTTGCTCCCATATGATCGAACCTTGTTCACAAGTGTCTTCAATCGATTGTACATATCCTGGGGTGACTCGTCTTCCACAATTGCGATTCTTCCTAGTTCCCCTTCGATCATTTCAAGTTTTGCCTCACGCACATGCCGGTCACCTTCATGTGCTGTTTGTAGTGTATCCCATATCTCCTTAGCAATTTCGAGTCCATCCACCTTGGTGAACTCGTCTCGACTGAGAGAGGAGGTGATTACGGCTGCGGCTTGAGCGTTTCTATGGATGGCTTGCTCTTGACTTGGGGTGAGCTCTTCGTCGTCATCCGGAATATCTATCTCTGTACATACAACATGCCATAAACTTGGGTTGAGGGAAATAAAATGCATCTTCATATTCTGCCTCCACATGGAGTAATCACTCCCATTGAAGTGTGGGGCTTTTCCAAGTGGGATAGATAAGTAGTGATTGTTATTGGAATTTAGACGATCATAATTAAAAGGATATCGGGAGTAGTCGGTGTGACTACTCCCCTTCTTCTTCTCCTCAACTTTCGCTTTTCCTTTTGAAAGTGCCTTCTTTCTGAGGAGCGCCTTTAGCTCCAGCGTCTCCTCATCGTCGTCCTCGAAGTCTTGAATGGCTTCGAGGTACTTCTCCAGTTTCTGGGTCTTATCATTGTTGACTTCCTCTTGGTTGTTGATTTTGTGAACGTCCCTCATGTCCGACATGATCTCTTCGAGTGGTTAAACTCTTTCTTGAAGAACCAGCTCTGATACCAATTGAATGTAGGCCTAGAGGGGGGTGAATAGGCCTTTTGAATTTTTGTCGGGTCCTACAACACTCAACAACAAGTTCAATACCAGAGAAATCGGACTAGTCCGGTAAAGTCCAGACTAGTCCGGTGTTTACGGACTAAGTTGATCAAGATTAATCGATCAGGTTGATTCTTCAATATGTGCAACAGAATTATAGAATCAAACAACAATTTAACAGTTGTATATTGAATTGTATCACAATTAAGGCTTGTGTTCTACAAATTATTGTAAATTGAACAATGCGTATCAAACCCTACAGTAAGTAGATCAATTTGAGTGATGAACACAAAAAGGACAAGACACACGATTTATCCCGTGGTTCGGCTACCACGAAGGCAACCTACATCCACGTTGAGGAGCCCACAAAAGGACCGGGTCTTCTCCAACCCTACCCTCGTCGGATCGCCACGAAGGCCAAACCTCTTCCACTAATCACAAAGGGGTGAATAACCAAATTCAAGGGGCGTTCTCACACGTTGAGAGCTCCCTTAGATTACAGATCACAATGCACCAAAAACACACTCAGAAATTACAATTGAAATGCAGGAGTGTGTTAGAGATTCAAACCAAGAGCTCAATGATGTGTGCCAAGTGTCTCTCCAATGATCTAGAAAAGATCCTCAAAGGATTGATCGATTTTGCACTTAATTTCGTGGAGAGAGGTGGTTTTTGAGTCTCTTGGGAGGTGTGACGGCGCTAGGGTTCGAGAAAGCGTAAAAGTGGGCCGTGCACCTCTATTTATATGGGGTTTCTAAAAGTGACAGTTAGGGTTCAGAAAGATCGGACTAGTCCATGGTGGTCACCGGACTAGTCCGGTGAGCTGTGTGTAGCAAACCCTAAGTGTCTCGAAATATCGGACTAGTCCGGTCAAAAACGGACTTGTCCGATTTCACTACTGGAAATCTTCGGACTTGTCTGATAGCCATCGGACTTGTCCGGACTGGTGAAACCCTAAGTGTTGGATGACAAGTCCGCACTTGGAGGACTTGTCCGATTTAGATCAGTGGATATTTCGGACTAGTCCGTGTAAACATCGGACTTGTCCGAAGTGGATCAGAATGAATATCGGACTAGTCCGGTTAACAACGGACTTGTCCGATTTTGTGTGACTTGTGAAGTGTGTTGAGGACTAGTCCGCCCTGGGGAGGACTAGTCTAACTCAAGTCAGAAAGATATCGGACTAGTCCGACAGATATTGGACTTGTCTGATCTGGTCCAGAAAGGATATCGGACTAGTCCGGTTGATATCGGACTAGTCCGGTCCTGTGTAACTTTGTGCAATATGTGTGTGTGCTTAAATATGATTGAGCATTTGGGTGTGTTTCCTTAACACACTCCATACACAATAATCTACTATTTCTTTTCCTTGAGCTCAGGTTCACTTTGCTCCTCATCATCCCTTCTTTTTGGTATTTTGCTCATTTTTCATTATTGGCCTGCATTCATCTCAACAAAAAAGGTTAGGATCCCAATTGCTTGTTATAAATCATCCAAAACCCACAAGGGAGTCCTAGATACACTTTCAAAACCAAGGAGGGTACCTTTGTGCATCAAACGAAGTATACCAAAGACCTCCTAAGGCGCTTCAACATGGACAAAAGCAAGCCTATTCAGACACTAATGGGAACAGCAACAACACTCGAACTTGATGAAGATGGTGAACCCGTGGATCAAAAAGAATATCGAAGCATGATCGGATCACTTTTGTACCTCACGGCATCAAGACCGGACATACAATTCAGCGTATGTCTTTGTGCACGGTTTCAAGCTTCCCCACGTGTTTCACATCGTCAAGCCGTCAAAAGGATTCTCAGGTACTTACATGGAACACAAGAACTTGGTATTTTTCTTCCTTCTTCCTCAACCGTTTCTTTGAAAGCTTTTTCGGATGCTGATTTTGGGGGTTGTAGGATTGATAGGAAAAGTACTTCTGGTGCTTGTCATTTTCTTGGTAATTCTCGTGTTGCTTGGTCTTCTAGAAAACAAAATTCAGTTGCACAATCCACAACCGAATCTGAATATGTAGCTGCTGCTAGTGCTTCCTCACAAATTCTTTGGATTGTTCAAACACTTAAGGACTATGCGGTTGATCTAGATAGTGTTCCACTGTTTTGTGATAACACTAGTGCCATTTGCATTGCTAAAAACCCCGTACAACATTCTAGAACTAAGCACATTGACATTAGGTATCACTTTCTCCGAGATAATGTTGAAAAGGGAAACATTGTGCTTCACCATGTAGATACCGAACAACAATTGGCTGACATTTTTACAGAACCTTTGGATTTCACTCGTTTTTGTTACATTCATAGTGAAATAGGGGTTATGCATCCTCATGGCTTAAATTGAGGGGGAGTTTTGAAACTTGGGAAGTCTATTTGTGAATCTGAAATTAAAATAATATGAGCATAGTATTTCATACATATATGACTTTGTGATTCCTTTTACATGCTGAAAGTTCTTACTACATTACTCGTGTTATACATTTTGTAGTTTTTGCCATGTCTAGTAATTGGAATAATTACTTACACTAAAACTGATCATGGTCGAACTTTCTTGCTGTTCTGAACTTGTTACATGTTCACAAGTGCTTTTAATCAATAAGAATTCATCAAGTAATCAACTCAAATGTTGAGTTTTTATGAACAAATATAAATTGAGAAAAGATGAATAGAATATGCATGCATCGCACTTCTTCTTTTGAGATGGCTTGTCATTGCACTTAGATATGAACTTGGAAGAAGTTGTGTATGACTAAAACCATGTCCTTAAGCTTCTGATTGTCAAATGACATAGGCTTGGCTTGGTTGGTTAGAATAAGGCAGATGCGCATATAATCGCTTGCAAATATCTTATGATCTAAATTTATTCTTTGAAAAATAATAAAATACAGCAACTAGTGTCATGCATTTAGGTATTGAAATAGTTAAGTTTGTGAGATCATGACTTGCTTAAATTGAAAATTACATATGATCTCTTGCATGGCTTACACTACTTTATGTATTTCATTGATGTGATAATGTAAGGTACTTGATAGTATGACTTGGATGAGCTTTGTTTATATGTATATGTTATAATATGCTCATAACAACTAAAGGGGGAGAGATAAATTGTTTATATGCTCATGACTTGTTGAATACATTGTCAAAGGGGGAGAGATAAGCATGAAGAGAAAGAGAATATGTGCATAAGGAGAGATAATAAAGGGGGAGAGATAATTTTTTTTGGATTTTCTTCTCATTTTACTTTTGATTTACAAAGGGGGATAAATTCTTTTCAAAACTTTTATGTGATTAAGCCAATGTTCGGATTTTAAATGGTGTTGCCAATGCATTCATCAAGGGGGAGATTGTAAGACCTATGTGTGCTGAATACATTGGCTTGTAGTGAATACACTTGCTTTTATGATAAAAGTTTTGAATATCACCAAAACACCTTTTTATCAAGGTCCGACTCTAGCTCCGAGCTACAGCAAGGTCCGACTAGCTTTGGTCAGCTCCGGTGAAGTTTTGTCTTTAGCTCCGGCATGTCTTTCATAGCTCCGACATGTTTTTGTTAGATCCGGCATGTCTTTGATAGCTCCGACATGATTTTGATAGCTCCGACCGTGTTTTTGCTAAGCTCCAAAGTTGATTTTTCTAGCTCCGGCTTTTGGGATTACTAGTTCCGACTAGTTCTGGTTAGCTCCGGCGCTAGGTCCTGCTAGTTTTATAAGCTCCGGCGGGAGCTTGGTTGTACTAGTTTTGGTAAGCTCCGGCGCTAGGTTCTACTAGCTTTTGTTAGCTCCGGCTCAAGGTCCGGGTTGCTCTGGCAAGGTTCGGAACTCGACCGTAGTGCTTCTGCTTTTCATTTGCAATGTTTCGTACTTGCTTTACATTGTTGGAAAGATTGCTTAGTATTCATTTGCTATGTTTTTGGTGCGTTTTGGTTGATATGGATGATATCGTGTTACTGTGGTTTTGCAACATGCTTATGTGAGGTTCTCACGTAGGGTGTTGTGTTCGGAACTAACTTGAGTCAAGTCGAGGACTTGGGCTCGTATGGATTGGTTATTTATTCATGTGCAGGTGTTGCTTGAGTTCAAGACATGGCTGGTGACGGGATCCCTTGGACTAGTCTCAGGGAGGAGATGAGGTTCCAAAAACCAAATTCAGGAGGAATTGTGGTTGAGCTGATCAGGAGGTTGCGCAGCATGATTGAATCAAGAACAATGCATATGAAGGTATCGTGGACGTCGAAGGAAGGTGTTTGCACATATGCATGCGGTGCATGACGTGGCAAAATGGCTCCGAAGATGGTTTATGGATGGGAAGATCTGGTTGGACGGATCGGATCGTATCGGTTGATGACTCAGGTTGCGGCTGAGTCGGTTTGACTCAAATATGGAAAGATTTGAGTTGGTTATGATAGGATTTCGTGTGCGTAACGAATTTGAGTTGTTTAGGAATGTGGTATACGTTCCTAAGGTGCTTGTATGTCTTAAGATTGCTTCTATCTGCGTATAGAAGAATCCTAAGCAGTTATGGAAAGTTACAATTCGTGAACAGAGTAGGATTAGGTTCTTAATCTGAGTTGAGTTGGCATTCGAGCTGGTTATATAAGCAAGGGAGCCCAGAGCTCGTGGTGCACGACTTTGGGGGCTGTTCCTATTGTGTTCTATTGAATAAAATTCGTAGTTTGAAGGAACTTTTGTGCCTTGTTCGTCGGACTTATTCCAGACAAGTTTTACTCGTCGAGTTTCTGGACAGCACTACCTTTTGTCGGTGGTTTTATCATAACTCGAGTTTTACAGATCCAATTGACGTGATTCTTTTTTGGTTGTCTTAAAAACTTGATTGTCTATCATATGCCAAAATTTCACGGTCATTGGATTTGTGGTCTATGATCTACACGAGTTTCTTTGCAGCGTTCCAGAACTGTTTTTTCTCGGGTAGGGCAGATTGACCATTGTTTGATTTTTCGATCATAACTTGAGTTTTTCTCAACGGATTTGAGTGATTCTTTTTGTGTTTTCTTCGTAACATGATTCTCTCTGATATCTATCACTTTTGTCATGGTGAAACACATTTAGATTAGTCTCACACACGATTTCTTTAACAGATTGTTTTTCTGCCAAAAGGGTTCGGGGTTTAATTGTTTCCGCTGCGTAAGATTTTTAAATCTACCATTCACCCCCCCTCTGGTAGCTTTTCACGTGCTCTTCGATCCTACACCGGACTAGTCCGATATCCTTTCTGCACGAAATCGGACAAGTCTGATATCCACCGGACTAGTCCAATATCCTTTCTGACCAGAATCGGACTAGTCCTCCCCAGTGCGGACAAGTCTTCAAAACACTTCACAAGTCACACAAAATCGGACAAGTCCGATCACATCCGGACTAGTCTGATATTCGTTCTGATCCAAATCAGACAAGTCCGATGTTTGCACAGACTAGTCCGAAAAACCCTCTGATCTGAATCGGACAAGTCCTCTAAGTGCGGACTTGTCATCCTATACACTTAGGGTTTCACATAACCGGACAAGTCCGATGTCTATTGGACTAGTCTGAAGATTTCTAGTAGCGAAATCGGACAAGTCCGCTCCTAGCCAGACTAGTCCGATATTTCGGGACACTTAGGGTTTGCTACACTCAGCACACCGGACTAAACCGGTGACCACCACAGACTAGTCCGAACTTTTTGAATCCTAATGGTCACTTTTAGAAACCCATATAAATAGAGTTGTACGGCCATATTTTTCACTCTCTCGAACCCTAGCGCCGTCACACCTCCCAAGAGTCTCAAAAACCACATCTCTCCATAAAATTAAGTGCAACAACGATCAATCCTTTGAGGATTCACTCTAGATCATTGGAGAGACACGATCAACACCACATTGAGCTCTTGGTTTGATTCTCTAACACACTCCTGCGATTTAATTGTAATCTTTTGAGTGTTTTTTGGTGGTATTTCGTGTTGTAATCCAAGGGAGCTCTCATCATGTGAGAATGCCCCTTTGAATTCGGTTATTCACCCCTTTGTGATTAGGGGAAGAGGATTGGCCTTCATGGCGGTCCGACGAGGGTAGGGTTGGAGAAGACCCGGTCCTTTTGTGGACTCCTCAACGTGGACGTAGGTTGCCTTTGTGGGAGCCGAACCACGGGATAAATCCTTGTGTCTTTGGTCTTCATCGTTCTTATTCATCAATATATCCTAGGGTTTCATAATCATTGCTTATCTCACGTTAAATTGTTAAACATAAGATTTAATTGTGATATAATATAGCATATATCATTGAAACCTTTATTTGATTCTATATTTCCACTGCATACATAAAATAATAAATCTAATTGATCAAGCTCAACCAACTTAGTCCATGAATACCGGACTTGTCCGCATTTTACCGGACTAGTCCGATATCTCTGGTATTGAACTGGTTGTTAAGTGTTTCAGGATCTGACAATTTGCAAAAATGCCTATTCATCCCCCCCCCTCTAGGCCATATTTAGTTACAGCAGAAAAGGAAGACAACGGGCAGCGACATAATTTGTTCCATACCCGTGGACTAATCAAAGATAAGGTGTGTCGCATCATTGTTGATAATGGCAGCTGCAACAATATTGCTAGCCAAGAATTGGTGGACAGATTGGGACTGAAACCACGGCATCATCCTAGTCCATACAAGATGCAGTGGCTTAATGATTGTGGTGCGCTACGTGTCAGTCATGCTGTGACTGTACCATTTTCTATTGGAAAATACAACGATCATGTGGAGTGCGACGTGGTGCCTATGCAAGCCTGCCAGCTTCTGCTCGGTCGACCATGGCTATATGATCTTGATGTCCAGATTTTTGCAAGCACCAACGAGCTGTCTTTTGTGTACAAAGGAAAGCGAATTTCCTTTCTTCCTTTGACACCAGAAGAAATTTTGAAGGATGATATCAGGAAGAAACAGCGCGAGAGCGAGCACCACTTGCGAGTGAGCCACAAAAATAGTAAGGAAGAGTGTCCACAGCCAAATCAAACCCCACAGCTGCAAAGAACCCAAAAACCGGTGAAAGAGGGTTTAGTAATGATGGCTAGGAAGGGGGATATCAAAGCATTGAGTGAACCCGATGCCATGTTCCTTGTACTTATGTACAAGGACACTTTTCTTTCTACTAATGCCTTACCCTCTACCTTGTCGAGTACTCTTTTGAATGTCTTGCAGGAATATGAAGATGTCTTTCCAGACGAAGTACCACCAAGACTACGACCTAAGAGAGGGATTGAGCATCAAATTAACTTGGTTCCTGGTGCGTCACTTTTGAACAGGGCTGCATACCACACCAACCCAGAGGAGACAAAAGAAATTCAGCGACAAGTGGAGGAATTGATGAAAAAAGGATATGTACAGGAAAGTCTTTCCCCTTGTGCTATCTCTGTTCTTTTAGTGCCTAAGAAAGATGGGTCTTGGAGACTGTTTGTGGATTGCCACGCAATTAACAACATCACAGTAAGATATAGGCATCCCATTCCTCACTTAGATGATATGCTTGATGAACTTAGTGGTGCTAATTTTTCACTAAAATTGATTTAAGAAGTGGCTATCATCAGATTTGTATCAAAGAAGGAGATGAGTGGAAAACAACCTTTAAAAAAAATTTGGATTGTATGAATGGTTTGTGATGCCCTTCGGTTTAACCAATGCACCTAGTACATTTATGCGATTAATGAATCATGTGCTTAGAACTTTCATTGGTAAATTTTTGTTGTGGTTTATTTTGATGACATACTAATTTACAGCAAGACTCTTGAAGAACATGTTGCACATATCCATAGCGTGCTTGCTTTCCTGCACAAACAAAAATTGTACGCTAACCTTTAGAAGTGCACCTTCTGCACCGATAAGGTAGTTTTCCTTGGTTTTGTTGTTTCAGGACAAGGCATGAAGGTGGATGATGAGAAAGTCAAGGCTGTATACAAATGGACGCCTCCACAGAACGTGAGCCAAGTGAGAAGCTTCCTTGGACTTGTTTGTTTCTACCGGCACTTTGTGAAAGATTTCAGCACGATCGCTGCTCCAATCAATGATCTCATTAAGAAAGACGTACCTTTCAAATGGGGAGAAGCACAACAAAAGGCTTTTGAAGAATTAAAGAAGAAGCTCACGACATCCCCAGTCCTTGCACTGCCTGATCTCAACAATACATTTGAAATTGAATGTGATGCAAGTGGAGTTAGGATTGGAGGCGTGCTGATGCAAGAAAAGAGACCAATTGCATTCTGCAGTGAAAAGCTAAGTGGTCCGACTTTGAATTATTCAGTTTATGATAAAGAATTATATGCTCTCGTTCAGAGTTTGGAAACTTGACAACACTACCTTTATCCCAAAGAATTTGTAATACATTCAGACCATGAATCATTGAAACATATTAAGGGACAACTAAAACTGAATAAACGACATGCTAAGTGGAGTGAATTTATTGAGTCCTTTCCTTATATTGTCAAATATAAGAAAGGTCAAGACAATATTGTAGCTGATGCTTTATCTCGATGTCATGCTTTGCTCACACAACTTGATGCTGAAATTCTCGGATTGGAAAGTATAAAGGAATTATATGCCACTGATTCGTACTTTGCTAAACCATATGTCAAGTGTCATAATGGCAAAGGATGGGAAAAGTATCATGTGCATAATGGATTTTTATTTCGCACTAACAAACTTTGTATTCCCGATTGCTCTGTTCGACTTTTACTCGTGCAGGAAGCTCATGCAGGTGGACTTATAGACCGAGCCAAGAAGACAGAGCAAATGCTGGCAGACCATTTCTTTTGGCCAACAATGCGACGAGATGTAGAGAGACATGTTCTTTGCTCCGAAAACTGCCACAAAGCTATGTCTAGTCTGAACCCTCATGGTTTATATACTCACCTTCCTATTCCTAATGCACCTTGGGAGGACATTTCAATGGATTTTGTTCTTGGGTTACCACGGACCAAAAGAGGAAGGGCTTCAATTTTTGTCGTGGTTGATCGTTTCAGCAAAATGGCACATTTTATTCCTTGCCACAAGAGCGAAGATGCTTCCCGTATTGCTGAATTATTTTTCAGGGAAATCATGCGACTACATGGAATGCCACGTACCATTGTGTCGGATCGTGACACCAAGTTCTTGAGCTACTTTTGGAAGACATTGTGGGGCAAACTTGGCACAAGGCTATTGTTCTCCACAACATGTCATCCGCAAACGGACGACCAAACTGAAGTTGTGAATTGAACACTATCAATGTTGCTCCGAGCTGTCCTTAAGAAGAACCTTGCCCATGGTAAACCCCTTTTCAAGTAAAATGTTTTTAACCTATCGCACCATGCTCCGGGGCTTGTTTGAGACCGTACAAGGCTTTAGTCAGTTTGAAAACATGATTAGGTAAATCAGGATTTTCAAAACCCGATGGTTGTTTGACATAAACCTCCTCATCTATGTAGCCATTAAGAAAAGAACTTTTAACATCCATTTGATATAGCTTAAAACCTTTAGATGCAGCAAAAGCTAACAAAATTCTTATGGCTTCTAATCTAGCAACATGAGCAAAAGTTTCATCAAAATCTAGACCTTCAACTTGAGTGAAGCCTTGAGCACTCAACCTAGCCTTATTCCTAACCACAACCCCATCCTCACTTTGTTTATTTTTAAACACCCATTTAGTTCCAATTAAAGTGTGACCTTGAGGTGAAGGTACATGTTTCCAAACATTATTTCTTTCAAAATTTTCTAACTCTTCTTGCATGGCAATAATCCAATATTCATTAGTGAGTGCGTGTGATATATCTTTGGGTTCAACGTGAGCAACAAAAGCAGTATGAGCATGAGAATTGGGGTCGGAAAACCTGGATCTTGTAACTCGTTCATGCAAGCTTCCAATTATCTGTTACGGGGGATGATTCTTGTAAATCTGTAGGGGAACATATGTCTCACAAGCTTATACTTCATTAGTTTCATTGCAGATTGATGAGCTTGTGGCTTGTGGACGATCAGGACCAGCAGAGGTGGTAGCCGGAGCTTGTTCAAAGTTCGGAGCTAGACACGTGTCAGCTTCAGAATTATCAGGCAATATCACCAGCTCTTCTTCTTCTTCTTCGAAAATACCCTCCCCCTGAGGATATGGATCTGGTCCTGCAATATTGGAGCTAGTACCTGGGCTATCTTCATCAAAAGAAACTTCACAAGACTCCACAATTTTGTTAGCTCCAAGAAAAAACACACTGTATCCTTTAGTGTGAGATGGGTAACCAAGAAACATGCCATCTTCGGATCTGGCTTCAAAATTTATCAAGATTTCCATGTTTCCTAACAAAGAATTTGCAAACAAAAACTCTAAAGTGTGAAACACGGGGCCTATATCCAAATCGAAGTTCATAAGATGTTTTACCAAGCTTAGTGCGCAAGAAAATACGGCTTGAAATATAACAAGCTGTTGCAATTGCATCTGCCCAAAATTTTCTTGGAATTTGATATTCATCAAACATAGTCCTAGCCATCTCAACTAAAGTTCTGTTTTTCCTTTCTACAACACCATTTTGTTGAGGAACATGAGGTGAAGAAAATTGATGTTCTATTCCATGTTCAGTACAAAAGTTATTAAATGATTGATTTTTAAATTCAGTTCCATGATCACTTTTGATCGCTTTTAATGACCCTGGATGATCAATTAATAGTCTAAGAAATAAAGTCCTAAAATGAGTAAAAACTTCATTCTTAGATGCCATAAAATAGACCCAAATTACCTGGAATAGTCATCAACAATTACAAGCACGTACCATTTATGTAACACCCCGGTTTTTTGAAAGAAAAAAAAAATGTAAAATGAATTTTTGAAGAGCTACAGAAGTAATTTCTTTTGGGAATAAAAATTCATATAAGAAAAGTGCATCATGTGAGTTGATTGTGTGAAATTTTTGAAATTTAAATTTGTTAGAAATTCAGTTTAAAATTTAAATCATAAAAGGGAAGTAAAACAAAAGAGAAAAGCAAAAGGAAAAGAAAAACAAAATGAAAACACGCACCTAGGCCCTAATTCCCTTCTTTGGCCCAACTCCCTCGCATCCCCCGCGCCGGCCCGCGCCTCCTCTCCCCTACCTCTCTTTGCTACCCCAGTCCCGCGCGCCAGGCAACTCCCACGCGCCCCTCCCTCCTCTCTCTCTCTCTCGCTGACGGGCCGACCCCACCGGTCAGCTCCGTCTTCCTCGCGCCCGCGCAGCTCCCGTAACGCACGCGCACGATGCGCCGCCGCATTTCACCCCTTCAATATCGTCCGTTATATCGCAATCAAGCGTCACGTCGTGCCCATGATGATCGTCGAGCGTTACTCAGCCAAACCCCTATAAAAACGCGGCCAATCCCTCGCCAATTCCCTCACCCGACGTCGAAACCCTAGCGCCGCCGAGCTCGGTAATTCCAGCCATGTTCCCGTCATTCCACCCGATTGCTTGCCTCGAAAACTAGCCTCACACCTTCACCTTGTTCTCATGATCACGCCAGACACCTTCGTCAGGCGCCGAGGAGCACCGCCGCCGTCCATCATCGCCGACCATCTTCCGTCCGATTTCTGGCTGTGCGACAACCTTCGGTGAGATCTCCTAGTTCCCCTCTTCATTTTGCGCCACTTAGTTTTGCTCTTTAGCCACTGTATCGCATGTACCGAACGCTCTGGCGAGATCGCCGCCGCGCGCACGCACCGCCACCGCTCCCGTCGTTTGGGGCGACGTGGCCCTCTGTCGGCCGTCCATTTGGTTTCAACGGCCGAGATTAGAACACCTCGTAACCCTTCGGTACATTAAATCTGGGCCGTCCATATTAAATCCCACGACCCACGTTTAAATCTTCTTAACCGTTGGTAATTTTTACAGTAGGCCCACTGGATAGTTTAGTTAACCCCCTAGATAGATTTAGATAATTACAAGTTGGTCCAAAACTCTTTAGAATTGACACTAGACTTTCTAGAAATTAGGAAAATACTGGATAATTGAATAAAAAGTGATTAAAAGCTCCTGGAATGTTCTAAAATAACAAATAAATTTTGGAAAATTGTAGAATGACCCCTAGATTTTGTAGAAATATATTTTTAGCCTCTGGAACAGTTCTGTTTTTATAGAAAAGCCCCTGATGGTTCTAGAAATTAAATAAAAGTCCTTAATTTATATAAAATAATTATAAAAACACATTTAAATATTTTTAATTTATTTACATTTCTGTATTATTTTTATTAATTCATTTAAATTGCTGAATTAATCATAAAATAGTTTTTAAGTATATTTAATTCATAAAAATTGATTTGCACATAGAAATAATTATTAAAAATAGTGTAATAATTGTAAAATGTACATTTTATGTTATAAATCTATTTTAATCATATTTTGAAGGAGAAAAATTTCTAGAAAATAATAATAGGTTTCTAATAAATATAAAATGGTATAAAAATTGTTAAAAATATGTTTTACCCAATAAATTTCATTTAACTCTAAATTCTCAATAATTGGTATTATGCCTAAAATTTAAATTCACCATAAAATCACTTTTGCGTAGGAATTTGTGTTTATTTGAATTGTTTGCATTCTATGTGTTCTTATTGTATGTTACTATTTTTATGCATCATCGTAAAACTAGAGTCGGGGCCAGAACCAACATTTAACCTTCAAGAGCAGCAATTTCTCGACGACCACCAGGCTCAATTTGGAGGCAAGTTCCTTGACCATCTTGCACCTTTTTTGTTAAGCTTTAGTTAAATGCATGCTAAATTAAAATATGAATCTGATGCTATGTTTCCCTAGTTTTTCCCAATAATTCCT
Organism: Tuctoria greenei; assembly: GCA_036927565.1. Taxonomy (NCBI): domain Eukaryota; kingdom Viridiplantae; phylum Streptophyta; class Magnoliopsida; order Poales; family Poaceae; genus Tuctoria; species Tuctoria greenei. The sequence goes on along the minus strand of JAYESD010000012.1, from coordinate 61,216,787 downwards.
TGTCGCTTGGTTTGGGTGTTTTACTATTAATTAGTTTACTCTTAGTCATGCTTAATTGAAATATGATCTATTTATCTACAAGTTACATTTGATGTTTTGTGATTCATGAATGGATGTCAATAATGGAATTTAGTAGGAATCTGATAGGGGGTTTTGTATGGATTGGTGCATGCGTGCACAATACCTTGGTTTGGGGCTTGACACCTATCCGATTCTGAGGACCGGTTTATGGAAGAAGTTGCTAAGCCTTTTAGTATCACCATAGAATTGTATATGGGACAAATTGGTTTAGTAATTTGGTCTCTCAAGATGTAGCCTAGGTAATTGAAGGGGCGGGGAATGGGTTCTGTCTTGGGATCCGCATGGCTCAAGAGGGGGCTTCTACTGGCGGAGGGAAAATAGACTCCAGGTGCCGGAGCGTTGAAACCTTAGAGTACCCATTGCAAGTCGAGAGAACCATCAGAAACACCTCGTAGTGATCTCCTGACCACACACCTACAGAAGTGTGTAATGTGGTTAGCTACCACGAGCATCAAGGAGGTTTACCTTAGTCCACCTGGCAACAGGGGATGAAATCACGAACTGTGGGTAAAGGATAGACATTCTGCAGAGTCTTGTCAAACTGTCTAGATAGTTGTGCTCACACACACGAGCGGCTTGGAACCAAATTCAGAATTAGCACATGGTTACATAATGGATGGTCTGGGATTGGTCTACCTGGATTAATTTTGGGATGTTGGTTGGGTATTCACCTAGATATAGGTTCTTAACAACATTAAAAGTAGGTTGTACTACTATAGTGCTTTACATATTAATTGCCTTCGTTGTTGTGAACCTCATGTCATAAGTTCCCAACTTGCGAGTATCGTTGGTACTCAAACTTGTTAGTTGCATATTTCCCCCCAGTCTACGAAGACGAAGAGGTGGAGAACCAGGACTACTATGGAGATCCCGATGAGATGTTCTAGGCTGGTGCTCCCTCGAGTAATGCCTGTGCTTGGGGCCTTTTTTTATGTTTTTCCGCTGTTTGTACTTTTCTTTTAGACCTGGAAAGTCGTTTATGTAATAAGGTGATGTACTCGAAGATGGCATTATTTATGGTATTTCACTTTCATCTACACATGTATGAGTTGAACTGATCCTGGCATACATGTGGAAAGCATCTGGTTGTCTTCTTATTACCAGGTGTGACAATTTACCTCCAAAGGATTGTACACGTGCCGATCCAAGGGTGTCAAGGTGCAAAAGTTGACCATGTTCAGTTGACATATTCATCGTGAGAGGGGCATGTGAACCTGCAACCATCTTAGCATGTCTACACGAAGAGCATACAATATCTTTGTCCCCTTTGAGTTTAGGTAAACCACGTATGCGATCAAGAGCACTAACACGAGTGAGGTGATCAAAGCCTACGTGACCAAGTATACGATGCTAGAAGAATAAATCTTTTAAATCATTGGCAACTAGAGACCTATGCTCAGAAGTTGACATATTAAAATCAACTTTAAAAACTCTACCAGAGCGAGACATGTTAAACAAAAGCTCACTATTTGAATTTACAACTTTGCAACAATTTTTAGAGAAAATTATTTCTAAATTCTCATCAAGCAATTGAGACACAGAAAGCAAGTTGTATTTCAAATTTTTAACAAGTGCCACATTTTCAAGGTGTAGTGATTATTCACTCAAACCGATCCTTTAGCGATAATACGAGTTGAAGAATTATTGGAAAAAGTAACATTCTCTACACGTGACACAAAAGAGAGGGAGGAGAACCATTCTTTATTACCGGTCATGTAGCGTGCGCAACGTGAATCCACAATCCATATGTTCTCCTTCCTCAAGCGTGAAATCTACACAACAGCACAATGCGTCGATGACTCAATAATGGGGTTAGTCAAAATGCATTTAGGAATCCAGTACTGAGTCACACGATGTCCAACAGGAACAACACGCGAAAACTATAACAAAACATCAGGATTATAAGTCAAGAGTTGAGGTTTTCTGTTCTTAACCACTGTTTTAAAAGTTGTTACACGTTTAGCACGAAAACCAGTAGCTCCAGAGGTGAACGCAGAAGTTCCAAGGGAAAAGGCTGAAGCTCCGGGTGCAAAAACTGAAGTTCTAGAGGGAAAAACAGAAGGTCTGGGATCTCTCGGAGCTATCAGAACTACCGGAGCTACCTTTGTAGATTTCTTACCAGAAGGTATGGATGCTACCTTTGCAAATTTATGACTCATTAAAGCAAGTTGCATGTTTCTAATTTTCTGTTTAGCAAGCATGTCAGATTTATCATGAAAGTTATGAGATCTAGCAAGCATTTTATCCTTTTTAATTTGTTTAGCTAGTCTATAACAGAAATCTACGACATGACCATGTTTATCACAATAAGTACAATGAAGTTTAATTTTGTAATCATGTCTAGATGAGCATTCAGCATTAGAAACAATATTAGAAAGCACTCATGCAGATTTGAAAATCACATCCTTTTGTTTAGGGACGGTTTTGATTAAATCTCTTCCAAATGTTTTTACAACGTGAGGTGGATGTGTTTTAGAATAAGCATGGGAAATAAACCTAAACCAGTTTTATCATTGCAAGGTTTAGAAGAATTTAACAGCAAGTCTAGATTCTTATTCCCATTACTGAAATGCTCTAGTGTCCTATGCATGTCATCAAGATTTTTAGACAAGTCTAGGCAGTTTTCACATGATGCTTTACCCTTAAGTTTGCAGTTAGAACAATGTTTAACTTCATGTGTTCGTAAAGCATTGTTCAGAATGGAAATTCCATTTATTGCATCTTTTAGTTTCTTATCAAGATTATCACATGTAGAATAACGCAAATCATCAATAGAACAAGAAGGATTTTTTAAGTGTTTAACATTAAAATCTGACAGCTTTTTGTTCTTTTCAATTTCTTCATCAAGTCTATCTAGTGTGGAGGAGTGTGCACTTCTTAATGTTGACAATTGTTGATAGATTAAGTCACATGAGGGACAAGAATCATCACTAGAAATCAAGGTTTTCAAACAGTTGATTTCAGATTCTAGTGATTCAATTTTAGCAACAATATCCGAAAGTTTTTTGTCCTTTTTCCTGACAATAATAGTTGCACGAGAAATTGCATCACACATTTCATTACATGTAGAACATACCTCATCATCGTCACTGTTGTATTCTGCATCCTTCTGACTTGATCTTGATCTTGTTTTGCCCATCATAAATCATAGGTTCGCCAGATCATCATCATCTTCATCGCTTCCAAAGTCTACATCACTTGAACTGAGCTCTAAAAGTGCGGTGATGAAGCTGTTTATCGTCTTGCATCCTATGGTACCCTTCTTTTTCTTGTTGGAGTATGGACTTGACCTTGCTCTGCTTCCCATCACGGGTAGTAGGACCTGAAAGATTGGGGCATTCTGTACAGAAGTGTCCTGTCTTACCACATTCAAAGCAGCACTGTGGTCCGGAGCATCATATCCTTCTAGTTCTCGCATTTTGCAATGCTTTTGAGAATATAGTAGAGATGAGTGCTAGTTCTTCTTCTGGAAATTCCTCAATCTGCTCTAGGGTTAGTGAGGACAACAAAGCAAGAGTGTTGCAAGATGATGATTGGCCGGAGCTAGGCATATAACATATTGAGAGAAATTCAATAGACTTATTTACCTGATAAGATGTCAATTTCATGAGTTTTTAGTTTTGAGTAAAGCACATCTAATGTAAGAGAACTCATGACAGTTGATTCACGAATAGATGTAACTTTCATCTCCCAAATTGACATGTCTAATGCACTATGAAGTTGCCTAACATTCTCAGCATCAAAAAATTTAACATTGACACTACCCAAGTTGATGAGAAGTTTATTAAAACGAGCAAAAAGGTCATCGATAGACTCACCAGGTTGCATCTCGAGACGCATGTATTACTTTTTGAACATATCTTGTCTCACCTCCTTGATCGTGTTGGATCCTTCGTGATAGTTGCAAAGCGCTCTCCACATCGTATGCCAATCAGAGGTATGCAATGCGGTCGAAGTCACTCTCAGTGAGTCCTTGGATAATCAAGTTTTGGGCTTTGTTGTTGTTGTCGACGTTCTGTAGGTTCGTAGCCATAACTTGATCGTTTGGTGGCACTTCATAAGGTTTTTATACCTTTTACCATATTCCAAAGCCTTGCGCCTGGATAAAAGCTTCCATGCGTGATTTCCAAACATGAAAATCAATGCCAACAAACACACAAGCTTTTGCGGAGTACTTCTCCATGAGGATTAGTCAAAAACACGTACAAATCACAAAGATTAGAGAAACCTTGCTCTGATACCAATTGTAGGATCGAAGAGGAAGTGAAAAACTACCAGAGGGGTGGGGCTGAATGGTTGATTCAAAAATCTTAGGCAGCAGAAATAATTAAATACCAACCCCTTCGGTAGAAAATCAAACAATTGATAAACAGTGTGTGCAAATGATCTTAAATGTGTTCAATCGTGGCAAAAATTGTAGATATCAGAGAGAATCAAGTCACAATGACAACACAATAAGAATCACTCAAACCTGTTGAGAAAAACTCAAGTTATGATCAAAAGATTGAACTAATATCGATCCGTTCTACCGAGTAAAAACAGTTCTGTTTTCTTCAAAGAAACTCGTGTAGATTAGAAACCATAAATCCAATGACTGTGAAATTTAGACAGATGATATATAATTAAGTTGTGAAGATAATCCAAAAGGAATCACGTCAATCGGATCTGTAAAACTCGAGTTATAATAAAACCACTGACCAAAGGTAGTGCTGTGCAGAAACTCGAAGAGTAAAACATGTCTAGAATAAGTCGGATGAACAAGGCACAAAAGTTCCTTTCAACTATGAATTTTATTTGATAGAACACAAGAGGAACAGCCCAAAAGTTTTCTCACCCAGCTCTGGCCACCCTTGCTTATATAACCAGCCGAAGGCCAACTCAACTCAAACTAGGACCCTAATCCTACTGAAATCACGAATCGAAACTTTCCATAACCGCTCAAGATCTTCCTATTCGCAGATAGAAACAATCTCGAGACTTCCTAACAAACCAAAAACATATCCCACATTCCTAAACCAACTCATCTTTGTGTCCCACACGAAAACTACCATAACCAACTCAATACTTTCCATATTGAGCCATAACCGACTCAACCAGCAGCCGAAGTCATAATGCGATACGATCCAAACCTCCAAACATATCTTTCCTTCCATAAACCGTATTTGGATCCATGTTGCCACGTCATGCACCACATGCATACATGCGAACACCTTCCTTCGACGTCCAGTAACCTTCATATGCACTGCCCTTGATTCAATCATCCTACGCGACCTCCTGACCCGTTCAACCACAATTCCTCCTGATCTTGGTTGTTGGAACCTCATCTCCTCCCTGAGACTAGTCCAAAGGATCCTGTCACTAGCCATGAATTGAACTCAAGCAACACCTGCACATGAACAAACAACCAATCCGTACGAGTCCAAGTGCGCGACTTGACTAAAATTAGTTCAGAACACAACACCTTACGTGAGCACCTCATATAAGAATGTTGCAAAACCACAGTAAAACGATATCAGCAATATCAACCAAAACGCACCAAAAACATAGCAAATGAATATTAAGCGATCATTCCAACAATGTAAACCAAGCTCAAAAAATTTCACAGTAAAAGCAGGAACATTGCGATCAAGCTCGGAATCTTGCCAAAGCTAACCAGAGCTTGAGCCGGAGCTTACCAAAGCTAGTACAACCTAGCGCCAAAGCTAGAAAAACATGTCGGAGCTAACCAACATAATTCAGACCAAGCAAAACATATTGGACCATAACAAAGACCTGCCGGAGCTATCAAAGACATGCCGTAGCTAAACACAAATCTCACCGGAGCTACCCAAAACATGTTGGACCTTGATAAAACAACTCAGACCTATTGTCGGACCTTGCAGAAGCTCGGAGCTAGTGTCGGACCTTGCTAAAACAATGTTTTGGCAGAATTTTAGAACTTATATCATCAAAGCCAATGTATTTAGTACAAGCCAATGTATTAAACACACATAGGTCTCACACTCTAGATTCTAGGGGATGGGAAGTGTGTAAGACCTATGTGTGCTGAATACATTGGCTTGTAGTGAATACACTTGCTTTGACGATAACAGTTTTGAATATCACCAAAACACCTTTTTATTAAGGTTCGGCTAGTTTTGTAAGCTCCGGCGGTTGCTTGGTTATACTAGTTTTGGTAAGCTCCGATGCTAGGTTCTACTAGTTTTGGTTAACTCCGGCTCAAGGTTCGAGTTACTTTGGCAAGGACCGAAACTTGACCGCAATGCTTCTGTTTTTCATTTGCAATGTTTCGTACTTGCTTTACATCTCTGGAAAGATTGATTAGTATTCATTTGCTATGTCTTTGGTGCATTTTTTATTGACATGGATGATATCGTGTTACTGTGGTTTTGCAACATGCTTATGTGAGGTTCTCACGTAAGGTGTTGTGTTCGGAACTAACTTGAGTCAAGTCGAGGACTTGGGCTCGTATGGAATGGTTGTTTATTCATGTGCAGGTGTTTCTTGAGTTCAAGTCATGGCTGGTGACGAGATCCATTGGACTAGTCTCAGGGAGGAGATGAGGTTCCAACAACCAAGTTCGCAAGGAACTGTGGTTGAGCTGATCAGGAGGTCGCACAGGATGATTGAATCAAGGGCAGTGCGTATGAAGGTTACTGGACGTCGATGGAAGATGTTTGCACGTATGCGAGGAGTGCATGTACGTGGCTACATGGTTCCGATGCGAGATGAAGAGATGTGGACGTAAAGAATTGGTTGGAAAGGTCCAACCCACTAGGTTATGGACTCAGGCTGCGGCTGAGTCGGGTTTGACTCAAATATGGAAAGATTTGAGTTGGTTATGATAGGATTTCGTGTGTGTCACAAATTTGAGTTGTTTTAGGAATGTGGGATACGTTCCTAAGGTGTTTGAAAGTCTTAAGATTGCTTCTATCTGCGTATAGAAGAGTCCTAAGCAGTTATGGAAAGTTTCGATTCGTGATCGGAGTAGGATTGGAGTCCTAGTTGAGATTGGGTGTAAAAGCCCGCATTTGAGTAAAGCCAGAACGCAAAAATGCGAACTTAAAAATTTTGAAAATGGACTTGGAAATCCAAACTCACATGAACCATATGAGTTAACCAATGTTCACTTAAAATAGGGACTTGTTGAAATTTTACATACAGAACATGTTTGCTAATGTATATTGGAACTTATGGTGTAAAATCCTTAATTTCCAAGTATTCACATTTTCAATGAAAAATTAAAGGAGAAAAGAAAACAAAATAGAGAGAAAGAAAAAGGAATTATTCCAACCCTAATATGGGACATCCAAAAATATTCCAATCTCATGCTGTAAATTTTTCCATGACCTTCTAATATTTCATATAGACTCTCGGTAAAGTTTCAAAATTTTTGAAGCACGTTTCCCATTTATTGGACATGTACTGAGAGTTTAATCAACGTCGACTTCAAATTTAAAATTTGCGCTCAACCTAGTCCAAATCAACTCCAGATTTTTCCTGAGGTCCCTTATGGTTCAAAAAGGTTAACTTCAAAGTTTCAGGATTTTTGAACCTAATCTACTATTTATTTCCTTGAGTCAAGTATCACCACTTGAATTCAAATTCAAACCTGAGTTCCAATTCAACTTGCTCAGTTTTGAAATCTGATTGCACCATAAAATTCTCCACATTTTATTTAGTCACTGGGCCAAAGTTTACTATTTTTGAAGCATGTTTGCTAGCCCTATTTGAATTTTGGAAAGAGGAGTGAGGGAGGTGGGTCCCACAGGTGGTCCCCACCAGTCATGTCGGCACCTCCTCCCCTGCCTCCACGCAACCGCATGCAGGCGCCACCGCGATGAAGTCGGCCTTATCGTCGCACCGTGGAACTCCCTCCCGGTCTTTATCTTCGCTCCTCACCTCCCGTCTGGCCACAACACCGTTCCACCTCCCGGCCGTCCGTCCGCTCGCCTGGCCGCCGGCCGCGCGCGCTCCACTGACCCCGCGTCTGCTCATCGCTCGCCTCCCGGCCATTGGCTCCTATCGCCAGCACCGCGCCTCCTCCTCGCCGGCTCTGCTCGCGCCACCGCTCGCCCTGCATCCTCCCCGGCGGCCGCCTCCAGCGCCCAACGCCGACCTGCGCCCCCCGCCGTCCGCGTGCCTGCTGGCCACGGCTCGTGCCCCGCACCGGAGCCGCGCCCCTCCGGCCGCCATGACGCGCCGGTTTGCCGCCCCCTTGGTACCTCGCCTCCCGGCCACCGCGACGTCGCCCCACGCCGGCCGCCGCTCGCCCTGGCTGCTCCACCCCGTGCGCGTCGCCTCTCCCTTGCCACTGCCCTGCTTCCCTGCAGCACCTCAGCCGCGCTTGCGAGCGCCTTTCCAGCCCATGTGCCATGGCCATGGCCACTCCAAGCCGCCGCTCGCCGTGGTCCTTGCAGCTCGCTGCAGCATCTCGCCACGCCCACGCCGGCCGTGCGCTCCCATGTTCGCACCATTGCTGCCTCACCCACTGAGACAACGTGCCTCACCACCTCTGCGCCACCGGCAAGCCCGTGCGCGTGTTCATGTTGATTTCACTTGTGTAGTTCCAATGCGATCGTCTTCATGGCATCATCGTGGTGTTCTAAGCAGTGATCGTGTCTAACATCAAGGCAATTGATTGGTGTGATGAAGGATATGCAGGAACACGTCGTTGAAACATCGGCATCGACAACTGGTCCAACGTTGGCTCTGATTTTGCAAGATTCATTGGATCAGTGACTGCAGCCAAGGTGTTCGATGAAATGGTTACAAGGCCAAACTAAGTGTGTTGCCATTCAATGCTGGTCTATGGATGCAGGTCTATTCTGGGGTGGCAATCGACAAGGACATGTGCCAAGGTTCTCTTGGAATGTTGATGAAGTAACCGAATCAAGTACACACCCAAGATGTTCGGCGAAATGCCTACAAGGTGAGCCTTGCCCTGAAATACCTTACTTGACGTCACCGACGTCCGTTCGTAGTGATCGCTAAGGTTACTCATATGTCGTCAAGTCGTACGTCCATGTTCCGCATTAATATAATTCCTATAGGAGTCCCTAAGGTTACCTCCTTTGTCGTTTGCATCACGTTGGATGTCTGTGCGTGCTCGTGATGCTCCACCATGAGCCGCGTCAACGTCGTTGACCACATGACGTCGTCGTGACGTTCCGAGCCATCATCGTGCTCGGGCATCGAAATGAAGGATGCTTGTGATGAGTGTCTTGCTGAAACACCAGCACGACTCGCCAGACAATAGTTGTCAAGCCAAATTAGGTTTTAGTCGAGATGAGAGTGATCGAGTCCTAGGTGTAATCTCGATGCTTGATGAAATGCCTTCTAGGTCAAACCACGGGTATTGGTGATCATCGATGACCTATGGTTAAGTAAGGCAAGAACATTGCGACCGACAAGGAAAACTAGACCAAGGGAAAACCTTGAAAAAGGGTTTCTTGTTCATGTCGACGATGTTTCCGAACCGCCCTCAGAATTGCTTAACTAGGTGTGTCGTTTCTGTGACGCCCGGTTCCAGAAAACTGAACCAAGCTAATGCATATGTGTGCCCAGGATGTTCAACACACATACACGAGTGATTCACAAATGATAAACAGATAATTACCACAGCTTAAATTATTAAATAAGTACTCTTATTACATAATTCATTATATCCGCGAATACAAGCTCTAATGAATATTAATGACAAGTTCAACTAATGCAGTGGAAATAAACTAATTAAGCAAACTAAGCAAAAGGGATAGCGCAAATCCATGCAACACCACAAGCAAAGCTGGTGGTAGACACGACCTAGAACTCCGCATTATCGCCATTAAACTCACAATCCTGACCTGCAACTGTCGGGGGGGGGGGGGGATTGCAAGAGTGAGTACATGTCATACTCAGCAAGTGTGGAAAGTATGACATGTGGCTGATTCAAATGACGACAATAATAATGGCTAAGTGCTGAAAAGTACAGTAAAACATTTGAAAAGCAATATATTATATGTATGTGAAGTAAACCCATCATAAACCATGTAACCATAATAATACCAGTCCATAATTCACCATTACCAATAACCATAATCAATGTCATAAACCATAATTCCATCCCATAACCATAACCATAATATCAACCATAACCATTACCAAACCATAACCATCCCAAATCCCAATTTCCTTCTAATCATGTAGGTCATCCAGGCGCTCATAATCGGGAGCACGGCTATCATGATAGTTTTAATACTCTGCAGAGTTTGTACCACTTTACCCACATGTTCGTGATTTCATCACCTTTCGATGACTAAGAAACCTCCATTATGCCATGTCACACTTCCGTAGGTGTGTGGCCAAGAGATCACAAAATAGCCTTTCAAAAGGGACTACTAGTATGTACGGGCCCACTAAGGTTTCACTGGCAGGCTTGAATCTCTATTCTCCCACCCACGGGCCCCCTCGTGTGCCATGCGGATCCCAGGGCAGTCCTCCTCGACTCCCATTCCCCGCGCCATCCAATGGTCCATACAATACTAGCAGTGCTCCTAATTATTCAGCTACGCCGCACCCATACTTGGCCTTGTGGTGGCACTGTAGTCCTGGCATATTCTCGCATGAACTGGTCCTTAGATCTAAGGAAAGCAAACCACCATATCATCCAACCCATCCACATACCAGGCTTGCTTAGATCACCCATCGTATTGACCAGTTCACATTAACCAAAATATCATTGATGCATAATTAAATGTGTAGTGTTGTTTGTCATCCCAATTAATTAAGCGAAGCAAAAAGGTAAAAACCCTTCCTGACTCTCGACCATATATTCCAGGTGACAGGGGTGGTTAAACAAAGCTAGTAAACTTCCTACCATAGGATTCCCATCAAATTGACACAAGCATGCAGTTTGCAAACAAAACATTTATAGTAAAACAGGATCAATATGCTTCAAGGACACTTGCCTTGCTCCGACGGATGGGGTTGCTCAAGCGCTTCGAAGTATTGGTTCTGAAAATCCTCGTACACGACCTCTTGAGCACTTCCCTCTACTCGTGATCACACATACAAGAAAACATATACAATCAACATGATGCACACACATTAATCAACATGCGATGATATGCATGCATGCAAGGTTCAATTATTAATTAACTACAGTTGTTTATTAATTAGATGCAACTAGTTCGTACGTGTTCAGATGAGTTTACGGGGGGGGGGGGGGGGGTTTAGAGTGGATTAATGCTGCTGAAAATAAAAAGACGATGCAACTAAAATCAATTCACGTCTATTAGATTCAATATGGTCGCTAAAATTCGCACCGGGAACGAATCCTACCGTAGGTGCGATGGCTTCGAAGACCGCGGGATGATGATGACGCGTAGATGAAGTAGATGGCGCAGCAGTCCTCCGGCGGCACGACGACGGCGATGACGATCTCCGGCGGATGACAGCACCCTCCTCTTTTTCTTCCTCTTCCTCCTCTTTTTTCCTCTCTTTTCTTCCCTGGCGGCGCAGCCTCTGGTCCCCTTTATTCCTCTAGCGGCAGCTAGGGCTTCTCTGGAAGGCGGCGGCGGTTGCTTCTGGCGCTGCTTTTGTGGGATCGAGAAAACCCTACGAGGCTTTTTATAAGCGCGGCGGGAGCTATGGCGAGAGGCGCGGCGTAACCGACTCGTTCGCGGGAATCGCGCGGGAGCGGTGCGGCCGGATCGGGGCGGTACGGGCGAATCGGGGCGGGATTCGGCGGTGTGGGACCGGCAGCGGTGCGAGGCGCGCGCTGCGGCGGGGCAGGCGCGGTCGGGTCGGCGCGAGCGGGGCCCTGCGGCGGGGTCGGCTCGCGCAGGAGGCGCGGTGCGCTGAGGCGCGTGGCGGGGGGGCCAAGCGCGGCAGCGGATCGCTGCGCGCGTGAGGCGCGTCGGCCGGGGCGGCTCGCTGTGCGGGGCCGCGTGGGTGCGTGGCCGCTGGGCCGTTTGGCATGGCTGGCGGCTGTTTGTTTTGTTTTTTTTTCTTTTTTTCTTTTCTTTTTTGCTTTTATATATATACTTTCTTTTTTTCATTATATTATTTATTATTTTATATATGTATATATTTATTATTATATAATTTATTTATATATATTTCTTTTTATATATTATTATTATTATTATTTTATATTTATTCCCTAATACATGTTTTAGGCTATAATTATTATTTTCTATTTCTTCTTTTTTGCTACACCATATATGTATGGTTTATCTTTTATTATCTATCTTTTATCCTACTAATGTTTAATGCATGATCATGTATGCAATGCATGATGCGAAAATTGAGGGTGTTACAAACCTACCCCCCTTAAAGTGAATCTCGCCCTCGAGATTCGATAGCGTGGAGAAAAGATGAGGGAATTCTGCCTTCAGGTCTTCTTCACGTTCCCATGTAGCTTCGGTTTCCGTATGGTGTTTCCATTGCACTTTGCACCAACGGATCCTCTTATTTCTCGTGACCCTTTCCTTCATGTCCAAAATCTTGATAGGTTGCTCGACATAGGACAAATCCTCCTGAAGTTCTAACTCGTCCATCGGCACTTGTTCTTTCGGTACCCTGAGACACTTCTTCAGTTGAGAGACGTGAACCACGTCGTGTACATCGGAGAGATATGTCGGCAGCTCAAGTCGATATGCCACTTCTCCTCGATTGTCCAAAATCTTGAACGGTCCGATGTAACGTGGTGCCAGTTTTCCTTTGACGTTAAACCGTCGCTGACCTCTGATAGGTGACACTTTGAGGTATACAAAATCTCCAACTTCAAAAGTCAAACTCCTTCGCCTATTATCAGCATAACCTTTCTGTCGAGACTGGGTAGCCTTTAAGTTTTCTCGTATTATTTGGACTTGCCTTTCAGCATCTTCTAACACGTCGGGACCAAACACTTGATTCTCTCCGGTTTCATTCCAAAACAAGGGAGTCCTACACTTCCTTCCTTACAATGCTTCGTAGGGTGACATTTTCAGACTTGCTTGGTAGCTATTGTTGTACGAGAATTCAGCGTACGACAAACTTTTATCCCAAATTTTCCCATGCTTTAATGCACAAGCTCTTAACATGTCTTCCAAAATTTGGTTGGTCCTCTCGGTTTGTCCATCTGTTTGAGGGTGATACGCCGAACTGAAGTTCAACCTTGTTCCCATTGCTTCATGCAATTTCTGCCAAAACCCAGAGGTGAACTGAGAACCTCTATCCGAGACTATCTTCTTCGGTACTCCGTGTCGGCACACAATATGCTCCATATACAATTTTGCTAGCTTCGCGGCGGTATATGTGGTCTTGATAGGGATGAAGTGAGCTGATTTTGTCAATCGATCCACGATTACCCAAATCGAGTCATATCCGGACTGTGTACGTGGTAATCCAACTATAAAGTCCATACCAATCTCTTCCCACTTCCACTCCGGGATCTTCAATGGTTGTAACAATCCGGCTGGCCTTCGATGTTCAGCTTTAACTCGTCAGCACACATCACAAAGTGCAACATATTCGTCTATGTCCTTTTTCATGCCGGCCCACCAGTAGCATGTCTTTAAGTCCTTGTACATCTTCGTACAACCAGGATGAATTGAGTAAGATGAGTCATGTTCCTCATTCAATATTGTTTCCCGAATATGCCTGACATTAGGTACCACAATCCTCTTTCCAAGCCATAAGGTACCCTGTTCGTCCTCATCAAATCTGAATTCTTTTCCTTCTTGGGTCCTTTCCTTGATTTCCTGTATTTCCTTGTCCTTTGTCTGTCCTTCCCGTATTTCCTGCTCTAATGTTGGGTTGACTTCCATCATTCCCATCTCATTTATGAATCCAAGGTTCAACCGTTCAAACTCCTTGCATAACTCGGATGGCAGCTCTCGAACTGTGAGTTGATGACTTACTCCTTTTCGGCTCAAAGCATCAGCCACTACATTGGCCTTCCCAGGGTGATAGTTGATTCCCACGTCATAATCCTTGATGATCTCCAACCATCGGCGTTGCCTCAGGTTCATATCCGTTTGCGTAAATATGTACTTGAGACTCTTGTGATCCGTATAGATCTCACATCGGTGACCAAAAACATAGTGTCTCCATATCTTCAGGGCATGTACCACGGCTGCGAGTTCAAGGTCGTGTGTAGGATAATTCAACTCATGTTTCTTTAATTTCCTCGATGAATAAGCTACCACTTGGCCTTCTTGCATGAGCACACATCCTAATCCTTGTCTTGATGCATCACAATATATATCAGAACTCTTGCTCACGTCCGGTAATACTAACACCGGCGCGGTTGTCAACCTTTTCTTTAACTCCTCAAAGCTATCCTGACAAGCTTGAGTCCATCGGAATGCCTTCCCTTTCATGAGTAATTCTGTCATAGGTTTGGTTATTTTGGAGAAATCCTTGATGAATCGGCGGTAATATCCAGCCATTCTAAGGAAACTCCGAATTTCCTTAACATTCTGTGGCGGTTCCCACTTAAGCACATCTCTCACCTTCCCTGGGTCAACTGATACTCCTCCTCCGGAAATAATATGGCATAAGAAAGAAACTTCCCGTAACCAGAATTGACATTTACTGAACATGGCATACAATTGATGCTCCCTCAATTTCTGCAGCGTAAGCCTCAAGTGTTCCTCATGTTCCTTCTCATCCTTCGAGTAGATCATAATATCATCGATGAACACTACAACGAACTTATCTAGATATTCCATGAACACCTTATTCATGAGATACGTAAAGTACGCAGGCGCGTTCGTCAATCCAAATGACATGACGGTGTACTCGTAAGATCCATATCGTGTCCGAAATGCTGTCTTGGGTATATCTGATGGTCTAATCTTCATTTGGAAGTATCCTGACCGCAAGTCAATCTTGGAGAAGATACAAGCACCCTTCATTTGGTCGAACAAATCCTCTATACGGGGCAGTGAGTACTTGTTCTTAATTGTCACTTCGTTGAGAGACCTATAGTCCACACACATCCTCTGGGTTCCATCCTTCTTATCTACGAAGAGCACTGGGGCTCCCCATGGGGATGAGCTTGGGCGTATAAAACCCTTCTCTAGCTGCTCTTGAATTTGCTTCTTCAGCTCTGCTAATTCATTAGGAGGCATCCTATACGGCCTCTTAGCTATAGGTGCAGTTCCGGGTATCAACTCAATGGCGAATTCTATGTCACGATCAGGTGGCATACCTGGCAACTCATCTGGAAACACATGCGGGTACTCGCGAACGATCGGAATGCTTTCCAATGTCACTTCTCCCACGTGATTCAGCATCGCTTTCTCTCTTGCAGGTTGGGCTGCCTCAACTTCGATGCGTGTACCATGTTCACTCGTCAAATGCACAATCCTCTTGGCACATTGAATGACTCCATTATACTTGCTCAGCCAGTCCATTCCAAGTATTATGTCTATTCCTTGGGAGTCCAAGACTATGAGGTTTGCGAGAAAGTCTACCCCCCTTATTTTAATGCTTACTTTCGGACATACTATATTTGTCCTCATCTCTCCGTCAGGAGAACTTACTAGCATAGTTTGCTTCATATGAGATATAGGCAAATTGTACTTGGCAACATACTTTGACGAAATGAATGAATGAGATGCTCCTGAATCAAATAAAACAGTCATGGGGTTGGAGTTGGCGAGAAACATACCAATCACGACGTCATCAGCTTGCTGGGCTTCCTCAGTAGAGACATGATTCAAATTGCCACGAGCAAAATTCTGCTAACCACGGTTGCCTTGTGGTGCTCCTCCATTTGGTCGCGGGTAATTTGGCCTTGGTGCATTGTTCATAGGTCCATAGTTTCTTCTGGGCATTCAATTGCAAAGTGTCCGGGCTCTCCACACACATAGCATGTCTTACCGACCGTAGCATTAAGGAAGTTTGGGCGCAACTGGTTTTGAGCGTTTGCTGCCATGTTAGGCGCGACGCAGGTGGCACAGGATAGCGAGGCGCTTGCATGGCAGGGCGTTGCTGCGGTGGCTGATTTGGGCGGGGCGGATAAGCAGCGCGGTATGCAGGAGCAGATGGGTTGTATTGTGGTGCAGTAGGTGGTGCATAGCGGGGGCGAACATTGCTTCCTTGCTGCGGTCCATGATGTGGCATCTTCCTCTTGTTGTCCTGCTCCATCTCACGAATCTTGTTCTCAACCACAATAGCCTTTTCAACCAGCTTTTGGAAGTTTGGATAATCAGTATTGAGCAACTGGACTTGAATTTCATTGTTGAGACCCCTCATAAACAGATACTGCTTCCTACTACCAGTTTTGATGTCTTCTGGAGCATATCTTGATAATTGAGTGAATTTGTTGAGATATTCACTCACGCTCATCCTTCCTTGCCTGAGATTTTCAAAGTCTTGTCTTCTCAGTATCATAACTCCTTCAGGTACATAGTGGGAACGGAAACTCTGCTTAAACTCAGCCCAAGTGATTGCCTCCTGATTATCATGAGCATTGCAAAGAGCTTCCCACCAGTCAGCGGCTGCTCCAACTAGTTGATGTGATGCAAAGAGAACCTTCTCCCTATCAGTGCACTGGACAATAGCAGGTTTCTTCTCAATGGACTTCAGCCAATCATCAGCTTCCATTGGGTCTGTGGCTTGTGCAAAGGTAGGCAGTCTGGTCCTCATGAACTCTCCCAATCGGTTATGAGGAGGCGGGGTGGCGGTGGAGGTATATGAGGCTGATTGTTGTTGCCAGCTTGCAGTTGTACCATTGTTTGTATCATGGTCTGCATGAGCTGGTTCTGCATAGCTAATAGTTGTTCAATATTGATAGCTCCATGAGCATGTCCTTGTCCATTGTTGTTCTGAGGTACTCCATTGTTCTCCTCCTCATCATTGCCATCCCTCTGGTTGCGAGTCCTCACCATCTGAAGAAGAGCAATAGGTAAGAATTTAGAAACGTCCCCAACTATATGCATCAAGGGATATGAAGCTAACCAACTAGCTATACTGACCTAGGTGGACATGGGAATGCTAAAGCATCCCAAAATCCTCTATTAGGCACACAAGCAAACAATATATATAGCAAACAGCACACTAAGCAAAAACACATCGATTCCTGAGTGCTCCTGCGTGCTCTAAGTGTCCATTCTATCTAGGCTGCGTCCGACGGTCAACCTGTGGCTCTGATACCAATCTGTGACGCCCGGTTCCAGAAAACTGAACCAAGCTAACGCATATGTGTGCCCAGGATGTTCAACACACATACACGAGTGATTCACAAATGATAAACAGATAATTACCACAACTCAAATTATTAAATAAGTACTCTTATTACATAATTCATTATATCCTCGCATACAAGCTCTAATGAATATTAATGACAAGTTCAACTAATGCAGCAGAAATAAACTAATTAAGCAAACTAAGCAAAAGGGATAGCGCAGCTCCATGCAACACCACAGGCAAAGCTGACGGTAGACACGGCCTAGAACTCTGCATTATAGCCATTAAACTCACAATCCTGACCAGCAACTGTTGGGGGGGGGGGATTGCAAGAGTGAGTACATGTCGTACTCAGCAAGTGTGGAAAGTATGACATGTGGCTGATTCAAATGACGACAATAATAATGGCTAAGTGCTGAAAAGTACATTAAAACATGTGAAAAGCAATATATTATATGTATGTGAAGTAAACCCATCATAAACCATGTAACCATAATAATACCAGTCCATAATTCACCATTACCAATAACCATAATCAATGTCATAAACCATAATTCCATCCCATAACCATAACCATAATATCAACCATAACCATTACCAAACCATAACCATCCCAAATCCCAATTTCCTTCTAATCATGTAGGTCATCCAGGCGCTCATAACCGGGAGCACGGCTATCATGACAGTTTTAATACTCTGCAGAGTTTGTACCACTTTACCCACACGTTCGTGATTTCATCACCCTTCGATGACTAAGAAACCTCCATTATGCCATCTCACACTTCCGTAGGTGTGTGGCCAAGAGATCACAAAATAGCTTTTCAAAAGGGACTACTAGTATGTACGGGCCCACTAAGGTTTCACCGGCAGGCTTGAATCTCTATTCTCCCACCCACGGGCCCCCTCGTGTGCCATGCGGATCCCAGGGCAGTCCTCCTCGACTCCCATTCCCCGCGCCATCCAATGGTCCATACAATACTAGCAGCACTCCTAATTATTCAGCTACGCCGCACCCATACTTGGCCTTGTGGTGGCACTGTAGTCCTGGCATATTCTCGCATGAACCGGTCCTTAGATCTAAGGCAAGCAAACCACCATATCATCCAACCCATCCACATACCAGGCTTGCTTAGATCACCCATCGTATTGACTAGTTCACATTAACCAGAATATCATTGATGCATAATTAAATGTGTAGTGTTGTTTGTCATCCCAATTAATTAAGCGAAGCAAAAAGGTAAAAACCCTTCCTGACTCTCTACCATATATTCCAGGTGACAAGGGTGGTTAAACAAAGCTATTAAACTTCCTACCATAGGATTCCCATCAAATTGACACAAGCATGCAGTTTGCAAACAAAACATCTATTTTAAAACAGGATCAATATGCATCAAGGACACTTGCCTTGCTCCGACGGATGGGGTTGCTCAAGCGCTTCGAAGTCTTGGTTCTGAAAATCCTCGTACACGACCTCTTGAGCACTTCCCTCTACTGGTGATCACACATACAAGAAAACATATACAATCAACATGATGCACACACATTAATCAACATGCGATGATATGCATGCATGCAAGGTTCAGTTATTAATTAACTACAGTTGTTTATTAATTAGATGCAACTAGTTCGTACGTGTTCATATGAGTTTACGGGGGTTTTAGAGTGGATTAATGCTGCTGGAAAAAGACGATGCAACTAAAATCAATTCACGTCTATTAGATTCAATATGGTCACTAAAATTCGCATCGGGAACGAATCCTACCGTAGGTGCGATGGCTTCGAAGATCGCGGGATGATGATGACGCGTAGACGAAGTAGATGGCGCAGCAGTCCTCCGGCGGCACGACGACGGCGACGACGATCTCCGACAGATGACAGCACCCTCCTCTTTTTCTTCCTCTTCCTCCTCTTTTTTCCTCTCTTTTCTTCCCTGGCGGCGCAGCCTCTGGTCCCCTTTTTTCCTCTAGCGGCGGCTAGGGCTTCTCTGGAAGGCGGCGGTGGTTGCTTCTGGCGCTGCTTTTGTGGGATCGAGAAAACCCTACGAGGCTTTTTATAAGGGCGGCGGGAGCTAGGGCGAGCGGCGCGGGGTAACCGACTCGTTCGCGGGAATCGCGCGGGAGCGGTGCGGCCGGATAGGGGCGGTACGGGCGAATCGGGGCGGGATTCGGCAGGGTGGGACTGGGAGCAGTGCGGGGCGCGCGCTGCGGCGGGGCAGGCGCGGTCGGGTCGGCGCGAGCGGGGCCCAGCGGCGGGGTCGGCTCGCGCAGGAGGCGCGGTGCGCTGAGGCGCGTGGCGGCGGGGGCCAAGCGCGGCAGCGGATCGCTGCGCGCGTGAGGCGCGTCGGCCGGGGCGGCTCGCTGTGCGGGGCCGCGTGGGTGCGTGGCCGGCTGGGCCGTTTGGCCTGGCCGGCGGCTGTTTTTTTCTTTTTTTTCTTTTTTTTCTCTTTTATATATATACTTTCTTTTTTTCGTTATATTATTTATTATTTTATATATGTATATATTTATTATTATATAATTTATTTATATATATATTTCTTTTTATATATTATTATTATTTTATATTTATTCCCTAATACATGTTTTAGGCTATAATTATTATTTTCTATTTCTTCTTTTTTGCTACACCATATATGTATGGTTTATCTTTTATTATCTATCTTTTATCCTACTAATGTTTAATGCATGATCATGTATGCAATGCATGATGCGAAAATTGAGGGTGTTACAGTTTCTTCGACGACAGGTTCGTCGAGTTGCTTGCCGACGATCGAGTCAACATCACAAAACTTGTGACTCATAAGGTGGTGTTCGGGATTTTGCTCACCACCATTGACGAGTCCGGGTTGTTGTGGACGTCGCTAAGACGATCTTCTCGAGATGGCAAAGCATGCCTTCACGGCAAGGTCTCGCATCATGTTTAAGTCCCGAGAGCTTTCCGAGCTCGCCTGGACAGGCTTGCGGGAGACACTACATTAGTGTCGTTGTGTAAGCACCTGAACGATGCTTGCGACGTTAGTCGTAGCAACTGGTTTACCTAGAAGTCATTTGAACGTTGTCTTGGTACTCATGCTAGGTTAACAGTGCTTGTAATGACTTCTTAAGTCCAAGCCATGTTGATCTCAATTCAGTCCCAAGTGTCATTAGGTTCCATCATGGTTCATCCTAAATCAGGACCCTACGACAGCACTGCTCACTTAACTAGGTTTACATGCTAGGTTAACAGTGCTTGTAATGACTTCTTAAGTCCAAGCCATGTTGATCTCAATTCAGTCCCAAGTGTCGTTAGGTTCCATCATGGTTCATCCTAAGTCAGGACCCTACGACAGCACTGCTCACTTAACTAGGTTTACTCCTTTATGAGTTAAGTCATGTTCAATGGTCGATTGCTAAATCGCGACCTTCGTCTTGTACACCACTCATACTCAAGCTTTCGATGCCACCTTGACTCTTAGGTCATCCATACACTACCAGTCCAGCACTTCCACACCATTCAACTGTATCGTCCTTGAGTGGCATAGCGTCGAGTGTTGAGTGCCAAGTTGCAATGTGTGCTTACATTGCACTTTTCAATTCACATCTCGATACTACTATGACCACTAGACTCCATACTTTGTTTATCCACGCAACAGAGGCATACCTGTCCTTCCTAGTCAAACTCCTCGTTCTTAAAGTTTACACAACCCGTAAAGTCTATTATTAAATTAATTAATTACTTAATTACTTATATGCATATCATGTCGATAGGAACGTGATGATAAGTGATCGACGAGAAGTTTTGCTTCGAGGAGAATGCCAGGGTGCCCACTTGAAGTCCTTAGCGGAGTCCGCACAGAAGGACCACTGACAATTGACATTTATTTGAGTCGAAAACTAAGGCAAGCCCCGGTTTGCATTTAAGTCATTTTTAAAATTTTGCTTTATCACTATGATGAGTAGTATATGAATTGTGTATTAAGTTTAAGGTGTTTGGTACTCCACTTGCATGACCACAAATCCCACGATTTGGTTGGAACAAGTTACAGTTTGACCTGTAGTAACTGCTTTGCTAATGCACAGGAAATCCGGTAGAAGTCAAGTAGTTGAAATCTACTCGCGAGAGATGTAGAACATATCTCACAGGATTGGTTAGGTAGAAAATGGATTAATATAATGAAGTTGAGACCAGGTAGGGAATGGATAGAAAGCGGCGAGAATTGAGTCTAGGTCGCATAGCCCAGCCTATGTCGATCAAGGCCCGCATTGTGTGCGGCCCCGCTGAACAAGCTTGACTTGTACCGTCAACATAATGGACATATGGAATCTAATAAACTGACGTAGCTTGGTTACTTGGGTGTCGAGGCATACCATTCCGTTTTATAGGTGTCAGTTGAGGGCGGCAAGGTGTAAATCCGCTGGTGGGCACGTCAGAGTACGCCCCACGCTGGGACCTCCTGCTCGTGAAGGATCGACCGGTTCGACATTTGAGTGTTTTGCGAAAGGTTGCCATATACGACTAGTACTGAAGTGCTACGTAGGTACTGCGCGAAGTACTCGCTGGCATTTCCGAAAGTGCGTATGTGTCGTGTTGTCCGGGTGTGTCCTGATTGCAATCACTGTCCCTCGCAGTAATAGAGTACCACTTGTTCACTGTGTCGTGACGTAGTAAATACTAAAGAAGCCAGAAAATTATATTGTATTGAATTATAATTGCTTTGCAACCTTGTATGATTTAGAGATAGTAAAATTAAAGTTTATTGTTTCCCCATACTTTAGCTGTAATAGCATTATGTGCTCTGGGCATGTCATATCATCGGTAAAGCGTTTCTTGTTTGATTGTGGAGCCCATGATGTGCCGTGCTTGGAGAATGTCATTTGCTACATAACACATGATTATAAGGATTCACTTGTAGGCGAGTCTATTTATGCTATTCCTTACCTATGCTTAGTACTTAACCCTGCATATGTCTAGTGAGACGGGTTAGTCAGGCTGAGCCTTATGCTCACGTTTGCGCTTTAACGATTTTTGCAGGTATTAGTTTTATTTCTGCTGTTCAGGTTATACATGAGACTCGAGGTGTCGAGATAAATCTCATGTGAACCACGCCGCTGCTGAATGTTCTTCTTGTTGCTAGTGAGAATCGTCCTAGGGCATGGACGTCTTCTCTCCTGCTTAGTTAGGTGGTATTATGAGTATGTATTTTCCGCTGCGTGTGTACTTCTGGTGTACACTCTTTTGTAAACTCTTCTTATTATGAAATGAAAACTTTATATGTTTTGGTATCCTTTTTGTGTGTGCTGTTAGGTGCCGCATCGCACGACATCACCCAATGAGATCCTCGGAAGTGTGGACTCCGGTCCCCACAGACATGGTATCAGAGCTTCATTGGTAATAGCACGCTCAAAAAGAGCCTATTTTCGAAAACTCCAAAGTAGTCGAGTGAGAATTAGATATATGCCCATTATGGACTATTACTAGTATAAGTTATAAAGGTGGTGAACTAACTTGTTATATTATTCTGTAACGACGCTCCGTCTTCAAGGTAAGAGGTAAGGTACGCCGCTGAGAGCGGATCAATCTCGGTAAACTCTGCATACGAGATATGGTATGTAATATTTCCATGGCTTGGCACAGAAAGTCAATATGAGTCTTTGAAACTTTCCATGTTTCTGAGAACATATGACACGCGGTACCCCAGCGTGACACAAAA
Organism: Tuctoria greenei; assembly: GCA_036927565.1. Lineage (NCBI taxonomy): Eukaryota > Viridiplantae > Streptophyta > Magnoliopsida > Poales > Poaceae > Tuctoria > Tuctoria greenei. The sequence continues at coordinate 61,193,854 of JAYESD010000012.1, read as the reverse complement.
TTAGTGGGAGCCCCCGTCCGGTGGTGTATAACCCGATAGTATGCATCTCTAGAACTATTCATGTTCTATGGGATCATGCGAAACACGTATGCCCGAGCATGTATAAGCTGGTTCGTATGGGAGTCTTTGCTGTACAGACGTATTTACAGCCATGTACCTCGAGACATGACCTCACTCGAGGGCGACTCACACCAGAGTCGTATGCATTTACTTTCATATATATTATTGTGACTGCCTGTCGTGTTTCCCCGTGCCGCCCTTGAGGTGTGAAGGTGTGAAAGGGGATTGTTTGTCTTTTGCAGGTACACTAACTCCGGTAGCGACCCGTGTAGAATACGTTTGCGAGTGATCGATATTAGGACCACCTATAGACGTATCCGGATATACCGGGTTAGATTTTTCTTTTGGTAAGGCACGTAGTACCGTCAGTATCACATATGATACTTGACCATCCCCAACGACAGAATGGCTTCATTATCATCTTGTAAGATCCAACTACCAGTTGCTGGTAAGTTTTGGGTAAAAGTTTCGATATGGTTAGTGCAATGCGAAGAAGGATGAAGATTAAGGCTTTTGTGTACTCTTGACGGAATCTAGCTCGATTTTGTCAAGAGATGCTTCTAGTTAAACTTCATAGCACATAATAGTATGCTATATGGAGTATGAAGATCTCCAAGTCCTCGACGAATTCTCTAGGGATGAGTTGGACAGAACAACACTTGGAAACTCGTCCAAATCATTAGAAACTAGCATTTCTTCACCTCCTTGATCTAATGAACTAGCCTCGGCATTTTGACCATAACTCTTTGTAGACTTCACAAATGAAGGTCTAAACTATCTTGTTGGAAAGTGTAGAGTCCTCTACAACCTTTCCATTGAACTTCCGGTCAGCGTTCTCATGGAACTCGGCGAAAGACTCGAAGCTCCACATTTTATCGAATCTGAACACCTAGCGGACAGTTCTGCATACCGTTACGGTTTCGACCATACCTCTTCGCAGAATCGTCGGATAGCTTCGTGCAAAACATTTACGGAAACCTTGCAACTGGCACAACAAGTTTGTATTGGGACTTGCTGTCAAATTGTGAGGTTATCCATCTGAAAATCAGTGGCCAAATCAGCTATAAACAACCATGATCTATCAAAAAAAAATTTAAAACCTGAACCGATTGTTCCACTTCAAAAATTTGTATCTCTTCAACCTGGAGGTATATGAATGCAATTGAATACTTTTTGGAAAGCTTTTGAAGTCTTCTATAAGTTTTCTGTTGACCTCCAAGCCAAAAGACCTTTATATGGTGATGAAAATGCACCATAACCACTTCAGCTGCTGTTCTGAAACTGTACAAGATAGTAACAGAACTTTTGTTATATTTCCTTGAAGGAAGCTCTTCTATTCCATTATGATACATTTCTGGAAAGGGGAAGAGCTATTCCACAACTTTGTTATTCAGTGTTACCCCAAATTCAGTTTAAAACTAATTAGAAACAGGAGTTGAAGATAGTACATGTATATAGGTGCTATCTGAAACAGTCAGAAAAATTCTGAACTTTGAACGGCCATAACTCTTAAACTAGAAATGCAACCTATGCATGTTTATACATGTATGGAAAGCTTAAAGAGTCCTCTATCAACTTCCTATTCAACACAAAGGCTAAAACTCGCAATGACCAAGTCTAAATTGAAGTATCGTTTAAGGTGTCGAAACAGTTCAGAATATGGACCGTTACCTATTCAGTTACTGTTTCGATTATAATTCCTAGTAGACTTATCGAATGGCTTCGTATTTTACATTTCTTGGATCCTGAGAATGTATGGAACAAGTTTTCTGTGTATTACTTTTGCAAATATTGATGTTTGTATATCTGAAAATTGTGGACAAAATCAGCCTTAAACAAAGGAGATGCTGTCCAAATTTTCAGAAAAACTATCAACTTGCAAATGCCATATCTTCTCAACCAGAAGTGCTACGAGGGTATGTAAGTACTACTTAGAAATTTTTGGAAGTACTTTACAAGTTCTATATTCAGTTCAAGACCAAAATCCTTTTCTAGGTGGGTGAAATTTGGATAATCGCAGAGACTGTCCAGGCATACCCAAACTGGACAGCAATCTGTACACCTCTGAATTTAATCCATAACTCGCAGACCCTTGATCCAATGGTGTCGCGCGAGTAACCGTTGGAAAGTTTAGAGAGTCAGCTACAATTTTTACAATTGCCTCCAGACCTGAGTCGGTAATTTACCTATCCTAAATGAAGTTTGAATGCAGAATGGTCAATCTTAACTTAATTCAAATTCTGAATGCTGAAATTTTGACCAAATTTAAAAAGTCATATCTTTTGAACCAGAACTGATATACAGGCAAATAGGTACTTTTTGGAAATCTTATTACATTGGTTACGACTTTGTAAATAAGAATATTTCCAGATTTTTATCAGAACAGCCTGAAAACTTTAGATCAAAACTGCTACTGTTTAAGCAGATTCTGCTGAAAGTGAAGAGAAATCTGCTAACTTTAAAATTGCATAACATGCAAACCAGAGATGATCTAGAGGCAAACAAATACTTTTTGGAAAGGCCTCGAAGTTTACTTTAACTTTGTTGTTCAACTCAAGTTCTGATTTTGCCATTTACTTGGCCCAAATCGAAGTTGCGTCCAAGCTGTTCATCCTCCACCAGGGTTTAATCGGGTGATGACCCTTTAGGGTGATTATGGATTTTGTTCTCGAGTTCAAATCGAGGAGTTTCATAACCTCCCAGGTGTTGCGACCCAACAATATTTGCCATTAGAGTTGACTATTACACTAAGTAAAATCCCTTTTGCTCGGATGCACATGCTAGTGTTTTAACTATGCAACCTTGCACCTTACACTTTATTTATGCATTGAGCATGTATGACACTTCCCTTAGTTGGACGACCCTCCCGATAAAGATTGCTTGGAGTAAGTTTCTTGCTCACCTAGCTTGAATCTTAAGGGGGAAGGAGTTCATCTAGTAATCGAAGTGTTACGTTCACCTAGGTGTCATACCAAGGTACATCGACACCGAACCAACGTGCTGGAAGTAATGCTCAAGTAAGTAGGACCGAGTACAACATTGACTCATTGGGTCAATGACAAGCTTAATTAACGGATCTTCTCGAACCCCTTTTCTTGGAGAACTCGATCATCGAGTTAAAGAAGTCAGTTGATTCTACACGCTAAACTACTCACTTGCTTCAGTCTCTGAGACGAGAAGCCATAGGTGAGTAGTATGAGCTTGAAATTCTTTAGCAAGAATGTTGATCAGTAACCAAGGTCGTGCCTAGCACAGTACCTTGTCAACCACTTAGTGTAACCTACGAAAGTGATGATAACCTTACTCTTCAAAGGTTACTCTCTTTGCAACTTCTGAAGGCAACCCTACTGCACCTTTTAAAGGTTAGACATACTACCTTAGGAATCCTACGTGATGAAAAACTGACCCTTTGTTAAGGAATCACAACTACCTGTAGGCTGCAAGCTTCAGGGAACTTCACATCAACAAGAAGTTCAATCGTTTTGTTCCATTATGTACACTCCGTTGCCTTGAGATGAACCTCATCATCCCTTGCTAATGTTCTTACCTTAAAATTCTTGAATTTGGTCAAGACGTGAAAGTGACATTCGTTGTTCGACACTTTTAATGACCAAGTCACTTAATCCTTCTGTATCTAGGGTACTTATGTTTGTGGCTGAGTTGTCTTACCTATTTTTGGTCAAAGCATAATATTGAATGCACCATACCTTGCATAGTTATCCGCGGAGTTGCACTGTGTCTGCATAACACCATCCGGTTTGTGATGCATCATGAAACGTAATTACTAATGAGTTTTGAGCAAGAATATGTGACCCCGTTCAGATACTTAAGTAGTGCCTAACATTTTTTAGTTGTTATCAATTTTATCATTCCCAATGCCTTCGACTTGTTTCATTATCTTTAGTGGCACAAGGGAAACCACATAACACCTTGTGACCAAAACACAGTTGAGCCTTTGTCCTTGACTCGTTGAAACTCAAATCAACTTGAGTCCTGGAAACTGATTGTTTCTAGTTGCGAGGAGCTTCCTATGGACTTCTCGACCTCGCTAAAACCCTGCATCTTTCTTTTCATGACGTTATCAGTTAATTATCAAGTCTTGGAACTCCTTGACTCGTAATGGATGGTGACATTGCTTTGGCCACAAGACCAGGGCAGAAAAGTCTTCGTAAGAGAAACACCCAGAGTTAAGGACACCTAACTATCTTATTGTTCTAAGGTCCTCCAATGCAGAAGCTTACTTCTTTTTGACGAAAAGAAGAAGACCCCAATATATCAACATAGCTTTCTAAGCTACAAACTTTACGGTGTGATCCCAGTCACGCTGAGCATCCAAACCATAGATGTAATAAGAAGAGGAAGAGTCTCTTTCTCCAATCACATGACAGGAGGTGTTTGTCTCATCAACAACTCGGCCTAACTTTCTCTCTTCCCTAGAATCTCGGAATGAGATTCCTTTAAGGGGGAAGGATTGTAAAAGCCCGCATTTGAGTAAAGCCAGAATGCAAAAATGTGAACTTAAAAATTTTGAAAATGGACTTGGAAATCCAAACTCACATGAACCATATGAGTTAACCAATGTTCACATGAAATAGAGACTTGTTAAAATTTTACATACAGAACATGTATGCTAATGTATATTGGAACTTAAGGTGTAAAATACTTAATTTCCAAGTATTCACATTTTCAATGAAAAATTAAACGAGAAAAGAAAATAAAATAGAGAGAAAGAAAAAGGAATTATTCCAACCCTAATATGGGACATCCAAAAATATTCCAATCTCATGCCATAAATTTTTCCATGACCTTCTAATATTTCAAATAGACTCTCGGTAAAGTTTCAAAATTTTTGAAGCACGTTTCCCATTTATTGGACACGTACTGAGAGTTTAATCAACGTCGACTTCAAATTTAAACTTTGTGCTCAACCTTGTCCAAATCAACTCCAAATTTTTCCTAAGGTCCCTTATGGTTCAAAAAGGTTAACTTCAATGTTTCAGGATTTTTGACTACTATTTATTTCCTTGAGTCAAGTATCACCACTTGAATTCAAATTCAAACCTGAGTTCAAATTCAACTTGCTCAGTTTTAAAATCTGATTGCACCAAATTCTCCCCATTTTATTTAGTCACTGGGCCAAAGTTGACTATTTTTGAAGCATGTTTGCTAGCCCTATTTGAATTTTGGAAAGAGGAGTGAGGGAGGTGGGTCCCACAGGTGGTCCCCACCAGTCAGGTCGGCACCTCCTCCCCTGCCTCCACGCAGCCGCATGCAGGCGCCACCGCGATGAAGTCGGCCTTATCGTTGCACCATGGAACTCCCTCCCGGTCTTTATCTTCGCTCCTCACCTCCCGTCCGGCCACAACACCGTTCCACCTCCCGGCCGTCCGTCCGCTCGGCTGGCCGCCGGCCGCGCGCGCTCCACTGACCCCGTGTCTGCTCACCGCTCGCCTCCCGGCCACCGGCTCCTGCCGCCAGCGCCGCGCCTCCTCCTCGCCGGCTCTGCTCGCGCCGCCGCTAGCCCTGCATCCTCCCCGGCGGCCGCCTCCAGCGCCCAACGCCGACCTGCGCACCCCCGCCGTCCGCGTGCCCGCTGGCCACGACTCGTGCCCCGCACCGGAGCCGCGCCCCTCCGGCCGCCACGACGCGCCGGTTCGCCGCCCCCTTGGTACCTCGCCACCCGGCCGCCGCGACGTCGCCCCACGTTGGCCGCTGCTCGCCCTGGTGCTCCACCCCGCACGCATCGCCTCTCCCTTGCTGTCACCCTGCTTCCATGCAGCACCTCAGCCGCGCTTGCGAGCGCCGTTCCAGCCCGTGTGCCATGGCCATGGCCGCTCCAAGCCGCCGCTCGCCATGGTCCTTGCAGCTCGCTGCAGCATCTCGCCATGCCCACGCCGTCCGTGCGCTCCCATGTTCGCACCATTGCTGCCTCACCCACTGAGACACCGTGCCTCACCACCTCTGCGCCACCGGCAAGCCCGTGCGCGTGTTCATGTTGATTTGACTTGTGCTGTTCCGATGCGGTCGTCTTCATGGCGTCATCGCGGTGTTCTAAGCAGTGACCGTGTCCTAACATCAGGCAATTGATTGGTGTGATGAAGGATATGCAGGAACGCGTCGTTGACACACCGGCATCGACAACTGGTCCAAGGTTGGCTTTGATTTTGCAAGATTCATTGGATTAGTGACTGCAGCCAAGGTGTTCGATGAAATGGTTACAAGGCGAAACTAAGTGTGTTGCCGCTCAATGCTGGTCTATGGATGCAGGTCTATTCTGGGGTGGCAATCAACAAGGACATGTGCCAAGGTGCTCTTGGAATGTTGATGAAGTAACCGAATCAAGTACACACCCAAGATGTTTGGCAAAATGCCTACAAGGTGAGCCTTGCCCTGAAATACCTTGCTTGACGTCACCGACGTCCGTTCGTCGTGATCTCTAAGGTTAATCATATGTCTTCAAGTCGTACGTCCATGTTCCGCATTAATATCATTCCTATAGGAGTCCCCAAGTCGACCTCCTTTGTCGTTTGCATCACGTTGGATGTCCGTGCGTGCTCGTGATGCTCCACCATGAGCCGCGTCGACGTCGTTGACCACATGACATCGTCGTGACGTTCCGAGCCATCATCGTGCTCAGGCATCGAAATGAAGGATGCTTGTGATGAGTGTGGTGCTGAAACACCAGCACGACTCGTCAGAGAATAGTTGTCAAGCCAAATTAGGTTTTAGTCGAGATGAGAGTGATCGAGTCCTAGGTGTAATCTAGATGCTCGATGAAATGCCTTCTAGCTCAAACCACGGGTATTGGTGATCATCGATGACCTATGGTTAAGTAAGGCAAGAACGTTGCGACCGATAAGGAAAACTAGACCAAGGGAAAACCTTGAATAAGGGTTTCCTGTTCATGTCGACGATGTTTCTGAACCGCCCTCAGAATTGCTTAACTAGGTGTGCCGTTTCTTCGACGACAGGTTCGTTGAGTCGCTTGCCGACGATCGAGTCAACATCACTAAACTTGTGACTCATAAGGTGGTGTTCGGGATTTTGCTCACCACCATTGACGAGTCCGGATTGTTGTGGATGTCGCTAAGACGATCTTCTCGAGATGGCAAAGCATGCCTTCACGGCAAGGTCTCGCATCATGTTTAAGTCCCGAGAGCTTACCGAGCTCACCTGGACAGGCTTGCGAGAGACACTACATTAGTGTCGTCGTGTAAGAACCTGAACGATGCTTGCGACGTTAGTCGTAGCAACTGGTTTACCTAAAAGTCATTTGAACGTTGTCTTGGTACTCATGCTAGGTTAACAGTGCTTGTAATGACATCTTAAGTCCAAGCCATGTTGATCTCAATTCAGTCCCAAGTGTCGTTAGGCTCCATCATGGTTCATCCTAAGTCAGGACCCTACGACAGCACTGCTCACTTAACTAGGTTTACTCCTTTATGAGTTAAGTCAAGTTCAGTGGTCGATTTCTAAATCACGACCTTCATCTTGTACACCACTCATACTCAAGCTTTCGATGCCACCTTGACTCTTAGGTCATCCTTACACTACCAGTCCAACACTTCCACACCATTCAGCTGTATCGTCCTTGAGTGGCATGGCGTCGAGTGTTGAGTGCAAGTTGCAATGTGTGCTTACATTGCACTTTTCAATTCACATCTCGATACTACTATGACCACTTGACTCCATCCTTTGCTTATCCACACAACAGAGGCATACCTGTCCTTCCTAGTCAAACACCTCGTTCTTAAAGATTACACAACCCCGTAAAGTCTATTATTAAATTAATTAATTACTTAATTACTTTTATGCATATCATGTCGATAGGAACGTGATGATAAGTGATCGACGAGAAGTTTCGCTTGGAGGAGAAGGCCAGGGTGTCCACTTGAAGTCCTTGGCGGAGTCCGCACAGAAGGACCACTGACAAGTGACATTTATTTGAGTCGCAAACTAAGGCAAGCCCCGGTTTGCATTTAAGTCGTTTTTAAAATTTTGCTTTATCACTATGATGAGTAGTATATGAATTGTGCACTATGTTTAAGGTGTTTGATACTCCACTTGCATGACCACAAATCCCACGGTTTGGTTGGAACGGGTTACAGTTTGACCTGTAGTAACTGTTTTGCTAATGCATAGGAAATTCGATAGAAGTCGAGTAGTTGAAATCTACTCGCGAGAGATGTAGAACATATCTCACAGGATTGGTTAGATAGAAAATGGATTAATATAATGAAGTTGATACCGGGCAGGGAATGGATAGGAAGCGGTGAGAATTGAGTCTCGGTCACATAGCCCTGCTTGTGTCGATTAAGGCCTACTTCGTGTGCGGCCCCGCTGAACAAGCTTGACTTGTACCGGCAACATAATGGACATATGGAATCCAATAAACTTACGCAGCTTGGTCACTTGGGTGTCGAGGCATACCGTTCCGTTTTATAGGTGTGGGTTGAGGGCAGCAAGGTGTAAATCCGCTGGTGGGCACGTCAGAGTACGACCCACGTAGGGACCTCCTGCTCGTGACGGATCGACCGGTTCGACATTTGAGTGTCTCGCGAAAGGTAGCCATATACGACTAGTACTGAAGTGCTACGTGGGTACTGCGCGAAGTAGTCGCTGGCATTTCCGAAAGTGCGTATGTGTCGTGTTGTCCGGGTGTGTCCTAATTGCAATCACTGTCCCTCGCAGTAATAGAGTACCACTTGTTCACAGTGTCGTGATGTAGTAAATACTAAAGAAGCCAGAAAATTATATTGTATTGAATTATAATTGCTTTGCAACCTTGTATGATTTAGAGATAGTGAAATTAAAGTTTACAGTTTCCCCATACTTTAGCTGTAATAGCATTATGTGCTCTGGGCATGTCATATCATCGGTAATACGTTTCTTGTTTGATTGTGGAGCCCATGATGTGCCGTGCTTGGAGAATGTCATTTGCTACATAAAACATGATTATAATGATTCACTTGTAGGCGAGTCTATTTATGCTATTCCTTACCTATGCTTAGTACTTAACCCTGCATATGTCTTGTGAGACGGGTTAGTCTTGCTGAGCCTTATGCTCACGTTTGCGCTTTAACAATTTTTGCAGGTATTAGTTTTATTTCTGCTGTTCAGGTTATACATGAGACTCGAGGTGTCGAGATAGATCTCATGTGAACCACGCCGCTACTGAATGTTCTTCTTGTTGCTAGTGAGAATCGTCCTAGGGCATGGACGTCTTCTCTCCTGCTTAGTTAGGTGAGATTATGTGTATGTATTTTCCGCTGCGTGTGTACTTCTGTTGTACACTCTTTTGTAAAATCTTCTTATTATGAAATGAAAACTTTATATGTTTTGGTATCCTTTTTTTGTGTGTTGTTAGGTGCCGCATCGCACGGCATCACCCAATGAGATCCTCGGATGTGTGAACTCCGGTCCCAACATTGGGTTGGCCTAAGGGCTGGTTATATAAGAAAGGGAGCCCAGAGCTCGTGGTTCACGACTTTGGGGCTGTTCCTCTTGTGTTCTATTGAATAAAATTCGTAGTTTGAAGGAACTTTTGTGCCTTGTTCGTCCGACTTGTTCCTGACAAGTTTTACTCGTCGAGTTTCTGGACAGCACTACCTTTCGTCGGTGTTTTTATCATAACTCGAGTTTTACAGATCCAATTGACGTGATTCTTTTTGGGTTGTCTTCACAACTTGATTATCTATCGTCTGTTAAAATTTGACGGTCATTGGATTTGTGGTCTATGATCTACACGAGTTTCTTTGCAGCGTTCCATAACTGTTTTTTTTTCGGGTAGGGCAGATTGACCTTTGTTTGATCCTTCGATCATAACTTGAGTTTTTCTCGACGGATTTGAGTGATTCTTGTTGTGTTGTCTTCGTGACTTGATTCTATCTGATATCTATCACTTTTGTCACGGTGAAACAAGTTTAGATTAATCTCACACACGATTTCTTTAACAGATCTTTTTTCTGAAGGGGTTGGGGTTTAATTGTTCCCACTGCGTAAGATTTTTAAATCTAACATTCACCCCCCCCCCCCTCTGGTAGCTTTTCACGTGCTCTTCGATCCTACAGGAGTCCTATCCTCTGTTGCCAAGTGAACGCATCCGGGGCGAAACTTTGATGATTCAGAAGGCACCCTCCCAGTTGCGGGAGAGTTTGTTAGCTCCTTCTCGAGAGAGTATTTGCCGCAGAAATAGATCCCCTTCTTCAATCTACCGATTGTGTACATGCCTCTGATGATAGTGCTTGAGCGCCTGGCGGTATCGTGCATTTCAGACAGCTGCTTGGCATATTGCCTCATTGACGAGGTCTAGGTCGTCGCGCCATAGCTGAACCTACACGGCTTCGTCGAAGGTCCGGACTCAGAGAGAACCCATGGCGATGTCCAGAAGAAGGGCTGCTTCGGGTCCATACACCAGGAAGAAGGGTGTATCTCAAGTAGCACTGCTGGGTGTTGTCTGACTCAGTCAAAGTGCATATAGATGATCCTCAATCCAGTCGGCACCATGCTTTTTCAAGCATTCGTAGGTGCTGGTCTTGAGTCCCTTGAGAATTTCAACATCCGCCCTCTTTGTCTAGCCATCACTTGTCGGGTGCACTACTGAGGCGTAGCTGACGTTGATGTCGAGGTCTTTGCAATACACTTGGAAAGCTGCTATTTTGAACTCGGTGCCATTGTTAGTAATGACTCTGTTCGGGACTCCAAATCTGTAGACTATGGACATCAAGAACTTGGTAGTTGATTGCTTGTTGATAGTCACAATGGGAGCTGCTTCTAGCAAATTTGTTAACTTGTCGATAGCGACGTATAAGAACCGGTACCCTCAGATGTCTTTTGGGAATGTTCCCAAAATATCCATCCCCCTCACAGCGAATGGCTATGAGGGAGGAATTATTTGCAGTGACTGCATCGGTGTATGGATCTGCTTGGCATGAAACTAACACGTCTCGCATCTCTTGACCAGCTCAATTGCATCCTGGAGAGCTGTAGGCTAGTAAAAACCATGCCAAGAGGCCCTACCGACCAGCATGCCGGATGATGCATGATTCCCACACTTGCCTCCATGGATTTATGTGAGGAGCTCGCAACTTTCTTCATGAGAAAATGCATCGCAATAGGATTCCATTAGCGCCATATCAGTACAGATCCCCTTCCACCAATATATATCTTTTTAGCCTTTCGAACAATCCAGTTAGTAGAGACACCGTCCTCGAGAAGGATGTTGTCCTTCAAGTAGTCCCATACCTCCATGGTCCATGCATCTTGCTTGCCTGGTTGCATGGAGCTTTCTGTGGTGCCTACGATCCTTGGTGGATGCCATGGTAATAGGGCCATCAGGACCGCATGCTTTGAGGTGCTGATCTCACCCCCTTCACCCAGCTCGGCAGGCTGTGCGGCAGGTGCTGGTAATCTCCTAACAAAAACTCCATCCGGTGTCGGAGCCCCGGTAGATGCCTTCGTTTAGAGGTCATCATCTTTAGTATTGTTGAGATGCTAGACATGGCATAAGTCCAGGACTTCCAAATCTTTCTGCAACTTCCGGACTTCAAGAAGGTATGCTGCTAGTTGGGGGTTGTTGCAACAACATTCACTTTACCTTGTTTGATGATGAATTGCGAATCCCCATTTACTAGCAGCTGTTGGACACCGAATGATAGCATCGTCTTCAGTCCAATATGAGATCTTCGTTTTCCGCCGTGTTATTTGCTGCCTTGAAGTCTAGAAGGACCATGTATTTGACTTGCTCCCCGGTCGGTTTGAGAAGCAAAATTCCAGCTCCGGCCCACTGCTTCTGCACGGAGCCGTCAAAGTAGACGATCCAGTGAGGCTCTGTAAAGACAAAAACCTTAGGTTCTGACTTCTCTTCATTGAGGCCCCTCAGACTTGATGGAGATGGAGTTCACTTCGCCAGGAAGTCAGCTAGTGTCTAACTCCTGATGGCATGTTGAGGTAGGAATTCTAGATTGAATTCTGCCAGCTCTGCAGTCCACTTGATGATGTTTACCATTGAGTTGAGATTATGCAGGATAGCTCGCAGTGGATAATAAGTTACCACCGATGTCTTCTGAGCTTGGAAGTAGTGACAAAACTTTCTTGAGGCAATAAGAACTGCATACAACAACTTATGCACCACAAGATATTGAGTCTTGTCATCGTGGAGGACCTCGCTGATGAAGTAGACAGGTCGTTGGATAGTATGGACCATCCAGGAGTGGTGCGGACTAACCTCTCTATCAACCCAGATCCTCCCATTGGGGTCTGGATCTCCTTATTAAGCTGTCGGGACCCTCCCGAAGAGGTCCAACGTGTTATCTTGTAGAGGTTGGTCCATAGGCGTATGGCCTTTAGGACAGATTCCTGGGGGTTGGGACCAAGACTCACCTAGATGGTTGTCTCCTGCAGATGGCTCCGGACCCTCCTGGAGGGGTCTGAGCCTCTGTGTGGAGGAGCTTGGAGATGTGTCTGGCCTCTCGGCAACCAGGACCATGCTGAGAACTTCTGTAGTTGCAGCAATGTAAAGCAAAAGAGGCTCACCAGGTTCCGAAGCTACCAGGGCAGTGTAGTGAGGAACTATTTAAGCTCCTGGAATGCCTACCTGCTTCTTCAGACTAGAGGAAAGGATCAGACTTCCTCAAAATCTTAAAGAAAGGGAGTGCCCGTTCAGCAAGCCTAGAGATGAACCGGCTCAGTGAGGCAAGGCACCCAGTGAGATTTCTGGCATCCGGGCAGGATGCTGCATCTCTTTGATAGCTTTTATCTTTGTCGGATTTGCTTCTATCCCTCGGCGAGCCATCCGGAAACCGATAAGCTTACCGAAGGAGACCACAAAGACGCACTTGTCTGGGTTCAACTTTCTGTGCATTGGGCACATCTTGTCAAAGACAGATGGGAGATTGTATAGTAAGGAGTCTTTGTTCCAGACCTTCATGACGACGTCATCAATGTAGACTTCCACTAGGTCCTGGATAAGCTCGTCAAAAGTTTTGTGCATAGCTCGCAGAAAAGTTGAGAGGGCATTCTTGAGACCATAAGGCATTGCAGTGTAGCAGTACAGACCATCTACTTTAATAAAGGAGGTGTGCTCTTCATCTTCCTTAGACATTGGTATTTGATGAAAACCAAAGTATGCATCTAGGAAGCAAAGTAGTTCACATCCAGAAGTATAATCCACTATCTGATCTATCCTCGGTAGTGGAAAAGGGTCTTTTGGGCATGCCTTATTCAAAGTGATGTAGTCGATGCACATCCGAAGCTTCTCGCCAGCCTTTGGCAGGACGCCTGGGTTTGCCAGCCATCGTGGATTATGTACCTCACAGATGAATTAATCCAGCATAAGTAGCTTCCTAACTTCTTCTTGGATGAAGTTCTGCCGCTCAATATATTGCTTCCAGGACTTCTGTTGTATAGGTTGTGCATCTGGGTAGATCTTCAGATGGTGCTCGATCACCTCCTTGGGGATCCTAGGAATTTGTGACGATTGCAATGCAAACACGTAAACATTCACCCAGAGGAAAGTGACGAGCGCGAGGTCCTATTTGTCGCCCAGACCTCTCGTAATGCAAGTGGTCTGATCGGCATCAAAACTAATTTGGACAACTTTAATGGGAACATCAGTGTCGCCGCTTGGATTCACATGGGGTGCTGATGATGAGTCGCGATGGATCGAGCTCTGAGGTTGTTGAGTAGTCTGCTCATTGATGGATTCAGCTTATTGCGCAGCTACAAGCACATGAAGTTTATCCAACGCAGTAACTCCAGTAGTACGATGCCCTCGGATCTGAAGGACACCTGATGGAGTTGACATATTCAACACCATGTAGCCGTAGTGGGCCACCGCCATAAACCGGAACAGAGCTGGTCTGCCGAGGATGTCGTTAAAGGGAAGTTTTATGTGCGCCACATCGAAGACTAGCTTCTCCGATCAGTAGTTCTATGTTGTCCCTAATGTTACAAGAAGATAGATTGAATAGAGTGGAGTAATGGCTTCTGGACCCACTCAGCAGAATAGTCGCGAGGGCCTAAGGTTCGAGATGGGGATTTGTAGCTTCATGAAGGCGGCGAAGCTGATGAGGTTGAGTGTAGCTCCACCACAAACTAAAACATGGAAGAGCTAGATGTTATTGATAGTCGGGGATGAAAGTCACCTAGAGGGGGGGTGAATAGGCAATAATACCTGAAATCACTTAACCAAACAAGATTAAATTTCTGTGGCCGGTCTAGTCTGCAAAGGGCTGGACTAGTCCGTTCAGCACAGGGTGGAAACCCTAAAACTTGATTTCTACAAGTTTTTTGCGGAATTGAAGTTCACAAGAGATATGAGCAATGTGTAGGAAACTTGTGAAGCTCAGATTGTCAAGTTTAAACACTTATATTGAAAGTTTACGATAATGCTCAAGTGTAAGTCAATAAGACTAAAGTGAACCCTAATAGCAAAACTAGTGATCACAAAAAGCGAAAGACAGGTGAAATGAGATTGTGACGCCCGGTTCCGAAAACTGAACCAAGCTAACGCATATGTGAGCCCAGGATGTTCATCACACATACACGAGTGCAATCACAAAAGAGTATACAGAAAATTACCACAAGACAAGATTAATTAACCAAATTTTATTACACGAACTAGATTATCCTCGAATACAAGCTCTAATAAATATTAATGACAAGTTCAACTAATGCAGCGGAAATAAACTAATTAAGCAACTAAAGCAACTATGCAGCATAAGCGACAGGGTATATATACGCAGCTCCAATCAACACCACAGGCAAAGCTGACGGTAGACACGGCCTAGAACTCCGCATTATCACCATTAAACTCCCAATCCTGACCTGCAACTGTTGGGGGGGGGGATTGCAAGAGTGAGTACATGTCGTACTCAACAAGTGTGGAAAGTATGACATGTGGCTGATTCAAATGACGCCAATAATAATGGTAAAGTGCTGAAAAGAACATTAAAACATTTGAAAAGAAATATAGTATAAGTATGTGAAGTAATCCCAACATAATCACGAGTAATACCATAATACCAAACTGAATTCATTACCATCATCAATAAGTCCAGATTTCACCATTGCCAATAACCATATTCAATACCAGAGATGAACTCATAACCATCCATAACCATTACCAAACCATAACCATCCCAAATTCCAATTTTCCTCTAATCATGGAAGTTGTCCAGGCGCTCATAACCGGGAGCATGGCTATCAAGATAGTTTTAATTAACACTCTGCAGAGTTTGTACCTCTTTACCCACGTGTTCGTGATTTCATCACCCTTCGGCGACTAAGAACCTCCCTTATGCCCATGACCCGTCGGTCACATTACACACTTCCGTTGGTGTGTGGCCAAGAGATCACAAAATAGCCTTTACAAAGGGATTACTAGCCTATTTAGACCCCACTGAGATTTCACCGGTGGCGATGTCTCCCACAGAGCACATCTTCAACCAAGGGCCCCCTCTTGAGCCATTCGGATCCCAGGGTAGTCCCACCAATCATCAAAAAACCCAATCCGACTACCCCTTCCCTGAGCATCCACAATGGTCCAAACAGCACTAGCGAAGCCCTAATTAATTAGCTACGCCGCACCCATACTTGGCCTCGTGGTGGCACTGTAGTCCTGGCTTATTCTCGCATGAACCGGTCCTTAGATCTAAAGCAAGCAAACCACCATAACATCCAACCCATCCACATACCAGGCTTGCTTAGATCATCCATTACCATACCATGTTTAACCAGTTCATGTTAACCATAATCTCATCCATGCATAATTAAATTGAGTGATATAGTTGTTTCCCATCCCAGTTGATTAAGCGAAGCAAAAAGGTAAAAACCCTTCCCGACTCTCTACCATAAATTCCAGGTGACAAGGGTGGTCAACAATTCTAGTAAACTTCCTACCATAGGTTTCCCATCAAATTGACACAAGCATGCAATTTTGTAAACAAAACATTTATTTTGAAAACAGGATCAATATGCTTCAAGGACACTTGCCTTGCTCTTGCTGTTGATTAGGGTCAAAGCCTTCAAACTCTTGATGTTGTAGATCCTCCGTGGCACTCTCTAGCGCAAATCCGTCTAATCCACACAATAAACATACAAAACAAGAAACACAATCAAAGAGTGCACAAATATTACTCAATATGACATGACATGGATGATTGATGCAACGCAAGGTAGAACTTGTTACTAGATTGCTTTTAATGATCACTAACTAGCTCTGATAGATTTTAAATGGTTTATACAGGTTTGGGGTCGATTAGATCAAATTTTAGAATTAATTCAACACAATTTAACCAGAAAGATCGAACTTGTCCGCTAGGTACCGGACAAGTCCGCACTTGACGAGATCAGCAGGTTAGGGTTTTCTAGATCGACGTGAATTTGGAGATTAGGGGTTGAATTCACGTAAGGAAAAGAGAATAGGAGGTATACCAGGTGTTTAGAACTCCAATGAACCAAGAAACTTGGAGGTAACACTTGGATCTTGATGATCTAGGGTTGGTGATGAACTTGGAGATGAATTGGTGGTGAAGGACGAAACTTGGTGGAGATCTTGATCCTCCTTCGTTTCCTCCTCTTATTCTTCTTGCTTGGGATCTCCTCCTCCCTCCTTGATGGTGGCTCCCCACGAACTAGTGTTTGGGTGGGTGGAAAAGTGGCAAATAGATGTCAAACCAAGGGGTGGGGTTGTTTTATATAGGGGTGGAGGCTAGGGTTAGATGGATTTCGAGTTTTGGGATGAGTAGAGGCCGGTTTAGAGTCCCACATGGGCTCTAAAAGAGTTGGGCACGACGTCCCTAGGCCCACTTAACGTGAAATCCAAGAAACAAGTCGTAAAACAAAAGGTCAATCTCGGAGTCACGAAATATCGGACAAGTCCGAACAGGACCGGACTAGTCCGAAGTCGTCCAGAGAGAAAATCGGACAAGTCTGGCCTAAAATCGGACAAGTCCGATCTTAGTCAGAAAGGAAAACGGACAAGTCCGCTGGAACACCGGACTAGTCTAGAAAAGTCCAGGGACTTAGCAAATTTTCAAGGATTCATGGAATACCGGACTAGTCCGCACAAAATCGGACAAGTCCGAAGTTGTCCAGAGGCAAATATCGGACTAATCCGCAGCAAAAACGGACAAGTCCGTTTTTAGACGGAGAGAAATCGGACTAGTCCTCAGCAAAACCGGACTAGTCCGCACTTTCCTACATTTTTAAGTGCGGTTTTGTTCCAAATCAATTTTAAACTTGTTCCTCTTGTTATGGGTTAATGATAAACATATATATGAGTGTATGCAAGGCACGATGCATGAAAATGAGGGTGTTACGAACCTACCCCCCTTACAATGAATCTCGCCCTCGAGATTCGACGCGGAAGAGAAGAGATAGGGAAATTCCTTCTTGAGATCATCTTCTAATTCCCACGTCGCTTCTTTTTCTCTGTGGTGCTTCCATTGAACTTTACACCATCTAATGACCTTGTTCCTTGTGACTCTCTCCTTGGTTTCCAAGATTTTGACCGGTTGCTCGGCATACGTCAAATCTTCCTCTAGTTCCAATTCTTCCATTGGCACTTGATCTTCCGGTACCCTGAGACACTTCTTGAGTTGGGAAACATGAAACACATCATGTACGTCTGAAAGATGAGCTGGCATCTCCAACTTATATGCTACTTCTCCTCTTTTGTCCAAAATCTTGAATGGTCCAATATAACGAGGTGCGAGCTTGCCTCTTATGTTAAACCTCTTATGACCTCTCATTGGTGACACCTTGAGGTAAACAAAATCTCCTATTTCAAAGGCTAATTTCCTTCTCCTATTATCCGCATAGCCTTTTTGCCTTGATTGGGCAGCCCTCAAGTTTCCACGAATTATTTGGACTTGCTTTTCGGCTTCTTGCAACACGTCCGGACCAAATACTTGAGTTTCTCCTGCCTCATTCCAGAATAAAGGTGTTGTACACTTCCTCCCATAAAGCGCTTCATATGGTGACATTTTCAAGCTTGCTTGATAACTATTGTTGTATGAAAATTATGCGTATGGCAAGCTTTTGTCCCAACTTTTCGCATGCTTTAAAGCACAAGCTCTTAACATATCCTCCAAAATCTGATTTGTCCTCTCGGTTTGTCCGTCCGTTTGAGGATGATATGCTGAACTAAAATTCAACCTCGTTCCCAAAGCTTTATGCAATTTTTGCCAAAATCTGGAGGTAAATTGAGAACCTCTATCCGAGACTATCTTCTTAGGGACTCCATGTCGACACACAATATGCTCCATGTATATTTCGGCCAATCGTGCAGCTGTATATTTGGTCTTCACAGGGACAAAATGAGCTGACTTGGTTAAGCGATCCACAATTACCCAAATTGAGTCATACCCGGACTGAGTACGTGGTAACCCAACTATGAAGTCCATACCAATTTCTTCCCACTTCCATTCCGGAATCTTCAATGGTTGCAATAATCCGGCTGGCCTTTGATGTTCCGCCTTGACTCGTTGGCACACATCACATAATGCTACATATTCAGCTATGTCCCTTTTCATGCTATCCCACCAATAGCAAGTCCTCAAGTCCTTGTACATCTTTGTACAACCGGGGTGAATCGAGTAAGGCGAGTCATGTGCCTCCTTTAATATTGTCTGCCGAATATGCTTTACATTAGGCACAACGATCCTCTTTCCAAGCCATAAGGTATCATGTTCATCCTTGTCAAATCTGAATTCTCTCCCTTCTTCGGTTCTTTCCTTGATTTCCTTGATCTCCTCATCCGTGGTTTGTGCTTCTCGAATTTCTTGCTCCAAGGTTGGGTTTAACTCTATCATCTCCATCTCGTTTACAAACCCGAGGTTCAACCGTTCAAACTCCTTACATAACTCGGACGGCAGCTCTCGAACTGTAAGTTGATGGCTTACTCCTTTCCGACTCAAGGCATCGGCCACTACATTGGCTTTTCCCGGATGATAGTTGATTCCCACATCATAATCCTTGATGAGCTCCAACCATCTTCATTGCCTCAAATTCAGGTCTGTCTGTGTGAAAATATACTTCAAACTCTTATGATCCGTCTAAATTTCACACCTATGTCCAAGAATATAGTGTCTCCAAATCTTCAATGCATGTACCACGGCTGCTAGTTCAAGATCATGCGTGGGGTAATTCTGCTCCTGTTTCTTCAATTGTCTCGACGCATAGGCGACCACTTGACCTTCTTGCATCAACACACATCCAAGCCCTTGTCTTGATGCATCACAATAGATGTCGAAACTCTTGCTTACATCCGGCAATACCAAAACTGGGGCTGTTGTCAACCGCTTTTTCAACTCCTCAAAACTCCCTTGACAAGCTTGAGTCCATTGGAATGCCTTTCCCTTCATTAGCAACTCCGTCATAGGCTTGGCTATCATGGAAAAGACCTTGATGAATCGACGGTAATATCCAGCCATCCCAAGAAAACTCCGAATTTCCTTGACACTCTGCGGCGGTTCCCATTTCAACACGTCTCTCACTTTTCCGGGGTCAACCGTTACTCCTCCCCCTGAGATTATATGACCCGAAAATGGCACCTCTTTCAACCAAAACCGGCACTTGTTGAACTTGGCATACAATTGATGCTCCCTCAATTTCTGCAACGTAAGCCTCAAGTGTTCCTCATGTTCCTTCTCATTCCTCGAGTAGATCATAATATCATCAATAAATACCACAACGAACTTATCTAAGTACTCCATGAAGACCTTATTCATGAGGTACATAAAGTAGGCAGGCGCATTTGTCAATCCAAAAGACATCACAGTGTACTCATAAGATCCATACCGTGTCCTAAAAGCTGTCTTGGGTATGTCCGATGGTCTAATCTTCATTTGAAAGTAACCTGACCTCAAATCAATCTTGGAAAACACACAGACACCTTTCATCTGATCAAACAAATCCTCTATACGGGGCAAGGTATACTTGTTCTTGATTGTTACCTCGTTGAGAGCTCGGTAATCCACGCACATCCTTTGGGATCCATCCTTCTTGTCCACGAATAGAACGGGCGCTCCCCAAGGTGAAGAGCTAGGGCGAATAAAACCCTTCTCTAATTGCTCTTGAATCTGCTTCTTGAGCTCCGCTAATTCCATAGGAGGTATCCTATACGGCCTCTTAGCTATAGGTGCAGTTCCAGGTATTAAATCAATAACAAACTCAATGTCTCGATCGGGTGGCATACCTGGCAACTCGTCTGGAAAAACATCCAAAAATTCACACACAACCGGAATCTCCTCAATTGCGGCACCGTCCATATGATTTAATTCCAATTGCTTTGGTGCGGTTTGAGATGCTTCAAATTCTACGGTGATCCCTTCCTTATTGGTCAACTTCACCGTCTTTGTGGCACATTCAATAACTCCATTGTGTTTCCTCAACCAGTCCATACCAAGTATAATATCCAACCCTTGAGAATCTAAAATAATGAGGTTGGCGGAGAAGTCTACCCCCCTTATTCTAAGGCTTACTTTTGGACATATTATATTTGTCCTCATCTCTCCTCCAGGAGACTTAACCAACAGAGTAAACTTCATATGAGAGATAGGCAAACTATACTTGGCAACATACTTCGATGCAATGAATGAATGCGATGCTCCGGAATCAAATAACATAGTCGCGGGGTTGGAGTTGGCGAGAAACATACCAATGACCACGTCATCCGCTTGTTGAGCATCCTCCATAGAGACATGGTTCACGTTGCCACGAGCAAAATTCTGCTGTCCACGACTTCCTTGTGGCTGTCCTCCATTGGGTCTTGGGTTTTGCCTCGATGCATTGCTTCCTTGACCAAGGCCCGACTTAGGACATTGATGTGCAAAGTGTCCAGCTTCTCCACAAGTATAGCACTTCTTAACTCCACCAGAATTATTGGGACGAGCTTGGTTTTGAACATTGGCTCCAGGAGAATCAGCACGAGGTGCATAAGGCATCGGAGGCCTAGGTGCTTGCATAATAGGGCGCTGCTGCACAAACTGAGTTGGGCGCGGTGCATAACCAGGGCGCTGAGCAGGAATATAGGAGCTGTAATGAGGCGCATTGGGCGGCGCAAAGCGAGGGCGCACATTACTTCCTTGTTGCTGTCCTTGATATGGCGCCTTCCTCTTGATTTCTTGCTCCATCTCACGGATATTGTTCTCAACCACAATTGCCTTGTCCACAAGCTTCTGGAAATTGACATAATCACAGTTGAGCAATTGCACTTGGATCGTATTGTTCAATCCCCTCATGAACAAGTATTGCTTCCGGCTGTCCCGGCTAACATCCTCAGGCGCATACCTTGAGAGTTGAGTGAATTTATTGAGATATTCACTCACGCTTGATCTTCCTTGCCTTAAATTCTCAAATTCTTGCCTCTTCAAGATCATAACACCCTCAGGCACATAATGAGAATGAAAATTCTCCTTGAATTCGGCCCAAATGATTCTTTCTTGGTTCTCATGAGCACTGCAATAAGAATCCCACCAATCTGCAGCTGCTCCAACGACTTGATGTGAAGCAAATAGCACCTTCTCCCGGTCACTGCATTGGACAATGGCTAGCTTCTTCTCCACGGACTTGAGCCAATCATCCGCATCCATAGGGTCTGCGGCTTGAGCAAAGGTTGGCGGCCTAGTCCTCATAAACTCTCCCAATCGGTTATGAGGAGGTGGGGGTGGTGGTGGAGGCATGTGGGGCTTATTGTTGATATTGCCAGCTTGCAGCTGTCCCATAGTCTGTATCATGGTCTGCATGAGCTGGTTTTGCATGGCCAATAGCTGCTCGATGTTGATAGCTCCCTTAGTAGATCCTTGTCCATTGTTGTTCTGAGGCACTCCATTGTTCTCCTCCTCATCATTGCCATCCCTATGGTTGCGAGTCCTCACCATCTGAAGAAAAGCAATAGATGAGAATTAGAAAACATCCCCAACTATATGCATCAAGGGATATGAACTAAACAGCTAGCTACACTAGCCTAGGTGGACATGGCAATGCTAAGGCATCCCAAAAATCCTCTATTAAGCACACAAGCAAGCAATATATATAGCAAACAGCACTTCAAGCGAAAACACATCGATTCCTGAGTGCTCCTATGTGCTCTAAAGTGTCCATTCTATCTAGGCTGCATCCTACGGTCAACCTGTGGCTCTGATACCAATCTGTGACGCCCGGTTCTGAAAATTGAACCAAGCTAACACATATGTGTGCCCAGGATGTTCATCTCACATACACGAGTGCAATCACAAAAGAGTATACAGAAAATTACCACAAGACAAGATTAATTAACCAAATTTTATTACACGAACTAGATTATCCTCGAATACAAGCTCTAATAAATATTAATGACAAGTTCAACTAAGCGGCGGAAATAAACTAATTAAGCAACTAAAGCAACTATGCAGCATAAGCGACAGGGTATATATACGCAGCTACAATCAACACCACAGGCAAAGCTGACGGTAGACACGTCCTAGAACTCCGCATTATCACCATTAAACTCCCAATCCTGACCTGCAACTGTTGGGGGGGATTGCAAGAGTGAGTACATGTCGTACTCAGCAAGTGTGGAAAGTATGACATGTGGCTGATTCAAATGACGCCAATAATAATGGTAAAGTGCTGAAAAGAACATTAAAACATTTGAAAAGCAATATAGTATAAGTATGTGAAGTAATCCCAACATAATCACGAGTAATACCATAATACCAAACTGAATTCATTACCATCATCAATAAGTCCAGATTTCACCATTGCCAATAACCATATTCAATACCAGAGATGAACTCATAACCAGCCATAACCATTACCAAACCATAACCATCCTAAATTCCAATTTGCCTCTAATCATGGAAGTTGTCCAGGCGCTCATAACCGGGAGCACGGCTATCATGATAGTTTTAATTAACACTCTGCAGAGTTTGTACCTCTTTACCCACGTGTTCGTGATTTCATCACCCTTCGGCGACTAAGAACCTCCCTTATGCCCATGACCCGTCGGTCACATTACACACTTCCGTTGGTGTGTGGCCAAGAGATCACAAAATAGCCTTTACAAAGGGATTACTAGCCCATTTAGACCCCACTGAGGTTTCACCGGTGGCGATGTCTCCCACAGAGCACATCTTCAACCAAGGGCCCCCTCTTGAGCCATTCGGATCCCAGGGTAGTCCCACCAATCATCAACAAACCCAATCCGACTACCCCTTCCCCGAGCATCCACAATGGTCCAAACAGCACTAGCAAAGCCCTAATTAATCAGCTATGCTGCACCCATACTTGGCCTCGTGGTGGCACTGTAGTCCTGGCTTATTCTCGCATGAACCGGTCCTTAGATCTAAAGCAAGCAAACCACCATAACATCCAACCCATCCACATACCAGGCTTGCTTAGATCATCCATTACCATACCATGTTTAACCAGTTCATGTTAACCATAATCTCATCCATGCATAATTAAATTGAGTGATATAGTTGTTTCCCATCCCAGTTGATTAAGCGAAGCAAAAAGGTAAAAACCCTTCCCGACTCTCTACCATAAATTCCAGGTGACAAGGGTGGTCAACAATTCTAGTAAACTTCCTACCATAGGTTTCCCATCAAATTGACACAAGCATGCAATTTTGTAAACAAAACATTTATTTTGAAAACAGGATCAATATGCTTCAAGGACACTTGCCTTGCTCTTGCTGTTGATTAGGGTCAAAGCCTTCAAACTCTTGATGTTGTAGATCCTTCGTGGCACTCTCTAGCGCAAATCCGTCTAATCCACACAATAAACATACAAAACAAGAAACACAATCAAAGAGTGTACAAATATTACTCAATATGACATGACATGCATGATTGATGCAATGCAAGGTAGAACTTGTTACTAGATTGCTTTTAATGATCACTAACTAGCTCTGATAATTTTAAATGGTTTATACAGGTTTGGGGTCGATTAGATCAAATTTTAGAATTAATTCATCACAATTTAACCAGAAAGATCGGACTAGTCCGCTAGGTACCGGACAAGTCCGCACTTGATGAGATCAGCAGGTTAGGGTTTTCTAGATCGACGTGAATTTGGAGATTAGGGGTTGAATTCACGTAAGGAAAAGAGAATAGGAGGTATACCAGGTGTTTAGAACTCCAATGAACCAAGAAACTTGGAGGTAACACTTGGATCTTGATGATCTAGGGTTGGTGATGAACTTGGAGATGAATTGGTGGTGAAGGACGAAACTTGGTGGAGATCTTGATCCTCCTTCGTTTCCTCCTCTTATTCTTCTTGCTTGGGATCTCCTCCTCCCTCCTTGATGGTGGCTCCCCACGAACTAGGGTTTGGGTGGGTGGAAAAGTGGCAAATAGATGTCAAACCAAGGGGTGGGGTTGTTTATATAGGGGTGGAGGCTAGGGTTAGATGGATTTCGAGTTTTGGGATGAGTAGAGGCCGGTTTAGAGTCCCACATGGGCTCTAAAAGAGTTGGGCACGACGTCCCTAGGCCCACTTAACGTGAAACCCAAGAAACAAGTCGTAAAACAAAAGGTCAATCTCGGAGTCACGAAATATCGGACAAGTCCGAACAGGACCGGACTAGTCCGAAGTCGTCCAGAGTGAAAATCGGACAAGTCTGGCCTAAAATCGGACAAGTCCGATCTTAGTCCGAAAGGAAAACGGACAAGTCCGCTGGAACACCGGACTAGTCTGGAAAAGTCCAGGGACTTAGCAAATTTTCAAGGATTCATGGAATACTGGACTAGTCCGCACAAAATCGGACAAGTCCGAAGTTGTCCAGAGGCAAATATCGGACTAATCCGCAGCAAAAACGGACAAGTCCGTTTTTAGACAGAGAGAAATCGGACTAGTCCTCAGCAAAACCGGACTAGTCCGCACTTTCCTACATTTTTAAGTGCGGTTTTGTTCCAAATCAATTTTAAACTTGTTCCTCTTGTTATGGGTTAATGTTAAACATGTATATGAGTGTATGCAAGGCACGATGCATGAAAATGAGGGTGTTACAGAGATTTATCCCGTGGTTCAGCTCCACGAACAAGCCTACCTCCATGTTGAGAAGTCCACACAAGGACCAGGTCTCACTTGACCATTCTCTCACCAAGCCACCACGATGGTCGGCTTGGTTTCCACTATATCAATGGGTAATCACCATGTTTGATAGGGCTGCTCACAACTTGAGGCTCCCACAAATCAATACAAGAGGAGCACAAGAAGCTCAACTCACACAAGCCACACAACACAACACAATGTGCACGAGATCAAACCGAGAGCCAAAGCACGATGATCTTCCTTTACACTCCTCCCTAAACTCCAATCTCTTCAAGATTTGCTCTTAGGGGGTTAGTAGGACGAGTAGAAGGCTTTGGAAGGCTCTAGGATGCTTGTGGCGGCGCTAGGGTTCAAGACTTATTCAAATGAGCCCGGGGCCCCCTTTTTATTGAGATCCCGAGCCCCTTTTGCTTACATCAGCAAAGGGGCAGACTAGTCCGGCCTCGGACCCCGGACTAGTACGGCCCTATGGGACCACTGACCTCTGGTCAGTTCCCGACAACTGCCACACTGAGCAACTATCGCCACGCTACCCACCAAATTTCCAAATTCAAACGGTCACTAGACAACAGAATAGTCCGGTCAACAACGGACTAGTCCGAAGTGGAACAGAACCACTTAGTCCGTCCCAAAACGGACTCTTCTAGGTTGGCCCGGACTAGTCCAGCCACAGGGGTGGACTAGTCCGACCCCCTAGGGTTTCTCTCGGTCTGTCACACTAAGTCTCAAACGGACTAGTCCGTACCCAAATGGACAAGTCCGAACTACTCTAGAGAGCTTTGGTCCGTCCAAAAACGGACAAGTCCGGACTTCTCGGACTTAGCTCCAAATTCACTCAAGTTCACTCTAGAGACGTTTGGTCCGTCTCAAAACAGACTTGTCTGCCATGGCCGGACTAGTCCGTCCTCTTAGGGTTTTTCTCATTTTAGGCTTCTCACTTAGGTTTTTCTCTAAACCACCACTTTGAGCCCCTTGGTATGATCTCAATGCACATGATACTCTCACATGATACGCTCATATAAGCTCAATACCATAGAAACCCTAATTTCTATGCTTGAGACTTTGACGCTCGTTTTCTCCTTTTCCTTTTTGAGGGTTTTCGTCTCATTTCAATCCTTGTACCTGTGCTTAAGATCAGCTTAGCTCATTAGCTTCTTAATTGTCGTCATCAATCATCCAAAATCCACGAGGATGCCTAGATGCAATTTCAATCTCCCCCTTTTTGGTGAATTGATGACAACACATTAAGACTTCAACACCAAGGATAATAATTTGATTTCATAACATGTATTTGTATGAGTGACTCCCCCTCAATGTATGCATCATGAGTAAGAGAGATTGAGAGAGTTCTCTTACATATACATGTTATGGTGGGGTGCCTAAGTGATGTGTTCATAAAGTGTGATAAGACAACAATTATGCAAGGTAGACATTTAAATGAGGCAACACATCACAAATTTAGGAAAAAATCATGAATACATGAATACATATATTAAGTCTTAAAATACAACTTGAAATGAGTTTTAAAACATAAGTCCAACATAGATCAATACTGTCACAAGATAGTCTATCTATCTTATATCCCCCCCTACATCTCACTCCCTATATCTCTCCCACTAGATCTAAGTGCCCATCCAAGCTATCTCCAAGCTATCTCTCCCCCTTTTGCATCAAGACACCAAAAAGGAAAAGAAGAGAGGAGGAGCCCTTATCGTCGGAGTCGGAGACATCGTTGCCGCCTCGGGGCTCGCTGTCGCTCTCCGTGGCCTCCGGGTCAAGATGTGCATCATCATCGGTCGGGGCCGCGGTGGAAGTCCCAGCTTCTCCAAATTCAGGAAGCTCCTCGGCAGTGAACTCGAGAAAGGAAGTGAGCTCACCATCGCTCTCCTCGGCGGGGGACATTGGAATGTCCAGCTTGTCGCACAATTCCTTGAGATACTTCTCATTGCGGCGCTCCATGCGACGTTGCTGAATTTCCGTCTTCTGGCAAGAGGAGAAGAGAGCCTTGAAGCATTTGAAGAAGCCACTCCCACATTGTGTCGAAGGCGGAGGTGGTGGAGGAGATGGCACGAAGCGAGAGGAAGAAGTGGGAGGATCCGCATTCTTCCTCCCAGGAGCAGCCGGCTCCGGAGGAGGGAGTTGTGGGTGAAGCCTCCACTGAATAATATCTTTCTTGAATGTGAGCCCAGAGATCTTCTCGATCATGTACATAATGTATGGAGCATATCCACATGATCGGTCGGGGGTGTGAGAGATGTTGAAGATGTCATCAAAGATATAGTCCACCACATTGAAGCAGACATCTCCATCGATTAGCACCATCAAGTGCCTCAAGTCGCCTTGAATTACCCCCGCATCTCCATCCTTGGGGGCAATGGTCTTTCTGAGGACCCGATTGAGCACACTATAGAATGGCTTGATGGTTTTTATATGCCCGGCCTCATACTGTGCATGACATGGATACATATACTCCAAGGTATCCCGATCAACTTGCTTCAGATTTGAAATGATGATCTCATTGTCCAGCTGGTCCTCCAAGTCAAGCAACCGAGCAAACTCACAATAGGTCGTGGAGTACTGATCTCCATGGGTCATCCAGGTAATCTTCCTGTCCCCATCGGTGTGGAAGTAGAGAGTGGAGTAGAACTGAGTTATGACTTCCACATTACAGTCGTACTGGAAAGACATGAACTTCTTCAAGCCGTGCCTCTCGACGGCTTCAATCACAGCGTTGAAGGCTTGATGATCTTTCTGGGCCATATATTCCCAGACGATCCACTGAGTATCTGTGACAGGGGTATGCTTGGTCATATAGACCGTCCTATAGTAGTCACAGTGGAAGTCACACCAGAACCGGGGATCCACTGTGCTCCTGTCACGTATATAAACATTGATCTTTCTCAACCTGCGTGCCTTCTTAGTCCCCTTGCCCTTGAAGATGTTGGCCTCGAAGGCAGCTACATGGTTGAGGTTCTGTGCAGGAGAAGACATCCTCAAGGGACCAATGGGTTGAGGAGCACCCTTCTTTACTTTGCTTGCAGCCTTCTTGACCACAATCACCCTCTTCTTGGGTGCAGCATCAACAGGGGCCTTGCCCTTATCTTTGGAGGTCCTTGCCCTCTGAGACTTGGCTTGCTCACCCAAGTCACAAGCCTCTTTCTTTTTGGGTCAGCCTCGGTAGCAGCAGAGTTGTGCTCCTCACGCCGCGTCTTCTTTGCCCTATGAGAGGCAAAGTATGCAGCCGCCATCTCTTGATCCTCTCTTTGCTTTCGGCGAAAGAGAGCCTGCTTCTCCGCTTCGGTCTCAGAGTCGGAAGGAGGAACGTATTCATTGTCTGACATGGTTGCTGACAAGAGAAGCAAGGGAATTTGTATAAGTCCTAGGAGTCAAGATTAATTGGTAGAATTCACAAAATCAACCTATGTTAGGTCTTTCACTGCGTAACCCGGACCTGGCTGCCCAAGGGCCGGACTAGTCCACACTAGGTCGTACTTGTCCGCCCTGTGGCCAGACTACTCCGGTTCACACAGCAAGAATCCTAATCTAGGAATTTTATGCAAAAACTACGGATCCTACAACAAAAATGGAGCTACATGATCACATTGATGTGTACAACAACATTTGTGAAGAAGTTTCTATTAATGGACCCAAAAGAATTAAATTTCATGGATTTTGCAGTTAGGTCGAGAATACCTCTTCAAATCTTTGATTCGATGAAATGTGAGTGAGGAATCGGCCTCTGATGCTTGGAGGAAGGTTCCTAAGCACCTTAGGGCTTCAATCCACCGATTGGAACCAAGATTTTGTGGAGGGAATCAAAAATCGCCATTTGGGAGATGGTTTTCGAGCATTTTTGGAGAGAGGGTGTTTGAATGGAAGTGGAGAGGTCGAGGGCTACCTTGGAAGGTTAAGTCCCCAAGGGCCAGACTAGTCCGGTCCGGAACGCGGACTTGTCCAGCCTCTGGACTGGGTCCGAACAACCTGAACCACCGGACTAGTCCGGTCCACTGGAGCGGACTAGTCCGGTCCTAAGACCTAAAACTCCTATATATTGAGTTTTGACTGGAGATTTGATCCTTTTGGACTATATTTCACAAAAGATCTTTGTAAATATGGTCAGTAAGCAATCAGCAATCAAACTATGACCATGATTCACAAGGATTCAATAATTTTAAAATAATTTGTAGAGAAATTGAGGAGGATGAGTTTTTCGCAAGCATGTATGAATTTTGAATATAACAATCTGATGTACGAGACTTAAGCCACATTTCGAGAATCTAGGATATTTAGCTCACTCCAAAGTTCACAAAACCTTTTCTCATCTAGTGGCTTGGTAAAGATATTGGCCAATTGTTTATTGGTTCTCACATGGGAAATTGCAATATCTCCTTTGATGGAGTGATGTCTCAGAAAATGGTGGCGAATATCGATGTGCTTGGTCCCTGAGTGTTCAACTGGATTGTGGGCTATTTTGATGGCACTCTCATTATCACATAGTAGAGGGATATTGCGCAAGTTTATGCCATAGTCCCTAAGAGTTTGTCGCATCCAAAGAAGATGTGCACAACAACTTCCAGCGGCGACATACTCCGCTTCGGCTGTGGAAAGTGCAATGGAGTTGTTTCTTTGAGTACCAAGACACTAGAGATCTACCAAGGAGTTGGCAAGTTCCCGATGTACTCTTCCTATCAACTTTTCACACCGCATAGTCCGCATCGGAATATCCAATGAGGTTGAACTTGGAGCCTTTGGGGTACCAAAGTCCTAGGCTTGGTGTGTGAACCAAATATCTAAGAATTCCCTTAATGGCGGTCAAATGACACACCTTAGGAGCGTCTTAAAATATAGCACACATACACACACTAAGCATGATGTCGGGCCTAGATGCACATAAGTATAGCAATGAGCCTATCATGGAACGATATACCTTTTGGTCCACATTTGGACCATATTCATTAAGATCGAGATGCCCATTGGTTGCCATAGGAGTCTTGATGGGTTTGGCCTTATCCATGTCAAACTTCTTGAGTATATCTTGTGTGTACTTGGTTTGACTGATGAACGTGCCTTCCTTGAGTTGCTTCACTTGAAAACCTAGAAAGAACTTCAACTCCCCCATCATGGGCACCTCAAATCGTTCCGTCATTATCTTGGAAAACTCATCACAAAAAGCTTTGTTAGTAGAACCAAATATAATGTCGTCGACATATATTTGGCAAACAAACAAATCATCATTGAAATGCTTAGTGAATAGAGTATAGTCCGCCTTCCCAATTGTGATACCATTTTGAGTTAGAAAGTCTCTAAGGCACTCAAACCAAGCTCCAGGAGCTTGTTTGAGTCCATAGAGAGCCTTAAGCAATTTGTACACATGGTTTGGGAATTCATCATCACAAAATCTGGGGGTTGCTCCACATACACCTCTTTCTTGATTGGACCATTGAGGAATGTGCTCTTGACGTCCATTTGATATAGCTTAAAATCATGGTGAGTAGCAAAGGCAAGTAATATTCGAATTGATTCAAGCCTAGCTCCGAGAGCAAAGGTTTCTTCAAAATCCAAACCTTCAACTTGTGAGTACCCTTTGGCCACAAGTTGTGCCTTGATCCTTGTAACCACCCCGTGTTCATCTTGTTTGTTGCGAAACACCCAATTGGTGCCTACAACATTTGCATTAGGCCTCTTCACAAGCTCCCATACTTGATTTCTCTCGAAGTTGTTGAGCTCTTCTTGCATGGCCATCACCCAATCCGGATCTCGTAGCGCTTCTTCAACCTTGTGGGGTTCCAAGGAAGAAACAAAATAGTAATGTTCACAAAAGTTTTCAACATGAGATTGAGTAGTTACTTCCTTGGAGATGTCTCCAACCATATTGTCAACCGGATGGCCCCGTTGGACGCTTTGATGAACTCTTGGGTGTGGTGCTAGAGGTCTTGATTCATCATCTTGGTCTTCCTCATCCTAATTGTCTCCCCCTTGATTGATGCCTCCATTTTCATCTTCTTGCAGCGCATCTTGGGGAATTTGATCTTGATTATTTGAGGAAGAGCTTGCTTGATGTGTAGGATGGTCACTTGCATCTTGAGGTTGTTATTGTGGTCGTATATCTCCAAGTGCCATCCTTCCTATCATCACTTGTGGGGCTTCTTCTTGATCTAGTAGATGACGATCAACTTGCTCCACTTGGGAGCCATTAGTCTCATCAAACACTACGTAACATGCTACTTCAACAATTCCGGAGGATTTTTTAAAGACACGATAGGCGTAAGTGTTTGAGTTATAACCAAGCAAGAAACAATAATTGGACTTAGAAGCAAACCTCGAAGTCCTAGGCTTCTTGTTAAGAATGTAGCATTTACTCCGAAAAACACGAAAGTAAGAGATGTTGGGCTTGTTACCGGTTCGGAGCTCATATGACGTCTTCTTAAGTATGCGGTGAAGATACAATCGGTTTATGGCATGGCAAGCGGTGTTGACCGCTTCCGCCTAAAACCGATCCGACGTCTTGTACTCATCAAGCATGGTTCTTGACATCTCAATTAGAGTCCTATTCTTCCTCTCGGCCACCCCATTTTGTTGAAGGGAGTAGGGGGCCGATAACTCATGCTTGATGCCTTCTTCATCCAAAAATTCTTCAACTTGAGTATTCTTGAATTCGGTGCCATTGTCACTCCTTATGGTCTTGATACTCAAGGAGAATTCATTTTGAGCTCTCTTCATGTATCTCTTGATAACACCTTGAGTCTCGCTCTTGTCATGCAAGAAGAATACCCAAGTGAAACGTGAAAAGTCATCAACATTAACAAGACCATATTTGTTACCAGCAATACTAATGTAGGCGACTGGACCGAAGAGATCCATGTTTAGAAGCTCCAATGGTCTTGATGTTATCATAAAGTTCTTGGATGGATGTGGTGCTCCAACTTGCTTTCCGGCTTGGCATGCGCTACATGGCCTATCCTCTTCAAACACAACATTCTTTAAACCACGGATGTGCTCGCCCTTAAGGAGTTTTTCCAAATTACTCATCCCAACATGGGCTAGCCTTCTATGCCAAAGCCACCCCATGTTAGTTTTTGAAATTAAGCATGTATCAAGTTGGGCTTTATCCACGGAGAAATCCACAAGATAGAGCTTTCCCTTGAGTACACCCTTAAAGGCAATTGAGCCATTGCTTCTCCTTGTACGGTCACACCCTCATTAGTGAATAATCAATTATAACCTTTGTCACATAGTTGTGATATGGAGAAGAGCTTATAATCAAGAGAATCAACATACAAAACATTTGAAAGAGTATGACTAGGGGATATAGCAATTTTACCGGTGCCAAGGATTTTTCCTTGGCTATTGTCCCCAAAATAGATTCCTTCACTTGGATCTTCATTTAGCTCATACTCCAAAAACATCTTCCTCTCTCCGGTCATATGATTTGTGCATCCACTATCAAGAACCCACTTGGTTCCACCAGAGGAGTATGCCTACAAGAAAGATTTAAGCCTTGGCTTTAGGTACCAAGCGGTGTTGGGTCCTTTGATGTTAGTCAAGAGGCATTTGGGCACCCACACACAAGGTTTGAGACTTTTGCAGTGTGGCCCAACATACCTAGCATATGCCTTTCCAAACTTGTTCCTCAATAAAGCGTATGAAGCATCAAAATCATGGAACAATGGATGCAGTTCTTTCTTAGGCATTTTAGATGTAGTGGCAATGTTCTTTTCTTTATTGTTGTATGAGCCTCCTTTGACAAAAACAATCAAGTATTTGCCATTCTTGGAAGTTTTGGCATTTTGCCTCATCCCCCTAGAATAACCAAGACCATCCTTGACAAGGGAATGTCTTGTGTTGGTATATGCACTACGTTCATATGCCACCTTCT
The DNA here is from genome assembly GCA_036927565.1 of Tuctoria greenei. Classification (NCBI taxonomy): domain Eukaryota; kingdom Viridiplantae; phylum Streptophyta; class Magnoliopsida; order Poales; family Poaceae; genus Tuctoria; species Tuctoria greenei. Next base: position 61,160,877 of record JAYESD010000012.1, on the reverse strand, counting down.
CCATGTCAAAGATGCAACTTTAGCTCATCTTTAAGCTTTATGATCAAGTTTGAGCATTTATAAGGTTGAGATGCTTCAGATTTAATATTTGTGGAAGGTGAGCTTGTAGAGGAAGAAGGTGCATTGACCTTGAGAGACTTCACATGCGTCTCATGGATCTTGTTATCTTGTGTCAAACTAACAACTTCATCCTTGAGCACAATTGTAGTGTTCTCAAGGTTTGAGCAAGTTTCCTTGCTCAAAGCGAGTTCACCTCAAGTGCCTTGCTTCTTTCTCTTTCAAGCTCCAAGAGCTCTCCAACCTCTTGACATCTCCCCTTTTGTTGGATGAGCATGTCCTCTTAACGGTTGATGAGTTCTTCCTTCTCAAATATCTCTTCCGTTAACAATGTCAAACACTTCAAGGTGTTTTGCTCATGTCTTTAAGCATGTGTTCACTTTCACTACTACTATCAAAGTCATCATTAGAAGAAACTGAAGAAGAAGATTTAGATTTAACCTTCTTTCTTCCCTTCTTGGCCATGAGACATGTTGGCCTTGAGATCTCGATGTTGGGGAAGAGCTTGTTCTCCGTTGTTGTCTTCTTCATAGCAATAGTTGCTACCTTCTCATCTTCATCGGAGGAGGATTCCTCATTTGAATCCCACTCCTTTCCAAGGTGGGCATGTAAAAGCCCGCTTTTTGGAAGAACAAAAACGCAAAAATGCAAACTTAAATTTTTTTTTGAAAGTGGAATTGGAAATCCAAACTCACATGTATCACGTGCATTAACCCATGTTCACTACAAATATGGACTAGTTAAAACTTAAAGTCTTAATTGGAATATTCCACATAAAGGATTAACAATTTGAATGTTAATTCAAACTCAAGTTCCAACATCGACTTGAGCAACATCATGGAGTTTCCAGCTACACTGATGATGTGTAGTACCTTCAAAAAATTCCATTGTAATCTTTTGTTATACTGGTGAGAATCATATCAGGGGTGGGGCCCACTTATTGGGTGGCCCACTCGTTAGTTCTCATCAAGCGTGGTTTGCTTTTCTCTTCTGCTCGTGCTTATCGGGAACCATCTCGATGTCTGTGCCAAGAAGGCTTCACACACAAGCTAGTCTTTGAGGCTCTCCTTATCGTCGACCTGAGTAGTACTCACGTGCTCTCTCTCTACTTCGACTCGTGGCACCAATTAGAAAGTTGGGTCCGTAAAGAATAAAAATCAACCCGTGCGAAGGATAAAAATCCAAACAAATTTTGAGCTTAAAGTTTGAATTTACAAAATGTAGGGCTCAGAACCCTTAATTGATTAAGGCCAATTATTTAGGATTTCTATTGATTTTTAGAAAAGAAAATAGATAAAGAATAAAAGCATAAGCCTAGGGTGCTTTCAAATTCAATTTTGAATTTGAAATTCATTTGATTCAATTCTCAAATTTGATTCAAAATTTGGATTTTTAATATCTCCAATAACCATCCCCAGGTTACTGTTCTTTGAGATTATTTAGACATGATTTGAATCTGAGAAAAAGGAAAGAGGATAATATCCATTGGTGGGGCCCATGTGTCAGTCTTATCCTTTTAAGAGAAGTGTTCTGTTTGTTCTTCTCTACATACCTTCCACTCTACATCGCTCCTCCCGGCCACCCGCGGTGTCGCCCCACGGCACCCTGCCTCCCTCCGGCGCCCAACACCGGTTGCCGACGCCGCCCACTGTCCACCACGCCGACAGCCGCTCGCCCTGACCGCTTCCGACGAGCACCGCTCGCCTCCTTCCGCGCGCCCTGTGCGTCTGTCCGCTCGCCGCCTTCAAGCCGCAACGTGCCTCGCTTGGCCGCGTCCCATCTGTCCCGGTCGCCGCAGCATGGCACCCACGCCGGTCGCGCATGCCTCTCTTCCATCTGCCTGCTCAGTCCGCCGATGCCGTGTGCGCTACACCTTCACGGCCGTGCTCCTCACCGGCGCCGCTCCCACGCGCCGCCGGCGCCCCGCGCGCCTCCTCCCTCGCGTCTCTGCAAGCACCGCGCCGCCTGACCCGGCTCACCTCCCTGCACACGCTGCTTCGTCGTCGTGCCTCCCTGGCGCCCAGCCGCGCCGCTCCACCTCTGCCGCGTCGCGCAACCGCGCCCCAGCCCGATGGCTCGCGCTGCGACGACGGCAGCATGTCGCCCATTTGCCCGTTTGCCATGCGCCGGCCTCTCCTCCACGTCGTGTCCATGCCGTTGTCCCAGCTCCCTGCGTCGTCCTCCCTTACCACTATCCGCTCCATGGCTGCACCACCCGTCTGCTCCTCCCTCTGGATTCAGCACGGCGCCCCAGCTTCCGCCCGTCACCTTCAATGCGACGTTCCGCACTGTGGCTATGTTCCGGACGCAAAGCAAGTTATGAATGAGATGCGCAGGATTCGGGAACACTCCTTTGACACAATGGTATAGACAACTGGTCCATGGTTAGCTCTGATTGTGCAAGATTGATTAGATCAGTGACTGCAGCTAGGGTGTTCGATAAAATGTTTGCGAGGGAAGAATCAACTTTGTTTATGTTTAGAGCTAGTCTGTGATGCAGGGGTAGAATGATGTGGCAATCGACAAGGACATGTGCCAAGATACCCTTTGAATGGTGATCAAGCGACGGAATCGAGTACACACCCAAGATGTTCGGCGAAATGCCTACAAGGTGAGCCTTGCCTTGAAATGCCTTGCTTGACATCACCGAAGTCCGTTCGTGGTGATCACTAATGGTACTCATGTTTCGTCAAGCCGTATCTCCATTTTACGCATTGATATCATTCCTATAGAAATCCCCAAGTTGACCTCTTTTGTCGTTTGTATCAAGTTGGCTTGTCCGTGCGTGCTCGTGATGCTCCACCATGAGCCACGTCGATGTCGTTGACCACATGACGTCGTCGTGATGCTCCGAGCCATCATCGTGCCCTATCATCAAGATGAAGGATGCTTGTGATGTGTGTGGTGCTGGAACACAAGCACGACTAGTCGGACAATGGTTGTCAAGACAAATTAGGTTTTAGTCGATGTGAGGGTGATCGAGTCCTAGGTATAGCCAAGGTGCTCGATAAAATGCCTTCGAGGTCAAACCAAGGTGGTGGGTGATCACTGATGACCTGTGGTTGAGTAATGCGAGAACGTTGCGACCGACAAGGAACACTAGACAGAGGGAAACTTTGGATAAGAGTTTCTTGTTCATGTCGACGTTGTTTCCTAACTGTCCGCAGAATTGCTTAACTAGGTGTGCCGTTTCATCGACGACGGGTTTGTCGAGTCGCTTGCCGACGATCGAGTCGACATCACTAACCTTGTGACTCATAAGGTGGTGTTCGAGATTCCACTCACCACCATGGACGCGTACAGGTCGATGTGAACGTCGATGAGATGATCTTTCCGAGATGGAAAAGCACGTCGTCGCGACATAGTAATGGCTTATGTTTGAGTTCCAGGAGTTCATCGAGCTCATCTGTATGATCTTGCAAAGGACACTGCAATAGTGTCATGTATGAACTTGGACGATGTTTGCGAAGATAGTCGTAGTGACTGATTTACCTAAAGGCCCTTTGAACATGTCTTGGTACTCACGTTAGGTTAGCAGTGCTTGTGATGACCCTTGAGTCCAAGCAAAGCTGATCTCACTTCTTTTCCAAGTGCCGCTAGGATTTTACGTCGATTCATCCTAATTCAACACCCTGCAACCACACATGTCACTTAATTAGGTTTACTCCTTAGTGAGTTTGTATAACTTCATTGGTCGACTTGTAAGTCGCAACCTTCTTTATTGCACACTCCACTCATACTCAAGCTTTCAATGCTCCACCTTGATTCCGTAGTCAGTCTTACACTATTCAGTCCAACACTTCCACACCAGTCAGTCTCAGATTTCTCGAGTGGCATAGCTCCATGTGTTAAGTGAATAATGGCAATACATGCTTTCATTGCACCTGTCAATTCACAGCTCGACACTACTATGACCACTTGACTTATCCATAGTTTCTCCACCCATCCGAGACATATATAGTCTTTCTAGTCAAGCCTCTTCCTATGTTTTTTACAACTTGTCGAGTCCATTATTAGATTACCTTAATTACTTATATGCATATCATGTCGATAGGAACGTGATGATAGGTGATCAACGAGAAACTCATCTTGGAGGAGAATGCCGAGGAGTTCCAACTTCAAGATTCCATGGCGGATTCTCCGGAGGAAGACCAAGCCATAACAACTGACATTGCTATAGACTCTCAAACAAGGCAAGACCCAGTTTGCATTTAAGTTCCTTACAGTGTTTTGCAGTTTTTATTTCACCTTACAGCTTTAGATGATTGTGCATTACGTTTAAGGTGTTTGACATCCACTTGCATGGCCCAAAATTCCTAGGGAGTCTTGGGTAGGTCTACGACCCGCTGAGTAGATACTGCTATGCTTATACTCATAGGAATTCAGTAGAAGACGAGTAATTGGAACCTACCCGCGAGATAGGAATATTATCACACGGGAGGATCTAGAATCAGAGAATGTCTTATGAATATGAAATCGAGACCAGTCAGAGATGAGAAGGAAGCGACAAGAGGTGGTATTGGTCGTATAGCTCTGACCGTGTCGATTGAGGACCGGTTCGTGTGCGGCCCTGCGGGACAAGCTTGAATTGTACCAGTGACATACTGGAGGAATGGGCTCCAGTAAACTGATGTAGCTTGATACTGGTTTGTCGAGGCATTCTGTTCCATTTTATAGGCATGGGTTGAGGGCATGAAGGTGTAAATTAGCTGGTGGGCACTTCAGTGTACGCCCCACACAGTGACCTCCTGCTCGTGACAGATCAACCAGTTCGACATTCGAGTGTTTAGTGAAAGGTGGCCATATACGACTAGTACTCAAATGTTATGTAGGTACTGCTGTATGTACTCGCTGGCATTTCCGAAAGTGCGTATGTGTCGTGTTGTCCGGGTGTGTCCTGATTGCAATCACCGTCCCTCGCGGTAATAGAGTACCACTTGTTTACTGCGCTGTGACGTAGTAAATACTAAAGAAGCCAGAAGAATATGTTATATTGAATTATAATTGTTTTGCAACCCTGTGTGGTTTAGAGATAGCACAATTAAAAGTTTACAGTTTTCCCCATACTTTACCTGTAATAGCAGTATGTGCTTTTGGCATGTCATATCGTCGGCAAAGCGTTTCTTGATTGATTGTGGAGTCTATGATGTGCCATGCCTAAAGAATGTCAATTGCTACTTAAAAAATGACTATAAGGATCCACTTGTAGGCGAGTCCTTTATGCTATTTCTTACATATTGCTTAGTATTCACCTCTTCATCTGTCTAGTGATACGAGTTAGTCTTGCTGAGCCTTATGCTCACGTTTGGGCTTTAATGATTTTTGTAGGTATTAGGTCTATATCTGTTGTTCCGGTTGTACTTGAGATCTCGAGGTGTCGAGATAAATCTCATGTGAACCACGCCGCTGCTGAATGTTCTTCATGTTGCTAGTGAGAAGTGTCCTAGGGCATGGACGTCTTGTCTCCTGCTTAGTTAAGTGAGATTATGAGTATGTATTTTCCGCTACATGTGTACTCCTATTGTACACTATTTTGTAAACTCTGTTTAATGTGAAATGAAAACTTTACATGTTTTGGTATCCTTTTCGTGTGTGCTGTTAGGTGCCGCGTCGCACGGCACCACCCAGTGAGATCCTTGGACGTCGGTACCCCGGTCCCCACAGACATGGTATCAGAGCTTCATTGGGAAGAGCATGATAAAAAAGAGCCTATTTTCGAAAACTCCAAAGTAGTCGAGTGAGGATTTGCTATATGCCCATTAAGGACTATTACCACTATTAGTTATAAAGGTGGTGAACTAACTTGTTATATTATTCTGTAACGACGCTCCGTCTTCAAGGTAAGAGGAACGATACGCCACCGAGAGCGGATCAATCTCGGTAATCTCTGCGTACGAGATGTGGTATTTGATATTTCCGTGGCTTGGCACGGAAAGACAATATGAGTCTCTGGAACTTTCCATGTTTTTGAGAACATATGACACGCGGTACTCCAGCATGACACAAAATTAGTGGGAGCCCCCGTCGGGTGGTGTATAACCCGATAGTATGCATCTCTAGAACCATTCATGTTCTATGGGAGTATGCAAAAGACGTATGCCCCAGCGTGTATAAGACGGTTCGTGCGGGAGTCTTTGTTGTACGGACGTAGTACAACCATGTACCTCGAGACATGACTTCGCTCGAGGGCGACTCACACCAGAGTCATATGCATTTACTTTTGATTATATCTTATTGTGACCGCTCGTCGTGTTTTCCCCTTAACGCCCTTGAGGTGTGAAGGTGTGAAAGGGGATTGTTTGTCTTATGCAGGTACACTAACTCCGGTAGCGACCCGTGTAGCAAACTTTAGACTTTTCTTTTGGTACGGCACGTTGTACCGTAAGTATCCCACTTGATACTTTGACCACCCCCCACGAAAGAATGGCTTCATATTCTGTCGATGGTTTTGATCCGGTAGATCTCCCGACACTACTAAAAGTGTTTGTGGAGTTTGAAGTTCGGTGTGGGCGCGCGGAGATTCAAGAAGGTGAAATGTAGAATGACACAGGAGACACAAAGATTTACATGGTTCTGGCCGCCTGAGCGTAATACTCTACTCCACGAGGTGTGTTTGTGTTGTATTGGATGTATGAACACAACTCAGGTGACGTGAGTTGAGAGCGCGTGTGAGCCGATCAGACCAGATTAGATCCGATCAGAGAGCCCTCTATGTATCGTCGGCCTGTCATTTTATAGTACAAGGTCAGGCCGTTACAAGTTGGCCTGGCCCGACATGTGGCCCCGGCGGCAACTAATATTTATACACATTTGATGCGCTTAATTACCCTTAATTACCAAGTTACGGGCTTTGACAGCGCTGTTACTGGTAATAAGGGTCATCCGATCGTGTGTCATTAACATAGTATTAATGACACTTAATCGGGTCTTGAAGTCCTTGATTCCCCTTTGAAGATTCGGAGCCGTTGTGGATTCTACCGGAGGTTTGAGGCTGAAGATCCGACGGTTGGACACATGGCAGCTCTAGAGAATACTGTGGGGAACAGATAGGTCCGGTGCCACCAGACATGTGTTAGTTCCGGAGCTTCCCTCGGTGTGGGGTTAGGTCCGGGGGTGCCGTTATGGTACATAGCCCGGAGCTTCCCCCTTGTGGGCAGTAGCTCCAGTTTGATGGTACACATGGCGACCCTGGGACTAACCATGTTGAGAAAGCGGGTCCGGTTATGTCTGACATGTGGGCCTTCAAAGGTCTTCAAATCAAGTAGAGGATATTTCCTTGAGATCTTTGCAATCTCAAGGGGTATACGGTACCCAGGGTACCAACAGTGGTCCCCTGGGCCCACCTCTGAGGAAGACACCTTGGGTGAAGTCATTTCGCCGGAGTTGGGTCCATCATTCGACTTTTGAGCCGAGTCTTCAAAGCTCTTCAGATGTGCTGTTGGCGATAGTTTTGGAGTTAAATCCTCGTCGCGTGGCATATCCCGGGTGCGGAAAATGAGATCTTTGGTGTGCGGATCTCACGCAATTGAAGGTCAGCGGTTCCCGATAGGAAAATCAAATCGGTTCCGCGCGCCTTGTCAGGCCGCTGCCTTCGGGCTTCCCGCCTTTCATGATGACAACCGTTCGCCTGGGTAAGAACCTTGACTTGATCGTCGGGGTGGTCCTGGGCCCTCTTGTCATCGGCAGGGTGAAATTTTTGAATAGTATCTTCGGCTCCCTGCGGTTTCCATCCAAGCATTGCGGGGGCTTACTTAAGAAGGAAAGCGCGCACCGTCTGGGGTTCTTTACGTCTCTCATCTGAACTTGTGCTCGAACTCCCAAACTTGTGCTTGCTTTTCCTCCCTTGCCTCACTGTCCTGCGATGGAGTTGGGTCTCCGCGAGAGCCGCTTGAAGACCGAAGGTGACCTGAAGATGGTCCGGGCCCTCATGGGGTGGTCCCCGGACTTCTTCAACCATCTGGTCCGCACCGGGGGAAAGCTCCCATTCGAGAAGGAGCACACCGGTAAGATGGTGTACTTTTCTGCGTACGCCATGGTGGGGTTGATCCCACCTTTTTCCTCCTTTTTCTTGATGCTGCTAGACTTCTATGGTCTGCAGCTGTACCACCTTGGCCCCCACTCCGTTCTTCTAGTGTCTGTCTTCGTCCACTTCTGTGAAATGTGGGTGGGCATTCCCCCCTGCATTGAGCTTTTCCGGACCTTCTTCACTGTCCATACCACCGGAAGGAGTGATGAGTACCTTGGCTTCTACTACTTTGTGAAGCACAAGAAGTGCCCATTCAAGTACCTTCGGTCATTTCCCTCTGGAAAGTGGGACGATTGGAAGAAAGATTGGATAGTCATCCAGGTGGAGGAGCACAAGAAGCTGGAGCTGCCCGAAGGCCTCCCCAACATCAACACTATAGTCTGGAGTGAAGCTCCAGTGCTGTCGGATGCCTTCAACCCTGCTCTGACCAGGATCCGCCATTGTGTGGAGGGAGGATTAACTCCTCATGCGGTATTTTGCAATTTGCTGGTCAACAGGTGGGCACCGCTGAAGAGGAGATAAAAACTCGCTTGGTCCCTCAACAGTGTGATGGACGACGACCGGGTCGAGACAGGGCTGAAGTCCAACATGGAGGGGGCGACCTTGGAGTTTCATCTCAAGAAGTTCCAGCACGGCATCGACGTCGCGGGTGATGACTTGACCCTGCCACCAGCTTTCCTCCCTCTGATCTTGGATGTACAGTTCAACAGGGAGCTCCGGCGGACGATGCCGGTGCTTGATGACCTCGGTGTCGTCGAGAGACAATCGACTTCCAGGGTGGTGATCCCTGGGGCTTCTGAAGGTGGCTCCGCCCCTGCCCCGAAGCCAAGGACCGAAGTCGTCGGCAAGGGCAAGGAGCCGGCGACCGAACCCTCGAGCCGGAAGAGGAAGCTAAAGCATGCCGACAGAAGGTCCGTTAGGCCAGCACCCTCTGCAGCAGCTCCTTCTCCCCAGAGGGGGAAGTCTTCTACAACTACGGCGACTGCACTTGTAGCAGTGTCTTCCCGGGGTGCTAGCTCCGGGCATGTGACTCCAGTACTAGGGCCAGCTGAGGTCTCTGGGTCCGGAGGTCCTTCCTAGTCGAGGGGGGCCTCGACTAAGGAAATGCCCGCGGCTGCAACAAGTCTCGGGGGGCCTTCGGGAGCTACCACACCGTCGGCAGCCATGGTCAGTCCAGAACGCCCGGGAAAGAGATTCCGTGCAAGCTGGTGCGGAAGCCTTCCGAGGTAATTTTTAATCTTTACCTCAAACAGTTATTTTGTTGTAGTAACTGTTTTTTAAGTTTCTTCATCCATCATCTGCAGCGTCCCCAAGAAGAGAAGTGAGGCTCCGCCCTCAGCCACAGCTGCTGAAGCTGTGAGGGTGGAGGCTTCTGCTCCTGTCTCGGTGCCGCCCCATGTGGTGGCTGAAGCTGCGGCAGCTCTGGTACCAGCTGTCGTGGTCATGGACCTCGACTCATCCCCCGAGACTCCCGTGGTAGCGCCGGACCACAGGAGAGAAGATGCGCCAGCGGCACCTACCCCGGAAGTTGAAGCCCCGGTTCTTTATGCTGAGATGTTGGAAGCTTCGGCCGCTGAGCCGGAGGAAGCGGTGATTACGGCCCCAGAGCTAGAAATTGTCGAAGCCTCGGCGGTTGAGCCAGAGGTTATTGAAGTTTCGGCGAGCGATCCAGATGTTGAGGAAGTCCCGGCGGTTGAGCCGGCTACCTCCGAAGCTCCGCCTCAGAGCTGGTTGCCACTGAAGCTCCGGATGCAGAGCCGGTTGCAGTTGAAGACCTTCCGGCACCTGAGCCGGTTGAGGTTGAAGCTCCGGCCTTAGGGCCGGTTGTTGTTGACCTTCCGGCGCCCGAGCCGGTCATTGTGGAGGCATCAGCACTCGAACCCATAATGGTCAAGGCGCCAACACCCGAGCCACCAGCGGAGGAGGAGCCCAGGCTGGAGCCGGAAGTAGCCCCTGCTCCGGAAGTGATGACGGCGGAGGTGCCTGCTGCTGAGCCAGGGTGCCCTGATGAAGTCGCTAGCCCCCTCCCTGAGGGGGCAAATGAAGACCTGGCGGCAGGGTCTTCGGAACCACTTCCGGAGGTCGGAACTTCTTCTGCAGGACCCTCCTCGGTGGCGACTGAGGCTATCCCAGAGGACGGCCCTAGTGCCGTGGAGGCTCAGGGGACCACTCTTGTGGAGTGGGACCCAATTTTTGTAAGCAAGAACCCGCTGGAACCAGCAGAGGAGACCCTGGCAGGTCCGGACCCTATTCCCCTGTCGTTGTCCATTGACAACGCTTGCTCCAGTCTAAGTCAAGTCCAGCTGGCGTTCTACCACGATAGCAAGGCTCTTGAAGAGGAGCGCCAAACCCTTAGGCAGTGGCGTAATCGGCTCTACTTCGAGACCAAGATGGCGCAGTCGAGGCTGGCAGACGACAAGGAGTGGATCAAACAGGAGAAGGTCCGCCTGGAATACTGGGGCAAAATTATTGGATGATAGGGAGAGCTTGACTCGTGCCCTCGACACTCAATCCCAGGCCATTTATGAGCAGGCCAAGGCAACTAATAGTGCGGCTGATGATCGCCAAGAAAGGCTTGAAGCCATTAACACTATCCTCATTAAGCGCCGGGAGGCACTTGATGAGAGCGAGAGGATGCTCGAAGACGAAGAGAAAAAACTCCTAGAGCTGCGGGATGATGTCTTGAAGAGGGAGGAGGAGCTCGCCAAAAAGGTGGCTCTGGCTGACAAGGGCCTCGAGGAACGCACCAAGAAGTTGCAGGAGCGTCGCGTTGAGGAGGAGGAGAAGGCCTGGGTGCGAGGGCAGGAACTCTACAAGCAAGATTGTGCCATCGCTGCTAGGGAGAAGAAAGTTAGGGGCCGGGAGAAGGACTTGGTCGACCGCCTAATAAAGATCCACCTCCGAGAGGAGGAGCTCGGAAAACTCAAGAAGCAGGGTCCTGAAAAGATTCAGCAAAATGCCAAAGAGGTTAAGCGCCTTGCTCGTGTGAATTATGAACTGGCGGCGGCCAAAAGATCCTTGGAGGAACTGAAGGGCTTGAGGACTGCGGACTCCCTACAGGTTTGAGAGTTCCTGAGCAAAGCCAACTATGCGCTGACACCAATGGGCTTCAGTCCCGTGCGTCCGGATGATCCGGAGCCAGAGCCGGACCTGGTGTTGCTAGCGTTGAGCTTGGCGGGTGACAAACTCTCCAAGGTGGGTGACGCCATCGCGAACCAGTTGGAGGCTGAGGGGCAGTCCCTGGCGAAGAACGTCGCAGAGTATGTGCTGACATGCTACACCAGCAGGGATCCCCAATTTCCTCTGGACCGGGTGCTTGAAGGTCCCGTCGAAGGAGAAGGTGAAGCCACCCGATCCAACGTGTCGGAGGTTGCTCAGAAGGTCGCCCAGTTCTTCCATAGGGTCTAGGACCATCTCTGTAGCTCGCACTTGTATTCTCTCTTTTTCTTCCCCAATTTTGTAATCCCTTGTCTCCAGATGAATGAAATTCACAATTTGTTAATGAATTTCATTTTTTGTCTTCAACACTTCTGTCTTCACTTGGCCCCCTGGTAGATGTACACAATTTGATTTTGAACATGTACCAAGAGGATATTGTATTTTGTTGAAGACTCGTTTGCTTCAAACTTGTAGAGTGTATGTCTGATGTCTTCGATAGTGAAGGCCCCCTGAGGTTGTCGGAGCTCAGAAGCTCCGGCATTGACTACCGTCGGAGCTTAGTAGCTCCGGCAATAGTCCCTATCAACACTTGGAGCATCGATAGTTAGCCCTCTGGGGTGTTGGAGCTTAGTAGCTCCGGCAGTGACCTTTGCCAACGCGTAGCTTGTCAGCAGCAGACTCCGCTTGTGGGGTCTTCTCACCATCTTTTATTCTGCGTCGACGGCTGGCCCCCCCTAGCTTTGCCGGAGCTTGGTTGCTCCGGTGATGCTCGTTTTCAATGTTTAACATCGATCACAAGCCACCTAGGGGAGTTAGAGCTTTGTTAGCTCCAGCTTTTCTCCATCAACGTGGATTCTTTATTTTTCCTGCACACTGAAGCCAAGAAAAATAGTAAGATTCGCTCCGTGCCTATAAATTCGTCGCGGCTTACGATTTCCAAGAAAGTTTTAGGTCAAACACAATTCTGGATACAACCGAATGTGTTGCCTTCTTTCTTCCAGATCCAATTGTACTTGGACCCGCCTTACTTCGGCCTGCCGGGGTGTAGGTAGAGTGGCGTACTTAGGGTGCTTGACTAGGCTAAGTCGATAGCACACTTCGGCCCTAGATTGGCTTGGCAGCATTGAAGCGAGTGGGCCATGAACAATATTTGAATCCAAAAGAATTGACAATACAACTCGAATTGTACAAGAACTGGTCGAACTAAAATTTCTTAAGAATTGCACAACTTTGTTATAGACAAGAAAGAGAAAAATAAAAAAATGTTGAGCCTATACAAAATAAATGCACGTGGAGTCTGTTTCACATGAAGATGTCTTTCATTATAGGTTCAGGGTACAGGGGAAACAAGTACGCTCTTAGGGTACGGAACCAAGCTAAGCGTGTTTCAGTTCTTGTTTAACCCAGGGTAGCTAGCCACACTTTTAGTTCTGAGACTGTGACAAGTGTTGCATGAACCTTGCGGACCTTCCGGGAAAGGTCCGGCTGTTCTCCCGGAGGAACTTCCTGACTCTGTACAATGACTCTATAACATACACCTCAAGTTACTACAGACTCACCTCCGTGATATTAAGTGTAGAACATACGGAGGTGCTCAATATTCCAGGGATTTGGGAGAGATGTCCCATCCTTGGTAGCCAAGCGAACGCTTCCAGGACGGGATACATTAATCACTCGGAAGGGTCCCTCCCAGCTGGGGGAGAGTTTGTTTAACCCTTCTCTGGATTGTATTCTCCGTAGCACCAGATCGCCTTCCTCGAGCTATCGGTTGTGTGATGCCGCTAATGATAGCGCCGAAGGGCTTGGTGGTATCGGCATTCAGAACAGCTGATTGGCACCTTCCCTCCTCAAGGAGGTCTAGGTCTTCATGCCGGAGCTGGTCCTGCGTGGCTTCGTCGAAGGTTCGGACCCGGAGTGACCCCAAGGTGATTTCCAGAGGAAGGATTGCTTCAGCTCCGTACACCAGGAAGAAGGGTGTCTCTCCAGATGACCGGTTTGGAGTTGTCTTGTTGGCCCATAGAGTGGGCGGAAGCTCTTCAATCCAGTTGGCTCCATGTTTTTTCAAGCGCTCATAGGTGCGCGTTTTGAGTCCTTTCAGGATTTTAGCATTTGCTCTCTCGGCCTGGCCATTGCTTGCCGGGTGAGCTACGGAGGCGTAGCAAACTTGAATGCCGAGGTCTTCGCAATATCCTTGAAATGCAGAGCTTGTGAATTGGGTCCCATTATCAGTAATGATTTTGTTTGGGACTCCAAATCTGCATACAATGGACTGCAAAAAGATGATAGCAGATTGCTTGTTTATTGTCACAACTGGAGTTGCTTGCGGCCACTTGGTGAACTTGTCAAAGGCGACATACAGGAACTTGTAACCTCCGACGGCTCTTGGGAAAGGTCCCAAGATGTCCATCCCCCACACAGCAAAGGGCCATGTAGGAGGTATCATTTGTAGAGGATGAGTCGGTGTGTGAATTTGCTTTGCATGAAATTGGCATGCTTTGCATTTCTTCACCAGCTCAGTTGCATCCTGGAGTGCTGTAGGCCAGTAGAAGCCATGCCGGAAGGCTTTACCGACCAGCGTGCGGGAAGACGCGTGGTTCCCACACTCGCCTCCATGGATTCCTGCGAGGAGCTCGCAGCCTTCTTCCCTTGTGATGCACCGCATTAGGACGCCGTTGGCACCGCGCCGGTAGAGATCCCCTTCTACCAACGTGTATCTTTTAGCCAATCTGACTATCTGGTCAGCGGATACATCATCGTCAGGAAGGATGTTTGTCTTTCAGGAAGCATTTGAGTCTTGCGTGCTGGGTTGCTCGGAGCTTCCGGCAGCACCTACGAACCTTGATGGCTGCCATGGTAATAGGGCCATCGGGACCTTCAGCTTCGGGATGCTGATCTTGACCCCTTTCGCTTAGTTCGGCAGGCTGAGCTGTGGGTTTTGACAACCTCCAGACAAAAGTTCCGTCTGGAGCTGGAGCTCCGGTTGACGCTTTCGTCGAGAGTTCGTCGGCTTCAGCGTTGTGGACACGCTGGACCTGGTGGAGGTCTAGGACATCGAAGTCCTTCTGAAGCCTCTGGACTTCAAGGAGGTAAGCAGCTAGCTGGAGATTGTTGCAGGAGCATTCACCCTTCACTTGTTTAATGATGAGTTGTGAATCTCCCTTGACCAGTAGCTGCTTAACACCGTATGACAGTGCCACCTTTAGTCCGTAGATGAGTGCTTCGTACTCCGCCATGTTGTTGGTCGCCTTGAAGTCAAGGTGTACCATGTATTTTACCTTCTCCCCTGTTGGTGCGAGGAGAAGGATTCCAGCTCCGGCCCCCTATTTTTGCATGGAGCCGTCGAAGTAGACGGTCCAGTGAGGCTCGGTGAAGACCGGAGCCTTATGTTCCGGCTTCTGCTCACTGGGGGCCCCCAGGGTTTGATGTAGAGGGAGTCCATTCCGCCACAAAATCTGCCAATGCTTGACTCTTGATTGCTTGTCTTGGAATGAATTCGAGATCGAATTCGGCCAATTCCACTGCTCACTTTGCAATATTTCCAGTTGAATTGGGATTATGCAAGATTGCTCAAAGTGGGTAAGAAGTCACCACAAAAATCTTGTGAGCTTGGAAGTAATGGCGAAGCTTCCTGGAGGCGATAAGAACTGCATAGAGCAGCTTATGCACCTCTAGGTATCGAGTCTTGGCGTCATGAAGTACTTCACTGATGAAGTACATTGGGCGCTGGATGGTCCGGACCCTCCCAGAGCGGCCTGGAGCTTCCTCTTCATTGACCCGGATCCTCCCGGGGACCCGGACCTTCTTTGGGGACCTCTGGGTCCTTGCTGGAGGGACCCGGAGCTTCTTCAGAAGTGACCTGGACCCTCCCGGAGGGGTCTGGGTCTTCTGAAGTAACTTCTTGTGGACTCAAATCTGGGAACTGGGACCCAAACTCGCTTTTAGGAACCTCCAGACCCTCCCGGAGGGGTCAGGATTCCTAAGCATGGGATTGTTCTGGTCTCTCCGAAACCAAGACCATACTGAAGACTTCGTCAGTTGCTGAAATGTAAAGTAGCAAAGGCTCACTAGGGTTTGGAGCTACCAGAGTCGGTAGGGTGGTGAGGAGCTGTTTTAGCTCCTAGAACGCCTTTTTTGCTTCTTCAGACCATTGGAATGGTCCGGACATCCTCAATAACTTGAAGAAGGGGAGTGCCCATTCCGCCAGTCTTGAAATGAACCAGCTGAGGGCTGCTAGACATCCAGTCAGCTTTTGTACATCCTTGATGCGGGCTGGTGGCCGCATGTCTTCAATGGCTTTGATCTTCGCCGGATCAGCCTCTATGCCCCGGTGATTTACAAGGAAACCAAGAAATTTTTCGGGGCTAACCCCGAAGACACACTTGTCTGGGTTTAGCTTTGTGCGGGTGACCCGCAGCTTGTCGAAGACAGCCTGTAAGGTGTCAAGGAGTGACTCCTTGTTCTTGACCTTGACCACAATGTCATCAACGTACACTTCCACTATGTCTCTAATGAGTTCTTCAAAAGTTTTGTACATAGCTCGTACAATGGTTGAAGCTGAATTCTTGAGACCAAATGGCATGGCTGTATAACAGTACAATCCATCTACTGTGATGAAAGAGGTATGCTCTTCATCTTCCCTAGACATTCTGATTTGATGATACCCAGAATATGCGTCTAGGAAACACAGTAATTCACACCCGGAGGTGGAATCCACTATCTGATCTATTCTAGGTAGTGGGAATGTATCTTTTGGACACGCCTTATTTAGTGTTGTGTAGTCAATACACATCCGAAGCTTCCCGCCGGCCTTGGGCACAACGACTGGGTTTGCCAGCCATTTTGGATGGAAGACTTCTCATATGAATCCATCTTCGAGCAACTTCTTCACTTCTTGTCGAATGAAGTTTTGTCGCTCCACGGATTGCTTCTGAGGCTTCTGATGCACGGGCCGGGTGTTAGGGTAGATCTTCAAATTGTGCTCAATCACTTCCGTGGGGATCCCAGGCATCTGTGATGGTTGCCAGGCAAACACGTCGACATTATCCCGGAGGAAAGCGATGAGCGGGAGTTCCTATTTGTCATTCAGTCCCCCCGGTATACGGGTGGTCTGAGCGGCATCGGAACCGATTTGGACGACTTTGACGGGAATGTCGGCGTCGCCGCTTGGTTGCACAAGAGGGGCAGAGGTCGAGCCTCGTTGACGAATGCTCGGGGTTTTGGTGCTTACTCCTGCCTGGAGTCCTCCTCTTGTGCCGTAGTAAGCGCATGAAGTTCTTCCAGAGCGGTTACTCCGGCAGTGCGATCTCCACGGATGCGAAGAACGCCTACTGGTGTTTGCATCTTTAACACCAGGTAGCCATAATTAGCAGCTGCCATGAATTTGTACAAGGCAGGCCTACCCAAGATGGCGTTGAAAGGTAAGTTGATCTGAGCAACGTCAATGATCAACTTCTTAGTGCGATACTTCTCCCGGGTCCCAAAGGTAACGGGGAGAGTAATAGCACCGAGTGGGGTAATGGCTCCCGGACCTACTCCGGAGAAAGGTCGGGAGGGGTGAAGATCCGAAGGTCGGAGCTGAAGCTTGGTAAAAGCTTTGAAGCTTATGAGGTTCAGCCCCGAACCTTCGTCTACCATAACATGGTGGAGCTGAATGTTATCGATGGTAGGAGATAACATCAAAGGTAACTGGCCTGCTCCAACCATGCTTCGAGGGCAGTCCGAAGCATCAAAAGTGATGGCTGTGTCCATACACTTCCGATGAGGCTCTGCCCTTGCTGTAGGAGCTACAACGGCCATGTCCCGACGCATTGTCTTGAGGACGCGACGGGAGGTGATGTCCCATGATCCACCAAAAATGGTGTTCATGGTCTTCCGACGCTCGTTATCAGAGACATCAGAATCGTCGTCGACAGAGCTGTAGATGGCCTTCAGGACCTTTTTAGGATCTTGAAAACCTAACTCCTCTTCAGCTGGAGCTTCGTCAAACTGTGAGGTTTTGGACCTCCCGGCAGTCTTCCAAACTGTGGCTGTCCGTCTTATGAATTGGACACCACACCTTGGGTTTGCCACCGTCTTTAGAAGACGGTCGAGGTCGCTTCTCGGGGCATGGCCCCCGGCCACCCGGAGCTGCAGCAGCTGCAGCATTAGATGCGCCGGGCAACGGCTTCTTTTTTTGCATTGGTCTTTTTCTTCTTTTTGCCACTCCCGGAGGTAGTGGCTTCTCCTTTGGAGGATTTCTTGCGATCCTCCGGAGGTGGTTTGGAGTGCATTTCACGGCCCTCCGCAGCGCTGGCATATTTGTCAGCCAAGCTGAAGAGTTTCATGACACTGGTGATCTCCTTGATCGCCAGTTTCTCCAACATCTTCTTATCCCGTACGCCCTATCTAAATTCCACAATGACAGAAGCGCTAGAGATAGAAGGGATAGTGTTTCGTACCTGA
The DNA here is from genome assembly GCA_036927565.1 of Tuctoria greenei. NCBI lineage: Eukaryota > Viridiplantae > Streptophyta > Magnoliopsida > Poales > Poaceae > Tuctoria > Tuctoria greenei. Next base: position 61,143,194 of record JAYESD010000012.1, on the reverse strand, counting down.
GAGAATCTCTGGGTGAATGATCGCAGGGATTCTCCCTCTTTTTGCACGACTGCAAAAAGGTCCAATTCGGTGCCTGGACGAGTGTATGAACTCCCGAAGTTGGCGGTGAACTGTCGGCACAACTCCTCCCAACTGTTGATGGAGTTGGGTGGAAGGCTCATAAATTAGGACCAGGCGGTCCCAGTTAAACCCACTGGAAAATAGTTGGCCATTACAGCCTCATTTCCTCCAGCTGCCAGGATAGCAGTGGAGTAAATCTGACGAAATTGGACGGGATTAACAGTCCCGTCAAACATCTCCGACAGGTGAGGCCGGAATTTATGTGGCCACCTGACCATACGCAGATTCATGGCCAGGGTTGAACAGCCTCCTCCTAATCCTTCAGGAGCAGGAATGTCCTAAGCTTCTCGTCTTTCACGAGCACGTTCGATATGGACTCGGCCATCTTGTTGACGGTATCGGCGATCAAGCTCCGCCCGGAGGTCATGAGTTGAAAGCCTTGATACCGTGTGAGTGCGTCGTGCCCCGGAGAGCAACGACGTCACTTACTGTGACGCAGCACGTCTTCTGTTGTTGGAAATGTGCGGACCAAGTCTGCAAGACAAGGTCCATTGCTGCGACAGGGCGCGTCCTGAAGGAGGAGGACCCTGGTTACTGATGCGGCTGGCTGCTGCTGCAACCAAGTGTTCCACATCGGCCCTCCACTGCTCCATTGCATCCCGGGATGCATCCGGAGGTGGTGGGCGCTGAAGGAGAGAACGTGCTGCATGGAGCCGATGTTTCGGGTTGTCATGATTCGCCAACGCATTGATTGACGCTGGTGCACCATCACGCTGCCCAGCTTGATTTGCTGGTGGAGGCGGTGGTGGTGGAAGTGTGACTCCTGCTGGAACTGAGGTTCCTGCTGGTGGCTGCATATTAGAGGGATTGCCCCAGCAGCTTGAACAGCGGGATACCATTGGATGAATCAGCAGCAGAGTTCACCATTCTTGAAATCTCAGGCTCCCCCTACCTGGCGCGCCAACTGTCGGTCGTTTGGATCCGGTAGATCTCCCGACACTACTAAAAGTGTTTGTGGAGTTTGAAGTTCGGTGTGGACGTGCGGAGATTTAAGAAGGTGAAATGTAAAATGACACAGGAGACACAAAGATTTACGTGGTTCGGTCCGCCTTAGCGTAATACCCTACTCCACGGGGTGTGTTGGTGTTGTATTTGATGTATGAACAAACCTCAGGTGACGTGAGTTGAGAGCGCGTGTGAGCCGATCAGACCAGATTAGATCCGATCAGAGAGCCCTCTATGTATCATCGGCCTGTCCTTTTATAGTACAAGGACATGCCGTTACAAGTTGGCCTGGCCCGACATGTGGCCCCGGGTGCTACTAATATTGATACACATTTGATGCGCTTAATTACCCTTAATGACCGAGTTACGGGCTTTGACAGCGCCGTTACTGGTAATAAGGGTCATCTGACTGCGTGTCATTAACATAGTATTAATGACACTTAATCGGGTCTTGAAGTCCTTGATTCCCCTTTGAAGATCCGGAGCCGTTGTGGATTCTACCGGAGGTTTAAGGCTGAAGATCCGACGGTTGGACACATGGCAGCTCCGGAGCATACTGTGGGGAACAGATAGGTCCGGTTCCACCAGACACGTGTTAGTTCCGGAGCTTCCCTCGGTCTGGGGTTAGGTCCGGGGGTGCCGTTATGGTACATAGCCCGGAGCTTCCCCCTTGTGGGCGGTAGCTCCGGTTTCATGGTAGACGTGGCGACCCTTGGACTAACCATGTTGGGAAAGCGGGTCCGGTTATGTCTGACATGTGGATCTTCGAAGGTCTTCAAATCAAGTAGATGACATTTCCTTGAGATCTTTGCAATCTCAAGGGGTATACGGTACCCAGGGTACCGACATATTCATATTTAGTTCAAATATCCGTTGCTGATATCTTGTGGACAAGGTAAAATTTTTCTCTTCAAGAGTAGGTGAACCAAAGTTCTTTGTTCCTGCGAGAGTTTAGCTCAACTTCACCGGAGTAAGACTTTGGTTAAGCATGAAGATCCATAGTGATATGCTATGGATAAGAAGGTCGTCAAGTCTCTTTTAAGATTCCATTTAGTTCCAAAGCAAGTTATTAGTTGTAAAGCAAGTTCTAGCTATCAGACTTGAGTTTTGAGCTAAGTTTCAAAATTTGAGTTTGTTTGCAATTTATGGGTTTCGAAGCCGGTGAGTTCTGTTTTCTAATAGAATTTGACCCGACTTTGAAAATCATATCTCTTTATCCTGAAGGGATATGGATGGAAATGAATACTTTTTGGAAAGGGCAAGAGCTATTCTACAACTTTTCTATTCATTGTTACCTCAACTTCGGTTTAGAACTAATTAGAAACTAAAGTTGAAGTTAGTACATGTGTACAGTGCTATCTGAAACAGCCAGAAAATTTCTGAATTTTGAACAGCCATAACTCTTAAATAAGAAAAGCAACCTAGGCATATATATACATGTCTAGAAAGCAAAAAGAGTCCTCTATCAATTTCGTATTCAGCGCTAACGCTAAAACTCGCAATAACCAGGTCTAAATCAAAGTATCGTTTAAGGTGTCAAAACAGTCCATGATCTGAACAGGGGTGTATTCAGATGCTGTTTTGGATCGTAATTTCTAGTAGACTTGTCGAAAGACTTCATAATTTTAATTTATGGAATCCTAAGGAGGTGTGTAACAAGTTTGCAATATTTTGTTTCTGTAAATATCAATATTTGTCTATTGAAAATTGTGGACAAAATCAGCAACATACAAAGGAAGCTCTGCCAGATTTCAGTTAAAAATCTAGGAACTTGGTCGAACTTTAAAATTCCATATCTGCTCAACCAGAAGTGCTATGAGGGCAAGTAAATACTATTTAGAAATATATGGAAGTACTCGACAAGTTTGCTTTTAAACACCAGACCATAATCCTTTTCTAAGTGGGTGAAATTTGGAGATTTGCAGAAACTGTTCGGAATTAACCAAACTGAACAGAAATCTGTACAGTTCTGAATTTGAACCATAACTCGGAGACCTTACGTCCAATAGGGTCACACAAGTAACCATTGTAAAGATTAGGGAGTCAGCTACAATTTTTGTAATTGTCTCCAGATCTGAATAGGTCATCTACCTATCCCAAATCGAGTTTGAATGCAGGGTGGTCAGTCTGAACTGAACCTCATTTCTTCTGAATGCTGATTTTTTAGCAAACTTCAAAAATTCATATCTTTTGAATCAGGTCCGATATGCATACAAATAAATACATTCATGAAATATTATTATATTGGCTACATCTTTTCCAATAAGAATATTTCCAGACTTCAAACAGAACAGTCTGAAAACTTCAGATCAAAACTGCTACTTTTTAAGCAGGTTCTGCTGAAAGTGCAGAAAATTCTGCTGACTTTAAAATAGCATAACATGCAAACCAGAGATGATCTAGAGGCAAACCAATACTTTTTGAAAAGGTATTGAAGTGTAATTTAACTTTTTTATTCACCTCAAGATCTGATTTTGCCAATAACAGGATAAACATCGAGTTTGCGTCCAGACTGGTCATTTGTCACCATAGCCTGGCCAGTTTGAATCTTTTGGTTTTTGTTAGGCATTCTGTTCTCGATTTCAACTCGAGGAGTGTCGTAACCAACCAAGAGTTAGGACCCAACTGTTTACCAAGTTGAATGGAGTGTTTAACTCATTTGAAGCCATTTTCCTTGGATTGACATACTATTGTTTAATTTATATGACTTGTCACATCACTTCTTGTGCTTTCGAGCGCAAGTCGTAATTACTCGAGTTGCATCTCGTCTTTCCATGAGGATTGTTTGAAGTACGCTTCGACATCCTGGTTTGAAAATTTAAGGGGGAAGGCGAGCACTCAAGTAATGGTGGTGTTCAACCATCAACCTTGGTTACAACGAGTCGTGTCAAGAAGAAGACGATCAATTAAGATTACATCTTCAAGAGGATCCAACATCCACCACCAGATTAAGTTACTCTAAGAAGAGTGTGACTTCAACTCAACTAAAGTGATCGAGAAGGATATTCGTTCCTCCGGACTGATTGAAGCGAAGGTTAAGTGATGTATCACTAGAGATGTGTCTAGTGATCTCGATTGGGTGTCTACGAATAACCTTCGACATATAGTTAGTTGTTTTTCTTCTGATGAAGATAATCCTCAAGTCAACTGGTAACTTTAAGACCTAGTTGAAGATACAATCAAGTGGAGTAGTACATGAACAGGCTTTCGAAAGGGCGAGGTAACATGGTATGTTTCCCACATTCCTTGTCAATCGTTCTGTTATGAATTCCTTAACCGTGGTCGAGTCATGAAAGGAGCGCTACTCATTGAGTGTCTTTCACGACCATGGTATCCAATCCTTGCAAATCATCAGACAATACTTGAGTTTTGGGTGTGTGGTTCATTTAGTCTTGCTCAAACTATAAAAGCTACTACACCATGCATGTGCACCATTTGCACCATACATATGCAACATTTGCACCATACATATGCACCATTTGCACCATACCATGTGCATATTCATTGCACCATACAAAATATGACGCATCATGAAGCATCATTACCAATACAACATCAATGATAGAATGCATGGTAATACTAAAATTTAGAGAAAGATTGTGTACCCCATTCAAACTATTTTAAGGTGTCGAATGACTACGATCATTTCACCATCTTCATTTGACTTCTTACATTGTTGATCTCCTTTCCATTGAGTGATACTTGGGGAATCGATCGCTCAACCTCCCTTGCAACTAAATAGACACTTGAACTTCCGTCCTTGAGTTGTTTAGGTTCAAGTTCTTTCATTGTTGCAATTATACCGTTCTTCATCGTATGATCATCGGTTAGATGATCAACCTTGTACAATCTGTGATTCTCATTACTCACAAAGGTTTCATTTTGATTGTTAACTTCGCGAAAAGCCTTGGGGTCCATCTATGTCCTTGCATTGTTATATGGTAACCTTGCTACACTAATACCTTGCAGTTACCATATGATTGAGTTCTTTGGTGTGTTGAAAACATATGAGGATGTTGAATCCTTAAATCCTCATATGCCATCGCGAAGAGTCCTCGTCATCTACTTTATTAATTGAAGGTGTTGAAGCGCCCAAGAACTTGTAGTCACCATACCTTCGGTATTCCTGCTGTTTTGCCCACATAAGAGTGTTGAGTGCCTTGCTACTCTTATGCTACAGCTAAGAAATCATATGGTTGACTAAACAACAAACGACGTTAATGATTGTTGTTTAACCTCGTAAACCATCTTAATTCATCTCAGGAGAAATACCACATTAAGTTATAAGGACCTATGCAAAAACCAAGCAAGCAACCAAGAATCAATGCAAAGATAGTTTCCAACTATCATGGTGACCTAGAGAAGCAAATAACAAGTCCTGATTCTTCCAGTCAAGACTAGGCCAGGACAAGATGTCATGTTAGTGTAAGAGTACAACAATAAAGGATCGGTAACAGACGTGAAAGTTTTACGATGTGATATAGTCATGTCGAGCATCCTATCAAGGTTATCAACCTAAAGACTGGAATCACCTGAAGCAAACTTTAGAATTTCATAAGATGCCTGAAGATAATCACTATTTCGTAGAACCCAAGTCTTTAAGGGCATTGTCATTTTCCTTAGTCAATGACCCTCTTTTACGGATCGTCCCCTCATCGTTTCTGTTATTCTACTTATTACAATATCGGGACGAGATCCCATTAAGGGGGAAGGATTGTAAAAGCCCGCTTTTTGGAAGAACAAAAACGCAAAAATGCAAACATAAATTTTTTTTTGAAAGTGGACTTGGAAATCCAAACTCACATGTATCACGTGCGTTAACCCATGTTCACTACAATTATGGACTTGTTAAAACTTAAAGTCTTAATTGGAATATTCCACATAAAGGATTAACAATTCGAATGTTAATTCAAACTCCTGTTCCAACATCGACTTGAGCAACATCATGGAGTTTCTAGCTACACTAACAATGTGTAGTACCTTCAAAAAATTTCATCCTAATCTTTTGTTATACTGGTGAGAATCATATCAGGGGTGGGGCCCACTGATCAGGTGGCCCACTTGTCAGTTCTCATCAAGCGTCATTTGGTTTCCTCTTCTGCTCGTGCTTATCGGGAACCATCTCGATGTCTGTGCCAAGAAGGCTTCACACACAAGCTAGTCTTTGAGGTTGTCCTTATTGTCGACCCGGGTAGTACTCACGTGCTCTCTCTCTACTTCGACTTGTGGCACCAATTAGAAAGTTGGTTCCGTAAAGAATAAAATTCAACCCGTGCGAAGGATAAAAATCCAGACAAATTTTGAGCTTAAAGTTTGAATTTACAAAATGTAGGGTTTATAACCCTTAATTGATTAAGGCCAATTATTTAGGATTTCTATTGATTTTTAGAAAAGAAAATAGATAAAGAATAAAAGAAAAAGCCTAGGGTGCTTTCAAATTCAAATTTGAATTCTCAAATTTGATTCAAAATTTGGATTTTTAATATCAACAATAACCATCCCCATGTTACTGTTCTATGAGATTATTTAGACATGATTTGAATCTGACAAAAAGGAAAGAGGATAATATCCATTGGTGGGGCCCATGTGTCAGTCTTATCCTTATAAGAGAAGTGTTCTGTTTGTTCTTCTCTACGTACCTTCCACTCTACATCGCCTTGGTCTGCTTATCTCCGAGCTGCAATCCTCCCGGCCACCCGCGGTGTCGCCCCACGGCACCCTGCCTCCCTCTGGTGCCCAACACCGATCGCCGACATCGCCCACTGTCCACCACGCCAGCCGCCGCTCGCCCTGACCGCTCCAGATGAGCACCACTCGCTTCCCTCCGCGCACCCCTCCGCGTCTGTCCGCTCGCTGCCTTCCAGCCGCAGCGCGCCTCGCCTGGCCACGTCCCAGCTGCCCCGGCCGCCGCAGCATGGCACCCACACCGTTCGCGCATGCCTCGTGCCGTCCGCCTGCTCAGTCAGCCGACGCTGCGCACACTCCACCTTCACGGTTGTGCTCCTCACCGGCGTCGCCCCCACGAGCCACAGACGCCGCGCATGCCTCCTCCCCCGCGTATCTGCAAGCATCGCGCCGCCTGACCCGGCTCACCTCCCTCCACACGCCTCTCCGTCGCCGCGCCTCCCTCGTGCCCAGCCGCGCCGCTCCACCTCTACCGTGTCGCGCAACCATGCCCCAACCCGACGGCTCGCGCTGCGATGCCGGCCGCATGCCGCCCATGCGCACCAGCGCTGGTCCTGCCCGTTTTCCATGCGCTGGCCTCTCCCCTGCGTCGCGTCCACGCCGTTGGCCCAGCTCCCTGCGTCATCCGCCCTTGCCGCTGTCCGCTCCCTTTGAATGGTGATGAAGCGACGGAATCAAGTACACACCCAAGATGTTCTGCGAAATGCCTACAAGGTGATCCTTTGCCCTGAAATGCTTTGCTTGACATCAACGAAGTCCGTTTGTGGTAATCACTAATGGCACTTATGTGTCGTCAAGCCGTACATCCATTTTCCGCATTGATATCATTCCTATAGAAATCCCCAAGTTGATCTCCTTTGTCATTTGTATCACATTGGCTTGTCCGTGCGTGCTCGTGATGCTCCACCATGAGCCACTTCGACGTCATTGACCACATGATGTCGTCATGATGCTCCGAGCCGTCATCGTGCCCTGGCATCAAGATGAAGGATGCTTGTGATGTGTGTGGTGCTGGAACACAAGCACAACTCGTCAGACAATGGTTGTCAAGCCAAATTAGGTTTTAGTCGATGTGAGGGTGATTGAGTCCTATGTATAGCCAAGGTGCTCGATAAAATGCCTTCCAGGTCAAACCAAGGTGGTTGGTGATCATCGATGACCTGTGGTTGAGTAATGCGAAAATGTTGCGACCGACAAGGAACACTAGACCAAGGGAAACCTTGAATAGGAGTTTCTTGTTCATGTCGACGTTGTTTCCTAACCGTCCACAGAATTGCTTAACTAGGTGTGCCGTTTCATCGACGACATGTTCGTCGAGTCGCTTGCCGACGATCGAGTCGACATCACTAACCTTGTGACTCATAAGGTGGTGTTCGGGATTCCGCTCACCACCATGTAAGAGTACGGGTCGATGTGAACGTCGATGAGATGATCTTTCTGAGATGGCAAAGCACGTTGACGTGACATAGTAATGGCTTATGTTTGAGTTCCGGGAGTTCAGCGAGCTCATCTAGACAATCTTGCAAAGGACACTGCTATAGTGTCATGTAAGAACTTGGACGATGGTTGCGAAGATAGTCGTAGCGACTGGTTTACCTAAAGGTCCTTTGAACGTGTCTTGGTACTCACATTAGGTTAGCAGTGCCTGTGATGACTCTTGAGTCCAAGCAAAGCCGATCTCACTTTCTTTCCCAAGTGTCGCTAGGGTTTCACGTCGATTCATCCTAATTCAACACCCTGCAACCACACTTGTCACTTAATTAGGTTTACTCCTTAGTGAGTTTGTATAACCTCATTGGTCGACTTGTCAGTCGCAACCTTCTTTATTGCACACCCCACTCATACTTAAGCTTGCAATGCTCCACCTTGATTCCTTAGTCAATCTTACACTATTTAGTCCAACACTTCCACACCAGTTAGTCTCAGCTTTCTCGAGTGGCATAGCTCCAAGTGTTAAGTGAATAATGACAATACATGCTTTCATTGCACCTGTCAATTCAAAGCTTGACACTACTATGACCACTTGCCTTATCCATAGTTTCTCCACCCATCCGAGACATATATAATCTTTCTAGTCAAGCCTCTTCTTAAGGTTTTTACAACTCGTCGAGTCCGTTATTAGATTACCTTAATTACTTATAGAATAACATGTCGATAGGAACATGATGATAGGTGATCAACGAGAATCTCCTCTTGGAGGAGAATGCCGAGGAGTTCCAACTTCAAGTTTCCATGGACGATTCTCCGGAAGAAGACCAAGCCATAACAATTGACATTGCTATAGAGTCGCAAACAAGGCAAGCCCCGGTTTGCATTTATGTTCCTTACAGTGTTTTGCAATTTTTATTTCACCTTACGTCTTCAGATGATTGTGCATTACTAAGGTGTTTGACATCGACTTGCATGACCCACAATTCCTATGGAGTCTTGGGTAGGTCTACGACCCGCTGAGTAGATACTGCCATGCTTATACTCTTAGGAATTCAGTAGAAGACGAGTAGTTGGAATCTACTCGCGAGATAGGAATTTTATCACACTGAAGGATCTGGAATCAGTGAATGTCTTATGAATATGAAATTGAGACCAGTCAGAGATGAGTAGGAAGCGACAAGAGGTGGTCTTGGTTGTATAGCTCCGACCGTGTCGATTGAGGATCGTTTCGTGTGCGGCCCTGCTGGACAAGCTTGAATTGTACCGGTGACATACTGGAGGAATGGGCTCCAGTAAACTGACGTAGCTTGATATTGGTTTGTCAAGGCATTCCGTTCCGTTTTATAGGCGTGGGTTTAGGGCAGCAAGGTGTAAATCAGCTGGTGGGCACGTCAGAGTATGCCCCACGCAGTGACCTCCTGCACGTGAAGGATCAACCAGTTCGACATTCGAGTGTTTAGTGAAAGGTGGACTTATACAACTGGTACTGAAACATTATGTAGGTACTGCTGTAAGTACTCTGTGGCATTTCCGAAAGTGCGTATGTGTCGTGCTGTCCGGGTGTGTCCTGATTGCAATCACCGTCCCTCGCGGTAATAGAGTACCACTTGTTCACTGCGCTGTGACGTAGTAAATACTAAAAAAGCTAAAAGAATATGTTGTATTGAATTATAATTGTTTTGCAACCCTGTGTAGTTTAGAGATAGCACAATTAAAAGTTTACAGTTTTCCCCATACTTTACCTGTAATAGCAGTATGTGGTTTTGGCATTTCATATCATCAGCAAAGCGTTTCTTGTTTGATTGTGGAGTTTATGATGTGCCATGCCTGAAGAATGTCAATTGCTACTTAAAACATTACTATAAGGATCCACTTGTAGGCGAGTCCTTTATGCTATTCCTTACCTATTGCTTAGTATTCACCTCTGCATATGTCTAGTGAGACGGGTTAGTCTTGCTGAGCCTTATGCTCACATTTGCGCTTTAACAATTTTTGCAGGTATTAGGTTTATATCTGTTGTTCGGGTTGTACATGAGATCTTGAGGTGTCGAGATAAATCTCATGTGAACCACGCTGCTACTGAATGTTCTTCATGTTGCTAGTGAGAAGCGTCCTAGGGCATAGACGTCTTCTTTCCTGCTTAGTTAAGTGAGATTATGAGTATGTATTTTCCGCTGTGTGTGTACTCCTATTGTACACTATTTTGTAAACTCTGTTTAATGTGAAATGAAAACTTTACATTTTTTGGTATCCTTTTTGTGTGTGCTGTTAGGTGCCGCATCGCACGGCACCACCCAATGAGATCCTTGGACGTCAGGACCCCGGTCCCCACAGGGCATGTCCGAATTGTTTCTTCTTCTTGATGTACTTCCTTCTTTTGGACTTTCCCTCCTTCTTCTTCTTGTTTTCTTCATGTGGACAATCCACAATGAAGTGGCCATATTCTCCGCAATTGTAGCAAGCCCCTTTTGATCTTGTCTTGGGCTTGTCTTTGCTTCTTCTCTCATTATGGTAGCTCCCCCTCCTCCTTCTAAACATCCTCTTAAAGTTGTTGATGAAGAGAGATTCTTCCTCATCGGTGTCAGGACTCTCTTCATCACTCTCTTCTTTTTCTTGAGATTTTGAGGACGTTGCTTTGAATGCAACATCCCTTTTCTTAGAGGAGGAAAGCTTTTGTAGATCGTTGTAGAACATCGCTTCTTGCTCCATCATCTCTTGGTTGATGATTCTCCCTAGCACTTCTTCGGGAGTCATCTTGTGGAAGCCCGAACATCCACGAATTAGTAAGCAAAGAGTGATGTTTCGAGGCATGAATTCTCGAACCATCCTCTTTACTACCTCGTGGTCGGTCCACCGGGTGCTTCCATATGACCGGCTCTTGTTGATGAGAGTCTTGAGGAGGTCATACATATCTTGTGGAGATTCACCCTCCATGATGGTGAATCTTCCATGCTCTCCTTCAATCATCTCGATCTTTGCATCCCTTATGACATGGTTGCCTTCATGCGCTGTCTTGAGGTTATACCAAATCTCCTTGGCAACCTCCAACCCTTGAATTCAGTTAAACTCCTCATGAGTCAATGAGGAGGTAATCACTGCAATGGCTTGATCATTGCAATGTAGAAGGACAACATGCTCCGGAGTGATGTCTTCCTCATTCTTCGGAAGATGAACACCTGTCATCACAATTTATGACAAACTAGGGTTTAAGGAAATGAGGTGCATCTTCATATTATGCTTCCACATAGAATAATAATTTCTGTCCAATTGAGGAGGTTTGCTAATTGGAATAGACAAATAATGGTTGCTAGCGGTAAGTTGCTCATAATTATAAGGATACCGGGAGTAGTCTTGTGAACTACTCCCATTGTCGATGTTAACCGGAGCAATTGGCTTGATTTCCTTCTTCGGAACGTTGAGCTTCTCAGGAAGCCATGCTTTGAGCATCCGAACTTCTTCGTCGTCATTCGGATCATCTTGAAGAACATCGACGTTCTTCATCTTGGTGTCATCGACGACCATCGGAACCTCATTGTCACCCCTTCCGAACATTACTTCTCTGAGTTGTTAGACTCTTGGGGAGAAGCCTGCTCTGATACCAATTGGAAGTCGCCTAGAGGGGGGTGAATAGGCAATAATACCTAAAATCACTTAACAAAACAAGATTAAATTCCTGTGGTCGGACTATTCTGCAAAGGGCCGGACTAGTCCATTTAGCACAGGGTGGAAACCTTAAAACTTGATTTCTACAAGTTATTTGCCTAACTAAAGTTCACAAGAGATATGAGCAATGTGTAGGAAACTTGTGAACCTCAGATTGTCAAGTTTAAACACTTAGATTGCAAGTTTATGATAATGATCAAGTGTAAGTCAATAAGACCAAAGTGAACCCTAATAGCAAAACTAGTGATCACGAAAAGCGAAAGACAAGTGAAACGAGATTTATCTTGTGGTTCAGATCCACGAAGAAGCCTACCGCCACGTTGAGAAGTTCACACAAGGACCGGGTCTCACTTGACCCTTCTCTCACCAAGCCACCACGATGGCCGGCTTGGTTTCCAATATATCAGTGGGTAATCACCATGTTTGATGGGGCTGCTCACAACTTGAGGCACCCACAAATCAATACAAGAGGAGCACACGAAGCTCAACTCACACAAGCCACACAACACAACACAATGCGCAAGAGATCAAACCGAGAGCCAAAGCGCGATGATCTTCCTTTACTCTCCCCCTAAACCCTAATCTCTTCATGATTTGCTCTTAGCGGGTTAGTAGGACGAGTAGAAGGCTTTGGAAGGCTCTAGTATGCTTGTGGCGGCGCTAGGGTTCAATACTTATTCCAACGAGCCCGGGGGTCCCCTTTTATAGGGATCCCGAGCCCCTTTTGCATACATCAGCAAAGGGGCGGACTAGTCCAGTCTCAGACCCCAAACTAGTCCAGCCCTATGGGACCACTGACCTCTGCTCTGTTCCCGACAACTGCCACACTGAGCAACAATTGTCACGCTACCCCCCAAATTTCCAAATTCAAACGGTCACTAGACAACTGACAAGTACGGTCAACAACGGACTAGTCTGAAGTGGAACAGAACCACTTGGTCCATCCCAAAATGGACTCTTTTGGGTTGGCCCGGACTAGTCCGGCCCCTAGGGTTTCACTCGGTCTGTCACACTAAGTCTCAAACGGACAAGTCCGTACCCAAACGGACAAGTCTGAACTACTCCAGAGAGCTTTGGTCCGTCGAAAAATGGACAAGTACGGACTTCTCGAACTTAGCTCCAAAATCACTCAGGTTCACTCCAGAGACGTTTGGTCCATCTCAAAACGGACTTGTCTGCCATGGCCGGACTAGTTAGGCCCTGATGCCCGGACTAGTTCGGCCTCCTACGGTTTTTCTCATTTTAGGCTTCTCACTTATGTTTTTCTCTAAACCACCACTTTGAGCCCCTTGGTATGATCTCAATGCACATGATACAACCACCCTCTCACATGATACGGCTCATATAAGCTCAATACCATAGAAACCCTAATTTCTACGTTTGAGTCTTTGACGCCCGTTTTCTCCTTTCCTTTTTGTGGATTTTCATCTCATTTCAATCCTTGTACCCGTGCTTAAGATAAACTTAGCTCATTAGCCTCTTAATTGTCGTCATCAATCATCCAAAACCCACGGGGATGCCTAAATGCACTTTCAGGGGAGACCATCAATGGTAACTTCCCAGCTTCGGCTATATTCATTGGGCAATCGGAGCCGTCGAAAGTGATGGGAGTGTCCATCCACTTCCGATGAGGCTCCACCTCGGTGATGGGAGCTATAGCAGCCATCTGTTGATGCAAAGTTTTCACTATGCACCGGGAGGTAATGTCCCAGGACCCTCCATACATCATATGGAGAGTCTTCTGACGCTCGTTGTCGGAGCTGGTGTCAGAGTTGTTGACGTTGTTGTAGACCGTATTCAACGCTTTCTTGTCATCTTGCAAGCCTAGCTCTTGCTTTGATGGAGCTTCATCAACCTTCTGTTTGCCTAGATCTTGCTATAATGGAGCTTCGTCAACCTTCTGTTTGCCCTTTCGTTGACAGAAAGGTGCGTCATCTCGATGCTTGTGTTGGGCTCGCTCAGCGAGCCTCTTGACCTCGCGACAGTCTTCAAGATTGTGGCTTGTAGATTTGTGGATCGGGCACCAAATCTTGTCGTTGTTGTCGGACGTTGGTCGAGGTTGCTTTTTGGGGCGTGGCCACCAGCCTCCTGGTTCTTCCGCAGCAACAGTTGTAGGTGTGCCTACAAGTGCCCTGTTCTTTCCACTTGACTTCTTATTCTTCTTTTTGCACTGCCATGGGTAGTAGCTTTGGCCTTTGAGAGAGATGGCGCTACTGCCGCCACAGCTTGCTTGGAGTGCACCTCACGGCCCTCAGCAGCCCTGGTGCATTTATTAGCCAAGTTGAAGAGTTCTGTATCATTGGTAGTGTTCTTGGTGGCCAGCTTCTCCAACATCTTCTTGTATCTAACACCTTGTTGGAATGCAACAACCACAGAGGCGTTGGAGATAGAAGGAATTGTGCTTTGTACCTAGGAGAACCCCTAGATGAAAGAACACAGTGCCTCTCTCGGGTTTTGCTGTATGGCAAAGAGATCCAGCTCAGTGACAGGTCAGTTGTAGGAACTCCCGAAGTTGGCAGTGAACTGGCGGCATAGTTCTCCCCAACTGTAAACGGAGTTGGGGGGCAAGCTCATGAACTGGGACCTAGTAGTCCCGGTCAAAGCAACTGGGAAGTAGTTGTCCATGACGGCCTCTTTCCCTCCTACAGCGAGGATGGCGGTGGAATATATCTGTAGGAACTAAATAGGATTGACAGTCCCGTCGTACATCTCTTACAAATGAGGCTGGAACTTGGGTGGCCACTCAACCATGCAGAGATGCAGGGCAAGTGCCGAATACCCGCCTCCAACTGCCAGAGGAGAAGGATCTTCATGAGCGCATCGCCTTTCGCGACTACACTCTATGGAGACGCGGCTAACCTACTCCAAGTATCAGCGGTTGAGCTCTGCCAGGAGATCTCCAGTCGGTAGCCTAGACGTCGTTTGGTTACAGCGAGCCATCGAAGGGGAGCAGGACGTCACATGTTGCAACAAACGCATGTCCCCTCTGCGACGACCTAGGTCCAAGTCATTCCGACAAGATCTTGTTGTGCGTAGGTGCCTACCTGGGCACAAGCTAGGGCAGATTGTTGAGCGCCATGATTGCAGCAGCGACCAGATGGTCGACTTTGTTGCACCACTGGTCCAACACCATTGGATGTGCGTCCGGTGCAGGTGGACACTGAAGAAGAGCCCGCGCTGCAATCAGAACGTTCTCGAGGTTGCTGGTCGATTTTGTCACCGAGGCGAAGACACCATCCTGCTATGCAAGGACTGTTGTTGCAGCAGGTGGTGGTCCATTGTTTCCAGGTTATTATCCTGGAGCTCCATCTTGTGGATTAGTGGCAGGATTGCCACCGGGACAATGAGAGGTGTCGCCAACTTCATTCCCTCTAACAGCCCTTACATCCAGGTCAATGGAAGCAACAGTGGAGTTCACCATTGTTAACGCTGAGATTCTTGAAATGAAGCAACCCTACCTTGCATACCAAATGTCGAAATGGGCAATCGCCACTTCCCCTGGTACTACTAAGAAGTAGTCCGCAGAGGTTCTTTTTCAGGAGGGGGCGTAAACTCAAGAACCTAGGAACAGGGTGACACAACAATTTTACGTGGTTTGGGCCGCCTGAGCGTAATACCCTACTCCATGGACGTGATTGTATGTTGGATTGCTCTAAGCGAGTATGGTGGTGAGCTAGTCTGAATGACTTGTGTTCTACCGTGCAACACAATCCTTCTATATGCCAAGGTCTGGCTATTACAATGTGCCATGACACGACAGTTGGCCCCAGCGGTATTCACCATGCCGTTCAAGATCTAAGTGTATAATGATGGTTTATTAGTGTGATAACGTGCCTTGATGGCAGTGTTACCAGGCTTGATTGCCGTCTGGTCGTGCGTCAATAATGCAGAATTAATGATGCATTAACCAGATCTTGTAATGGCTGTTTGATTGCCTTTGAATGTCTGCGCCATTGGTGACCGAGAGTTATTCCTGTTGGAGATGTAGATCCGGGCACGTGACACGAGGCAGCACAAGAGCTTCCCTTTGCAGGGAGGAAGTTCCGATGCTATGGGACACGTGGCAGCGTCGGAGCTTCTCTTAGTAGGGAGGCATGTCCGGCGCCACGGGACACGTGACAGTGCTAGAGCCACCCTTAGGAGGGAGGCAGGTCTGGCACCATGGGACACGTGGCAGGGTCAGAGCCACCCTTAGAAGGGAGGCAGGTCCAGCACTGCGGGCCACGTGTTGGGCTCCAGAGATCCATTTTCCTAGAAAGTTTGACTTGGTGCTTCTCTTTCTGGTACGAAGGGGTACTTGGTCCGTAGGGTACCGACAAGAACAGAAGTTATGATTCTAAACAACTTCACATGCTAATGATAAACTGAAGCAAGGAGCTACTAATAGTGAACATTTACTTACTGCAGTTTTAATTCTAGTCTTAAGTTTCTACCATGTGGAGTTTTATGTTTTTAGCTGAGACGGTTAAGTATTGCTTAGCATTGTTCTCACGGTTTCATTTATACGGGTTTTGCTGTTAATTAGCTATGTTTGGTTCCTAGGCATTACCCGATGCGGATATGTAGCGAAATGAAAGTCCTGGGCACAGTTGCTATCTTCTGTGTTACGAGAGTGGAGTATCAGCAGGCTGGATACAACCGCTACTGCTGTAGTGTAGGTTCGAGAGAGTTGTGGTAACTTTATGGATTGCTCCCTACGTTCTTTTGTATTTTGGGGATTAATTCACCAGCATGAGTATAGACTCTAACACTTGTGGAAATGGTTAGTATTAACCCCTACCAATATGTTGTATTCTCATTTTTATCATTTTTATGCGGTGAATTGACGTTCAAATTCAGCATTTAAGGACCGTCAACAGTGGCCGAATATGCACTACGTGCATACTTGATGTTCTCCTTGTCAAAGATGCCACTTTTGTGTGGGCGTTTGCTTTGTGCCTCTTTAAGTTCATTTTTCAAGTTAAGAACAAGATTAACACATTTGCATGTTCTAGAAGCGGTTTCCAGATTTGATGACAATGAACTTTTTGTGGAGGAAGAGAATGAGACACTTGACTTGAGAGTGTGACACCCGGTTTCGAATATGAACCAAGTGCGACACATATGTGTGCCCAGGATGTTCAACACACTTACACGAGTGCATCACAAACGATATACAGAAAATTACAACAAACACAGATTAATTATGTACATTTATTACAATATTCAAATCATCCTCAAATTACAACTCTAATGATCATTATTGAACTATAACTGCAGCGGAAATCATATAAACATTTAGCTACGCAAACTAAGCAAATTGAGCATAAGGTATAGCGCTCCAAGCAACACCACAGGCAAGCTGATGCCAACACACAACCTAGTACCACGCATTATCCTCAGGATACTCCCAAACATCACCCGAAACTGTTGGTGGGGAAATTGCAAGGGTGAGTACATGTCGTACTCATGAAGTGTGGGAAAATAATGACATGTAGCTTAAACAAGGAATGATGATAAATAATAGCTAATTGCTGAAAAGTACATTTAAAACATGTGAAAAGCGTCATATTAAGTTTATGTGAAATAATCCCATCATCTCCCAATAATTACCAATTTTGAGTCCAAAACCACCAATTACCATGATATCACATCCATCAATAATTTTCCATCCAAATACCAAATTCTTACGATCATCATTATCCATGTTCAATTATCACAACTCAAACCATAACCATAACCAAACCATCTCAAATCCCAAGTTCCACTCTAATCATGTGAGGGTCCAGGTTGCTCATAACCGGGAGCACGACTATCATGATAGTTTTTAACACCCTGCAAAGGTTGTACTACTTTACCCACATGTTCGTGATTTCATCACCTTTCTGTGACTAAGAACCACTATGTTGCCCTATCACACTTCCATTGGTGTTCGACCAAGAGACCACAAAATAGCTTTTACAAAGGGACTACTAGCATGTACAGACCCACTAAGGTTTCACCGGCAGGCTGAATCTCTATTCTCCCACCCACGGGCCCCCTCATGTGCCATGATGTTCCCAGGGCAGCCCTTCTTGACTCCCATTCTCCGCACCCATCCAATGGTCCATACAATACCAGCAGCACACTTAATTATTCAGCTACGCTGCACCCATACTTGGCCTTGTGGTGGCACTGTAAATCCTGGATGATTGCTCCACGAACCGGTCCTTAGACTAAAGCAAGTGCCACCACCACTACAGGAATATCGATCACTTACGTCGGCCAGAGCAACTTACGTCGGCTGGCCGACGTAAGTAAGTAACTTACGTCGGTCCCTGGTAGCCGACGTAAGTTAAATAAATTACGTCGGCAGACCGACGTAAGTATATGGACCGACAGTAATAAAAATTACCCACGTCGGCCTCGGCCCATAGCCGACGTAAGTTAATTGGCCGACGTAAGTTAAGCCTAACTTACGTCGGCCCTGACGTTGGCCGACGTAAGTAAGTCGGGCCGACGTAATTAGTTGATTAACCTAACCGCGCGAGCGGTGCGCGCTCTCATTTCACGCGCGCTCTCCTTTTCCCAACCGACGCCGCCGACCCGAGCCGCCGCCGCCCCACCGCCGCCGCCCCGTCGTCGCCCCGCCGTCGCCGCCCGGCCGCCCGACGCCGCCCGGCCGCCCCGCCGTCGCCGTCGCCGCCCGGCCGCCACAAGCAAGGTAATCCCTCCTCTCCCCTCCCTCCTCTCCTCCCCAACCCCCCCACCCCACGGGCCGCCGCCGCCCTGCCGCCGCCGTCCACCTCCCCATCCCGACGCCGCCCTCCCCGTCGACCTCCCCTCCACGGCCGAGCGCCCCCCCTTCCCCTCCCCTCCCATCCCGAGCCCCTTCTCTCCCCCTCCTCCTCCCCAATTTAATTGATTAATTGTTTAAATTCTTAATTGTTTGATTGATTAATTGTTTAATTGCTTAATTGTTTGCTGAAATTGTTTAATTGCTTAATTTAAATTTGCTGAAATTCCTTAATTGTTTATTAAATTATGCTGAAATTATTTAATTGCTTAATTGTTTGATTGATTATTTGCTTAAATATGCACGGCCGTCTTGCCGGCCGACGCGACCGCCGGCTCCCCTCCACGGCGAGCGCCGCCCCGCCTCGGCCCCTTCCCCTCCTCCCCTCCCCTCCTCCCCTCCTCCCCTCCCTAACCGCCGGCTGCCCGGCCCCGAGCGCCACCGCCGCCGATTCCCGGCCGACGCCACCGCCGCCTTCCCGGCCGACGCCACTGCCGGCTCCCCTCCACGGCGAGTGCCGCCACGCCCTGGCCCCTTCCCCTCCTCTCCTCCTCCCCTCCCTAACCGCCGGCGGCCCGGCCCCGAGCGCCACCGCCGCCGCTTCCCGGCCGACGCCACCGCCGCCTTCCCGGCCGACGCCACCGCCGGCTCCCCTCCACGGCGAGCGCCGCCCCGCCCCGGCCCCTTCCCCTCCCCTACTCCCGACCGTCCCCTCCTCCCCTAGCTCCCCGACCCGGCCTCCCCTCCTCCCCGACCCCCTCCCCCTAGCTCCCCCGGCCCTCACCGCCGGCGGCCCGACCCCGAGGAGCGCCGCCACGGCTTCCCGGCCGACGGCACCGCCGCCTCCCCCTCCCCCTCCCCCTCCCCTCCACGGTGAGCGCCGCCCCGGCCCCTTCCCCTCCCCTCCCCGACCCCCTCCCCTGGCCCTCACCCTTCCTGACCGCCGGCCCGGCGCCGATCGTCTCCCTCAGCAACGTAGACGACTAGATGACATGACATAGATATCTTGCAGCCCTTCCCGGCCGACGCCACCACCGCACCGCTGCCTCCCCCTCCCCCTCCCCTCCACGGCGAGCGCCGCCCCCCTTCCCCTCCCCTCCCCAACCCTCCCCGACCCCCTCCCCCTCACCCTCCCTGACCGCCGGCCCGGACCCGGAGCGCCGCCCCGCCATTCCCGGCCGGCCCCGGAGCTTAATTTGCTTATTTTTGCTTAATTTACTTAAAAATGCATGAGTGGTTTATTTTATTATGATTAATTTGCTTCATTATGCTTAATTTCCTTATTTTTCCTTAATTTGCTTAATTATGCATTAGTGGTTTATTTTATTATGATTAATTTGCTTAGTTATGCATAATTATGCTTAATTTCCTTATTTTTGCTTAATTTGCTTAAATATGCTTAAGTGGTTTATTTTATTATGATTAATTTGCTCGATTATGCATAATTATGCTTAATTTCCTTATTTTTGCTTAATTTGCTTAATTACGCTTAGGTGGTGTATTTAATTATGTTTAATTATGCTTAAATTGCTTAAATTATGCTTAAATTGCTTAAATTATGCAGCAGAGGACGGCCTTAATGATGGCCCAGATGCAAGCAACGGTGGCGGTAAGTAATTTAAAGTACCGTAGTTAAATTTCACAACACTTAATAACATATATCTGCTAATATCTTGCAATGGCAGGCTCTTGCTCGACAAAGCGGTCAGGACATCCAGATTCCTACGCTTCCGCCGCAGCAGACACCGGAGCAGGTAATATTGTCTATACCTAGGATTTTGATTCCCTTTTCATTATGTTAAAAAGTTATTTGCATCACATTTAATCCTAATTATGATTCTTTTGCAGGGTTCCGGAACGCGTCGAGATCCCGGAGGCAGTGGAGGGGGTAGCGTGTAGACAATGGAGCAGGTGAGAAACTCTCTTTAAGTGTATATAATCAAGCTTTAGTAGTTTTTGACCATGATAGAAATGATTAGTATATAGTGAATAAGTTGTTAGTGCTTCCATTTAACAAAAGAGCTAGTGATTATCACTGATGTTACCTTCTTATGTCGAAACTGATGTTCATTGAGTTAACAAAGGGCTAGTGCTTCCATTTAACTAGTGATATAGTACATTACTTCATTTGAAACTACATCATGCTTCCTTCTTTTGTCACTGATGTTCTTGGCCTCTTATGTTATCACTTAGTTGACATTGATGCTTACTAGTGATTATGTTTGTTTTGCAGGGATCCGGAACGCGCCGGGAAGATCCTGGAGGTAATGGAGGGGCTAGCGTGTAGCCCGGTGTAATTTATTTGGAAAATTGTGGTGTTTGTTGATGTTTTGAACCGTGGACGAACTTATATTGATTGTTCTGTGACTGTATATATCTGTATATATCTGTATATATTTTTTGACTGTTCTGTGACTCGCCATCGAGCGAGGTAGACAGTTTCTGTTTTTAAAAAATTTTCGAAAACTTAACTTATGTCGGCTATGAGCATGCCGACGTAAGTTTGCCCAGGTTAACTTACGTCGGTATGGCCAGACCGACGTAAGTTAAACCACTTAACTTACGTCGGTTTGCCCTGGCCGACGTAAGTTACAGCACTTAACTTACGTCGGCCTGCCCAAGCCTACGTAAGTCATCCGGCCCAGCCCAAGGCCCATCTCGAGGGTGAACTTACGTCGGCTCCTGCAGACCGACGTAATTAAGGTAACTTACGTCGGCGGCCGACGTAAGTTACCTTAATTACGTCCAAAACCCTACGTCGGCTGAAAGCCGACGTAATTAAGCAAAAACCGACGTAATTAAGTTAATTACGTCGGTTTAAGCCTAACTTACGTCGGCTTTGGCCGACGTAAGTGACCGGTATTCCTGTAGTGCACCAAAACATCCAACCCAGACCACAGTCCATGGTTGCTTAGATCTCCCAAGGCCTATGTTTACCAAGTGTCCACATTTATCAGTTCTCATTATCCATAGGGTCATTAATTCATAAATAATACATTTTGTTGTTTTCCCATCCCAATTTTTTATAGTGAAGCAAAAAGGTAAAAATGCCCTTCCCGAAACTCTACAACATGCCCCAAGCGACAAGGATGGTCAAACAAGACTAGTAAACTCCTATCTTGGGTTTCCCATTAATTTAACACAAGCGTGCAATTTTTCAAACAAAACATTTAAAAGTAGGGTCAAAATGATCAAGGACATTTGCCTTGCTCCTGAGCTTGATTAGGGTCAAAAGCTTCAAATTTCTAGTGCTGGAGGTCCTCAACAACATCCTCTAGAGCAACACCTTCTATTCCGCACAATAGACATACAAAACAATCATTATAATCAATAAATGCTCATATATTACTTAATATGCCATGACATGCATGATTAACACAATTACGTGGTAAAACTTGTTGATGAGTTGCTATTAATGTTTACGCACTAGTTACAATGGTTTTCAACAAGTTTGAACAGGTTTCACATTGATTTGAATCATATTGGGATTAATTCAGGTGGCAGGACAAGTCTGTACTGAGGACCGGACTATTCAGCCCTGGACCAGAAAATCGATAGGACTAGTCCGCAGTTGGCCGGACAAGTCCGCTCGGCTAGGGTTTTTGGCGAATTTGCAACTAGAGCATGGTTAAAGCGAATAAAGGATCATATTTTACGTTGAAAAGGTGCATCTAAGATATTTACCACGAATCCAAGGGTCCCAAGGTCGAGCTTCGAGAATTGACTTCTAGATCCAAAGAAGACGGAGAATATGGTGGAGAATTGACGATGATGTCGATGAGTTCACAAAGATCAAACTTACTTGATCCTTCTCCGTCCATGTTTTCTTCTCTTGGCTGCGGTGATCTTCTCTTGATGGCAGCTCCCAAGAATTAGGGTTTGGGGTTCCTTCAATTGTGACATAGGGGTGAGAGGATGGGTATTGGAGTATTTATATAGAGGTGGAGGTGGTAGGGTTTGTTGGATTTCGAGTTCAAGGTGGTGGAGGTTTTGTAGTGGTCCCACATGAGCTCCACAGGGGCTGGGCACAAGATTGTTGGGCCCAATTATGGCAAATATCCAATAACATGTCCTGGAGGAAAAGATTGAATCTGAGTCGGGCACACTGGATAAGTCCGCTAGGGGACGGATTAGTCCGATCGGTTCAGAGAGCAAAAATGGACAATTAATTTTAAACTTGTTCTTTTTATGTTGCTTAATGTTAAACATTTATAAGAGTGTTTGCAATGCATGATGGATGAAAATCATGGTGTTACAAACATACCCCCCTTAAAATGAATCTCGCCCTCGAGATTCGATGTAGAAGA
Source organism: Tuctoria greenei (assembly GCA_036927565.1). Taxonomy (NCBI): domain Eukaryota; kingdom Viridiplantae; phylum Streptophyta; class Magnoliopsida; order Poales; family Poaceae; genus Tuctoria; species Tuctoria greenei. Next base: position 61,120,289 of record JAYESD010000012.1, on the reverse strand, counting down.
TAAGAGATAGGGCAATTCTCTCTTGAGATCGTCTTCTAGTTCCCAAGTTGCTTCCGATTCTGTATGAAGCTTCCATTGAACCTTGCACCATCGAATCACCTTGTTTCTCGTGACCCTCTCCTTTGTTTCCAAAATTTTGACTGGTTGCTCCGCATGAGTCAAATTTGCCTCCAGTTCTAATTCTTCCACTGGCACTTGTTCTTTCGGTACCCTCAAGCACTTTTTGAGCTAAGAAACATGGAAGACATCATGAACATCGGAAAGATGTGCTGTCATCTCGAACTTATATGCCACTTCTCCACGTTTGGCAAAAATCTTGAATAGCCAAATATAATGTGGTGCCAATTTGCCTTTGACATTAAACCGCTTATGACCTCGCATAGGTGATGCTTTGAGATATACGAAGTCTCCCACTTCAAAGGCCAAGTTTCTTAGACTATTATCCGCATAGCCCTTTTGCCTTGATTGAGCAGCCCTCAAATTCTCGCGGATTATATGAGCTTGCTTTCCAGCATCTTATATTACATTAATTCCAAATACTTGGGTTTCTCCTGTCTCATTACAAAACAAAGGTGTTCTACACCTTCTCCCATACAATGCTTCGTAGGGTGAAATTTTCAAACTTGTTTGATAACTGTTCTTGTAGGAGAATTCAGCATATGGCACACTTTTGTCCCAACTTCCTCTATACTTTAGCGCACAAGCTCTTAGCATGTCTTCAAAAATCTGATTTGTCCTCTCGGTTTGCCCATCCGTTTGAGGATGATATGCAGAAATGAAATTCAATTGAGTTCCCATCGACTCGTGCAACATTTGCCAGAACCTTGTGGTAAATTGAGAACCTCTATCAGACAATATTCTCTGCGGCACTCTGTGTAAGCACACTATTCTTCCCATGTACAATTATGCCAACTTTGCTCCACCATAGGTAGTTTTTATAGGAATGAAATGAACTGACTTCGTCAATCGATCCATAATAACCCATATTGAATTATAACCTATTGTAACACCCTCATTTTTAGCATCATGCATTGGATACATTTTCATGCATGAAACATTAGTAGAACAAAAGAGAAGAAAAATAAAATATAAAACATATATATATATATATAAAATATGTGTAGGTAATAAGAAAAGTGAATAAGAATATAAAACATATAATAGGAAACAAATACAAACAAATGGAAAATATGAAAAATGTATATGAAATCAATAATGAAAAAAATGTCCGGAACTTTCTGGGGGAAGCTTTGCTTCCACCCTAGAACCTTCCGAGCAACCGGGCGGGACTCGGTCTAGGCGCACCGAGCCGACGCCCACGTGCGGCCGCGCACGAGCTGTGATGCGTGTGCCTGCACGACCGACGGGACCAGACCGAGCCGGTCCGCACTCCAGCCCTCCCTGGGACTTGTGGCTGAGTCAGTCCGCGCCCCAGCGCCTCCCCACCGGCTATATAAGGAGCCGCAGGCTTTGTTCATTTTCCACATAAGCCATCTCTATTCCAGCACTGCCAGAGAAAAAAAAACCCTAGCACCGGTAGAAAAACAGAGGCTGCAACAGAGAGAAAACGTGAGACCTATGTGTGCTTAATACATTGGCTATGGCGATAAAATTTTGAATTTTGCCAAAAAACCCGTCTCATCAAGGTCCGGCTCTAGCTCCGAGCTCCAGCAAGGTCCGACGATAAATCCGACTTGTTTTGGGTAGCTTCAGCAAGGTCTGACATAAGGTCTGACTAGCTTTGGTTAGCTCCAGCGCTAGGTCCGACTAGCTTTGGTTAGCTCTGGCGCTAGGTCCGACTAGCTTTGTTAAGCTCTGGCGCTAGGTCCGACTAGCTTTGGTAAGTGTCGGCGCTAGATCCTGCTAGCTTTGGTAAGCTCCGGTTCAAAGTCCGGTTAGCTTCGACAAGGTTCGGAGCTTGATCACAATGATTCTGCTTTTAACTTGCAATGTTTCGAACTTGCTTTTTGGATTATGGAAAGCTTGCTTAGTATTATTTACTATGTTTTTGGTGTGTTTTGATGGTTATTGCTGTTATCAATTTGCTATGGTTTGCAACATGCTTATGTGAGGTTCTCACGTAAGGTATTGTGGTTTCGAAACTAACGAGAGTCAAGTCGAGGACTTGTGCTCAGAAGTATTGTTTATTTATTCATGTGCAAGTGTTGCTTGAGTTCAAGATATGTCTGGTGACAGGATGCATTAGACTATTATCGGGGAGGTGATGAGGTTCCAAGAACCATGTTCGACAGGAACTGTGGTTGAGCAGATCAGGAGGTCACGCTGATTGATTGAATCAAGGGCAATGCATGTGAAGGAAACTGGAGGTCATTGGAAGATGTTTGCATGTATGCATAGAGTGCATGGAAGTGGCAACATGCACTACAAGGATTCCGCCCTATTGCAACGATTGTACTGCAACGAATACTAAATCGTTGCAGTAAGCTCGGTCTTTTGCAACGATTCACTAGTTCGTGGCATTAGCATCTATCGCCACAGAACACGATCGTTGCATTAGGATATGTTGCCATGATTCACTAGTTTGTGGTATTAGGATGTATCACCACGAATCTGTTGCCACGATTCACTAGTTCGTGGCATTAGCATCTATCTCCACGGAACACGATCATTGCATTAGGATCTGTTGCCACGATTCACTAGTTCGTGGCATTAGGATCTATCAGCACGAATCTGTTGCCATGATTCACTAGTTCATGGCATTAGCATCTATCGCAACGGAACACGATCGTTGCATTAGGATCTGTTGCCACGATTCACTAGTTCGTGGCATTAGGATCTATCGCAACGTATTTGTTGCCACAATTCACTAGTTCGTGGCATTAGCATCTATCGCTATAGAACACGATTGTTGCATTAGGATCTGTTGCCACGATTCACTAGTTTGTGGCATCAGGATCTATCGCCACGAAATTGTTGCCACGGTTCACTGGTTGTGGCATTAGTATCTATCGCCACGGAACACGATCGTTGCACTAGGATCTATTGCCATGTTTCACTAGTTTGTGGCATTAGGATCTATCGCTACGAATCTGTTGCCACGATTCACTAGTTCGTGGCATTAGCATCTATCGCCACAGAACACGATCGTTGCACAAGGATCTGTTGCCACGATTCACTAGTTCGTGGTGTTAGCATCTATCACCAAGGAACCCGATCGTTGCATTAGGATCTGTTGCTACGATTCAATACTTCGTGGCGTTAGCATCTATCGCCACGGAAACCGATCGTTGCACTAGAATCTATTGCCACGATTCACTAGTTCGTTGCATTAGCATCTATCGCCACAGAACCCGATCATTGCATTAGAATATGTTGCCACGATTCACTAGTTCGTGGCATTAGCATATATCGCTAGGGAACCCAATCGTTGCATTAGGATCTGTTGCCACGATTCAATAGTTCTTGGCGTTAGCATCTATCGCCGCGGAACACAATCGTTGCATTAGAATCTGTTGCCCTGATTCACTAGTTCATGGCATTAGCATCTATTGCCACGAACGCGATCATTGCATTACGATCTTTTTCCACGATTAAATAGTTCGTGGCGTTAGCATCTATCACTGTGGAACACAATCGTTGCATTAGGAACTTTTGCCACGATTCACCAGTTCGTGGCGTTAGGATCTATCGCCACGAAACACAAACGTTGCATTAGGAACTTATGCCACGATTCACAAGTTCATGGCGATAGGATCTATCACCACGAAACACAATCGTTGTATTAGGATACGTTGCCACGAAATACTGATTGCTTGCGTTAATATCTATCGCCACGAAACAAAAACGTTGCATTACATAGTTCACGTACAGCTAGCTCACACAGTACCTATATGAAAAAATCATCGTCTTCGTTGTCCTCCCTCAATATTGGAGGTACAATAGCATCATTAATATATGTATCATCATCGTCGTGGTCGTCGTCGTCATCTTCATTTGAAAGAGCGAAAGCATCACCGGTTGCTCCGTCAATGTCATTCTTATTCCTATCCCATGTGGTCATATCCTCATTTATATCAGTAAGCCTTCGATCATAAAATAATGTCTCAGCCTCCATCGTCTCAGTGAAATTATTTTCACTGTCTCCAGGGGGCATGGCAAAAAGGTTTTGTCGCTTCATTTTAAGAATTGTAGCCCATTTAGGTTGCTTCACACTTCTAACATAAAAACGTGTTCTGCTTGGGTGGCTAGAATGTAAGGCTCATACTTAAATTGAGAAATAGTAGTGTCAACATCTATCATTCTGTATCGATCCATTTTGTAGCCTCTGCTTTGGCTCTAACCAGAACAAGGCCGATCAAACCAATCACATTCAAATAACAGAACCTCTTGATTTTTTTTTTGAAATCAACAGAAATCATTTTCTTGATTACACCATACCACTCATGATCACCATCCCGAACAACAACACCACTATTTTGCATCCGTAAATTTTTTTCCACCTCTACTATTCGAAAGAAGAAGCCATTTATGAATGATCGACTAAAAAAATGTGCCAGATGATCAGGTCCTCTAGATAATGCATACAAATAATCAGTTACTTTGCCTTCTTTGTGTAATGTCGTAATATGTACACATTAATTAGTATAAAAGGGGTCATCGATAAACCAACTTCAGAACATGTATTTCTTCAATATTTCATCAAAGTAAAAACTTGCATGTACTTACTCGTTTCTGAAACCAATAAACAAACTCATCTCTATGGCGTTTTTCAACATCATGAGACTGAATTTTTTTCAGCTCTTCAAAATGCTCACTGAAAAGGGTACAAAATTAAATTAGTCCTGCAATAAGCATGATCCATTAATATAGTATAGAACATTTGAGTGTTATACGTACTTGATCCATCGAGAGTCCTCTTCAACATTAGAAATAATATAATGCCTGATGTTATGTAGTTCCACCATAGTAAGTTCGCCCCATTTAAACCCCTTTTTTAGAATTATCAGCTTCTGTAAATATATTAGACTCGAGAGAAGGTTCATTCCTAGATGCAGCTTCATGACGTTCTGGTCTATTAAGCTTGGTGATGATGTTATCCAAAAACTGGCTACAAAAAGTCATACACTATTCCATAATATATCCCTCAGCTATAGAACCCTCCGGGTGAGCTCTGTTACGTACATACCTCTTCAATGTACCAAGGTACCTCTCAATTGGATACATCAATCTGTAAGAAACATGTCCACCCAAGTGAGCTTCTTCGCCAAGATGGATTGGAAGATGTACCATGATATCAAAGAAAGCGGGAGGAAGCAACATCTCAAGCGTACAAATTGTTTCAGGAAATTGTTCAATCATCTTATCCAAATCTGGTTCTGCCAATTCTTTAGAACAAATTCCAGAAGAGAATCTTCTAAACTCAATTAAAGGTTCAACAACCTTTTCATGAAATATGTCACGTATTGCAATAGGAAGGAGCTTCTGAAATATAATAAGGCATTCATGAGTTTTTAGACCTGATACCTTACGTGCTGTTATGTCCACACTTCTCTTGATGTTTGAGGCATAACCATCGGGCATCTTCACATCAGCCAAAAACTTGCACAAGGTGGTCTTCTGATCTTTCTGCAAAGTATATGATGCTGATAGACAATCATACTTCCCTTTCATACCCACCGGATGTTGCTTTGGCCGTATACCCATTTCCTGCATATCAAAACGAGCTTGTAGACTATCTTTTGTTTTACCATCCATATTAAGCAATGTACCCAATATGCTATCACAAATGTTTTTCTCAATGCGCATGACATCCAAGTTATGCCTTATTAGCAATGTCTTCCAATACGGGAGCTGAAAAAATATACTTTTCTTCTTCCAACTATGCCACCTATCTTCCTCAGTGCGCTTTCTCTTATTATTGGTCTTTTCAAAACTCACCTGATCAAAAGTCCCGTATTGTTGGAGTACTTTGTGAGCAGAGAGTGATGTCGGAGCCTCTCTATTCTCTATGTTGTTGTTGAAAGAAGCTCTGTCCCAATGCCACCGGTGATCCTGAGGTAGGAAACGACGATGACCCATGTAGAAATACTTTCGTCCATGTTTCAACCACAAGGCGTCAGTGTTTACATGGCAGTATGGACATGCTAGCCTACCTTTTGTGCTCCATCCACATAGCATTGCATATGCTGGAAAATCATTTATTGTCCACAATATAGAATCTCGCATGAGAAATGTCTCTTTCTTTGAACTGTCGTATGTTTCAACGGCATCAAACCATAATTTCAGTAGCTCATCAATCGAAGGCTACAGATACACATCAATGTTGTTTCCAGGTGACTTTGGCCCAGGAATTATCATTGACATCATCCAATAAGGCTGCTTCATAAACAACCAAGGTGGTAGATTATAAGGGATTAGAATCACAGGCCATGTACTGTAAGAAACATTCATTACTCCAAAAGGATTGAAACCATCAGATGCTAGCCCAAGTATTATGTTGCAAGGATCAGATGAGAAATTTGGGTGAATGCTATCAAAATGCTTCCATGCTTTCGAATCTGCAGGATGGCGTAATATTCCATCATCAATACGTTCTTCTTTGTGCCAGCGCATGTTTGATGCCATTGATTCTGCCATATAAAACCTTTGAAGACGGGAAATAAGAAAGAAGTATCATAGAATCTTGCGTGCTACAAGCTTCTTGGCTTTTCCACAAGGTAAAGCCTCTCTTGCATCCCCACCAGTACTATTTTTACATCTTAAGTTACCACATTTTGGGCATCATCCAGCAGAGAATAGTGCTTCTGGAATAACACACTGTCATTGACACATGCATCAATCTTTTCGTAGCTCAGCCCGAGGTCACGAACAAGCTTCTGAACTTTATCAAGTGTATTAGAAATGCAATGGCCCTCTGGAAGCACATATCAGAATAGTTCAAGGATGAACTCACACGCTTTTTTGCTCAAACCAGTTAAACACTTTATCTGGTACAACCTGACAATGAAGGATAATTGGGTCACCTTCTCACAACCTGGATACAACTCCATTTTGGCATCATTTAATAAGTCGCAGAATGCCTTTGCGCACCTAGTTGGCTCCTTCTGGTTTACAGCATTTCCTGTATCATCAACACCTGCTGAAGTACCACAATGATCACCAGTGCCTGTAAGCAGGTTGGACAGCATATTTTCCATAGCAGCATCATCAGAAATTATCTCCTCATTATTTGCTGATTGCTCAACAATTTTTTTCTCAACTCGTTTTTCTCCATGGTGTACCAAACAAGTATAATCAAATGACATCCCATTACGAAGCAAGTGAAGATGAACTTCCTTGCGTCTCCCGTGGAAAATATTATGACATTTCGTGCGAGGACAAGGCTTAGTTTCTTCTCCACGAGTGCCCTGGAATGCTAAATTTAAAATTGACTTCATTCGATCCTGCCACTCCTTCGTACGCCTGTCTTTTCCCATACATGTCTTATCTTCTGACATCGCTTCCTACAATTCAATCATCGCTTCTTGCAAGGATTCCGGTTTATCGCAAAAAAAAATTCGTCGCAATAGGTCGTTTTTCGTCGCAATAGGTCGTTTTTGCAACGAAAAAGAGCGTGGCGATAGTTTTTACGAATCGTCGTAATAATTCTCGCAGCGATAGGTTATTGGCGACAATTTGGCATCCGTGGTGAATAGTATGGTATTGCAACGATGTTACATCGGTGGCAAATAGGACGCTATTGCAACGGTTTCATGTATTGCGACAATTCAACGTATCGCAACGAATTGTACAGTATTGCTACCGGTTCACGATCGTGGCAAATAATTGGGTATTGCAATGATTTCATATTCGTGGCAAATAGTATGTTGTTACAATGATTTAGCGTATTGCGACGATTTAACGTATTGCAACAAACAGCATGGTATTGCAATGATTTCACATTCGTGGTAATTGTATGTGGTTGCAACGATTTCACAAGCGTGGCAATAGTACGGTATTGTAACGATTTCACATTCATGGCAAATAGTATGTTATTGCAACAGTTTAGCGTATTGCGACGATTTAACGTATTGCAACGAATAGCATTGTATTGTAACAATTTCACAGGCTGGCAATAGTACGATATTGTAATGATTTCACATTTGTGGCAAATAGTATGTTATTGCAACTGTTTACCATATTGCGACGATTTAACGTATTGCAACGAATAGCATTGTATTGCAACGATTTCGCGTTTGTGGTAATAGTACGTGATTGCAACGATTTTCACATTCGTGGTAATAGTATGTGATTGCAACGATTTTCACATTCGTGGCAAATACTACAGTATTGCAACGATTTTCACGGCTGTGGTAAATAGTAACATATTGCAACGATTTGACATCCGTTGCAAATAGTATGATATTGCGACGGTTTAACGACCGTGGCAAATAGTAGGTTAGTGCAACGAGTCAATAAATATGGCGAATAGTACCGTATTGCAACGATTTCAGATTCATGAGAACTAGTCTAGTACTGCAACGATTTGTATCCGTGGCGAATAGTTGGGTATTGCAACGAGTCCACAAATGTGGTGAATAGTGCCGTATTGCAACGATTTCAGATCCGTTGGAACTAGTATGGTACCTCAATGATTTCGCATCCGTGGCGAATAGTTTGGTATTGCAATGATTTCTTATCTGTGGCAATAGTGTTTTAATGCAACGTTTTTTTAGTCGTTGCCAATTGTTTATACGACAAAGTTTTGTCATTCTATTGCCAAGTTTTATCATCCGTATTGGCAATAGCTTCCTATTGCAACAATTTAGCATTTGTGACAAGAAATTCGTAATGCCACGTTTTATAATTAGCGGCAGTAGAACTCGAATGCACCAGGTTTGAAAATTAGTGGCAACAGAATCACGAGTTTAACAATAAACATCTATCAATTTTACAACACGCATAACAACACCCAAGGATTGCTTAAGCAGCTTGTTTGCATGATAAGAGTTTTCCTAAGCTGACCGGGACTAATTATTGGAGAAGGTGGCTTTTGGCGGTTCCTTATTTGTTGGACCTTCTGTGGAGTGGTCGCCATCATCATTTTGTGCAGTTTAGCCAATGAGGCTCACATGTCCTGCATTTCCTTAGCTGTCTATTCATGATCATCTGCTATCTGAACTTGTAAGTTCTGGACTTCAACGATTAACTCTTCATTCTTCTGGTTTATGCAGTCCATTTGGGTGTTTAAGCTATCATTTCTTCCTTCCAAGTCCTGCAATATTTCATTGAGGCCTGCATTTCTAACTTCTAAGTTTCGAACTTGGTCGTTGAGGTGTTCAGACATCTGGATACGCATACGTTCACGTTAGGGACCAGTTGGGTTAGCCATATAACCACGCCCCCGAACATGTGATCCTGCACAACCGATTGAGGATCTATAACAATGCTGGAAGAAGTGGTTTCTCTCCTCATTTGGAATTGGGCCTCCCTGCTCAGCTTCCATGTCGTCCACTTGGGCACGTTCCTGGATCTATATACGAAAAGAAAAAGCACAGGTAATTTGCAAATATTTATTTAATTGGGGATTGTTTGAAGTGTTGCTCACATGTACAGCTTCTGCCAGCTTGTTTGTTCAGTTACCGTTCTACAAATGGCTTGCCTCCCACAGTTGTATGTCATCGGATTCTTCTCCGGTCTCTGGATCTTGCTACATAAAATACAAGTAAACTTCAACATGTCGGTATACATATTGTTTGCAGCGCAAAGTAAAAGCTTGATTTATTTTTCATCCATTCTCGTAACTTAGTTGGGCGTAGGATTTGGAGCCAAGCAAGTGACACGCCTTTTGTCTTCTTCGATTTTGAGAATTGGTCCGGCTTATTGACTGCAATAATTTTAAGAATTAAATCCACGAATGAAAGTAAATGAAATATTTTTTGTATGATGCGAAGCTATTAAAAACTTAGCTTACCTTGAATCGCTCAGACCCAAAATATTCTATTAGGTGCAACCACTCGGACGTCGTTACGTCAGCAGGCTGGTTTCGTATACGTTCTTCATCGGTAGAATAACTCTTATAGGTGGCATGCAAAGTCGAGCGCCACCCCTTGTAGCGCTCACCAGCAATTTTCAAAATTTTTCTTGCGCTCTCCGGTGTGTCCTCCATGTCCCAGGAATCATGTACATTGTATAACAAGTTGCTGTAAACGTACAAGATGGAGATTGCAAGAAAAAAAAAATACTTGTGTGGGGGTGTGACAACACTAACCAGAATGTCTCGTAGTATATCTCTCTTGTTACTATGGCCAACCTCTGCCCACTTCGTTGCACCGGTGAGGGATGCATGTCTTTTTGTATACATAACCACATCATCGACAAAGTGACGCTGATTAATACCAACCGTAGCACCCAACCTAGCGGAGAACTGAATTGGTAGCTTCACATGTTGTGTTCTACTAACTTGGGATGCATAGCGTGTTCTGGCAACCTTAAGTCCTTTAGCCACACTTCTTCCTAGCTTCCTACCTTTTGTTACATTGATTCAAACGGTAAACGATTAAAGCAAATGACTGCCTAAACAAGTTTAGTATCATGTACAAATAGTGTGAAAAGAAGAAAAGTCTGATGTTCATACCATCTTCAGGACGAGTGCGACAAATACGAGCGTGGGAGGACCGCGTCGTGCCAGCACCATTTTGTTCTGTAGTACACCCTCCTGGTTTATATTAATTGTCGCCCACAAATGAATTAAAAATGAACTACTACAGTAGTTAGGACTGTCCTAACGACACCTATTTTGATGGGGGGGGGGTTACATTATTGACTTATTTGTTGCTGTTCATACACAAAAATGAGCCATCAGGTACACATGTCAGTGGCGGTACGCACTCGTAGTACTGCAGAGGATTTTCAGTCCATGAGCGAAGCAGGCAAGACTGTGAGTGGGCATGCAGCTGGAACCGCTAGACTAGACAAAGATAGGGTTCGCCGGTTCAGTTTGACTGACATCAGCTGGAGCGCGTCTTGAAGAGAATTATTAGTTGCAGGGCAAGTAATGAACACCAGCGGTAGCAGGTGGCGAATGCAAGACAGGTAAGGCAGGCAGCTTGCAGGATTGAAATCCTCCGCAGTACTGCACCTGCATTAGCTGCCACTGACATGTGGGCCCATGAGACATCGGGTCTACTTGTTAATGGCGGCTACTGCAGGTGCAGTACTGCATAGTGCCAGCTTGCAACACTCAACAAAGTGAGGGTTCGGTCTCGCCGAAACTCTCGAGGAGGATTGGTGGCAGGGCGAGTAATTGCCAGGGATTTGCGGGCGGCAGGGTAATCATGGCACGCGAAGGATGGAACCTGGCGATGGGCGAGGGAGACGCGTCAAGGAGGACACTGAAGTGACCAGCAGCAGGGCATGGGCATGGGCGCCGTTGCCGGCCGGAGTGGCCGGCGGCGAGAGAGCACAACGTGGAGGCATAAAAAAATCACGCCATCATCACACACGCTGATGAACTATAAAGACTAAGTACTAATAAAAAAGTAGAATCGCATGGCATGCTAAAACAATTAGTAGAGCCTAGGAAAGAATGCAAATGACCATGATACACCCATCATCAATATATCTAAAGGACAGAACGTAGTCTCTCAAAATACTCCAAATTCAATGCCAAAGGAGTAGAGTAAAAAACTAACACGCTCTGCAAAAACAAATGGCACGGTAGAGAGGCAGGTAGTAATGTGATGTGATATGGGTAGTTGGAAGCACTACCGAGGATAGAGTTGGAGTGGGACATTTTTTAAGCTCCAAATATAAAATTACGCTGGGGCGGAAGGAGTATTTCTGTTTTGTATATCTATACCTGCTGTTGGTTCATGAATCGTAGTATTACCAGGGAGTGAAGAACCTCGGGGTTCCTGAACATCATGTGCTGCAATATTCTCTGCGTACCATGCAAACGATTTAATGTAGTCTAAATTTGTTTAATTTTGATAGTAAACACATTTATAGTTATACCAGGTGCTTGTTGGTCACCATGAATGCTTGTAGACGACATCACAGTTTGATGTCTTGTTCCTAATGTAAAGAGCATTGTAAGTAGTCATTCCAAATAACAGTGATAACGTCAGATTACATGACCGATGTAGATTTTGGATCGGACCGTGTGCTTTCTATAAATTGTAGTGTTTGTTACTAACGGTGGAATTAGAAAAGAAAGAATAGAAAAAAATGTACGATCCGAGAAAGCCACAAGAAAGAAAAAAGTGAAAACCATGGGAACTAAAAATCTTAGGAATACAAATTTGTAAAATAGGAAGGAGAGTACAACATTTGGAGTGGTTGATCAGATAACCCGTGTGTCATTTACTTCTAAATCTAGAAATTACATACTAGTACCTCTTGTTTTTAGTATTTGTCGTTCCCGGCCAGGAATTGAGCTAGAAATACACTACCGTAATAAGCTGTCGGAGCAACATTTATTTAGGGACATATATATAACTAAATTCGTGAAACAAAAGACCACATTTCTTCTTTGTTAATTTATTTAATCTTCGTATATCAGGATGGATCGTGTATAACTTAACTAGGCCAAAACTGCATGGATCGTGTACAACCAAGCCAATATAGCTCTATAAAAGGACGGCATGGATCGTGTAGTTTACCTAGCACAAAACTGGAGTCCGAGATGCGATGTCACAGGGAGGTGTCGGCGACGAAGAGGTTTGGTAGAGCCCGTCAAACATGGTCGCCCCGCGTTGTACCCAGGAGTCAACACCCCCAAGAGCTTCGATGCGTCACTGCGAGATCCATGGGGAAAAATTGTAAAATCCGTGGGAAATGAAAATACGGGAATTTCTTAGGAATACAAGTATGGAACGCAGGACAGAGAGACAACACATTTTGGAGTACTACGAGATCACCGGAAGGGTGGGGCAGCGGTGTGTCAGGAACGGAGGCCAGTGTTTCCATTTATACTCATCGTGGCTGAAATAGGGTTACAATAATAGGCGGGACTGAAATTGGAGGCGCAGGTAGTGAACATTGAATTGTCAAAATCTCAAATGTGGCGCCAAGTAGAACGAAAAAAATTTCGCGGGAGTGGAGAATTTGACGCAAGTCGTGCCCTTGTGCACGCATCCAATCGTGATTAATTACTCTCATGTCACGTCAATTCCTGCACATGGCTGGTGCGTGCAGCTAGAGGGGTAGACTTCGTCTTAGGACAACTTGCTTGCTTCTTAATTATCATTGTTGCCATGCATGGAGATCAAAATCTAAAAGCAGTCATCTGCTAGCTAGTGGGACATTCCAAAAAAATACGAAAAAAAATATGAATCACCAAATGTACACGTATGTGCTAATGCAAACGATATGCAAATAGAGCCAAGTGCACAAAACGATGGTAAACAATCTGCGTTTTGTAATATTAATCACAATGAAACGATAACATGTAGTACATACTACTACATACTAAAAATACATTTTCCCATGCACCGACTACAAATGAAAAAATGAGTGAAAGAACAAAAAAGAGGAGAAACAAAGCCTCAACCACGATCTCAATGGAGTTTCAACCAAGAGTCGTTGATTGTCGCAACACAACGAATTCTTGGCTAGACATTGAACAACAGTTATCTCGCCCCTTTTTCAGAAAGGAGATGTTTTTTGATACTGCATAAGACGCATTGTTCATGAACAGAAAATACCTTTATCATTAAAATAGAAACAACACATATTACAAACAAGAACTACGAAAGCACATAGAAGACAAGAAAAAAAACTACAAATACTACTCTACTCGGAGTCGTTGGAGATCTCCTCCACCTCCGCCTCCACCGCCACCTCCGCCTCCACCGCCTCCTCCGCCGCTGCCGCCGCCTCCTCCGCTGTCGCCGCTGCTGCCGCCTCCTCCGGCAATTGAGTTCGAAGCTTCCGGGCGACGTTCCGCAGAAGATGTTGGCGGCCCTCCACCCGCAGCCACCTCCCTGATCGTCTCATAGAGGATGTTGAGACGACCGGCCACAAACCCAAACCCGAAGCAGTAGTGGCCGGCGGTGTCCATGCTGGTGCAGACGGGAAGTTTCCCAAGACCCAGATGCTCACATGAGCGAGATGTATCGGAAAATACATCCCGCGCCAATATGAAGAGCTTTTTTGCTCTCCCAGCGATGGCGGAAAGGTGCTCAGTGGCCTCCTTCAGGTGCCGATCGAGTTCATCAAAGCAATGTTCGACGAGGCGGACGGTCTCCTGAACCCAAACAGGATGAGGAGGTGCAGGCGTCGCGGGCGGAGAAGGGGACGGAGGAGGTGCGGGCGCCGGCTCCAGTTCCATCAGCATTGGCTGCGACGGAAACAGAGAAGAAGGAGGTTCGGAGGACGTCGACGGCCTGGAGCACTTCGGTGCGGGGCTACCCGTTTGTGTGGTGATGGAGTTGCGGAGAAAGAGCGAGAGGTGGTCGACGATGGTGAGGCGGTGAAGGAAGACAAGTTTGGAGGCTACGATCGATGGAGATGGAGTGGTGCGGCGGAGACGCAAGAGGACGGGTGTGCCTTTATAGCGGGTCCTCGTCCCGTGCGAGTGGAGATGATCAAACGCTTCGAAAACTGCGCTTTCGAATTAATCCAAACCACAGTTTGCTTCCATCGCCGCTTCACACGCAGTTTCTTAATTTGACATGCAAAGGGTCCAGGGTATGCAGTGGCCCACCTGGCATACTTTGTAGGTCAATCCGGCGGTGTTTCAGTTTTTCAGTTCCGGTTTTTAATTTTGACACGCAAAGGGCCCACCGGCCCAAGGTATATGCAATGTTCCAGTTTTTTTCAGTTTTGTCACGCAAAATATCTCGATCATGTTTCATGACGTTACGTGTTTCCTCTTATTTTTTGAAAGATCGTTATATATATATATATATATATATATATATATATATATATCACAAACCCTCGTTCATATTTTCTGTTTGACATGCAAAAGACCTCGATCATGCATGTTTGATGATGTAAGTGTTTTCTAATTTTGGTGAAAGATCGTCATATATATATATTCAACAAAAAGAGAAAACTATATATATATATATATATATATATATTGTTTGGCTCGTTGATTATCCTATGTTTGGGGCGTAGGGTAGCATGCATGGACAACTATAATTAACATGCATGTGAGAGAGATGTCGATGATCATATGTACTCCCCCCGTCTCCATGAACTTGTCGCTTTGACGTAGTTCATTTTTTTACTACAAAAGCCGCAAAAGAAGAGCTTGTTTATTTGCTCATGGACAAGGAAAATTATTTGTACCTAGTACAAAAAGTATAAGTTGGTCGGCGTTGCCGTTCGTACGCGAAGGATGCGGCCAGGTAGTTGCTCTTGCAGGTGTATGTTAACTACGTGAGTGTTTGGTCGGGTCATGTGGTTAGTCCACGATGCACCCTAAACTCGGTGATGAGGCCGTGTATTTGTCATTTGGGCGTACACTCTAGTGACATGTGACAAAGTGCTCAGTCATCAATTGCATTTGGTTTGACGTCGAAGTTCGATTGGAGATAGATCATCCATTTCTTTATGTCTTGGATCATCCAAATTAACGTTTGGTTGGATGGACTGGACGATCCAATATTTTGTTGGTGGGTTGGACGAAACTTGATTGGATTATTGAATCATCAAAGTTGATAATTTCATAAAATTTTTCGTGCGCATGATGATGGATCGTGCACGCCGAGCGCCGAGTTATTTGGATCGCTGAGCAAAGTTCGGACGTGGAGTTTGTTTGTGTCCGTGCGCCCTGCAAGATTCGGTGCGCTCGCGTACGTGGCAATCATCAGGGCAGGATGGTACAGTCGCAGGAACCGTGCAGTGCTCCCTTGGCTGTAAGAGTTGGAGTGTGAACGTACGTGGCAACCATCTGGGCAGGGTCGCACAAAGACGGCTGTGTGCGGAAGGGCCGCAGAGAATTCGATTTTGGTGTTTGGGAACACGATATTTATGGAGTTTTAACGCGATTACCAATATTGTGGTATTTGAGATTACTATGGTATTTTTTACAGAATGGTGTTTGTCAACCAAACCGTCCTATGTATTGCAAAATCGTGGTATTACAAAACTGTGTTACTGAAATACGTACTTTGGTATTGCCATGTCATTTTAAAAATTATGGTTTCCAAAAAATTAGTATTGAAAGACTGTGCTCCCAAAAACACCTAAAGCTCTAGGCCTAGGCGAGCGGAAATAAATTTTCTGCGGCCCTACCGCAGAACGTCGCGCGTGCGCCCCCACCCCGCAAGCCGTCCGTTGGAGATCCCGCTGAGATCCTTCGCTTCGCGCTGGGTTTGTTGTCTGGACACCGAAGGATGGAAATCTCGCGTGTCCCGCTCCCACTATTATGTGCGATGTTGTGCGGCAGGGTCGCGGAAAATTTGTGGGCTACTGCCTAGGTCCAGGCCGGGTGGGTGGGGGTGGTCACGCCCTACTAATGTTTGTTCATCGCTTTGTCCAAAACGTCAAATAAAAGAATAAGGAGGAAATATTTATTAGATACAGTATAATATTACTAATGTGTTAATTTTCCATATGCGATGTTTTTCGATAAAAGGAGGAGTTTTTCGTTAGTGCATGTACTGTAGTAGGACACATTGTTCATGAACACAAAATAAAAGACATTTTTCATTAACATAAAAATAACACATATATTACAAACAAGAAAAAACACATAGAAAACAAAAGAAAAAACTACTACTCATCCTACTCTACTCGAAGGAGGACTTGTCCACCTCCGCCGCCGCTTCCGCCGACGGCGCCTCCGCCTCTGCATCCGCCGCCGGCGCCTCCGCCTCCGCCAGAACCGCCAGCGGAGCATCCTCCAACACCAGATCAAACTTCTTCTGGCTGACGGCCTCCACAAGTTGCTCGCGAAACCCCTCCCCGGCCTCCTCACAGATCGTCTCGTAGATGCAGTCGAGACGAGTGGCAACAAAGCCTATCCCGAAGATGTAGTAGCCAGCGGAGTCCATGCTGGCGTGGTGGGGAAGGACATAAAGTCCCAGTTGGCGACAAGAGTGAGTTTTATTGTGAAATACATCATGTGCCATTTTATCGAGTGCTTTTGCTTGCACGCTGGCGGCGAACAAGCCTCCGGTGACCTCCTTAAGCTTGCCGTCGAGTTTGTCGATGCTTTCCTCCATGGGGCGGATAGTCTCCTCATAGTCGGACGGAAGAGGTGCGAGCGCCACGGGCGGAGACGGGTGTGGGGGAGGTGCGGGTGCCGCCTCCAGTTCCACCGGCCTTGGCAGCGACGGAAAGGGAGAAGGAGGTTCGGAGGACGTCGATGACCTGGAGCGCATCAGTGTGGGGCTACCCATTTGTGCGGTGATGGAGGTGCGAACAACTAGAGAGGTGGTCGACGGTGGTGCAGCAGAGAGGAAAGACAAGAAGTTTGGAGGCTAAAATCGATCGAGAGGTGTGGCGAAGAAGAAGAGGAAGGTGTGCCTTTATAGCGGGTCGTCGTCTAAGCGCGTGAGTGCAGATGATCGGACGCTTCAAAAATTGTCCTTTTGAATCATCAGTCAGAGTTACTCCGAACTGCGGTTCGCCTCCTCTCAGTTATCGCAAGTGTTTTCACAAGTGTGTTCATTTGTTCCTAAAATCAGAACACGTAGCGGCTAGCTCCTACGCATGTTGTTTCTTCAGAAGACAAGTACAGTGATACATAATGGCAGCATGCGATCCACTAATTTGATGAACCACGTACGTACGTAGTGAGAGCTGTGTGCTTATTAGACGATGGTAGTCCACATTCTAACCTTATAACGTCAAGGGAACATCCTTGTGTCAAATTTGTTATCTCTATTGATGACAGGATAATATTCTTCATTAGTGTGGTAGTTAAACTGTCATATACTGATACTGTAGGTTGAGAGCATACACACATGTATGGTAGAGAATATGATAAATATAGAAATATATAAACATGGTAGGAAATATTATTCTATTATCAGAATACATGTTTGGGACGTAGCATATGTACGTCTAACATACATGTGAAAGATCTCGATCATGTTTGCTGACGTTACGTGTTCTCTTTTTTGTTGAGAGATCGTCATGTTTGAGGCTCGTTGATCATGTTTGCGGCGTAGCATGCATAGACAACTAACATGCATGTGAAAGACCTCGATGCATGTGAAATAACATGCATGTTTTTAAAAGCAACATATAGTGTTTCCTCAAGAAAAAATAATTTTATGAGAGATTGGGCGCACAAGCACAAAAGCTAGAACTTGAGCGATGCACCTACGAATTCCATATGCCGGGATGATCGACGGCAGCTGATCCGCAAACTCGGTGGTAAGATCAATAGTTGCCGAAGAGCAGCTTGCGGCCGACCTCGAAGGAGACGAAGGCGTCGATGCACGCATAGCCGATTTGCACGCCAGAGAGATTATACGCGTTCCAGTTGCTCGTCCTCACCCTGTAAGGCTTCTCCATGTCGGCGCCCATCACGGCGCTCGCGATGTTCTTCTGCCCCCCCGCGGCGGAGGCTCGAGCGATCCATCTCCTCCGCCGCGAGCTCGGCCAGGTCCACCATTTTGGCCACCTTCAACTGCCAGTCCTTCCAAAGTCTGTCGGCGTCACCCTGCACGCCGACGCCGACGAAGTGGTAGTCGGAATCGCCAAGGAAATCTTCCAGCTCGTCGGGGAAGTAGTCACTATGGATGACCTGGAAGATGAGGCAGCGGCGGCCGACGCAGAGCTGCAGAACGGCAACGGGGTTCTGCTCGGCGGAGTAGCTGGGGCGCCACTCGACCTCGAGCCCGACGACGAGATTGTGAAGGCGCCGACGGTGGACGGAGGGGACCTCATCGAGCCAGTCCTCCACGGCCTTGCCGGAGGACGTCACGGTGGTGGTGATCATGTCTTCCTCGAACGTCACGTTGTACACCTGAGTCCCCACCATTGGGTCTCTCTCCTTGTCGTCCCTACGGTTGTCGTCTGTGGCGGCGCAGCGCAACTCTCTCTCTTGTGCAAAACCTTCGTCTACACATTTAGTTTGGATTTGAATTGGAAACAGGCCTGTATATATAACTGATGCAGTTACGATATGAGCGGAGGAGTATTCAAATTTGACGGGCCCGAGCCCGAAGTAAAGAGAGTAATGAATATTTTTGAATATTATATACTCTTTCTAATTTTTAGTTCTTATCGTTATGACCACAAGTTGCATGGTCTCAACCTAACACCACGTACAACATTTCTCAAGAGCCCACCCATTGGATATGCCGGGTAGGCCACGGGATACCCTGGGTCCAGTCACCAGAGAGTAGCTAGTGTGAATACATGCTGGAGAGATCAGCAGAATCGGGAACTGGCCAATGAAGATGGATGTCAGTAGTTTCACGGTTCATGTATCAAAACGCGCGCCATCCTTTTTTTTCTTCTCTTTTTTCTTATAAGTTCGTATTATTTTCCACCAATCTTCTAAGAGCATCTCCAACCCGTTTGCTATTTTTTGTTTGCTATTCTTTCAAATAGCAAATATGCTATCCACATTTAGCATCTCATTCTATGAACATCTCCAACCCGTTTGCTACATGAATATATGATGTGCTATATTAGAAAAATCATATTTTATTAATATGTGATAATTAGTTTAAAATTCAAATAACATTGTTGCAACGGCTATATTGTGACGTTTGTATTTCTAACAGCTATTTTTCAATGGTTATATTTCTAACGACTATTTTTCAACAGACTTATTTCCAACGGTTAATTTTCAACAACTATTTCGCAACAGAAACGACAATAATGTAGCAGAAATTGGGTATAACAAACCGGATAGCATTTGCTACTAGTAGCACACCAAGAGCTCCATATAGCAAATGGATAGAAGTAGCAATCCTAATAGAAAACGGGTTGGAGACGATTTTTGCTCTAAATTTGCTAAATAATAGGATATCACACCATATAGGTAATGGCTAAAAGAGCATCTCCAACCCATTAGCTATATGATGTGCTATCCTATTATTTAGCAAATCCAGAGCAAAAATCATCTCCAACCGGTTTGCTATTAGGATTGCTACTTTTAGCCATTTGCTATATATGGAGCTCTTGGTGTGCTACTAGTAGCATATGCTATCCGGTTCGCTATTCCCGATTTCCTGTACATTATCATCATTCCGTTGCAAAATAGTCATTGAAAATTAGCCGTTGGAAATACATCCGTTGAAAAATAGTCGTTAGAAACATATCCATTGAAAAATAGCCGTTATAAATACAACTGTTAGCCATTGCAACAATGTTATTTGAATTTTAAAATAATTACTATATACTAATAAAATATGAAAAAAAATTTAATATAGCACATCATATAGCAAAGTGGTTGAAGATGCTTATAGAATGAGATGCTAAATGTGGATAGCATATTTGTCATTTGAAAGAATAGCAAACCAAAAATAACAAAGGGGTTGGAGATGCTCTAACCCTCCTTTATTTGAAGTTGTATGGTTGGATTAGGATACGTGGACAGCGTACACTTTATGACACACTAGTGAAAGTAAAACACCCGATACATTTTATGACACACTTGTGAAAGTTAAAATACCCGACACATTTTATTATTATGGAAGTCTATAACTAAGAATCAATCCAAATCGGCCAACAATTTCGATGACCCTGACTTCTATTTTGTTTTTGCAAGCCATCAAGAATCAAGTATTTTTTGTCTTCACCTTTTTGCAATGACGCCCACGAGCATCTAATCTGGGCTAAAGTTGATACGTACTCCACAAACTGTTGTTGCATTTTTTGTGATTTACTACGTGCTTTGCTGTGTGATTGCTCATTATGTTGGATCCGTGTTGGGATTAACAGAGAGTGGGCTTCTCCATGCAAGTCCTGTCAGATAAACTAGTATAGGTGATAGTCGCTTTCTGGATCTCCAGCACAGTAGAGTTGGAAGTGGGAATATATTCCATTCTAAAAGATAAAAGAGATAAATAGTCCACTAGTTTATCGTTAGAACAGCAACATTAGAACTATTTTTGCGCACCAATGAATAGAAATATAAAGTTCATTACCTTAAGACGATACATTACAAACAAGAAAAAAGAAAAACACAAACTACAAACAAGAAAATATATAAAAAAAACAAGAAAAAAACTACTTCTCCACCTCGCTATACCTACTTCTCCTTCTCCTCCTCCTCCTCTTTGGGCTCCTGGCTAGACGGGGGTGCCTCCCGCGGCAGAGACGGGAAGCCTAGTTTCCTGTACGTCGCCACCACCAGGTTGTCGCGGCCGGCGACGCCGAGCTCATCTGCCAGCATCTCCCAGAGGACGTCGAGGCGACCGGCCAAGTGTGTCATGCCGAAGACGTAGTGGCTCGTGGTCCCCATGGCAGCATACTCTGGAAGGGGACCAAGCCCAAGGCGACGCATGGAGCGCGATGTATTGTCAAATACATCGCGCGCCATCTTCCGGAGAGCCCACTCCATGTCCGGGGGGGGGGGGGAGTCCGGTCGGGGATGCTTCCCCTTGGCGTCCTTCGGCAGCCTTGGCGGCGGTGTTGTCTTGTCAGCCATGGTGTCCTTGGCGCGGTATTGGGAAGAGAGGAAGAGTGGTTGTGCGGAGAAGACAATGGCGTACCCGGGTGAACTTATAGCGTAGACGAAATTCCGTGTAGTAATTGCACTGCGGTTACTGCAACTGAGTGGTGGGGCCTCTGCAGTACTGCAGGTGCAGTAGAGGTGGCTGACATGTGGGTCCCAGACCATGTGGGGCCTCATGTCAGCCATGTCTACTGCACCTGCAGTACTGCAGGGGATTTGAACCCGCCTGGCTATTCATCTCTCTACACGCGCAATAGTGGTGATGGGACGCGGAGCAGTTCCAATTGAATTCAAATATGCGCATGCGCTGTGCGCGTTTAAGGCGCCTCGGTGACTGGCACGCACGTAAGCTCGGTGCGCCTGGTCGCATCAGCCGCCTGTACAAATGGCTACGGCTTGAACGAAGGACGAAACCTTATGCGGCAAACAGCAACGTATAATACTTCCTCCGCCCCAACTCATCTCTATATCTATTTTGGTCGAACTAATTACCTTTGACAAATGATTTATATGGAATTTATTAACTTCAATAACATGTAGTACTAGATTGTATATTATGGAAATATTTTCATGGTGAATCTAAAAGTACAATTCTTGTATTGTTAAAACAGATCAAAATTGCGTAAATCTCAAAGATAGATTTGACGAAATCTAAGACTTCCCTTTGAAAATTTTTTATACTTTACATTAGTTTTACATATGTAATATGCACATAGGATATAACACTAAATAGTTTTGCAAAAAAACATGGAGGAGAAATATGTATATCCCATATGCTGCTACTACTACGTAAATTAGGGGTGGGCAAATAAATCGAGACCTTGATGACCAGGATAAGGACCAGAAAAGAAATCATTGGTCCAAGGTAAGTTTGACCAAAGCTAAAAATAGAGTTGAGTTGGGGCGAAGGGAGGAGTACTTTTTACATACCGCTTTGCAAGCCCCGCTACGGGCGATCTCCTGCCTGCTGACAACTCCAGCGGCTAAAGTAGCGTACAGTTGCACTTTAGAAGCTGTAACCCCAGTTTTGCAATTAGCATTCCAAACGGTGCACTTTAGAAGCCATAACCATCTCTGCGCGCGTCTCATCGTCTTCTCCGCGCGTGCTAATAAAGACACACCATCCTCTTCTCCGCAACACACACATGCCATCCTCTTCTCCACGCGTACTCTTCCTCTTCGTCTCCGTCGCGCGGGTCCTCATTGGTTCCCTCCGAAGCCCATGGAGTTCCCCTTGCCGCACGATATTGCGGTCATAATCGCGGGGCGGGTCGCCACATCCTCTCCGCAGCCCATGGACGACCTCTCCAGTCTGCGCGCCACCAGCAAGTCCATGCACGCGGCGTGCCGGGATCACGCCGTGGGCAGGCGCGTGGCGCTGGAGCGGGTGAGCATCTGGAAGTATACCCGGAGCTACGACAGCCTCGTGGAGCGCCTGGCAATCGTCGGCAACCCTCATGCGTCCTACGTCACTGGGTTCGACCTCGTCTTCCTGCACGGTCGCGCACAGCCGGGCACCCAGTTCCTTGCCCAGGCAGCCGCGAACGGCCACATGATGGCGGCCTACGTCCTCCCCATGCTCCTCTATGACGCCGACCGCGGGGCCCGCGATGCCTTCGAGTATATCCGGCAGGTCAAAGGTGAGGCCCACGTTGGCTACAACGCGGCCGGGTCCATCGCCATGGAGTGTTGCCGGTGTCGCCGTGAAGCCATGAATAGTATCGATGGTGTCGTCTGGAGGTTCCTGGGCAGGCCTCGTCCAGAATATCGCCGGTGGTGGTGCCCAACATTGATGATGACGCTTGGGGCTACTCAATTGGGGGGGGGGGGGGGGGGCAGGGAACTGCCCACTACGGCAGGCCTACGTGGGAGATGCGGTCAGTCTTCTGTACAGAGAACCGTAGGATTAAGCGCGAGCATCACCTGTTCTGCTGTCTGGCGTTGTACTCTATGGATTATATTCTCTCCATTCCCGTTTCGATGCACCGCTAGTTCTCCAAACGCCAATTAAAAGAGAACAAAGGGAGTATATAAAATAGACTTGTACTAGTATATGTGTTTCCCCTATGCCTGCTAGTCTCCAATGAATGTTGCACTTGTTATGATTCCCCTATGCGCGCTCGTCTTATGTTTAGCCCCGTTTGCGTCAAAGGAAACTCACGAGACAATTTAAAGAAATGGATTCTTTCAGAAATGAATACATTCAATCATACAGTAGTTTGTAACGAAGGCAACTATTGCTGTGCAATTTGGGCTCCTGTGCAAGCGTGCAATCCGCGAATCTCAGCCATGTGATGGACATCCAAGGGTGTCGTTCTTTTTGCACATAGATCCCTCCACCTGCTTGCGCACTTTTTACACATTTATATGTAAAAGGTGCAGCCACCCTTGGATGTCCATCAAACGGCTAAGATTGAGCAGTCCCAAGCGTCATCATCAATGTTGGGCACCGCCACCGGCAGCGCTTCTGGACGACGCCTGCCCAGGAACCTCTAGGCGACATCATTGATACTATTCATAGCTTCACGCTGACACCGGCAACACTCCTTGTTGGTCCACTTAATGGCGACGGACCCAACCGTGTTGTAGCCGTCGTGGGCCTCACCTTCGACCTGCTGGATATACTCGAAGGCGTCACGGTCCCCGCAGTTGGTGTCGTAGCAGAGAATGGCGAGGACGTAGGCTGACGACCCGGGCAAGGAACTGGGTGCCCGGCTGCGCGCGACCTTGTAGGAAGACGAGGTCGAACCTAATGATGTAGCATGCATGAGGGTTGCCGACGATTGCCAGGCACTCCATGAGGCGGTCGTAGCTCCAGTTATACTTCCAGATGCTCTCTCGCTCTAGCGCCATGCGCCTGCCCAGGGCGCGATCCCGGCACGCCGCGTGCATCGCCTTGCAGATGGCATTCAGACTGGAGAGGTCGTACATGGGCTGCGAGGACGTTGCGGCGACCCACCCCGTGATCAGGTTTGCAATATCGTGCGGCAAGGGGAACTCCATGGGCTTCGAAGGGAACCAATGAGGGCGTGCTCGACGGAGACGAAGAGAAAGAGTACGCGCAGAGAAGAGGATGACCTGTGTGTGTTGCGGAGAAGAGGATGGTGTGTCTTTATTAGTACGCGCAGAGAAGACGATAAGACATGCACAATGATGATTATGGCTTCTAAAGTGCACCGTTTGGAATGCTACTTGCGAAACTAGGGTTACGGCTTCTAAAGTGCAGCTGTACGCTACTTTAGCCGTTGGAGTTGTCAGCATGCAGGAGACCGCCCGCAGCGGGGCCTGCAAAGCAGTCTGTAAACAGTACTCCTCCCTCCGCCCCAACTCAACTCTATTTTTAGCTTTGGTCAAACTTACCTTTGACCAATGATTTCTTGCCTGGTCCTTATCCTGATCATCAAGGTCCTCCGCCTGCTGCCTCAAATGACTTGGGGCAGAATAGGGATGAAAATGGTCGGAATTGAGCTTATTACCTTTGACAACTCCTTATTCAAACTGGTGTCTGAATAAAAAATTTAAAGAATTGTGCTTATTACTCACTCCGTCACTAAATACTTGTCGCTTTGTAGATCAAAAATAAACTAGAAAGCGATATTTACTACGGTCCCGTTTGGAACGTAGGAATCCAAATCACAGGAATTGGAAAAAACATAGGAATAGACAAATGCAGGAACGAAGAAAGTGAGAAAACCACGGGAATCAAAATCAGAGGAATGGAGAATTCAAGATGTTTGGAATACAGGAATGAAAACATAGGAAAAATGTTAGAGCAACTATAAACAAAATTCTTTATAATCTTAACTATCATTATTTGTAATACATAAATCAAAGTCATAACTTCTTGCCAAAATGAACTACCAGTTTGCTTCATAAACAACTTATTTTCTATATTTCTAACATCAAATCGTCTATTGCATTGCAGTAGCTTAGAAATAATTATTCCCTTGTTTCAAAATAAGAAATAATTGTTCCATGCAAATCATTAGGTTAGTTAATTTGACTTTTAGCACCCTATATATTCCCTCCATAGCCAACCAGCAGACCACAAAGAACTTGGACTGGATTATTTCATTCCTCCATTTTACATGGGAAAGAAAGTATTTCTACAGGAAAGAAATATGATTCTTGTGTTCCAAAAACCTGTGACATCAGCACAATATAGGAATGAATTCCTTTGAAGTTTCCTTTAAAATCCTCTATTCCAAGGGACGGAGAGAGTACATGTCAGCCCATTAGACCCAACCTACTATTTGGAAAGTATTCAGTTATTGTTCAAAAATTTTCCATTAAAATATGGTATTCCGACAATTCGGCCAGAAATCAGTCTAAATCATTTCCATTCCGTTTACCAAATTTCAATGTCGGATAAAAACGGTAACCGGATCGAAAATGTCGGAAATTGTCGAAAATGGTAATCACATCGGAAATTTTCGAAAATGGTGTCGGGCGGTTCAGGAATTTACCGTACCCTTTTCATCCCTAGGGCAGAATGATCCTAGCGACCAGAATGAAGTGTCGGATGTATGTTGTCCACGGCGCAGGGTTATTTAACACAAGCAATAGGTAGCCTATCCGAATCTTTCTCCTCATATATAGCGTGATAACTAAGTTTTCGGCCCCAAATGATCTAGAAAACTTACTCCAGATTTGATGATGCCATATATTAATCGCGGCTCAAAACAATGATGGTGCTCATCAAGCTCGCAAGCTCAACTTCATTCATCGTCAAACTAGCTAATTATTTCGGATGGATTTACGTTAAGGGGTGTGCATTCGGTCTACCCGATATTTTGGTTTGGGTATCGGTCTTTTTGAGAACTCGGTTTCTTGAAATCACTACCCTAATTGTTGTAATAATAGTAGGTATCCGAACATTTTGGGGAATAAAATTCCGGTTCGGTCTTCGGTCCTACCCGATATATCCGAATTATACATAATATCCATGTCATGTTTGCACAAATTTAATATGATTGATAATTTAATCCCATGAAGTCATTTATTATAAATTGACAAATGAAAAATAAAAAATAAACATCTAAATCCAACAACTTCACACGTCACAACTTGAAAATAAAATATCTAAATTTAAATTGTTCATAGTTTAGCACGCATAATTTAACTTATTATTTGATGGACCGGCTATTCGGTTATTTCAGTTACCCGAGAGTGGTACCCAAACCCGACATTTATTTTTCAGATATTTATATTTGCTACCCGAAAAGTAACCGATACCCGATATTTCGGTCTTTTCGGTTCCGGTCTCGGTTTTATCAATTTCGGTTTTTTTGTCTCAGTTTATTTGCCCAACCCTAATTTAGGTAGTAGTAGCATATGGGATATACTTATTTCTCCTCCATGTTTTTTTTGCAAAAATATTTAGTGATATATCCTATGTGCATATTACATATTTAAAACTAATGTAAAGTATAAAACTTTTTCAAATGGAAGTCTTAGGTTTCGTCAAATCTATCTTTGGGATTTACACAATTTTGATCTGTTTTAACAATACAAGAATTGTACTTTTATATTCACCATGAAAATATTTCGATAATATACAATCTAGTACTACATGTTATTGAAGTTAATAAATTCCATATAAATCATTGGTCAAAGGTAATTAGTTCGACCAATACAGAAATAGAGTTGAGTTGGGGCGGAGGAAGTATTATACGTTGCTGTTTCCCGCATAAGGTTTGTGTGGGGACCGGAGTCCACACATCCGAGGATCTCATTGGGTGGTGTCGTGCGATGCGACACCCAACAGTTTACAAGAATAGAACCAGAATAAAGTACAAGACCAAGTCTTTTATTTAATACACAGCGGAAGTTTTCACAATACTAGCGGATGTAAAGAAATATATACATACCATAGCTACGCTCTCAGCACTAGCTATGCAAAAAGCAAAGTTTTCCATGCCAGGGATACTTTGCACTAGCAACACTCAAACTATGGCGGCGTGCAGGGTTCCCACTCGGCTGTACACCCTGGAGGGGGTGTTGCCTCATCGTCAAACCCATCCTCAATAGGATAACCTGCAAAAACTCGTTAACTACAAACGTGAGCATAAGGCTCAGCAAGACTTAACCGTCTCACTAGACAGATGCACGGGGACACTAAACATAGGTAAGGAATAGCATAAATAACTCGCCTACAAGTGGATCCTTATAATCAAGTTTTAAGTAGCAAATGACATTCTCTGGGCACGGCACATCATGGGCTCCACAATCAAACAATAAACGCTTTACCAATGATATGACATGCCCAAAGCACATAATGCTATTACAGCTAAAGTATGGGGAAATTGTAAATCTTTAGTTATACTATCTCTAAACCAAACAAAGTTGCAAAGTAATTATAATTCAATATCATATGACTTTTCTGACTTCTTTAGTATTTACTACGTCACGACTGCGACAGACAAGTGGTACTCTATTACTGCGAGGGACAGTGGTTGCAATCAAGACACACCCGGACAACACGACACATACGTCGTTCGGAAGTGTCAGCGAGCACACCTGTACCTACATAACACTTTAGTACTAGGCGTATATGGCCACCTTTCACAAGAAACTCAAATGCTGAGCCCGTCTCACCTCCGCAAACAGAAGGTCTCCGCACGGAACACCTCATGTGTCCGCCGACCGATTTACACCTTACTGTCCTCAACCCACCCCTATCGATGGTGAGTTAATGGGTCTCAACATCCCAGTTGTCAAGTTACATCAGTTTATTGGATTCCATATGTCCATTATATTGCCGGTACAACTCAAGCTTGTCCGAAGGGGCCGCACACGAAGCGGGCCTTAATCGACACAGGCAGGGCTATGCGATCGAGACTCACTTCTCGCCGCTTCCTATCCATTCCCCGCCCGGTCTCAATTTCATTATAATAAGCCATTTGCTATCCAACCAATCCTGTGAGATACATCTCTCGCGAGTAGATTCCAACTATTCGACTTCTACCGGATTTCCTATGCATTAGCAAAGCAGTTACTACAGGTCAAACTGTAACTCGTGCCACATAAACCCTGGGATTTTTTGTCATGCATGTGGAGTATCATTCACCCTAAACGTAATGCACAATTCATATACTACTCATCATAGTGATAAAGCAAAAGTTTATAAACGACTTAAATGCAAACCGGGGCTTGCCATGTTGCAGGTCAGGTTCTGAGTTAAAAATTGGAAGGTTCTCTTCCAAGGCCTCTGGCTCCTCCTCGACTTCGGTCACTATACGATATGCAGATAACATGGATATATAAATGACTTTGAAGTTTATTTATTTTAAGACCATAAATTAATTCATGGTGATCACTATATGACAGGGACCTTAATTGGCTTTGGAACTTCGATGGTAGATACTAGGGAATATGATCAAGGCTCTTGCAAAGAACAGGAGATGATCATAGCAGATTGTGGTCTCCGAAAGTATGGCAAGTAATCAACTTCCAAAAATTTCCGAGAGGAAACTGTAGCTTGAACCTAGCTAACAGTTGATAATCAAGATGGAGGGAGTGGTTCTGGTCTTAGCAAAATTTGTTTCATAATTTTCTAAGCTGTGGGGAAGGAGTTATTGTATTTCTAATTCGGCAAGAATTTCTGGATTTACTTTATAATTGAGTTTCTAGACATTAAATCAATATTTATTTTGTAACTGATTTAGGACAAGTATAGTAGGTTAATTAAATCCAATACTTTAACAGGAGCTAGGGTATGACTAAAGGAAGACTCAGTAAAATTTTGGGACCTAATAAAGTAACCTAATAGCTGTGAAAATTCAATAACTGAAAAAGGAAATGGAATTATACAGAGAGTTAAACAGGTGCTATGACTCCCAAACTTTGCCTGATAATCAAGAATAAGACAATAAATTTTATGTGAATTTTGGGGAATTTTCCCGTAGATATCTTGTCTGGAAAAATTGCATTGGCATTAGGAAAGATTATTTTCTACAGAATTTAACTCTGAGTTCCACAGAACCTAATTGGTATTGACAGAAACTAGAGCTCAAGAGATTTCGAACAAAATTTGTTTGAAGATTTTTGGAGTATCCTACAGAAAGATATTCAATTTAGAAGTTTGGATAAATTTCTGGAATTAAATATATCCCAAAGACCACGTGGCACATTCTGGTTGAGGCAGCACCGGGGTCCACAGAATTAAAGCGCGCAGCCACACTAGATCTCAGCCGCACCGTGATCCCGCAGTGAATGGCAGGTGGGACCCGATGGGGTCATCGTCTACCTCGGGCCGGTGCTCGCGCGGAGCGGCACCCGCGACGGTGGCTCGTCGGCGAGCTCGCCGCCGGCCAATCCAACGCACCAGATTCGCGGAAACTTGCCGCCTGGGGGTTTTTGGGGTCGCTGAGCACGATGGTGAGGTCAGTGGGTCTTGAAGCTCGCCGGAAAAGGTCGTGCGACGGCGGTGGCGGCGATGAGCGCTCGGGCAACATAGAACTCTCTATAGAGTAGCTCAAATCACTTGGGAATTGCTCCAAAACCTATCTGGGATGATGGAGTTCAAGGATATGGGCGCAGAAGGGGAGTGAGTTGCCGGGAATCATGAGTTCGACGGTGAACCGAGGTTTTCTCACCGGCGGCGAGCAAAACTCGAAATTCAGAGCCGTTGCTTGATGATTCTTAAAGGTTTTTGCTCAGACAGGAGCGCTAGGGCCTATAGAAACTGTCTCTAAGTAATTGCAAAGGATGATTGCTTGCCGAAAAGGAATTGACATGAAATCATAGCTAGTTATCTACTCTCGGCCGTAGGGGAAACGAACAATAACTCGCTCAAGCTTCAACGATAAGGGAAACGGTTTGTACCATGAGCTAGAGTTTGATCAGGCGCACCTTTTTGCTCTTTGGAGCTTGGCTTGAAACGGCGCGGAACGGCGGCACGCCGCGGAGCAGTGGCGAGCGGCGGCGATGGCGCGCGGCGGAAGAATAGTTGCGAGGCAGTGGAGCTGTGATCGGGGATGAGGAGTAAAGGGAGCTTCGGCCGGCCTTTTATAGGGCCGCGGCGAGCAGGCAGGCAGCTCGCTGGAGCTGCATGCGCGCGCGCGGTGTCGAGCGGGGGCGCGGCGGTGCAGAGGTGGCGGGGTTGAGCTGATCCGTTTAAAAAGGGGAGCTGACATGTGGGGCCCACTGTCCAGTGATTCTCCCCACAGTTCAGTTACTAATTCATTTAAAAATAGAAGATCAACTCCAAAAATCATGAAATTTTGTGGAGATGGCAAATGAATTATTCTGAACACAATGGTGAACTCAATTCTTATGTTTAAAGAAGTTGGAGAAGAATTAAAAATTCAGATTTGAATTTGATTCAAATTTGCCAAGCACCTCAATAAAAATAGTAGATGAGTTTCTAAAATCTTGAAACTTTGTAAGCATGCTATTGAGGAATTTAGGAGCTCATGGAAAAATTTAGAGCCCTTAATTTGAATATTTGGTTTAGAGCTTATTAGGGCTTCATTGTGCATTGCTTACTAATCCTTATCCAAATATTCTTATTCTTTAAAAGGTGAATAGAATATAATTTGGATTCATGGTGAAGTCTAATACCCATGATAAAAGAATCTAACAAAGAGTGCAAGAAAAGTTTTGGATGGCATAGTTCATGTGTACCATTATATTGGATATCCAAAATAGTTGATCACAAAACCCATATGAACTTAACATGCCATAAAAGTGGGGTTTTACATTCCCCCCCCCCCCTTAAAAGAATCTCGCCCCGAGATTACAAAAGAAGGTAAAGGAAAAAGGATATATCGAACATATGCCGCTAACAAGTCCGGATAGTTCGTTCTAAGATACTCCTCGCTTTCCCATGTGGCCTCTTCGGCACTGTGGTTGCTCCACAAGACCTTGTAGAAACGCAAGGTGCGGCTTCTTGTGGTGCGAGTCTTCTCATCGACGATCTGAGTTGGACGCTCGGAATAAGTGAGATCTGGTTGGAGAGCTTCCAAATCATCTACACGGACATCAGCTGGAGTTTTAAGACACTTTCGTAACTGGGAAATGTGGAACACATTGTGAACCCCTGAAAGTGACGGTGGTAACTCCAATTGATATGCCACAGGTCCGCATTGTGCTAGGATTGCGAATGGCCCAATAAAACGTGGGGCTAGCTTCCCTTTCACTCCGAATCGATGGATACCTTTCATGGGGGATACCCGAAGATAAACTTGATCCCTAACTTCGAAGTGAAGGGGTCGACGTCGTTTGTCCGCGTAGCTCTTCTGACGAGATTGGGCGGCTTTGAGATTTGTTCGAATAATGCGCACTTTCTCTTCGGCTTCTTTTATTAAGTCAATGCCATATACCACTCGTTCACCAGATTCGCACCAGTTCAAGGGTGTGCGACACTTCCGGCCATAAAGAGCTTCATAAGGCGCCATCTGGATGCTAGTCTGGTAACTGTTGTTGTATGAAAATTCCGCCAATGGTAGATGCTCATCCCAATTCCTACCATGGTGGATGGCACAGGCACGAAGCATGTCCTCAAGCACTTGATTCACCCGTTCGGTCTGACCATCAGTCTGAGGATGATAAGCCGAGCTCCGAATTAACTTGGTTCCCAGTGCAGCGTGGAGATGCTCCCAGAATCGTGAAACAAATATAGCCCCACGATCTGAGATGATGGTGTGGGGTATTCCGTGGAGACACACGATTCTGGCAATATATAATTCCACGTACTTTGATGACCGATAGTTGGTATTGACGGGAATGAAGTGTGCCGTCTTAGTTAGTCGGTCAACGATCACCCAAATTGAGTCGTGCTTATGGAGAGTGGGAGGCAACCCAACAATGAAATCCATGCTGATATCCTCCCATTTCCAAGCTGGTATGCTTAAAGGTTGAAGCTGTCCTGCTGCTTTCATATGGTCGGCCTTCACTCGCCGGCACGTATCACACTCGGATACATATTTAGCTACTTCCCGCTTCATCCGAGTCCACCAGAACTTCTTTCTTAAATCTTGGTACGTTTTGTTACTTCCCGGATGAATGGAATACTTGGATAAATGAGCTTCATCCAGTATCTTCCTCCGAAGTTCCATGTTTCGGGGTACCACAATACGGTCGTTAAACCAGAGGGTACCTTCATCGTCACTTCGGAAGCATTTCATCTCCCCCTTCTTTATTCTTTGCTGAATATGTGACATCCCCTTGTCCGCCTTCTGAGCTGCCATAATATCCTCCCTGATGGTAGGAATGAGAGCGAGATTGTAGAGCGCCCCATATGGAACCAAGTAGAGACTCAGTTCTTCTTTTCCTTCCATCGAGGTAATGGAAAGATTGTTGATATGGGACTTGCGGCTCAGAGCGTCTGCGACTACGTTCGCCTTGCCTGGATGGTAGTGGATCTCAATCTCATAATCCTTGATCAATTCTAACCATCGCCTTTGTCGCATATTCAAATCCTTCTGGGTGAAGATATATTTCAAGCTTTTGTGATCAGTGTAGAGGTGTACTAAATTACCCAGTAGATAATGCCTCCACATCTTCAATGCTAGCACCACAGCAGCCAGTTCAAGATCATGAGTCGGGTAGTGCTGCTCGTGGTTCCGAAGCTGTCGCGATCCATACGCGATCACTCTTCGCTCTTGCATTAACACACAACCTAAACCAATCCCAGATGCATCGCAATAGACATCAAATGCTTTGGTAGTGTCTGGTTGGGCTAAAACTGGTGCCGTTGTAAGGTGTTTCACCAATGCTTTGAAACCTGCCTCACATGCCTCAGTCCATACATACTTTTGTCCTTTCTTCAGAAGTTCTGTCATTGGTTTAGCTATTTTGGAGAAACTGGGTATAAACCTCCGGTAATATCCTGCTAAACCCAGGAAACTTCGGACTTCATGTACAGACTTTGGAGACTCCCATTTGAGGACTTGCTTGATCTTGCTTGGATCAACTGCAATACCTTCTGCTGAAATGATGTGCCCTAAAAATGGCACCTGGTTGATCCAGAATTCACACTTGCTGAACTTAGCATACAACTGATGGTCCCATAATCGCTGAAGCACAATATGGAAGTGTTGAGCATGTTCTTCTTCGGATTTTGAATACACAAGTATGTTGTCAATGAAGACCACGACGAACTTGTACAATTCCGGCATGAACACTGAGTTCATGAGATACATGAAATGAGCCGGGGCGTTGGTTAATCCGAAGGACATAACCAGATACTCATACAGTCCATACCTTGTTGAGAATGTTGTCTTGGATATATCTTCTGGTCGGATTCTAATTTGATGATAACCAGAACGAAGATCCATCTTCGAAAACACTTTAGCACCCACTAATTGATCGAAAAGAATATCAATGCGCGGTAGTGGATACTTGTTCTTGATGGTGACAGCATTAAGTGGACGATAGTCTACACACAGCCTCAAGGTCTTATCTTTCTTTTCTACAAACAGTGCAGAACAACCCCATGGTGATGAACTTGGACGAATAAAACCTTTGCTCTCAAGTTCAGTTAATTGTTCCTTCAGTTCTGCAAGTTCCTTAGGTGCCATCTTGTAGGGTGGTCTTGAAATTGGCACTGTTCCTGGTGCAAGTTCAATCTTGAACTCTATATCTCTCTCTGGGGGCATACCAGGAAGATCTTCAGGAAATACGTCGGGGTATTCACATACTACCGGAATATCCTCTAGTTCCATAACCTCGGTATTGAGAATAGATGGTTCCATTGGAATGGTGTTCTTAAGATTGAGAACTTGGGGTCGATGGAGTGGAGAGTTTAGATAAATCTTTCTAGGAATGATATCAAGAATAGCTCCATGGTACTGCAACCATGCCATACCTAAGATGATATCAAGCTTTTGATGTTCTAATATCATAAATGAAGTAAGATATATGGTCCCATCTAGGTTAAGTGGGATTCCAGGAACCAATTTATTTGTTACCGTTTTCCCGGCTGGAGTGCTAATCACAAATGGAGTTTGTGTGGAGATAACAGGCAATTGACTTTTAACGACAAAAGATTTACTAATGACATTGTGTGAAGCTCCGGAGTCAAAGAGTATGACTACGGGTTGATCAAAGATAGAGAACGTACCCGTGAGCACGGGTGCGCCTTCTGGAACGTCCTCGATGGCGAGGTGGTGGATGTTGCCGGGTCTGGTGGCTAGCTTCTTGGGCTGGTTGCGGGGTTGGTTGGCCCCCTGGTAAGATGATTGCCCTCTGCCTTGTCGATCTTGAGGGCAGTCCTTGGCGAAGTGCCCCGTGCGCCCACACGTGAAACACGTGTACGGGGTTTGGACAATACGAAGGGGAGGACGAATTCCCGGTGCACGTGGTGGAGGTGGAAGTGCACGTGGAACCATCCCCTGTTGTTGCTGTGGCCGGAATCCGGAATTGCTGAACTGGCGACCACTGGATATTGGTGGCCGTGATGGCGGTTGCTACCTCTGGCCGGATGGTGATCGATACACCATACGGTACTTCTGAGGAGCACCACCTCCGCTGCCCTGCGGAACACTCCTCTTCTTCTTATCTGAGGATAGCTCGCGCGTAGCGTCCTCCTGCATGATAGCGGCATTGACTATGTTGTTGAAGCTGCCGTGGTTGAACAGGACAAGCTTGTCCTTCAACTTGGGGTTCAAACCCCGGTAGAAACATTCCCGCTTCCGATCTTCGGTTTTCACATGGTCCTGAGCATATTGGGCCAAGTGGTTGAATAATTTGGAGTACTCGTATGCACTCCTTCCTCCTTGCCTTAGCTCCAAGAACTCTTGAAGCTTCCTCCTCATAATCCCGGGAGGGATGTGGTAGGCGCGAAACGCCTCCCGGAATTCGGTCCAGCTTACGACATGGCCTGCGGGGTGTGCGGCAAGATAATTGGCCCACCACACACCGGCAGACCCCTGAAGTTGTTGCGCTGCAAACAACGTCTTCTGCTGTTTGGTTACCTCGAGTAAACCGAACTTTCCTTCAATGGTGCGGAGCCAGTTATCCGCATCCAACGGTTCATCGGCCTCTCTGAATACCGGTGGATGTGTCGATGAGAAATCAGAGTAGGAACTCTGAAATTGCTGACGCGGTCCATCATCCTGTCGTCCCCCTCGACGGGACGAGTGCTGCACCAACGTCCGCAGTAACTCGGTTTGCTCGTCGCGCGAGCCGAGCACTGCAACGAGAACCTCCGTGAGACTCCTGGGGAGTGTGGTTGGAGGTGGTGGAGGTGGTTGCGTCTGAGGCGTATTCTGCCCCGGGGGTGGTGTGCCATCCCCCTGTCCTCCACTAGACCCTCCCACCTCTGAGGCTGTACGAGTACGCACCATACTGCAATATAATGATTAACACGGTAAGTCCCATTGCCTCAAGTTCATCCTCCCTTAGAAATGCGGTAGATAATAATAGACGATGCATAACATTTACATATATTGATAAAGCATAAACTTTATACAAAATATACCATCTCATGACCAAGTTTACAGTAGTAAACCCAAAATGATGGACTCCCTTTATGGAAATACATCTCTACCATACTTGGTCTTCCTGACATGTCATACTCATCTAATTATCTAGACACCACAACCATTACTCTTAATATGACACAAACATGGTCACAAAAGAGAGACACTAGCAACCATTTAACTATATGTTGCCCTTTGTTGGCGGAAGTGCTACCACATCTAACTTCAATACGCTCTACTCGACGTATTCAAGTTCCTCTGGGTCTTCTTCTTCTTCTTCATCTTCAGGGCTAGGCACCTCTGATACGGGTGCTGGAGTAGAAGTTGATACATCGTTCAACATCAACGTCTTCTTGGCAGCCATAGCTTGCCAATCTGCCTGTATCATAAACATCCCCCAGGCCTCATTCTCTTGCTGAGCCTGTTCACAGCTGGTCTTCCAGCTCTGAGCCTCTACTCTGGACTGATCCCTGTCTGCAGTCACCACGTTCAACTGGGTGTCCCGTTGATGCCCATAGAGTAGGCTTGCCTCCAGATCAATATCTCTCTCTAGAGTCTCCTGGCGAGATGCGGCCAAATCCATAACAGCGTCATGCCACTGATTCTCCCTAAGGTTCAAACGATGATTGAGAGGAGCCATCATATCCCTAAGTCCGTCATTTGCCCACTCAAGGTGATTTGCTCGCATCATGGCTTGCTTCAGATTGTTTGTCAATTCTTTTATGCATGTCCTTTGATTACCCTTCTCGCGATGTGATGCTGCTGCATACATCGCTAAGGCTGTTGCGGATGTTTCACCATGCTCTCCCACCTCCGCAAGCAAGCGGGTTGCCCAGGCTTCAGAAGCCCTGCCGTTAACTGGAAAGAACTCATACGGAGTACCCACCAGATGACGGTAATGGAGTTTGCAAAACCTCCCTATGGCAACACTTGCGGCGTAGATCCATGTTTCTTCTAATATCAATCCTTTGATCTTGATGGAGTATGGAGCCCATCCGAGGTGCGGTGGACCGGCAGGCACATCGACGTAGATGGTGCAACTCCACATACCGCCCTCCTGGAACTTCTTGCCCCAATAGCTAGGTAACACCAAATAGCCAAACTGGCCGAGCAACCGTGCAAACACGTCCGGGAAACCGGCGTGCCCGGTGCATGTTGAGAACACCCATCCATTAGGCAACTGAATTCTTGGTGCTGCCATCTGTGGACAAGCATACCAGGATATCAATACACAGTATAAGTATTCAACTTAATCACTGATAAGTTTGGATCAGAGAAACTATCCATTATCAAATGATCCAAGAAAGCTGCAAATTGGAAGTGATCACAGTTCTGTTCCAGCCGACCTGTCTGCATTAACCCGTAAGTTTCTTACAGAAGAAGTCAGAACTAAACTTTATGTTGAATACAAAAATTGTAGTACACTTCAAAACCTTTCCAGATTGTACTCATACAGCCACTGTTGAACTAGTATGAACAATCTATACCGGTTTTGAGTTGACTCAAGGGTTCTGGAAATTTCGACAGAACCTCCCCTGTATATGGGCTTATCTTCACATTCAATACAGGTTTATCATGATAAGATACTGAGGTAATGTCAAAATAAACATTGAGTAACATCGTGTTAACAATCCAGAACTAATGGAGTCCCACCACGAAAACCTTGTCATGAAGGTATTATGCATCAATTCACAAATTGGTGCAAACTGTTCCATGTTCTGGTCTGCAGGAACCAAATTTGCGACAAATGGAATTAGGCATAGCTATACCCAGATCCAGGTCAGGAGCGGTAAATAAGGTTGATAGGTGATTTCCTAATATTTCCAGAAATGTATACGTGCAACCATATCACTGTTCTGGATTAGGAGTTATAACTATCAAAACTTAACAGTAAAACTGACTGGTTTGCATCAGCAGTCATGCAGTTCACTGTGCTGACTTCCCAATTTGGTTAAACTCTAATTAAAATCAGGAAAGACTCCCCATAACAAACTCGTAAATCTCCACCTACCCTTCTCAAACATATATCCCAATAAGGTAGTGGATTTTTCTACAGTGAGTTATGGCAAGAATACAGAAACGGTACAAAGGTGGGTTCATATGGAGTAATTACAGTAAACCCCAGTTTTCAACAGATTAACAAGCTTTTCTGTCTTTATGGTCAACGGAAAAGTTGGAGAGACCTTCACGAGCTTTCCATCCATGTAGGATACTCTTATGTTATCTAATTGCTAACCAAGATTACAACCTGGCGATGTTGAGCCACTTCTACCAGAAAGCAAGAATCTTGGTTCGATCTACCTTATCAAGTTGAGCCCGAAATTATCAGTATCTGATAGTCGGACTTTCTCAAAACACAATGCAACCATTCTGTCGGTGGGGAGGGTCTAGTATCATGTTTGATACTGACGGTACTACGTGCCTCACGAAAGGAAATTCTATCCGGTACATCCGGTTACGTCTATAGGTGGTTCCTATATCGTTCTTTCGCAAACGGTTTCTACACGGTCCTCTACCGAAATTAGTATCCCTGCAGAAAGCAAACAATCCCCTGGCACAGGCACGCCGTACGGCGGCGGGGAAACAGAACAGGTAACCACAATATACAATTATATTTGAAAGTAAAAGCATACGACTCTGGAGTGAGTCGCCCTCGAGCGAAGTCATGCCTCGAGGTACATGGCTGTAAATACGTCTGTACAGCAAAGACTCCCGTACGATCTGGCTTATACACGCTCAGGCATACGTGTTCGCATGTTCTCATAGATATGAGAACACACTATCGGGTTACACACCACCCGACGGGGTTTCCCTCTAACTTTGTGTCACGCTGGGGTACCGCGTGTCATATGTTCTCAGAAACATGGAAAGTTTCAAAGACTCATATTGACTTTCCGTGCCAAGCCACGGAAATTTCACATACCACCTCTCGTATGCTGAGCTTACCGATATTGATCCGCTCTCGGTGGCGTACCTTACCTCTTACCTGATGTCGGGGCGTCGTTACAGAATATAATAACACATAGTTAGTTTTCCACCTTTATATCTTATACTAATAATACTCCTTATAAAGGCATATAACTAATTTCCTCACTCAAGTTCCTAATTTTTGAAAATATGTTCTTTTCCGGTACACTGTTCCCAACGAAGCTCTGATACCATGTCTGTGGGGACCGGAGTCCACACATCCGAGGATCTCATTGGGTGGTGTCGTGCGATGCGACACCCAACAGTTTACAAGAATAGAACCAGAATAAAGTACAAGACCAAGTCTTTTATTTAATACACAGCGGAAGTTTTCACAATACTAGCGGATGTAAAGAAATATATACATACCATAGCTACGCTCTCAGCACTAGCTATGCAAAAAGCAAAGTTTTCCATGCCAGGGATACTTTGCACTAGCAACACTCAAACTATGGCGGCGTGCAGGGTTCCCACTCGGCTGTACACCCTGGAGGGGGTGTTGCCTCATCGTCAAACCCATCCTCAATAGGATAACCTGCAAAAACTCGTTAACTGCAAACGTGAGCATAAGGCTCAGCAAGACTTAACCGTCTCACTAGACAGATGCACGGGGACACTAAACATAGGTAAGGAATAGCATAAATAACTTGCCTACAAGTGGATCCTTATAATCAAGTTTTAAGTAGCAAATGACATTCTCTGGGCACGGCACATCATGGGCTCCACAATCAAACAAGAAACGCTTTACCAATGATATGACATGCCCAAAGCACATAATGCTATTACAGCTAAAGTATGGGGAAACTGTAAATCTTTAGTTATACTATCTCTAAACCAGACAAAGTTGCAAAGTAATTATAATTCAATATCATATGACTTTTCTGACTTCTTTAGTATTTACTACGTCACGACTGCGACAGACAAGTGGTACTCTATTACTGCGAGGGACAGTGATTGCAATCAAGACACACCCGGACAACATGACACATACGTCGTTCGGAAGTGTCAGCGAGCACACCTGTACCTACATAACACTTCAGTACTAGGCGTATATGGCCACCTTTCACAAGAAACTCAAATGCTGAGCCCGTCTCACCTCCGCAAACAGAAGGTCTCCGCACGGAACACCTCATGTGTCCGCCGACCGATTTACACCTTACTGTCCTCAACCCACCCCTATCGATGGTGAGTTAATGGGTCTCAACATCCCAGTTGTCAAGTTACATCAGTTTATTGGATTCCATATGTCCATTATATTGTCGGTACAACTCAAGCTTGTCCGAAGGGGCCGCACACGAAGCGGGCCTTAATCGACACAGGCAGGGCTATGCGATCGAGACTCACTTCTCGCCGCTTCCTATCCATTCCCTGCCCGGTCTCAATTTCATTATAATAAGCCATTTGCTATCCAACCAATCCTGTGAGATACATCTCTCGCGAGTAGATTCCAACTACTCGACTTCTACCGGATTTCCTATGCATTAGCAAAGCAGTTACTACAGGTCAAACTGTAACTCGTGCCACATAAACCCTGGGATTTTTGGTCATGCATGTGGAGTATCATTCACCCTAAACGTAATGCACAATTCATATACTACTCATCATAGTGATAAAGCAAAAGTTTATAAACGACTTAAATGCAAACCGGGGCTTGCCTTGTTGCAGGTCAGGTTCTGAGTTAAAAATTGGAAGGTTCTCTTCCAGGGCCTCTGGCTCCTCCTCGACTTCGGTCACTATACGATATGCAGATAACATGGATATATAAATGACTTTGAAGTTTATTTATTTTAAGACCATAAATTAATTCATGGTGATCACTATATGACAGGGACCTTAATTGGCTTTGGAACTTCGATGGTAGATACTAGGGAATATGATCAAGGCTCTTGCAAAGAACAGGAGATGATCATAGCAGATTGTGGTCTCCGAAAGTATGGCAAGTAATCAACTTCCAAAAATTTCCGAGAGGAAACTGTAGCTTGAACCTAGCTAACAGTTGATAATCAAGATGGAGGGAGTGGTTCTGGTCTTAGCAAAATTTGTTTCATAATTTTCTAAGCTGTGGGGAAGGAGTTATTGTATTTCTAATTCGGCAAGAATTTCTGGATTTACTTTATAATTGAGTTTCTAGACATTAAATCAATATTTATTTTGTAACTGATTTAGGACTAGTATAGTAGGTTAATTAAATCCAAGACTTTAACAGGAGCTAGGGTATGACCAATGGAAGACTCAGTAAAATTTTGGGACCTAATAAAGTAACCTAATAGCTGCGAAAATTCAATAACTGAAAAAGGAAATGGAATTATACAGAGAGTTAAACAGGTGCTATGGCTCCCAAACTTTGCCTGATAATCAGGAATAGGACAATAAATTTTATGTGAATTTTGGGGAATTTTCCCGTAGATATCTTGTCTGGAAAAATTGCATTTGCATTAGGAAAGATTATTTT
Source organism: Tuctoria greenei (assembly GCA_036927565.1). Taxonomy (NCBI): domain Eukaryota; kingdom Viridiplantae; phylum Streptophyta; class Magnoliopsida; order Poales; family Poaceae; genus Tuctoria; species Tuctoria greenei. The sequence goes on along the minus strand of JAYESD010000012.1, from coordinate 61,078,906 downwards.
CTACAGAATTTAACTCTGAGTTCCACAGAACCTAATTGGTATTGACAGAAACTAGAGCTCAAGAGCTTTCGAACAAAATTTGTTTGAAGATTTTTGGAGTATCCTACAGAAAGATATTCAATTTAGAAGTTTGGATAAATTTCTGGAATTAAATATATCCCAAAGACCACGTGGCACATTCTGGTTGAGGCAGCACCGGGGTCCACAGAATTAAAGCGCGCAGCCACACTAGATCTCAGCCACACTGTGATCCCGCAGTGAATGGCAGGTGGGACCCGATGGGGTCATCGTCTACCTCGGGCCGGTGCTCGCGCGGAGCGGCACCCGCGACGGTGGCTCGCCGGCGAGCTCGCCGCCGGCCAATCCAACGCACCAGATTCGCGGAAACTTGCCGCCTGGGAGTTTTTGGGGTCGCTGAGCACGATGGTGAGGTCAGTGGGTCTTGAAGCTCGCCGGAAAAGGTCGTGCGACGGCGGTGGCGGCGATGAGCGCTCGGGCAACATAGAACTCTCTATAGATTAGCTCAAATCACTTGGGAATTGCTCCAAAACCTATCTGGGATGATGGAGTTCAAGGATATGGGCGCAGAAGGGGAGTGAGTTGCCGGGAATCATGAGTTCGACGGTGAACCGAGGTTTTCTCACCGGCGGCGAGCAAAACTCGAAATTCAGAGCCGTTGCTTGATGATTCTTAAAGGTTTTTGCTCAGACAGGAGCGCTAGGGCCTATAGAAACTGTCTCTAAGTAATTGCAAAGGATGATTGCTTGCCGAAAAGGAATTGACATGAAATCATAGCTAGTTATCTACTCTCGGCCGTAGGGGAAACGAACAATAACTCGCTCAAGCTTCAACGATAAGGGAAACGGTTTGTACCATGAGCTAGAGTTTGATCAGGCGCACCTTTTTGCTCTTTGGAGCTTGGCTTGAAACGGCGCGGAACGGCGGCACGCCGCGGAGCAGTGGCGAGCGGCGGCGATGGCGCGCGGCGGAAGAATAGTTGCGAGGCAGTGGAGCTGTGATCGGGGATGAGGAGTAAAGGGAGCTTCGGCCGGCCTTTTATAGGGCCGCGGCGAGCAGGCAGGCAGCTCGCTGGAGCTTCATGCGCGCGCGCGGTGTCGAGCGGGGGCGCGGCGGTGCAGAGGTGGCGGGGTTGAGCTGATCCGTTTAAAAAGGGGAGCTGACATGTGGGGCCCACTGTCCAGTGATTCTCCCCACAGTTCAGTTACTAATTCATTTAAAAATAGAAGATCAACTCAAAAAATCATGAAATTTTGTGGAGATGGCAAATGAATTATTCTGAACACAATGGTGAACTCAATTCTTATGTTTAAAGAAGTTGGAGAAGAATAAAAAATTCAGATTTGAATTTGATTCAAATTTGCCAAGCACCTCAATAAAAATAGTAGATGAGTTTCTAAAATCTTGAAACTTTGTAAGCATGCTATTGAGGAATTTAGGAGCTCATGGAAAAATTTAGAGCCCTTAATTTGAATATTTGGTTTAGAGCTTATTAGGGCTTCATTGTGCATTGCTTACTAATCCTTATCCAAAAATTCTTATTCTTAAAAAGGTGAATAGAATATAATTTGGATTCATGGTGAAGTCTAATACCCATGATAAAAGAATCTAACAAAGAGTGCAAGAAAAGTTTTGGATGGCATAGTTCATGTGTACCATTATATTGGATATCCAAAATAGTTGATCACAAAACCCATATGAACTTAACATGCCATAAAAGTGGGGTTTTACAGTTTGGTCCTTCGTTCAAGCCGTAGCCAATTGTACAGACGGCTGATGCAACCGGGCGCACTGATCTTACGTGCGCGCCAGTCATTGAGGCGCCTTAAACGCGCGCAGCGTATGCGCATCTTTGAATTCACTTGGAACCGCTCCGCATCCCATCACCACTACTGCGCGCGTCGAGAGACGAACAGCCAGGCGGGTTCAAATCCCCTGCAGTACTACAGGTGTAGTAGAGATGGCTGACATGAGTGCCCCACATGTCAGCCACCTCTATTGCACCTGTAGTACTGCAGAGGATGAGCATCCCAGCCAGGCTGCTACTGCGCTATATGATCACCCGGGCACGCCGTCGTCTTCTCCGCACAGCCACTCTTCCTCTCTTCCGAAAAAACCACGCCAGGAACACCATGGCTGACAAGACAACGCCACCGCCAAGCCCGCCGAAGGACGCCAAGGGGATGCATCCCCGACCGGACTCCCCCCGAACAAGGAGTGGGCTCTCGGGAAAATGGCGCGCAATGTATTTCACAATACATCATGCTCCATGTGTCGCCATGGGCTTGGTTCCCTTCTAGAGTATGCTGCCATGGGGACCACGGGCCACTACGTCTTCGGCATGACGTACTTGGCCGGTCGCCTCGACGTCCTCTAGGAGACGCTGGCGGACGAGCTGGTGGCGGCGACGTCCAAGAAACTGGGCTTCACGTCTCAGCCGCGGGAGGTGCCCCCGCCAATCTAGGAGCCCAAGGAGGAGGAGGAGGAGAAGGAGAAGTAGGTGGAGCGAGGTGGAGGAGTAGTTTTTTTCTTGTTCTTAGTTCTGTTGTTTATCTTTTCTCGTTTGTAGTTTGTGTTTTTCTTTTTTATTGTTTGTAATGTATCGTCTTAAGGTAATGAACTTTATATTTCTGTTCGTTGGTGCGCAAAAAAAGTTCTAATGTTGTTGTTCTAACGATAATCTAGAAAACTATTTATCTCTTTTATCTTTTAGAATGGAATATATTTCCACTTCCAACTCTACTGAGCTGGAGATCCAAAAAGTGACTATCACCTACTAGTTTATCTGACAGGACCAGCAGGGAGAAGCCCACTCTCTGTTCAAACCCAACACGGATCCAACATAATAAGCAATCAAACAGCAAAGCACGTAGTAAATCATAAAAAATGCAACAACATTTTCTGGAGTACGTATCAACTTTAGCCCAGATTAGATGCTCGTGGGCGTCATTGCAAAAGGGTGAAGACAAAAAAGACTTGATTCAGATGGCTTGCAAAAACAAACTAAAAGTCAGGGTCATCAAAATTTTTGCCCGATTTGGATTGAGTCTTAGTTATAGACTTCCATAATAATAAAATGTATCGGGTATTTTACTTTCACAAGTGTGTCATAAAATGTATCGGGTGTTTTAATTTCACTAGTGTGTCATAAAGTGTACGCCGTCCACGTATCCTGATCCAACCGTACAACTTCAAATAAAGGAGGGTTAGAGCATCTCCAACCCCTTTGTTATTATTGGTTTGCCATTCATTCAAATGACAAATATGCTATCCACATTTAGCATCTCATTCCATGAGCATCTCCAACCCGTTTGCTATATGATGTGCTATATTAAATTTATTTCATATTTTAATAGTATATAATAATTATTTTAAAATTCAAATAACATTGTTGCAATGGCTATATTGTAACGGTTGTATTTATAACGGCTATTTTCAATGGTTATATTTCTAAAGACTATTTTTCAACGGATGTATTTCCAACGGATAATTTTCAATGACTATTTTGCAACAGAACTATGATAATGTACCGGAAATCGGGAATAGCAAACCGGATAGCATTTGCAACTAGTAGCACACCGAGAGCTCCATATAGAAAATGGCTAAAAGTAGCAATCCTTGTAGCAAACCGGTTGGAGATGATTTTTGCTCTAGATTTGCTAAATAATAGGATAGCACATCATATAGCTAATGGGTTGGAAATGCTCTTTTGGCCATTAGCTATATGGTGTGCTATCCTACTATTTAGCAAATTTAGAGCAAAAATCATCTCCAACTGGTTTGCTATTAGGATTGCTACTTTTAGCCATTTGCTATATGGAGCTCTCAGTGTGCTACTAGTATCAAATGCTATCTGGTTTGCTATCCCCAATTTATGCTACATTATTGTCATTTCTGTTGCAAAACAGTGGTTGAAAATTAACCGTTGTAAATAGAACCGTTGAAAAATAGTCGTTAGAAATATAACCATTGAAAAATAGCCGTTAGAAATACAAACGTCACAATATAGCCGTTGCAACAATGTTATTTGAATTTTAAAATAATTATTACATATTAATAAAATATGAAATTTTTTAATATAGCACATCATATAGCAAACGGGTTGAAGATGCTAATATAATGAGATGCTAAATGTGGATAGCATATTTGCTATTTGAATGAATAGCAAACTAAAAATAGCAAACAGGGTTGGAGATGCTCTTAGAAGATTGGTGGAAAATAATACAAACTTATAAGAAAAAGGAGAAGAAGAAAAAGGATGGCGCGCGTTTCGATCCATGAACCATGACACTGCTGACATCCATCTTCATTGGCCAGTTCCCGATTCCGCTGATCTCTCCAGCATGTATTCACACTAGCTACTCTCTGGTGACTGGACCCAGGGTATCCTGTGGCCCATCCGACATATCCAGTGGGTGGGCTCCTGAGAAATGTTGTTGTTGTTGTACGTGGTGTTAGATTGAGACAATGCAACTTGTGGTCACAACGATAAGAATTAAAAATTAGAAAGAGTATATAAGATTCAAAAATCGTCATTACTCTCTTTACTCCGCGCTCGGGGCCGTAAATTTCAGAAACTCCTCCACTCATATCGTAACTACATCAGTTATGTATCCAGGCCCGTTTCCAATTAAAATCCAAACTAAAGGTGTAGACGAAGGTTTTGCACAAGAGTGAGAGTTGCGTCGCGCAGCCGCAAACAGCAACCGTAGGGACGACAAGGAGAGAGACCCAATGGCGGGACTTAGGTGTACAACGTGACGTTCGAGGAATATGTGATCACCACCACCGTGACATCCTTCGGCAAGGTCGTGGAGGACTGGCTCGACGAGGTCCTCTCCGTCCACCGTTGTCTCCTTCACAAGCTCGTCGTCGGGCTCGACGTCGAGTGGCGCCCCAACTACTCTGCCGACCAGAACCCCGTCGCCGTTCTACAGCTCTGCATCGGTCGCCGCTGCCTCATCTTCCAAGTCATCCACGCTGACTACTTCCCCGACGAGCTGGAACATTTCCTCAGCGATTCCGACTATCGCTTCGTTGGAATCGGCGTGGAGGGTGGCGCTGACAGACTTTGGAAGGACTGGCAGGTGAAGGTGGCCAAAACGGTGGACCTTTTGCCGAGCTCGCGGCGGAGGAGATGGATCGCCCGAGCCTCCGTCGGGCGGGGCTGAAGGACATCACGAGCACCGTGATGGGCGCCGACATGTAGAATCCTTACGGGGTGAGGATGAGCAACTAGGACGCGTACAATCTCCCCGGCGAGCAGATCAGCTATGCGTGTATCGACGCCTTCGTCTCCTTCGAGGTCGGCCGCAAGCTGCTCTCCAGCGACTACTGATCTTACCACCGAGTTTGCAGATCGGCTGTCGTCGATCATCCCGGCATATGGAATTCGTAGGTGCATCGCTCAAGTTATAGCTTTTGTGCTTGTGCGCCCAATCTCTCATAAAATTATTTTTTCTTCAGGAAACACTATATCTTGCTTTTAAAAACATGCATGTTATTTCACATGCATCGAGGTCTTTCACATGCATGTTAGTTGTCCATGCATGCTACGCCCCAAACATGATCAACGAGCCTCAAACATGACGATCTCTCAACAAAAAAGAGAACACGTAACCTCAGCAAACATGATCGAGGTCTTTCACATGTATGTTAGACGTATATATGCTACGTCCCAAACATGTATTCTAAGAATAAAATAATATTTCCTACCATGTATATATATTTCTATATTTATCATATTCTGTACCGTGCATGTGTGTATGCTCTCAACCTACAGTATATGGCAGTTTAACTACCACACTAATGAAGAATAATATCCTGTCATCAATAGAGATAACAAATTTGACACAAGGATGTTCCCTCGACGGTACGAGGATATAAGTGGACTACCATCATCTAATAAGCACACAACTCTCGCTACGTACGTACGTGGTTAATCAAATTAATCGATCGCATGCTGCCATTATGTATCGCTATACTTGTCTTTTGAAGAAACAACAGGTGTAGGCGCTAGCCGCTACATGTTCTGATTTTAGGAACAAATGAACACACTTGTGAAAACACGTACGCCACATCCAATCCTCAACTTCATCCAATTAACATGTTCCTCAACAAGGGGGTAGAAAAATCCTCAACACGTGACCAAACATGCTTGATCGCGAGTCTCTTTCACATGCATTACATTCATGTCCACCATCATCCATGATCACGACAATATGAGTTCGATATGGACCCTCGATCGGCAACGGTCGGATCCTTTAAAAAAAAAGGATATGGACTCTCGGTCGATTTCCACGCGTGTTCACGTCAATCTCCGCACCTTTGTGTGTCAAATTAAAAAACTGGCCGATGGGACGTGTTGAGCCGTTGCGATAAAAGAGAGGAGGCAAACCGCGGTTTGGAGTAACTCTGACCGTCAATTCAAAAGCACAATTTTTGAAGCGTCCAATCATCTCCACTCACGCGCTTAGACGATGACCCGATATAAAGGCACACCTTGCTCTTCTTCTCCGCCGCACCTCTCAAACGATTTTAGCCTCCAAACTTCTCCTCTTGCTTCTCCGCCGCACCTCTCAAACGATTTTAGCCTCCAAACTTCTCCTCTTGCTTCTCCGCCGCACCACCATCGACCACCTCTCTCTCTTTGTTTGCACCTCCGTCGCCGAACAAATGGGTAGCCCCGCACTAAAGCGCTCCAGGTCATCGACGTCCTCCGAACCTCCTTCTCCGTTTTCGTCACCGCCAAGGCTGGTGGAACTGGACGCGGAGCCCGCACCACTTCCACTCCCGTCTCCGCCCGCGGCGCCTGCACCTCTTCTGTCCGACTATGATGAGACTGTTCGCCTCATCGAGGAAAGCATCGACAAACTCGAAGGCAAGCTTAAGGAGGTCCCCGGCAGCCTGTTCGCCGCTGACGTGCAAGCAAAAGCGCTTGACAAAATGGCGCAGGATGTATTTCACAATACATCTCACTCCTTTCGCCGACTGGGACTTGGTGCCCTTCCCCACCACGCCAGCATGGACTGCACCGACAACTACATCTTCGGGTTAGGATTTGTTGCCGCTCGTCTCGACTGCCTCTACGAGACGATCAGTGAGGAGGCCGGGGAGGGGTTTCACGAGCAACTCGTGAACGCCGTCAGCCGGAAGAAGTTCGATCTGGTGTTGGAGGATGCTCCACTGGTGGTTGCGGCGGAGGCGCAGGCACCGGCAGCAGATGCAGAGGCGGAGGCGCCACCGGCGGAGGCGGAGGCGGCGGCGGAGGTGGACAAGTCCTCCTCTGAGTAAAGTAGGATGTGTAGTAGTTTTTTCTTTTGTTTTCTATGTGTTTTTTCTTGTTAGTAATATATGTGTCGTTTTTATGTTAATGAAAAATGTCTTTTATTTTATGTTCATGAACAACGTGTCCTACAGTACATGCACTAACGAAAAACTCCTTCTTTTATCGAAAAACATCGCATATGGAAAATTAACACATTAGTAATATTATACTGTACCTAATAAACACTCTCTCCTTATTCTTTTATTTGACGTTTTGGACAAAGCATTGAACTAACATTAGTAGGACGTACCTAGTAGAATTATATTTCAAAAAATTACGAAAATAAAAAGCTACACGCTTAATTAATTTTATTTCTTTTCTCTTTACCAGCTGTCATCGTGCCCGTCCCACCACCCCCACCCACCGGCCTAGCCCTAGGCAGTAGCCCACAAATTTTCTGTGACCCTGCCTCACAGCATCACGCGTGCGCCCCCGCCTAGCACGCCGTACGATCGAAATCGCATAATCGTGGGAGCGGGACACGGGGGATTTCCATCCTTCAGTGTCCAGACAACAAACCCACCAGCGCAAAGTGAAGGATCTCAGCGGGATTTTCATGGGACGGCGTGCGGGGCGGGGGCACACACGCGACGTTGTGCGGCAGGGCCGCAGAAAATTTATTTCCGCCCGCCTAGGCCCAGAGCCGGGCCTTCCTTTAAGATCATCCGCAGTAGTTCACGGTAAAGCTTTAGGCTGACAAAGTTTTTCAATACTAAATTTTTGGAAACCACAGTTTTTAAAATGACATGGCAACACCAAAGTATTTCAATAACACAGTTTTGTAATACCACGATTTTGCAATACATAGGACTGTTTGGTTGACAAACACCATTCTGTAAAAAATACCATAGTAATCTCAAATACCACGGTATTGCTAATTGCTCTAAGACCATCCACAGTGGTTCACTGTAAAGCTTACTGGACTGGAAATATAGAGTAGATTACATGAAGTATAGAGTTAGTGTCCAGAGTGAAATGCTGGAAGAATAGAGAATATACTTGAAGTATAGAGGGATAGAGTATGTTTTAGAGGAAACTGCTGCGGATGGTCTAAAACTCCAAAAATACTGTGTTCCCAAACACCAAAAATGAATTCTCTGTGGCCCTTCCGCATAGCCGTCTCTTTGCGACACTGCCCAGATGGTTGCCACGTACCATCACGCTCCAAATCTTACAGCCAAGGGCGCACTGCACGGTTACCGCAACTGTACTGTGACACCCTCATTTTCATGCATCATGCCCTACATACACTCATATACATGTTTAACATTAACCCACATAAAGGGGAATGAGTCTAAAATTTATTTTGAGCATTTAAAATTGATTTGTAGCAAAACCGCACTTAAAACGTAGGAAAGTGCGGACTAGTCCGATTTTACTGAGGACTAGTCCGATTTCTCTCTGACTGAAAACGGACTTGTCCATTTTTGTTGCAGACTAGTCCGATTTTTCCTCTGGAAACCTTTGGACTTGTCCGATTTTGTGTGGACTAGTCCAATATTCCAAGAATCCTTGAAAAATTGCTAAGTCCTTAGACTTTTCCGGACTAGTCCGGTGTTCAAGCGGTCTTGTCCGATTTCCTCTCTGTTTAAAGTCGGACTTGTCCGATTTTAGGCCAGACTTGTCCGATTTTCTCTCTGGACGACTTCGGACTAGTCCGGTCCTTTCCAGACATGTCCGATATTTCGTGACTCCGAATTGATCTTTTGTTTTACGACTTGTTTCTTGCGTATCACGTTAAGTGGGCCTAGGTACGTTGTGCCTAACTCTTTTAGAGCCCATGTGGGACTCTAAACCAGCCTCTACTCATCTCAAACTCGAAATCCATCTAACCCTAGCCTCCACCTCTATATAAATAGCCCCACCCCTTTTGCTTGACATCTATTTGCCACTTTTCCACCTCAACCAAACCCTAGTTCATGGAGAGTCACCATCAAGGAGGGAGGAGAAGATCCCAAGCAAGAAGAAGAAGAGGAGGAAACGAAAGAGGACCAAGATCTCCACCAAGCTTTCATTCTTCATCACCAATTCACCTCAAAGTTCATCACCAACCCTAGATCATCACAATCCAAGTGCTACCTCCAAGTTTCTTGATTCATTAGAGTTCTAAACACATGGTATACCTTCTATTCTCTTTTCCTTACGAGAATTCAACCCCTAATCTCCAAATTCACGTCGATCTAGAGAACCCTAATATGCTGATCTCGCGAAGTGCGGACTTTTCCAGTCCCTAGCTGACTAGTCCGATCTTTCCGGTTAAATTGTGTTGAATTGATTCTAAAGTTTGATCCAATCAACTCCAAAACTGTATAAACTTGTTAAAAGCTATTAGAACTAGTTATTGATCATTAAAAGCAATCTATTGACAAGTTCTACCTTGCATTTGTATCAATCATGCATGTCATGTCATATTGAGTAATATTTGTGCACTCTTGATTGTGTTTCTTGTCTTGTATGTTTATTGTGCGGATTAGACAGATTTGCACTAGAGAGTGCCACGGAGGATCTTTAGCATCAAGAGTTTGGAGGCTTTGATCCTGATCAAGCGCAAGAGCAAGGCAAGTGTCCTTGAAGCATATTGATCCTGTTTTTTGAAAATAAATGTTTTGTTTGCAAACTGCATACTTGTGTAAATTTGATGGAAATCCTATGATAGGAAGTTTACTAGAATTTTTTAACCACCCTTGTCATATGGAATTATGGTAGAGAGTCGGGATGGGCTTTTTACCTTTTGCTTCGCTTAATCAACTGGGATGGGAAACCAACTATACCACTCAATTTAATTATGCATGGATGAGATTATGATTAACATGAACTGGATAACATGATATGGTAATGGGTGATCTAAGCAAGCCTGGTATGTGGATGGGTTGGATGTTATGGTGGTTTGCTTGCTTTAGATCTAAGGACAGGTTCATGCGAGAATAAGCCAGGACTACAATGCCACCACGAGGCCAAGTACGGGTGCGGCATAGCTGATTAATTAGGGCTTTGCTAGTGCTCTTTGGACCATTGTGGATGCTCAGAGAAGGGGTAGTTGGATTGGGTTTGTTGATGATTGGTGGGACTACCCTGGGATCCGAATGGCTCAAGAGGGGCCCTTGGTTGAAGATGTGCTTAGTTGAAGAAATCGCCACCGGTGAAACCTCAGTGGGGTCTAAATAGGCTAGTAATCCCTTTATAAAGGCTATTTTGTGATCTCTTGACCACAAACCGATGGAAGTGTGAGACGGCATAATAGAGGTATTAGTCATCGAAAGGTGATGAAATCACCAACACGTGGGTAAGGAGGTACAAACTCTGCAGAGTCTAACAAAACTATCATGATAGCCGTGCTCCTGGTTATGAGCACCTTGACAACTTCCATGATTAGAGGGTACTCGGTATTGGGATTTGGGATGGTTATGGATTTATTTTTGGTATTGAATATGGTTATTGGCAATGGTGAAATCTGGAATTATTGATGAGGATGGTGAACTATGGATTGGTATGGTGATATTACTTATGATTATGATGGGTTTACTTCACATACATATAATATATTGCTTTTCAAATATTTTAATGTACTTTTCAACACTTAACCATTATTACTGCCGTCATTTGAATAAGCCACATGCCATACTTTCCACACTTGCTGAGTACGACATGTACTCACTCTTTCAATCCCCCCCAATAGTTGCAGGTCAGGATTGGGAGTTTAATGGCGATAATGCAGAGTTCTAGGCCATGTATACCGTCAGCTTTGCCTGCAGTGTTGATTGGAGCTGCACTATACGCTATCGCTTATGCTGCCTAGTTGTTTTGCTTGCTTATTTAGTCTATTTCCGCTGCATTAGTTGAACTTGTCATTAATATTTATTAGAGCTTGTATTCGAGGATAATATGGTTTGTGTAATAAAACATGGTTAATTAATCTTTTCTTGTGGTAATTTTCTGTATACTCTTTTGTGATTGCACTCGTGTATGTGTGTTGAACGTCCTGGGCACAGATATGCGTTAGCTTGGTTCATTTTTCGGAACCGGGCGTCACATGTACCACCCTGCCCTGATGATTACCACGTACGTGAGCGCACCGAATCTTGCAGCATGCACGGGCACACGAACACCACGTCCGAACTTTGCTCATCTATCTGAATAACTCCGCGCTCGGCGTGCACGATCCATCATCATGTGCACGAACAATATTATGAAATAATCAACTTTGATGATTCAATAATCCAATCAAGTTTCATCCAACCTACCAACAAAAAATTGGATTGTCCAGTCCTTCCAACCAAACATTAATTTGGATGATCCAAGACATAAAGAAATGGATGATCTATCTCCAATCGAACTTCGACGTCAAACCAAACTCAATTGATGACTGAGCACTTTGTCACATGTCAATAGAGTGTACACACAAATGACAAATACACGGCCTCGACACCGGGTTTAGGGTGCAACGTGGACTAACCACATGACCCGACCAAACACTCACGTAATTACCATACACCTGCAAGAGCAACTACCTGGCCGCATCCTTCGCGTACGAACGCCAACGCCGACCAACTTATACTTTTTGTACTAGGTACAAAGAATTTTCCTTATCCATGAGCCAATAAACAAGCTCTTCTGATGCGGCTTTTGTAGTTAATAAATGAACTACGACAAAACGACAAGTTCATGGAGACGGGGGGGGGGGGGGGGGGGGAGTACATATGATCATCGACGTCTCTCTCACATTCATGTTATAGTTGTCCATGCATGCTACCCTACACCCCAAACATAGGATCAACGAGCCAAACTATATATATGATGATCTTTCAATAAAAGAGAAAACTATATATGTATGTATGTATGTATGTATGTATGTATGTCTATATATATATATATATATATATATATATATATATATATATATATATATATATATATATATATATATATATATATATATATATATATCACGCCCCATGATCAACGAGCCTCAAAATATATATGACAATGTTTCAACAAAAAAATAAGAAAACACGTAATAATTTTGTCATCAAACATGATCGTCGCGAGGTTTTCAAGTGCACATGTTACTTGTCTATGCATGCTTGCTACACCGCATACATGATCAACGAGTCTCAAATATGACGATCTTTCAACAAAATCAGAAAAGACCTAACGTCATCAAACATGCATGATCGAGGTCTTTTGCATGTCAAACTGAGAAAACATGAATGAGGGTTTATGTGACACCCGGTTCGGAAAAATGAACCAAGCTAACGTATATGTGTGCCCAGGATGTTCAACACACATACACGAGTGATTCACAAATGATAAACAGATAATTACCACAGCTCAAATTATTAAATAAGTACTCTTATTACATAATTCATTATATCCTCGAATACAAGCTCTAATGAATATTAATGACAAGTTCAACTAATGCAGCGGAAATAAACTAATTAAGCAAACTAAGCAACTATGCAGCATAAGCGACAGGGTATGTATGCGCAGCTCCAATCAACACCACAGGCAAAGCTAACGGTTACCACGACCTAGAACTCCGCATTATCACCATTAAACTCACAATCCTGACCTGCAACTGTGGGGGGGGGGGGGGGGGGGATTGCAAGAGTGAGTACATGTCGTACTCAGCAAGTGTGGAAAGTATGACATGTGGCTGATTCAAATGACGACAATAATAATGGCAAAGTGCTGAAAAGTACAGTAAAACATTTGAAAAGCAATATATATATTATATGTATGTGAAGTAAACCCATCATAATCATAAGTACTACCATAATACCAATCTGAATTCACTACCATCATCAGTAATTCCAGATTTCACCATCGTCAATAACCATATTCAATACCAGAAATTAATCCATAACCATCCATAACCATTACCAAACCATAACCATCCCAAATTCCAATTTCCCTCTAATCATGGAAGTTGTCCAGGTGCTCATAATCGGGAGCACGGCTATCAAGATAGTTTTATTTGACTCTGCAGAGTTTGTACCTCTTTACCCACGTGTTCGTGATTTCATCACCTTTTTGGCGACTAAGAATCTCCCTGATGCCCATGACCCGTCAGTCATATTACACACTTCCGTTGGTGTGTGGCCAAGAGATCACAAAATAGCCTTTACAAAGGGATTACTATCCTATTTAGACCCCACTGAGTTTTCACCGGTGGTGATGTCTCCCGCAGAGCACATCTTCAACCAAGGGCCCCCTCTTGAGCCATTCGGATCCCAGGGTAGTCCCACCAATCATCAACATACCCAATCCGGCTACCCCTTCCCCGAGCATCCACAATGGTCCAAACAGCACTAGCAAAGCCCTATTTAATCAGCTACGCTGCACCCATACTTGGCCTCGTGGTGGCACTGTAGTCCTGGCTTATTCTCGCATGAACCGGTCCTTAGATCTAAAGCAAGCAAACCACCATAACATCCAACCCATCCACATACCAGGCTTGCTTAGATCACCCATTACAATACCATATTAACCAGTTCATGTTATCCATAATCTCATCCATGCATAAATAAATTGATTGGTATAGTTGTTTTCCATCCCAGTTGATTAAGCGAAGCAAAAAGTAAAAAGCCTTCCCGACTCTCTACCATAAATTCCAGGTGACAAGGGTGGTCAAACGAAACTAGTAAACTTCCTACCATAGGATTTCCCATCAAATTGACACAAGCATGCAGTTTTACAAACAAAACATTTATTTTAAAACAGGATCAATATGCTTCAAGGACACTTGCCTTGCTCTTGCTGTTGATTAGGGTCAAAGCCTTCAAACTCCTGGTGCTGTAGATCTTCCGCGGCACTTTCTAGCGCAAATCCGTATAATCCACACAATAAACATACAAGACAAGAAACACAATCAAAGAGTGCACAAATATTACTCAATATGACATGACATGCATGATCGATGCAATTGCAAGGTAGAACTTGTTACTAGATTGCTTTTAATGATCTCTAACTAGTTCTAATAGCTTTTAACAAGTTTATACAGGTTTGGACTTGATTAGATCAAATTTTAGAGTCAATTCAACACAATTTAACCAGGAAGATCGGACTAGTCCGCTAGGGACCGGACAAGTCCGCACTCTGCGAGATCAGCAGATTAGGGTTTTCTAGATCGACGTAAATTCAGAGATTAGGGGTTGAATTTACGTAAGGAAAAGAGAATAGAAGGTATACCAGGTGTTTAGAACTCCAATGAACCAAGAAACTTGGAGGTAACACTTGGATCTTGATGATCTAGGGTTGGTGATGAACTTGGAGATGAATTGGTGGTGAAGGACGAAACTTGGTGGAGATCTTGATCCTCCTTCGTTTCCTCCTCTTCTTCCTCTTGCCTGGGATCTTCTCCTCCCTCCTTGATGGTGGCTCCCCACGAACTAGGGTTTGGGTGGGTGGAATAGTGGCAAATAGATGTCAAACCAAGGGGTGGGACTGTTTATATAGAGGTGGAGGCTAGGGTTAGATGGATTTCGAGTTTTGGGATGAGTAGAGGCCGGTTTAGAGTCCCACATGGGCTCCAAAAGAGTTAGGCACGACGTACATAGGACCACTTAACGTGAAACCCAAGAAACAAGTCTTAAAGCAAAAGATCAACTCGGAGTCGTGAAATATCGGACATGTCCGGAAAGGATCGGACTAGTCCGAAGTCGTCCATAGAGAAAATCGGACAAGTCTGGCAAAAAATCGGACAAGTCCGAATTTGAACAGAGAAAAAACGGACAAGTCCGCTGGAACACCGGACTAGTCCGGAAAAGTCCAGGGACTTAGCAAATTTTCAAGGATTCATGGAATATCGGACTAGTCCGCACAAAATCGGACAAGTCCGAAAGTTTCCAGAGGCAAAATCGGACTAGTCCGCAGCAAAAACGGACAAGTCCGTTTTTAGACAGAGAGAAATCGGACTAGTCCTCAGCAAAACCGGACTAGTCCGCACTTTCCTACATTTTAAGTGCGGTTTTGCTCCAAATCAATTTTAAACTCGTTCCTCTTGTTGTGGGTTAATGTTAAACATGTATATGAGTGCATGTAGGGCATGATGCATGAAATTGAGGGTGTTACAAACCTACCCCCCTTAAATTGAATCTCGCCCTCGAGATTCGACGCGGAAGAGAAGAGATAGGGAAATTCCTTCTTGAGATCATCCTCTAATTCCCATGTCGCTTCTTTTTCTGTATGGTGCTTCCATTGAACTTTACACCATCTAATGACCTTGTTCCTTGTGACCCTCTCCTTAGTTTCCAAGACTTTGACCAGTTGCTCGGCATACGTCAAATCTTCTTTTAGCTCCAATTCTTCCATTGGCACTTGTTCTTCCGGTACTCTCAAACACTTCTTGAGCTGGGAAACATGAAAGACATCATGCACGTCCGAAAGATGAGGTGGCATCTCCAACTTATACGCTACTTCTCCTCTTTTGTCCAAAATCTTGAATGGTCCAATATAGCGAGGTGCGAGCTTGCCCCTTATGTTAAACCTCTTATGACCCCTCATTGGTGACACCTTGAGGTAAACAAAATCTCCCACTTCAAAGGCTAATCTCCTTCTCCTATTATCCGCATAGCCTTTTTGCCTTGATTGGGCTGCCCTCAAGTTTTCACGAATCATTTGGACTTGCTTTTCGGCTTCTTGCAACACATCCGGACCAAATACTTGAGTTTCTCCTGCCTCATTCCAGAATAAAGGTGTCCTACACTTCCTTCCATAAAGTGCTTTATATGGTGACATCTTCAAACTTGCTTGGTAACTATTGTTGTATGAAAATTCCGCGTATGGCAAGCTTTTGTCCCAACTTTTCCCATGCTTTAAAGCACAAGCTCTTAACATGTCCTCCAAAATCTGATTGGTCCTCTCGGTTTATCCGTCTGTTTGAGGATGATATGCTGAACTAAAATTCAACCTCGTTCCCAAAGCTTCATGCAATTTTTGCCAAAATCTGGAGGTAAATTGAGAACCTCTATCCGAGACTATCTTCTTAGGGACTCCATGTCGACACACAATATGCTCCATGTATATTTCGGCCAATCGTGCAGCTGTATACTTGGTCTTCACAGGGACAAAATGAGCTGACTTGGTTAAGCGATCCACAATTACCCAAATTGAGTAATACCCAGACTGAGTACGTGGTAACCCAACTATGAAGTCCATTCCAATTTCTTCCCACTTCCATTCCAGAATCATTAATGGTTGTAATAGTCCAGCTGGCCTTTGATGTTCCGCCTTGACTCGTTGACACACATCACACAATGCCACATATTCAGCTATGTCCTTTTTCATGCTATCCCACCAATAGCAAGCCTTCAAGTCCTTGTACATCTTCGTACATCCGGGGTGAATCGAGTAAGGCGAGTCATGTGCCTCCTTTAATATTGTCTCCCGAATATGTTTTACATTAGGCACAACGATTCTCTTTCCAAGCCATAAGGTACCATATTCGTCTTCATCAAATCTGAATTCTCTCCCTTCCTCAGTCCTTTCCTTGATTTCCTTGATCTCTTCATCTGCGGTTTGCGCCTCTCGAATTTCTTGCTCCAAGGTTGGGTTTAACTCCATCATCTCCATCTCATTTGCAAACCCGAGGTTCAACCGTTCAAACTCCTTACATAACTCGAATGGTAACTCTCGAACTAAGAGTCGATGACTTACTCCCTTCCTACTCAAAGCATCGGCCACTACATTGGCCTTTCCCGGATGATAGTTGATCCCCAAATCATAATCTTTGATGAGCTTCAACCATCTTCGTTGCCTCAAGTTCTGATCCGTTTGTGTGAAAATATACTTCCAACTCTTATGAT
Organism: Tuctoria greenei; assembly: GCA_036927565.1. Classification (NCBI taxonomy): domain Eukaryota; kingdom Viridiplantae; phylum Streptophyta; class Magnoliopsida; order Poales; family Poaceae; genus Tuctoria; species Tuctoria greenei. Next base: position 61,061,758 of record JAYESD010000012.1, on the reverse strand, counting down.
CCGTGTAAATTTCACACCTATGTCCAAGAATATAGTGTCTCCAAATCTTCAATGCATGTACCACAGCTGCAAGTTCTAAATCATGTGTTGGGTAATTCTGCTCATGTTTCTTCAATTGTCTTGACGCATAGGCGACCACTTGATCTTCTTGCATCAATACACACCCAAGTCCTTGTCTCGATGCATCACAATAGATGTCGAAACTTTTGCTTACATCCGGCAATACCAAAACTGGGGCTGTTGTCAACCTTTTCTTCAACTCCTCAAAACTATTCTGACAAGCTTGAGTCCATCGGAATGACTTCCCCTTCATTAGCAATTCCGTCATAGGCTTGGCTATTTTGGAGAAGTCCTTGATGAATCGACGGTAATATCCAGCCATTCCAAGAAAACTCCTTATTTCCTTGACGTTCTGTGGCGGTTCCCACTTAAGCACATCTCTCACCTTCCCTGGGTCAACTGATACTCCTCCTCCGGAAATAATGTGGCCTAAGAAAGAAACTTCCCGTAACCAGAATCGACATTTACTGAACTTGGCATACAATTGGTGTTCTCGTAGCTTCTGCAATGTAAGCCCCAAGTGTTCCGTATGTTCCTTCTCATCCTTCGAGTAGATCATAATATCATCAATAAACACCACAACGAACTTATCCAAGTACTCCATGAAGACCTTATTCACGAGGTACATAAAGTAGGCAGGTGCATTTGTCAATCCAAAAGACATCACGGTGTACTCATAAGATCCATACTGTGTCCTAAAAGCTGTCTTGGGTATGTCCGACGGTCTAATCTTCATTTGAAAGTATATCGACCTCAAATCAATCTTGGAAAATACACAGGCTCCTTTCATCTGATCATACAAATCCTCTATACAGGGCAAGGTGTACTTGTTCTTGATTGTTACCTCATTGAGAGCTTGGTAATCCACGCACATCCTTTGGGATCCATCCTTCTTGTCCACAAATAGAACGGGCGCTCCCCAAGGTGAAGAGCTTGGGCGAATAAAACCCTTCTCTAATTGCTCTTGAATTTGCTTCTTGAGCTCCGCTAATTCCATAGGAGGCATCCTATACGACCTCTTAGCTATAGGTGCAGTTCCAGGTATTAAATCAATAACAAACTCAATCTCTCGATCGGGTGGCATACCTGACAACTCATCTGGAAACACATCCAAAAATTCACACACTACCGGAATCTCCTCAATTGCGGCACCGTCCATATGATTCAGCTCCAATTGCTTTGGTGCAGTTTGAGATGCTTCAAATTTCACGGTGATCCCTTCCTCATTAGTCAACTTCACCGTCTTTGTGGCACACTCAATAACTCCATTGTGCTTCCTCAACCAGTCCATACCAAGTATAATGTCCAATACTTGAGAATCCAAAACTATAGGGTTGGCGGAGAAGTCTACCCCCCTTATTCTAAGGCTTACTTTTGGACATACTATATTTGTCCTCATCTCTCCTCCAGGAGACTTAACCAACAGAGTAAACTTCATATGAGAGATAGGCAAACTATACATGGCAACATAATTCGATGCAATAAATGAATGCAATGCTCCAGAATCAAATAATAGTGTCGCGGGGTTGGAGTTGGCGAGAAACATACCAATGACCACGTCATCCGCTTGTTGAGCATCCTCCATAGAGACATGGTTCATATTGCCACGAGCAAAATTCTGCTGTCCACGGCTTCCTTGTGGCTGTCCTCCATTAGGTCTTGGGTTTCGCCTCGGTGCATTGCTTCCTTGACCAAGGCCCGACTTAGGACATTGATGCGCAAAGTGTCCAGCTTCTCCACAAGTATAAAACTTCTTAACCCCACCTGAATTATTGGGACGAGCTTGGTTTTGAACATTGGCTCCAGGAAAATCAGCACGAGGTGCATAAGGCATTGGAGGCCTAGGTGCTTGCATAACAGGGCGCTGCTGCACAAACTGAGTTGGGCGCGGTGCATAACTAGGGCGCTGAGCAGGAATAGAGGAGCTGTAATGAGGCGCATGGGGTGGTGCAAGGCGAGGGCGCACATTACTTCCTTGTTGCTGTCCTTGATATGGCACCTTCCTCTTGATTTCTTGCTCCATCTCACGGATCTTGTTCTCAACCACAATTGCTTTGTCCACAAGCTTCTGGAAATTGAAATAATCACAGTTGAGCAATTGCACTTGGATCTCATTGTTGAAGCCCCTCATGAACAAGTATTGCTTTCGGCTGTCCCGACTAACATCCTCAGGCGCGTACCTTGAGAGTTGAGTGAATTTATTGAGATATTCACTCACACTTGATCTTCCTTGCCTTAAATTCTCAAATTCTTGCCTCTTCAATATCATAACTCCCTCGGGCACATAATGAGAACGAAAATTTTCCTTGAATTCGGCCCAAGTAATTCTCTCTTGGTTCTCATGAGCATTGCAATAAGAATCCCACCAATCCGCAGCTGCTCCAACTAGTTAATGAGAAGCAAATAGCACCTTCTCTCGGTCACTGCATTGGACAATAGCTAGCTTCTTCTCCACGGACTTGAGCCAATCATCTGCATCCATAGGGTCAGCGGCTTGAGCAAAGGTTGGCGGCCTAGTCCTCATAAACTCTCCCAACCGGTTATGAGGAGGCGGGGGTGGCGGTGGAGGCATGTGGGGCTGATTGTTGATATTGACAGCCTGCAGTTGTCCCATAGTCTGTATCATGGTCTGCATGAGCTGGTTTTGCATGTCCAATAGCTGCTCGATGTTGATACCTCCCTGAGTAGATCCTTGCCCATTGTTGTTCTGAGGCACTCCATTGTTCTCCTCTTCATCATTGCCATCCCTCTGGTTGCGAGTCGTCACCATCTGAAGAAAAGCAATAGGTAAGAATTAGAGAACGTCCCCAACTATATGCATCAAGGGATATGAAACTAAACAGCTAGCTACACTAGCCTAGGTGGACATGGCAATGCAAAGGCATCCCAAAATCCTCTATTAAGCACACAAGGAAACAATATATATATAGCAAACAGCACACTAAGCAAAAACACATCGATTCCTGAGTGCTCCTATGTGCTCTAGAGTGTCCATTCTATCTAGGCTGCATCCTACGGTCAACCTGTGGCTCTGATACCAATCTGTGACGCCCGGTTCCGAAAAATGAACCAAGCTAACGTATATGTGTGCCCAGGATGTTCAACACACATACACGAGTGATTCACAAATGATAAACAGATAATTACCACAGCTCAAATTATTAAATAAGTACTCTTATTACATAATTCATTATATCCTCAAATACAAGCTCTAATGAATATTAATGACAAGTTCAACTAATGCAGCGGAAATAAACTAATTAAGCAAACTAAGCAACTATGCCGCATAAGCGACAGGGTATGTATGCGCAGCTCCAATCAACACCACAGGTAAAGCTGACGGTAGACACGGCCTAGAACTCCGCATTATCACCATTAAACTCACAATCTAGACCTGCAACTGTGGGGGGGGGGATTGCAAGAGTGAGTACATGTCGTACTCAGCAAGTGTGGAAAGTATGACATGTGGTTGATTCAAATGACGACAATAATAATGGCAAAGTGCTGAAAAGTACAGTAAAACATTTGAAAAGCAATATATATATTATATGTATGTGAAGTAAACCCATCATAATCATAAGTACTACCATAATACCAATCTGAATTCACTACCATCATTAGTAATTCCAGATTTCACCATCGTCAATAACCATATTCAATGCTTGAAATTAATCCATAACCATCCATAACCATTACCAAACAATAACCATCCCTAATTCCAATTTCCCTCTAATCATGGAAGTTGTCCAGGTGCTCATAACCGGGAGCACGGCTATCAAGATAGTTTTATTTGACTCTGTAGAGTTTGTACCTCTTTACCCACGTGTTCGTGATTTCATCACCTTTTGGCGACTAAGAATCTCCCTTATGCCCATGACCCGTCAGTCATATTACACACTTCCGTTGGTGTGTGGCCAAGAGATCACAAAATAGCCTTTACAAAGGGAATACTAGCCTATTTAGACCCCACTGAGGTTTCACCGGTAGCGATGTCTCCCGCAGAGCACATCTTCAACCAAGGGCCCCCTCTTGAGCCATTCGGATCCCAGGGTAGTCCCACCAATCATCAACATACCCAATCCGGCTACCCCTTCCCCGAGCATCCACAATGGTCCAAACAGCACTAGCAAAGCCCTATTTAATCAGCTACGCTGCACCCATACTTGGCCTCGTGGTGGCACTGTAGTCCTGGCTTATTCTCGCATGAACCGGTCCTTAGATCTAAAGCAAGCAAACCACCATAACATCCAATCCATCCACATACCAGGCTTGCTTAGATCACCCATTACAATACCATATTAACCAGTTCATGTTATCCATAATCTCATCCATGCATAAATAAATTGATTGGTATAGTTGTTTTCCATCCCAGTTGATTAAGCGAAGCAAAAAGTAAAAAGCCTTCCCGACTCTCTACCATAAATTCCAGGTGACAAGGGTGGTCAAACAAAACTAGTAAACTTCCTACCATAGGATTTCCCATCAAATTGACACAAGCATGCAGTTTTACAAACAAAACATTTATTTTAAAACAGGATCAATATGCTTCAAGGACACTTGCCTTGCTCTTGCTGTTGATTAGGGTCAAAGCCTTCAAACTCCTGGTGCTGTAGATCCTCCGCGGCACTTTCTAGCGCAAATCCGTCTAATCCACACAATAAACATACAAGACAAGAAACACAATCAAAGAGTGCACAAATATTACTCAATATGACATGACATGCATGATCGATGCAATTGCAAGGTAGAACTTGTTACTATATTGCTTTTAATGATCTCTAACTAGTTCTAATAGCTTTTAACAAGTTTATACAGGTTTGGAGTTGATTAGATCAAATTTTAGAGTCGATTCAACACAATTCAACCAGGAAAATCGGACTAGTCCGCTAGGGACCGGACAAGTCCGCACTCTGCGAGATCAGCAGATTAGGGTTTTCTAGATCGACGTAAATTCGGAGATTAGGGGTTGAATTTACGTAAGGAAAAGAGAATAGAAGGTATACCAGGTGTTTAGAACTCCAATGAACCAAGAAACTTGGAGGTAACACTTGGATCTTGATGATCTAGGGTTGGTGATGAACTTGGAGATGAATTGGTGGTGAAGGACGAAACTTGGTGGAGATCTTGATCCTCCTTCGTTTCCTCCTCTTCTTCCTCTTGCTTGGGATCTTCTCCTCCCTCCTTGATGGTGGCTCCCCACGAACTAGGGTTTGGGTGGGTGGAAAAGTGGCAAATAGATGTCAAACCAAGAGGTGGGACTGTTTATATAGAGGTGGAGGCTTGGGTTAGATGGATTTCGAGTTTTGGGATGAGTAGAGGCCGGTTTAGAGTCCCACATGGGCTCCAAAAGAGTTAGGCACGACGTACCTAGGCCCACTTAACGTGAAACCCAAGAGACAAGTTGTAAAACAAAAGATCAACTCGGAGTCGCAAAATATCGGACAAGTCCAGAAAGGACCGGACTAGTCCGAAGTCGTCCAGAGAGAAAATCGGACAAGTCTGGCCAAAAATCGGACAAGTCCGAATTTGAAAGAGAGGAAAAACGGACAAGTCTGCTAGAACACCGGACTAGTCCGGAAAAGTCCAAGGACTTAGCAAATTTTCAAGGATTCATGGAATATCGGACTAGTCCGCACAAAATCGTACAAGTCCGAAAGTTTCCAGAGGCAAAATCGGACTAGTCCGCAGCAAAAACGGTCAAGTCCATTTTTAGATAGAGAGAAATCGGACTAGTCCTCAGCAAAACCGGACTAGTCCGCACTTTCCTACATTTTAAGTGCGGTTTTGCTCCAAATCAATTTTAAACTCGTTCCTCTTGTTGTGGGTTAATGTTAAACATGTATATGAGTGCATGTAGGGCATGATGCATGAAAATGAGGGTGTTACAGTTTATGATATATATATATATATATATATGTGTGTGTGTGTGTGTGTGTGTGTGTGTGTGTGTGTGTGTGTGTGTGTGTGTGATGATCTTTCAAAAAATAAGAGAAAACACGTAACATCATTAAACATGATCGAGGTATTTTGCGTGACAAACCGAAAAAAAACTGGAACATTGCATATACCTTGGGCTGTTGGGCCCTTTGCGTGTCAAAATTAAAAACTGGAACTCAAAAAATGAAACACCGCCAGAAGCACCTACAAAGTATGCCAGGTGGGCCACTGCATACCCTGGACCCTTTGTGTCAAATTAAAAAATTGCGTGTGAAGTGGAGATGGAAGCCAACCGCGGTTTGGATTAATTCGAAAGCGCAATTTTTGAAGCGTCAGATCATCTCAACTCGCACGGGACGAGGACCCGCTATAAAGGCACACCCGTCCTCTTGCGTCTCCACCGCACCACTCCATCTCCATTGATCGTAGCCTCCAAACTTCTCTTCCTTCACCGCCGCACCATCACCGACCACCTCTCGCTCTTTCTCTGCATCTCCGTCGCCACACAAATGGGTAGCCCCGCACCGAAGCACTCCAGGCCGTCGATGTCCTCCAAACCTCCTTCTTCTCCATTTCCGTCATAGCCAATGCCGGTGGATGTGGAGGCGGCACCCACACCTCCTCCGTCCCCTTCTCCGCCCGCGGCGCCCACACCTCCTCATCCCGTTTGGGTTCAGGAGACTGTCCGCCTCGTCGAACATCGCTTTGATGAACTCGATCGGCGCCTGATGGAGGCCACCGAGCATCTTTCTGTCACCACCGGGCGAGCAAAACAGCTCGACATATTGGCGCGGGATGTATTTTCCGATACATCTCGCTCGTGTGAGCGTCTGGGTCTTGCGAAACTTCCCATTTGCACCAGCATGGACACCGCCGGCGACTACTGCTTTGGGTTAGGGTTTGTGGCCGGTCGTCTCAACGTCCTCTACGAGACAATCGGGGAGGTGGCTGCGGTGGAGGGCCGCCAGCATCTTCGGCGGACCGTCGCCCGAAAGCTTTGGACTCAATTGCCGGGGGAGGTGGCAGCAGCGGAGCAGGCGGCGGCGGCAGCGGCAGAGGAGGCGGCGGCGATAGCAGTGGCGGAGGAGGAGGTGGAGGAGATCTCCTCCGACTCCGAGTAGAGTAGTATTTGAATCTTTTCTTTTTCTTGTCTTCTATGTGCTTTCATAGTTCTTGTTTGTAATATATGTGTTGTTTCTATTTTAATGATAAATGTCTTTTCTGTTCAAGAACAATGCGTCCTATGCAGTATCGAAAAACAACTCCTTTCTGAAAAAGGGGCGAGATAACTGTTGTTCAATGTCTAGCCAATAATTCGTTGTGTTGCGACAATCAACGACTCTTGGTTGCAACTCCATTGAGATCGTGTTTGAGGCTGCGTTTCTCCTCTTTTGTGTTCTTTCACTCAATTTTTTCACTTGTACTCGGCGCATGGGAAAATGTATTTTTAGTATGTAGTAGTATATACTACATGTTATCGTTTCATTGTGATTAATGTTACAAAATGCTGATTGTTTACCATCGTCCTTTCGTGCACTTTGCTGAATTTGCATATCGTTTGCATTAGCTCATACGTATACATTTGTCGATTCCTATTTTTTCGTATTTTTTTGGAATGTCCCACAAGCTAGCAGATGACTGCTTTTAGATTTTGATCTCCATGCATGGCAACAAAGATGAATTAAGATGCGAGCAAGTTGTCCTAATACGAAGTCTACCCCTCTAGCTACACGCACCAACCATGTGCAGGAATCGACGCGACATGAGATGTAATTAATCACGATTGGATGCGTGCACAAGGGCACGGCTTGCATCAAATTCTCCACTCCCGCGATAATTTTATCGTTCTACTTGGCGCGCCACATTTGATATTTTGACAATTCAATTTTCACTACCTGCGCCTCCAATTTCAGTTCCGCCTATTATTGTAACCCTATTTCAGCCACAATGATATAAATGGAAACAATAGCCTCCCTTCCCGACACACCGCAGCCCCGCCATTCCGGTGATCTCGCAGTACTCCAAATGTGTTGTCTCTCTGTCCTGTGTTACATACTTGTATTCCTGAGAAATTCTCGTGTTTTTATTTCCCACTGTTTTTACAATTTTTCACCCGTGGATCTCGTAGTGACGCATCAAAGCTCTTGGTGGTGTTGACTCCTGGGTACAATGCCAGGCGACCAAGTTTGACGGTCTCTACCGAACCTCTTCGTCACCGACACCTCCCTGCGACATCGCATCCCGGACTCCAGTTTTGTGCTAGGTAAACTACACGATCCATGCGGTCTTTTTATATAGCTATAATTGCTTGGTTCTACATGATCCATGCGGTTTTGGCCTAGTTAAGTTATGCACGATCCTGTGAGACCTATATGTGCTGAATACATTGGCTTTGACAATAAAAGTTTTGAATGCTGCCATAACATCTTTTTAGCAAGGTTCAACTCTAGCTCCGAGCTTCTGCAAGGTCCGACAGTAGGTCCGACATGTTTTTGGGTAGCTCCGGTGAGCTTTGACTTTAGCACCGACATGTCTTTGATAGCTCTGGCATGTCTTTGTTAAGCTCTGATATGTTTTGCTAGGTGCGACTAGCTTTGGTTAGCTCTGGTGCTAGGTCCTGCTAGTTTTGATATGCTCCGGCGCTAGGTTGTACTAGCTTTGGTAAGCTCCGGCGCTAGATTGTACTAGCTTTGGTAAGCTCCGGCTCAAGCTCCGTTTAGCTTTGGCAAGGTTCGAAGCTTGATAGCAATGTTCCTGCTTTTATCTTGCAATGTTTCAAACTTGTTTGAAATTGTTGGAAAGTTTGCTTAGTATTCATTTGCTAAGTTTTTGGTGCGTTTTGGTTGATATGGATGATATCGTTTTACTGTGGTTTTGCAACATGCTTATGTGAGGTGCTCACGTAAGGTGTTGTGTTCGAAACTAACTTGAGTCAAGTCGCGGACTTGGGCTCGTACGGATTGGTTGTTTGTTCATGTGCAGGTGTTGCTTGAGCTCAAGTCATGGCTGGTAACAGAATCCTTTGGACTAGTCTCAGGGAGGAGATGAGGTTCCAACGACCAAATTCAGGAGGAGTTGTGGTTGAGCGGGTCAGGAGGTCGCGCAGGATGATTGAATCAACGGCAGTGCATATGAAGGTCACTGGACATTAAAGGAAGGGGTTTGCAGGTATGCATGCGGTGCATGACATTGCAACATGGTTCCCAAGATGGGATAAGGAAGAAAAGATCTGGTTGGAAGGATCGGATCGTATCGGTTGATGACTTCGGCTGCGGCGGAGTCGGTTATGGCTTGGTATGGAAAGTATCGAGTTGGTTATGATAGGATTTCGTGTGGGTCACGAATTTGAGTTGTTTTAGGAATGTGGGATACGTTCCTAAGGTGTTTGGAAGTCTTAAGATTGCTTTTATCTGCGTATAGAAGAGTCTTAAGAAGTTATGGAAAGTTTCGATTTGTAATCGGGGTAGGATTAGAGTCCTAGTTGAGATTGGGTTGGCCTAAGGGCTGGTTATATAAGCAAGGGAGCCCAGAGCTCGTTGGAGACGACTTTGGGGGCTGTTCCTCTTGTGTTCTATTGAATAAAATGCATAGTTTGAAGGAACTTTTGTGCCTTGTTTGTCCGATTGTTCCAGACAAGTTTTACTCGTCGAGTTTCTGGACAGCACTACCTTTCATTGGTGGTTTTAACATAACTCGAGTTTCACAGATCCAATTGACGTGATTCTTTTTGGGTTGTCTTCATAACTTGATTATATATCATATTTCAAAATTTCACAGTCATTGGATTTGTGGTTTTTGATCTACACGGGTTTCTTTGCAGCATTCCACAACTGTTTTTCTAGGGTAGGACAGATTGACCTTTGTTCGATCTTTCGATCATAACTCGAGTTTCTCTCAGCGGATTTGAGTGATTCTTCTTGTGTTTTCTTCGTGACATGATTTTCTCTGATATCTATCACTTTTTCACGGTGAAACACATTTAGATTAGTCTCACACACGATTTATTTAACAGATCGTTTTTCTGTCGAAGGGGTTGGGATTTAATTGTTTCCGCTGCGTAAGATTTTTAAATCTACCATTCACCTCCCCTCTCTGGTAGCTTTTCATGTGCTCCCCGATCCTACAATTGGTATCAGAGCCACAGTGCTCTAATCTTTGTGATTTGCACGTGTTTTTAACTAATCATCATGGAGAATACTCCGACAAGCCATGTGTGTTTGCTGGTATTGATTTTCAGTTTGGAAGGCATGCATGGAGGCTTTCATCCAGGCCAAAGGCTTTGCCAAATGGGAAAAGGTGTACAAGCCCTATGATGTGCCGTCAAATGATCAAGTTACGGCTGTGAACGTACGGGACGTCGACAACAACAACAAAGCCCGGAACTTGATCATTCAAGGACTCACTCAAAGCGACTTCGACCGCGTTGCACACCTTCGATCGGCATATGATGTCTGGAGAGCACTTTGTGACTATCATGAAGGATACAACACAATCAAGGAGGTGAGACAAGATATGTTCAAAAAGGAATATATGCGTTTTGAGATGCAACCCAGTGAGTCTATCAATGACATTTTCGCTCGCTTCAATAAAATTCTCAGCAATCTGCGTAGTGTTAATGTTAACTTATCTGATGCTGAAAATGCTAGTCAACTTCTTAGTGCATTGCACATTTGAATCTGGGAGATGAAAGTTACTTCTATTCGTGAATCAAATATCATGAGTTCTTTTTCATTAGATGTGCTTTACTCTAAACAAAAGACTCATGAAATTGACATCTTATCACGTAAGAATCCAAAAAAGTCTATTGCTTTTGTTTCACAACGTGACATGCCTAGCTCTGGTCAATCTTCATCTTGTGGTACACTTGCTCTGTTGTGCTCTCTAACACTTGAACAGATTGAGGAGTTTCTAGAGGAGGAGCTAGCACTTCTCTCTACAAGGTTCTCAAAAGCATTGCAAAATGTGAGAACTAGAAGGAGAGGAAGCTCCGGACCTCAATGATGCTTTTAATGTGGTAAGACAGGACACTTTTGTACAGATTGTCCTAACCTTTCAGGTTCTACATCTCGAGAAGAAAAACAATCAAGGACGAAGCACTCCTCAAGTGGTGAAGAAGAAGGGCTTTACAGGTCGCCAACTGGTGAACAGTTTTATCTCCGCACTCCAGGAACTTGGCTCAAGCGACGTGGACATTGGAAGTGACGAAGATGAAGATGATTTGGCCAACTTATGATTCATGGCGGGAAAAACAAGATCAAGATCAAGTCAGGAGGAGGCAGAACACAACAGCGACAATGAAGAGGTATGTCCTACTTGCGAAGAAATGTGTGATGCTATTTCTCGTGCCACTATTATTGTTAAGAAAAAGGACAAAAAGCTTAGGGATAATGCTGCCAAAATTGAATCACTAGAATCTAAAATCAACCATTTGAAAACCTTGATTCCTAGTGATGATTCTTGTCCCTCGTGTGATTTCATATACGAACAATTGTCCTCATTAAGAAGTGCGCACACCTCCACACTTGATAAACTTGAGTTAGAAATTGAAAAGAACAAAGAGCTTGCTGCACTTAATGATAATAACCTTAATGATGCTAGCTGTTCTACAATTGATTTGCATTGTTCTACTTGTGATGATCTTGATAAAAAAACTACAAGATGTTATGAATTAAATTTCTATATTGAACAATGCTTTACGTTCTCATGAAGTTAAATTTTGTTGCAATTGCAAATTAGAAGGAAAAACTTCATGTGAAAATTGCCTTTATATGTCCAATAAACTTGATAACATGCATAGGACATTAGATCAGTTTTGTAATGGAAATAAGAACCTAAACTTGCTGTTGAATTCTTTCAAGTCTTGCAACGATAAAACTGGTTTAAGTTTTGTTTCTCATACTCATGCTAAGGCACATCCACCTAAAATTCTAAAGTCATTAGGAAGTTGTTTGATTCGAACAATTACTAAACAAAAAGAAGTGGTTTTCAAATCTGCAGGAGTGCTTTCTAATTCTATTTCTAATGCTGGGTGCTCATCTAGACATGATTACAAAATTAAATTTCATTGTACTTATTGCGATAAAGATGGTCATGTCATAGATTTTCGTTATAGACTAGCTAAACAAATGAAAAAGGATAAAATGTCTGCTAGATCTCATAACCTTCATGCTAAACCTAAAATTAGAATCATGCAACCTGCTTTAATGAGACAAAAATTAGAAAAGGTAGCTTCCTGACCTTCTGGTAAGAGACTTGCAAGGACAGCTTCGGTAGGTCCAATAGCTCCAAAAGCTCCCGGACCTTCTGTTGTTCCTCCGGAGCTTCAGTTTTTGCCTCCGGACTTTTCGCTTTTTCCTCCGGAGCTATTGGTTTTCGTTCTAAACGAGTGACAACTTCTTAATCAAGCGTTAAGAATAGAAAACCTCAATCTCTGACTCATAAACCTGTTGTTTTACCTCAGCTTTTGTGTGTTTTTCCTGTTGCACGTCGTGTGACTCAGTACTGGATACCTGAATGCCTTTTGACTAACCCCAGTATTGAGTCATCGACGTATTGTGCTTCTATGTAGGTTACACGTTTGAGGAAGCAGAACATTTGGATTGTGGATTCAGGTTGCTCACGCCACATGACCAGTAACAAAGAATGGTTCTCCTCCCTCTCTTTTGTGTCATGTGTAGAAAATGTTACTTTTGCCGATAGTTCATCAACTCCTATAATTGCTAAGGGTTCGGTTAGGGTAAATGATCACTACACTTTGAAGGATGTGGCACTTGTCAAAAATTTGAAATACAATTTGCTTTCTGTTTCACAATTGCTAGATGAAAATCTAGAAATTATTTTCAATAAAAACTACTGCAAAGTTATAGGTTCAAATAGTGAGCTTATTTTTAACATGTCTCAGATTGGAAGAGTTTTTAAAGCTGATTTTGATATGTCTTCCTCTAAGCATAGGTGTCTAGTTGCTAATGATTCAAAAGACTTATATTTTTGGCATCGTAGACTTGGTCACGTAGGCTTTGATCACCTAACGCGTGTTAGTGCTCTTGATCTCATACGTGGGCTATCTAAGCTTAAAGGGGACAAAGAAATTGTGTGCTCTGCTCGTAGACATGCTAAGATGGTTGCAGGTTTACATACTCCTCTCACAATGATCATGACAACTGAACTGGGTCAACTTTTGCACCTTGACACTGTAGGACCTTCACGTGTTCTATCCTTCGGAGGTAAATGGTATGTTCTTGTTATTGTTGATGATTATTCTAGATACTATTGGGCTTACTTTATGCGTCTAAGAATGAAGCTTTTAGTCACTTTAGAACTTTATTTCTTAGATTATCAATTGATCACACAGGATCTTTAAAAGCAATTAGAAGTGATAACGGAACTGAATTTAAAAATCAATCTTTTGATCACTTTTCTGCTGAAAATGGAATAGATCATGAATTTTCTTCACCATATGTACCTCAACAAAACGGTGTTGTAGAAAGAAAGAACATAACCTTAGTTGAGATGGCTAGGACTATGCTTGATGAATATCAATCTCTTAGGAAATTTTGGGCTGATGCGATTGCAACCGCTTGTTATGTCTCAAATTATTTTTTCTTGCGTGCTAAGCTAGGTAAAACACCATATGAGCTCTGGTTTGGACATAGTCCTAGTGTTACGCACTTTCGGGTCTTTGGTTGCAAATGCTTTGTTAAGAAACATGGAAATCTTGATAAATTTGAACCTAGATCCATTGATGGCATGTTTCTTGGTTATCCATCTCATACTAGAGGCCACCGTGTGCTTTTACTTGACACTAACAAAATAGAGGAGACTTGTGAGGTGTCTTTTGATGAAGCTAGCCCAGGTACTAGCTCGAACATTGCAGGTCCAGATTCATATCCGTAGGGGGAGAGCATTTCTGTTGAAGATGAGGAAGAATTGGAGCTGCTACCTGTTGTTTTGTCATCAGTTTTTGAATCCGGAGCTTCAACTTTTCCATTTGGAACTGCTGCTTTTACCTCTAGAGCTACTAGTTTTCGTCCTAAATGTGAAACAACTTTTAATTCAGTAGTTAAGAATAGAAAACCTCAATCGTTGACTCGTAAACCCGCTGTTTTGTCAGAGCTTTCACGTGTTTTTCCTGTTGGCCGTCGTGTTACTTAGTACTGGATTCTTGAATGCCTTTTGACTATCCCTAGTATTGAGTCATCAAAGTATTGTTCTTCTATGTAGGTTACACGCTTGAAGAAGGAGAACATTTGGATTGTGGATTGAGGTTGCTCATGCCACATGACTGGTAACAAAGAATGGTTATCCTCCCTCTCTTTTGTGTCACGTGTAGAGAATGTTACTTTTGCCGATAATTCTTCAACTCTTATAATTTCTAAGGGTTCATTTAGAGTAAACGATCACTACATTTTGAAGGATGTGGCACTTGTTAAAAATTAGAAATACAACTTGCTTTCTGTTTCACAACTGGTAAATGAAAATCTGGAAATTATTTTCACTAAAAATTGCTGCAAAGTTGCAAATTCGAATAGTGAGCTTATTTTTAACATTTCTCAGTTTGGAGGAGTTTTTAAAGCTGATTTTGATATGTATTTCTCTAAGCATAGGTGTCTAGTTGTTAATGATTCAAAGGACATATTTTTGGCATCGTAGACATGGTCACGTAGGCTTTGATCATCTAATATGTGTTAGTGCTCTTGATCGCGTACGTGGGCTGCCTAAGTTTAAATAGGACAAAGAAATTGTGTGCTCTTCTTGTGGACATGCTATGATGGTTGCAGGTTCACATACTCCTCTCTCAATGATCATGACAACAGAACCGGGTCAGCTTTTGCACCTTGATAATGTACGACCTTCATGTGTTCAATCCTTCGTAGGTAAATGGTATGTTCTTGTGATTGTTGATGATTATTCTATATACTCATGGGTTACTTTATGGCATCTAAGAATGAAACTTTTAGTCACTTTAGAACTTTATTTCTTAGATTATCAATTGATCACCCAGGTTCTTTAAAAGAAATTAGAAGTGATAACGGAACTGAATTTAAAAATCAATCTTTTGATCACTTTTGTGCTGAAAATGGAATAGATCATCAATTTTATTCACCATATGTATCTCAACAAAATGGTGTTGTAGAAAGAAAAAACAGAACCTTAGTTGAGATGGCTAGGACTATGGTTGATGAATATCAAACTCCTAGGAAATTTTGGGCTGACGCGATTGCAATCGCTTGTTATGTCTCAAATCATGGTTTCTTGTGCGCTAAGCTAGGTAAAACACCATATGAGCTCCGGTTTGGACATAGGCCTAGTGTTACACACTTTTGGATCATTGGTTGCAAATGTTTTTTATTAAACATAGCAATCTTGATAAATTTAAACCTAGATCCATTAATGGCATGTTTCTTGGTTATCCATCTCATACTAGAGGCTACCGTGTGCTTTTAGTGGACACTAACAAAATTGTGGAGACTTTTGAGGTGTATTTTGATGAAGCTAGCACAGGTACTAGCTAAAACATTGCAGGTCCGGATCCATATCCTCAGGGGGATGGTATTTTTGAAGAAGAAGAAGAGTCGGTGATATTGCCTAATAGTTCCGAAGCTGACATGTGTCCCGCTCCAAACTTTGAACAAGCTCCGACTACAATCTCTGCTGGTCTTGATCACAAGCCACAAGCTCATCAATCTGCGATGAACATGATGAAGAAGAAGCTTGTGAGGCATCTTTTCGCCTACGGATTTACAAGAATCATCCCCTGCAACGGATAATTGGATGCTTGCATGAATGAGTTACATGATCCAGGTTTTCCGACCCAAGTCTCATGCTCATTCTTCTTTTGTTGCTTCATTTGAACCCAAAGGTATAACACATGCACTCACGAATGAATCTTGGATTATTGCCATGCAAGAAGAGTTAGAAAATTTTGAAAATAATGTTTGGAAACTTGTACCTCAACCTCAAGATCATACATTAATTGGAACTAAATGGGTGTTTAAAAATAAATAAAGTGAGGATGGGGTTGTGATTAGGAATAAGGCTAGATTGGTTGCTCAAGGTTTTACACAAATTAAAGGTCTAGATTTTGATGAAACTTTTGCTCCTATTGCTAGATTAGAAGCCATAAGAATCTTTTTAGCTTTTGCTGCATCTAAAGGTTTCAAGTTATATCAAATGGATGTTAAAAGTGCTTTTCTTAAAGGCTATATAGATGAGGAGGTTTATGTCATGCAACCACCAGGTTTGAAAATCCAGATTTTCCTATTCATGTTTTAAAACTGACTAAAGCCTTGTAAGGTCTCAAACAAGCCCCTAGAGCATGGTATGATAGGTTAAAAACATTCTTACTTGAAAAGGGGTTTACCATGGGCAAGGTTGATAAAACTCTTTTTGTGCTTAAGCATGGCAATGACTCATTATTCGTTCAAGTGTATGTGGATGATATTATCTTTTGTTGTGCTTCTCATGATCTTGTGTCCAAGTTTTCAGCAATGACGAGTTCAAAATTTAAAATGAGTATGATGGGTGGACTCACTTACTTTTTGGGGCTGCAAATCAAGCAAACCAAGGAAGGTACTTTGTGCATCAAACAAATTATACAAGGGACGTTCTCAAGCGCTTAAACATGGACAAAACCAAGCCTCTTCGGACATCAATAGGAACAACATCAACACTTAAACTTGATGAAGATGGTGAACCCTGTAGATCAAAAAGAATATAGAAGCATGATCGGATCACTTTTGTACCTCACGACATCAAGACTAGACATACAATTCAACGTATGTCTTAGTGCACGGTTTCAAGCTTCCCCACGTGCTTCACATCGTCAAGCCATCAAACAAATTCTCAAGTACTTACATGTAACTCAAAAATTTGGCATTTTTCTTCCTTCTTCCTCAACCTTTACATTGAAAGCTTTTACGGATGCTGATTTTGGGGTTATAGGATTGATAGGAAAAGTACTTCCGGTGTTTTTTATTTTGAATATGTAGCTGCTGCTAGTGCTTGCTCACAAATTCTTCGGATTGTTCAAACACTGAAGGACTATGGGGTTGATCCAGATAGAGTTCCACTGTTTTGGGATAATACTAGTGCCATTTGCATTGCTAAAAACCCCGTGCAACACTCAAGAACAAAGCACATTGACATTATATGTCACTTTCTCTGTGATAATGTTGAAAAAGGAAACATTGTGCTTCACCATGTAGATACCGAACAACAATTGGCTGACATTTTTATAAAACTTTTGGATTTCACTCGTTTTTGTTACATTCATAGTGAAATAGGGGTTATGCTTCCTCATGGCTTAAATTGAGGGGGAGCTTTCAAATTTGGGATCTGAATTTAAAAATAATATGAGCATAATATTTCATACATATATGACTTTGTAATTCTTTTTACATGCTGAAAGTTCATACTACATTACTCTTGATATACATTTTGTAGATTTTTCCATGACTAGTAATTGGAATAATTACTTACACTAAATATGGTCATGATCGAACTTTCTTGCTGTTTTGAACTTTTTGCATGATCACAAGTGCTTTTAATAATAAAGAATTAATCAAGTAATCAACTCACATGTTGAGTTTTATGAACAAATATAATTTGAGAAAAGATCAAGAGAATATGCATGCATCGCACTTCTTCTTTTGAGATGGCTTATCATTGCACTTAGATATGAACTTGGAAGAAGTTGTGTATGACTAAAACCATGTCCTTAAGCTTCTGATTGTCAAATGACATAGGCTTGACTTGGTTGGTTAGAATAAGGCAGATGCGCATACTATCTCTTGCAAATATCATATGATCTAAATTTGTTCTTTGAAAAATAATAAAATGCAGCAACAAGTGTCATGCTTTCAGGTTTTGAAATAGTTAAGTTTGTGAGATCATGACTTGCTTAAATTGAAAATTACATTTGATCTCAAGCATGGCTTGCACTACTTTATGTATCTCATTGTTGTGATAGTATAAGTTTTAGTATGACTTTGATGAGATTTGTCTCACATGTATATATTATAATGTGCTCATAACAAATTAAAATTTCTCTTTTGTACCTTGCTGAATACATTGTCAAAGGGGGAGAAGTATGCAAGGGGGAGAAAATTATTTCTATCTCATTTGATTCTCAAAAAGGGGGAGAAATTGTTTTCAAAACTTTTCATGTCAATGTTCTAATTTTAAGTGGTGTTGCCAATGCATTCATCAAGTGGGAGATTGTGAGACCTATGTTTGTTGAATACATTGGCTATGGCGATAAAAATTTTGAATTTTGCCAAAACAACTGTCTCATCAAGGTCCGACTCTAGGTCCGACGATAGGTCTGGCTTAATTTTGGTAGCTCCGTCGCTAGGTCTGACTAGCTTTGATAAGCTCCGGCGCTCGGTCTGACTAGCTTTGGTAAGTTCCAGCGCTAGGTCCTCCTAGCTTTGGTAAGCTCCGGTTTGAGGTCCGGCTAGCTTTGGCAAGGTTCGAAGCTTGATCGCAATTATTTTGCTTTTAACTTGCAATGTTTCGAACTTGCTTTTTGGATTATGGAAAGCTTGCTTAGTATTATTTTACTAAGCTTTTGGTGTGTTTTGATGGTTATTGCTGTTATCAATTTGCTATGGTTTGCAACATGCTTATGTGAGGTTCTCATGTAAGGTGTTGTGGTTTCGGAACTAACGATGGTCAAGTCAAGGACTTGTGCTTGATGTATTGGTTGTTTATTCATGTGCAGGTGGTTCTTGAATTCAAGTCATGGCTGGTGATGGGATCCATTGGACTAGTCTCAGGGAGGAGATGAGGTTCCAACAACCAAGTTTGGGAGGAACTGTGGTTAAGCTGATCAGGAGGTCACGCAGGATGATTGAATCAAGGGAAATTCATGTGAAGGAAACTGGATGTCGTTGAAAGGTGTTTGCATGTATGCATGGAGTACATGGACGTGGCAACATGGCTCCGAGACGGGATTTGTACGTGAAGGTTTGGTTGGAAGGATCCAATCATATCGGATTATGACTTTGGCTGCGACAGAGTAGGGTTTTGGCTCGGATATGGAAAGTGTCGAGTTGGTTATGATAGGATTTCACGTGGTTCACGAATTTGAGTTGTTTTACAAATGTGGGATACGTTCCTAGGGTTTTTTGAAGTCTTAAGATGGCTTCTACACTACTACAAAAAGCATTTCCACTGGCGCCTTGTTTTTTCAAACACAGGCGGTCCATAAAAAAATGCTACTGTGATGACGAATGAAACAATAACTGCCTGTGATGCCATAACATCACAGGCGGATTTTAAAAAACAACTGCCTGAGTAATGCATGATTATCTCAGGCGGTTATTAATTAAGAACCGTCTGTGATGTAACAAACTTCACAGGAGGTTCTTAATTAACCAACGCCTAGGTAAATACATGATTTCGCGGGCAGTCATTGTTTAAGAACCGGATGTACTGGTTCAATCATCACAAGCGGTTTTTTTTCAAGAACCGCCTAGGGAAAGTCATTGTTTCATAGGCTGCTTGTTAATTAAGAACAGCCTGCGATGCTGATAAGCTCCTGTCAAGCTAATCCTTGCACAACAAGCTCTCGTAGATGCAAGTAACACCCGTGGCTCATCATTCGGATTGTTGAAAGCATCAATTGAAGCCTGACGATCCTTGGAAGGATTTTTCCAACCATTCGAAGGATTTTATTCCCTCCTGTCCATTTTAAAAATTAGATAGATGCTCCTTTCTCAGTTTGAATGCCTAAATATATTGACTAAAAATCAATACCTACTCTCTTAGTGCTTCACACAAGCGAGAAAGTGAACAACTTCAATCACAAATCTTGTTTTTACCTTTTCATAGGGATTTAACTTTAATATTTAAAGCATAGATTTATCAATAAGTAAAGCTTCCTAATCACACATGTTAATTGCAGTTATAAGTGAAGGATTTGTCGAAGCTAATAAAATCTGAATAAGACTAAAGATAAAGAGATCCTGCATATGAGTGGCAATGTCCAGGTTAGACAACATGAAGCTATGATGTCAACCTTCAACAACATGAAAAGTGATGTTAAGGTTATGCTTGCATCAACCAAGGCATGTTGTGAGGGTATAACACTTGTTGGGGGCAAGCATAACCGTGATGCTCCAACGAGTGTTATTCCCCCACAACATGCCATGGTTGATGCAAGCATAACATTGGCGTCACTTTTCATGTTGTTGAAGGCTTCCATCATAGCTTCATGTTGTCTAACCTGGACATTGTCACTCATATGCAACATCTCTCCATCTTCACCCCCGTTCGAATTTCGTTAGCTTCAACACACCCTTCACTTGTAACTGCAATTAACATGTCTGATGAGGAACCTTCACTTATTTATCAATATATGCTTGAAAGATTAAGGTAAAATTCCTATGAAAATGGTAAAAACAAGATTTATTATTGAAGTTGTTTGCTTCGTCGCTTGTGTGAAGCACTAAGAGAGATGATACTGATTTGTAGTCAATATATTCAGTCATTAGAACTGATAAAGTAGCATCTTCGTCAGTTTTTAAAATGGAGAGAAGAAAAAAATCTTTCAGGTCTTGTTTGAATGTACTCCATCTAATTGGATTAAAGTGTATCAGATTGAAGACTGAACAAATTTTCTCCGGAATCCACCTCAATCCACTCATATTGAAGTGGATACACTCCTATCCAAACAAGCCCTCAAATGGATCGGAAGTATCATCAGACTTCAAGTGAAGCTTTTAACAATCCAAATGATGAGCGGGTGTTACTTGCATCTAGCAGATCTTGCTGTGAAGGGATTAGCTTGACAGAAGCTTCAAGAGTTGTGCTTCTAGATGTTGTTTGGAACCAAGCTGTTGGAATGCAAGCCTGATCATCATAGGTCAGAAGAAATTTATATACACATAAAATTTGATAACTTATGGAACAGGTGAAGGTGATAAATATAACAATGTAATAATCTTTGAAACATAAGCTGAATTTAATAATGTTTGAAACATGCTATCTAGAGCTGAAATAGAGCATTGTTCTAAGTTGATTTCAGAGGATACAAATATATACAATATATATCATACATTTTTTCCAGCATTGACATCTTCTTGCATATAGGGTTTCAAATCCTTTTTAATGCTTCTCTCTACGCGCTTGATGTTTTCTGGTTTGGTGAAAAGGTACATCTCTTCATACTGATTATATTCCTCTTCATTATCTCCCACATTCTCAAACCCAACAAATTTTGCTTTCCAGAAACAACTACGTGCATCTTCCTAGTTTCTGGATCTTGAACATAAAAAACTTGTGCAACACTATCGGCGAGAACCCACAGGTCATCTTTATAACCCACTTTATTCAATTCTACCAGTGTTAGCCCGTAATTGTCCACTTTCACACCATCAAGATGTTTGACCCATTGGAACTTAAATACGGGCATTACCATTCTTTTGCCATAATCGAGTTCCCATATTTCCTCTATGAACCCGAAGTATGTGGTCTTCTGCCCTTGTGAATCAGAAGCCTCAATACGAACACCACTATTTTGTGCAACACTATTACCGTCTTTTTCTTTAGTGTAAAATGTGTAACCATTGATGTCATATGCTTGCCATGATGTCACCAAAGCAAATGGGCCAAAAGCTAACTTATTCATTGTTGCCTCTTCTATAGAGTTTCCATATTGTATATTTTTGTCCATTAACCATTCAGTGAAACATCTTCTGTGCTCTTTGATGATCCAATCCCCTGTGCGGTCTTGGTTTTTTTTTCACGAAGCTCAATTTGGTGTTCCTAGATGTACGACTCAGCTATTCCGAGCTGTTGTAGTACACCAAAATGTGCATGTTATACATTCTTATAATCTTGAACGATAAAAGTTTTCTTACCCACTTTGCCTCTCCCACGTAGTCTACCCTCATGTACTGGTATAGGCACACCTATCGATTTTCCATCTTTGATGTAATCAGCACAACCCTCAATCACTTCTTGAGTGGTGTATCCTTCCATAATTGAACCCTCTGGGTGAGCACGGTTCCACACATAACATTTTAATACTCCTGAATATCTATCCAATGAAAACATATGATGTAAATATAGTGGCTCAATGCTTTTATCTGATCAACAAGATGTATGATTAGGTGTACTTGCATATCAAAAAAGGATGGTGGGAAACACATCTCAAGCTTGCACATAGTCTCGATGATGTATGTTTTCAGATAGTCTAAATCTTCACGTGATATCACCTTTTGCGATACTACATTGAAGAAGTAAAACAAACGTTTGATGAAAACTTTTATATGCTCAGGTTTGATGACTCTTATTGCAATGGCAAGGAACACTATTATCATCATGTGACAGTCGTGAGAATTATAACCGAATAAAGACAAGTCTTTCATCGAGACTAGTTTGCGGATATTGGATGAGAAACTCATGGGCACTTTGATCCCACGCAAGCATTCGCATAGTGCTTTTTTCTCTTCTAGTGTCAAGTTGTAGCTAGCTGGGGGAAGGTAATGCTTCCCGTTCGCCTTTTCTACTAGATGAAGCTCTGGTCTCAAAAGATTTACTAGGTACATACGTGAATTTAATACGTTATTTGTTTTCCTTGGCATGTCTAGCAAGGTCACAATGATGCTGTCAAATACATTCTTTGTAACGTGCATCAAATCAATACTATGGAAAAATTCTAGATTCTTCCAATACGAATGATACTTGAAAGAAATTGATTGTTTCTTAAAAGCCATGTCAGTTGTATCACTCGAAGATGTACTTTTCTTTATCTTGATTCCTTTACATTTTTTGCCCTTAACGAGAGCAATATGAATGTTCTTGACCATTTCAAACACAAGTTTTCCACTGGAAGGATTTAGTGCAGTATCTTTTTTGATTTTGTTATAAAATTGTTCTTTCATCTTCCTATACTTTTGTGTATCTGTCAAGAACCTCCGCTGTCTCACGTACACCGTCTTTCTGCATGAAATGAGGTATAGAAATCTAGTTCTATCGACGCATCTTACACAACCTTTCATTTGTCCCGATAATGTAAACAGTCCGGGATAATCATGCACGGTTACGAATATCATCGCTCTTACCGTGAAATACTCCCGCTTGTACTCATCCCATGTACGTACCCCTTCATTCCATAATTTCTCCATATATTCCATTAAAGGTTCCAAGAACACATCAATTTCGATGCCGGGTTGTTTTGGACCTTGGATAAGAATAGATAACAAGATATATTTCCTTTTGTGACACAACCACGTCGGTAGGTTGTACATCGTTAAGACCACGGGCCATGTGTTGTGTATCCTCCTTTTTTCACCAAACATATTCATTCCGCCTGTACCCAAGGCAAACCTTACATTTTTTATTTCCTTTGTAAATTCTGGATACTGAATATCAAAATATTTCCATTGCGTTGCATCACTAGGGTGTCGAATATGTTTTTCATTCTTCTTGCGCTGCTCGGAATGCCGATGCATATGTTCAGCCTCCCTAGGGCTTGAGAACAAACACTTCAAGCGATCAATTACATGAAGGTACCACATCACCAAGGCAAGAATTTTTCAATTGTTCTTCCCGTCTGCATCACCAGAAGTATCGTCATCCTCACTTTTAGGACCAATAATAAACTTCTTATTCTTCTAAGACTTTTTCATGTTGGTAACATACTGGAGATTGTGGTACTTTTTATATCTATTGACACCACAGATGGGGCATCTAGTTGTGAGCTCATGCTCTTTGCGATATAGAATACAATGGTTCACACAAACATGTATTTTTGTCACACCTAGTGCCATCAGGCAAAGAAGTTTCTTCGCTTTATAAGTGCTTCTAGGCAGTTTATTTGGATTTCGAAGAATTTCTGCCATAAGATTCAAAAGATCAGAGAAACTACAATCGGACCATTCGTGTCCGGCTTTCAACTTTAGTAGTTCTAGGACTACACGCAATGTAGTAAACTATTTATCACAACCGTTTGATTCATCATATAAAAGCTCTGTCGCCGTATTCTGCAATGTCTCCATTTTACTTAAACCACCTTTACATGCTCCCATAGAAGTTAATACATATAGTTCAATGTGACGCAACATCTCCTCACAATTGAACTCATCATCATCATCATCATCACCATCTTGATTGTCACTAGCATCATTGATATGAACATTATCGTCAACTGAAAAACTCTCATCATCTTTATCCACTTCATATGTATCTAACTCACCATGCTCTATCCATATTGTGTAATTTTTTTTGAAACCTCTTTTCACGAAATGAGATTGGATTACAATAGTATCGATCTAAGCAATCTTATTTTTGCAGTCGATACATGGACATAATATGCCATCTATCTTTCGCAACTTCGCATGTCTCTTGGATCCTTCAATAAAATTTGCAACATTGTGAATGTACATAGGATTGGGTCTTGGCATGTTATACATCCAGCTCGACGGTCCATGCTTCAATAATAGATTTTTTGTAAGATTTACAAAAATTGGCCACATATATGACCTAAAGGTCTTCTATAAAATGAATTTGTAGAGACATAACAAGCATGTATCATATGAGTGTATACTTGTATCATGTAGGTCTGTTCATAAGGGTTTCATCAAAATTTGTTTCATAATTTTCAAAGCTTCCTAATGGCCATAATGGAGTTTTGAAGTTAAGCTTGTTCATTGAAACATTTCATCGAACACGTGATGTGCTTGTATTCAGATTCAATCTTTAATCCTTCAGATCTACTTCTTGTTCTATAAAATTGATGGGTGAGCTCAAGGGGAGACTAAACTACATCTTTCAATCTTTAATCATTCAAATCTACTACAAATCTCAAGTGCTGGGGGGGGGGGGGGGTGGGCTGGAGGCATATGCAAATACAAAAAAAAACAAAACTAAAAACAGAACAAATTAAAAACATGATAGTGAAGAAGAAGTCTCTTCTAACCTTTTCTCTGTTTGAAGCTTGACCAACTGATGAATGCAGTATCGGCCGGCGCACGGTGGAAATTTTTGGCAGCCAGGTGGCGTTGATGGAGAATCTCCAGGGTTAGGTTTTCTATGGTGCCGAGGGGTCTTTATATAGGCGTCGATTTTCACAGACGGTTTTTAATGAAACAACCGCATGTGATAAAAATTAATAAAGTTCAGGCTTTTCTTTTCAGGCGGTTCATAACTGCTTCTCGGGCGGTTGGTAACGAATAACCGCCTGAGAAAAAGATTATCTCAGGCGGGTATTACTTACCAACCGCCTGAGATAATTGCCCGAGCCTGTTCTTCAGTTTTCTTTTTCCTTGCTTCTTTTTTATTTAGATTCCAATATAAATACTCAAACATGTATAGATTCTGCAAATTGAGTCCAAATTTGATGATTCTTTCTTCTATATTTTCAAAAATTAACATCTACCACATGGACCAAATATTTTAAAACTTGTATAGCTAACATTGTAATGTTTTGGTAAATATGAAATTAATTTATACTCACATATTATTATATTCATCAAGAAAGAAAAATGACAAATAGTAATTGCTATATGTTTTTTATATTCTGACCAATTTAAAAGGCTTTATGTAGTGAAATTTAATGGTAACCTTTAATACTCGATCATATTACAAGAAAGTGGAATTTGGGCTTTTGAAAGGACCCACATTTAATCAAGAATGTTAATTAAGCTTACATAATGTTCTTCTCAGGCGGTTGGTACTGAATAACCGCCTGAGAAGAAAGTTATCTCAGGCGGTTATTACTTACCAACCGCCTAACATAAGTTAATCTTCTCAGTCAGGTGGTAATTACCATCCACTTGATATAATCTTCTTCTCGAACGGTTGGTACTTAATAACCGCCTGAGAAGATTGGTGTCAATATACAGCCCTCGGCTGTGTCGGAAAAATCTAACCCGGGCGAAATCACTTAGACGCCGTTAGGCTGCCAAAATTTTGTTTGTCGCTAACTCTTCGCCGCTCTTGCTGCCAAGCTTCACCCGTCGCCGCCGAGCTTCGCCGTCGCTACCGTGCTTCGCCCTCACCACTTCCAGCTACGCAGATTTTGCCCTCGCTGTCGCCGCCGACCTTCGGCCTTCCCTCCTCCATCCTCGTGCCGCCTCCCTCCTCGCCCTCGCCGCCGGCGATCCTCACCCCCGCTGCTAGCCGATCCAAATGGTGCCTTGAATAGATTTCCTTAATCGAAGTTTTGGAACCCTAGGTGCATTGGTCTGTCGCCTCAAGAAGATGAACTGTGTCGCCCTAGGTGCATAGATTTACTCAAGTTTTTGAACCCTAGCCGTCCCATGAAGGTCTGGGTTAGTTTTTATTTTGCGAAGTGTCAGGCTTATCCACGCTTATACTGGTAAAAGTTGAATTGTGTGGCAAGGCCACCACTGTTAACGAGCTTAGGGCATAATATACTTGGATATGGGATAATAGTACTCCTTGTGATGAAGATTATCACCCTTCGTGGGAACGGGTTTGTAAGATGTTATTTTCACATGACATTACTGGTGCCGATGGTGTTGTGGTAGGCACTGTTAGACTCTTGTTGTTTTCAAATGTCGATTTTCGCTACATAGTGCTAGTTTAATGTGAACTTGAACATTTAGTGGAAGATTTGTTCCTTGCAAGTTTAACTGCATCATTGCTCAATAAACTATTATATATTTAAAAAAAACTTACCAAATCTTGTACGTACTATTTAAACATGTAATTCTAAATTTGTGATTTATTTGTGTGCATGTGATATATGCAATGTTGTCTACTGCTATGTTACGATCACGAGATGATTAAGAGGAAAAAATGACCTGGACAATTAGAGGACCGACTAGGGTCAACTAGGATCTATTAGTTGCCCTAGTCGACGACTAGGAGACTTGAAAACATTGTGAATTGTGAATTGTTATTGTTTAATTGTTGATATAATTGTTCTTGGTGGCTTTTGATACAAGCAATACACATGCCTAGCTAATGTCTTGGTCAGTCGCCTCAAACCCTAGAATGGAACTTGGTCAATCACCTTGGGTAGTCACCTTAAACCCTAGAATACCTTATCAAACCCTAGAATGCTTCCATCTTTTTCTTCATGCAACACTTCATGTAGAGTTAATATACCATTCATTATATTTTTTTCTTATTAGTTCTAGCATGGAAAGCCCTAAGAAGACTGGTGTTGGTAGTAACAATAAAGAAGACAATATGGATTTTACTGACTCCAGCAGTTCAGGCTCCTTTCACAGTCCATCGGATCCTTTTTCGAACACAAAAAAATAAAATGACTTCAGAGGATCTCGACCCAGAATATGATCATGCCGACGAGGTATGGATCACGAATCTTAACTTCAGCAGTTCAAGTTAATGTTGGTTGTCAAGTATACGATGTCTTGTAATTCTATTCTACCTAGATCAATCGTGAAGACAACGAGGTGACTTCGACTCCTAAAAGCACAAAAGGTTCCCCAATTGATGAATCCTCAGGTTCACTCAAACGGAAACGAGGGCAACGAGGTCCCAATAAGGGTCCATTGGACTGCATAATTTACATAACAAGGGTCGGTCCAGGTGGGCTTCCCCAAGAACCACTCGATTCAGTTACCAAGTGTCGAAATGCATGCAGTTTTCTTGTTAGAGAGGTCGTGTCGATCACAACCAAGAATTTGAGAAAATTTTCTGACGAGACCAAGAATGAGTTGCGGGAAAGGATAAAGAAACAATTCAAGTTCCCAAAAGGCACGGAAGAAGCTATAAAGAAAGCAACATTGGTCTCTTGTGGCAAGAAGTTTTGTGGCTGGAAGAGTGTAATGAATGCTTATGTTAAGGCCGATAAGGTCCCTAGCCCGAGGAATATGGGATAAATCACACGAGCTCAGTGGCTAGAATTTGTTCGTCAAAAGACCACACCTGATGCTAAAGCCCTAAGTGCAACTAGGTCAGAGCTTACAAAAAGAACAAATACCGTCATCGCTTGGGGTCTGCCGGATATGCCCCCAAAGTCTAGAAATGGAATAAGATATTAGACGAAATTACCAGTAAGGGCAATCCTCACCCGTTAGAAGGCGGCGGTGAGAGAACTTAGCGTTGGGTCTTTGCTCGGTCAGGTTTGACAAGCGAGGGCAAACTTGAAAAGTCCGACTCTGTGAATGAAGTAGAGGAAAAAATGAAAGAAGTAATTAAAAAGCAACAGAAGGGTCTCTTCAAGCCGATGAGGGAGAATTACCAACTTACCGCTATCATAGGAAACCCTGAACACAATGGATGGATTCGAGTAGTCTCTTCTCAAATGTCTTGGCTAGATGGTTTCCCTAAAGAGAAAGACGCATATATAAGACATGATAAGTTCAAGAAAACACTTGATGAAACAATTGCTCCTAAGGTCAAAAAAATGTGCAAGAAATAATGGAACATTTGAGACAATCTTAACAATTAGTGGCACCAAATACAGCGATGGTTCCCGTGCCAAAGGAGCAATTGGTATCTCCAACTGCCTACCCTAGCAGCGTAGGTTCTGTGCCAGGCTCAGGGTCAACCCATAAGTTCGCTGTCGATGATATTGCTAAGGACAAATCTTGTCGTCTTCTTGTCCCGATCAGCAGAGCATGGAACAAAACCAAACAGGTTGCCACTGCTATGGCAAAGCCTGATCGTGACTTCAACGGCAATCCACTTCCATTGTATTATGCTGTGGTGCAAGTTCTTCAGATCATTGATAATGATTATGAAGATTATGAAATAGACCACATCACACATGAGGGGATCGCGACTCTGGGGCAGGCTGTCAACCAATTAATCCTTTGGCACCGACGCGATATCATGTTGTACGATGAGCCAATTTCTAGCCTCGTCGCATCTCAAAATACTGCAACCCCATCTTCTAAGGCGAAAGTCCAAGAAGATCCACTCCCAGTCATGGAAGATCCACTCCCCCCAAGTCTCAACAATGATGATAACCAAGAGCAACAAGTTGGACAACGGCTGCAAGCAGTACTAGAGCAAGCTGTTGCTTGTAAGGAGCAACCAGTTGAGCAACAACTTGAAGTAGTACTAGAGCCAGCTGCTGGGAGTAGGGAGGAATCAGTTGAACAACAGGTTTAACAACAAGCCAGTGTTCAACTTATGACGACTACTCCTCGATCATCAGTGCCTATCAAAGTTAGCTCATACGAAATTAAGAAACCTTCATCAGAAGTGTCAAAATATTTGGAAACTATGAAGGAAAATATTAGAAAATCAAGTGCATCTGGTTCTTCTCATGAGCCAACATTAGAAGATATCGAGGAGTGGGAAGAAGACGGTGTCATGTATAATTGGCTGACGGCTTTAGTTAAACCAGGAGTTCCATAATACAAGCTTGAGGACGTTCATCCTAATTTTGAGAATGGGAAGCCGTTCATGACATCCGTACAACTTAGCAAACAACCCGCCTGACTCAAAAGAATGCACGAGTGGTACATCCTTGCCATCACAAAATATGATCTTTCTTGCGTCACATTTCATATTCCAAAAGATGCATTCTGGAGCACTGGAGAAGATAAACGAGTCTTTTTATTTGAAGAGTTGCATACCCTTTTCCATCGGGGCATGCTCGAAATCAACCTGCTACTCATCTGGTGCTTGTAAGTGCCTCTAATATTTTGCATTTGCTTTTCTTACTACATGCATATGCATTTCATGAGATTATAACAATTCTCGACTTCTTCAATAGGATGCAATACATGGATAATGAAAAGATAAAATGCAAGACAGGTATCCTTGACCTCACACGGATTGCAAAGACGCTATTCGACGTTAAGGCGGATCGAGACTCAACACAGTTCAAGCACATGAAAAAAAAGGTTTGAAAAATCAATCGCAAAACTTAAGAAGGATAGAAGGATAAAAGTTGCAGCTTACATAGGACATGCAATATTTATCTTTGTCAGAGACGGCAAGGACCTCGTAAAGGCTATGTACCACTTCGAGTAAGTTCGACACATGGCATTGAAATAGCAATTATTGCTAATTGTTAACACGTGTGTTTGTATGTGTGCAATAATCACTACATAATGATCTTCATCAAGCCAACGCAGGGTTTGGCAACAGTCTTGGACTCAATTGATTACCTACCAGAGCGTTACAAAGATTTCCTCCCCATTTTGAAACTGTACGTTTATTCAATAATTTTAATTTACACACATTTAGAATGTGTTGACAAGTTTTATATGACATTTCTTGTATTACAGTGCTTGGCGGTTTTATGTGGAGCAGCTTGGCGGTCAGAGACCTCCTAATACGAATGCATTGGACATTAAAACATATTATGCCGTCCCGAAGCAGCCTGCTGGGAGTGTCTTATGAAGGTATTATGTATGCGAGCATCTTCGGACCGCCAGCGAATATAGAGTGCATCGTGAGGATGTAAGTTATCCTTAATGTTGATATCTTATTTTCTTACTTTTGAGTTTCATTTTTATTGTAACTAGCATAGTTTAATACTTATATTCTCTGTTGTTCAATAATACTAGAAACATTATTTTCATATTTTGATTCCAACTTCAAAATTCAATTGCTCATAGTACAGCTGCTCCAAAAATACCAAATAAATTCCTGTATACTCTCACTTTGATCTATACTTTGAGATTGTTCAAACCAACACATTCTAAACCTTGTTATGTGTTTCGTTGCAGCACACGAAGAATGTGAACGAAGAATGACCGGTTTGTAGAAGTATTCCTGGTGGAGGAGCCGACAAGATTGCTGTTGAGTTGTGTCAATTTGTGCGTCGCAAAATTTTGCACAAAAGAGTGAAGTTATTTGATGAGAATGGTGCAATTGCTGATGTGCCAGAACTTTGCGAGTATGCCAATAGAAAAAGTTTTTAGTGAAAACATGTAAACTATGAGATGAATTATATGTGTACCTTGTACATATGTATATTGTTTTAGTGAAATTGACTTCTGTGAGATGACTTGTGTGATGATATTTTTAACTTCTGTGATTATATTGAGTTGATCTGGAAATTAGAAATAAACGGCAGGTAGTACTGCATAGGGTATACCTTATCACAGGCGGTTATTTATCTACGGCTAGAACTGCCTGTGAAATATAATTATCACAGGCGGCTAGATATAGGTAAAGAACCATCTGTGATAACCTAATTATCACAGGTGGTTACTGTTATGGTACAAACCGGCTGCGATAAACTATCTTCACAGGCGGCTTGTCGTAGGTAAAGATTCGCTTGTGATAATATGTCTTCACAGGCGGCTAGCCTAAGTAAAGAACCGCCTGTGATAATATGTCTTCACAGGCAACTAGCCTAAGTAAAGAACCGACTGTGGTAATGTGTCTTCACAGGCGGTTTCACTTCTCCGCCTGTGAAATTGCGGATTATCGCAGGCTTCAGGCGGTTTTAGAAAATGCGTGTGATAATAGGTTTGGAGCCGCCTGCGATGAGGCTTATTGTAGCAGTGCTTTCTGCGTATAGAAGAGTCTTGAGCAGTTATCGAAAGTTTCCATTCATGGATTGAGTAGGATTAGAGTCCTAGTTAGATTTGGGTTGGCCTAGGGGCTGGTTATATAAGCAAGGGAAGCCAGAGCTCGTGGTAGACGACTTTGGGGCTCTTCCTCTTGTGGTTTGATCGATGAAATTTGTAGTTTGATGGAACTTGTGTGCCTTGTTTGTCCGGCTTGTTTTCTTCAAGTCTTTCTCGTCGAGTTTCTGCAGAGCGCTACCTTACTTTGGTGGTTTTATCGTAACTCGAGTTTTACAGATTCGATGGATGTGATTCTTTTTGGGTTGTCTTCACAACTTGATTTTCTATCATCTTTGAAAATTTCACGGTCATTGGATTTGTGGTCTCTGATCTACATGAGTTTCTTTGCAGTGTTTCAGAACTGTTTTTCTCGGGTAGGACAGATTGACCTTTGTTCGATCTTTCGATCGTAACTTGAGTTTATCTCGACGGATTTTCATGATTCTTGTTGTGACATCTTGGTGACTTGATTTTCTACAATCTATGCTAGTTTTTTCACAGTTTAACACGTTTAGATTAGTCACACACACAATTTCTTTAACAGATCAGTTTTCTGTCGAGGGGTGTTTTGTTGCTTCCGCTAAAAAGTTTTAATCTACCATTCACCCCCCCCTCTGGTAGCTTTACATGTGCTCTTTTATCCTACCGAAAAGAGGAGTGAAAAGGGGAGAAGAAAAGGGGAAGAGAGTAAGGAGCCGCCGTCTGCTGGAGATCGTCGTGTCGCCATCGTTGTGTCGCCGGAGGATCGCTGTGCCGTCCACTTCGTCTACGCTACGCCTCCGTCCCGCGATCTTCAAAGCCGCCACATCTACTGTAGGATTTTTCCGGTACGAATTTTAGTGACGTATTAGATCTAATAAACGGAATTTAATCATAGTTGCACCTATCTGTTTGTTTTTAGCAACCTTAATTCCCGCTAAAACCACTGTAAACTCGCATGAACACATATGAACTACTTGCATCTAATTAATAAACAATCGTAGTTAATTAATTATTGGACATTGCATGCACTCATGTCATTGCATATTGCTTAATATGTGTGCATCGTGTTGATTTGTATGCATTTTCTTGTATGTGTGATCACGAGTAGAGGGACGTGATCAAGAGGCCGTATTAGAGGATTTCCATAACCAAGACTTCGAAGCGCTTGAGCAACCCTAATCGTCAGAGCAAGGCAAGTGTCCTTGATCATATTGATCCCGTTTTATTAAATGTTTTGTTTGCAAAATTGCATGCTTGTGTCAATATGATGGGAAAACCATAGGTAGGAGTTTACTAGCATTGTATGCCACCCTTGTGGCTGGGATATACATGATGAGTCGGGTATAGGTATTTTTCTTTTTGCACCGCACCGCTACACGGGTTATGGGTAACTTAAATAATATGCTTGACGACTTTAATTATGAGAATTTGGGATGATAATAAGATGATGATTAAATTAGCAACATGGAACTTAGGAGATCTAAGCAAGCATGGTTTTGTGGAATGGGTCGGATGGTAAGGTGGTTTTGCTTGCCTTAGATCTAAGGACCGGTACATGCGAGAATATGTCAGGACAACAGTGCCACCACAAGGGCATGTATGGGTGCATCGTAGCAGAATATTTAGGAGTGTTGCTAGTATTGTATGGACCATTGGATGGCGCGGGGAATGGGAGTCTTGTAGGGCTACCTTGGGATCCGCATGGCACACGAGGGGGCCCGTGGGTGGGAGAATGGAGATTCAAGCCTGCCGGTGAAACCTTAGTGGGCCCATACATTCTAGTAGTCCCTTTTAAAAGGCTATTTTGTGATCTCTTGGCCACACACATATGGAAGTGTGATAAGGCTTAATAGAGGTTCTTAGTCATCGAAAGGTGATGAAATCACAAACATGTGGATAAAGTGGTACAACCTCTGCAGAGTGTTAAAACTATCATGATAGCCATGCTCTCGGTCACGAGCACCTGGACAACTTCCACGATTGGAATTGTACTTAAGATTCTGGGATGGTTTGGTATGGTTTGGTTTTGTCACTTGAGTATAGTCGGTTTATGGAAGAATATGGAATTGGCATATGGTATTAAATTAATTGTTGGTTGGTAAATGAGAATGTTGGATTCATGATATGATAATTACTTGGGTTATGAAGGGAAATAAACTCACATAGACATGATAGGCTGCTTTTACATGTTTATGAAATGTACTTTTCTACAATTAGCCATTTTATTCTAGATATTTGTTTAGCTACATGTCATCTATTCCAACACTTGCTCAGTACGACACGTACTCACCTTTGCAATTCCCCGAACAACAGCTACAGGAGACACTTGGGGGTACCATGAGGATCACGTGGAGTACTAGGTTGTGTACCGCTATCAATTGCCTGTGGAATGGAGTCATGCTACTTAGTTTATTCTCCGCTGCAATAATTAGAGTCTTGTCATTCATGAACTATTGGATTGTTGTAATAAGGTACTTATTTAATAGTTAAGACGTGGTTAAATTCTGTGCATCATTTGTGATGCATCCATGTATCTGTGATGAATGTCCTGGGCACACATATACGCTATACTTGGTTCATATTAAGAACCGGGTGCCACAAATTGGTATCAGAGCCGCGTTGACCGTAGGACGCAAGCCTAGGTAGAATGGACACTCTAGAGCACATATGGACACTCCTCTAATCTGCTATTTTTGAAATTTCTTGCTTCTGTTTTTACTTCATCATTTTAGCCACCAAAAAGTGTCTATTGATGCTGCGTTTTCAATGCAATTTTCAGCTTGTCTTATGTTGCTCGCTTCTGTTTTTGCTGCTTAAATTTTTGCGTAAAGTGTGCATCTTTGCTGCTGCTATGTGTGGGTAAATTTATTTTGTGAGCTGCTGTGTTTTTTCCTATCTTTTCCTTTCTTTTGGACAGCTGCACTGCGCTTTTCCCTATTATTTGGCTGCTGCAATTTTCAGATTCATACGATATAACTCTCTTCTCTAATGTATTTTTGTTTTCTATAGATGCCAATCACTAGGAGTACAACGCGCAATAGCACATGTCCGCTGCCCCTTGGTGGTGGGCTCAACCCCATTGAGCTTGACAAGCCGGAGCCCGAGGAGGAGAATATCAAGCCCGAGGAGCAGGAAGCCAACCAGTCGAACACTATGGAGGAGGATCTGGGGGAGTATGAGCCGTATGAGGAGGATATGGATGAGGATCCTAATGAGGAGTACTACATACCAACTTTAGATGAGGAGGAAAATGGAGGTGAAGATGGAGGGGGATCACAACCCGGTGCAAATGAGAATGGACATAACAGCCCCGAGTTCCCCCATGTGCATGGGATTTGGACCACCGGAACCAAACGAGAACATGCATCGCTGGAACTAACGGAATTCCTTCATTCCTGTTGCATGAGTGTGAATTACTTCGTGAAGAGAGTCTCTCATCCCGAACGCGATTAATGGCATGCTGAAGTTCTCATTTTCTTCACCAACAAAGTGGTCTCACGGTATTATGCTCCCACCTAGAGTCTACTCAAAAGGATGCTATGCATGATGCTACATGGGCGGCACTCACAAGTTTGTGCCATACTCACTGCTTTGAGCTTGAGAATACCACGTTTGAGCGGCACCCTCAGTGGGAGAGTGGTACAGGAAAGATAATTGGACCACAAGAAGGTTCAGACAAATTCCTAGCAATCGATATGCAATCGCACAAGGAGAGATCCACTACCTTCAAAAGGAGCTAGCTCGGTTCGAAGCCAACTTGGAGATGAAGGAATGTGAAGCAAGAGGAGAACCGTGGTCACCCAAGCGAATCTGGTCCCCTACATCACCATGGCACAACCCCATCACATCCTCACAGCAAAGGACGCCCTCACCGCCTCAAATTAGGAATTTAAGTCCCCAATGAGTATGTAACAATAAGAACGCTTAGATTGTATTAGTTTTAAATAGTGTCGTGTGCTGAATTTTGATTAGTGTTTTCTTGTGTGCTTAGTTGCGAGTTGTGGGATGAATCGGCGAATGTCCACATCCGCATAGAGTAGATTGTTGTGGGATGCTTCGGCACTTGTCCACATCCTCATATAGGTCTATATTAATAAAGGATTGTCTAGCGTCATATACCTTGATGCATATAGTTGGGAAATCATTCTCTGTAATCTGAATTATATCTCATCTTCTCTACGCTAACAGATGCCAAGGACTCGCAAACAGGGGAATGCTAATGGTGAGGAGGAGAACGATGGAGCACCTCAGAACAACAATGGACAAGGGGCTATCAACCTTGAACGGTTGTTAGCTATGCAGAACCAGCTCATGCAGACCATGATATAGACTAAGGGACAACTGCAAGCTGGCAACAACAATCAGCCTCACGTGCCACCACGGCCACCAACCTCGCCACACCACAAAAGTTTAGGTGAGTTCATGAGGACCAGTCCACCTTCCTTTGCACAAGCCAATGACCTTATGGAAGCTGATGACTGGCTAAAGTCGGTTGAGAAGAAGCTTGCTATTGTTCAATGTAGTGATCGTGAGAAGGTTCTCATTGCATCACATCGACTAGTTGGAGCAGCTGTTGACTGGTGGGAAACCCTTTGC
The DNA here is from genome assembly GCA_036927565.1 of Tuctoria greenei. Taxonomy (NCBI): domain Eukaryota; kingdom Viridiplantae; phylum Streptophyta; class Magnoliopsida; order Poales; family Poaceae; genus Tuctoria; species Tuctoria greenei. Next base: position 61,025,705 of record JAYESD010000012.1, on the reverse strand, counting down.
AATGCTCATGCTAATAAGGAGGCAATCACTTGGGCTGAGTTTAAGTAGAGTTTCTATTCTCACTATGTACATGAGGGAGTTATGATACTGAGAAGGACAGAAACTTGAAAACCTCAAGCAAGGAAGGATGAGTGTGAGTGAGTATCTCAATAAATTCACTCAACTATCAAGATATGCTCTAGAAGACATCAGCACTGATAGCAGAAAGCAGTATCTGTTTATAAGGTGTCTCAACAATGAAATTCAAGTCCAGTTGCTCAATACTGACTATGCAAACTTCCAGAAGCAGGTTGACAAGGCCGTTGTGGTTGAGAACAAGGTTCGTGAGATGGAGCAGGACAACCATAGGAAGATGCCACATTATGGATAGCCACAAGGAAGCAATGTCCGTCCCCGTTATGCACCACACCATACTACAACCCATTTGCTCCTGCATACCGAGCTGCTTATCCATCACGCCCAAATCAGCCACCACAACAACGATGTTGACGGTTGTTATACACCAATTTCATCGGTCAATATAACTCAATTATGTGAAGGATTTGTCATTTCTTGCACACAATACCTTTCTACCTAACCCAATTCCACTTGGACTTGGAGAAATATGTGGATGCAGCATTTTATGCAGGAAATGAGGAAATGTAGTGGGACCAATCCTACAAAATATCATCCCAGCCAATCAGGCGATGACACGTGGAATCCCATAGATCAAATGGCCCACAAACAGAAGTATCCGAGGAGATCCAACGGTGTATCACCCATATACATCAATGGGACCCACCTAGCAGCCACCAGGAGAAAGCATGCGAGAAACGGTACAATGACCAGGTCGGCCGAACTAGGGGGTCGGCTGACCTGGTCTCTGCACAAAACTCAGTTAGCCTCCACGTGTTGGCTCCTCCTGGCTTCCTGGAGCCAATGGTGACCGATTCGCGAGCTTTTGGTGGCGGGAACTGACCTCAACACTAGTATAAATAGGACCCCCTACACCTCACTTTAACACACACCACTTGAGCTTCATCTCTATTGTATACACTATCATCCATAGTCTTAGAGGAGTTAGGATGTAGAGAGGAGAGTCTCTAGTCCCAAGCCCAAATTGGGAAAGGAGTAAGGAGTCTATCTCTTCCCAATCCTACATTGGGAAAGGTATGACTCATGTATTCTTTCTTGTAATTGTGACTTTATGCATAATAAAGATAGTATCTTTAGTCTCTACTTATACATATACTTGGGCAGAGCGTTTCTTGTTTGATTGTGGAGTCCATGTATGTGGAAGGTATAGCTTCTATGACTGTTTCATCATGAACATATGTCATTATCATAGAACCTATAGACCCCCACTATAGTCTAGTTAATTATAACATAACGAGGTTAGTATGGATAATTATGTTGTGTATCAACATTGGTTCAATGATGATTCAATTCATTGCCTTAGGATGGATTGTGTCTAGGCTCTTAATGTAATTACTTAATATGATAGCATGGTGCTAGGATAGCTAAGTAGCATTGGATGTCTCGTAGACCCACGGATTGAAGAGATAGGCAATAGTTGGTGACAGCCCTATCTGTCCTTTGTAATCCTCCACGTTTGGCTATGCCAGAGGCTCTTGGCGGGAGTCGCCCTAGTATTGCTAGGGTTAAGCCCGTGCCCGATGTGTTGAACCACATAGCATAAGTATTCACTGTTGATCTAGCTCATGGATAATTAGTTTAGACTATGTATATGTACAATAGAGCATAGTAGGAGTACCTCCATAACTCTCAACCTTGACTAACCTCTAGGATCCTCTTATTCCCCTAAGACTTGAAAGCTTTTGTGTGTGTCACACTACCTCCATTATTATTTTATCCATCCTTACTAGATTCTTACCTAGACCATTCTACCTTTTCCACTTGATGATTGTTATATCTCTACCCCACCTTCCTTTGGGATCAAATAAATGACACCCTTGGGAATACTCTTAAGGGGAAATGCTACAATGATATCTCTGTGCGCTTGCGGAATTCACTCTGTGATCCAATAGAACCATTAACAAGCATTTCTGACACATCAGTTGGAGATGTTTAGTCAATGGTACGTAAGTAATACCAACAAGCATTTCTGGCACTATTGCCCGGGATGATTTGTTAGTATATCTTAGGAGCCATCAACAAGCATTTCTAGCGCCGTTGTCGGGGAAGGCAAATAGATATATAACATGACTAAGTGAATAGGATAGAACCCTGGGTAGGATTTTAGTAGGATAACCATTATTTGATTTTGCATTTTTAACGTGAAAACAGGGTAGTGTATGTCTGGTTTCTGCCTGCCGGAAAACTTTGTTGAAGATCTCGAATCCCTTCTGAGAGACCGACCCCGTGTCGTTACTCCTCAAAAGATTCGAGCAGCAAGGCAAGCCAGCATTTCTGCACCAACAATCCAAATGCCAATTGCTCAAAAGACCCTTCATGAGTTCTCAGCTCCCTCTGCTAACAATGTGCCTATTGGGCGCACTGTTAACATGGGAGATGTGATCTTTGAGATCAAAACTAGCCTTATCACTATGGTGCAAGCCAACACATTCTGTGGGAAGGCTAACGAGGATGCAAGTGCTCACCTGTAAAAATTCCTCGAGATCTGCAACACTTTTAAAATCAAGGACGTGTCTTCGAATGCGGTTTGTCTGAGACTGTTCCCGTTCTCTCTCCATGGGAGAGCGAAACAGTGGTTCTACGCGAACCGAAGTGATGACACTTGGGAGAAGTGTTCTAGGGCATTCCTCGCCAAATTCTTCCCGTTGGGCAAAACCAATGCCCCACGTGGAAGGATTTCCAGCTTTTAGCAAGAGCCCAAGGAATCTATTCCCGAGGCATGGGAAAGGCTTCAGGAGTAAATCCTAGCCTGTCTCCACCATGGGATGGATGACTGGCTTCTTATTCAAAACTTCTATAACGGGCTGATCCCATCAGCTCATGACCATTTGGATGCTGCTGCTGGAGGAGCCTTCTTCTCATCGACGGTGCCAAAAGGTAAAGATCTTATATAGAAGATGGTGTCCAACATGGGATGGAACGATGAGCGTCTCCATACCCGACAGCGAAGCATGCACACCTCGAAGGAGGTGGACATGATCACTGCAAAATTGGACCTCCTAATGAAGAAAATTGATGGACAAGCCAGTGGTGAAGTGTCTGACAATGCCTATTCCCTAGACTCTCAAATCACATGCGAAATCTGTGGCGACACGGGTCATATGGGCAATGATTGCCCAAAAACTCATGAGGATGCCCTATACCTCACCAACAACAGAAATCTCAACAACAACAATGGCTATCGTCTAGGAGGTCAAGGGTGGGGTCAACAACGCCCATTCTTTCAAGAAGGGTACAACAACAATGGCAGCCCTGTAAATCAGCCCAACTTGAGAGAACTTGCCATTAGCAAGCTCAAGATCAACGAGGCCCTATCCAAGAAGTTGTCAGCTAATGACAAGACCCTAGAGAATATCAATGCAAAGATTGAAGGACTATCCTCATCATTCAAGAATCAACTGAGCTTCAACAAGATGTTGGAGACTCAGTTGGTACAACTTCCTGCAGTTTTCCCTCCATTAGAAAACAACAAAATTCCAGGGCAGCCAGAAGCCCTAGTGGATAACGTCAGTGTAGTGGTTACAAGAGGAGGAAAGACCACTCGTGACCCACCATATACCACACAGAGGACAACTGTGCCTGAGAAGGAGGATGTTTCAAGTGAATTACTTGGTGAGAGAATGGCCAAACACTTTGAAGACACCAACTTATTGCCATTCCCTCACATACAAAGGAAGCCAACAGTGGATGAGCAATTCAACCATTTTGTTGAGATCATCCAAAAGATCCACATCAATGTGCCCTTTGATTGATGCAATGCAAGTACCCACTTATCCTCGCTATCTCAAGGACATGTTGAACAATAAACGGCCATTGCCCACCACTTAGGTCGTCAAGCTTACGGAAGACTGCAGTGCAGCCATCCTCAATGGGCTTCCTGAAAACAAAAAGGACCCCGGATGTCCTACCATTTCATGCTCAATTGTGGCTCACCACTTTGACAAGGCACTTTGTGACCTGGGAGCAAGTGTTAGTGTGATGCCCAAGGTTGTGTTCGACCAGCTTCACTTCACAGAACTGACTCCAACACCAATGCAGCTACAACTGGCTGACTCTTCAGTCCATTATCCAGCGGGTATTGTTGAAGACGTCCAGGTGAAGATCCGGGACTGCTTCATACCCGCGGATTTTGTGGTGCTAGACATGGACACCGAGAAGGATACACCACTCATTCTTGGGTGCCCATTCCTCAGCACTGCAAAAGCTCACATAGATGTAGGAGCTGAGAAATCCACTTCCATATCAATGGCAAGGAGGAAAGATTTAACTTTGGCCAAAATCAGAACAATGCTCCATGATTCGTATCAAGTATGGGCCGAATGATAAACACATTAGAGAGGTCGAAGTCACACCTCCAAAGGTGGACTCACTCATTGCATTCATGAGAAGACTAATCTACGAGGAGAATCCGTCGTTTCAACCACGCCGATATCCAAAGGCGACGGAATTTTCTGGACGTTCCCGAAGGCCCAAGTCCACCAAGCTGCCAAAGAAGGAATGGCGGAAGAAGCAAGACAAGCCGTCCGAGCCCATCCCTCTGCGCCGGGATGTGAAATGAAGACGGAGGAATGTCCATCTCATAGGACGGTGGTGAGACCTACGCCAATAGGTTAAATTGGTATTTATCCCACTTTATTTTTCTTTCTTTCCTTTTCCACCCCATTTGGATCTTTCCCATTGCATGTTTGATTTTCCCTAGCAAGTTGAGAATCTTATATTCTCAACTATCATTTTTCTTTCTTTCTTTTCAAAAGAAAATTTTTATTGGATTTAAAAAGGATTTTTATTTGAAAAACAATTTTCCTGAGCTGCACATATGGCATTTCACCAATGTGCTAACTTTATAGCCGTTGGGAAGCCATTTGCCAAAAGGGGAACCAGGGGGGGTAACTGTCAGGTCGGCCGAACCACCTGGTCGGCTGAATAGGGAGTGGAGCCAAATTGGCTCCCCTTCCTCCAACGGCTACATTTTGAACCCTATGTGACTGTTGGAGGGTGCACCCTATAAATTGTGGCCGTGAGGAGCACCTCTCTTCACACACCACATCATTTTACACCTCCCCAAGTCACTCTCTAGCTCACCTTGTTTTTCTTGCTCTTCATTGCAACACTCTTGCTCAAATCCATCCCCAAAAAGATTTTCTTTTGTTTGCATTTGCATTTTACACTCAAGATTTCAAGAGGAGAAAATTCGTTGAGAGTTTTGTTTTCCAAACATCACTTCTTTTCGGATTTTTATTGACTTGTTTTGTCCTTGCTTGTTGAACTCAAAAAGACATGAAGAGGTTGTTCAGAAAGAGGAAGGAGGCTGCAAGCTCAAGCCATGGTGAAGGTTCTAGTGCACGCCTCTCTTCCATGGGTACAAGCCCATGGAGGAGAAGTGTGTGTGAGGACACTCCCATGGAAGAGAGAAGCAACCCACACAAACTTCTTCATGACAACGACCTCGACATACGAAGCGAAGTTGAAGATCAAGCACGCATGCTTCTCCAAGATCGTGAGTTCCGCCACACCAAGGCTTACGATCGACATTTGATCTCCAAGATAGTATGGACTCTGAATTTCATTCCATTTGGCATGCAATTGGATTTGATGACTTTGCTCACATAGAGGAGAAAGGTTCACGCCTTCTCACTATCCAATTCCTTTGCACGCTAACAATAGGATTTGATGGTACTTCTTTTAGATTATTTTAAAAAGAATACAACATCCTATGGAAAGAATTAGGTAGCATCCTAGGCTCCCATAAACGGTGTTTGCTATATTTAAACAATTTGCCTAAGATTAACAAACAAAGTTTTTGGCATGAGATAACTAGTGAGGTTACATGTAGGGCTCCTAGGAATAGCCACATTCAAAACCCTACCTTACGCTTCATGCATAGATGGGTGGCTATGACTACGTTCCCTAGGGGAAATGTTAGGGTTGTGCGAGATGATGAATTGAAAATTTTGTTTCCCATGACTAAAAAGATAAAAGTTGCTCCAGTCAAAGCCATGATGACACAATGGTTAGATTACATTTGAAAATCAGGACCAATTGAATGCACTTCATTGATTACTCATATTGCTGATGGGGTAGGAGCACTTAAATACTCTTCATTTGAATACATTGCAACTGAAAGAGGATCAATTGATGAAGACTATATAGTGCAAGGACATACCCTTAAGCATGATAAAGATGGGTCCTTGATATTTTTCTATCCCGACTTTGTCAATGAAATTCGGTTACCTAACCAGTATTTTCATTTGTACAAATGCCGGAAGCTAACCATTAATCTTCTTCCCCTTGAGGAAGCAAGAAGAAGTAATGTCTCTGGCAGGGTAAGAAGGAATCATGATAGGAAAATTGATCCCGATCTTCCGAAAGGTAATGGATAAGTCGATTGATGTGGAGATCTCGACGTTGATGATCCGAGGCTCTCGAATAGAACACGAACAGCCCCTGCAATCACTACACCACCGCTCCGTTGGTTATCAACCGTGCTTCACACGATTGACCTCGCCAAGAAGGCTAATCCCTGCAAGTGCAACCGAGAACACAAGCAAGAACGTAGAAGAAGCAATCTGAAATTGCTGAATTGGGGTTTCACAAACTGTAGAACAGCGATATTATTAATCTATGCAAAACCCAATTGTTCATGGCGGCTACTGTAAAACCCCACTTTTATGGCATGTTAAGTTCATATGGGTTTTGTGATCAACTATTTTGGATCCCCAATATAATAGTACACATGAACTATGCCATCCAAAACTTTTCTTGCACTCTTTGTTAGATTCTTTTATCATGGGTATTAGACTTCACCATGAATCCAAATTATATTCTATTCACCTTTTAAGAATAAGAATTTTTGGATAAGGATTAGTAAGCAATGCACAATGAAGCCCTAATAAGCTCTAAATCAAATATTCAAATTAAGGGCTCTAAATTTTTCCATGAGCTCCTAAATTCCTCAATAGCATGCTTACAAAGTTTCAAGATTTTAGAAACTCATCTACTATTTTTATTGAGGTGCTTGGCAAATTTGAATCAAATTCAAATCTGAATTTTAATTCTTCTCCAACTTCTTTAAACATAAGAATTGAATTCACCATTGTGTTCAGAATAATTCATTTGCCATCTCCACAAAATTTCATGATTTTTGGAGTTGATCTTCTATTTTTAAATGAATTAGTAACTGAACTGTGGGGAGAATCACTGGACAGTGGGCCCCACATGTCAGCTCCCCTTTTAAACGGATCAGCTCAACCCCGACACCTCTGCACCGCCGCGCCCCCGCTCGACACCGCGCGCGCATGCAGCTCCAGCGAGCTGCCTGCCTGCTCGCCGCGGCTCTATAAAAGGCCGGCCGAAGCCCCTTTAATCCTCATCCCCGGTCACAGCTCCACTGCCTCGCCATTTTTCTTCCGCCGCGCGCCATCGCCGCCGCTCGCCACTGCTCCGCGGGTGCCGCCGTTCCACGCCGTTTCAAGCCTAGCTCCAAAGAGCAAAAAGGTGCGCCTGATCAAACTCTAGCTCATGGTACAAACCGTTTCCATTATCGTTGAAGCCTGAGCCAGATATTGATCGTTTCCTCTACGGCCGAGGGTAGATAGCTAGCTATGATTTCATGTCAAATTCCTTTTCGACAAGCAATCATCCTTTGCAATTACTTAGAGATAGTTTCTATAGGCCCTAGCGATCCTGTCTGATCAAAAACCTTTAAGGATCATCAAGCAACGGCTCTGAATTTCGAGTTTTGCTCGCCGCCGGTGAGAAAACCTCGGTTCACCGTCGAACTCATGATTCCCGGCAACTCACTCCCCTTCTGCGCCCATATCCTTGAACTCCATCATCCCAGAAAGGTTTTGGAGCAATTCCCAAGTGATTTGAGCTACTCTTTAGAGAGTTCTATGATGCCCGAGCACTCATCGCCGCCACCGCCGTCGCACGACCTTTTCCGGCGAGTTTCAAGACCCATTGACCTCACCACCGTGCTCAGCGACCCCAAAAACCCCCAGGCGGCAAGTTTCCGCGATTATGGTGCGTTGGATTTGCCGGCGGCGAGGCTCGCCGGAGAGCACCGCCGCGGGAACCCCGCGCGCCGCCCGCGTCGGGAGGTAGAAGACGACGCGGCGGGTCCCGCGTGTCAGCGGCGGTAAATCCCGTCGGATCAGGTGTGGCCACGGGATTTGCTGTGGCTACGCGGTGGGAATCTGTGGCCCCCGTGTGGTTTAAATGCTATTGGTTCATTTTAAAACAGTGGGGCCCACGAGTTAAATCAAATTAGGAAATTATTCCAGAATAGGCTCCAACTTAGAAAATCCATAACTTTCTGTAGGATACTCCAAAATTCTTCAAACAAATTTTGTTCGAAAGATCTCGAGCTCTAGTTTCTGTCAATACCAATTAGGTTCTGTGAAACACAGAGTTAAATTCTGTAGAAAATAATCTTTCCTAATGCAAATGAAATTTTTCCAGACAAGATATCCACAGGAAAGATCCCCAAAATTCACATAAAATTTATTGTCCTATTCTTGATTATCAGGCAAAATTTGGGAGCCATAGCACCTGTTTAACTCTCTGTATAATTCAATTTCCTTTTTCAGTTATTGAATTTTCACAGCTATTAGGTTGCTTTATTAAGTCCCAAAATTTTACTGAGTCTTCCTTTAGTCATACCCTAGCTCCTGTTAAAGTCTTGGATTTAATTAACCTACTATACTAGTCCTAAATCAGTTACAAACTAAATATTGGTTTAATGTCTAGAAACTCAATCATAAAGTAAATCCAGAAATTCCTACCGAATTAGAAATACAATAACTCCTTCCCCACAGCTTAGAAAATTATGAAACAAATTTTGCTAAGACCAGAACCACTCCCTCCATCTTGATTATCAACTGTTAGCTAGGTTCAAGCTACAGTTTCCTCTCGGAAATTTTTGGAAGTTGATTTGCTTGCCATACTTTCGGAGACCACAATCTGCTATGATCATCTCCTGTTCTTTGCAAGAGCTTTGATCATATTCCCTAGTATCTACCATCGAAGTTCCAGAGCCAATTAAGGTCCCTGTCATATAATGATCACCATGAATTAATTTATGGTCTTAAACTAAATAAATTTCAAAGTCATTTATATATCCATCTTATCTGCATATCGTATAGTGACCGAAGTCGAGGAGAAGCCAGAAGCCTTGGAAGAGAACCTTCCAATTTTTAACTCAGAACCTGACCTGCAACAAGGCAAGCCCCGGTTTGCATTTAAGTCGTTTATAAGCTTTTGCTTTATCACTATGATGAATAGTATATGAATTGTGCATTACGTTTAGGGTGTATGATACTCCACTTGCATGACCAAAAATCCCAGGGGTTTGTTTGGCACGAGTTACAGTTTGACCTGTAGTAACTGCTTTGCTAATGCATAGGAAATCCGGTAGAAGTCGAGTAGTTGGAATCTACTCGCGAGAGATGTATCTCACAGGATTGGTTGAAAAGAAAATGGTTTAATATAATGAAATTGAGACCGGGCAGGGATTGGATAGGAAGCGGCGAGAATTGAGTCTCGGTCGCATAGCCCTGCCTGTGTCGATTAAGGCCCGTCCGTATGCAGCCCCTTCGGACAAGCTTGAATTGTACCGGCAATATAATGGACATATGGAATCCAATAAACTGATGTAACTTGATAACTGGGGTGTTGAGACCCATTAACTCACCATCGATAGGGGTGGGTTGAGGACAGTAAGGTGTAAATCGGTCGGCAGACACATGAGGTGTTCTGTGCGGAGACCTTCTGTTTGCGGAGGTGAGACGGGCTCAGCCTTTGAGTTTCTTGTGAAAGGTGGCCATATACGCCTAGTACTGAAGTGTTATGTAGGTCCGGGTGTACTCGCTGACACTTCCGAACGACGTATGTGTCGTGTTGTCCGGGTGTGTCTTGATTGCAATCACTGTCCCTCGCAGTAATAGAGTACCACTTGTTCACTGAGCGGTGACGTAGTAAATACTAAAGAAGACAGAAATTCATATTGTATTGATTTATAATTATTTTGCAACCTTGTATGATTTAGAGATAGTATAATTAAAAGTTTACAATTTCCCCATACTTTAGCTGTAATAGCATTATGTGCTTTGGGCATGTCATATCATCGGTAAAGCGTTTCTTGTTTGATTGTGGAGCCCATGATGTGCCGTGCTCAGAGAATGTCATTTGCTACTTAAAACTTGATTATAAGGATCCACTTGTAGGCGAGTCCATTTATGCTATTCCTTACCTATGTTTAGTGTCCCCTTGCATATGTCTAGTGAGACGGTTAAGTCTTGCTGAGCTTTATGCTCACGTTTGCAGTTAACGAGATTTTGCAGGTTACCCTAATGAGGATGGGTTTGACGATGAGGCAACACCCCCTCCAGGGTGTACAGCCGAGTGGGAACCCTGCACGCCGCCATAGTTTGAGTGTGCTAGTGCAAAGTATCCCTGGCATGGAAAACTTTGCTTTTTGCATAGCTAGTGCTGAGAGCGTAGCTATGGTATGTATATATTTCTTTACATCCGCTAGTATTGTGAAAACTTCCGCTGTGTATTAAATAAAAGACTTGGTCTTGTACTTTATTCTGGTTCTATTCTCGTAAACTGTTGGGTGTCGCATCGCACGACACCGCCCAATGAGATCCTCGGATGTGTGGACTCCGGTCCCCACAGACATGGTATCAGAGCTTCGTTGGGAACAGTGTACCGGAAAAGAACATATTTTCAAAAATTAGGAACTTGAGTGAGGAATTAGTTATATGCCGTTATAAGGAGTATTATTAGTATAAGATATAAAGGTGGTAAACTAACTATGTGTTATTATATTCTGTAACGACGCTCCGACATCAGGTAAGAGGTAAGGTACGCCACCGAGAGCGGATCAATCTCGGTAAACTCAGCATACGAGAGGTGGTATGTGAAATTTCCGTGGCTTGGCACGGAAAGTCAATATGAGTCTTTGAAACTTTCCATGTTTCTAAAGAACATATGACACACGGTACCCCAGCGTGACACAAAGTTAGAGGGAAACCCCGTCGGGTGGTATGTAACCCGATAGTGTGTTCTCATATCTGTGAGAACATGCGAACACGTATGCCCGAGCGTGTATAAGCCGGATCGTACGGGAGTCTTTGCTGTACAGACGTATTTACAGCCATGTACCTCGAGACATGGCCTTGCTCGAGGACGACTCACACCAGAGTCGTATGCATTTACTTTTAGTTATATATTATTGTGACTACCTGCCGTGTTTCCCCGTGCCGCCCTTGAGGTGCGAAGGTGTGAAAGGGGATTGTTTGTCTTCTGCAGGTAACCTAACTACGGTAGCAACCCGTGTAGAAGCCGTTTGCAAGGGAACGATATAGGAACCACCTATAGACGTAACCGGATGTACCGGATAGAATTTCCTTTCGTGAGGCACGTAGTACCGTCAGTATCAAACATGATACTAGACCCTCCCCACCGACAGAATGGTTGCATTGTGTTTTAAGAAAGTCCGGCTATCAGATACTGATAATTTCGGGCTCGACTTGATAAAATGGATAGGACCAAGATTCTTGCTTTCTGGTAGAAGTAGCTCAACTTCGCCAGGTTGTAATCTTGGTTAGCAATTAGATGACATAAGCATATCCTACATGAATGGAAAGCTCGTGAAGGTCTCTCCAACTTTTCCGTTGACCATAAAGACAGAAAAGCTTGTTAATCTGTTGAAAACTGGGGTTTACTGTAATTACTCCATATGAACCCACCTTTGTACCGTTTATGTATTCTTGCCATAACTCACTGTAGAAAAATCCACTACCTTATTGGGATATATGTTTGATAAGGGTAGGTGGAGATTCACGAGTTTGTTTGGGGAGTCCTTCCTGATTTTAATTAGAGTTTAACCAAATCAGGAAGTCAGCACAGTAAACTGCATGACTGCTGATGCAAACCAGTCAGCTTTACTGTTGGGTTTGGATAATTATAACCCCTAATCCAGAACAGTGATATGGTTACGCATATACATTTCTGGAAAGCTTAGGAAGCCATCTATCAACTTTATTTATCACTCCTGACCTGAATCTAGGTGTAGCTATGCCTAATTCCATTTGTCGCAAATTTGGTTCCTGCAGTCCAGAACTTGGAACAGTTTGCACATAATTGTGAATTGATGCATAATACCTTCATGACAAGGTTGTCGTGGTGGAACTTCTTTAGTTCTGGATTGTTAACACGATGTTACTCAATGTTTATTTTGACACTACCTCAATATCTTATCATGATGAACCTGTATAGAATGTGGAGATAAGCCCATATACAGGGGAGGTTCTGTCAAAATTTTCAGAACCCTTGAGTCAACTTAAAACTGGTATAGATTGTTCATACTAGTTCAACAGTGGCTGTATGGGTACAATCTGGAAAGGTTTTGAAGTGTACTACAATTTTTGTATTCAACATAAAGTTTAGTTCTGACTTCTTCTGTATGAAACTTACGGGTTACTGCAGATAGGTCAGATAAACCAGAACTATACTCATTTCCAGATTGCAGCTTTGACTGAACCAATTGATTATGGATATTTCTTTTTGTCCCACATCACCAGTGATTGGGTCGAATACTTAAACGGTGTATTGACATTCGGGTATATTTGTCCACAGATGGCAGCACCAAGAATTCAGTTGCCTAATGGATGGGTGTTCTCAACATGCACCGGGCACGCCGGTTTTCCGGACGTGTTTGCACGGTTGCTCGGCCAGTTTGGCTATTTGGTGTTACCTAGCTATTGGGGCAAGAAGTTCCAGGAGGGTGGTATGTGGAGTTGCACCATCTACGTCGATGTGCCTGCCGGTCCACCGCATCTCGGATGGGCTCCATACTCCATCAAGATCAAAGGATTGATATTAGAAGAAACATGGAGCTACGCCGCAAGTGTTGCCATAGGGAGGTTTTGCAAACTCCATTACCGTCATCTGGTGGGTACTCCGTATGAGTTCTTCCCAGTCAACGGCAGGGCTTCTGAAGCCTGGGCAACCCGCTTGCTTGCGGAGGTGGGAGAGCATGGCGAAACATCCGCAACGGCCTTAGCGATGTATGCGGCAGCCTCACATCGCGAGAAGGGTAATCAAAGGACATGTATAAAAGAATTGACAAATAATCTGAAGCAAGCCATGAAGCGAGCAAACCACTTTGAGTGGGCAAATGACGGACTTAGGGATATGATGGCTCCTCTTAATCATCGTTTGAACCTTAGGGAGAATCAATGGCATGACGCTGTTATGGATTTGGCCGCGTCTCGCCAGGAGACTCTAGAGAGAGATATTGATCTGGAGGCAAGCCTACTTTATGGGCACCAACGGGACACACAGTTGAACGTGGTGACTGCAGACAGGGATCAGTCCAGAGTAGAGGCTCAGAGCTGGAAGACCAGCTGTGAACAGGCTCAGCAAGAGAATGAGGCCTGGGGGATGTTTATGATACAGACAGATTGGCAAGCTATGGCTGCCAAGAGGACGTTGATGTTGAACGATGTATCAACTTCTACTCCAGCACCCGTATCAGAGGTGCCTAGCCCTGAAGATGAAGAAGAAGAAGAAGACCCAGAGGAACTTGAATACGTCGAGTAGAGCGTATTGAAGTTAGATGTGGTAGCACTTCCGCCAACACCGGGCGGCATATAGTTAAATGGTTACTAGTGTTTCTCTTTTGTGACCATGTTTGTGTCATATTATGAGTAATGGTTGTGGTGCCTAGCTAATGAGATGAGTATGACATGTCAGGAAGGCCAAGTATGGTAGAGATGTATTTCCATAAAGGGAATCCATCATTTTGGGTTTACTACTGTAAACTTGGTCTTGAGATGATATATTTTGTATAAAGTTTGTGCTTTATCAATATATATAAATGTTATGTTTCGTCTATTATTGTCTACCGCATTTCTAAGAGAGGATGAACTTGAGGCAATGGGACTTACCGTGTTATTCATTATATTGCAGTATGGTGCGTACTCGTACAGCCTCAGAGGTGGGAGGATCTAGTGGAGGACAGGGGGATGACACACCACCCCCGGGGCAGAATACGCCTCAGACGCAACCACCTCCACCACCTCCAACCACACTCCCCAGGAGTCTCGCGGAAGTTCTCGCTGCAGTGCTCAGCTCGCGCGACGAGCAAACCGAGTTACTGCGGACGTTGGTGCAGCACTCGTCCCGTCAAGGGGGACGACAGGATGATGGACCGCGTCAAAAATTTCAGAGTTCCTACTCTGATTTCTCATCGACACACCCACCGGTATTCAGAGAAGCCGATGAACCGTTGGACGCGGATAACTGGCTCCGCACCATTGAAGGAAAGTCAGAAGACGTTGTTTGCAGCACAACAACTGCAGGGGTCTGCCGGTGCGTGGTGGGCCAATTACCTTGCCGCACGCCCCGCAGGCCATGTTGTAAGCTGGACCGAATTCCGGGAGGCATTTCGCGCCTACCACATCCCTCCCGGGATTATGAGGAGGAAGCTTCAAGAGTTCTTGGAGCTAAGGCAAGGAGGAAGGAGTGCATACGAATACTCCAAATCATTCAACCACTTGGCCCAATATGCTCAGGACCAAGTGAATACCGAAGATCGGTAGCGGGAATGTTTCTACCGGGGTTTGAACCCCAAGTTGAAGGACAAGCTTGTCCTGTTCAACCGCGGCTGCCTCAACGACATAGTCAATGCTGCTATCATGCAGGAGGACGCTACGCGCGAGCTGTCCTCCGATAAAAAGAAGAGGGGTGCTCCACAGAGCAGCGGAGGTGGTACTCCTCAGAAGTACCGTATGGTGTATCGATCACCATCCGGCCAGAGGTGGCAGCTGCCATCGCGACCACCAATGTTCCGTGGTCGTCAGTTCAATAACGGCGGATTTCGGCCGCAGCAACAACAGGGGATGGTTCCACATGCACTTCCACCTCCACCACGTGCACCGGGATTCCGTCCTCCCCTTCGTATTGGCCAAACCCCGTACACGTGTTTCACGTGTGGACGTACGGGGCACTTCGCCAAGGATTGTCCGCAGAATCGACAAGGTGGAGGGCAATCATCTTACCAGGGGGCCAACCAACCCCGCAACCCGCCCAAGAAGCTAGCCACCAGACCCGGCAACATCCACCACCTCGCCATCGAGGACGTTCCAGAAGGCGCACCCGTGCTCACGGGTACGTTCTCTATCTTCGATCAACCCGTAGTCATACTCTTTGACTCTGGAGCTTCACACAATGTCATTAGTAAATCTTTTGTCGTTAAAAGTCAATTGCCTGTTATCTCCACAAAAACCCCATATGTGATTAGCACTCCAGCCGGGAAAACGGTAACAAATAAATTGGTTCCTGGAATCCCACTTAGCCTAGATGGGACCATATATCTTACTTCATTTCTGATATTAGAACATCAAAAGCTTGATATCATCTTAGGTATGGCATGGTTGCAGTACCATGGTGCTATTCTTGATATCATTCCTAGAAAGATTTATCTAAACTCTCCACTCCATCGACCCCAAGTTCTCAATCTTAAGAACACCATTCCATTGGAACCATCTATTCTCCAAACCGAGGTTATGGAACTAGAGGATATTCCGGTAGTATGTGAATACCCCGACGTGTTTCCTGAAGATCTTCCTGGTATGCCCCCAGAGAGAGATATAGAGTTCAAGATTGAACTTGCACCAGGAACAGTACCAATTTCAAGACCACCCTACAAGATGGCACCTAAGGAACTTGCAGAACTGAAGGAACAATTAACTGAACTTGAGAGCAAAGGTTTTATTCGTCCAAGTTCGTCACCATGGGGTTGTTCTGCACTCTTTGTGGAAAAGAAAGATAAGACCTTGAGGCTATGTGTAGACTATCGTCCACTTAATGCTGTCACCATCAAGAACAAGTATCCACTACCGCGCATTGATATTCTTTTCGATCAATTAGTGGGTGCTAAAGTGTTCTCGAAGATGGATCTTCGTTCTGGTTATCATCAAATTAGGATCCGACCAGAAGATATATCCAAGACAGCATTCTCAATAAGGTATGGACTGTATGAGTATCTGGTTATGTCCTTCGGATTAACCAACGCCCCGGCTCATTTCATGTATCTCATGAACTCAGTGTTCATGCCAGAATTGGACAAGTTCGTCGTGGTCTTCATTGACGACATACTTGTGTATTCAAAATCCGAAGAAGAACATGTTCAACACTTGCATATTGTGCTTCAGCGATTACGGGACCATCAGTTGTATGCTAAGTTCAGCAAGTGTGAATTCTGGATCAACCAGGTGCCATTTTTAGGGCACATCATTTCAGCAGAAGGTATTGCAGTTGATCCAAGCAAGATCAAGCAAGTCCTCAAATGGGAGTCTCCAAAGTCTGTACATGAAGTCCGAAGTTTCCTGGGTTTAGCAGGATATTACCGGAGGTTTATACCCAGTTTCTCCAAAATAGCTAAACCAATGACAGAACTTCTGAAGAAAGGACAAAAATATGTATGGACTGGGGCATGTGAGGCAGGTTTCAAAGCATTGGTGAAACACCTTACAACGGCACCAGTTTTAGCCCAACCAGACACTACCAAAGCATTTGATGTCTATTGCGATGCATCTGGGATTGGTTTAGGTTGTGTGTTAATGCAAGAGCGAAGAGTGATCGCGTATGGATCGCGATAGCTTCGGAACCACGAGCAGCACTACCCGACTCATGATCTTGAACTGGCTGCTGTGGTGCTAGCATTGAAAATGTGGAGGCATTATCTACTGGGTAATTTAGTACACCTCTACACTGATCACAAAAGCTTGAAATACATCTTCACCCAGAAGGATTTGAATATGCGACAAAGGCGATGGTTAGAATTGATCAAGGATTACGAAATTGAGATCCACTACCATCCAGGCAAGGCGAATGTAGTCGCCGATGCACTGAGCCGCAAGTCCCATGTCAACAATCTTTCCCTAACCACAATGGAAGGTAAAGAAGGACAGAGTCTTTACTTGGTTCCATATGCAGCACTCTACAACCTAGCTCTCATTCCTACCATCAGGGAGGATATTGTAGCAGCTCAGAAGGAAGACAAGGGGATGTCGCATATTCGACAAAGAATGATAAAGGGGGAAATGAAATGTTTCCATAGTGACAAAGAGGGTACCATCTGGTTTAACGACCGTATAGTGGTACCCCGAAACATGGAACTTAGAAAGAAGATACTGGACGAAGCTCATTTATCCAAGTATTCCATTCATCCGGGAAGCAACAAGATGTACCAAGATTTGAAGAAGAAATTCTGGTGGACTCGGATGAAGAGAGAAGTAGCTAAATACGTGTCCGAGTGTGATACATGCCGGCGAGTGAAGGCCGACCATATGAAGGCAGCTGGACAGCTTCAACCTTTAAGCATACCAGCTTGGAAATGGGAGGATATCAGTATGGATTTCATTGTTGGGTTGCCTCCCACTCTCCATAAACACGACTCCATTTGGGTGATCGTTGACCGATTGACCAAGTCGGCTCATTTCATACCGGTCAGCGTGGCATACGATGCGAGGCGATATGCGGAAATTTATATCTCCAGAATAATATGTCTACATGGTGTACCCTGTACCATCATCTCAGATCGTGGGGCTGTATTTGTTTCGCGATTCTGGGAACATCTTCACGATGCACTGGGGACAAAACTGATTCGGAGCTCGGCTTATCATCCTCAGACCGATGGTCAGACCGAACGGGTGAATCAAGTGCTAGAGGACATGCTCCGTGCCTGTGCCATCCACCAGGGAAAGAACTGGGATGATCACCTACCTTTGGCGGAGTTTTCATACAACAACGGTTACCAGGCTAGCATCCAGATGGCACCATATGAAGCTCTCTATGGCCGAAAGTGTCGCACACCCTTGAACTGGTGTGAATCAGGTGAACGGGCAGTGTACGGCATCGACTTAGTAAATGAAGCCGAGGATCGAGTTCGCACTATTCAGGCAAATCTCAAAGCTGCTCAGTCTCGTCAGAAGAGCTACGCGGACAAACGACGTCGACCTCTTCATTTCGAAGTTGGAGATCAAGTTTATCTCCGGGTATCCCCTATGAAGGGTATCCATCGCTTCGGGGTAAAAGGGAAGCTAGCTCCCCGCTTTATTGGGCCATTCGCAATAATCGAAAGATACGGACCTGTGGCATATCAATTGGAGTTACCAACGTCACTTTCAGGAGTCCACAATGTATTCCACATTTCCCAATTACGGAAATGCCTTAAGACTCCAGCTGATATCCGCATAGAGGATTTGGAAGCTCTCCAACCAGATCTCACCTATTCCGAGCATCCAACTCAGATCATCGATGAAAAGACTCGCACCACAAGAAGCCGCACCTTACGTTTCTACAAGATCTTGTGGAGCAACCACAGTGCCGAAGAAGCCACGTGGGAAAGCGAGGAATATCTTAGAACGAACTATCCGGACTTGTTAGCGGCATATATTCGATAGATCCTTTTTCCTTTGCCTTCTTTTGTAATCTCGGGACGAGATTCTTTTAAGGGGGGAGGAATGTAAAACCCCACTTTTATGGCATGTTAAGTTCATATGGGTTTTGTGATCAACTATTTTGGATCCCCAATATAATAGTACACATGAACTATGCCATCCAAAACTTTTCTTGCACTCTTTGTTAGATTCTTTTATCATGGGTATTAGACTTCACCATGAATCCAAATTATATTCTATTCACCTTTTAAGAATAAGAATTTTTGGATAAGGATTAGTAAGCAATGCACAATGAAGCCCTAATAAGCTCTAAATCAAATATTCAAATTAAGGGCTCTAAATTTTTCCATGAGCTCCTAAATTCCTCAATAGCATGCTTACAAAGTTTCAAGATTTTAGAAACTCATCTACTATTTTTATTGAGGTGCTTGGCAAATTTGAATCAAATTCAAATCTGAATTTTAATTCTTCTCCAACTTCTTTAAACATAAGAATTGAATTCACCATTGTGTTCAGAATAATTCATTTGCCATCTCAATGTGGTTTGGACAAAGTAATGAACAGATCTACTAAACTGCAAGTTTTTTGTGGCTTTTTTGTGGACTCTAGGTATGAAAAACAAAACTAATGTAATGGATAGATGAATTACCTAACGGGCAACCTGGAAATCTGATACCAATTGATAGGAGAATTTGTCCCGATCTTCCGAAAGGTAATGGATAAGTCGATTGATGTGGAGATCTCGACGTTGATGATCCGAGGCTCTCGAGTAGAACACGAACAGCCCCTGCAATCACTACACCACCGCTCCGTTGGTTATCAACCGTGCTTCACACGATTGACCTCGCCAAGAAGGCTAATCCCTGCAAGTGCAACCGAGAACACAAGCAAGAACGTAGAAGAAGCAATCTGAAATTGCTGAATTGGGGTTTCACAAACTGTAGAACAGCGATATTATTAATCTATGCAAAACCCAATTGTTCATGGCGGCTACTATGGAGTATATATAGGTGGGAGGACGTCCAAGGGGGTGTTAGGGTCGTGACCTAACCCTAAGACACGAAAATAATGGACTTAGACTTGATACAAGGCCCAATGGCCCAATACGGTGGCGCAGCACCCTGACAGATTCTGTACTCGATTATGTTTCGACGATTCCCGTCGACTCCGAAGCAATTTTGACATGGGACCGGAGCCATTGGAAAGGTTATCCTCTTCTCTTTCCGTGCATATGTAGAACGTCCAAAACAGAGTTCGTATGCGTCCTGGGCGTCCGTTTTAGTGCGTACTGCTCCTGGACTCCGAGTTGGTTACGATTTGGAGTTTGGTTCGGTTTCCATCTTCTTTGAACGAATTCTCTGGTCTTCCACGTCCCTAATACTCCCTCCAAGTTCTCCTTGAACCTCTCCATGGATCCTCTGAAATTAATTGTTGTGTATGAACTCTATTGATTGCATCTTGTATATTCAGCAGAGTGTTGTTTGTATCCATATAAGTGATGTCCTCATCAAATCGTGTGAGGGCTGCAGCCACAGACATGCCAATGATAATCTCTCCGGTCCATGAATACCAAGAGGAAGAGAACCCAACGGGTTATGAGCCCGGATGGACTCAACATCTGACGTATGAGACTGGTGGATCATCTTGGCAAGAATGGCAAAGGGATCCACCCTTATCCACTTCAATCTCTAGCAGCTTGCCCCCAACGTCCATGAGAGGACGTCGTTCCATTTCGGCCAGAAGTCATCATGTCTATAGTCAAGGAATGACGGACCTCACTAGACGTATGGGAGAACTTGAAGTGAGCACGGGTGACATCTACAGCACACTCCAGGAGCATGTTCAAGGTACCTAGGATTGGCAACAACACATGGATTCTCAATTAAAAAACTTCAACACGGCGCTACAACAACAACAAGCCGATCTTGCAGCATACTTCCGTCATCAAGAGTTCAACCCTTATGACTGAGGTAGTTGAAGAACAAGCTTGGGGGAGGACCCCCACTTGAGGTAACATGTATCACATTCCTTGCATATTTATTTTCAATCCATTCATCATCCACCTTGCATTTAAAAAAGGGGGGTTAGATTTCCTATCATCAAATAAAGATGTGCGGTAAGAATGATTTAAGAATTCACATAGATGAAATGATGAATAGTTGCTATGTTTTATTTTCCTAAGTCTCTAGTTTACAACTTGCTACTCTCCGAATATTGCTTTCATTGGTTTGAAATACTTTTACCTTAATTTGGAAGTCGTGGGTAGCAAAAAGCTTAATCTAATTCTAGGTTGTTGCAAGACTAGAATTGGTAATGGGGCTGCTAGTCCTAGTTTGAAAGTAAAACTTAGATTTCCGGAGAAATTCTAAAAAAATTTAAGTTTTCCTCAATTGATTGGAAATACCTACCAAAGCAATATGATGTTTATACAAAGACAAAACCTTATGCATATGCTATTTGTTTTCACATTGAGCCTAGTCAAACTTGTATAGACCTATGTGAGAAATCATTCAACTCTTTTTAATTCAAGACTTCACTTGCACATGCTATACTTCTACACTAGAATTAAGCAAAACGTCCATCATATCCACCATACCACAACAAAAAGAGAAACTCCATGTTATTCATGTTTAGCACTCTCTTCAAAATTCATTGCAAAGAAAGGGAGTAGAATACATGGCTACAAAAAGAAAATGAAAAAAGAGAGAGGCATGTTTACATCATAAGCATGAGTGAAAGTGCATCCAGGACTCCCTTGTGGGTTTTGGATGATTTATGACAAGCAATTGGGATCCTAATACTTTTGTTGAGATGAATGCAGGCAAATGATGAAAAATGAGCAAATGCCAAAAAGAAGGGAAATGAGAAGCAAAGTGAATTTGAGCTCAAGGAGAAGAAAATAGTAGATTATTATGTATGGAGTGTGTTAAGGAAACACACCCAAGAGCTCAATCACTTTCAAGCACACGCACACAATGCACAAAGTTATACAGGACCGGACTAGTCCGATAACTGCCGGACTAGTCCGATATCACATTCTGCACTAGATCGGACAAGTCCGGTCTCCACCGGACTAGTCCGATATCTTTCTGATCCACTTCGGACTAGTCCTTCCCAATGCGGATTAGTCCTCAACACAATGCACAGTTCACACAAAATCGGACAAGTCCGTTGTGATCCGGACTAGTCCGATATTCATTCTGATCCACTTCGGACAAGTCCGGTGTCTACACGGACTAGTCCAATATACACACTGATCTAAATCGGACAAGTCCTCCAAGTGCGGACTTGTCATCCTAAACACATAGGGTTTCATATGTCCAGACAAGTCCGATGGCAATCGGACTAGTCCGAAGATTTCCAGTAGTGAAATCAGACAAGTCCGTTTTCAAACGGACTAGTCCGATATTCCTGGACACTTAGGGTTTGCTACACATAGCACAACGGACTAGTCCGGTGACCACCACGGACTAGTCCGATCTTTCTAAACCCTAACGGTCACTTTTATAAACCCCATATAAATAGAGGTGCACGGCCCACTTTTAATCACTCTCGAACCCTAGCGCCGTCACACCTCCCAAGAGACTCAAAAACCACCTCTCTCCACGAAATTAAGTGCAAAATCGATCAATCTATTGAAGATCACTTATAGATCATTGGAGAGACACTTGGCACACATCATTGAGCTCTTGGTTTGATTCTCTAACACACTCTTGCGTTTCAATTTGTAATTTTCGAGTGTGTTATTGGTGGCTTTGTAAGTTGCAATCAAGGGAGCTCTCAACGTGTGAGAACGCCCCTTCAACTTGGTTATTTACCCCTTTGTGATTAGTGGAAGAGGATTGGACTTCGTGGCAATCCGACGAGGGAAGGGTTGGAGAAGACCCGGTCCTTTTGTGGGCTCCTCAACGTGGATGTAGGTTGCCTTCGTGGTAGCCGAACCACGGGATAAATCTTGTGTCTTGTCCTTTTGTGTTCTTCATCTTAATTGATCAACTCAATCTAGGGTTTGATTCACTTTGTTCAATTTGAGTTAAATTGTTGAACAAGAGGCTTAATTGTTATAGAATTTGACATACAACTATTAAACTGTCATTTAAGTTTATATTTCCGCTGCAAACATTAACGAATCAATCAAATTGACTGAACTTGATCAACTTAGCCCGTGGAAACCGGACTAGTTTGCACTTTACCGGACTAGTCTGATATCTCTGGTATTGACTATGTTGTTGAGTGTTACGGGAACCGAGAAAATTCAAAAAGGCCTATTCACCCCCCCTCTAGGCCTACATTCAATTAGTATCAGAGCAGGTTCTTCAAGAAAGAGTGCAACCACTCGAAGAGATCATGTCGGACATGAAGGAAGTTCAGAAAATCAACAACCAGGAAGAAGTCAACAACGACAAGAACCAAAAGCTGGAAAAGTATCTCGAAGCAATTCAAGACTTCGATGATGATGACAAGGAGACGCTGGAGCTGAAAGCACTCCTCAGAAAGAAAGCACTTTCCAAAGGGAAAGCTAAAGTTGAAGAAAAGAAGAAGGGGAGTAGTCACACCGACTACTCCCGATATCCTTTTAACTATGATCGTTTAAATTCAAATAACAGCCATTAACTATCTATTCCTCTTGGAAAAGCCCCACACTTCGATGGGAGTGATTACTCCATGTGGAGGCAAAATATGAAGATGCACTTGATTTCCCTTAACCCATGTTTATGGCATATTGTGTGCACAGGAATAGACATCCCAGATGACGATGAAGAGCTCACCCCAAGTCAAGAGCAAGCCATCCATAGAAACGCTCAGGCCGCAGCCGTAATCACCTCCTCTCTAAGTCGAGATGAATTCACAAAGGTGGACGGACTGGAGATTGCCAAGGAAATATGGGACACACTACAAACAGCCCATGAAGGTGACCGGCATGTGCGGGAGGCGAAAATTGAAATGATCGAAGGCGAACTAGGAAGGTTCGCAATTGAGGAAGACGAGTCTCCCCAGGACATGTACAACCGATTGAAGACACTGGTAAACAAAGTTCGATCATATGGGAGCAAGAAGTGGAATGACCACGAGGTTGTAAAGCTCATCCATAGAGCCTTTATGCCTTGCAATGTCACACTATGCTCTATGATCAGAGAAAGTCCTGGGTACAAGAGGATGACTCCAGATGAATTGCTTGGCAAAATCATAAACTTTGAGATGATGGAGAAACAAGCCAAGCACGTCAAAGAAATAGCCGACCTCACATCGGCCAAGAAGAAGGGAGTTGCCTTAAAGTCCACACTCAAGCCACTATCCAAGGAAGCAAGAGAAGCACAACTTGAGGAGGACAACAATGATGAAAGTAGTGAGCTGGACAAAGAGGATATGATTTTGTTCATGAAAAAGTTCAAAAGAATATTGAAGAAAAGACAGGGAACAAAATCAAGTGAAGGCAAGTACAAAGAGAGGACAAAGCCGGAGATGAGGCGGGCGTGCTATAATTGTGGTGAGTATAACCACTTTATAGTCGATTGCCCGTATGAGGACAACAAGAAGAAGAATAAAGAAGCCAAGCCTCAGCCGAAGAAATTCTTCAAGAAGAAGAAACAAGCTGAACAAGCACACATTGGAAAGGAGTGGGACTCAAACAATGAGTCCTCATCATCCGATGAAGAAGAGATGGCTAGCATAGCCATTGAAAGCACGTCCAAGAAACCCACACTCTTCCCCACGCTCGGTACAAAGAAGGGACATGGCACTTGCCTCATGGCAAAGGAAGGTAAACGCAAGGTAAACATCAAAACTCCTTCCATGCATTCCTACTCAAGTAATGATGAACTAGATAGTGATGATGAAGATATGTTAATTGGATTAGATAGAAAAACTGCTACTAAAATGAAATTTTTACTTGACCAACTTGTTGAGAAGGAACGACTAATTTATCGTCAAGAGGACATGATTATCTCCCAAAAGGAGAAGCATGTCGAACTTGACAATCTTCTAGTTCTTGAAAAGGAGAAAAACAGCTCACTAGAGCTTGAGCTAGCTTCAAGCAAGAAAACTTGCTTGGAGTTAACCAACTCAAACGTTGCAATCAAGGATCAACTTGATAACCTGATCAAGGTTAACAAGATCCTTGAAGTGCAAGTTGAGTCACTCAAGCTAAGTGAATCTTCCTCCTCTTCAAGTCTACCTTCTCAACCCACTTCAACTAATCTTGTTCATATGTGCAAATGTAGTAAAATCAACACCAGTTTGAAGGAAAAGTCTACCTACACAAAGGATAAAAATCCTACCCAATGTGGAATATTTGACAAGGAGAGGATCAACTATGCACGTAGTGCATACTTGGTCCAAAGACCTCCAAATGTCAAGTATGGCATTGGATACTCTTATGATGGAAAGCAAAGTGCTGGAAGTCATAAGAATAACAAGGGAAGGATTACCTTTGTGAAGGGAGGACCCTCACAACCTGGTAACACGAAAATTAAGAACCTGAACTCTCATGAACACCGGACTAGTCCGGTTGTGGTCCGGATAAGTCCGGTCATCCGGACAAGTCCGGTCACCCGGACTAGTCTGATCCATAAACAACAGCAATTTTTGTTCAAAACCTTTGATGCCTCTTATGTATTAATGAGAAACAATCTTGGTAAAGTTTATGCTTATTATGCTGGGCCACGCCATGGGAACAAAAATCCCATGTGTGGGTGCCCAAATGTATTGTAACTAACCTCCCAGGACCCAAGCAAGCTTGGGTACCTAAAACCAAGGCATAAATTGTTTCCGCAGGCCTATTCCTCCGGTGGATCCAAATGGGTGCTAGACAGTGGATGCACCAACCACATGACCGGAGAAAGGAGGATGTTCGTGGAATATGAAGAAAATGAGGACCCAAACGAAGGCATCTACTTCGGAGATAATAGTCAAGGAAGGGTCCTCGGTACCGGTAAAATAGCAATATCCTCTGAACACACTCTTTCTCATGTTTTACATGTTGAATCTTTAGATTATAACCTGCTGTCCATATCTCAATTATGTGACAAAGGTTATAATTGCTTGTTCACTAACGAGGGTGTGACCGTCTCAAGGAGGTGTGATGGTTCCGTTGCATTCAAGGGTATGTTGAAGGGAAAGCTTTACCTTGTTGACTTCAACAAGGATAAAGCCGAACTCGACACGTGCTTGATTGCAAAAACCAACATGGGTTGGCTGTGGCATAGACGGCTAGCACATGTTGGTATGAGGAATCTTCAAAAACTCCTCAAGGGCGATCACATCCGAGGTTTGAAAGATGTTGTTTTTGAGAAAGACAGGCCTTGTAGCGCTTGCCAAGCCGGGAAGCAAGTTGGAGCACATCATCCCGCAAAGAACATCATGACTATGACAAGACCGCTCGAACTACTTCATATGGACTTGTTTGGTCCAATTGCTTACATAAGCATCGGTGGTAATAAATACAGTTTAGTCATTATTGATGACTTTTCCCGCTTCACTTGGGTGTTCTTTTTGCATGACAAGTCAGAAACACAAGGGACACTCAAGAAATTCTTCAAGCGAGCGCAAAACGAGTTCTCACTATCGATCTAGAGTATTCGGAGCGACAACGGCACGGAGTTCAAGAACATACAAGTGGAGGAGTACCTTGATGAGGAGGGAATCAAGCACGAATTTTCAGCACCATACTCTCCACAACAAAACGAAGTTGCCGAAAGGAAGAACCGAACGCTCATAGAGATGGCAAGAACAATGCTCGATGAATACAAGACTTCGGATCGATTTTGGGCGGAAGCAATTAACACTGCTTGCCACGCCGCAAATCGACTCTACCTTCATCGACTACTCAAGAAGACTCCTTATGAGCTACTCACCGGTAACAAACCAAACATTTCATATTTTCGAGTTTTCGGCTCTCCATGTTATATCTTGAACAAGAAGCCCAGGACTTCAAAGTTCGCTTCGAAGTCCGATGAAGGTTTCTTGCTTGGTTATGATTCGAACACTTACGCCTATCGTGTTTTCAACAAGGACTCCAGACTTGTTGAAGTGGCACGTGACGTAGTGTTCGATGAAAATAATGGCTCCCAAAAGGAGCAAGTTGATCAATGTGAATTAGGTAAAGAAGAAGCTCTTTATCAAGCATTGAAGAGAATGGCTCTAGGCGAAGTTCGACCACAAGAGTCATCGACACAAATACAAGAGGAAAGTGAACCACAAGGGGAGATCAACAATCAAGGGGGGGCTTCTATACAAGATAAATCACAAGAATATGAAGATGATCAACAAATCAACGAGGGCAACCACTCAGGGGGAGAAGAAAATGATCACCAACACACAACTCTCCAAGTGCCACACCCAAGAGTACACCAATGCATTCAAAGGGATCACCCAATCGACAACATCATCAGTGACATCCAAAAGGGAGTAACCACTAGATCTCGTATAGCTAATTTTTGTGAGCATTACACGTTTGTGTCCTTTTTGGAACCACGCAGGACTGAGGATGCATTGAAGGATCCGGACTGGGTGGTGGCAATGCAAGAAGAGTTGAACAACTTCAAGAGAAACGAGGTTTGGGAACTTGTGGCAAGACCCAATGCAAATATAGTGGGCACCAAGTGGGTCTTCCGCGACAAGCAAGACGAACACGGAGTGGTGACAAGAAACAAGGCACGACTTGTGGCCAAAGGATACTCACAAGTCGAAGGTTTGGATTTTGATGAGACTTTTGCTCCAGTAGCTAGGCTTGAATCAATTAGAATATTACTTGCATATGCTACTCACCATGATTTCAAGCTGTATCAAATGGACGTAAAAAGCGCCTTCCTCAACGGACCGATCAAGGAAGAGGTGTACGTGGAGCAACCACCCGGGTCTGAAGACGAAGAGTTCCCCGACCACGTATATAAACTGCGTAAGGCTCTCTATGGACTCAAACAAGCTCCTAGAGCTTGGTATGAGTGTCTTAGAGATTTCTTAATTTAAAAAGGGTTTTCAAATTGGCAAAGTAGATTATACATTATTCACTAAGAATCTAGATAATAATCTTTTCATTTGCCAAATCTATGTTGATGATATAATTTTTGGGTCAACTAACCAATCTTTCTGTGAAGAATTTAGTAGAATTATGACAGACAGGTTTGAAATGTCAATGATGGGAGAATTGAAGTACTTCTTGGGATTCCAAGTGCGGCAACAAAGGGAAGGAACATTCATAAGCCAAACCAAGTACACGCAGGACATACTCAAGAAGTTTGGCACAGACAAGGCAAAGCCCATAAAGACTCCCATGGCTACGAATGGCCACTTGGATCTCAATGAAGATGGACCAAGCGTCGACCAAAAGGTATATCGCTCCATGATTGGTTCTTTACTCTACTTATGTGCATCTAGGCCAGATATTATGTTGAGTGTATGTTTGTGTTCAAGATTTCAAGCCAACCCTAAGGAATGTCACTTGATAGCCGTAAAAAGAATCTTGAGATATTTAGTTCATACACCCAACCTTGTTCTTTGGTACCCAAAAGGCTCAAAATTCAATCTCATTGGTTACTCCGATGCAGATTATGCCGGGTGCAAAGTTTATAGAAAAAGCACCTCTGGCACATGCCAATTCCTAGGAAGATCTTTAGTTTCTTGGTCATCTAAGAAACAAAATTCCATTGCATTATCCACAGCCGAAGCGGAGTATGTTGCAGCCGAGAGTTGTTGTGCACAACTCCTTTGGATGCTACAAACTCTATGGGATTACGGTTACAATATGAACTGTATTCCTCTCCTTTGTGATAATGAGAGTGCCATTAAAATAGCCCACAATCCAGTTGAGCACTCTAGGACTAAACACGTAGACATAAGACATCATTTCTTGAGAGACCATTCCATGAAAGGAGACATAACCATCTCACATGTCAACACCCAAAAACAATTGGCCGACATATTCACCAAGCCACTTGATGAAAAGCGCTTTTGCGAACTCCGAAATGAGCTAAATATTCTTGATTCTCGGAGTGTGGCTTGAAAAGTTGCATACCTGTATGATTGCTTCAAAATGTTGATTGAATTGTGAAAATCATCCCTCTCCATTTTTCTCTCGAAAAACTATGTCTCTTTTCCTAATCTCCGCATCCCCACTTTTGCTCACGCCCCCTCTCTCTTGCGCTCGAGCTCCCAAGGCGATTTTCTCCTCCCTCCGTCGAAAAAGTCCACATTTGGGTGGAGATCGAGCTTGACCTCTTGGGGATTGAAGCTATCGGACTAGTCCGACCTCCAACCCCCAACACTTCGAGCCTCCATCGATTTCTTCGGTAAATTTCTTCAAAACCCAAGAAATCTTGTTTTTCTCCATTGTTGATCGTATAGCCTAGCATCCTTCACTAGATACATGCCTATTTGATGTACTACGTGTATGCTAGACTAGATTTGCATTAGGAATCATCCCTTGACCAATCTGTTAGGTTTTTGAGGATGAACACTGGACTAGTCCGGTCCATGCACGGACAAGTCCGATACCCCGGACTAGTCCGTGCCTGAGCACCGGACAAGTCCGATGTTTCTGAACCTGAAACCTAATTCCTTAATTCCTTAATGCCATCCATTGCTATCTTGTCTTACCTATGCCTTGTATAACTTGTCATTATTCTTGCTCAATCATTCTCAGATCATGTCGAGCTTCGACAACGAGATCTCCGACTTTGAGGCCGAGTTGGACCACGAGGTGGCACCTCGGTCCTCGACGGGTCTTGGCAAGAAACGCCAAGAAAGACCTTCCGAGCCTGCTACTTCCCCTCCCCAGGTTCGGAGGAAGGTCTGTGTCAAGAAGCCCGCCTCGAAGGCTGCTCCGTCTACAAGCGGCCTTCGTCAAGCAAAAGGAAAGGGCAAGGGAGTAGCAACAGGGCCAGTTGGGCCCTTGAAGCTCCATGCTCCCAGGGAAGGGGTCCGGGACCCCAATGAAGAGAAATTCAATGGGAAAGGCAGCGATGTGGCAGCCAAGCTCAAAAGCATTGATTGCTATGGAAGGCCAAAGCAGGCAGCTGATGGACGGTTTTGGTCAAACTTCCATGGAGATTTCTACAAGCTGGTTTACCTGCCGATGAAGACTCCGGTGGTGCGCAGTCAGTGGATTGACTGGGCCCACCTAGAGAAGAAGAAGTGCTCAGCTTTTGATGAGGTCATTGCTGCAGCAGAAAGGCATGGTCTGAAGGATCTGTTTGCCTTCAAACATAACTGGAATGATGAGGTGATTGCACAGTTCTATGCAACGTGCCACTTCTCGAGTGAAGATGAAGAGAGTGTGACTTGGATGACCCATGGATCCAAGTACTCCATCACTCAGGAGGATTTTGCAAACTTGCTCCATTTAGACTCTACTGGAAATGACCACCTGATCATCCACAACATAGGGGTCAATGAGAGGGACGGAATGAAGTTCATGTATGAGCCCAACTCTAAGTATGTTCCTCCCTCCACAAAGAACATGAAGCCCTTCTTTGTGGTCCTGAACAGAGTTCTCCGGAAGACCATTGCCCCCAAGGATGGGGATGCAGGGAGTGTACAGGGTTACCTCCGGACTCTAATGAGGGTCATAAGCAAGAAGAGACAGTTTGATGTTGCAGATTACATTTGGAACGACATGGTCAACATCTCAAGCAGCCCCAACCGGTCCTGTGGCTATGCTCCCTACCTGATGTTTATGATTGAGAAAGTCACAGGTATTGAATTTGTGAAGGATGTGGAGCACACTCCTTTGAGGACTCAGAAGCCTCAAATAGTGAGTGTCCAGGCTGCTCCTTCGCCGGCCTCCAGTCCCGAGGCACCGACAAGATCAACAAGCAGTGCTAGGGCTGTCCCTACCTCTAGGGAAGCACCTCAGAGAGGATCAGCTAGTGGGATCCTAAAGTACCTGACCGCCATATTCTCCTCCTGCAAGAAGGCTGAAGTGAAGCTTCATAAACTCAATCAGAAGAGGAAGGAGGATATGAGATATATCAAAGCCAATGTGAAGCAACTGAGTGAAAAGCTGGAGATCAACCCCATTGGATCTCCAGTAATTTCTGAAGATTCTGATCTTGACATCACCGAGCTCGGGCCTCTGAACTCCTCCGAGCTTGCCTACTTTGGCATTGGGGGCTCGAGCAGCTCCGCTCCTCCCCCCTCTCCTCCTCGTCATGCGGAAAGCGAAGAAGATGAAGACGATGACGAGAGGACCGACAGTGAAGAGTGAAGACCCTAGGACCCTCCTCTCCTTCTTTTTGGTGTCTTGATGCCAAAGGGGGAGAGATTGAGGGGGAGTCTTAGCTTTAGCTGTGATAGGGTGCGAGGAGAGAGTTCTCTTTATCTTTTATTTGTGATTGTAATAGTTTAACACTGTTTTCATGTTAAGTTTGGTCTTGTGATGAATTGCCCAATTTATTTGCAAGTGTGTGATGAAAACTGCATTTTTGCTCCTGGAATGTCATATGCACTTGGTTAATGTAAATTCTATCATTCTCAATGTATTCATGCACTTAGTATGCATCCCACCATAAAGAATGCACATATGGATAATTCTATTGTTGCTTGATGTATTTTTGAGTCATATGTGCATACTTTATGAAAATCTCATTTTTTGCCTTATTTTGTGAAATCTCAATAGGTTGTCACCAATCACCAAAAAGGGGGAGATTGAAAGTGCATCTAGGACTCCTTGTGGGTTTTGGATGATTTATGACAAGCAATTGAGATCCTAATCCTTTTGTTGAGATGAATGCAGGCAAATGATGAAAAATGAGCAAAATGCCAAAAAGAAGGGGAATGAGAAGCAAAGTGAATTTGAGCTCAAGGAGAAGAAAATAGTAGATTATTATGTATGGAGTGTGTTAAGGAAATACACCCAAGAGCTCAATCACTTTCAAGCACACACACACAATGCACAAAGTTATACAGGACCGGACTAGTCCGATAACTGCCGGACTAGTCCGATATCACATTCTGCCCTAGATCGGACAAGTCCGGTCTCCACCGGACTAGTCCGATATCTTTCTGATCCACTTCGGACTAGTCCTTCCCAATGCGGACTAGTCCTCAACACGACGCACAATTCACATAAAATCGGACAAGTCCGTTGTGATCCGAACTAGTCCGATATTCATTCTGATCCACTTCAGACAAGTTCGGTGTCTACACGGACTAGTTCGATATACACACTGATCTAAATCGGACAAGTCCTCCAAGTGCGGACTTGTCATCCTAAACACATAGGGTTTCATATGTCCACACAAGTCCGATGGCAATCGGACTAGTCCGAAGATTTCCAGTAGTGAAATCGGACAAGTCCGTTTTCAAACGGACTAGTCCGATATTCCTGGACACTTAGGGTTTGCTACACATAGCACACCGGACTAGTCCGGTGACCACCACGGACTAGTCCGATCTTTCTAAACCCTAACGGTCACTTTTAGAAATCCCATATAAATAGAGGTGCACGACCCACTTTTAATCACTCTCGAACCCTAGCGCCGTCACACCTCCCAAGAGACTCAAAAACCACCTCTCTCCACGAAATTAAGTGCAAAATCGATCAATCTATTGAAGATCACTTCTAGATCATTGGAGAGACACTTGGCACACATCATTGAGCTCTTGGTTTGATTCTCTAACACACTCTTGCGTTTCAATTTGTAATTTTCGAGTGTGTTATTAGTGGCTTTGTAAGTTGTAATCAAGGGAGCTCTCAACGTGTGAGAACGCCCCTTCAACGTGGTTATTTACCCCTTTGTGATTAGTGGAAGAGGATTGGCCTTCGTGGCGATCCGACGAGGGAAGGGTTGGAGAAGACCCGGTCCTTTTGTGGGCTCCTCAACGTGGATGTGGGTTGCCTTCGTGGTAGCCGAACCACGGGATAAATCTTGTGTCTTGTCCTTTCGTGTTCTTCATCTTAATTGATCAACTCAATCTAGGGTTTGATTCACTTTGTTCAATTTGAGTTAAATTGTTGAACAAGAGGCTTAATTGTTATAGAATTTGACATACAACTATTAAACTGTCATTTAAGTTTATATTTCCGCTGCAAACATTAACGAATCAATCAAATTGACTGAACTTGATCAACTTAGCCCGTGAAAACCGGACTAGTCCGCACTTTACCGGACTAGTCCGATTCTCTGGTATTGACTGTGTTGTTGAGTGTTACAGGAATCGAGAAAATTCAAAAAGGCCTATTCACCCCCCTCTAGGCCTACATTCAATGAGGAAAAAAAGAGAGAAAAGAAAAGTAGCCACGTTTCATCCCTGCAAAAGAAAGAGAGATTATACAAAAAAGGAGTTATGTCAAGAATCCACATCCACTTCCACTCCATCACACATGCACTAGTCTTGAATCAAAAAGTTTTGATTTGAATTCTCCTAAGGCTTACTCTTTTAACTTAGCAATATATGTGATGCAAATATGCCTACTTACTTTCCTTACCAAGCTCCACATACAAGCCATATTCAATGAGTAGGAATAGCAGAGGCACAATGCTTTGGTGAGGAAATATTTCCACTATCCACAAAGGAGTGATTGATAGAATCAAATTGAGGTACTTAATATCTAAATTGAATTCTCCCAGATTTAAGTGGAACTTGATTTCTTGGCTATGTTTGCTCCATTTGCTATTCTACCATTCAACTACTCATGAATATGAAAAAGCATAAGCCCCATGATAACTTAAGAAAGGTAGAGTATCATAGCCAATTTCTGCAATACTAGGTAGAGTATCTTGTTCTGTATTAGATACTTTTGAAAATAAGATATTGTAGCAACTCCTGATCATCAACCTAAAGTCTTGACTTTGCTCGGGACGAGCAAAGGATAAGCTTGGGGGAGTTTGTTGACGGTTGTTATATACCAATTTCATCTGTCAATTTAACTCAATTATGCGAAGGACTTGTCATTTCTTGCACACATCACCTTTCTACCTAACCCAATTCCACTTGGACTTGGAGAAATATGTGTATGCAGCATCTTATGCAGGAAATGAGGAAATGTAGAGGGACCAATCCTATAAAATATCATCCCAACCAATCAGGCGATGACACGTGGAATCCCATGGATCAAATGGCCCACAAACAGAAGTATCTATGGAGATCCAACAGTGTATCACCCATATACATCAATGGGACCCACATGGCAGCCACCTGGAGAAAGCATGCGAGAAATTGTGCAATGACCAGGTCGGCCGAACCAGGGGGTCGGCTGACCTGGTCTTTGCGCCAAACTCGATCAGCCTCCACGTCTTGGCTCTTCCTGGCTTCCTAGAGTCAATGGTGACTGATTCGCGTGCTTTTGGTGGTGAGAACCGACCTCAACACTAGTATAAATAGGACCCCCTACCCCTTACATTAACACACACCACTTGGGCTTCATCTCTATTGTATACACCAT
The DNA here is from genome assembly GCA_036927565.1 of Tuctoria greenei. Lineage (NCBI taxonomy): Eukaryota > Viridiplantae > Streptophyta > Magnoliopsida > Poales > Poaceae > Tuctoria > Tuctoria greenei. Next base: position 60,991,715 of record JAYESD010000012.1, on the reverse strand, counting down.
CATCCATAGTCTTAGAGTAGTTAGGTTGTATAGAGGAGAGTCTCTAGTGCCAAGTCCAAATTGGGAAAGGAGTAAGGAGTGTCTCTCTTCCCAATCCTACATTGGTGAAAGGTATGACTCAAGTATTATTTCTTGTAATTGTGACTTTATGCATAATAAAGATAGTATCTTTAGTCTCTACTTATAAATATACATGGGCAAAGCGTTTTTTGTTTGATTGTGGATTCCATGTATGTGGAAGGTATAGCTTCTATGACTGTTTCATCATGAACATATCTCATTATCATAGAACCTATAGACCCCCACTATAGTCTAGTTAATTATAACATAACTAGGTTAGTATGGTTTATTTTATTGTGTATCAACATTGGTTCAATGATGATTCAATTCAATGCCTTAGGATGGATTGTGCCTAGGCTCTTAAGGTAATTACTTAATATGCTAGCATGGTGCTAGGATAGCTAAGTAGCATTGGATGTCTCGTAGACCCACGGATTGAAGAGGTAGGCAGTAGGTGGTGACAGCCCTATCTGTCCTTTGTAATCCTCCACATTCGGCTATGCCACATGCTCTTGGCGGGAGTTGCACTAGTATTGCTAGGGGTAAGCCCGTGCCCGATGTGTTGAACCACATAGCATAAGTATTCACTATTGATCTAGCTTATGGATAATTAGTTTAGACTATGTATATGTACAATAGAGCATAGTAGGAGTACCTCCATAACTCTCAACCTTGACTAACCTCTAGGATCCTCTTGTCCACCTTAGACTTGAAAGCTTTCGTGTGTGTCACACTACCTCCATTATTATTTTATCCATCCTTACTATATTCTTACCTAGACATTTCTACCTTTTCCACTTTATGATTGTTATATCTCTACCTCGCCTTCCCTTGGGATCAAATAAATGACACCCATGGGAATACTCTTAAGGGGAAATGCTACAATGATATCTCCGTGCGCTTGCCGAATTCACTCTGTGATCCAATAGAACCATTAACAAGCATTTCTGACACATCAATTGGAGATGTTTATTCAATGGTACGTAAGTAATATCAAGAAGCATTTCTGGCACTATTGTCGGGGATTATTTGTTAGTATATCTTAGGAGCCGTCAACAAACGCCCCGCCATGCAAGTGCCTCGCTATCCTTTGCCACCTGTGCCGCATCCTAACATGGTGGCTAATGCTCAAAATCAGTTGCGCCCAAGCTTTCCTAGTGCTACGGGGGGGGGGGGGGGGCAAGACATGCTATGTGTGTGGAGAGGCCAGACACATTGTGAGTCAATGCCCCAAAAGAAGCTATGGACCCATGAATAATACACCAATGCCAGACTACCCATGGCCAACGGAGGAGCACCGCAAGGCAACCATGGACAACAAAATATTTCTCGTGGCAATGTGAATCATGTCTCTACTAAGGAAGTCTAGCAAGCTGATGATGTCGTGATTGGTATGTTCCTCGCCAATTCCAACCCCGCGACTGTTTTATTTGATTCTTGAGCATCTCATTTATTCATCTCATCAAAGTATGTTGCAAGTATAATCTGCCTATATCTCATATGAAGCAAAATATGCTAGTAAGCTCTCCTAGCGGAGAGATGAGGACAAATATAGTATGTCTGAAAGTAAGCATTAAAATAAGGGGGATAGACTTTCTCGCAAACCTCATTGTCCTTGAATCTCAAGAAGTAGATATAATACTTGGAATGGGTTGGCTGAGCAAGCATGATGGAGTCATTCAATGAGCTGAGAGGATTGTGCAGTTGACAAGTGAACACGGTGAATGCATCGAAGTTGAGGCAGCCCAACCTGCAAGAGAGAAGGTGATGCTCAATAAAGTGGAAGGTGTGACCTTGGAAAGCATCCCAATTGTTTGCGAGTATCCAGATGTGTTTCCGGATGAGTTACCAGGTATGCCTCCTAATCGTAACATAGAATTCACCATTGAATTGATACCCGGAACTACACCTATAGCTAAGAGGACATATCGGATGCCTACAAAAGAATTAGGTGAGCTAAAGAAGCAAATTCAAGAGCAGCTAGAGAAGGGTTTTATACTCCCAAGCTCATCCCCATGGGTAGCACCAGTGCTCTTCATAGATAAGAAGGATGGAACCCAAGGGATGTGTGTGGACTATAGGTTTCTCAACGAAGTGACGATCAAGAACAAGTACTCGCTGCACCGTATAGAGGATTTGTTCGACCAAATGAAGGGTGCCTGTATTTTCTCCAAGATCGACTTGTAGTAAGGATACATCCAAATGAAGATTAGACCATCGGATATACCCAAGACGACTTTTTAGACACGGTATGGGTCCTATGAGTACACTGTTATGTCATTTGGATTGACGAATGCGCCTTCGTACTTTTTGTATCTCATGAATAAGGTCTTCATGGAATATCTGGATAAGTTCATCGTAGTGTTCATTGATGACACTATGGTATATTTGAGAAGCGAGGAAGAACATGAGGAGCACTTGGTGCTTACATTGCAGGAACTACGGGAACACCTGTTGTATGCCAAATTCAGCAAGTGTAAATTTTTTGGTTACGGGAAGTTTCTTTCTTTGGTCATATCATTTCCATAGGAGGAGTATCGGTCGACCCGGAGAAAGTGAGAGATGTCCTAAAATGGGAGCCGCCACAGAATGTGAAGGAAATTCAAAGTTTCCTTGGAATGGCTGGATATTTCCGTCGATTCATCAAGGATTTCTCCAAAATAGCCAAGCCAATGACTGAATTATTAATGAAGGGGAAAGCATTCCAATGGACTCAAAGCCGCCACAGAATTTGAACAGTAGCTTTGAGGAGTTGAAGAAAAGGTTGACAACCGCACCGGTGTTTGTGTTGCCGGACGTGAGCAAGAGCTTTGATATATATTTTGATGCGTCATGATAGGGACTAGGATGTGTGCTCATGCAAGAAGGCCAAGTGTTAGCTTATGCATCAAGGCAATTAAAGAAACATGAGCTGAATTATTCTACGCATGACCGTGAACTCGCAACCGTGGTGCACGCCTTGAAGATATGGAGACATTATGTTTTTGGTCAACGATGTGAGATTTATACGGATAACAAGAGCCTCAAGCTTACATTCACACAAACGGATCTGAATCTGAGGCAACACCGATGGTTGGAGCTTATCAAAGATTACGATGTAGGGATCAACTACCACCCTGGGAAAGCCAATGTAGTGGCAGATGCCTTTAGCCGAAAGGGAACATATCACCAACTCATGGTCTGAGAGTTACCACCCAAGCTATACAAGGAATTCAAACTATTGAACCTTTGATTCATAAATGAGGTGGGAACAATGGAAGTCAACCCGACATTAGAGCAGGAGATATGGGAAGGACATACAATGATGAGGAAATCCAAGAAATCAAGGAAAGGATCGAAGAAGGGAGAGAATTCAGATTTGATGAGGATGACCATGGCACTCTATGGTTTGGGAAAAGAATTGTTGTGCCTAATGTGAAGCATCTCCCTGAGATAATATTGAAGAAGGCACATGACTCGCCCTATTGAATTCATCCCGGATGTACAAAGATGTATCAGGACCTGAAAACTTGGTACTGGTGGGATGGCATGAAAAAGGACATAGCTGCATATGTTGTGCAATGTGATACATGTCAACGAGTGAAGGCCGAACATCAATGGCGGGCAAGACTATTACAACCATTAAATAATCTGAAGTGGAAGTGGGAAGAGATCAGTATGGACTTCATAGTTGGATTACGGCAAACCCAGTCTAGCTATGATTCAATATGCGTCATTGTGGATCGGTTGACCAAATTGGCTCATTCCATTCCTGCCAGGACTAAGTATACTGCACCATAGTTAGCTGAGTTGTATATGGAGAAAATTGTACGCAAACACGCAGTACCCATGAAAATAGTGTCTGACCGAGGTTCTCAATTCACCTATAGGTTTTGGCAAAAACTGTATGAAACATTAGGTACCAAGTTAAGTTTCAGCTCCGCGTACCATCCACAGACTGATGGACAAACTGAGAGGACAAACCAGATATTAGAGGACATGTTGAGAGCCTGCGCTTTGAAACATGGATGTAGCTGGGACAAGACTTTGTCGTATGCTGAATTCTCGTACAACAATAGCTACCAAGCCAGTTTGAAAATGTCACCCTATGAATCACAATACGGAAGGAAGTGTAAGACTCCATTGTTTTGGAATGAAATAGGAGAGAATCAAGTATTTGGTCCTCATGTGTTACAAGATGCCGAAAGGCAAGTCCAAATAATACGTGAAAACCTAATGGCTGGCCATTCTTGACAAAAAGGCTATGCGGATAATAGGCGATGGAATCTGGCTTTTCAAGTTGGAGATATTGTATACCTCAAAGTATCACCTATCCAAGGTCAACGGCAGTTTAATGTTAAGGGAAAACTGGCACCTCGTTATATAGGGCCATTTAAGATTTTGGACAAGCGAGGAGAGGTAGCATATAAACTTGAGCTACCGGCGTATCTCTCTAATGTACACGACGTAGTTCAAGTGTCTCAACTCAAGAAGTGTGTCAGAGTGCCGGAAAAACAGGTTCCGATGGATGATCTAGAACTTCAGGAGGATTTGACCTATGTCGAGCAACCTATCAAAATGTTGGACGTGAAGGAAAGAGTCAAAAGGAATAAGAGAGTCCGTTGGTGCAAAGTGCAATGGAACCACCATACGGAAGCCGAAGCTACTTGGGAACATGAAGAAGAGTTGAAGGCAGAATTCCCTCATCTTTTCTCCATGCTATCGAATCTCGAGGGCAAGATTCACTTTAAGGGGGGTAGGTTTGTAACACCCTCATTTTTAGCATCATGCATTGCATACATTTTCATGCATGAAACATTATTGGAACAAAAGAGAAGAAAAATAAAAGATAAAACATATATATTAAAATAGTAGTAGGTATTAAGAAAAGTGAATAAGAATATAAAACATATAATAGCAAACAAATATAAAAAATGGAAAATATAAAGAATAATATAAAACAAATGTATATGAAATCTATAAAGAAAAAAAAGTTTCCGGAACCTTCCGGAAGTTTCCGCGGGAAGCTTTGCTTCCACCCCGGAACCTTACGGGCAAATAGAGCAACCGACCGGGCGGAACTCGGTCCAGGCGCACCGAGCCGGCGCCCACGTGCGGCCGCGGCCGAGCCGAGACGCGCGCGCCTGCACGACCGACGGGACCAGGCCGAGACCGAGCCGATCTACTCGCCAGTCCGCCTGGGGACTCGTGGCTGAGACGGCCTGCGCCTCAGCGCCTCCCTACTGGCTATATAAGGAGTCGTAGGCTCCGTTCATTTTTGACACAAGCGATCTCTGTTCCAGCGCCGCTAGAGAAAAAACCCTAGCGTCAGTAGAAAAATAGAGGCTGCGCCAGAGATAAAAGAGGGGAGAAAAGGGGAGAAGAAAAGGGAAGGAGAAGGAAGGAGCCGCCGTCTGCCGAAGATTGTCTCGTCACCGTCATCGTGCTGCCGAAGGATCGCTGTGCCATCCACTTCGTCTAAACGAAGCCTCTGTCTCGCGATCTTCAAAGCCATCGCATCTACAGTAGGATACGTTTTCTGACACAAATTTTTGCGATTTATTAGATCTAATGACCATAATTTAATCGTATTTGCACCTATCTATTTATTTTCAGCAACCATAATTCTCTCTAATACCCCCCTAAACTATCATGAACACATATGAACTAGTTGCATCTAATTAATAAACAACTGTAGTTAATTAGTTATTGGACTTTTCATGCATTCATGTCATTGCATATTGATTAATATGTGTGCATCATATTGATTTTTATGTAGTTTCTTATATATGTGATCACGAGTAGAGGGACGCGCTCAAGAGGCTGTATACGAGGATTTCCGGAACCAAGACTTCGAAGAACTTGAGCAACCCCATCCGTCCGAGCAAGGCAAGTGTCCTTGATCATATTGATCATGTTTTATTAAATGTTTTGTTTGCAAAATTGCATGCATGTGTCAATATGATGGGAAACCCATAAATAGGAGTTTACTAGCATTGTATGCCACCCTTATTGCCGGGATATACATGATGAGTCGGGTATGGGTATTTTTCATTTTGCACCGCACCGCTACACGGGTTATGGGTAACATAAATAATATGCTTCACGACTTTAATTATGAGAATTTGGGATGGTAATAAGATGATGATTAGATTAGCAACATGGAACTTAGGAGATCTAAGCAAGCATGGTTTTGTGGAATGGGTCGGATAGTATGGTGGTTTTGCTTGCCTTAGACCTAAGGAGCAGTTCATGAGAGAATATGGCAGGACAACAGTGCCACCACAAGGCCAAGTATGGGTGCGGCGTAGCTGAATAATTAGGAGTGCTTCTAGTATTGTATGGACCATTGGATGGCGCGGGGAATGGGAGTCGAGTAGGGCTATTTTGGGATCTACATGGGTGCGGTAGAATGAAGATTCAAGGCTGCCGGTGAAACCTTAGTGGGCCCGTACATACTAGTAGTCCCTTTTGAAAGCCTATTATGAGGTTCTTAGTCATCGAAAGGTGATGAAATCACGAAAATGTGGGTAAAGTGGTACAACCTCTGCGGAGTATTAAAAATAACTATCATGATAGCCGTGCTCTCGGTCACGGGCACCTGGACAACTTCCATGATTAGAATTGGACTTGGGATTTTCGGATGGTTTGGTATGGTTTGGTTTTTTTCACTTGAGTATAATCGATTTATAGAAGAATATGGAATTGGCATATGGTATTAAATTGATTGTTGGCTGGTAATAAATGGATCGTGATGGTAAATGAGAATGTTGGATTCATGATATCATAATTATTTGGGTTATGAAGGGAAATAAACTCACATAGACATGATAGACTGCTTTTACATGTTTATGAAATGTACTTTTTTTGCAATTAGCAATTTTATTACAGTCATTCGCTTAGCTACATGTCATCTATTCCTACACTTCTGAGTACGACACGTACTCACCCTTGCAATTCCCCAACCAACAGCTACACAAGACACTTGGGAGTACCCAGAGGATCACGTGGAGTACTAGGTTGCGTATCGCCATCAATTGCCTGTGGAATGGAGTCGTGCTACTTAGTTTATTTTCTGTTCCAATAATTAGAGACTTGTCATTCATGAACTATTGGATTTTTGTAATAAGGTACTTATTTAATTGTTAAGACGTGGTTAAATTATGTATATCATTTGTGATGCATCCGTGTATGTGTGATGAACATCCTGGGCACACATATACGCTATACTTGGTTCATATTCGGAACCAGGTGTCACACCTGTCGAAGTGCGAGGTAAACCAACTATGAAGTCCATACCAACTTCTTCACACTTCCATTCTCGAATCTTCAATGGCCGCAATAATCCAGCTGGCCTTTGATGTTCAACTTTGACTTGTAGGCACATATCACACAAAGCCATATGCTCGGCTATGTTTTTTTTAATGCTAGCCCAGCAATAACATATCCTCATGTCCTTGCACATCTTTGTACAACCGGGATGGATTCAGTAAGGCGAGTCATGTTCCTCCTTTAGTATCGTCTTGTGGATTTGCTTTACATTCGGCGCACCAATCCTCTTCCCAGGCCATAGAGTGACTTGGTTGTCCTCATCAAATCTGAATTATCTCCATTATTAGGTCCTTTCCTTAATTTCTTGAATTTCCTGATCTTTGGCCTTAATTTCTCTCATTTCTTGTTCTAACGTCGGATTTAACTCCATTATTCCCATCTCATTCACAAATCTTATATTCAACCATTCAAACTCCTTCTATAGCTCGGATGGCAATTGCCGAACCATGAGTTGGTGGCTTACTTCCTTCCGACTCAAGGCATCGACCACTTCATTAGCCTTCCCCTAGTGGTAGTTGATTGCCACATCATATCCTTGATGAGCTCCAACCATATTCGCTGCCTCAAATTCAAATCCGTTTTTGTGAATATGTACTTGAGGTTCTTATTATCTGTATAAATTTCACACCTATGACCAAGAATGTAATGCCTCCATATCTTCAAAGCATGCACTACGGCTGCAAGTTCGAGATCATGCGTAGGATAGTTCTATTCATGTTTCTTCAATTGTCTCGATGCATAGTCTACTACTTGTCCATCCTGCATGAGCACACATCCAAGCCCATGTCTTGACGCATCACAATAAATATCAAAGCTTTTGCTCACGTCTGGTAATACCAGCACAGGTGTTGTGGTCAACCTATTCTTTGGCTCCTCAAAGCTATTTTGGCAAGCTTGAGTCCATTGGAATGCTTTTCCTTTCATTAATAACTAGGTCATAGGCTGCGCTATCTTGGAAAAGTCCTTGATGAACCTACGGTAATATCCAACCATTCCAATAAAACTCTGAATTTCTTTCACATTTTGCAGCGGTTTTCATTTTAGCACATCTTTCAATTTTCCTGGGTCAACCGATACTCCTCCGAAGATGATATGTCCCAAAAATGACACCTCTATTAACCAAAACCGGCACTTGCTGAATTTGGCATATAACTGGTGTTCCCTCAATTTCTGCAATGTGAGCCTCAAACGCTCCTCGTGCTCCTCCTCACTTCTCAAGTAGATCATAATGTCATCAATGAACACCACAATGAATTTATCCAAGTATAACATGTATACCTTATTCATGAGGTACATGGAGTATGCAGGTGCATTTATCAATCCAAAGGACATAACGGTGTACTCATAAGACTCATACTGTGTTTAGAAAGCTGTTTTGGGTATGTCCAACAGTCTAATCTTCATTTGGAAGTAACCTGACCAGAAGTAAATCTCGGAGGAAACACAAGCACCCTTCATTTGATCGAAAAAATCAACTACACGGGGCAATGTATACTTGTTCTTGGTTGTCACATCGTTAAGAGCTCGGTAATCCACACATATCCGTTAGGATCCATCCTTCTTGTCCACAAAAAGCATTGGTGCTCCCCAAGGCGAAGAGCTTGGGGGAACGAAACCCTTCTCTAGCTGCTCTTGAATTTGATTCTTAAGCTCCACTAACTCCATATGAGGCATCCTATATGGCGTCTTAGCTATAGGTGCAGTTCCAGGTACCAAATCAATAACAAACTCAATATCACGATGTGAGACCTATGTGTGTTGAATACATTGGCTTTGACAATAAAAGTTTTGAATGCTGCCATAACATCTTTTTAGCAAGGTCCGACTCTAGATCCGAGCTTCTGCAAGGTCCGACAATATGTCCGACTTTCTTTGTCTAGATACGATATGTCTATGATAGCTCCGGCATGTCTTTGATAGCTCCGGCATGTCTTTGTTAAGCTCCGATATGTTCTTCTAGGTCAGACTTATGTTGGTTAGCTCCGACATGTTTTTTCTAGCTCTAACTTTTGGGATGACTAGTTCCGACTAGTTTTGGTTAGCTCCAGTGCTAGGTGGTACTAGCTTTGGTAAGCTCCGGCGCAAGGTATTACTAGCTTTGGTAAGCTCCGGCTGAAGCTCCTGTTAGTTTTGGCAAGGTTCAAAGCTTGATCGTAATGTTCCAAATTATAATGTGAAATGTTTCAAACTTGCTTTACATTGTTGGAAACTTTGCTTAGTATTCTTTTACTAAGTTTTTAGTGCGTTTTGCTTGATATGGCTGATATCGTTTTGCTATGCTTTGCAACATGCTTATGTGAGGTGCTCACGTAAGGTGTTGTGTTTGGAACTGACTTGAGTCAAGTCGCGGACTTGGGCTCGTACGGATTGGTTGTTTGATCATGTGTAGGTGATGCTTGAGTTCATGTCATGGCTGGTGACAGGATCCATTGGACTAGTCTCAGGGGGGAGATGAGGTTCCAACAACCAAGTTCAGTAGGAATTGTGGTTGAGTGGGTCAGGAGGTCGCGCAGGATGATTGAATCAAGGGCTGTGCATATGAAGGTTACTAGACGTTGAAGGAAGGTGTTTGCACGGATGCATGCGGTGCATGACGTGACAACATGGTTCGAAGATGTTTTATGGATGGGAAGATCTGGTTGGAAGGATCGGATCGTATCGGTTGATGACTTTGGCTGCGGCGGAGTCAGTTATGGCTCGGTATGGAAAGTATCGAGTTGGTTATGATAGGATTTCGTGTTGGCCACAAATTTGAGTTGTTTTAGGAATATGGGATATGTTCCAAAGGTGTTTGGAAGTCTTAAGATTTCTTCTATCTGCGTATAGAGCAGTCCTAAGCAGCTATGGAAAGTTTCGATTCGTGATCTGAGTAGGATTAGGGTCCTGATTTGAGTTGAGTTGGCTTTCGAGCTGGTTATATAAGCAAGGGCGGCCAGAGCTCGTGGTGCACGACTTTGGGGCTGTTCCTCTTGTCTTCTATTGAATAAAATTTGTAGTTTGAAGGAACTTTTGTGCCTTGTTCGTCTGACTTGTTCCAGTCAAGTTTTACTCGTCGAGTTTCTGGACAGCACTACCTTTCGTCGGTGGTTTTATCATAACTCGTGTTTTACAGATCCAATTGACGTGATTATTTTAGGGTTGTCTTCACAACTTTATTATATATCATATGTCAAAATTTCACGGTCATTTAATTTGTGGTTTTTTGATCTACACGAGTTTCTTTGCAGCGTTCCAGAACTGTTTTTCTTGGGTAGGACACATTGACCTTTGTTCAATTTTTCAATCGTAACTTGAGTTTCTCTTGACAGATTTGGGTGATTATTGTAGTGTTGTCCTCGTAACTTCAATCTCTCTAATATCTATCACTTTTGTCACGGTGAAACACGTTTAAACTAGTTTCAAACACGATTTCTTTAACAGATCATTTTTGCTGCCGAAGGGGTTGGGATTTATTTTTTTCCGCTGCGTAAGATTTTTAAATCTACCATTCACCCCCCTCGGTAGCTCTTCACGTGCTCTTCGATCCTAAAATTGGTATCAGAGCCACGGTACCCTAATCTTTGTGATTTGCACGTGTTTTGACTAATCATCATGGAGAAATACTCCGCAAAAGCTTGTGTCTTTAGTGGTATTGATTTTCATTTTTGGAAGGCACGTATGGAAGCCTTCATCCAGGCTCAAGGCTTCGCAGTATGGAAGAAGGTATATAAGCCTTACGATGTGCCATCAAACGATCAAGTTACAGATACAAATCTAAGAGATGTCGACAACAAGAACAAGGCTCGGAACTTGATCATACAAGGATTAACTCAAAGCGACTTCGACCGTGTTGCACACCTCCGATCTACATACGATGTGTGGAAAACACTTTGTGACTACCACGAAGGATCCAACACGATCAAGGAGGTAAGGCAAGACATGTTCAAGAAAGAATACATGCACTTCGAGATGCAACCCAGTGAGTCTATTGATGACCTTTTTGCTCGCTTTAATAAAATTCTTAGCAACTTGCGTAGTGTCAACATTAATTTTTCTGATGCTAAAAATGCTAGGCAACTTCTGCATTAGACATGTCAATCTGGGAGATGAAAGTTACATCTATTCGTGAATCTACTGTCATGAGTACACTTACTTTAGATGTGCTTTACTCTAAACTCAAAACTCATGAAATTGACATCTTATCATGCAAGAACCCAAATAAGTCTATTGCATTTGTCTCACAACGTGATATGCCTAGCTCCGGCCAATCATCATCTTGCAATACTCTTCCTTTGTTGTCCTCACTAACCCTGGAGCAGATCGAGGAATTTACCGAGGAGAAGCTAGCACTTCTCTCTACTAGGTTCTCAAAAGCATAGCAAAATGTGAGAACTAGAAGGAGAGGAAGCTCCGGACCTCAACGATGCTTCAAATGTGGTAAGACAGGACACTTTCATACAGAATGCCCTAACCTTTTAGGTTCTACTTCCCTAGAAGAAAAACAATCAAGGACGAAGCACTCCTCAACGAATGATTAGAAGAAGAATAAGGGCTTTACAGGTCGCCAACTGGTGAACAGTTTTATCTCCGCACTCCAGGAACTTGGCTCAAGCGACGTGGACATTGGAAGTGACGAAGATGAAGATGATTTGGCCAACTTATGCTTCGTGGCGGGCAAAACAAGATCAAGATCGAGTCAGGAGGATGCAGAACACTGACGACGATGAGGTATGTTCTACCTATAATGAAATGTGTGATGTAATTTCTCGTGCAACTATTATTGTTAAAAAAAGGACAAAAAGCTTAGGGATAATGCTGCTAAAATTGGATCACTAGAATCTGAAATCAACCATTTAAAAACCTTGATTCCTAGTAATGATTCTTGTCCCTTGTGTGATTTAATCTATGAACAGTTGTACACATTAAGAACTGCACATTCCTCTACTCTAGATAGACTTGAACATGAAATTGAAAAGAACAAAAAGCTTGCTGCACTTGACATTGGAAACTTAAACGATGCTTCTTGTTCTACAATTGACTTGCATTGTTCTAGTTGTGATGATCTTGAAAAGAAAGTAAAAGATGCTATGAATGAAATTTCAATAATGAATAATGCTTTACGTTCTCATTTAGTTAAATATTTTTCCAATTGAAAATTAAAAGGAGAGACTTCATGTGAAAATTGCCTTGATCTGTCCAATAAATTTGATAACATGCATAGGACATTAGATCAGTTTTGTAATGGGCATAAGAACCCAAACTTGCTGCTGAATTCTTCCAAGTCTTGCAATGATAAAACTGGTTTAGGTTTTGATTCTCATGCTCATGCTAAGGCACATCCACCTAAAATTGTAAAGTCATTAGGAAGTGGTTTGATTCAAATAGTTCCTAAACAAAAAGATGTGGTTTTCAAATCTGTAGGAGTGTTGTCTCATTCGGTTTCAAATAAAAATATTGCTTGCTCATCTAGACAAGAACACAAAGTTAAATGTCATTGTACCTACTGTGGTAGAGATGGTCATGTCATAGACTTTTGTTATAGACTAGCTAAACAACATAAAAGTAAATAATGATTGCTAGATCTCATAACCTTTATGCAAAATTTGCTGCACATATTAAACCGAATGCCAGGAACATGCAATTTGCTGTTATGAGTCAAAAACATTCAAAGTTTACCTCCGGACCTTCTGTTTTTGCCTCCGGAGCTACTGATTTTTGCGCTACACAAGTAACACCTTATAGGTCAGTAGTTAAGAGTAAAAAACCTCGAACATTGACTCATAAACCTACTGTTTTATATCAGCTTTCGCGTGTTTTTCCTGCTGCACGTCGTGTGACTCAGTACTGGATACCTAAATGCCTTTTGACTAACCCCAGTATTGAGTCATCGACGTATTGTGCTTCTATGTAGGTTACACGCTTGAGGAAGGAGAACATTTGGATTGTGGACTCAGGTTGCTCACGCCACATGACCGGTAACAAAGAATGGTTCTCCTCCCTCTCTTTTGTGTCACGTGTAGAGAATGTTACTTTTGCTGATAATTCTTCAACTCCTATAATTGCTAAGGGTTCGGTTACAGTAAATGATCACTACACTTTGAAGTATGTGGCACTTGTCAAAAATTTGAAATACAACTTGCTTTTTGTTTCACAATTGCCAGATGAAAATCTGGAAATTATTTTAAATAAAAATTGCTGCAAAGTTGTAGGTTCAAATAGCGAGCTTATCTTTAACATGTCTCGGTTTGGGAGAGTTTTTAAAGCTGATTTTGATATGTCTTCCTCTAAGCATAGGTGTCTAGTTGCTAATGATTCAAAGGACTTATATTTTTGGCATCGTAGACTTGGTCACGTAGGCTTTGATCACCTAACGCGTGCTAGTGCTATTGATCGCATACGTGAGCTGCCTAAGCTCAAAGGGGACAAAAAAATTGTGTGCTCTTCTTGCGGACATGCTAAGATGGTTGAAGGTTCACATACTCCTCACACAATGATAATGACAACTGAACCGGATCAACTTTTGCACCTTGACACCGTAGGACCTTCACGTGTTCAATCCTTCAAAGGTAAATGGTATGTTCTTGTTATTGTTGATGATTATTCTAGATACTCTTGGGTTTACTTTATGGTGTCTAAGAATGAAGCCTTTAGTCACTTTAGAACTTTATTTCTTAGATTATCAATTGATCACCCATGATATTTAAAAGCAATTAGAAGTAATAACGGAATTGAATTTAAAAATCAATCTTCTGATCACTTTTGTGCTGAAAATGGAATGGATCATCAATTTTTTTCACCATATGTACCTCAACAAAATGGTGTTGTAGAAAGAAAGAACACAACCTTAGTTGAGATGGCTAGGACAATGCTTGATGAATATCAAACTCCTAGGAAATTTTGGGCTGATGCGATTGCCACCGCAAGTTATGTCTCAAATCATGTTTTCTTGCGCGCTAAGCTAGGTAAAACACCATATGAGCTCCGATTTGGACATAGTCCTAGTGTTATGCACTTTCGGGTCTTTGGTTGCAAATGCTTTGTTAAGAAACATGGTAATCTTGATAAATTTGAACCTAGATCCATTGATGGCATGTTTCTTGGTTATCCATCTCATACTAGAGGCTATCGTGTGCTTTTACTTGACACTAACAAAATTGTGGAGACTTGTGAATTGTCTTTTGATGAATCTAGCCCAGGTACTAGCTCAAACAATGCAGGTCCAGATCCATATCCGCAGGGGGAGAGCATTTTTGTTAAAGATGAGGAAGAGGTGGAGCTGCTGCCCGAAAATTCAGCAGCTAATGACATTGTTCAAGCTCCAGATTTTGATTCACAGCCAGCACCGACGACCACCATTGCTGGTCCAAATCCTCCTCAAGTCACAAGCTAATCTATTTGTGATGAATATGAAGAAGAAGAAGCTTGTGAAGTGTCCACTCCCCTCCGGGTTCTCAAAATTCATCCTCCACAACAAATTATTATAAGCTTGCACGAACGAGTTACACGGTCCAGGTTTTGCGATCCAAACTCTCATGCTCATTCTACTTTTGTTGCTTCTTTTGAACCAAAAGATATATCACGCGAACTCAATAATGAATCTTGGATTATTGCGATGCAAGAAGAGTTAGAAAATTTTGAAAGAAATAATGTTTGGAAACTTGTACCTCCTCCTCAAGGTCACACTTTAATTAGAACTAAATGGGTGTTTAAAAATAAACAAAGTGAGGATGGGGTTGTTGTTAGGAATAAGGATAGGTTGGTTGCTCAAGGTTTCACTCAAGTTGAAGGTCTAGATTTTGATGAAACTTTTGCTCCTGTTGCTAGATTAGAAGCTATAAGAATTTTGTTAGCTTTTGCTGCATCTAAAAGTTTTAAGCTATATCAAATGGATGTTAAAAGTGCTTTTCTTAATGGCTACATAGATGAGTAGGTTTATGTCAAACAAGCACCGGGTTTTGAAAATTTTGATTTTCCTAATAATGTTTACAAACTGTCCAAATCCTTGTACGGTCTCAAACAAGCCCCTAGAGCATGGTATGATAGGTTAAAAACACATTTACTTGAAAAGGGGTTTACCATGGGCAAGGTTGTTAAAACTCTTTTTGTGCTTAAGCATGGCAATGACTCATTATTCGTTCAAGTGTATGTGGATGATATTATCTTTTGTTGTGCTTCTCATGATCTTGTGTCCAGGTTTTCAGCTATGATGAGTTCAGAATTTGAGATGAGTATGATGGGAGAACTCACGTAATTTTTGGGGCTGCAAATCAAGCAAACCAAGGAGGGTACCTTTGTGCATCAAACGAAGTATACAAAAGACCTCCTAAGGCGCTTCAACATGGACAAAAGCAAGCCTCTTCGGACACCAATGGAAACAAGAACAACACTTGAACTTGATGAAGATGGTGAACCCGTGGATCAAAAAGAATATAGAAGCATGATCGGATCACTTTTGTACATCACGGCATCAAGACCGAACATACAATTCAGCGTATGTCTTTGTGCACGGTTTCAAGCCTCCCCATGTTCTTCACATCGTCAAGCCGTCAAAAGGATTCTCAGGTACTTACATGGAACTCAAGAATTTGGCATTTTTCTTCCTTCTTCCTCAACCATTACTTTGAAAGATTTTTCGGATGCTGATGTTGGGGGTTGTAGGATTGATAGGAAAAGTACTTCTGGTGCTTGACATTTTCTTGATAATTCTCTTGTTGCTTGGTCCTCTAGAAAACAAAGTTCAGTTGCACAATCCACCGCCGAATGTGAATACGTACCTACTGCTAGTGCTTGCTCACAAATTCTATGGATTGTTCAAACACTTAAGGACTATGGGGTTGATCTACATAGTGTTCCACTGTTTTGTGATAACACTAGTGCTATTTGCATTGCTCAAAACCCTGTGCAACATTCTAGAACTAAGCACATTGACATTAGGTATCACTTTATCCATGATAGTGTTGAAAAAGGAAGCATTGTGCGTCACCATGTAGATACCGAACAACAATTGGCTGATATTTTTACAAAAGCTTTGGATTTCACTAGTTTTTGTTACTTTCGTAGTGAAATAGGTGTTATGCATCCTCATGGCTTAAATTGAGGGGGAGTTTTCAAACTTGAGAAGTCTATGTGTGAATCTGAAATTAAAGTAATATGAGCATAGTATTTCATACATATATGACTTTGTGATTCCTTTTACATGCCGAAAGTTCTTACTTCATTACTCGTGTTATACATTTAGTAGTTTTTGCCATGTCTAGTAATTGGAATAATTACATACACTAAATCTGGTCATGGTCGAACTTTCTTGCTGTTTTGAACTTGTTGCATGCTCACAAGTGCTTTTAATCATAAAGAATTAATCAAGTAATCAACTCACATGTTGAGTTTTTTTTTATGAACAAATATAAGTTGAGAAAAGATCAAGAGAATATGCATGCATCACACTTCTTCTTTTGAGATGGCTTATCATTGCACCTAGATATGAACTTGGAAGAAGTTGTGTATGACTAAAACCATGTCCTTAAGCTTCTGATTGTCAAATGACATAGGCTTGGCTTGGATGGTTAGAATAAGGCAGATGCGCTTATAATCTCTTGCAAATATCATATTATTTAAATATGTTCCTTGAAAAATAATAAAATGCAGCAACAAGTGTCATGCTTTCAGGTATTGAAATAGTTAAGTTTGTGAGATCATGACTTGCTTAAATTGAAAATTACATTTGATCTCTAGCATGGCTTACACTACTTTATGTATCTCATTGTTGTGATAGTGTAAGTTACTTGAGAGTATGACTTGGATGAGCTTTGTTTTATATGTATATGTTATAATATGCTCATAACAATTAAAATTTCTCTTTTGAACCTTGTTGAATACATTGTCAAAGGGGGAGAGATAATATGGAGAAATATGTATAGGGGGGAGGAATTTATTTCTATCTCATTTGATTTTCAAAACGGGGGAAAATTGTTCTGAAAACTTATCATGCCAATGTTTGGATTTAAATGGTGTTGCCAATGCATTCATCAAGGGGGCTATTGTGAGACCTATGTGTGCTGAATACACTGGCTTTTACAAAAAAAAATTTGAATGCTGCCATAACATCTTTTTAGCAAGGTCCGACTCTAGCTCCGAGCTTCTGCAAGGTCCGACAATAGGTCCGACTTTCTTTCTCTAGATACGATATGTCTTTGATAGCTCCGGCATGTCTTTGATAGCTCCGACATGCCTTTGATAGCTATGACATGTCTTTGTTAAGCTCCGATATGTTCTGCTAGGTTCGACTTATGTTGGTTAGCTCCGACATGTTTTTTCTAGCTCCGACTTTTGGGATGACTAGTTCCGACTAGTTTTGGTTAGCTCCAGCGCTAGGTCCGACTAGCTTTAATAAGCTCCAGCGTTATGTTCTACTAGCTTTGGTAAGCTCCGGCTCAAGATCCGGTTATCTTTGGCAAGGTTCGGAGCTTGATCGTAATGTTCCAAATTTTAATGTGAAATGTTTCGAACTTTCTTTACATTGTTGAAAAGTTTTCTTAGTATTCTTTTACTAAGTTTTTGGTGCGTTTTGGTTGATATGGCTGATATCATTTTGCTATGCTTTGCAACATGCTTATGTGAGTTGCTCACGTAAGGTGTTGTGTTTGGAACTGACTTGAGTCAAGTCGCGGACTTGGGCTCATACAGATTGGTTGTTTGTTCATGTGCAGGTGTTTGAGTTCAAGTCATGGCTAGTGACAGGATCCTTTGGACTAGTATCAGGGAGGATATGAGGTTCCAACAACCAAATTCAGGAGGAATTGTGGTTGAGCGAGTCAGGAGGTCGCGCAGGATGATTGAATCAAGGGCAGTGCATATGAAGGTTACTGGACGTCGAAGGAAGGTGTTTGCACGTATGCATGTGGTGCATCACGTGTAAACATGGTTCCAAAGATGGTTCATGGATGGGAAGATCTGGTTGGAAGGATCGGATCGTATCGCTTGATGACTTTGGCTGCGGCGGAGTCAGTAATGGCTCGGTATGGAAAGTATCAAGTTGGTTATGATAGGATTTCGTATGGGTCACGAATTTGAGTTGTTTTAGTAATGTGGTATATGTTCCTAAGGTGTTTTGAAGTCTTAAGACTTCTTCTATCTGCGTATAGAAGAATGTTTCGATTCGTGAACAGAGTAGGATTACGGTCCTGATTTGAGTTGAGTTGGCTTTCGAGCTGGTTACATAAGCAAGGGAGGCCAGAGCTCGTGGTGCATGACTTTGGGGTTGTTCCTCTTGTGTTATATGGAATAAAATTCGTAGTTTGAAGGAACTTTTGTGCTTTGTTCGTCCGACTTGTTCCAGACAAGTTTTACTCCTCGAGTTTCTGGACAGCACTACCTTTCGTCGGTGGTTTTATCATAACTCGAGTTTTATAGATCCAATTGACGTGATTCTTTTTGTGCTGTATTCAAAACTTAATTACATATCATATGTCAAAATTTCACGGTCATTGGATTTGTGGTTTCAGATCTACATGAGTTTCTTTGCAGCGTTCCAGAACTGTTTTTCTCGGGTAGGACAGATTGACCTTTGTTCGATTTTTTAATCGTAACTTGAGTTTCTCTTGACGGATTTGAGTGATTCTTGTTGTGTTGCCTTGGTGACTTGATTCTATCTAATATCTATCACTTTTGTCATGGTGAAACACATTTATATTAGTCTCACATACAATTTCTTTAACATATCGTTTTTTTGCCGAAGGGGTTAAGATTTAATTGTTTCCGCTCCGTAAGATTTTTAAATCGACCATTCACCCCCCCTCTTGTAGTTTTTCACGTGCTCTTCGATCCTACACACGATCAAGTGGCATACCTGGCAACTCATCCGGGAACACATCTGAATACTCGCGAACAAACGGAATGCTCTCCTATGTCACACCTTCCACATGACTTAGTGTTGCTTTATTCATTTTGGGTTGGGCTGTCTCAACTTCAATACGGATGCCATGCTCACTTGTCAATTGCACAATCCTCTCGGCACATTGAATCACTCCATTATACTTTCCTAACCACTCCATACCAAGTATTATGTCTATCCCTTGGTAATCCAAGATGACGAGATTCGCAAGAAAGTCTACTCCGCTTATTTTGATACTTACTCTCGAACACACTATATTTGTCCTCATCTCTCCTCCAGGAGATTTTACCAACATATTGTGTTTCAAATGAGCTATCGGCATATTATACTTGTCAACATACTTCCATGATATGAATGAATGAGATGCTCCAGAATCAATTAAAATGGTCGCGATGTTGGAGTTGGCGAGGAACATACCAATCATGATGTCATCCGCTCGCTGGGCTTCCTCAGTAGAGACGTGATTCAAATTGCCATGAGTGACATTCGCTTTCCACGGTTGCCTTGTGGTGCTCCTCCATTCAGACATGGATTCTGCGTTGGTGCATTGTTCAATGGTCCATAGTTCCTCTTGGGGCACTTACTTGGAAAGTGTCCATCCTCTCCACAAATATAACATGTCTTGTCGCCCGAAGCGCCAGGGAAACTTGGGCACTGCAGATTCTGAGAGTTAGCCACCATATTAGTGTGCGGTGCATACGGCGCAGGCTGACGAGGCACTTGCATAACAAGGAGCTGCTGCTGCTGGTTTAGGTGTGGAAGATAAGAAGCTCGATAAGCAAAAGCAGAGGGGTTGTAATACGACACATTTGGTGGTGCAAGGCGAGGACAGACATTGCTCCCGAGCGGCTGCCCTTGGTATGTCATCTTCCTCTAATTATCTTGTTCCATTTTCATGAACCCTTTTTTCAACCACAATAGCTTTGTCTACAAGCTTCTGAAAACGGGCGTAGTCACAATTGAGCAATTGGACTTGAATATCATTATTTAGGCCTCTCATGAACAAATATTGCTTGCGGCTGTCCCGGTTGACATCCTCTGAACCATACCTTGAGAGTTGAGTGAATTTATTGAGATACTCACTCACACTTGACTTTCCCTGCCTTAGGTTCTCAAACTCCTTCCTCTTAAGGATCATAACACCTTCCGGAATAAAGTGAGAATGGAAATTCTCCTTGAATTAAGCCCAAGTGATCCCCTCTTGATTCTCATGGGTGTTGCATAGCGAGTCACACCAATCTGCAGCTGCATCAACTAGCTGATGGGAAGCAAAGAAAACCTTCTCACTGTCACTGCACTGGACTATGGCAAGTTTCTCCTCAATAGATTTCAGCCAATCATAAGCTTCCATAGGATATGTGGCTTGAACCCTTTTTTCAAC
This sequence comes from Tuctoria greenei, assembly GCA_036927565.1. Lineage (NCBI taxonomy): Eukaryota > Viridiplantae > Streptophyta > Magnoliopsida > Poales > Poaceae > Tuctoria > Tuctoria greenei. The sequence goes on along the minus strand of JAYESD010000012.1, from coordinate 60,971,094 downwards.
CACAATGGCTTTGTCTACAAGCTTCTGAAAACGGGCGTAGTCACAATTGAGCAATTGGACTTGAATCTCATTATTTAGGCCTCTCATGAACAAATATTGCTTGTGGCTATCCCGGTTGACATCCTCTGAAGCATACCTTGAGAGTTGAGTGAATTTATTGAGATACTCACTCACACTTGACTTTCCCTGCCTTAGGTTCTCAAACTCCTTCCTCTTAAGGATCATAACACCTTCCGGAATAAAGTGAGAATGGAAATTCTCCTTGAATTAAGCCCAAGTGATCCCCTCTTGATTCTCATGGGTGTTGCATAGCGAGTCACACCAATCTACAGCTGCATCAACTAGCTGATGGGAAGCAAAGAAAACCTTCTCACTGTCACTGCACTGGACTATGGCAAGTTTATCCTCAATAGATTTCAGCCAATCATAAGCTTCCATAGGATATGTGGCTTGAGCAAAAGTAGAGGGCCTGGTCCTCATAAACTATCCCAAGCTGTTATTAGGCAGTGGGAGTGGTGTTGGTGGAGGCATATGGGGCTGATTCTGATTGTTGGCTAGCAGATGCCCCAAGGTTTGCATCACCGTATGCATAAGTTGATTCTGCATAGCCAACAAGTGTTGAAGGTTGACAGCCTCAGGTCCAGGTCTATCGTTGTTCTAAGGTGCTCCATTGTTCTCCTCATTCTCATTGGCACCCCTTTGGTTGCGAGTCCTCGTCATTTGAAGAAAGAGCTAGAGATAGAAGAATTTAGAAAAACGTCCCCAACTATATGCATCAAGGGATATGAAATTAAGCAACTACCTATACTATCCTATATGGATGTGGAAAGCGCTAAAGCGTCCCACAATCCTCTACTAAGCACACAAGCGAACAAGCAAGCATTACATAACATTCAACACATCCAACAAACCGCAACATTTACTGAGTGTTCCTACGTGTTCTAAAGTGTCCATTCTATGTAGGCTGCATCCTACGGTCAATCTGTGGCTCTGATACCAATTTGTGACACCAGATTCTGAAAATGTACCAAGTGTGATGCATATGTGTGCCCAGGATGTTCAACACGCATACACGAGTGCATCACAAACGATATACAGAAAATTACCACAACACATACTAATTAAGTACTTTTATTACAATATTCAAATAATCCTCAAATTACAACTCTAATGATCATTATTGAACCATAACTGCAGCAGAAATAATCTAAACAATAAGCTAAGCAAACTAAGCAAATTGAGCATAAGGGATAGTGCGGCTCCAAGCAACACTACAGGCATGCTGACGGCATCACACAGCCTAGTACTCCGCATTATCCTCAGCATACTCCCAAACATCGCCTGAAACTATTGGTGGGGAAATTGCAAGGGTGAGTACATGTCGTACTTAGCAAGTGTGGGAAAATAATGACATGTAGCTTAAATAAGGAATGATGATAAATAATGGCTAATTGCTGAAAAGTAACTTTAAAACATGTGAAAAGCGTCATGTTAAGTCTATGTGAAATAATCCCATCATCTCCCAATAATTACCAATTACCATGATATCACATCCATCAATAAATATCCTTCCAAATACCAAATTCTTACCATCATCATTATCGAAGTTCGATTATCAAAGCTCAAACCATAACCATAACCAAACCATCCCAAATCCCAAGTTCCACTATAATCATGTGAGGGTCCAGGATGCTCATAACCGGAAGCACGATTCTCATGATAGTTATTAACACTCTGTAGAGGTTGTACCACTTTACCCACGTGATCTTGATTTCATCACCTTTCGGTGACTAAGAACCTCTATGTTGCCCTGTCACACGTCCGTTGGTGTGTGCCAAGAGATCACAAAATAGCTTTTACAGAGGGACTACTAGCATGTACGGACACACTAAGGTTTCACCAGGAGGCTCGAATCTCTATTCTCCCACCCACGGGCCCCCTCTTGTGCCACGCGGCTCCCAAGGCAGCCCTTCTCGACTCATATTCCCCGCACCATCCAATGGTCCTTACAATACCAGCAGCACACCTAATTATTCAGCTTCGCCACACCCATACTTGGCATTGTGGTGGCACTATAAATCCTGGATCGTCGATCCATGAACCGGTCCTTAGATCTAGAGCAAGCGAAACCACCAAAACATGCAACCCAGTCCACATTCTATGCTTGCTTAGATCTCCCATATCCCATGTTTACCAATGGTCCACATTTATCGATTCTCATTATCCATAGGGTCATTAATTCATAATCAATCCATTTTGTTATTTCCCATCCCAATTATTTAGAGCAAAGAAAAAAGGTAAAATTCCCTTCCCAACACTCTACAACATGCCCCAAGCAACAAGGATGGTCAAAGAATACTAGTAAACTCCTATCTTGGGTTTCTCATCAATTTGACAAAAGCATGCAATTTTTCAAAAAAAAACATTTAAAAACAGGATCAAAATGATCAAGGACACTTGTCTTGCTCCTGAGCTTGATTAGAGTCAAAAGCTTCAATGTTCTGGTGCTGGAGGTCCTCGACAGCACCCGCTAGAGCAACACCTTCTATTCCACGCAATAGACATAAAAAATAAACATTACAATCAATAAATGCTCATATATTACTCAATATTCCATGACATTGCATGATCAATACAATATGTGGTAAAACTTGGGAATGAGTTGCTATTAATGTTTACTCACTAGTTACAATGGTTTTCAACAAGTTTGAATAGGTTTTGAATTGATTTGAATCATATTGGGATTAATTCAGCAACTTCAGATTCAGGTGCCCGGACAAGTCTGTACTGGGGACCGGACTAGTCAGCCCTAGACCAGAAAGTCAATCGTACTAGTAAGCACTTGGCCGTACAAAAGTTTGCTAGTCTAGGGTTTTTGGCAAATTTCCAACTAGAGCATGGTTAAAGCTAATATATGATCATATATTTCGTAGAAAAGGTGCATCTAAGACATTTACCACGAATCCAAGGGTCCAAAGGGCAGGCTTCGAGAATTGACTTCTAGATCCAAAGAAGACAGAGAATTTGGTGGAGAATTGATGATGACGTCGATGAGATGATGAAGATCGAACTTACTTGATCCTTCTCCTTCCTTGTTCTCTTCTCCTGGCTACGATGATCTTCTCTTGCTGGTGGCTCCCATGAACTAGGGTTTGTGGTTTCTTCAATTGTGACAAAGGGGTGAGAGGATGGGTATTGGGGTGTTTACATAGAGGTGGAGGTGGTACGTTTTGGTGGATTTCGAGTTCAAGGTGGTGGAGGCCGTGTAGGGGTCCCACATGGGCTCCACAAGGGCTGGGCACCACGTTCTTAGCCCAATTAAGGCAAATACCCAATAACATGTCATGGAGTAAAAGATTGAATCCGAGTCGGGCATACCAAACAATTCCTCTAGAGGCCGAACTAGTCCGGTCGGTTTCAGAGAGCAAAAACAGACAAGTCCAGTATGGGGGTCGGACATGTCCAGAGAATTGTTCAATTTTCCAAAAACGAACCAAAAGAGGGATCTACCTAACAATTATGAAAAGTTCCAGTAGCTAGGAACGGACTAGTCCGTATTCAACAACGGACAAGTTCGGATAACAACAAAAACTCAACCGGGCTAATCCTCAACAAGAGCGGATAAGTCTAGGGAGTCAACAGAGGGCAAAAGCGGACTAGTCGGGGGTCCAAACCTGACAAGTCTACAACTATACAGGTTTTTAAATGTTGTTTTGCTTCTAATTCATTTGAAACTTGTTATTTTTATGTTGCTTAATATTAAACATGTATAAGAGTGTATGCAATGCATAATGGATGAAAATGAGGATGTTACAGAGAGTGTCAAACTCAAGAGTTCATCTTGGAGCTCAACACTCTCACTCTTAGACTTATACAAGTCTCCTTACTCTTAGCATGTTTAAACTCAAGTGTCCTACTCTCTTCTCCCTCTCAAGCTCAAGGAGCTTCTCAACTTCAAGAATTCTTTGCTTCCCTAGGACAAGCAATTCCTCTTGTTCATTTAGAATCTCTTCCTTATCCAATATTTTGTCCGGTAAAATTTTCATCTTAGGAATAACATTTTTATTTAAACCTTTAAACATGAATTATTTGCCAGTGCTATCAAAATCATCATCGTCAATGGAATTCAAGGTAGGAGGTTTAGATTTAACCTTGAGCTTCCCTTCCTTGACCACGAGGCATGCGTGGCTTGAGATCTTCCACTCACTCTTTCTGGTGAGAGAGACTTCTTAATTGTTGGCTTCTTGATGGTGACGGTTGCCACCTCTTCTTTATCTTTGAAGAAGGACTCGCCGTTGGAGTCCCACTCCATGCTGATGTGGGCTTGCCCATGAGCCTTCTTATTCTTTAAGATCTTCTTCACTTGTGGCTTCTAATCCTTCTTCTTCTTCTTGTCATCTTGCTTCTCATGTGGGCAATTGATGATGAAATGACCGTACTCTTCATAGTTGTAGCACGCCCTCTTTGTTCTTGAATTGATCTTTTCCTTACCCTTGCTCTCATTGTTTTTGCCTCTTATTCTTCTTCTTATCATTCTCTTTAATATCTCAATGAAGAAGGGCATCTCTTCATCATCCATATTCATTCTCTCATCATCGCTATATTCATCTTCACTTGATACTTGCACTTATTTACCTTTGGACTTTTAATAGGCATTGGGAGCTATGTATTTCTTCCTAGATGAAGTGACTTTGTCAAGATCCATCACATGTCTGGCTTCCATCTCTATCATCTCATGGTTGATGATCTTCCCTAGCACCTCATCCTGCGTCATTTTTTGAAAGTTGGAGCTCCTCTACATCAAGGTGCAAAGGGTGAAGTTGTGAGGCATGAATGTCCTTATCAACCTCTTCACCACTTCATCATTTTTCAACTTCTTGCATTCGTACACTTGACTCTTGTTGATGAGGGTCTAAAGCCGTTTTCACATCTCTTGTGGTGTCTAGACATCTTCCATAACGAATCTTCCAAGCTCCCCCTCGATCATCTCGATCTTTGCCTCTCACATGGATCGGTTTCTTCCATGCGCGATCCTTAGAGTGTTCTGAATCTCCTTGGCGAGCTCCAACCCATCCACATTGTTGAACTCTTCTTGGCTCAAGGATGAGTTGAGCATGCCTGCCGCTCAGGCATTGCGGTTAATTTGTTGTTCTTGTTATTGTGTGACCTCATTGTCATCCCTGTGGATATCTATGCATGTGCAAAAAACATGCCAAACACTTGGATTGAGGGAGATTAGATGTAACTTCATATTGTGTTTCTACATAGTGTAGTTAGTTCCATCGAAGTGAGGCAGTATGCCCAAAGGAAAATTCAAATAGCTAGAGTGGGAATTTAAGCGATCACAATTAAAAGGGTATGGGGTGTAGTCTTGTTGACTACTCCTTAGCCTCCATTTTTTCTTCTCTCTTCTTCCAATTGGCCTTCCCTTTCTTCTTCTTGATGAGCTCCATGAGTCGGATCACCTCTTCATCTTCATCTGCACTTGAGACATCAGGTGGTGGTGGTGGTGGTGGTTGATGACTTCCACCTGTCTTAGGAGGTGGAGGAAGATTCGACTGTTGATCTTCCATGGAGGTGTTCTCATTGACCTTTGTGGTGTCATTGATCTCCAAACCTCTCTCGCAGTTCTCCCCCTTTTCCTCTCCAAGCGTTAATATTTTGTGGAGAGTTAGGTTGTGTTATCAATTGCAAGTTGCATAGAGGGGGTAAATAGGCTAATAAAACCTGAAAACACTTAATTACACGACATCACATTTTAGAGAGCGGACTAGTCCGGTCCGAGGGTGGGCTAGTCTGAACTTGGTACAAGAAATACCCAAAGGTCGGATTTTTATGAGTTTTCTTCGACTTTGTTTAAGCGGAAGTTATGAAAATAATCTAGCAACCTAACCAAGCAAGCAGGAATACTATAAACTAGTTAGATCACAAGATTAATGTGACAAATGATATGAATGAGATATGAACGATATTAAACCCTAGGAAGCAATTCTACCGATAAACCTGAAAGAAAACGGGCAAGAGACACGATTTATCCCTAGTTTTGATTCAACACAAGAATCTACATCGCGGTTGAGGAGTCCACAATGGACCGGGACCCTTTGAACTCTAACCACTCCAAGTTGCCCCAAAGGCCAACCCAGTTCTCCCTTAAATCACAAGGGTAAATACAAGTTCATTGGGGCTTCTCACAAGCTGAGTCTCTCACAACAACCTAGCAGTTCTAGGAATAAAAATAAAACAGCACAAAGCACAAATCAATCACAAAGAGAATCAAACCAAGAGCTCAAAACCGGTGAACCACCCTTCTATCCAATCCCAAATACCTAAAACCCTTAAGAATCAATGTTAGGGGTCAGGAAAGTGAGGAGGGAGCCTTAGAGGAGCTCTAGGTTTGCTATGGCGGCACTAGGGCGCAGGAGAGATCATAAAGAGGTCGGGGGATCCCCTTTTATAGGGGTCCCAACACCTATAAGTTACCACCAACTAAAGTGTGGACTACTCCAGTATGGACCCCGGACTAGTCAGGTCCTTGGGGACCACACACATCACCAACTGAAGTTCCAACCACCTTTTGGATTGAAATGGTCACGACACAGCGCACTAGTCCACTTGACAATGGACAAGCCAAAGTGCCACAACGACCACTAGTTTTTACCACAACGGACAAGTCTGCATCCTCCAATTATACTACTAAAAGCCTAAGTCTCGAAACATAAGACTAGTCCGGACCACAATAAACTAGTTTGATGTACATTAGTAGCTCCTTTTCCGCTTGAAATCGGACAAATATGTGCACCTCAATCACCTCTACAAAAAACCCTATGTCCCAAAACCACGGACTAGTCTGCATGGGAACAGACTAGTTCAATCCACTACATCAGTCCTTTGTCCGTACGACAACGGACAAGTACGCAAATGAATTAGTCCCAGAGGCTCAATTTGGGTTCGTCCGAACTGTAATGGACCACTTCGAACAAGTTTGAAGTCTTCCCGCAACTCTTGGTCCGCTCTACTTCGGTTAAGTCTGGGGCCACTCTGGACTAGTCCGGCCTCCTGCACGGACAAGTCCGACCTAGACAGGAAAACTACCCTAAGGTTTTCTCTAACAGCCTAATCCCCACTAAATATTTTAAGCTCCCAATGATCCTCAAGCACTTATGAATCGAAGAGACCCTCTATACTACAAGGCTATCCTAGACTTAATATAATTAAACCCTGATTTCTAATCTTGTGAGTCTTCGATGCCCGTTTTTCGTTCATTTCCTTTTTGTGGGGCTCCACATCCATTTTCAACCTAATAACATGTGCTTATACTCAATGAAGCTTGTTAGATCTGTAATTGTTGTCATCAAGCATCTAAAACACAAAAGAAATGCCTAGATGCACTTCAGTACTTTACGCTTCATGATGTTATGTATGTACCCTTGTTAGAAGGAATTTAATTTCAGTTTCATGCTTAGATGATTATAAGTTTGTACGCCATTTTGGCAATGAAAAATGTCTCATTATTTTTAATAACAAGATTGTGTGTCTTACCATCCGACAAGATCAACTTTATTTGGTATCTTTGGATGATAATAACAGTGAGATAAGCGACATTCAATAATGACTCAGGTTTTTATATTAGCATTATGACTTAGAATTACATCAAATGTAAAGACGACATTTCTCAATGGATATCTATACGAGGACATCTATATGACACAATTGAAAGGTTTTGTCACTAAGAGCAAGGAGAACATGGGATGCCAGCTTAAAAAATCTATCTATGGACATAAATAGGCCTCACGACAATGTTATCTCATGTTAGATGAGACAACTAGAAAATTTAGGTTCAAAGAGAATGAGAAGGACAACTGCATATACGTAGAGTTTAAGAACAGGAAACTTAATTTTCTCCTGCTTTATGTACATGACATACTACTTGCGAGTAGCGATATTCATTTACTATTAGAAACTAAGAAGTTCATGTCCTCAAACTTTAAAATGAAAGATGTTGATGAAGCCTCCTATGTCTCGAACATAAAAATTCACCAAGATAGAGCTAAGTGGGTATTAGCCCTTTCGCAAAAGGCATGCTTAGAGAATGTACTCCAAAGGTACAATGTGCTTAAGTCTAAGCCCACACCTGCTCCATTAGTCAAGAGTTATAAGTTTGGAAATTTATAGTGTCCTAAGAATCCATATGAGTTCAATCAAATAGAATCAGTTCCCTATGCTCCAGCTGTCAAAAGTCTTCAGTATGTTCAAGTTTGTACTCGCCCTGACTTAGCTTATGTTATCAGGATGCTTGGCAAGTATCAGGTCAGACCAAGACTTGATCACTGGAAGGCTGTTAAGGAAGCTCTAAGATACGTGCAAAGAACTAAGTGCCTCATGTTTGCATACCTTAAATCAGACTCACTAGAAATTGTGAGATACACAGACTAAGATTTTGTGGGATGTGTGGATACTAGGATGTCCACCTCATGCTATATATTCACCATTGTGAATGGGGCTATCTCATTGAAAAGCTCCAAACACACCTTCATGACATCTTGCACAATGTATGCTGACTTTGTTGCATGTTATGAGGTTACAGGACATATTATATGGCTTATGTAATGTGATACCCGGTTCCGAAAGTGAACCAAGTGAATGCATATGTGAGCTCGAGACATTCAACACACATACATGAGTGCATTCACAAAAGGATATACAAATTACAACAGAACAAGATTAATTTACCACTTTTATTACAAAATTCATAATATCTTCAAATACAAGCTCTAATGAACATTAATGACATGTTTTAACTAATGCAGCGGAAATAACTAATTAACCAAACTAAGCAGCTAAGCAAATAAGCCTAAGGTATAGCGCAGCTCCAATCAACACCATTGGAAAAGCTGACGGTAGACACAGCCTAGAACTCTGCATTATCACTGTTATACTCCCAATCCTGACCTGCAACTATTAGTGGGGGAATTGCAAGGGTGAGTACATGTCGTACTCAGCAAGTGTGGAAAGTATGACACGTAGCTGATTCAAATGACGAACATAATAAAGGCTAAGTGTGGAAAAGTACAATAAAACTTTTGAAAAGCAATATATTACATATATGTGAAGTAACCCATCATAACCATAATTATTGACATAGGACCAGTCCATATTCCATATCCATCATCCATATACCATATTTCAACGTTACCATTAACCATATCCATTGCCATAAACCATAATTCAATTCATAACCATAACAATGTTATCAACCATAAACACAACCAATACCAAACCATCCCAAATCTCAAGTTTCCCCTAATCATGTGAGGGTCCAGGATGCTCATAATCGGGAGCACGACTATCATGATAGTTTTTAACACACTCTACAGAAGTTGTACCACTTTACCAATCTGTTTGTGATTTCATCACCTTTCGATGACTAGAACCTCTATTATGTCATCTCACACTTCCTCTGGTTTGTGGACAAGAGATCACAAAATAGCCTTTACAAAGGGACTACTAGCATGTACGGACCCACTGAGGTTTCACCAGTGGTGATGTCTCCAACTGAGCACATCTTGAACCAAGGGCCCCCTCTTCTGCCGTTCGGATCCCAAGGAGTGCCGCCAACAATATCCAAACCCAATCCGACTCCCCTTCCCGGAGCACTGAATGATCCATGCAGTACTAGCAATACCCTAATTAATCAGCTACACCGCACCCATACTTGGCCTCATGGTGGCACTGTAAATCCTGGATAGTCGCTCTGCGACCGGTCCTTAGATCTAAAGCAAGCCAAACCACCATAGCATCCAACCTATCCACATACCATGCTTGCTTAGATCACCCATTATCATGTCATATATGAATTCCAGGTGACAAGGGTGGTCAAACAAATCAAGTAAACTTCCTATCATAGGATTCCCATAAAATTGACGCAAACATGCAATTTTACAAACGAAATATTTATTGTCAAAACAGGATCAATATGTTCAAGGACACTTGCCTTGCTCTTGGGATTGATTGGGATCAGAGACTTCAAACTCCTAGTGATAGAGGTCCTCCGCAGCACTCTCTAGCTCAACCCTGTCTAAACCGTGCAACAACATACAAGACAAGAATCACAATCAATAAGTGCACATATATTACTCAATATGACATGACATGCATGATTAATTCAAATGCAAAGAAAAACTAGTAAATGAGTTGTCAATGATGTTTACTAAATAGTTCTAATAGTTTTCAACAAGTTAGAACATGTTTGGAATTGATTTCAAATATTTTAGAATTAATTCAACAGGAAACAGATTGCAAAATCATACTAGTCCGTTGTAGGGTCGGACTAGTCTGCCCTTCACAGAAACAGCGGATTAGTGTTTTCTAGATCGATGTGAATTTAGAGAAACGGGGTTAAATTCACGTGTGAAATAGATAGTAGAAGGTATACCAGGTGTTTAGAACTCCAATGAATCAAGGGTTTTCGAGGCAACACTTGGATCTCGACAATCTAGGGTTGATGAAGAACTTGATGAAGGATTGGTGATGAAGAATGAAGACTTGATGGAGATCCTTATCCTCTTGATCCTTTTTAGTTTCCTCCACTTATTCTTCTTGCTCAGGATCTCCTTCTCCCTCCTTGGTGGCAGCTCTCCACAAACTAGGGTTTGTGGTCTTTCAATTAAGTCAAAAAGATGCAAAGTCAAAGGGTGGGGTTGTTTATATAGAGGTGGAGGCTAGGGTTTCAATGAATTCGAGTTTGGGGTGGGTGGAGGCCGGTGTGGCATCCCACGTGGCTCCAAAAAGAGTTAGACACGATGTCGTTAGGCCCACGTAAGGTAAAACCCAAAAACAAATGGTGGAACAAAAGATCAACTCGGAATCGCGATTTACAGGACAAGTCCGAAAACGGCCGGACTAGTCCTAAGATTGATAGAGGCGAAAACGGACAAGTCCAAACTATATCGGACAAGTCCGAACTTGGTTAGGGGAAAATCAGACAAGTCTAGCAAAAACCGGACAAGTCTGATTTTAGTTAGAGGAAAAACGGACAAGTCCGCTGGAATACCAGACAAGTCCAGGGACTTAGTAAATTTTTCAAGGAATTGGAATTGTGGGGATCAGAATCCCGACATCCGAGGATCTCATTGGGTGGTGTCGTGCGATGCGACACCCAATAGTATACAAGAACAGAACGAGAATAAAATACAACACCAACTAAAGTGTGGACTACTCCAGTATGGACCCCGGACTAGTTAGGTCCTTGGGGACCACACACATCACCAACTGAAGTTCCAACCACCTTTTGGGTTGAAATGGTCACGACACAGCGCACTAGTCCACTTGACAATGGACAAGCCAAAGTGCCACAACGACCACTAGTTTTTACCACAACGGACAAGTCTGCATCCTCCAATTATACTACTAAAAGCCTAAGTCTCGAAACATAAGACTAGTCCGGACCACAATAAACTAGTTTGATGTACATTAGTAGCTCCTTTTCCGCTTGAAATCGGACAAATATGTGCACCTCAATCACCTCTACAAAAAACCCTATGTCCCAAAACCACGGACTAGTCTGCATGGGAACAGACTAGTTCAATCCACTACATCAGTCCTTTGTCCGTACGACAACGGACAAGTACGCAAATGAATTAGTCCCAGAGGCTCAATTTGGGTTCGTCCGAACTGTAATGGACCACTTCGAACAAGTTTGAAGTCTTCCCGCAACTCTTGGTCCGCTCTACTTCGGTTAAGTCTGGGGCCACTCTGGACTAGTCCGGCCTCCTGCACGGACAAGTCCGACCTAGACAGGAAAACTACCCTAAGGTTTTCTCTAACAGCCTAATCCCCACTAAATATTTTAAGCTCCCAATGATCCTCAAGCACTTATGAATCGAAGAGACCCTCTATACTACAAGGCTATCCTAGACTTAATATAATTAAACCCTGATTTCTAATCTTGTGAGTCTTCGATGCCCGTTTTTCGTTCATTTCCTTTTTGTGGGGCTCCACATCCATTTTCAACCTAATAACATGTGCTTATACTCAATGAAGCTTGTTAGATCTGTAATTGTTGTCATCAAGCATCTAAAACACAAAAGAAATGCCTAGATGCACTTCAGTACTTTACGCTTCATGATGTTATGTATGTACCCTTGTTAGAAGGAATTTAATTTCAGTTTCATGCTTAGATGATTATAAGTTTGTACGCCATTTTGGCAATGAAAAATGTCTCATTATTTTTAATAACAAGATTGTGTGTCTTACCATCCGACAAGATCAACTTTATTTGGTATCTTTGGATGATAATAACAGTGAGATAAGCGACATTCAATAATGACTCAGGTTTTTATATTAGCATTATGACTTAGAATTACATCAAATGTAAAGACGACATTTCTCAATGGATATCTATACGAGGACATCTATATGACACAATTGAAAGGTTTTGTCACTAAGAGCAAGGAGAACATGGGATGCCAGCTTAAAAAATCTATCTATGGACATAAATAGGCCTCACGACAATGTTATCTCATGTTAGATGAGACAACTAGAAAATTTAGGTTCAAAGAGAATGAGAAGGACAACTGCATATACATAGAGTTTAAGAACAGGAAACTTAATTTTCTCCTGCTTTATGTACATGACATACTACTTGCGAGTAGCGATATTCATTTACTATTAGAAACTAAGAAGTTCATGTCCTCAAACTTTAAAATGAAAGATGTTGATGAAGCCTCCTATGTCTCGAACATAAAAATTCACCAAGATAGAGCTAAGTGGGTATTAGCCCTTTCGCAAAAGGCATGCTTAGAGAATGTACTCCAAAGGTACAATGTGCTTAAGTCTAAGCCCACACCTGCTCCATTAGTCAAGAGTTATAAGTTTGGAAATTTATAGTGTCCTAAGAATCCATATGAGTTCAATCAAATAGAATCAGTTCCCTATGCTCCAGCTGTCAAAAGTCTTCAGTATGTTCAAGTTTGTACTCGCCCTGACTTAGCTTATGTTATCAGGATGCTTGGCAAGTATCAGGTCAGACCAAGACTTGATCACTGGAAGGCTGTTAAGGAAGCTCTAAGATACGTGCAAAGAACTAAGTGCCTCATGTTTGCATACCTTAAATCAGACTCACTAGAAATTGTGAGATACACAGACTAAGATTTTGTGGGATGTGTGGATACTAGGATGTCCACCTCATGCTATATATTCACCATTGTGAATGGGGCTATCTCATTGAAAAGCTCCAAACACACCTTCATGACATCTTGCACAATGTATGCTGACTTTGTTGCATGTTATGAGGTTACAGGACATATTATATGGCTTATGTAATGTGATACCCGGTTCCGAAAGTGAACCAAGTGAATGCATATGTGAGCTCGAGACATTCAACACACATACATGAGTGCATTCACAAAAGGATATACAAATTACAATAGAACAAGATTAATTTACCACTTTTATTACAAAATTCATAATATCTTCAAATACAAGCTCTAATGAACATTAATGACATGTTTTAACTAATGCAGTGGAAATAACTAATTAACCAAACTAAGCAGCTAAGCAAATAAGCATAAGGTATAGCGCAGCTCCAATCAACACCATTGGAAAAGCTGACGGTAGACACAGCCTAGAACTCTGCATTATCACTGTTATACTCCCAATCCTGACCTGCAACTATTAGTGGGGGAATTGCAAGGGTGAGTACATGTCGTACTCAGCAAGTGTGGAAAGTATGACACGTAGCTGATTCAAATGACGAACATAATAAAGGCTAAGTGTGGAAAAGTACAATAAAACTTTTGAAAAGCAATATATTACATATATGTGAAGTAACCCATCATAACCATAATTATTGACATAGGACCAGTCCATATTCCATATCCATCATCCATCTACCATATTTCAACGTTACCAATAACCATATCCATTGCCATAAACCATAATTCAATTCATAACCATAACAATGTTATCAACCATAAACACAACCAATACCAAACCATCCCAAATCTCAAGTTTCCCCTAATCATGTGAGGGTCCAAGATGCTCATAATCGGGAGCACGACTATCATGATAGTTTTTAACACACTCTACAGAAGTTGTACCACTTTACCAATCTGTTTGTGATTTCATCACCTTTCGATGACTAGAACCTCTATTATGTCATCTCACACTTCCTCTGGTTTGTGGACAAGAGATCACAAAATAGCCTTTACAAAGGGACTACTAGCATGTACGGACCCACTGAGGTTTCACCAGTGGTGATGTCTCCAACTGAGCACATCTTGAACCAAGGGCCCCCTCTTCTGCCGTTCGGATCCCAAGGAGTGCCGCCAACAATATCCAAACCCAATCCGACTCCCCTTCCCGGAGCACTAAATGATCCATGCAGTACTAGCAATACCCTAATTAATCAGCTACACCGCACCCATACTTGGCCTCATGGTGGCACTGTAAATCCTGGATAGTCGCTCTGCGACCGGTCCTTAGATCTAAAGCAAGCCAAACCACCATAGCATCCAACCTATCCACATACCATGCTTGCTTAGATCACCCATTATCATGTCATATATGAATTCCAGGTGACAAGGGTGGTCAAACAAATCAAGTAAACTTCCTATCATAGGATTCCCATAAAATTGACGCAAACATGCAATTTTACAAACGAAATATTTATTGTCAAAACAGGATCAATATGTTCAAGGACACTTGCCTTGCTCTTGGGATTGATTGGGATCAGAGACTTCAAACTCCTAGTGATAGAGGTCCTCCGCAGCACTCTCTAGCTCAACCCTGTCTAAACCGTGCAACAACATACAAGACAAGAATCACAATCAATAAGTGCACATATATTACTCAATATGACATGACATGCATGATTAATTCAAATGCAAAGAAAAACTAGTAAATGAGTTGTCAATGATGTTTACTAAATAGTTCTAATAGTTTTCAACAAGTTAGAACATGTTTGGAATTGATTTCAAATATTTTAGAATTAATTCAACAGGAAACAGATTGCAAAATCATACTAGTCCGTTGTAGGGTCGGACTAGTCTGCCCTTCACAGAAACAGCGGATTAGTGTTTTCTAGATCGATGTGAATTTAGAGAAACGGGGTTAAATTCACGTGTGAAATAGATAGTAGAAGGTATACCAGGTGTTTAGAACTCCAATGAATCAAGGGTTTTCGAGGCAACACTTGGATCTCGACAATCTAGGGTTGATGAAGAACTTGATGAAGGATTGGTGATGAAGAATGAAGACTTGATGGAGATCCTTATCCTCTTGATCCTTTTTAGTTTCCTCCACTTATTCTTCTTGCTCAGGATCTCCTTCTCCCTCCTTGGTGGCAGCTCTCCACAAACTAGGGTTTGTGGTCTTTCAATTAAGTCAAAAAGATGCAAAGTCAAAGGGTGGGGTTGTTTATATAGAGGTGGAGGCTAGGGTTTCAATGAATTCGAGTTTGGGGTGGGTGGAGGCCGGTGTGGCATCCCACGTGGCTCCAAAAAGAGTTAGACACGATGTCGTTAGGCCCACGTAAGGTAAAACCCAAAAACAAATGGTGGAACAAAAGATCAACTCGGAATCGCGATTTACAGGACAAGTCCGAAAACGGCCGGACTAGTCCTAAGATTGATAGAGGCGAAAACGGACAAGTCCAAACTATATCGGACAAGTCCGAACTTGGTTAGGGGAAAATCAGACAAGTCTAGCAAAAACCGGACAAGTCTGATTTTAGTTAGAGGAAAAACGGACAAGTCCGCTGGAATACCAGACAAGTCCAGGGACTTAGTAAATTTTTCAAGGAATTGGAATTGTGGGGATCAGAATCCCGACATCCGAGGATCTCATTGGGTGGTGTCGTGCGATGCGACACCCAATAGTATACAAGAACAGAACAAGAATAAAATACAACACGAAGTCTTTTAGTTATCATACAGCTGAAGTTTTACAATACTAGCGGAAGGAAAGAAACATATATATCATAGCTACGCTCTCAGCACTAGCTATGCAAAAGCCAAGTCATCCATGTCATGGATACTTCGCACTAGCAACACGCAAGTCACGGCGACGTGTAGGGTTCCCACTCGGCTGTACACCCTGGAGGGGGTGCAGCCTCATCATCAAACCCTTCATCAATTGTATAACCTGAAAAAGCTCGTTAACTGCAAACATGAGCATAAGGCTCACCAAAACTAGCCCGTCTCACTAGACCTATGCAAGGGTGGACACTAAGCATCGGTACGGTGAAGTATAAACGACTCGCCTACAAGTGGGTTCTTATAATCATGTTTTAAGTAGCAAATTACATTCTCCAAGCACGGCACATTATAGACTCCACAATCAAACAAGAAACGCTTTGCCGATGATATGCCATGCCCGGAGCACATAATGCTATTACAGCTAATGTATGGGGAAATTGTAAACTTTAATTTTACTATCTCTAAGTCATACAAGGTTGCAAAGCAATTATAATTCAATACAATATATTTATCTGGCTTCTTTAGTATTTACTACGTCACGGCGCAGTGAACAAGTGGTACTCTATTACCGCGAGGGATGGTGATTGCAATCAGGACACACCCGGACAACACGACACATACATTGTTCGGTAGTGTCAGCGAGTACACCAGTACCTATGTAATAATTCAGTACTAGTCGTATATGGCCACCTTTCACAAGAAACCCAAACGCCGAGCCTGTCTCACCTCCGCGAACATAAGGTCTCCGCACGGAACACCACATGTGTCCGCCGACCGATTTACACCTTACTGTCATCAACCCACCCCTATCCATGGTGAGTTAATGGGCCTCGACATCCTAGTTATCGAGTTACGTCAGTTTACTTGATTCCATATGTCCATTATGTCACCGGTACAATTCAAGCTTGTCCGAAGGGGCCGCATACAGACGTGCCTTAACTGACCAGTCAAGGCTATGCGACCAAGACCACGTCTTGCCGCTTCCTATCCATCTCTGATTGTTCTCGAGTTTTAGATGTAACAGTTATTTTCTATAAATGTTATCCCAGTGTAGATGAGTGTAAATTTCTATCTCGCGAGTAGATTCCAACTACTCGACTTCTACCGGATTACCTACTACATTAGCGTAGCAATTCTACACGTCGAGTGATTAACCTACCCAATTAACCAAAGGGGTTGTGGGTCATGCATCTGGAGTATTCAAGCATCCTAAACGTAATGCACAATTCATATGCTAATCATCATAGTGATAAAGTAAAATTTTATAGACGACTTAAATTCAAACCGGGGCTTGCCGGGATGCAGGTCAGAGTCAGGGTTAGTATCCGGTAGGTGTACTTCCAAGGCCTCTGGTTCCTCCTCGACTTCGGTCACTATATGATATGCATATAATATGTATATCAATGACTTTGAAAAATAATTACTACCAAGACCATAATTTAACCTATGGTGATCATTATATGATAAGGACCTAATTAGCTGTGGAACTTTGATGGTAGATACTAGGGAATATGATAGAAGCTCTTGCAAAGAACAGGAAATGATGAAAGTATTTTGTTGTCTCTAAAATTATGGCAAGCAATAAACTTCCAAAATTTTAGAGAAGAAACTGTAGCTTGAACATATCTGCCAGTTGATAATCATGATAGAGCAAATTGTCCTGGTTCTAGCAATATTTGTTTCGTAAATTTCTAAGCCTTGGTGAAGGAGTTATAGAATTTCAATGTTGGCAAGAATTTATGGAATTCTTTTATAATTGAATTTTTAGCTTTTCAATTAATATTCAGTTTGCAACTGAAATAAGACTAGGATATTTGGTCAATTAAATCCAAGCTTTTTACAGGAACTAGTGTATGACTAAGGGAAGGCTCAGTCTAAATTTGGGACATAATAAAGCAACTGAACATCTGTAAAAATTCAATAACTGGAAATAGTAATTGAACTATACAGAGGGTGATACAGGTGCAATGGCTCCCAAACTATTTCTGGTAGTCAAGAACAGGATAATTTATTTTATGTGAATTTTGAGGATTTTTCTAGTGGCAAGTTCATCTGGAAAAATTGTATTTGCATTTGGAAAGATTGTTTCCTACAGAATTTATATGTGAGTTTCACAGAACCTATTTATTACTGACAGAAACTAGAGCTCAAGGGCTTTCAAACAAAATTTGTTTGCATATTTTTGGAGCAGCCTACAGAGAGATATTGATTTTTAATCTTTGGAAATGGTTCTGCATAAAATGGGGAATTTCAGCTTTTAAATTTGGTGCCAGGGCCCACTGGATTTAAAATCATCCAATTAGGGGCTAGCCACACCGAGGGCCATAAATATTCCCACGCGGTCACATTAGATCCCTGGCCACAGATTGATCCGGCGCCTTTGCACTTGCTGGCAAGTGTGACCAGCGTACCCGGCCTTCTTCAACCTCGGGCCACGGCTCGGGCGTCGGCGTTCTCAACGGCGCGCGGCGGCGCTTTCGCCGGCGATAGCTCCTGGCCCACGGGATGCTTAGGTACTCGCCGCCCCACCATATTTTCGCGCGGGGAACACGCTGGACTAACTCCCGACGGCGAGGGGTGACCGTAAAACCATTCCCGACGGCGGCGGCGGGTGTTAGGGTTTCGGTGATGTAGAGACCCTCGATTCCCCAGCTAAATCTCTCGTTTGAAAGATCAGGAAGCATCACTGATGCATGGGAAAGGTTTTAGGAGGGTCTAGAGCTCGTGCCATAGCCGGCAACACCGAGGTCGACGGTGAACCGAGCTCCATCAATGGCGGAAGGGGAAAAATGGAATAACTCACTAATTAGTTGATGGTTCTTTCTGATTTTTGGAGGGAAGTGCGCTAGGTCATGTAGATCATGTCGTCTAACTGGATCAAAGAAATTTTGTGCATACAATTGGAATTAAATCGTCGGACTAGCCTCAATGCTATAAAAGTGCTTCGGGAATTTACGGAATACAGAAGCTAGGATGCACGATAGGAATTCAAACTTAACCAATAGCTGCACGAGGTTGTTGTGCACCTTTTTTGCTATAGACTATGGAGGATGATGATGCTTGTATCGACGGCGAGGCTGCCCGGCGTCGGGCGGCACGGGGGTGATTGCGGCGGCGAAGAAATGGCGCGACGCGATGAATGGTGAATCGGGGATGGACTCTGGTCGACGGGGGGTCATTTTATAGCCTTCATCGCTGGTAGATAAGGACGCTGGGGGGCAGCTGGAGGTGACCGATGGCTGACGGCGCACTGGCAGCATGCAGCGTCGCGGTGTCACCAGGGGAAGAAAACAGAGGCGGTTAAACGGTCTCACCAACTGACCAGTGGGCCCCACCGCTCTCCCTTATTCCTTCCTCTAAATTCTAGCCCAAAAATTCCCAAAATTTACAGATAGGCTAAGAAAAATATGGGGAATCCAATTCTGCAATCAGATTTCAATTTGTACATAGTTTGTATCAAATGCAAAATCAAATTTGAATTCAAATATGGGTATAAACCTTATTGAAATAAATAGTAGCTGAGGTCCATAAATCTCCAAACTTTGAAACAAAGTCTCGTAAACCATAAAAGGTCTTAAGAAAAATTGGGGGTTGATTTGGGCAAAGTTTAGTGCAAAGCTAAATTTGATGTCGACGCGAAATGAATCCCTTGTACGTGTCCAAACAAGTGGAAGATGTACTACAAAAATCTTGAAAATTTTCTGAGAAGCTATTTAAGATATTTAAGAGTCCATGGAAAAATTTGGAGCCTTGGATTTGAATCTTTTTGGTAGGGCCGAATATGCATAGCAGTATAATCAAATTACATTTTTTTGATTTTTATATTGCTGCATTATAATTTGCCCTAGCCATTTCAATCAATTAAATTCACAACTTTGCAAAAAGGTTTAATTAGAATGTTCTAGGATTAGGGTGAAGTCCAGTCCTCAGGTTAATAAGATTAAACATAAGTATAAAGAAAACTTTTTAGTGATGTCAAGTTCATGTGCACTACTATATTGACCTCCATTAGGTTTGATAAACAACTTGTAGTTTAACTTCACAAGAAAGGAAAAAGTGGGATTTTACAGGAATACCGGACTAGTCCGTAATGGACAGGACAAGTCTGAAACCATACAGAGAGAAAAACAGACTACTTCACAGCAAAACGGACAAGTCCGACGAAGTTCAGAGAGAGATCGGACTAGTCCGCACAAAAAACGGACTAGTCTGCACTCCTTAGAACTTTCGAGTGTGGTTTTGATCTAAATTCATTTTAAACTTATTTCTTTTGATGTGGATTAATGTTAAGCATGTATAATGATGGATGCAGGGCACGATGCATGAAAATAAGGGTGTTACAAACCTACCCCCTTAAAATGAATCTCACCCTCGAGATTCGACGCGGAAGAGAAGAGATAGGAAAAATCCTTCTTGAGATCATCCTCCAGCTCCCAAGATGCCTCTGAATCTGTATGATGCTTCTATTGAATTTTACACCATCTAATAATATTGTTCCTTGTGACCCTCTCCTTGTTTTCCAAGATTTTGACCGGTTGCTCGGCATAAGTCAAATTTTCCCCTAGCTCCAATTCTTCCATTGACACTTGTTCCTCTGATACCCTCAACACTTCTTGCTGGGAAACATGAAAGACATCATGAACATCCGATAGATGTGCTGGCATCTCCAACTTATATGCCATTTTTCCTCTTTTGTCAAAAATCTTGATTGGCCCAATATATTGAGGTGCTAGCTTGTCCCTTGTGTTAAACCACTTATGACCACTCATTGGTGACACCTTGAGGTAAAAAAAATCTTTGTAACATCCCGATTTTCGAACTTTGGCGAATTAGAATTTGAATAGGAAGTTATAATTTAATAACTGAAAGAAAATGTTTTTTATAAAATATATGCATCTCATCTTGCATTTTGCATTCATCCTCATGTATTGAGAATTTATTACCAAAATAAATATAAAAGAAATTTATTATCAAAATAAATATACTAAAAATAAATTGCCATAATGAATATGGAAGGAAAGAAATAAAGAAAATAAAATTTAAAATGAAACAAAGAAACAATGGTTAATAAGAATAATAAAAAAATAACAAGACAAAAAAAGAAAGAAAAAAGAACTTTCTGGAAGTTTCTGGAACCATCCAGAAGTTTTGGAATTTTCTGGAAGTATTTGGAATCTTCTGGAACCTTCTGGATGTTTCCAATAGAATGTTCTAGAAGTTCCCGGGGGAAACTTAGAAGTTTCTAGGTAAAACTTTGAAGGTTCGGGCAAGACATGGTTCCAGTCCAGAGCCAGGCTGCACGGCCCTGAAAACAAATAAAAAAAACTAAAAATGACCCAGTGCCGTATAGGTCGGGCCTGGAACAGAGTCCCAACAGGACACTCGTCTCGTGCCCTTGTCGCCTATAAAAGACACCGTGCCCTCTGGTAAAAGCCTCACGCCTCTAGCCAGCCAAGAAGGGAAGGAGGAAAAGGAGGACCCGCTGTCTGCCGGAGATCGCATTGTCGTTGTTCTTCGCGGGAGATCGCTACGTCATCGCCGTCTCTTTTATCTACGTCGTGCTTTCGTCGTCTTCGTCTACGTCAGGCCGCTGTTATCTTCATCAATGAAACTCTAGATCCCAAAGACACATGTCACATCGCCGTTTCACAATTTTTCAGTCTAGACGCGCACACGGTAGATTTTATAGTTTAGACCTAAAAGATATTGATTAATCTAATACTCAAATTATACAATGTGCACAATTTAATTTATTCATGCGTCCATAAATCATCACCAGATCATCATAAATCAACCTAAAACTTACATATTAGATTAAATCATATAAGATCAATCTGTTAGTCTAGATTTGACAAAAATTATATTTTTGTATTATTTAATCTGTTTTTTCAGATTAATAAATAAGATTAAAACCTAGTTAGTTCATAAAGAGTGAAATTAAATCGATCAAAATTCCAAAAAATTTAGAATAAATTCTAGTAAGTTATAAGCAATAATTTTAGCATAATTAATATTCTGAAATAACTCTGAATTAATTGTAATAAATTCCAAACTTGCTCAAATAAATAGTAAGACTTTGAGGGAAATTATTTAAAAGTCGTAGAAAATTCATAATAAATTATAAGAAGTATTTTATGATATTTTCAACCTAATTCTTATTCTAGGATAACAATTTCAATCCTTAGTTAATAGTGATTAATCCGAAAACTTGCTTAAATAATTTGTAATAAATATGAAACCCATGTAATAAACTATTAATAATCATAACAAATTATTCACATGCATCAATGTCATTGCATATTTGTTAGTGTTGATTGCAATGAATTTATTGTGTATGTTTGCATGTGTATGTGGTTGATTGTGAGTAGGCCGATACGATCAAGAAGATACGATCGAGAAGCAAATATGCGAGGATCTTCATGTGCAAGACTTTGACTTGCTTGAGCATCAAATTGCGGAATATTAGGGAAAGTGTCCATGACCATGTTGAACCTATGTTTTGAATGTTTTGTTTGCAAAATTACATGCTTGTGTCAACTTGATGGGAAACCTATACGTAGGAGTTTACCAGTATTGCTTGCAGTCCCTAGTCGCTTGGGTTATGGTGTAAAGAGTTGGGAAGGGTACCTTACACTTTTGCTCCGCTTACTAAATTGGGATTGGGAACAACCAAATTTCTTAATTATAAATTAATGAACTTATTGATGATGAGGATTGATGAACATGGTTATTTGGTAACATGAGGCTTGGGAGATCTAAGCAAGCATGGTTTGAAGATTGGGTTTGATGAGATGGTGGTTTTGCTTGCCTTAGATCTAAGGACCGGTTCATGCGAGAATATGCCAGGACAATAGTGCCACCACAAGGCCAAGTATTGGTGCGGTGTAGCTGAAAAATTAGGAGTGCTGCTAATATTGTATGGACCATTGGATGGCGCGGGGAATGGGAGTCGAGTAGGACTACCCTGGGATCTGCATGGCACATGAGGGGGCCCATGGGTGGAAGAATGGAGATTCAAGCCTGCCGGTGAAACCTTAGTGGGTCCGTACATACTAGTAGTCCCTTTTAAAAGGCTATTTTGTGATCTCTTGGCCACACACCTACAGAAGTGTGAGACGACGTAATGGAGGTTTCTTAATCACCGAAAGGTGATGAAATCACGAACATGTGGGTAAAGTAGTACAACCTCTGCAGAGTGTTAAAAACTATCATGATAGCCATGCTCCCGGTCACGAGCACCTGGACAACTTCCATGATTAGAATTGGACATGGGTTTTAGGATGGTTTGGTATGGTATTGGTTATGTCAAATGAGTTTGGTTGGTTATGAGAAGATATGAAATGGACATACGGTAATGATATTAATTGTTGGTTGATTATAAATAAGGTATGATGGTAAATGAGAATGTAGGGTACGTGACATAATAATTACTTGGGTTATGATGGAATTTAAACTCACATAGACATTTTAGGTTACATTTAAAAGTTTATGAAATGTTCTTTTATGCAATTAGTCATTTATTATCGTCCTTGTTTTAGCTACATGTCATACTTTCCCACACATGCTGAGTACGACATGTAGTCACTCTTGCTATTCTCCCACTTAGCTCAGCTACATGAGATATTTTGGAAGACAACGTGGAGCACTAGGCGTGCGTACTACCGTCGATTGCCTGTGGAGTTGGAGTTGCCTGCGCTAGATTATTTATTGCTGCAATAAAATCAAGGTATTTATATTATATATGACATGGTTAAATTTTGGTCTCCGTTTGTGATGCATTTGTGTATGTGTGATGAACATCCTCGGCACACATACACTGCACTTGGTTCATTTTGCAGAACCGGGTGTCACAATCTCCCACTTCAAAAGCTAGTTTCCTTCTCCTGTTGTCCGCATAGCCTTTTTGTCTTGATTGAGCAGCCCTCAAGTTTTCATGAATAATCTGGACTTGTTTCTCAGCTTCTTGCAACATATCCGGTCCAAATACTTGATTTTCTCATGTCTCATTCCAGTACAAAATCGTCCTACACTTCCTTCCATATAGTGCTTCATATGGTGACATCTTCAAACTTGCTGTATGAGAATTCCGAAAATGGCAAGCTCTTGTCCCAACTTTTCACATGCTTCAAAGCTCAAGCTCTTAACATATCTTCTAAAATCTGATTGGTCCTCTCAGTTTATCCATCCGTTTGAGGATGATATGCTGAGCTGAAGTTCAACCTTGTACCCAATGTTTCATGCAATTTCTGCTAAAACCTGGAGGTAAATTGAGAACCTCTACCTGACACTATCCTCTTTGGAACTCCATGCAAACACAATATTCTTCCTATATACAGTTCCGCAAATTTCTCTCCATTAAAGGTGGTCCTGACTGGAATAAAGTGAGCTGACTTAGTTAACCGATCTACAATTACCCATATAGAGTCATAACCAGACTGAGTTCGTGGTAAACCAACTATGAAGTCCATTCCAATTTTGTCACACTACCATTCCAGAATATGCTATGGCTGCAATAATCCAGCTGGTCTTTGATGTTCTGCCTTCACTCGTTGGCACACATCACACAACGCTACATATTCAGCTATGTCCTTTTTCATGTTAGCCCACCAATAACAAGTCTTCAAGTCCTTGTACATCTTTGTACAACCGGGATGAATTGAGTAAGGTGATTCATGTGCCTCTTTTAATATTGTCTCCCGAATACGCTTCACATTAGGCACAACAATCCTCTTTCCAAGCCATAAAGTACCATGGTCATCCTCATCAAACTTGAATTCCCTTCCATCCTGGGTCCTTTCCGTGATCTCCTAAATTTCCTCATCCTTAGTCTGACCTTCTCGAATTTCTTGCTCCAAGGTCGGATTTAACTCCATTATCCCCATCTCATTCACAAGTCCAAGGTTCAACCGTTCAAACTCCTTACATAACTCGGATGGCAGCACGCGAACCGTAAGTTGGTGACTTACTCCTTCTCGGCTCAAAGCATCGGCCATGACATTAGCCTTTCTTGGATGGTAGTTGAATTTCACATCATAGTCCTTGATGATTTCCAACCATCTTCCTTGCCTCAAATTCAGGTCCGTTTCTGTGAATATGTACTTGAGACTCTTATGATCCGTATAAATTTCACACCTATGACCAAGGATATAGTGTCTCCAAATCTTCAATCCGTGTACCACGGTTGCAAGTTCAAAATCATGTGTTGGTAAATTCTTCTCATGTTTCTTCAATTGTCCCAATGCATAGGCGATCACTTGACCTTCTTGCATGAGCACACATCCAAGTCCTTATCTTGATGCATCACAATAAATATCAAAGCTCTTGCTCACATCCGACAATACTAAAATTGGGGTTATTGTTAACCTTTTCTTCAACTCCTCAAAACTCTCTTGACAAGTGTGTGTCCATTGAAACACTTTCCCCTTCATTAGCAACTCCATCACTGGCTTGGCTATCTTGAAAAAGTCCTTGATGAACCTATGGTAATATCAAACCATTCCAAGAAAACTCCGGATCTTCTTTACATTCTGTGGGGGTTCCCATTTCAACACATCCCTCATTTTTCCGGGGTCAACCGATACTCCTCGTCCTGAGATGAGATGATCCAAAAACGACACCTGTTTCAACCAAAACTGGCACATGCTGAATTTGACATATAATTGATGCTCCCTCAATTTCTGCAATGTAAGCCTCAAGTGCTCCTCATGTTCCTTCTCATCCTTCGAGTAGATCATGATGTCATCATTAAACACCACAACAAACTTATCCAAGTACTCCATGAAGACCTTATTCATGAGGTACATAAAGTATGCAGGTGCATTGAGAAATCCAAAGGACATAATTGTATACTCATAGGATCCATACCATGTCCGAAAAGCTGTCTTGGGTATGTCCGATGGCCTAATCTTCATTTGAAAGTATCCCAACCTCAAATCAATCTTGGAGAAGACAAAAGCACTCTTCATCAGATCAAACAAATCCTCTATGCGTGGCAAAGTATACTTGTTCTTGATGGTCACCTCATTGAGAGCTTGGTAGTTCACAAACATCCTTTGTGATCCATCCTTCTTGTCCACAAAAAGAACGAGCGCTCACCAAGGTGAAGAGCTTAAGCAAAAAAAAAAATTCTCTAGTTGCTCTTGAATTTGCTTCTTGAGCTCCACTAACTCCCTAGGAGGCATCCAATATGGCCTCTTAGCTATAGGTGCAGTTCCAGGAATTAGATCAATAACAAACTCAATGTCGCGATCAGGTGGCATACCTGGCAACTCATCTGGAAGCACATCCAAAAATTCACACACCACTAGAATATCATCAATTGCGGCACCATCCATGTGATTCAGCTCCAATTGCTTTGGTGCGTGTTGAGATGCTTCAAATTGTATGGTTATCCCTTCCTCATTGGTCAACTTCACCGTCTTCGTGGCACATTCAACGACTCCATTGTGCCTCCTCAACCAATCCATGACAAGTATAATGTCCAATCCTTGAGAATCCAAAACAATGAGGTTGGCAAAGAAGTCTACCCCACTTATTCTAAGGCTTACTTTTGGACATACTATATTTTCCTCATCTCTCCTCCAGCAGACTTAACCAATAGAGTAAACTTCATATGAGAGATAGGCAAACTATACTTGGCAACATATTTTGATGCAATAAATGAATGCGATGCTCCAGAATCAAATAACATAGTCGCCAGGTTGGAGTTTGCGAGAGACATACCAATCACCACGTCATCTGCTTGTTGAGCATCCTCCGTAGAGACTTGGTTCACATTGCCATAAACAAAATTTTGCTGTCCACGGTTCCCTTGCGGCTATCCTCCATTGGGTCTTGGGTTCTGCCTTTGAGCATTGCTTCCTTGACCAAGGCCTCTCTTAGGGCATTAATGTGCAAAATGTCCCGCTTCTCCACAAGTATAGCACTTCCTAACTACAGAATTTGGATGGACTTGATTCTACACCTTGGCACCAGGAAAGTTGGCATGGGGTGCAAAAGGCATTGGAAGCCTAGGTGCTTGCATACGGGGCACTGCTGCACAAACCAAGCTCGGCGCGGTGCATAACCAGGGCGCTATACAGGAGCACAAGAGCTATAATATTGCGCATTGGGTGATGCAAAGCGAGGGCACACATTACATCCTTGCTGCTGTTCTTGATATGGTGCCTTCCTCTTGTTATCTAGTTCTATCTCACGCCACAACAATTGCTTTGTCCACAAGCTTTTGAAATCGGCATAATCACAATTCAGCAATTGTACTTGGATCTCATTTTTCAAGCCCCTCATGATCAAGTATTGCTTCCGGCTGTCCCGGCTCACATCCTTAGGCGCATATCTTGAGACTTGAGTGAATTTATGGAGGTATTCACCCACGCTCGATCTTCCTTGCCTCATGTTCTCAAATTCTAGCCTCTTAAAAATCATAACATCCTTCAGCACATAATGAGAATGGAAGCTCTCCTTGAACTCGGCCCAAGTAATCCTCTCATGGTTCCCATGGGCGTTGCATAGCGAATCCCACCAATTGGCACCTGCTCCAACAAGTAGTTGAGATGCGAATAGCACCTTCTCCCGGTCACTGCTTTGGACAATAGCTAGCTTCTTCTCCACATACTTGAGCCAATCGTCTACATCCATAGGGTCAGCAGCTTGAGCAAAGGTCGGTGGCCTAGTCCTCATAAACTCTCTCCCAATCTATTATGATGCGGTGGGGGTGGAGGTGGAGGCATGTGGGGTTGATTGTTGTTGTTGCCAGCCTACATCTGTACTATAGTCCGTATCATGGTCTGCAAGAGCTGGTTCTGCATAGCCAATAGATGCTCAAGGTTGATAGCTCCTTGGACAGGTCCTTGTTCATTATTGTTTTAAGATGCTCCACTGTTATCCTCCTCATCACTGTAATCCCTTTGGTTGCGAGTCCTCACCATCTGAAGAAAAGCAAGAGATAAGAATTTAGAAAGCGTCCCCAACTATATGCATCAAGGGATATGAAACTAAACAACTACCTATACTAGCCTATGTGTTCATGGCAATGCTAAAGCATCCCAAAATACTCTAATAAGCACACAAGCAACAATACAAAGCAAATAGCATACCATGCAAAAACACATTGCTTCCTGAGTGTTCCTATGTGCTCTAAAGTGTCCATTCTATCTAGGTTGCATCCTACGGTCAACCTGTGGCTCTGGATACCAATTTGTGACACCCGGTTCCGAAAGTGAATCAAGTGAACGCATATGTGTGCCTAGGATGTTCAACACACATACACGAGTGCATTCACAAAAGGATATACATAAAATTACAATAGAACAAGATTCATTAACCACTTTTATCAAAAAATTCATAATATCCTCAAATACAAGCTCTAATTAACATTAATGAGAAGTTTAAACTAATGAAACAAGAATAACTTATTAAGCAAACTAAGCAGCTAAGCAAATAAGCATAAGTGATAGCGCAGCTCCAATCAACACCACATGCAAAGCTGACAGCAGACACGGCCTAGAACTCCACATTATCACCATTATACTCCCAATCCTGACTCAACTATTGGTAGGGGGATTGCGAGGGTGAGTACGTGTCATACTCAGCAAGTGTGGAAAGTATGACATGTAGCTGATTGAAATGACAAATATAATAAATGGTAAGTGCTGAAAAGTACAATAAAACATCTGAAAAGCAATATATCACATATATGTGAAGTAACACATCATAACCACAATTATTGACATAATTCCAGTCCATATTCCATATCCATCATCCATATACCAGATTTCACCGTTACCATTAACGATATTCATTGCCATAAACCATAATTCAATTCATAACCATAACCAGGTTATCGACCATAAACATAACCAATACCAAACCATCCCAAATTCCAAGTTTCCCCTAATCATGTGAGGGTCCAGGTTGCTCATAACCAGGAGAACGGCTATCATGATAGTTTTCAACACACTCTGCAAAGGTTGTACCGCTCTACCAATGTATTTGTGATTTCATCACCTATCGATGACTAGAACCTCTATTATGCTGTCTCACACTTCCCTTGGTTTCTGGCCAAGAGATCACAAAATAGCCTTTACAAAGGGATTACTAGGATGTACGGACCCAATGAGGTTTCACCGGTGGCGATGTCTCCAACTGAGCACATCTTGAACCAAGGGCCCCCTCTTCTGCCGTTAAGATCCCAGGGAGTCCCGCCAACAATATCCAAACCCAATCGGACTCCCCTTCCCCGATGCGCCAAATGATCCATGCAGTACTAGCAATACCCTAATTAATCAGCTACGCCGCACCCATACTTGGCCTCGTGGTGGCACTGTAAATCCTGGATGGTCTCTCCATGAACCGGTCTTTAGATCTAAAGCAATCCAAACCACCATAGCATCCAACCCATCCACATACCATGCTTGCTTAGATCACCCATTATCATGTCTTATTAGCTAGTTCATATTAACCATAATTTCATTAATGCATATTTAAATAGTATAGTTGTTCTCCCATCCCAATTAATTAAGCAAAGCAAAATGGTCAAAAGCCCTTCCCGACTCTCTACCATAAATTCCAGGTGACAAGGGTGGTCAAACAAAGCTAGTAAACTTCCTATCATAGGATTCCCATCAAATTGACACAAGCATGTAGTTTTGCAAACAAAACATTTATTGTCGAGATAGGATCAATATGTTCAAGGACACTTGCCTTGCTCTTGGGCTTGATGGGGATCAAAGACTTCAAACTCCTGGTGCTGGAGGTCCTCCGCAGGAACACTCTAGCGCAACTCCGTCTAAACGAGCAACAACATACAAGAAAAGAATCACAATCAATAAGTGCACACATATTACTCAATATGGCATGACATGCATGATTAATGCAAATGCAAAGCAAAACTAGCAAATGAGTTGTTAATGATGTTTACTAACTAGTTATAATAGTTGTTAACAAGTTTGAATAGGTTTGGAATTGATTGGAAACAATAGAATTAATTTAGCAGGAAACATATTGCAAATTCGGACTAGTCCGCTGTAGGGCCGGACTAGTCTGCCCTTTGCAAAAACAACGGATTAGGGTTTTCTAGATCGACGTGAATTTGGAGAAATGGGGTTGAATTCATGTGAGAAATACGGAGTAGAAGGTATACCGGGTGTTTAGAACTCCAATGAATCAAGTTTTTTGGAGGCAACACTTGGATCTCGACGATCTAGGGTTGATGAAGAACTTGATGAAGGATTGGTGATGAAGAACGAAGACTTGATGGAGATCTTGATCATCTTGATCCTCTTTCGTTTCCTCCTCTTCTTCTTATTGCTCAGGATCTCCTTCTCCCTCCTTGGCGGCGGCTCTCCACGAACTAGGGATATGGTCTTTCAATTGAGGCAAAATTATGCAAAGTCAAGGGGTTGGGTTGTTTATATAGAGGTGGAGATGAGGGTTTCAATGAATTCATGTTCGAGGTGGGTGGAGGCCAGTGTGGCATTCCACGTGGCTCAAAAAAGAGTTAGACACGACGTCCTTAGGCCCACTTAAGGTAAATCCCAAAAACAAATCGTGGAACAAAAGATCATCTCGGAATCGCGATTTACTGGACATGTCCAAAAACAGCCGGACTAGTTTGAAGATTGACAGAGGCGAAAACGGACAAGTCCGGACTATATCGGAGAAGTCCGAACCTGGTCAGAGGAAAATCAGACATGTGTAGCCAAAACCAGATAACTCCGATTTTAGTGAGAGGAAAAACGGACAAGTCCGCTAGAATACCAGACAAGTCCTGGGACTAATCAAAATTTCCAAGGAATTGGAATACCGGACTAGTCCGGAATGGATCGGACAAGTCTGAAACTGTACAATGAAAAAAACAAACTAGTCCGCAACAAAACGGACAAGTCCGGCGAAGGTTAGAGAGAAATCGGACTAGTCCGCACTAAAAACGGACTAGTCCGCACTCCTTAGAACTTTCGAGTGCGATTTTGCTCTAAATTCATTTTAAACTTATTTATTTTTACGTGGATTAATGTTAACATGTATAATGATGGATGTAGGGCATGATGCATGAAAATAAGGGTGTTACAAGAAATATATACCTGGACTTAGAGTGGTTGACAACATTGAAAAACTACTTAAGATGTACTGTGATAATGAATTTGTGGTATTATAATCTCAAAGCAATATGTCGAGTGGTGACACCAAACACATCAATATTAAGTTCTATGTTGTAAAATAAATATTTCACGATCATATCGTTGGTCTAGAACATATTGGTACCAAGTGATTGATCATGGATCTGCTAACAAATGATCTTCCGTCAGCGTGTTCAAGAGACACAAAACCGGTATAGATCTAAGGGAGAGCCTATGATTCCTTGATACTCAGGAGCCAAACTCAAAATAAGAGAATTTTTCTAAATGTGAGCTCAAGTGTGGTCATCTAGTCAAGCAGTACGTAACTAGTTGTCTTTGATGCGTCGTTCCTGTTATGTGGAGCATGAGGAAATATACATTAAGTCTCCGTGATAAGTTAATAAGCGGTTTGTGTCCTATGGTCAAGGGGGAGAATGTTAGAATAAGATCACAGGGTTGATTAGGAGTCGGTTACTCCCTTAACCGACTCAATCTTCTTACTACCTCCCAGATCTTGATTGGGGACAACCCCGACAGAATTGGTTAGGAAGGCCCTCTAAGATACCATCTCATATCTATACAAGGAGAGTTTTGCTCTAAAATTAGATAACATATCTATGTTCCAAAACAGCACAAGCAATTAGAGGAAGATCGATCACCTAAGAGAGGGAAGTTCGGGGAAGGACCTCCCAGCTTGTCGCCTATTATTGTTCTCCACATCTTCACTACTATCGAAGTGTGTGAACGACACTTCTCCCAGACCTGCTTTGAGAGCAGCCCGCGGAGGTTCTTTTTTAGGCGAGGGCTTAGTCTACGGTGAGTACGCACATTTGATGTACTACGGTGAGACAGTGGTTTTACATGGTTCGGGCCGCTAGAGCATAATACCCTACTCCACGGTGGGGTTTGTATTGCTTGGGTCTCTGAGTTTGTATGTGTGTGTGTGTGAATGATTGGATCCTGGTCCCATTGTAATAGTGGCTGCCCGGTTCTTTTATAGTAGGTCGGGCTCCTTACAAGTGGGTCCGGGGCTTGACAAGTAGCCCCGTGGTTATCTTATCCTATACAAGATCCAAGGCTTCTTGCAAAAGATTTCTCTGACTGCAGCTTGAATACCCGTTGTCTTGCCGCGTCAGACGCCAGTGGCTATGCGTAGTCATTGATGATGACAGGGAATGTCTCGTCTATCCGTCTTGTCACCGTAAGCTACCCACTAGGCAGAGTGGGATATCCCTGCGGCGTCTTCACTGCGATGGGATTGATCGTAGTGGTACCTAACAGGGGGTGTGTGCTGCGTCATGCGCTTTTGGAAGGCACATGCCTTCAAAGCTTGACTTGGACAAGGTGCACTGCCATTTACTCCTGCATCTTACCGACCAAGGCAAGTTGCAAGATGCGTGGCAGCACCAGAGCCTGCCTCTACTGGGCTGCCGAGTCCTGCGGTGCGGGCCACGTGGCAGCCCCGGAGCCCAACTCCGAGGGGATTTGTGGGTCTGGGACTGCTGGACGTGTATCGGTTCCGGAGCCCGGCTTTGCGGGGGAGGCTATTTCGGAGCTACGAGCCACGTGGCTGCATCGGAGCCCACTCATGTGGAGCAATGGGGTCCCGTCTAGCTGGACATGTGGCATCCCTAGAGTTTGTCTCTTCAGGGGAGCCTGGTGCCGTGTTGATACCACATGGAATTTTTGGAGCCTGCCCCTAATAAGGGACGAGGTCCGAGCTTGCTGGACACATGGTGCCATCGGACCCTGCCTAAGCGGGGAGGAAGGACACTTAGGAGTTTTGATCCTTTGCGTTGGGGTACTGGGTCTGCTTGGTACCGAGCTGATAAGCCAGTGGGTGGAGCCCTAACCTTGGTTTCCCGTGCCGTCTTTCAAGTTTTGCCTTGGGCAGCCGATGCGATTGAGCACCTCTGCCATCGCGGCAACACATCCACTCATGATTGAAAGGTTGTGGCAACGCGATCTTTGCATGCTGCAATATCTTTATCTGCAATGGTTCCCAGTGTGGTCACTGTGCTTCTGCTGCCAGCCTTTATTGGAACCGCTAAGTTGTCTTCACTGGTGGCTGACTGCTCAGTCCAGCCCTTGTGACTGGGAACCTGTGCCCAAGTATAATGGATGTCGCAGGTTATGCAGCGCTCTGGGTTTGGGTGACCTGCTCGATGTGGCCAGACATCACAATGGTGAGTAAAAGGAAACCTTTGCAGACAATGGGAGTTCCTTCCTTACTCACACCCCAACGCCCATGCCTTCATCTTCATCCTTAGCACCCGAACCTTCACTTTTCGCCAGACTCTTGCTTTGCTCCCACGACAATGGCCTCAACACTGCCTTGTTCTCGAATTAAGACGGAAGAGCATCTAGCACGATAAGGCAGTTGCTTGGTTGGCATGATGCAGAGCAAAGGAGGTGGATAAGTTGTGGATCCTCCTCTCTTCAAGATTTTTGCGAAGATGACATTGTCTTATTCACCGCATACGTGGCGGCTGGGCTCGGACTCCTAGTGTCCTAGTTCTCCGTCGCGCTGTTGGGGGAGTACAACCAGCAACTGCATCACCTATCGCCAAACTTCAGCGCCATGGCAGCTGTGTTCGTCTACATCTACGAGGCATTCGTAGGTATTCCACCAACAGTGGAGCTATTATGGTACTTCTTTGTGATGAAGACTACCTGATGAGGACATCACTTCTATGGATACAAACAACACTCCATTGAACATACAAGATGCAATCAATAGAGTTCATACACAACAATTAATTTCAGAGGTGAACTCGTTCTTATATATTTCCTTATATGTTTTTGAGCATAAATTGCTACTTAATGATTTATATGTGATTAGGATCCATGGAGAGGTTCAAGGAGTACTTGGAGGGAGTATTAGGGACGTGGAATACCAGAGAATTCGTTCAAAGAAGATGGAAACCGAACCAAACTCCAAATCGTATCCAACTCGGAGTCCAGGAGCAGTACGCACTAAAACGGATGCCCAGCACGCATACAAACTCCGTTTTGGACGTTCTACATATGCACGGAAAGGAGAGAGGATAACCTTTCCAATGGAACCGGTCGCATGTCAAAATTCCATTGGAGTCGTTGGGAATCGTCGAAACAAAATCAAGTACAGAATCTGTCAGGGTGCCGCGCCACCGTATTGGGCCTTGTATCAAGTCTAAGTCCATTATTTTCGTGTTTTAGGGTTAGGTCACGACCCCAACACCCCATTGGACGTCCTCCCACCTATATATACTCCATAGTAGCCACCATGAACAATTGGGTTTTGCATAGATTAATAATATCACTGTTCTACAGTTTGTGAAACCCCAACTTCGCGATTTCAGATCGTGTCTTCTACGTTCTTGCTTGTGTTCTCGGTTGCACTTGCAGGGATTAGCCTTCTTGGCGAGGTCAATCGTGTGAAGCACGGTTGATAACCAACGGAGCGGTGGTGTAGTGATTGCAGGGGATGTTCGTGTTCTACTCGAGAGCCTCGGATCATCAACGTCGAGATCTCCATCAATCGACTTACCCATTACCTTTCGGAAGATCGGGCCTCACTCATCAATTCTCTCATCAATTGGTATCAGATTTCCAGGTTGCCCGTTAGGTAATTCATCTATCCATTACATTAGTTTTGTTTTTCATACCTAGAGTGCACAAAAAAGCCACAAAAAAACTTGCAGTTTAGTAGATCTGTTCATTACTTTGTCCAAACCACATTGAGCCTTTGCAACTTTGTTATTCAGTTTGGTTTTGTTGAGTTTGTGTCCGTGGTTGAGTCATATTGCTGGTTTAGAAGTGTTTTTGGTCTTAGTTTGAGTCTTGCATTGTGTGATTCATCCTTTTGAATCACGTCATCACGTCCAGATTAGATTCACCTCTGTCCAGTTCGGTATTTTCATCATATCTTACTCATACGAACTCGGATTTTAGAGTTCTTGTACTTTCTGGAAAGATTAAGAAGTTCTCTATAACTTTCTTACTTACCATTTTCCCAAAAAATATAGTTATAGATGTCGAAATTGCATTAGATCCGAATCTGTTATTGATCTAAAAATTCTGAACAGTCTGTATTTCGGGGGCAGTATCTCCTATTGTTCTTTTCCAAAATAGGTCTTCCATATATTGAAATTAAAGAGGAGAGATATATATACAATATTGCTGTTCTAAGTTTTCCAATTTAGAGCCTATAAGTGTGCCTATTCCTCCTTGGAAGATTGAGCAGAAAATCAGCGACAGACACACGAGATATCTTGGATTGATTTTCATTGTGTTCTTCCCTTGCAGCACATTCTGAAAAAAAAGGAAGAAAAAATAAAAAGGCAAGTGCAAAATAAGAAACAAAAGCCGCACGAAAAAGAGAAAAAAAACAACCAAAAAAAAACAAAAGTGCATGCATTCTTTGTGTCATCTAGTTTTGTCTCATGTCTTGCTAGCTTGAACTACTAGGAACACATTTAGGCCAGCAACTTTGACAAATACTTTGGACACTTATTCAACTTTACTATCTGATTTCATTGTTGCTAATCCTTGCTACATAGAAAGTGCCATCCAAGCTACACCTTACTCTTGAGCAGAATTGATACACCTTTGCAATCATCCCACGCTTCATTGGTTTCTTCATACCGTCCACCGTTTGCCACCTGCAGTGTCGGTAAGAACACTTGTAAGAGCGTGGTAAGACACTTGAGAGTGTGTGATTCCACTTCCACTTTGCCATTATCCTTTGTAGTTGATAGGGATAACATATTTTTTGTGTTGTCTTCTGTTTGCTACTAACAATGTCAGGTAAAAGCAAGAATCATGCATTATATGCTGAGATGATGGACATGATGAAGACCACGATGGAGTTGCTCACTAAAAATCAAACATCAACCAAGGATTCACATGACATTGAGACCACCTTTGCAACACCTTCCACAAGAAGTAATTACATTCTCCCATCTCTTCCTTCTTATGATGGTTTTGGTTACGATGAATATATTGCTTGGGAAATAGAGTTGGATAAAATTTTTGGAAAATGTCATATGTGTGAGAGGAGGAAGATTAGAAATATTGCAAGTGCATTAGTAGGTTGTGCATTAACTTGTTGGAACAATTTAAATGCTTTAGAAAAACCTCGAACATGGAAAGATATGAAAATTCTTATGCGAGAAACATTTACTAGTGTATCCAATTGCAAAGATGAAATACATGAGCTTGAGAAGAATTTTCTTGTTGTACCTCCTCCTATGCCTAACCTTTTGCAGGAACAAGAACCTATAATCGTAGAAAATCGAAAACCGAATGAGGTGTTCAACAACTCCTGTGAAAATTCAGATCTATCAATTCATATTTCACCCACAATTACTACTGAAAATGAGAATAAAGGTAACGAATATCACAACACACTTGTTGAAGGTGAGAAGTTTTTGGATGTTCTGAATTTTGCTACCAATCATACTATCGATGAGCAGCAACAAGATGAACCTTTTCATAATACACCTTTACCATTAGTTGATTTTCCTACTGATTCTTATAACAAAAATGAGTTGTGTGCTGATAATTATATTATACCTATGCTAGAACAACCAAATGAATTTGATACTTTATTACTCACTTGTGCTGAAATTAAGCATTTGATCCCAACTACATGTGAAAGGGATGAGCTGAAATTGTTATCTTCCCTAAATACTTTGGGCTATATTGAATTTGACACTCTTTGTGATCTAGATATCGTAGAGAAGATAATATTTTCTCAGTCTCAATTTCCTTTGTTAAGTAGAAATATTTTTTATGCTATAGGCAAATATGAACATAGTGGTATGTTTATGGTGCATAAAGTTTACATATTTTCAAATGAGGAAGCTCCTTTTGTGTTGCAACAACATGGTCAAGTAAATGAATGTACTAACGCTAATAATATCTTGTCAAGTTTTTCTAGTATTTTTTCCTTGCAGCAGGGACAACAAAAACATTTTTCACTGCGGTTGTGCAATATGGACAGTGCTCACTCGGGCCTAAACTCTACCCCCAAAGCAAGACTTTTTGCTGGACATACGAGCAAGCCGAGGACGGCTTGTCATAAAGAAGGGGAGAATGATGAGATCATGCATATTATTATTGCACTTACAAACATGACACAATGTTTATTTGTTTGGGATCCTGGCTCAAGTGAATGTGCACTCTTATTTGATGGAAAAGATCAAGATGGTGCACTATGCCGTCCACCACCTTGGCCTCCTCCTTTCATGCTTACAAGAAGATTTGATGGCGTTGCACATATGGACCCACACATGATAGAAGATGAACTTGAGTCGAGGACGACTCCAATTCAAGAAGGGGAGGATGATGAGGACATCACTTCTATGGATACAAACAACACTCCATTGAACATACAAGATGCAATCAAAAGAGTTCATACACAACAATTAATTTCAGAGGTGAACTCGTTCTTATATATTTCCTTATATGTTTTTGAGCATAAATTGCTACTTAATGATTTATTTGTGATTAGGATCCATGGAGAGGTTCAAGGAGTACTTGGAGGGAGTATTAGGGACGTGGAAGACCAGAGAATTCGTTCAAAGAAGATGGAAACCGAACCAAACTCCAAATCGTATCCAACTCGGAGTCCAGGAGCAGTACGCACTAAAACGGATGCCCAGCACGCATACAAACTCCGTTTTGGACGTTCTACATATGCACGGAAAGGGGAGAGGATAACCTTTCCAATGGAACCGATCCCATGTCAAAATTCCTTGGGAGTCGTCGGGAATCGTCGAAACAAAATCAAATACAGAATCTGTCAGGGTGCTGCGCCACCGTATTGGGCCATTGGGCCTTGTATCAAGTCTAAGTCCATTATTTTCGTGTTTTAGGGTTAGGTCACGACCCCAACACTCCATTGGACGTCCTCCCACCTATATATACTCCATAGTAGCCACCATGAACAATTGGGTTTTGCATAGATTAATAATATCGCTGTTCTACAGTTTGTGAAACCCCAACTTCGCGATTTCAGATCGTGTCTTCTACGTTCTTGCTTGTGTTCTCGGTTGCACTTGCAGGGATTAGCCTTCTTGGCGAGGTCAATCGTGTGAAGCACGGTTGATAACCAACGGAGCGGTGGTGTAGTGATTGCAGGGGCTGTTCGTGTTCTACTTGAGAGCCTCGGATCATCAACGTCGAGATCTCTATCAATCGACTTACCCATTACCTTTCGGAAGATCGGGCCTCACTCATCAATTCTCTCATCACTACCGGAAAAAGCTCGCCAAGCGAGGTAGGGGCCTACGCTTCTAGCATCAGAAGAAGACCTCCAAGTTGTACATCGCGCCCTTCAAGGGATCCAAATGGATCTACTAGAGGGAGAGCTGGGTGATCGAGAGTACTAAGGCCCATGCCTTCCTGAGGCTACCCATTTGGTACCCAACTTCTGCGCCTACTTCTTGGGAATAGTTTTCGACGCTGAAGGCGCAGTATAGGCCTGTACTAGATAGGATCAACCTCTTGGTAAGAGGAGGCTTGACCTCCCTAATGGTGTTGAAGAAATTCCTGTCCCACCACATCGCCTCTCTCTAGCAGCGTGAGCACTAGGCCTGGTACTACTTTTGTGTATACGACCCATGCCGGCTGGAGGTCGAACTTGATTCGGATCCAAGTCCTCAAATGCTGCTGGGGATGCTGAAGATGGTGACTAGCGACCCAATTGATGATGAGCACGTCGCCACCTCAGATGCCTACTTGCCGCTCCACATGAACTTTGACCTAAGGAAAGAAGTGCGGAGCAAGATGCTAAAAGATGATAACATCGGACCATTTCAACGGTAAGCGGGAGGATATCCTGAGCTTCGGCCGTTTAGAGGAAGGGCCATGCCGGGGGCCAGCAAGGATCCACGCCAACCCTGCGACCTTCAGCGGGGGTAGAGGAGGGGACCACGATGACCCCCGATAAAGGGAGGGATAGGCAACCGATGCCCGTCCCCATGTCAGGGAAATAGTCGAGCACGCTAGCAGGGGCTCCGCCTATCCGTCCAAAATGAGTGGTGGTGCTTCGGCCGAGGGTGTCGATGCCTCCAAGCAGAAAAGACGGAGGATGATGCGCAAGGACGGTACCTTAGTCTCTCATTGCGAGGAGCACAGAGCAGCTAGTACCCCTACTGTCGACTTAGATTATAGCACCAGTGGCAGTTGCGGAGGTGTCGCGGCCACGCAGTCCTAGGCTGGGGGGCCCAACTGTGAGCACCTCAGCGACAGGTGGGGAGGAGAACATCGGCTGTGACTCCGACGGGGCATGGATGGATCCACGCCAGTGGTCGTGCTGATGTTTGCCGCTCGGCTGGAGCAGGAGCCAGAGGTGGCAGTGCCGGCCATGGCGGCGGGTTCGGGAGCCCCCACCCCACCGCGCGAGCCAAGAATCCAGGGTCGCTGGAGCTACAAGGCCCACCGGTAAGGCGTAATTTCCAATTATGGTATTGCTGACTTTATTGGTTCTTTTGTTCTGACAAGGATTAGTGTTGACTTTGCAGGGCGTCGCCTGCCGACATAGCACCCTTGTTGCTGCAGGGGCGGGTGTGATGATCTAGACCTCTGCAGGTGCTGTTAGCCTGGTGATGATGTCGGCCCCCGACTCCACACGGGAGATGGACTCTACTGTGCCTTGAGGGGCCGTACATGCGATCACAGCTATCCTTGAGGGTCACGCGACTCTCGCAAGTAGCGCATCAGGCCCTAAAGCTAGGACCATGCCCACAGCGGTAAGTACCGCGCCCCTTCCTGGACAACATGCTCTTGAGAACGCTACATCCTCCGATGACGTTGTAGCCTTTGTGGTGGACATAGATGTTGTAGCGAAGCAAGGTGGCAACTTGTCTCTGGTGGGTGGTGAGACACCTGCGTTAGTGGAAGATGTCGTGCAAATTGAAGACTCGCCTGCCGCAGGCGACGATGCTCTGGTGCTAGACGATGACACACCCTCTCCTGGGCCTTTTACCGAGGTGTCTTCGGAATCCTTAGTGTTGGCGACTATTGATATTTTTTACATCACAGGTAAAAATCTGCAAGCGCATAGAAACTGTCGTGTAGCACTTCCCCTTAAGGAGTATTCCCAAGGGTATCAAATCCATGGAACATATGTGTAATCTTATGAACTGACCCACCCAAGGACACAAAGTTGATTTGTAGGCAAGGAGGATAGAGGAATTCAATGTATTGATTCTAATTCAAAGGAATTTGCAGTAGCTGCTTGCTTCAGGCACGGGTTTACCCCTAGCAACACTAGGATGACTCCCGCCAAGAGCCTACGGCATAGCCGAACGTGGAGGATTACAAAGGACAGATAGGGTTGTAACCACCTACTGCCTACCTCTTCATTCTGTCGGTCTACAAGATACTCACTGGTGATTTCTAACCTAAGCACCATGCTTACGTTCTAAATTACAACTCTAGTTGTTTCGAACACAAAGCTACAACTAGAGCCTCTAATAAATTAAAGCAATGAACCCACAAGTAACTACTTGTGCAAACTACTATGAATTGAGAATCAAACTTGAATTTAATTCACGAAGGTCTTACTTGATTTGAGTACACCTTTTTAAGGATACAAGTGTAGAAGAGGGACTTGACAAACCCAAGTCTCCTTCTCCTAAACTCTCACCACACCCTCCTTCTACATGGATGCCTCTAGGACTACTCTAAACCTTAGGAATTGTATTCTATTCTCATCTTTTTAGTGCGCGTGTGAAGTGAGGTGTGGGGTTCTATTTATAGGGGGGGGTGAAGGGTCGGTTCCTGCCACCAAATGTGCACGAATCGGTCACCACTGAATTCTTCAAGTCAGGAGGAGCCAACATGGTGCATTTGACCGGGTTTGGCACCACTCCCTAGTCGACTGACTAGGGAAGTCGGCCGACCTAATCTCAGACTCGTTGGGGCTCTACTTCCTCCAGGTCACTGCAGGTGGGTCCTATCCCTTTATACGGGTCCTACACCATTGGATAGCCTTGGATACTTCTGTTTGAGGATCATTTTACCATGTGATCACGTGGTGTGTTGAAGTGTTAATGTGACACTTCCCACAGATCTTCTAAGGAGCAGCCCGCGGAGGTTCTTTGATCGGCAGGGCTTAGTCCTCTAATGAGTGATCGTGTGTATGAGAGTATGAGACGGTTGTTTATATGTGGTTCGGGCCATAGGAGCGTAATACCCTACTCTATGGTGAGGTTGTATTGCTAGTGTGTGTATGTATTAGGGTTCGATAGACCATTCTTTGTTACAGTAGCGGTCTGGTCCTTTTATAGACAAGGCCACACGCCTTCCAAGCGGGCTCTAGGGCGCGATGGGTGGCCCCAGGGTGATCTTATCCTAAGGGTCTATGGCTTCTCGTATAAGCTTCATCTGTCTGCATCTTGAAGACTCGATGTCTTGCCGCCTCGGTCGCCAGTAGCCCATGCGTACTTGCTGATAGTGTCAGGGGATGTACCGTCCGTCGGTCTGTTCGTCGCGAGCTACCCACTTGGCGGAGCAGGCTAGGCCTGTGGTGTCTTCACTATGATGTGATTAGGCGCAACAGTCTTTGACCATTGGCGAGCTTCGCGTTACTCAGTGGAGGTGGGTGTCTGTCTTAAATGCTTGATTTATACGGGGTGCACCATACCTTAACTCCTGTACTTCATCGCCCAAGGTGAGTTGCAGGACACATGGAAGCTTCGGGGCTGGCCTCCGCCAGGGGAGGCAAGGCTTGGTTCTTCGGGACACGTGTTAGCTCCGGAGCCCTTCGGGTCATAAGGAAGTTCTGGATCACATCATGACACATGGCAGCTCTGGAGCTTTTTGGGGTACGTGGCAGCTCTGGAGACCTTATCTGCGGGAGGTGTCCGACCTGGTGCTTCAAGCCACATGGTTGCACCGGACCTTGCCCTATAGTAGGATGAGGTTCCACCTGAACACGTGGCATATTGGGAGCCTATCCCACAAGGGGAGTCGGGTCCCATGTTTGCGGTCCGCGTGGCAGTGTCGGATCCCGTACTTGAGGAAGGTCGAGTTACGGCACCTTCTGGACACGTGGCACCACTGAATGTACCTAGACACTTTCAGCCTATGTGCGAGGGTACCTCGTACGTATGGTACCGACAGTGGCCCCTGGGTCCACCAAGGGGGAGTTGATGAGCCCGATGGTGGATCCCTTACCATGTTTTGCCACACTGCTCTTTGAATTTTGTCTTGGTCAGTCGAGGCGGTGGGCGCTTCTGCCAACGTGGCCACGCGTCCACTCCTGGTTTAGGGACTATGGTGACGAGATCTTTGCTTACTGTAGTATCTCTATCTTCTGCAGCGCCTTTAACCGTGACAATTCTCAATGTAGCTATAGCACTTATGTTTGCTCTGCCTTTATGGGAACCACTTCAGCTGTCTTCTCATGTGGCTAACCACTTTGGCCAGCACTTCTGTCAGGGGGACTAGCCCCTCTGTCATTGACGCTATGGGTTGAGTTGTGCGGGCTGAGTCTTTGAGATATGCACGAAGTTCTCAGGCGTTGCAGGGGTGATCAAAAATGAAACCTTTGTTAGAGGGGACGGTTCCTTCCATACTCACATCCCACTGCCCCGAACTTTTGCCTTCTTACTTGAGCACTCGAGCCTTCACCACTCAGCCATAGCCCTCATTCTTTTTTTGCTCAGATGGCCTCCCAGCTACCTCATTCTCGTTTCCGTTTGGCCGAGGATCTGGTGCTGATGAGGAGTCTGCTCGGTTGGGCGGTGGTAGAGCTAGGTTGGATGATCCGCTGCAGATCTCCTGATCTTCGAGACCTGCGAGAAGACAAGACTGTTCTCTTCATCACCCATGTCTCTACGGTGCTAGAGGAGTACAGGCTGCAGCTTCACCACCTGTCGCAAAACTCCATCGCCTTGGTCGCTGTGTTTGTCCACTTGTGCGAGGCGTTCATGGGCTGGCCACCAACAGTGGAGCTGCTCCGATTCTTCATTGTGACAAAGACCACAAAAAAGAGTGTGACGAGCCAAGTGGGTGCCTACTACTTCGTCATTGGGACAAGACCTCCCAAACCTACATTGCCTCATTCAAAGTGGGCAAGTGGAGCAGCTGGAGGGGAGACTGGGTGATCATGCGGACCGAGGCTCATGGTTAGCTGAAAATGCTGTCTGAAGGACCGGCCTCCGATACCACCACATGGAAAGCTTTCTAGTGGTTGATGAAGGAGTACAAGACGTTATTGAAGAGGATCCTGTTCTTAGCTGGCAAGGGCATG
This sequence comes from Tuctoria greenei, assembly GCA_036927565.1. NCBI lineage: Eukaryota > Viridiplantae > Streptophyta > Magnoliopsida > Poales > Poaceae > Tuctoria > Tuctoria greenei. The sequence continues at coordinate 60,927,757 of JAYESD010000012.1, read as the reverse complement.
ACCTCCTTGATGGTATTGGCAGACTTCTTGCGCCACTGCACTGCCCCGTCCAGAAGCGCCTGTATGGGGCCTAGGTCTACACCGACACATACGACCAGTGCCAGCTGGAACTCGATAGCCTGACCCCGAGAGGCTGAAGGAGATGTTGAAGGCAGTGACCTGCAGCATTGTTGATGATGATCACGTCTCCATCTCTGATGACTACCAGCTGCTCTACATGAGCACCAATTTGAGGGCCGAATTGCAGAGCTTGGTACCGAAGGTCAACATTTCTGAGTTGTCTATCTCCACCCTGACAATACGACTGGGGCTTCGGCGGTCTTAGAGCGATGTCCTGCTGAGATGCAGCCAAGGTTGGGGTCTTCCCTACGTCCTTTAGAAAGGGCAGCGGTGGGGCTCTCAACAGCCTCCAACAAGGTGGAGGGCAACCAGCCAGCGCCAGCTCCGATGTCGGGAAAGCATTCTCGTACCCTGGCCGCGGGTCCCGCCACCTCTGTGTTTTAGATGCGGAAGCAAATTCGGGGGAACGGTACACCAATATCCCATCACGAGGGAGTCGGAGAGGCTGAAGCCTCTATCATCGACTTGGTCTCTGATTCCAGCGGCTACTCTGGTTCTGGAGGAGGCGTGGAGGAGTCTACAGTCATGGCCGCACTGACAAAAGCCGTCCAAGAGCAAGTGCAGGAGGTTGTGGCACCGGCTTTGTCGTCGGGCCTAGGGGGCCTCAATCCACCATTCGAGCTAGGAGGCCAGGGTCTTTGGAGTAGCACGGCCTGTCGGTAAGGCGCAGTTTCTTCCTCCGCTATTTTTTCATTGTTTCTTCGCTCCGACGGAGTATGTTTTGTCTTTTCAAGGCGTCGTCGGCTGACATAGTGCCCTTGGTACTTCTAGGTGTGGGCTTGGTAGCTCCCGCACATCCCGGAGCTGGAACGGGGTCTGTTGCGCCGCGTCCTACGCCGGGGTTGTGTACTGGCTTCTGGTGATGCCGATGCTCCTGCTCTTCCGTCTGTTGGAGTAGATTAGGCTCAGGCGATGCTTGGTGAGAAGATGGCCACCTTGGTCATCGTGGCTAACCCTTGTGGAGTGGACCTACCAGCTGCTGACACTGTGCCGATGCCCGATGTCATCGACGCGCAAGATGACAACTCGCCACCGTTGGCCGGCGATACCTTTGTGGCAGGGGGTGCTTCGGTGTCGGGCAGCGACGTGCTGACTCCAGGAGCTCCAGTCGGGGAGCCATCTGATCCCTAGGCGTTTGTGTTGACAGCCATGCCAATGCCCCTCTCGGATGCTGGTGTCGCGGTCTAGTCCACCTTGCACCAGATGCAAGGTTGCCGTTGCTGATGTATAATGGGACTTGGCGGTGAAGGAAGAAGAAGTCTCCCTGAGCCTTGGCTTGTTGGAGGAAAGGCGTCGAGCCATGCCGGACTCTGAGCTTGCCATGAAACATCTAGAGGATGACTTGGAGCATCGTGCTCGGGAGCTCGCCGACTGGGAGGAAGCTACGCAGAGAGAGGTGGAAGGCCTCTAGGCCTCCCGCACGACCGAGGCTCGAGGGATTTGAGACTTCTTGGCCCGTGTTGGGACCGTGTTGGAACCCCTCGGACTTGGTCCCATGCATTGGGGAGCCGTCTCGTGGGGTGGACGAGTTGCTCGTAGCTTTGGACTCCTTCTCCTCGACGTTGGGGTCGATGAACACCGTCCTTGCGAGGCAGCTGGAGGTTGAACGAGGGGATCTGGCAGAGCAAGTGGCCTCCCATGTCTTCGTGTGCTTCTAGAGCTGGTACCCGCAGATCCTGTTGGAGTCGGTAGAGAAAGACCCCTTCAATGAGCGAGAGGAGGAGGCGAGGGCCAACGTCCATGACCTTGCCATGCAGGTGGCCTCTTCGTTCCCACGGAGTTGAGACCGGCGGCACCCAGGTGGAGCATCTTGTAACCAGGGAGGAGCCCATTGTACAAATAACTTTTAATGAATTTGAATTTATGTTTTGCTTGTTGGATTGTCTTGTGCTTCTCAATCTGTCACTCCAATTCCTTAGCTACACAAGGTCTTGGGGAATTTTGTCGAGTTCGTTAGTTTTTGAGGAACCAGCGGTCGCACATTTGACATGGCCAATTTTGTTGTTAGCTGACGTCCTGCCTATGCAATCCCCTTACAGGCCCCTGGTAGGTGTGGCCGAGTGGTTGAGCACACCTACCACTTGATCGCAGGATGTCTTCGACGGGCCCCCAGCGGAGCGGTGGAGTTTGAGTAGATGGCTATAATGGGGCCCCGGCGCCAAGCTTCATCTTAGTCATCGACGGCAAGGCCACTGGGCGATGCCAGAGCTATGCTCTGGGGTTGCACACCATCATCGTAGAGTCATCAATGGCAAGCCCCTTGGGTGGTGCCGGAGCTGGATGTTGGGGTGTTGCCCACCATCATCGCTAAGACATCGATGGCAGGCCCCCTGGGTGGTTCCAAAGATGGCTGCTCCAGTGTCGCCCACCATCATCGCAGAGTCGTCGACGGCAGGCTCCTTGGGAGGTATCGAGTTGGATGCTCCGGCGTCGCTCACCATCTTCGTAGGGACGTCGACGGCAGGCCCGTTGGCTTGTGCCGGAGTTGGCTGCTCCAGCGTCGCCCACCATTATCGTAGAGTCATCGACTGTAGGCCCCCTGGGAGGTGCGAGAGCTGGATGCTCCGACGTCACCCCCCATCATCGCAGGGACGTCGAGAACAGGCCCCTTGGGTGGTACCGGAGTTGGCTGCTCTGGCATCGCTTACCATCATCGCAGACTCGTCGATGGCAGGCCCCCTGGGAGGTGCCGAAGCTGGATGCTCTATCGTCGTCCACCACTATTGAGTAGTACGCCGACGGCAGGCACCTAGTGTATAGGCACCACAAGAGAACCCTATTAGCAACAAGAGTGGGACGAGAGAATGTATTCATGAATTAGCACTTATTGCTGTCTTTGATGTGTTGGGTCGTAGGCAACAGGCCCCCAGAGAGGTGCGGGGGTGGGTTGCTCCAGCATCGCCCACCATTGTTGTAGAGACGTCGAGAGCATGCCCCTTGGGTGGTGCCGGAGATGGCTGCTCCGACGCCGCCCACCATCATCGCAGAGTCATCGACACTAGGCCCCCTGGGAGGTGTCGTAGTTGGATGCTCCGGAGTTGCCCACCATCATCGCAGGGACATCGACGGCAAGCCACTTGGGTGGTGCTGAAATTGGCTGCTCCGGAGTCGCCTACCATCATCGCAGAGTCATCGACGGCAAGCCCTCTGGGAGGTGCCGAAGTTGGATGCTGTGGCGTTGTCCACCACTGATGTGTAGTACACCGATGGCAGGCCCCTAGTGTATAGGCACGAAAAGAGAACCATATTAGCCACAAGAGTAGGACAGGATAATGTACTTCACAAATTAGCTCTTGTTGTTGTCTTCGACGTGCTGGGACGTCGATGGTGGGCCCCTTGGATGGTGCCGGAGCTAGCTGCTTTGGCGTCGCCCACCATCATCGTATAGATGTTGACAGCAGGCCCCTTGGCTGGTGCTGAAGCTAACTACTCTCGTGTCGCCTGCCATCATCGCAGAGTCGTCGACAGCAGGTCTCCTGGCTGGTTCTGGAGTTGGCTGCTTCAGTGTCGCCCACCATCATCGCAGAGTCACTGACGGAAGGTCTCCTGGGAGGTGCCGGAGCTAGATTCTCCAGCGTTGCCCACCATCGTTGCAGAGATGCTGACGACAGGCCCCTTGGGTGGTCTCGGAGATGGCTGCTCCGGCGTCGCCCACCATCGTAACCTGCTTTCTATGTCTTGCACACACAACAGGGGTGCATGTTTTTTGCTCGTTGGCGATCTTTCCCTTCTCTTCAGTTTTTCCATGTCTTCAACCCTAGGCTTGTACGCGGGGTTTGGGTAATTAAGTGCATTAGCGCACGGGATCTGGCTCCTACCTTACTTAGGGTGTGATCTTCCTAGCCCTTAGTACTTAACCGTAGCACTGAGAGGCAAATCACGAATGCTTAGGGTACATGACCAGGCTAAGCAGGTTGCGCGCTCTGGTCCTCCAGCTCGACATAGGCCTTTCGTGAGCGAACATTTGTCAACATAGGGCCCACCGTAAGAGGGCAGTCGCGAGATCTCGAAACACCTTGGAGGTACCTCAAACAAGTCCGCCATGTACCTCAAACATGTCCGCCTTCAGTAGGGTTGCATAACTCCACTAGGGTTGATATAGAGAAATAATTCACTAGGTATATGAATATAATATATGAAAAAATGAGACTAGCTTGATCTATCACAAAATTAACAGATAATTATGTGAACATAAGAGAAAGCACAGGGTAAGACAATGATTATTTTCAAATTGACCTTCATAGGAGGGGACTGGCTTTACAATAAGGCAACGACCCACTCCGGTTGGCAAGGGAGGCAGAGTGTTCATTCTTAGGGTATGAGACCAAATGAAACGGCTGAACGATCTAGACCTATCCCCCCCCCCCAGAGCTTGGTTGTCCTAAGTGCCATTCCTTGGCACCATGAACCCTACACTGTCCTACTATTATGCTTAGGGAAAAAACTTACGGAGGTTCTCCATGTTCCAAGGGTTCGCGAGGGGCTCTCCTTCTTCCGTGGCCAGGCGGACGCACACAGGGCAGTATACTTGTGTCACTCGAAAGGGGCCCTCCCAGCTGGGGGAGAGTTTGAGTGCCCCTTCTCGAAAAAGTATTCGCCACAGGACCAGATTGCCCGTCTGGAGCTCTCTACTCCGCACAAACCGCCCTTGGTAGTGTCGGAGCGCTTGCCAGTACCGTGCGTTTCAGATGGTTGCGTGCCACCTCGCTTCGTCCATGAGGTCAACATCTTCGCATCGGAGCTTCTCCTGCACGGCTTTGTTGAATTACATGACTCAGAGGTAGCCCACTGCAATTTTTGGGGGTAGGGCGGCCTCAGCCCCTTACACCAGGAAGAAAGGTGTTTCTCCCGTGGCCCAGCTGGGCGACGTTCAGCTGGTCCACCGCGCACATGGGAGTTGGTCAACCCACATGGCACCATGTTCAACCAAGCAGTCATATATCCATGTCTTGAGGCCCCTGAGGATCTCGGCGTTGGTCCTTTCAACTTGACCATTGCTCTTTGGGTGAGCTACGGACGCATAACAATCTTGGACACCGAGGTCTTCGCAGTAGTCTAGGAACGCTGCACTAGTGAACTGGCGTAACACACTCATTTTCATCCATCATGCATTGTATACACTCTAATACATGTTTAACATTGAGCAACATAAAAAGGAATAAGTTTAAAATGAATTAGAAGTAAAACAACATGTAAAAAACTGTATAGTTGCGGACTTGTTCAGTTTGGACCTCGGACTAGTCCGTTTGATTCTCTGTTGTCCTACGGACTTATCTACTTTCTGCCCCGGATTAGTCCGAATTTGCTTTTGATGATTTTCCAGACTTGTCCATTACCCGCTACGGACTAGTCCGTTCTTCACTACTAGAACTCTTCGGAGTTGTCTGGTAATCCCTCCTTTCAGTCTGATTTTTGGAAAATTTACCAAAACTCTGGACTTGTTAGGCGTATACCGGACTTGTCTGTTTTTCTTTGTAGACAAGATCGGACTTTTCCGGAACCAGAATGGACTTGTCCGTTCAAGTGTCTTTTTGATATCGGACTAGTCCGACCCCCTAGTATAGTTGTCCGGTGTGCACGACTCGGATTCAATATTTTCCTCCACGATTTGTTATTTAGTATTTACCTTAATTGGGCCCAAGAACATCCTGCCCAACCCCTGTGGAGCCCATGTGGGACCCCTACACGGCCTCCACAACCTTGAACTCGAAATCCATCAAACCCTACGTCTCCACCTCTATATAAACATCCCACCACCCAACCTTTTCATCCCTTTGTCACAATTGAGAAACTGCAAATCCTAGTTTGTGAGGTCCACTGTCAAGAAGAATAAACGGAAGCTAGGAGAAGGGAAGGAGGAAGGACAAGGCTCAAGCAAGATCGATCTTCATGAACTCATCAACGTCATCATCAATTCTCCACCAATTCTGCATTTTCCTTGGATCTAGGCGTCAAGATCTCAAGTTTCATCGAATTTTTGACCGTCGAGTTGTTGAATTCACGGTAATTACCTTAGATCATCTTTCCACATCAATATTGGTCCTATAATTCAAATACCAAGAACTATACTTTAATTGGAATTTTGACAAAAACCTTAGCTGAGCGGACTTATCCGGCCAAGTGCGGACTAGTCTGGTCCCCTTTACGGACTTGTCCGGCCTCTGAATCTGTTTGGTGCTGAATTAATCCCAATTTGTCTTTTGGATGGATAATTATAAATGGATGTGATATAATGGTAATTGAAGGTAATAAACTCAATATTGGTTATTATTTGGGATATGATGGGATTATTCCACATAAACATAGTATGACGCTTTTCACATGTTTTAAATGTACTTTTCAGCAATTATCCATTACTTATTATCAATTCCTTGTTTAAGCTATGCGTCATTGTTTTCCCACACTTGTTGAGTACGATATGTGCTCACCCTTGTAATTCCCCCATCAACAGTTTCAGATGATGTTTGGTAGTATCCTAAGGATAATGATGCGTGCTACCGTCGACATGTAATTAGAGTATTATTTGAATATTGTAATAAAAGTACTTGTTTAATTAATTTTTGTGTTGTGGTAATTTTCTGTATATCATTTGTGATGCACACATATATGTGTGTTGAACATAAGTGGGCACACAAATGTGTCGCACTTGGTTCATTTTTGAAACTGGGTGTCACAAATTGGTATCAGAGCCACAGGTTGACCGTAGGACGCAACTTAGATAGAATGGACACTTTAGAGCACATAGGAACACATAGGAATGGTTGGGGTTTGCTTGGTGTGCTGATTGCTATGTAATGTTGCTTTTATGCTTGTGTGCTTAGTAGAGGATTGTGGATGCTTCAACATTTGCCGCGTCCATATAGGCTGGTATAGGTAGTTGCTTAGTTTCATATCCCTTGATTCATATAGTTGGGGACATTTTCAAAATTCTCCTATATCTTGATCTTTCCATAGATGCCGAGGTCTTGCAACCAAAGGGATGCCAATGAGAATTTTGAGAACAATGGGGCACCTCAGAACAACAATTATGGACCGGGACCTGAGGCTGTCAACCTCAAGTAGTTGTTGGCTATGCAGAATCAGCTTATGCAGACGGTGATCCAAACTTTTGGACAGCTGCAGGCCAATAACCAGAATCAGCCCCATATGCCTCCACCACTGCCACCCCACCACCTCATAACTGGTTGGGAGAGTTTATGAGGACTAGGCTGCCTACTGTTGCTCAAGCCAATGATCCTATGGAAGCTGATGATTGGCTGAAATATGTGGAGAAGAAGCTTGCTATGGTTCAGTGCAATGACCGGGAGAAGGTTCTCTTTGCTTCCCATCAACTAGTTCGAGCAGCTACAGACTGGTGGGACTCGCTATGCAATACCCATGAGAATCAAGAGAGGATCACTTGAGCTGAATTAAAGGAGAGCTTCCATTCTCACTTTGTTCCTAAAGGTATTATGATCCTAAAGAGGAAGGAATTTAAGAACCTAAGGCAGGGAATGTCAAGTGTGAGTGAGTATCTCAATAAATTCACTCAACTCTCAAGGTATGCTCCAGAGGATGTCAACTGGGACAGCCGCAAGAAATATTTGTTTATGAGGGGTCTAAACAATGAGATTCAAGTACAATTGCTTAATTGTTACTATGCAAATTTCCAGAAACTTGTGGACAAAGCTATTGTGGTTGAGAACAAGGTTCGCAAGATAGAGCAAGACAACAACAGAAAGGCGCCATATCAAAGACAGCCACAAGGAAACAATGTTTGCCCCTGATTTGCGCCACCAAATGCATCATACTATAACCCCACTGCTCCTACATATCACGCTGCTATTTCACCGTGCCCAGCTTAACCAGTGCAGCAATGCCACACCATGCAAGCTCTTCGCCCTCCAATGCCTCATCCACCCAGAGCCAACTTTCCTGCTAATGCTCAAAATCATGTTCGTCCAAACAATTCTAGTGCAACAAGGTCATGCTATACTTGTGGAGAGATGGGACACTTTGCCTCTCAATGCCCAAAGTCAGGACTAGTTCAAGGGAACAGTGCTCCAAGACAGAACCCAAGACCGAATGGAGGAGCGCCACAAGGCAACCGTGGACTGCAGAATTTTCTTCATGGCAAGGTGAACCATGTATCAACGGAGGAAGCCCAACAAGCGGATGACATGGTGACAGGTATGTTTCTCAAAAACTACATCCCAACGACTATGTTATTTGATTATGGAGCATCGCATTCATTCGTTGCATCAATGTATGTTGCCAAATATATTTTGCCCATATCTCATATGAAGTATACTTTGTTGGTTAAATCTCCTGGAGGGGAGATGAGGACGAATATAGTATGTCCAAAAGTAAGCCTTAGAATAAGGGGGGTAGACTTCTTCGCCAACCTTATTAAATTGGATTTGCAAAGACTGGACATAATACTTGGTATGGACTGGTTAAGGAAGCACAATGGGATAATTCAGTGTGCCACAAAAATAGTGAAGTTGACAAATGAAGAAGGGGTCAGCATAGAATTTGAAGAATCACAGCACACACCATAGCAAGTGGATCTGAATCAAATGGATGGTTCAGCAATAGAGGAGATCCTATTGGTGTGCAAATTTTTGGATGTGTTTCCGGATGAGTTGCCAGGTATGCCACCTGATCGTGACATCGAGTTTGTTATTTAGTTAATAGCTGAAACTGCACCTATAGCTAAGAGGCCATATAGGATTCCTCCTATGGAGTTAGCAGAGCTCAAGAACCAAATTCAAGAGCAGCTAGAGAAGAGTTTTATTCGCCCAAGCTCTTCTCCTTGGGAGCACCAATACTTTTTGTGGACAAGAAGGATGGATCCCAAAGGATGTGTTTGGATTACCGAGCTCTTAATGGTGGTGATCAAGAACAAGTATACCTTGCTCTGTATAGACGATTTGTTTGATCCAATGAAGGGCGCCTGTGTTTGATCGACTTGAGGTTAGGATATTTCCAATGAAGATTAGACCGTCGGATATACCCAAAACTACTTTTCGAACACGGTATGGATCTTATGAGTACACCGTTATGTCTTTTGGGTTGAGCAATGCACCTGCATAATTTATGTACCTCATGAATAAGGTTTTCATGGAGTACTTGGATAAATTTGTTGTGGACATTATGATCTATTCGAGAAGTGAGGAGGAACATGAGGAGCATTTGAGGCTCACATTGCAGAAATTGAGGGAATACCAGTTGTATGCCAAATTCAGCAAGTATCAGTTTTTGTTGAAGGAAGTATCATTTTTGGGCATTATCATCTGTGGAGGAGGAGTATTAGTTGACCAGAAAAAGTGAGAGATGTGCTAAAATTGGAGCCGCCGGAAAATAGTGATAGATGTGCCAAGGAATCCAAAGTTTTCTTGGAATGGATGGATATTACTGTCGGTTCATCAGGGATTTCTCCAAAATAGCCAAGCCCATGACAGAGTTGTTGATGAAGTGAAAAGCATTCCAATGGACTCAAGCTTGTCAGGACAGTTTTGAGGAGATTAAGAAGAGGTTGACAACAACACCTGTGTTGGTTTTGCCAGATGTGAGCAAAAGTTTTGATATCTATTGTGACGCATCAAGGCAAAGACTTGGATGTGTGCTCATGCATGAAGGTCAAGTGGTACCTTATGCATCGAGGCAGTCAAAGAAACATGAGCAGAATTATCCTACGCATGAGCTCAAACTTGCAGCCGTAGCGCATGCTTTGAAGATATGGAGAAATTACTTTCTTGGTCATAGGTGCGAGATTTACACGGACCACAACAACCTCAAGTACATATTCATGCAAATGGACCTGATTTTAGGCAACAAAGATGGATGGAGCTCTTGAAGGATTATTATGTGGCAATCAAATATCACCTGGGAAATGCTAATGTAGTGGCTAATGCATTCAGTAGAAAAGGAGTAAGTCACCAACTCACGGTTCGGGAGTTGCCTTCGAGCTATGCAAGGAGTTTGAACAGTTTAATCTTGGATTTGTGAATGATATTGGGATAATGGAGTTTACTCCAACCTTGGAGCAAGAAATTCGAGAAGGTTAGTGTAACACCCTCATTTTCATGTGTAATGCATTGCATACATCCTCATACATATTAACAGAAAGCAACCATAAAAGGAAAAAGATTGAAATGAATTTAGGCTTAATCAGGAATTCAAGTTTGTCAGGGAGCGGAACTGTCCGGCCCCAAACTCGGACTAGTCCGGTATTCCCATTTATGTTTCAAAAATTCAGTTTCTCTAGGACTACGGACTTGTCCAGCACAATGCACGGACTAGTCCGATCGAGTTTCTAATGTTTATTCGAACGTGTCCGATGTCCAAGAAGACTAGTCCGATCTGGTCCAGTTTCAATCCGGAAGCCTTCTATTTTGCTAGCCTTGGACTTGTCGGGCCGGTTTACCGGACTTGTATGAAATAGTCTCTGTTCCACAATGAACTTGTCCGGTCCCCTATTGTGGACTAGTCCGGCCTGCTGAATTCCACTCGGATTCTAATATTCTTCCACGATTGATTATTGGGTAACTGCTTTAATTGGGCCCAGGAACTTTGTGTCCAACCACATAGGAGCCCAAGTGGACCCCACCTCAGCCCCTACATGTCCCCGACCGAATTCTACTTTGAATTCACCCCGAAACCCTACCTCTCCACCCCTATATAAACAACTCAATACCCTCACCTCTCCAACCTTTGAGAAAAACCCTCGTTGCCGCCCTTGCCTTGTGCCGACATCAAGAAGGAGCCCAGGAGAAAGGAGAAGGAGGTGAAGAGGGAGAAGGCTCAATCAAGACTGATCTTCATCAACTTTTTGACAACTGACGATCTACTTCATCAAACCTTCATCAACTCATCTTTATAAAGCCATAAACGTCATGATTCAAGTGTTGCATCAAACTTTCAACCTTGGATCTCTAGAAACATGGTACGCCCTCTACATCCACTATTCCACGTGAAATTAACCCCCAATTCTCGCTGATCGGAAAACCCTAACTCTAAAGTTCTATATAGGGCGGACAAGTCCAGCCCCTATACCGGACTTGTCCGGTGTCTGAATCTGGTTCAGGCTGAATTAAATCCAAATTGACTCAAATCCAAACTTTTTCAAACTTGTCATAAACTATTTTAACAAGTTAGTAAACATAAATAGCAACTCAATAACAAGTTTTACCTCAAAATTGTATTAATCATGCATATCATGGCATATTGAGTAATATATGAGCATTTATTGATTGTAATATTTGTTTCGCTTGTTTGTCGCCCGAAATAGAAGGTCTCCATATAGAGAGTGCTTTCGAGGATCTGCAGTACGAGAACTTGGAAGCCTTCGATCCAAATCAAGCTCAAGAGCAAGGCATTTGTCCTTGATCATTTTGATCCGGATTTTCAAATATTATGTTTACAAAACTTCATGCTTGTGTCAATTGAAGGGAAAACCAAATCGTAGGAGTTTACTAGTCATGTATAACCACCCTTGTCGCTTGAACACAATGTAGATACTCGGGAAGGGGTACTTTACACTTTTTTCCTTGCTATAAGCAATTGGGGGAAACAACCACATTACTTAATTATGAACTAATGGACCCACGAATGATGAGAATTTTTATTAATGACCCTTTAGCAACATGGTGCCTAGGGATCTAAACAAGTCTATTATTTGGAATGGATTGGACTGCTTTGGTGGTTTTGCTTGCTTTAGATCTAAGGATCTGTTCGTGGAGCGACCATCCAGGATTTATAGTACCACCACAGGGCCAAGTATGGGTGCGACTTAGTTTACTAATTAGTGTTTTGCTAGTACTATTTGAACTATTAGGAATGCTCGAGAAATGTGTAATCGGATGGGTTTTGTAGTGATGGTGGGACTACCTTGGGATCCGAATGGCTCAAGGGGAGGCCCTTGGTTGGATGTGCTCAGTTGGAGACATCACCACTGGCGAAACCTCAGTGGGGTCTAAATATGCTAGTAATCACTTTGTAAAGGCTATTTTGTGATCTCCTGGCCACACACCAACGGATGTGTTAGACGACAAAATTGAGATTCCTTAGTCATCGAAAGGTGATGAAATCACGAACTTGTGGATAAACTGATACAACCATTGCAGAGTGTGTTAAAAACTATAATCATAGTCGTGATCCCGGTTATGAGCAACCTGGACCCTCACAAAATTAGAGTAATGGACCTTTAACTGTGTTTAATGGCTGGAATTGAATTGGGAATTGGTATTGGTCAATTAATTGGCCTTGGTATATGGAATTGACGAATTTGAGACAGATGAGCAGTTATGAGTTGAATATGGTTTATTATTGTTGGAATTGGTTATTTAAGTTGAAATTAATGTTATTTGGGAAGGACCACACTTAATGAACATAATATTGCATTTTCAACTGTTTTGAATGTACTTTTATGCAAATAGCAATTATTCGTTATCATTTCTTGTTTAAGCTACATGTCATACTTTCCCTACACTTGCTCACCCATGCTATTCCCACACCAAATTCAGACGCAGGCGACCAGGTGGAGTACCGGGAGGTCTTTGAGGAGTTCTAGGCGCGCGTTTTGCCATCATGCTTGCCTGTGGAGTTTGGAGTCATTAGTGTTTAGTGTTTTCCGCTGCAATTGTTTAGAGCTTGTATTCAATACTATTTTGTTTGTAATAAGGTACTATTATTAGATTATTAATTGAGACATGGATATAATCTATTTAACATTAGTGAATCACTTGTGTATATGTGTTAAACATCCTGGGCACACATATGCATTACACATGGTTCATTTTCGGAACCGGGTGTCACAAATTGGTATCAGAGCCGAGTTTGACCATAGGATGCAAGCCTAGGTAGTATGGACACCACAAATCACTTAGGACTTCTTTCCTATTCAAAATTAGCCTGTTTTGCACTATATTGCCTTCCAATAGCTATATAAAGTGGGAAAATTGCGTTTTTGCTGCTGCTGCAATTTTTGCCATTTTTACATCTTTTCGAGCAAATGCACATCCTCTCATATTAATTTATGGCTGTTGCAATTTCAGAACTGATATTTATGTTTTCTTGTAGTTTTCTCAAGTTTTCTTATAGATGGATCACACTGAAATGACAGCCCGCAAGAGAGCTCGTTTCCAACCCCTTGGAAGCAAGCTTAGGCCTTATGAGGAGCTGAGGATGGAACCAGCCCAAGAGGAGGAAGAAGTGAGTTCTCCCGCTAAGGAAGTTGAGCATGGACGCTCCAACATGATGGAGGGAGATCCTGATATGGTGGAGTCCTATGATGATGATGAGGAAGAGGAAGACCCTGAAATGGTGGATGTTTATGATGAAGAGGAAGAGAAGGTGAAGCACATGCGTAGAGTGAAGATGAAGCCCAAGATGAGGAGCAAGCACAAGAAGATGAACCTCCTGCACAAGAAGAAGTACCGTAAGTCCAAGGGAACGCATCACGGCCAAGTGAAGCCAGGAAGGAGGACAAATGCATAGTTTACCGTGACGCTCAATAATTCCGTTCTGATGGCACCGATGGAGGATTTACAGCTAGGCAATTGAAGGAGTTCCTTGATTTATGCAAGATGCACCTGAAATACTATGTCAAGAGGAATCCTCACTGTGGACGCGAAGAATGGAGAGCTCAAGTTATTGTTCTTGCCAGAGATGAGGTGGTCTTATGACACTTTGCATCCACATGGAGAGCCACTATGGAGCAAGCTATTGATGATGTTGCTTGGGATGCACTTAATAGATTGTGCCACATCTATTGGGAGCAAGTTGGAGGTACTAGTTTTGCGCTGCACCGGCAACGCAAGAAGGGAACAACTGAAATCCAAAGACCACAAGATGGAGCTCAAATCAGTTCTCGTGCCATTGATAGATCTCAAAAAGTATTGTGAATCTAGGAAATCGGTATGCTGATACCATAGAAGAGATTGGTTAGCTCCGTAAGAAGGAGTTCACCAATGGGAAGCAAGAGGAAGTCCATGCCACTTTGGAGATCAATGGTGTAGCAACCTCTCCAGCACCTACATGGACGACCAACTCACCCTGGCGTGCGCCCATGTATGCCTTGCCGCCGCTATCACCCTCGCCGCCTCACGGCCAGGATAGCCACAGCTAAAATAATTGAGTCTAGGTCTCCTTTTTAGAAGATAGAAAGCGTTTAGATCATCTTAGTCATCTTTAATGTTGTGTGCTGAATTTTCTTGATTTGTGCTTGTGCTTGTGTGCTTGGTGCGAGTTGTGGGACGTCTAGCGTTTTGTCCACATCCGCACGTAGTAGAGAGTTGTGGGATCCTTGTCCACATCCTCTAATAGGGATGTAGTATTAGTAAAGGAGTCGTTTAGTTGCATATACCTTGATGCATATAGTTGGGGCATTTCTTTTCAAAATATAAATTCTTTCGTATCCACTATTCTTTCACCAACAGATGTCGAGGACTTGTAAACAGGGGAATACCAATGGTGAGGAGGAGAGCAATGAAGCACCTCAAAACAACCAGAGACCTACCTAGGGAGCCATCAACCTTGAGCAACTATTGGCTATGCAAAAGCATCTCATGCAGACCGTGATACAGACTGTGGGATAGCTGCACGCTAGCAACAACAATCAGCCCCACATGCTGCCACCCCCGCCACACCACAACCGTTTGGGAGAGTTCATGAGGACCAGGCCGCCTACTTTTGCTCAAGCCACAGACCCTATAGAGGCTGATGATTGGCTGAAGTCAGTTGAGAAGAAACTTGATATTGTCCGGTGTAGTGATAGGGAGAAGGTTCGTTCTGCTTCACACCAATTGATTGGAGCTGCTGCAGATTGGTGGGAATCCCTTTGCAATGTTGTGAGACCTATGTGTGCTGAATACATTGACTATAATGATAAAAGTTTTGAATATTGCCAAATCACCCTTTTCAACAAGGTTCAACTCTTAGTCCAAGCTCCAGCAAGGTTTGACAGTAGGTCCGACTTGTTTTGTGTAGCTCCGGCAAGGTCCGACTAAGGTCCGACTTGTTTTGGTATGGTCCGACTTACTTTGTCTAGGTCCAACTTGTTTTTGTTAGGTCCGACTTGCGTTGGCTAGGTTTGACTGGTTGTGGCAAGGTCTGAAATTTTTTTGTTAGGTACAGCACATGGTCCGACTAGATTTTGTAAGCTCCAGTGCTGCTAGCTTTGGTTTGCTCTGACTCAAGGTCCGGTTAGCTTTGGCAAGGTCCAGGGCTAGATTGCAATTTTCTGCTTTTACCTTGCGATGTTTCAAACTTTCTTTACATCTATGGAAAGTTTGCTGAGTATTATTTTACTATATTTTTTTTTGTTGTTGTGGATGATATCATTGTGCTATGGTTTGCAACATGCTTATGTGAGGTGCCCACGTAAGGTGTTGTGGTTTCGGAACTAACTTGAGTCAAGTCAAGGACTTGTACTCAGAAGTATTGTTTGTTTGTTGATGTGCAGGTCTTGCTTGAGTTCAACGCATGGCTGCTGACGGGTTCCATTGAACTAGTCTTAGGGAGAAGATGAAGTTCAACAACCAAGCTCGGGAGGAATTGTGGTTGTGTTGATCGAGAGGTCGCACAAATGATTGAATCAAGAACAATGCATATGAAGGAATCATGGACGTCGTTGGAAGGTGTTTGCACGTGTGCAAGGAGTGCGTGGATGTGGCTACATGGTTCTGTGGCATTATGAAGATATGAGGATGTAAAAAATTGGTCGGAAAGTTCCAACCGACTAGGTTATGTCTCAAGGTGCGGCTGAGGTGGTTATGGTTTGTTTGTGGAAATATTTGAGTTTGTTAAGGATTTCATGTGGGTCACGAAGTTGAGTTGTTTTAGGAATGTGGGATACGTTCCTAAGGTATTTGGAAGTTTAAAGATTGCTTCTATTTAAGTATAGAAGAGTTTTGGAAAGTTTCGGTTGAATCTGAGTAGGATTTGAGTCTTAGTTAGGATTGGGTTGGCCTAAAGGCTAGTTATATAAGCAAGGGAGGCCAGAGCTCGTGGTGCACGACTTTGGGGCTGTTCCTTTTGTGTTTTGATCAATGAAATTCGTAGTTTAAAGTAACTTTTGTGCCTTGTTGGTCCAACTTATTTCAGACAAGTTTTTCTCATCGTGTTTCTTCACAACACTACCTTACTTTGGTGGTTTTATAATAAATCGAGTTTTACAGATCCAATTGACGTGATTATTTTTGGATTGTCTTCACAACTTGATTATCTATCATCTGTGAAAATTTCACGGTCATTGGATTTGTGGTTTTGTATCTATACGATTTTCATTGCAGTGTTGCAGATCTGGTTTTTCTCGGGTAGAACAGATTGACCTTCGTTCAATCTTTCGATCTTCACTTGAGTTTTTCTCAACGGTTTTTCATGATTCTTGTTGTTGTGTCTTTGGAACTTGATTCTCCACAATGTATACTGGTTTTGTCATGTTTGATCACGTTTAGATTAGTTGCACACATGATTTCTTAATAGACTGATTTTTTACCGGGGGGTTTTTTATTGCTTCCACTGAAAAAGTTTTAAATATACCATTCACCCCCCTCCCCTGATAGCTTTTCACGTGATCTTCGATCCTACAATTGGTATCAGGGCAACTATGCTCTAATATTTGTGATTCACATGTGTTTTTTTGACTAATTATCATGGATAAATACTCTGCAAAACCTTGTGTCTTTAGTGATATTGATTTTCAGGTTTGAAAGGCGCGTATGGAAGCTTTCATCCAGGAACAAGGCTTCACAATATGGGAAAAGGTGTACAAGCCTTACGATGTGCTGTCAAACGATCATGTCACGACTACAAATATGAGAGATGTCGACAACAACAGGGCACAAAACTTTATCATACAATGATTAACTCAAAGCAACTTTGACCGTGTTGCACACCTCCGATCTGCGTATGATGTGTGGAAAGCACTTTGTGACTACCACAAATGATCCAACAAAATCAAGGAGGTAAAGCAAGATATGTTCAAGAAAGAATATATGCGCTTTGAGATGCAACCAGGTGAGTCCGTCGACGATCTCTTTGCTCGTTTTAATAAAACTCTCAGCAACTTGTGTAGCGTCAATGTAAATTTTTAAGATGCTGAGAATGCTAGGCTATTACTAATTGCATCAGACATATCAATTTTGGAGATGATAGTTACATCTATTTGTGAATCTATTGTCATGAGTACATTTAATTTAGATGTTCTGTATTCTAAATTGAAAACACATGAAATCAACATAATCTTATGTATGAACCCAACATGTCTCTTGCATTCGTTTCTCAATGTGACATGCCTAGCTCCAGCCCATGTACATCTTGTGGAACACTTGTTTTGTTTTCCTCCCTAACCCTTGAAAAGATTAAACAGTTTCCAGAGGAAAAAATTGCACTCATCTCTACTCGGTTCTCAAAAGCATTGGAAAATGTGAGAACTAGAAGCAAGGGAAGTGTCGGACCTCAATGATGCTTCAAATGTGGTAAGACAGGACATTTTTACACATATTGCCCTAACCTTTTAGGTACTACTTCCCGTGATGAAAAGCAAACAAGGACGAAGCACTCCTCTCCAAACGAGAAGACGAAGAAAAAGGGTTTTATAGGACGCTATCGGTGTTTGGATCCGGCAGATCTCCCAACACTACCGTTGGTAGATCGAGGAGTTGAAGTTCAGTAATGGGCGCGCAGAGATTCAAGAAGGTGAAGGACAAATAGACACAGAGATTTACGTGGTTCGGGCCGCCTGAGCATAATACCGTACTGCACGGGTGTTTTGGTGTTGTATTGAGCATCTAGAAGAAGCTCCAGAAGAAGAAGCTCATCTAGGTTAGGGAGTCCAGTAGTGGTCTAGAGACGTCCCTTGTGTATAGTCGACCAGTCCTTTTATAGTACAAGGATTGGTCGTTACACCATTAGCCTGGCCCGACATGTGGCCCCAGCGGTTACACATGCTTGATACACAGTTAATGAGGTTAATTACCCTTAGTAGCCTGGTAACGGGCCTTAACAGTGCTGTTACCAGTAATAAGGGCCATCTGATCGTGTGTCATTAATATGGCATTAATGACACTTAATCAGGTCTAAAAGCATTTGATTGCTCCTTGAAGGTCCGGAGCCGTTGGGGGGTCCACCAGCCTGATTGTTGAAGTTGAAGGTCCGGCGGTTCAGCCACGTGGCAGCTCTGAACCTTACTATCGTGGACAGGTAGGTCCAGTGCTGTTGGACACGTGTCAGTACTGGAGCTTCCCTCTGTCTGGGGTTAGGTCCAGAGATGCCATACCGTTATCTACTCCGGAGCTTTCCCATGTGTGGGTGATAGCTCCGGTCTCATGATACACATGGTGGCTCTGGGACTAACCATGTCGGGGGAGCAGGTCCGGTTACACCTGACATGTGGGGCCTTAAAAGGTCTTCAAATCTGGTAGATGGAGTTTCCTTGTGATCTTTGAAATCCCAAGGGGTATCCGGTACGTAGGGTATCGACAGACGCCAATTGGTGAATAGTTTTATCTCCCCACTTCAAAAAACTTGGCTCAAGCGATGTTGACATTGGAAGTGACGAAGATGAAGATGATATGGAAAACTTGTGTTTTATGGCGGGCAAGTCAAGATCAAGTATGGAGGAGGCAGAACACAACAGCGACAATGAAGAGGTATGTCCTACTTGCAAAGAAATGTGTGATGCTATTTCTCGTGCACCTATTATAGTTAAGAAAAGGGACAAAAAGCTTGGGGACAATGCTGTTAAATTGAGTTACTAGAATATAAAATTAATCATTTGAAATATTTGATCCCTAGTGATGATTCTTGTTCCTCATGTGATTTAATATATGGACAATTGTCCTCTCTAAGAAATGCACACACCTCCACACTTGATAAAATTGAGTTAGAAATTGAATAGAACAGAGAGCTTGTTGCACTTAATGATAAAAACTTGAAAGATGCTAGTTTTTCTACAATTGATTTGCATTGTTCTACTTGTGATGATCTTGATAAGAAACTACATGATGCTATGGATAATATTTCTATTTTGAACAATGCTTTACGTGCTCATTAAGTTAAAAATTGTTCTAATTGCAAATTAAAAGGAAAAAGTTCATGTGAAAATTGCCTTGATCTGTCCAATAATCTTGATGATATGCATAGGACATTAGAGCAGTTTTGTATTGGGAGCAAAAATCTAAACTTCCTATTGAATTCATCTAACTCCTGCAATGATAAAACTGGTTTAGGTTTTAATTCTCATGCTCATGCTAAGGCACATCCACCTAAAATTGTAAAGTCATTAGGAAGTGGTTTGATGAAAATAGTTCCTAAACAAAAAGAAGTGGTTTTCAAATCTGCAGGAGTGTTGTCTCATTCGGTTTCAAATAAAAATGTTGCTTGCTCATCTAGACATGAACACAAAGTTGAATTTAATTGTACCTACTATGGTTGAGATGGTCATGTCATATATTTTTGTTATAGACTAGCTAAACAACAGAAAATGGAAAGAATGGTTTCTAGATCTCATAACTTTCATGCAAAATTTGCTATACATGCTAAACCGAATGATAGGAACATGCAACCTGTGGTAATGTGTCAAAAACATGCAAAGTTTTCTACCAAACCTACTGTTTTTCGTGCTACACATGTGACACCTCGTAGGTCAGTAGTTGGGTACAAAAAATTCTCAATCTTTGGCTCATAAACCTATGGTTTTATCTCAGCTTTTGCGTGTTATTCCTGCTGGACGTCGTGTGACTCAGTACTGGATTCCTAAATGTCTTTTGACTAACCCTAGTATTGAGTCATCAACGTATTGTGCTTCTATGTAGGTTACATTACCGAGGAAGGAGAACATTTGGATTGTGTATTCAGGTTGCTCAGACCACATGACCGGTAACAAAGAATGGTTCTCCCCCCTCTCTTTTATGTCACGTGTAGAGAATGTTACTTTTGCTGATAATTCTTCTACTCCTATAATTACTAAGGGTTCGGTTAATGTAAATGATCACTACACTTTGAAGGATGTGGCAGTTATTAAAATTTTGAAATACAACTTGTTTTCTGTTTCACAATTAGTAGAAGAAAATCTAGAAATTATCTTCACTAAAAATTGCTGCAAGGTTGTAGATTCAAACAGTGAGCTTATTTTTAACATGTCCCGGTTTGGAAGAGTTTTTAAAGGTGATTTTGATATGTCATCCTATAAGCACAGGTGTCTAGTTGCAAATCTTTCAAAGGACGTACATTTTCGGCATCGTAGACTTGGTCACATAGGCTTTCATCATCTAACGTGTGTTAGTGCTCTTGATCGCATACGTGGGCTGCCTAAGCTTAAAGGAACAAAGAATTTGTGTGCTATTCTTGTAGAAATGCTAAGATGGTTACAGGTTCACATGCTCCTCTCACAATGACCATAACAACTAAACCGGGTCAACTTTTGCATCTGGACATCGTAGGACCTTCATGTGTTCAATCCTTCAGAGGTAAATGTTATGTTCTTGTGATTGTTGATGACTATTCTAGATACTCTTGGGTTTATTTTATGGCATCTAAGAATGAAGCTTTTAGTCACTTTAGAACTTTATTTCTTAGATTATCAATTGATCGCTCAGGATCTTTAAGAGCAATTAGAAGTGATAATAGAACTGAATTTAAAAATCAATCCTTTGATCATTTTTGTGGTGAAAAAGGAATAGATCATCAATTTTCTTCACCATATGTACCTCAACAAAACAGTGTTGTAGAGAGAAAGAATAGAACTTTAGTTGAGATTGCTAGGACTATGATTGATGAATATCAAACTCCTAGAATGTTTTGGGCAGATGCAATTGCAACCGCTTGTTATGTTTCAAATCGTGTTTTCTTCCGTGCTAGGCTAGGAAAAACACCATATGAGCTTTGCTTTGGACATAGGCCTAGTGTCACACACTTTAGTGTCTTTGGTTGCAAATGCTTTGTATGCAATGCATGATGCATGAAAATGAGGGTGTTACAAACCTACCCCCCCCCCCCTTAAAATTAATCTCGCCCTCGAGATTCGACGTGGAAGAGAAGAGATAGGGAATTTCCTTCTTTAGATCATCCTCCAACTCCCATGTTGCCTCTGATTCTGTGTGGTGCTTCCATTGAACTCTACAATATCTGATGACCTTGTTCCTCCTGACCCCCTCCTTGGTTTCCAAGATTTTGATTGGCTGCTCAGCATAAGTCAAATCTTCTTCTAGTTCCTATTCTTCCATGTCACTTGTCTTCCGGTACCCTTAAACACTTCTTGAGCTGGGAAACATGAAACACATCATGAATATCTGAAAGATGAGTTGGCATCTCCAACTTACACGCTACTTCTCCTCTTTTGTCCAAAATCTTGAATGGGCCAATGTATCAAGGTGCTAGCTTGCCTCTTGTGTTAAACCTCTTATGACCTCTCATTGGTGACACCTTGAGGTAAACAAAAACTCCCATTTCAAAGGCTAGTTTCCTTCTCCTATTATCTGCATAGCCTTTCTGCCTTGATTGAGCGGCCCTCAAGTTCTCACGGATTACCTGAACTTGTTTTTCAGCTTCTTGCAGCACGTCAGGTCCAAATACTTGATTCTCCCCTGTCTCACTCCAAAACAAGGGTGTCCTACACTTCCTTCCATATAGTGCTTCATAAGGTGACATCTTCAAATTTGCTTGGTAACTATTTGTAAAAGCCCAAATTTCTATAATGCAAAAATTCAGTTAGAACTAAAAATTTTGAGTGATAAAAAAGAAATAAGAAGGAAATGAGAAAAACAAATTAATTCAAACTCCAAAAGAGGGAATTCAAAAAAAAAATTTGATACTATTCAAATGAAATAAACATGAAGATTTAAGTTGACCACTGGATTCCAAATTTTCGAAATACTCTCTCTGCAAAGTTTCAAGATTTTTGAATTCCGTTTGCTATTTTATTTGAGACACTTAACAAATTCATGTCAAATTCAAATCTGAATTTATAAATTTGTTCAAACTTGTTTGAACATAAGATCTGAGCACATCATTGTGTTCAGCATATTTCATTTGCCATACCCACAAAGTTTCACAATTTTTATAGCTCATCTACTATTTTAAATTGAATTTACAAATGAGCTGTACAATGAGGTGGCTGGTGGGACCCACTAGTCAGCGTTTACCCACGTGCAGCCGCTAAACAGAGGCCGCTGCTCGCGCCAGTGCGCGCGCTGCATGCTCCAGCGCGACGGCGCGCGAGCGGCGCCCCCCAGCTGCCTACAACTCACCCCAGAGCCATCCTTATCCCCTCCTCTCTGTTTCCCTGCCACAACCGAGTAGTTTCTTTCTCCCCCGTCAAAGCCCTGCTCCAGTTTGCTCCCGTGCGCGATTTTCCGACCGCCGGCGCTGTGCGGCCATTGCCGGCCAACCGGAAGCCTCTCTCGCCGAGCTCTCAACAGCAAAGTTGTTCCCCACTCCCTCCTCTATCCTCTGGTTCAATCTCTTTGTCATTTTGTTGATGTTTTGGCCGGTATTTTGAAGCCAAACCGGAGCTCACCGTCGAAGTCGCCGTGCGCCGTCTCTGTTCCACGGTGCCAGGCTGCTGCGAGCCATTTCAGTCTTCGAATCCAACAGCAAGAAGGTGCGCCCAAGCACCCTCTAACTAACTGTGAAAACCATTTCCCTTTTCGTTAAGTATCTAGCAAGTTATTCGAGTTTTGTTCTTGACCGAATCAAATGAACTCACTAGATTGTTGATTAAATTCGGTTTCCACAGGTATCTAATCTTCACGATTGCTAGGGATAGTTTCCTCACATTCAAACGAACCCTCTCGACCACATAGTACCAAAAGTTATCGAGTAGGGGCGATGAATGTTGAGTTTTCGTCGCCGCCAATAGAAATGCCGCGGTTCACGGTCGAAACCGTGATGGCCGGCTGTGTCATGCCATTTGCACACTCCTATCAGCTTCCTCAAACCCCCAGGGGCATTCCTGATCATTTGACGTTGAGTTTGAGCTATGAAAGTCGGGTTTCAACATCACCGGAACCCTAGCTCTGCCGCCGCCGTCGAGACCACTTTTCCGTCGATCTGTGGCATGCGGCCTGGATCCGTTGCGGCCGCGGATTCGGTGCAGCCAAAGTGCGCACTTTGTTACCCCTGTGTTTCTTAATTCCCATTGGTCCATTTTAAAACCGTGGGCCCCTTGGATTATTTAAACTTTCCCGTTTAGATTTAATTCCAGATTTGGTTCCCACTTCAAAAATCCATAACTCTCTGTAGAATTATCCAAAAATCTTCAAACAAATTTTGTTTGAAAGCCATCGAGCTCTAGTTTCTGTTTGCACCAATTAATGTCCATGAAAATCATTTTTAATTTATGGACAATTATTTTTCTCCAAACATTCCTGGGATTTTTATAGCAAATTCTTCCACTGGAAAAATCCCCAAAATTCACATAAAATACTTTGTCCTGTTCTTGGTTACCAGAAAATTTTAAGAGCCATTGAACCTGTCTAACTTATCCAAATTTCAAATTTCAATCTGCTGTTCACTTATAAAACAGAACTGTAAGCATAAATGGATTCAAACTTCTAAATTAAATTTATTCTAGTAACCTTGCTATAAAAATTATGTATAACCCTTATGCTCTGAAGTTTCAAGTTGTACAAGTGGTTTGGTATAAAAACCTGCATACTTTTCTGTATAATTCAATTGCCTTTTTCAATCATTGAATTATTACAGATGTTCAGTTTCCTTGTTATGTTCTAAATTTGACCTAAACATTCTTTTAGACATTTACCAACTCCAGAAAAATTTTCAGGTTTAATTGACATAATCTTCTAATCCAAATTCAGTTCCAAACCTAGATAATAACTGAAAGTCTAATTTCAATTATAAAATACTTCCAGGAATTCTTAGCAACTTTTAAATTCAATATCTCACTCATATATGCTTAGAAAATTATGAAACCAATTTTACAAGAACCAGGTGAACCCCCTCTATCTTGATAGTCAACTGGTGGCTATGTTAAAGCTACAATTTCTCCTCTAAAATTCTGGAAGGTAATTGCTTGCCATAATTTTGGAGACAACACACTTCCGGTATCATCTCCTGTTCTTTTCAAGAATCTCCATTATAGTCTATAGTATCTACAATAAAAATCCCAAAGCCAAATAAGATCATTCACTCACTAAACCATAGTCAAAAGCTATGAACTATATATGCATTATAATTTCACTAGCATTCATATATGTTCTATATGCATGTCTTGTAGTGATCGATATTGATGAGGCGTATCACATGGAGGAGAAAGCCGGGGTGTCCACTTGATGTCCTTGGCGGAGTCTTCAGAGGAGGACTACTAACAATTGGCATTTAATCAAGTCGCAAACTAAGGCAAGCCCCGGTTTGCATTTAAGAGCTTTTCAAAGTTTTCTAGTTTTTTTCACTTTTTTATTCACTTACGTCTTCAGTTGATATTGTGCATTACGTATAATGCGTTTGATACTCCACTTGCATATCCACAAATCCTATGGGAGGGTTGAAAAGGTTTACAGCTTGACGTGTTGGACTGCCAAGTCTAATGATATAGATATACCGGTAGAAGTCGAGTAGTTGGAATCTACTCGCGAGATTGGAATGACAGTTCATATGGTCATGAAAGCTGAAAGAATGACTTATGAGATGAATACGAGACCAGACAGGGGTTGCCTACGGAGCGACGAGACTTGGTCTTGGGTGCATAGCCCTGCCTGAGTCGCTTGAGGACTGATCCATCTGCGGCCTCGCTGGGCAAGTTTGAACAATACCGTTTGCATAATGGGTTAATGGGGCCCAATAAACTGATGTAACTCCAGACTGTAGTGTGGAGACTCCATAGTTGTCCTTGAATGGAGATACGAAGGCACAAAGGTGTAAATCATATAGCTAGCAACTTCGACGTGTCCGTGTATGGGACCCTTTGCTCGGGACGAAGAGGTTTGTCAACATTGGGGTCTTGGGTGAAAGGTGGTCACGTATGACGCGGGGAGGAGAGCATGTAGGTGTCTCCCACGCGGGCTTGCGTGTCGTGTAGTCGGGTGTGTGGAAGCCCTGCACGCCGCCAATATCAGTGAGTGCTGCTTGTGTGAAAGTGCATCTTGGATTCCCTTGTGGGTTTTGGATGATTTATGACAAGCAATTGGGATACTAACCTCTTTGTTGAGATGAGTGCAGGTTTTTAATAGAAAAATGAGCAAAGTGCCAGAAGAATGAGGAGCAAAGTGGAAATGAGCTCAAGGAAGAAGAATAGTAGATCATCGTGTATGGAGTATGTTAAGAAAACACATCCCAAGAGCTCAATCACAATTAATCACACACATTGCACAAAGTTACACAGGACCGGACTAGTCCGACTAACACCGGACTAGTCCGATATCCTTTCTGCACAAAATTGGACAAGTCCGATATCCATCGAACTAGTCCGATATCCTCTCTGACTAGAATCGGACTAGTCCTCCCTAGTGCGGACTAGTCCTCTAATCACTTCACAAGTCACACAAAATCAGACAATTCCGATCACAACCGAACTAGTCCGGTATTCTCTCTGGTCCAAATCGGACAAGTCCGATATTTGCACGGACTAGTCCGAAATACCCTGTGAACTATATCGGACAAGTCCTCGAAGTGCGGACTTGTCATCCTATACACTTGGGGTTTCACATGTCCGGACAAGTCCGAAGACTATCGGACTAGTCCGAAGATTTCTAGTAGCGAAATCGAACAAGTCCGTTCCTAGCCGGACTAGTCCGATATTTTGGGACACTTAGGGTTTGCTACACACAACACACCGAACTAATCCGGTGACCACCACGAACACGTCCGATCTTTCTGAACCCTAACGGTCACTTTTATAAACCCATATAAATAGAGTTGCACGGCCATATTTTACAATCTCTCGAACCCTAGCGCCGTCAAACCTCCCAAGAGCCTCAAAAACCACATCTCTCCCGGAAATTAAGTGCAACAAAGATCAATCCCTTGGGGATTCACTCTAGTTCATTGGAGAGACACGTTCAACACCACATTGAGCTCTTGGTTTGATTCTCTAACACACTCCTGTGATTTAATTGTAATCTTTTGAGTGTGTTCTTGGTGGTATTTCGTGTTGTAACCCAAGGGACCTCTCAACGTGTGAGAAAGCCCCTTGAATTCGGTTATTCACCCCTTTGAGATAAGTGGAAGAGGATTGGCCTTCGTGGCGATCCGACGAGGGTAGGGTTGGAGAAGACCCTGTCCTTTTGTGGACTCCTCAACGTGGATGTAGGTTGCCTCTGTGGGAACCAAACCACAGGATAAATCTTTTGTGTTCTCTTTTGTGTTCATTGTCCTTTACATTATATCAATCTAGGGTTACAAATTGATCTTGATTACTTTACGTTGAAATATCAAGTATAAGTTTGAATTGTGATATAACCTAATTCATAACCTTGTAACACTTTTTTTAATCGTATACTTCTGCTGAATATATTGAAGAACAAGTTAATCGATCAAACCTAATCAATCTAGTCCGTATACACTGGACTAGTACGCACTTTACCGGACTAGTCCGATTTCTCTGATTTTGAACTGGTTGTTAAGTGTTGCAGGATCCGACAATTTTCAAAAAGGCCTATTCACCCCCCCTCTAGGCCACATTCAATTTGTATCAGAGCGGGTTCTTCAAGAAAGAGACTAATCGCTCGAAGGAGATCATGTCGGACATGAAGGACACCCACAAGAGCAACAACCAAGAGAATTTTGATGATGAAAGGAACCTCAAGGTGGAGAAGCTCCTCGAAGCCATTCAAGACTTCGAGGACGACGATGAGGAGACGTTGGAGCTAAAGGCGCTCCTAAGAAAGAAGACACTTTCCAAAGGGAAAGTAAAAGTTGAAGAGAAGAAGAAGGGGAGTAGTCATACCGACTACTCCTGATATCCTTTTAACTATGATCGTCTCAATTCCAATAACAATCTTTATTTATCTATCCCACTTGGAAAAGCCCCACACTTTGATGGAAGTGATTACTCAATGTGGAGGCAAAATATGAAAATGCATCTAATTTCCCTCAATCCAAGTTTGTGGAACATTGTGTGCATAGGGATAGATATCCCGGACAATGACGAAGAGCTCACCCCCAGCCAAGAGCAGGCAATTCACCGAAATGCTCAAGCCGCGGCTGTAATAACCTCTTCACTCAGTCAGGATGAGTTCACCAAGGTGGATGGACTCGAAATTGCTAAGGAGATATGGGACACACTGCAAACTGCACATGAAGGTGACCGACATGTGCGTGAAGCAAAAATCAAAATGATTTAAGGAAAGCTAGGAAGATTTGCAATTGAAGAAGACGAGTCACCCCAAGACATGTACAATCGATTAAAGACACTCATCAACAAGGTCAGGTCATACTGAAGTAAGAAGTGGAATGGCCACGAGGTGGTAAAGCTCATCCTTAGAGCCTTTATGCCTCGCAATGTCACACTAGGCTCCATGATCAGAGAAAGCCCCGGATACAAAAGGTTGACTTCGGATGAACTGCTTGGAAAGATCATCAACTTCGAGATGATGGAAAAACAAGCAAAACATGTCAAGGAGATTGCCGACCTCACCTCGGCAAAGAAGAAAGGGGTGGCTTTGATGTCCACTCTCAAGCACCTATCCAAAGAAGCTAGAGAAGCACAACTAGAGGAAGATAGTGACGACGAGAGCAGTGAATTGGATGAAGAAGACATGATATTGTTCACGAAGAAATTCAAGAGAATAATGAAAAAGAGACAAGGTACAAAGTCAAGCGGAGGAAAGTACAAGGAAAGAATGAAGCCAAAGTTGAGGCGGGCATGCTATAATTGTGGTCAATACAACCACTTTATAGTTGATTGCCCATATGAGGAGAACAAGAATAACATCAAACAAGCCAAGCCTCAACCCAATAAATTCTTCAAGAAGAAGAAACAAGCCGAACAGGCGCACATTGGGAAAGAGTGGGACTCAAATGATGAGTACTCATCGTCCGAAGAAGAACAGATGGCTAGCATAGCCATCGAGAAGACGTCCAAGAAGTCTACCCTTTTCCCTACACTTGGCGCATGGAAGGGAGATGACACTTGCCTTATGGCAAAGGAAGGTAAACGCAAGGTAACCAATAAAACCCCCTCCGTGCATTCCTATTCTAGCGATGATGAAATCAATAGTGATAATGAGGATATGCTTATTGGACTAGATAGGAAAACAGCTACTAAAATGAAATTTTTGCTTGATCAACTTGTTGAGAAGGAGAGGTTAATACACCGTCAAGAGGACATGATCATCTCCCAAAAGGAGGAATATATCAACTTGACAAACTTCTAGAGCTTGAAAAGGAACAAAGTCAATCACTTGATCTTGAGTTAACCACGAGCAAGGAGACTTGCCTGGAGTTAATTGACTCAAATGCCACAATCAAGGACCAACTTGCTGACCTGAACAAGTTAACAAGATCCTTGAAGTGCAGGTTTAGTCACTCAAGCTGAGTGAACCTTCCTCCTCTTCAAGTTCACATTCTCAACCCACTAAAACTGATTTTGCTCATGCTTGCACATGTAAGAAAGGTGACACCAGTTTGAGGGATAAGCCAACCTCTACAAAGGAGAAACATCCTGCCCAAAGTGGCATATTTGACAAGGAGAAGATCAAATATGCACGTAGTGCATACTTGGTCAGAAGACCTCCAAATGTCAAATATGGCATTGGTTTCTCTTATGGTGAAAAGCAACATGCTAGAAGCCATAAGAATAACAAGGTAGGATTACCTTTGTAAAAGGAAGACCCTCTCAAATTGGAAAGTCACAGATTAAGACGGCAACTACACATGAACACCGGACTAGTCCGGTCGGAGTCCGAACAAGTCTGGTCTTCCGGACAAGTCCGGCCCACCAGACTAGTCCTGTACATAAACAACAACAGCTATTGTTTAAAACTTTTGATGCCTCCTATGTGTTAATGAGAAATAATTTTGGCAAGTTTTATGCTCATTATGTTGGGCCACGCCATGGGAGCACCAAGTCTCATGTGTGGGTGCCCAAATGCATTGTAACTAACCTCCAAGGACCCAAGCAAGCTTGGGTACCTCAGACCAAGGAATGATTTGTTTTTGCAGGCCTATTCCTCCGGTGGATCTAAATGGGTGCTAGACAGTGGTTGCACCAATCATATGACCGGGGAAAGAAGAATGTTCATGTAATATGAAGAGAATGAGGACCCAAACGAGGGCATCTACTTTGGAGATAATAGTCTTGGAAGAGTGTTCGGTACCGGTAAAATTGCAATATCCTCCAAACACACACTTTCTTATGTTTTACATGTTGAATCTCCAGATTATAACCTGCTGTCCATATCTCAATTATGCGACAAAGGTTATAATTGCTTGTTCACTAATGAGGGTGTGACCGTTTCTAGGAGGAGTGACGGTTCCATTGCATTCAAGGGTATGTCAAAGGGAAAGCTCTATCTTATTGACTTCAACAAGGATAAAGCTGAACTTTACACATGCTTGATTGCAAAGACCAAAATGGGTTGGTTGTCGTATAGACAGCTAGCGCATGTTGGTATGAGGAACCTTCAAAAACTCCTCAAAGGCGATCACATTCGAGGTTTAAAGGATGGTGTATTTGAGAAAGACAGGCCCTGTAGCGCGTGCCAAGCTGGGAAGCAAGTTGGAGCACCTCACCCTGCCAAAAATGTCATGACTACAACAAGACCGCTCGAGCTACTACACATGGACCTATTTGGTCCTATAGACTACATAAGCATCGGCGGTAACAAATATGGTTTAGTTGTCGTTGATGATTTTTCTCGCTTCACTTGGGTTTTCTTTTTGCATGATAAGTCAGAGACACAAGGAACACTCAAGAAGTTCTTCAAGCGAGCTCAAAACGAATTCTCTTCTGACAATCAAGAATCTTCAAAGCGACAACGGCACAAAGTTCAAGAACATGCAAGTGGAGGAGTACCTTAATTAAGAAGGCATAAAGCACAAATTTTCAGCACCGTACTCCCCACAACAAAACGGAGTTGCCGAAAGAAAGAATCGAACACTCATAAGAGATGGCAAGAACAATGCTCGATGAGTACAAGACATCGGATCGATTTTGGGCGGAAGCGATTAACACCACTTGCCACGCCGTAAATTAACTTTATCTCCATCGACTACTCAAGAAGACATCCAATGAGATACTCACCGGTAACAAACCAAATATTTCATATTTTTGAGTTTTCAGTTCTCCATGTTATATCTTGAACAAGAAGCCTAGGACTTCAAAGTTCGCTTCGAAGTCCGATGAAGGTTTCTTGCTTGGTTATGATTCGAACACTTACGCCTATCGTGTTTTCAACAAGACCTCCGGACTTGTTGAAGTAGCACGTGACGTAGTGTTCGATGAGACTAATGGCTCCCAAAAGGAGCAAGTTGATCCATGTGAACTAGGTAAAGAAGAAGCTCCTTGTCAAGCATTGAAAAGAATGGCTCTAGGTGAAGTTCGACCACAAGAGCCACCTCCACACGTACATGAGGAAGATGAACCACAGGAGGAGACCAACGATCAAGGGGGAGCTTCAACACAAGATCAACCACAAGAATACGAAGATAATCAACAAGTCAACAAAGGCAATTACTTAGGGGGAGAAGCAGATGATCATGAAGATACAACTCCTCAAGTGCCACACCCAAGAGTACACCAATGCGTCCAAAGGGATCACCCAATCGACAATATCATCAGTGACATCCAAAAGGGAGTAACCACTAGATCTCGCATAGCTAACTTTTGTGAGCACTATTCCTTTGTATCCTTTTTGGAACCACGCAGGGTTGAAGATGCATTGAAAGATCCGGACTGGGTGGTGGCAATGCAAGAAGAATTGAACAACTTCAAGCGGAACAAGGTGTGGGAACTTGTGGCATGACCCAATGCAAACATCGTCGGCACCAAGTGGGTCTTCCGCAACAAACAAGATGAACATGGGGTGGTGACAAGGAACAAGGCACGACTTGTGGCCAAAGGGTATTCACAAGTCAAAGGTTTGGATTTCGATGAGAGCTTTGCTCCAGTAGCTAGGCTTGAATCTATTAGAATATTACTTGCATATGCTACTAACCATGATCTCAAGCTGTATCAAATGGATGTGAAAAGTGCCTTCCTCAACGGACCAATCAAGGAAGAGGTGTACGTAGAGCAACCACCCGGGTTTGAAGACGAAGAGTTCCTCGACCACGTATTTAAACTGCTTAAGGCTCTCTACGGCCTCAAACAAGCTCCTAGAGCTTGGTATGACTGTCTTAGAGATTTCTTAATTGAAAATGGCTTTAAGATTGGCAAAGTAGATTATACACTATTTACAAAGAATTTTGATGATGATCTTTTTATTTGTCAAATTTATGTTGACGATATAATCTTTGGGTCAACTAACCAATCTTTTTGTGAGGAATTTAGTAAAATCATGACAGACAGGTTTGAAATGTCAATGATTGGAGAATTAAAGTACTTATTGGGATTCCAAGTGCGGCAACAGAAGGAAGGGACGTTCCTAAGCCAAACCAAGTACACGCAGGACATACTCAAGAAGTTTGGCATGGACAAGGCGAAGCCCATAAAAACCCCCATGGCAACGAATGTCCACCTAGATCTCAATGAAGATGGACCTAGCGTCGACCAAAAGGTATATCGCTCCATGATTGGATCTCTACTCTATTAATGTGCATCTAGGACAGATATTATGTTGAGTGTATGTTTGTGTGCAAGATTTCAAGCCAATCCTAAGGAATGTCACTTGACAGCTGTAAAAAAGGATCTTGAGATATTTGGTTCATACACCCAACCTTGGTATCTGGTACCCAAAAGGCTCAAAATTCAGTCTCATTGGTTACTCCGATGCAGATTATGCCGGGTGCAAAGTAGATAGGAAAAGCACTTCCGGTACATGCCAATTCCTAGGGAGATCCTTAGTTTCTTGGTCCTCCAAGAAACAAAATTCTATTGCCCTATCCAGAGCCGAAGCGGAGTATGTTGCAGTCGGGAGTTGTTGTGCACAACTCCTTTGGATGCGACAAACTCTAAGGGACTATGGTTACAATATGAACCATATTCCACTCCTTTGTGACAATGAAAGTGCCATCAAAATTGCCCACAACCCAATTGAGCACAACAGAACTAAACACATAGACATAAGACATCACTTTTTGAGAGATCATGCCATGAAAGGAGAATTAGCCATTTCACATGTCAACACTCAAAAGCAACTGGCCGACATATTCACCAAGCCACTTGATGAAAAGCATTTTTGTGAACTCCGAAATGAACTAAATATCCTTGATGCTCGGAGTGTGGCTTGAAGTGTTGCATACCTGTATGAATTCTTCAAAATATGTTGATTGGATTGTGAAAATCATCTCTCTCATTTTTCTCTGAAAAACTATGTCAATTACTAGATCTTGGTGAATTATGATCATTGCTTGATTGCTGTACGCTTACTGATCATATTCGTCAAGATTATTTTATTTGGTTTGCCTCTCTATTATCTAATTATGTACCTTCAAATATATATGAATGGGCTAAGAAATTCTTGCATGGTGACCACGGACTAGTCCGTGGTTGCCCGGACTAGTCCGCCCATGCAGACTAGTCTGTAGAGTGCCGGTTAGGCCAGACTAGTCCGGTAGACAACGGACTAGTCCGATATAGCCCCTGGAAAAATTCAGACTAGTCCGGTCTTCTCTGGACTTATCTGATTTTTCATGTCCATAACCCTAGCCACCACCAAACCATAATTTCTTCACTTCCACTCTTGCCTCACGCGTTCTCTCTCTTCGTGCTCGAGCTCCCAAGGTGATCTCTTGCTCCCTCCACCAAAAACCTTCGTATTTGGGCAGAAATCAAGCTTGTCCACTTGAGGATTGAAGCTAGGAGACTTGTCCGGCCTTCAACACCCTCATCTCCAAGTTTCAAGCAATTTTTCTGGTAATCTTCGCTCAAACCCTAGAATTTCCAAATTTCTTCATTGTTGATCAAATAGCCTAGCATATTTCACTATATACATGCCTCCTTGATGTATTACGTGTATGCTACACTTGCAGTGCATTAGGAATCAGCTTTTGTCCAGTCTCTTAGGTTTTTGAGGATGAACACCGGACTAGTCCGGTCCATGCATGGACAAGTCCGGTCCCAGACTAGTACGTGCCTGTGCACCGGATAAGTCCGATGTTTCTGAACTCAAAACCTAATTCTTCAATTCCTCAATGCAATTCCTTGCTATCCTTTCACACCTATGCCTTGTATCATTCATTATCATTCATGACACTCATTCTCAGGTCATGTCGAGCTCGGGCAATGACGGCTCCGATTTTGAGGCCGAGATGGACCACGAGGTGGCACCTCGGACCTCGGCGGGTCTTGGCATGAAGCGCCAAGAAAGACCGTCCGAGCCAGCTTAGTCTCCTCCACAGGCTCGGAGGAAAGTGCTAGCTAAGAAGCCATCCTCCAAGGTGCCGGCTTCTAGGCCTACCACCTGTTGTGGCCCCAGCGTGGCAAGTGCCCGCCTAGCAAAAGGCAAGGGCAAAGGAATAGCAACAGGTCCGGTTGGCCCGTTGAAAATTCATGCTCCAAGGGAAGGGGCACGGGACCCCACTAAAGACAAGTTTAACGGGAAGGGCAGCGACTCGGCGGCCGAATTCAGAAGCATCAAATGGTATGGCCGACCGAAGCAAGCTGTAGATGGAAGATTCTGGTGCAACTTCCATGCTCATTACTACAAATTGGTGTATCTCCCAATGAAGACACCAGTTGTGCGCAATCAGTGGATTGACTGGGCACATTTTGAGAAGAAGGGCTGCTCACCGTTCACTGAGGTAGTGAGAGCCATTGAGAGGCATGGACTGAGAGATCTTTTCGCCTTCAGGAATAACTGGAATAATGAAGTGATTGCACATTTCTTTGCAACCTGTCACTTCTCTAGTGAGGATGAGGAGAGTGTCACTTGGATGACCCATGGATCCAAGTATAGTATTACTCAAGAAGATTTTGCTAACCTGCTTCACCTTGACACCAAAAGATCTGATTGCTTGGTCATACACAACATAGGTGTCATTGACAAGGATAGGATGAAGTTCCTATATGAGCCAAACTAAAAATTCAACCCTCCCTCCACCAAAAATATGAAGCCATTCTTCGTGGTGCTGAACAGAGTTTTGAGGAAGACGATTGCTCCCAAGGATGGAGATGCTGGGAGTGTGCAAGGATACCCCAGACTCTGATGAGGGTCATAAGCAAGGACCGCCCGTTTGATGTGGCCGAATACATTCGGAATGACATGGTGAACATATCCTGCACTCCCGACAGGTCCTGTGGATATGCTCCTTATCTAATGTTTGTGGTTGAAAAAGTCACCGGGATTGAGTTTGTAAAAGATGTGGAGCATCTCCCCTTGAGGCCTCAAATGCCTCAAAAGCTGAGTGTGCAGGCTGCTTCCTCGCCGGCCTCCGGTCTCGAGGCACCGGCAAGATCAAGAGAAGATGCTAGGGCTGCCCCTGCTTCTAGTGCAGCCCCTCAAAAAGGTTCAACCAGTGGTATTCTCAAATATCTGGCTGCAATCTTTGCCTCCCGCAAAAAGGCCGAAGTGAAGGCCCATAAGCTCAACAAGAAAAGAAAGGAGGACATGAATTATATCAAGGAAAATGTGAAGCAAATTTGCCAGAAACTGGAGATTGAGCCAATTGGGTCTCCAACAATCTCTGAAGACTCAGATTATGATTTCACCAAGCTCGGGCCCTTGACCCCCTCCGAGCTTGCCTACTTTGGCGTTGGGGGCTCGAGTAGCACCGCACCTCCTCCTCATCATCATCATCATCAAGCTGAAGATGAAGATGATGAAGACGACGATGAGAGGACCGACAGCGAAGAGTGAAGACCTTAGGACCCTCCTCTCCTTCTTTTTGGTGTCTTGATGCCAAAGGGGGAGAGATTGAGGGGGAGTCTTAGTCTTAGCTGTAGTTTGCAAGGAGAGAGCCCTATGCTATATTTCTTTTCGCTCTTTTGTGGCTTGTAATGTTTTAACAATGATCTTATGTTAATTATGGTTCCGTGATGCAATGATTTGATCCTTTGAGTAGTATTCATGAAAACTGTGATTTTGCTCTAGAATGACATATATGCTTGCTATGGGTGATTAATGTCAATTATGTCATTCTCAATGTTTTTGTGCACTTAGTTATGCATCCCACCATAAAGAATGCACATG
Organism: Tuctoria greenei; assembly: GCA_036927565.1. Taxonomy (NCBI): domain Eukaryota; kingdom Viridiplantae; phylum Streptophyta; class Magnoliopsida; order Poales; family Poaceae; genus Tuctoria; species Tuctoria greenei. The sequence goes on along the minus strand of JAYESD010000012.1, from coordinate 60,892,406 downwards.
TGGACTATGCTTTCACTACATGATGTATTTTGGACTCATATGTGCATACTTTACGAAAATCTCAATTTTTATCATATTTTGTGAAATCTCAATTGGTTGTCATCAATCACCAAAAAGGGGGAGATTGAAAGTGCATCTAGGACTCCCTTGTGGGTTTTGGATGAATTATAACAAGCAATTGGGATCCTAACCTCTTTGTTGAGATGAGTGCAGGTTTTTAATAGAAAAATGAGCAAAATGCCAAAAAGAAGGAAGAATGAGGAGCAAAGTGGAAATGAGCTCAAGGAAGAAGAATAGTACATCATTGTGTATGGAGTGTGTTAAGAAAACACATCCCAAGAGCTCAATCACAATTAAACACACACATTGCACAAAGTTACACAGGACCGGACTAGTCCGACTAACACCAGACTAGTCCGATATCCTTTCTGCACAAAATCAGACAAGTCCGATATCCATCGGACTAGTCCGATATCCTCTCAGACTAGAATCGGACAAGTCCTCCCCATTGCGAACTAGTCCTCAAATCACTTCACAAGTCACACAAAATCGGACAAGTCCGATCACAGCCAGACTAGTCCGATATTCTCTCTGTTCCAAATCGGACAAGTCCGATATTTGCACGGACTAGTCCGAAATACCCTATGAACTAAATCGGACAAGTCCTCCAAGTGCGGACTTGTCATCATATACACTTAGGTTTTCACATGTCCGGACATGTCTGAAGACTATCGGACTAGTCCGAAGATTTCCAGTAGCGAAATCGAACAAGTCCGTTCCTAGACGGACTAGTCCGATATTTCGGGACACTTAGGGTTTGCTACACACAGCACACCGGACTAGTCCGGTGACCACCACGGACTAGTCCGATCTTTCTGAACCCTAATGGTCACTTTTAGAAACCCATATAAATAGTGTTGCACGGCCATATTTTACAATCTCTCGAACCCTAGCACCGTCAGACCTCCCAAGAGCCTCAAAAACCACATCTCTCCACGAAATTAAGTGCAACAAAGATCAATCCCTCGGGGATTCACTCTAGTTCATTGGAGAGACACATTCAACACCACATTGAGCTCTTGGTTTGATTCTCTAACACACTCCTGTGATTTAATTGTAATCTATTGAGTGTGTTCTTGGTGGTATTTCGTGTTGTAATCCAAGGGTGCTCTCAACGTTTGAGAAAGCCCCTTGAATTCAGTTATTCACCCCTTTAAGATAAGTGGAAGAGGATTGGACTTTGTGGCGATCCAATGAGGGTAGGGTTGGAGAAGACCCGGTCCTTTTGTGGACTCCTCAATGCGGATGTAGGTTGCCTCTGTGGGAACCAAACCACGGGATAAATCTCTTGTGTTCTCTTTTGTATTCATTGTCCTTTACATTATATCAATCTAGGGTTACAAATTGATCTTGACTACTTTACGTTGAAATATCAAGTATAAGTTTGAATTGTGATATAACCTGATTCATAACCTTGTAACACTTTGTTTAATCGTATACTTCCGCTGCATGTATTGAAGAACAAAGTTAATCGATCAAACCTAATCAATCTAGTCCGTATACACCAGACTAGTCCGCACTTTACCGGACTAGTCCGATTTCTCTGGTTTTGAACTAGTCGTTAAGTGTTGCAGGATCCGACAATTTTCAAAAAGGCCTTTTCACCCCCCCCCCCCCCTCTAGGCCACATTTATAGTGTAAAGCGTCTGAGGGCATGGACAACTTTACTCACGCATAGCTAGTTCTGAGAGCATAGTATGACGTATAGACTTCTTTCCTATGTTATAAATTGTAAAAAATTCGTTGTGTTTATAAATAAAAGACTTGGTATTGTATTTCATTCACGTTATTTTCTTGTATAATGTTGGGTGTCGCATCGCACGACACCACCAAATGAGATCCTTGGATGTCGGGACTCCGGTCCCCACACTATTGTTGTACGAAAATTCCGCATATGGCAAGCTCTTGTCCCAACTTTTCCCATGCTTCAAAGCACAAGCTCTTAACATGTCCTCCAAATCTGATTGGTCCTCTCAGTTTGTCAATCTTTTTGAGGGTGATATGCTGAGCTAAAATTTAACCTTGTTCCCAATGCTTCGTGCAATTTCAGCCAAAATCTGGAGGTAAATTGAGAACCTCTATCCGACACTATCTTCTTTGGAACTCCGTGTAAACATACTATTCTTCCCATATATAGTCCAGCCAATTTCTCTCCATTAAAGGTGGTCTTGACGGGAATAAAGTGAGCTGACTTGGTCAAACGATCCACAATTACCCATATTGAATCATAACTGGACTGTGTACGTGGCAATCCAACTTTAAAGTCCATGCTGATTTCTTCCCACTTCTATTCCGGAATATTCAATGGTTGCAATAATCCAGCTAGCCTTTGATGTTCCGCCTTCACCCGTTGGCACACATCACACAATGCTACGTATTCAGCTATGTCATTTTCATGCTAGCCCACCAATAACAAGTCTTCATGTCTTTGTACATCTTGGTACAGATGGGGTGAATCGAGTATGGCAAGTCTTGTGCCTCTTTTAATATTGTCTCCCGAATATGCTTCACATTAGGCACGACAATCCTCTTACCAAGCCATAGAGTACCCTGTTCATCCTCATAAAATCTGAATTCTCTCCTTCTTGAGTCCATTCCTTTATTTCTTGGATTTCCTGATCCTTTGTTTAACCCTCTCGAATGTCTCGCTCCAAGGTCAGATTTAACTCCATTATTCCCATCTCATTCACAAATCCAAGATTCAACCGTTCAAACTCCTTGCATAACTCGGATGGCAACTCTCGAACTGCGAGTTGGTGACTTACTCCTTTTGTTCTCAAGGCATCGACCAGTATATTAGCCTTTCCTGGACGATAATTGATTCCCAAATCATAATCCTTTATGAGCTCCAACCGTCTTCGTTGCCTCAAATTCAGATCTGTTTGTGTGAAAGTATACTTAAGACTCTTGTGATCCGCATAAATTTCACACCTATGTCCAAGGGTGTAGTGTCTCCAAATTTTCAAAGCATGTACCACCGATGCAAGTTCCAAATCATGCGTTGGGTAATTCTGCTCATGTTTCTTCAATTTTCTTAATGCATTGGCAACCACTTGACCTTCTTGCATTAATACACATCCAAGTACTTGTCTTGATGCATCACAATAAATATCAAAGCTTCTGCTTACATCCAGCAAAACCAAAACTGAGGCTGTAGTTAACCTTTTCTTAAACTCCTCAAAACTTTCTTGACAAGCTTGAGTCCATTGAAACGCTTTCCCCTTCATTAGCAACTCCGTCATGGGCTTGGCTATCTTGGAAAAGTCCTTGATGAATCGACGGTAATACCCAGCCATCCCAAAAAAACTTTGGATCTCCTTTACGTTTTGCGGTGGCTCCCATTTTAGCACATCCCTCACCTTCCCCGGGTCAACCGATACTCCTCCCCCCGAGATGATATGACCCAGAAACGATACTTCTCTAACCCAAAACTGGCATTTGCTGAACTTGGCATACAATTGATGCTCCCTCAATTTCTGCAATGTAAGCCTCAAGTGTTCCTCTTGTTCCTTCTTATCCTTTGAGTACATCATAATATCATCAATAAACACCACGATGAACTTATCCATGTACTCCATGAAGACCTTATTCATGAGGTACATAATGTAGGCAGGTGCATTTGTCAATCCAAAGGACATAACAGTGTATTCATAAGATCCATACATTGTCCTAAAAGCTGTCTTAGGTATTTCCGACGGTCTAATCTTCATTTGAAAGTATCCCGACCTCAAATCAATCTTAGAGAAGACACAAGTACCCTTCATCTGATCAAACAAGTCTTCTATGCGTGGCAAGGTGTACTTGTTCTTGATTGTTACCTCGTTGAGAGCTCAGTAATCCACACACATCCTTTGCGACCCATCCTTCTTCTCCACAAATAGAACGGGCGCTCCCCAAGGTGAAGAACTGGGGCGAATAAAACCCTTCTCTAGTTGCTCTTGAATCTGCTTCTTTAGCTCCACTAATTCCTTAGGAGGCATCCTATATGGCCTCTTAGATATAGGTGCCGTTTCAGGTATTAAATCAATAACAAACTCAATGTCTCCATCAGGTGGCATACATGGCAACTCATCTGGAAACACATCCAAGAATTCACACACCAATGGAATCTCCTCAATTGCGACACCATCCATGTAATTTAGCTCCAATTGCTTTGGTGCGGTTTGAGATGCTTCAAATTCTACAGTGATCCCTTCCTCATTGGTCAACTTCACCGTCTTTGTGGCACACTCAAGAACTCCATTGTGCTTCCTCAACCAGTCCATACCGAGTAGAATGACCAATCCTTGAGAATCCAAAAAAAATGAGATTGGCAAGGAAGTCTACCCCTCTTATTCTAAGGCTTACTTTTGGACATACTATATTTGTCCTCATCTATCCTCCAGGAGACTTAACCAATAGAGTAAACTTCATATGAGAGATAGAAAAACTATACTTGGCAACATATTTTGATGCAATGAATGAATGGGATGATCCAGAATCAAATAACATAGTCGTCTGGTTGGAGTTTGTGAGAAACATACCAATGACCATGTCATCCGCTTGTTGAGCATCCTCCGTAGGGACATGGTTCACGTTGCCACGAGCAAAATTTTGCTGTCCATGATTCCCTTGTGGCTGTCCTCCATTGGATCTTGGGTTTTGCCTCAGGGCATTGCTTCCTTGACCAAGGCCTGACTTAGGACATTGATGTGCAAAATGTCCATCTTCTCTACAAGTATAGCACTTCTTAACTCCACCATAATTATTGGGACGAGCTTGGTTCTGCACATTGGCACCAAGAAGGTTGGCACGAGGTGCATAAGGCATTGGAGGACTAGGTGCTTGCATGACAGGGCGTTGTTGCACAAACTGAGTTGGGCGTGGTGCATATCCAGGGCGATGAGCAGGCATAGAGGAGTTGAAATAAGGCGCATTTGGTGGTGCAAAGCGAGGGCGCACATTACTTCCTTGTTGCTGTCCTTGATATGGCGCCTTCCTCTTGTTGTCTTGCTCCATCTCTCGGATCTTGTTCTCCACAACAATTGCTTTGTCCACAAGCTTCTGGAAGTTAGGATAATTACAGTTGAGCAACTGCACTTGGATTTAATTGTTCAAGCCTCTCATGACCAAGTATTGCTTCCGGCTGTCCCGGCTCACATCCTCAGACGCATATCTTGAGAGTTGAGTGAATTTATTGAGGTATTCACCCACACTCGATCTTCCTTGCCTCAAGTTTTCAAATTCTTGCCTTTTCAAAATCATAACACCTTCGGACACATAATGAGAACCTTTTCCCTTGAATTCGGCCCAAGAAATCCTCTCTTGGTTCTCATGAGCATTGCAATAAGCATCCCATCAATCCGCAGCTGCTCCAACTAATTGATTAGAAGCAAATAGAACCTTTTCCCGGTCACTGCATTGGACAATAGCTAGCTTCTTCTCCACAGATTTGAGCCAATCATCAGCATCCATAGGGTCGATAGCTTGATCAAAGATCGGCGGCCTAGTCCTCATGAACTCTCCCAACCGGTTATGAGGAGGTGGGGGTGGCGGTGGAGGCATGTGGGGCTGATTGTTGATGTTACCAGCCTGCAGCTGTTCCATAGTCTTTATGATGGTCTGCATGAGCTGGTTCTGCATAGCCAATAGCTGCTCAATGTTGATAGCTCCATGAGAGGGTCCATGTCCATTGTTGTTCTGAGGTGCTCCATTGATCTCCTCCTCATCATTGCAATCCCTCTGGTTGCGAGTCCTCACCATTTGAAGAAAAGCAAGAGTTATGAATTTATAAGACGTCCCCAACTATATGCATCAAGGGATATGAAACTAAACAACTACCTATACTAGCCTATGTGGATATGGCAGTGCTAAAGCATCCCAAAATCCTCTATTAAGCACACAAGCAAACAATATATATAGCAACAACACACCAAACAAAAACACATCGGTTCCTGAGTGCTCCTATGTGCTCTAAATTGTCCATTCTATCTAGGTTGTGTCCTACAATCAACCTTTGGCTCTGATACCAAATTGTGACACCCGGTTCCGAAAATGAACCAAGTGAACGCATATGTGTGCCCAGGATGTTCAACACACATAAACGGGTGCAATCACAGAAGATTATACAGAAAATTACCATGGAACAAGATTAATTAAGTACTTTTATTACAGAATTCATATTATCCCCGAATACAAGCTCTACTGAATATTAATGAGAAGTTCAACCAATGCAGCGGAAATAAACTAAATAAGCAAACTAAGCAACTAAGCGGCATAAGCAAATGGGGTATAGTGCAGCTCCAACACTCCACAGGCAAAGTTGACGGTAGACACGGCTTAGAACTCTGCATTATCATTGTTAAACACCCAATCCTGACCTGCAACTGTAGGTGGGGGAATTGCAAGGGTGAGTACATGTCATACTCAACAAGTTTGGAAAGTATGACATGTAGTTGACACAAATGACAAATATAATAAAGGCTAAGTGCTGAAAAGTACATTAAAACATTTGAAAAGCAATATATTATACGTATGTGAAATAAACCCATCATAAACCATAATTAATATCATAGTACCAGTCCATATTCATTACCATCATCCATATCCCAGATTTCTCATCACCAATAACCACAATCAATATCAGAATTTAATTCATAACCAGCCATAACCATATTATTGACCATAACCAGTACCAAACCATCCCAATACCAAGTTTCCCCTAATTATGTGAGGGTCCAGGTTGCTCATGATCGGAAGCACGACTATCATGATAGTTTTTAGACACTCTGCAGAGGTTGTACCACTTTACCCACGTGTTTGTGATTTCATCACCTTTCGATGACTACAGAATCTCAATTATGCCGTATCACACTTCCTTAGGTCTGTGGCCAAAAGATCACAAAATAGATTTTACAAAGGGATTACTAGCCTATTTAGATCCCACTGAGGTTTCACTGGTGGTGATGTCTCCAACTAAGCACATCTTCAACGAAGGGCCTCCTCTCAAGCCATTCGGATCCCAGGGTAGTCCCACCAATCATGAAAAAACCCAATCTGACTACCCCTTCGACGAGCATCCTTAATGGTCCAAATAGCACGGGCAAAGCCCTGATTAATCAGCTATGCCTCACCAATACTTGGCCTCGTGGTGGCACTGTAAATCGTGGATGGTCGCTCCATGAACTGGTCCTTAGATCTAAAGCAAGCGAAACCACCATAACATCCAACCCATCCACATACCATGCTTGCTTAGATCACCCATTACATTGTCATATTAACCAATTCATGTTAATCATAGGCTCATAAATGCATAATTAGCTTAAGTAGCATAGTTGTATTCCAATCCCAATTAATTGAATGAAGCAAAAGGGTAAAATGCCCATCTCGTCTCTCTACCATAAATTCCAGGTGACAAGGGTGGTCAAACAATTCTAGTAAACTTACTATCATAGGATTTCCCATCAAATTGACGCAAGCATGCAGTTTGCAAACAAAAACATGTATTTTAGAAGCAGGATCAATATGCTTCAAGGACACTTGCCTTGCTCTTGGGATTGTTTTGGATCAAAGACTTCAAACACTTGGTGCCGGAGATCCTCCACGGCACACTCTAGCGCAAATCCGTCTAATCCGCACAATAACATACAAACAAGAAACACAATCAATAGTTGCACATATATTACTCAATATGGCATGACATGCATGACTAATGCAAAGCAACACTAGTTAATAAGTTGTTAATGAGGTTTATTGCTCAATTAAAATGGTTATAGAGAAGTCTACACAGGTTTGGAGTTGATTCGATCTATTTTTAGAATTAATTCAAAAAAATTTAGATTGCAAAATTGGACAAGTCCGCAGGGGCCAGACTAGTCCGTACTGCGCAGGATCAACGAATTAGGGTTTTCTAGCTCGACGTGAATTTGGATATTTGGGGTTGAATTCACGTAAGGAAATGTAAGTAAAAGGTATACCAGGTGCTTAGAACTCCAATGAATCAAGGATCTTGGAGGCAACACTTGGATCATGACGATCTAGGGTTGATGAAGAACTTGATGGTGAATTGGCGATGGAGAATGAAAACATGATGGAGATCTTGATCCTCTTTTGTTTCCTCCTCTTCTTATTTTTGTTCTAGATCTCTTTCTCCCTCCTTGGTGGTGGATATTCACGAGCTAGGGTTTGGGTGTGGTGGAAAAGTGGCAAATAGATGGCAAGCCAAGGGGTGGGGTTGTTTATATATAGATGGAGGCTAGAGTTAGATTGATTTCGAGTTTGAGATGAGTAGAGGTCAGTTTGGAGTGACACATGGGTTCTAAAAGAGTAAGGCACGACGTCCCTAGGCCCACTTAACATGAAACCAAAGAAACAAGTCGTATAACAACAGATCAACTCGGAGTCGCGATTTATCAGACAGGTCCAAAAAGGGTTGGACTAGTTCAAAGTTGGACAGAGAGAAATCAGCCAAGCCCGGACTGGACATCGGACAAGTACGAACTTATACAGAGGAGAAAAGCAGACAAGTCCGACAAAAATCGGACAAGTCCAACTTTAGTCGGAGGGAAAAACGGACAAGTCCGCTGGAATACTGGACAAGTCCAGGGAATTAGTGAATTTTTCAAGGATCTGGAACAGCGGACAAGTCCGCATAGGAGCGGACAAGTCCAAAGGTGTCCAGAGGGAAAAACAGACTAGTCTGTAGAAAAATGAACAAGTTCATTCGAAGTCAGAGGGAAATCGGACTAGTCCGCACCAAAACCGGACTAGTCCGCACTTTCTAGAATTCTTAAGTGTAATTTTATTTCTAATTGATTTTAAACTTGTTTCTTTTTATGTGGATTAATGTTAAACATGTATTAGAATGTATGCAATGCATGATGGATGAAAATGAGGGTGTAACAAGATCGGGACAGGCTGCAGTCCTGCCTCGAAGACCTTGAGCTCTTGGAGAGTGACATGGTGCGGGATCGGGCGCAACACTTAGCTGAGCATCAGGAACTTCTCCTATGTGATCTCGATGTCCAAGCCTGGGAGCACATGACAGAGCGTCGCGCCCGGGAGTGTTGACGGTCCTTAAGTACCTTATCTTGACCATTAATTCACCTCATAATGTGCATAAAAGAAACACAAAACATAGTGGTAGGGCTATACACTAACCCAATTCAACAAGTGTTGGTGTTTATTTGTATGCAGGTGAATTATTACCCAAAATACCAAAACATGCAAGGATGAATCCATGAAAATTTATTTCAACGAGTCAGGCGATGACACGTGGCAACACATGGATCAAATGGCCCACAAACAGAAGAATACGAGGAGATCTAATGGTGTTGCACCCATATACATCAAGGGGGCCCACCTAGAAGCCACCTGGAGGAAGAACTCCCCGAGGGGAGGCTTGACCAGGTTTACCGAACCAGGGGTTCGGCCGACCCCTTCCTGGCGCCAAACCCGGTCAAATGACACGTGTTGGCTCCTCCTGGCTCCCTGGGGTCAATGGTGACTGATTTGCGCGTTAATTGTGGAGGGAACCGACCCTTCTCCACTTATAAATAGACCCCCTAACCTCACTTCTCACACACACCAAAAGTTGAGATTAGTTCTACACTCCAAAGGTTTAGAGTAGTCCTAGAGGCTACCAAAGTAGAAGGAGAGTGTGGTGAAGACTCTAGGAGAAGGAGGCTTGGGCTTGTCAAGTCCCTCTTCTACACTTGTACCGCTACAAAGGATTTACTCAATCAACTAATCCTTTGTGAATTCAATACAAGTTTGATCTTTTATTCTTTGTAGTTTGCACAAGTAGTTACTTGTGGGTTCACTAGTTTAATTAATTATAGGCTCTAGTTGTAGTTTTGTGTTCGAAACAACTAGAGTAGTTATTTAGAACGTAAGCGTCGTGCTTAGGTTATAAATCATCAGTGGATATCTCATAGACCCACGGATTGAAGAGGTAGGCAGTAGGTGGTGACAGCCCTATCTGTCCTTTGTAATCCTCCATGTTCGGCTATGCCATAGGCTCTTGGCAAGAGTCGTCCTAGTATTGCTAGGAGTAAGCCCGTGCCCGAGGCAAGCATCTACTGCAAACTACCTTGAGTTAGGATCAATACTTTGAATTCCTCTTTGTTCCTTGCCTACTAAACAACTTTGTGTCCTTGGGTGAGCTAGTTCGAATGATTAGCACACAGGTTCTTCGGTTTCGATACCTTGGGAATACTCTTTAATGGGAAGTGCTACAACGATATTTCCGTGTGCTTGCGGATAACTCTGTGGTTTTATGAAATACCAACAAGCATTTCTGGCGCTGTTGCCGAGGAACAGTTGCTGTTAATCTTCGTACCAAGATCACCCTCGTATCATATCCCGCTTGTCTATCATCTTACCTTTCTTATTCTTACCCTGTCACCACCATATAAATGGAGCAACAAGTTATGTGAGCCACCGCCTTTGGTGGAACCTATTTGTTCAACCAGCTATGAACTTTGCCCTGGCTTTATAGCCATCGTTCGGGAACAATCCTTCTCAGGAACGGATTGTGAAAACCCTTACCACCATCTACGAGAGTTCGAACAACTGTGTTCATGCCTTCTAATTAAAGGTATGACACATGAAACTCTCAAATGGAAGTTGTTTCCTTTCTCCCTCAAGGAAAAAGCAAAACAATGGTACAACCACTACGTTGGGAAGACAAACGGTGGTTGGAGTGAATTACGAGACAAGTTTTGTCTTGCTTTCTTTCCAATTGCCAAAATTGATTCCTTACGGAGGGAAGTACTATGCTTCCAGCAGATGGAGAAGGAATCCGTAGGTGCAGCTTGGGACATATTTTCTCTTTTGAAAAATTCTAGCCCAGATTTGTTAATCCCTGATCCGATGATCTTGCAACATTTCTTCATGGGACTGAACAAAGAGTCTGCCCTATATCTTGACATTACGACTGGAGGATCTTTCCTCCACAAGACTCCAGAAGGAGGCAAGGATCTTCTAGACATGATTCTAGAAAATTCTTCCTTCATTATGGGTCATAATGAGCCTCCCCAAGAGGAAGTTGTGTCAAGAACGGAGGATACACACATGGACAAGGATGAAACCATTTCTTGTTTACCCCAAGCCCTGCCAGAGGAATCCTCTCCCGAAACTGAGGCTATGAAGGTAGAAGAAATTCAACCCTCGCAGTTTCCATTTTACTTCGAGGAAGAGCTTTTTGAAGATTATGGAAATACCTCGAAGTATCGTTGCTATAGGAAACCTTCATTGCCACCAACTCCACCTGAACCACCTAACGTGGTGTTCGTCCGCCAGACGGTCAAGGAGTTGACCTCTATCCTATGCAGGGAGTGGACAGCTGAAGTCGAGAATTCACCCAAAATTCTTCAGATGACCTCACCTTTGGCTACCATTTTATGTTCTATCAGAGGGACACCGATGAGAATCCTATACAACCCTACTGTTGGAGCAAATCTCATTTCCCATTCTTGTGCTCTCGCCATTCTTGGCGATGTGCCATTGGCACCAACACGCAAAACCTTCCGAGATTCATTCAGAACCATTCTTGAAGGATGTGGGGTTCTGCAACAAGTGTATGTTAGACACAAAAATGTTGAGGCTCTCCTAGATTTTCATGTGTTCGAAATCCAAGATTTCGACATCATGATAGGGATTCCCATAGAGAAATTTCTCTTGGAAGTTCCTTAGGAAGGAAGCCTCAATATGAATCCTGGAGGGATAAACTTTTCCATCCCTATTCATCGTTCAAAGAACACATCGGCAAAATCTCCCATCCAAAATGAGCTAATGGAGGAGGTTAGGACTCTTCAATTTTTAGAACCCCTGAAATTGAAGGAGAAGAAGACTTCGTCCAAGAGGAGGATGAATTTCAGGAGGAAATTGAATTGCCAAAAGAAGAGCCCTCCCCAAAACCTCCTGTTGAGCTCAAGATTCTACATCCAGGCCTACATTATGCCTTTCTTAATGGCGATTTCGAAGCCCCTGTCATCATATGTGACAAGCTTTCAGATGATGAAACGCCCAAACTCATAGCCATGTTAGAAAGGCATAGAACTATTTTTGAATATTCACTTCAGGATCTCAAGGGAATTAGTCCAGCGTTAATCACCCATCGTATTCCTATTGACCCTAAGAGTGTCCCCTCAAGGGAACCTCAAAGGCGATTGAATAATGCGATGCGAGAAGTTGTCAAGAAAGAAGTCTTGAAACTTCTGCATGCAGGGATTATTTACCATGTTCCTCATAGTGAATGGGTAAGTCCAGTTCAAGTAGTGCCTAAGAAGGGAGGTATGACGGTCGTTCAAAATGAGAGGAATGAATTAATTCCTTAACGGACCGTCACGGGATGGAGGATGTGCATTGACTACCGAAAACTTAACAAGGCAACAAGGAAAGACCATTTTACATTGCCCTTCATCGATGAGATGTTAGAGCGATTGGCAAAACACTCCTACTTCTGTTTACTTGATGGGTATTCGTGATATCATCAAATTCCTATCCATCCCGATGGTCAAAGTAAGACCACGTTCACATGTCCTTACGGGACCTATCTCTATCGGCGTATGTCCTTTGGACTGTGTAACGCTCCTGCCTCTTTCCAGAGATGCATGATGTCTATATTTTCAGACATGATCAAGGATATCATGGAAGTTTTCATGGACGATTTCTCCGTCTATGGAAAAACTTTTGATCATTGTCTAGAAAATTTAGACAGAGTGATACAAAGATGCCAGGAGAAGGACCTTGTGCTTAATTGGCAAAAGTGCCATTTCATGGTCCGGGAAGGCATCGTTCTTGGACACATGGTGACCCAGAGAAGGATAGAGGCGGACAAAGCGAAAATTGAAGTTATTGAAAAACTTCCACCTCCTATCAATGTTAATGGAATCCGCAACTTTTTAGGTCACGCGGGGTTCTACCGACGATTTATCAAGGATTTCTCCAAAATCGCTAGACCCCTCACCAACCTTTTAGCTAAAGAAGTTCCCTTTGATTTCGATGATGAATACCTTAAATCATTTGATATACTCAAAAAGGCACTCATCTCAGCTCCAATTATCCAACCTCCTGATTGGATGCTGCTATTCGAAATCATGTGTGATGCCAGTGACTTTGCTGTTGGTGCGGTCTTAGGCCAAACCAAAGATAAAAAGCATCATACAATAGCCCACACTAGGAAAACTCTGACAGGAGCCCAACTCAATTATGCCACAACTGAGAAAGAGCTCCTAGTAGTAGTTTTTGCTATCGACAAGTTTAGATCCTATTTGGTTGGAGCAAAGGTCATAGTCTACACAGACCATGCTGCATTGAAATATCTACTTACCAAAAAGGATCCGAAACTCAGGCTAATTCGATGGATTCTTCTACTCCAAAAATTTGTTTTGGAAATAAGAGATAAGAAAGGAGTAGAGAATTCAGTAGCAGATCATCTTTCACGTATGGAAGTCACACAAACCATGGACATACCTATCAATGACTTCCTATGAAATGATATGCTCCTCAAGGTTACAGACTCTCACCCTTGGTACCCGGATATCGTGAACTTTATGGTCACGGGATACGTACCACCAGGGGAGAACAAAAATAAACTCATTTGTGAGAGTCGTAGACACCTTTGGGATGACCCGTACCTCTATCGAGTATGTGCCGATGGCCTTCTTAGAAGGTGCATCCCATCAATCGAAGGCACCAAAATTATAGAGAAATGCCATGCTTGCCCCTATGGTGGTCATTATGGTGTTTACCGTACTCAGTCAAAGATTTGGCAGAGTGGATTCTATTGGCCTTCAATGTATGAAGATACCAAGGAATTCATTCGCAGATGTTGGAAATGCCAGAAGCATGGAGGAATCTCTGCTCGTGATGTGATGCCCCTAACATACAATCTCCAAGTGGAATTATTTGATTTATGGGGTATTTATTTCATGGGACCTTTTCCTAGGTCTTATGATTGCGAGTATATTCTGGCCGCCGTTGATTATGTGTCAAAATGGGTAGAAGCATTGCCATGCAAAAATGCTAATTCCAAGCAGGCAAGGAAAATGTTCCATGAGATCATTTCCCCATGCTTTGGAACTCCTCGTATGGCCATTAGTGATGGAGGGTCACATTTCATAGATAAGACCTTCCAGAACTTTTTAAGGGAACTTGGAGTCCAGCATAACATTGCTACCCCATACCACCCACGAACAAGTGGTCAAGCAGAAACATCTAATAAGCAAATTAAGAATATTCTGCAAAAGACTGTCCTTGAAATGGGAACGGGATGGAAGCAAAAGCTACCCGACACATTGTGGGCATATCGTACTGCATACAAGACACCTATCGGCATGTCTCCTTACCAACATGTCTATGGGAAGACTTGCCATCTTCCCGTAGAAATAAAACATAGAGCGTATTAGGCCATCAAGCGGTGGAACATGAATCTTAACGAAGCTGGAAATCACCGATTGAAGCAAATCTCTGAGTTGGAGGAATGGAGAGATAAGGCGTACCACAGTGCCAGAATTTATAATGAGAGAACCAAAAGATGGCACGATAAGAGGATTACGCCGAAAGAGTTCAAACCCAGAGATAAAGTTTTACTCTTTAACTCTAGGGTTAAACTCTTTGGACATGGGAAGCTTGGAAGTAAATGGGAAGGACCCTTCACTGTAGTAGAGACTTCATCCCATGGAGCAATCACACTCCAAGGTGATGACGGTCAACTATTCAAAGTGAATGGGCACCGACTCAAATTATTTCTTGATTCGCAAAAGGATATAAAAAAAGAAATTGACGTGGTAAATCTAATCGATTTCCATGTCATTTCTTTCAATTTTGTTTAATTTCTCCATGTCAAACTAATGGGCCCATCCAATTATTCATCTGTGAGGCCCATTTAATCGACCCGAGAAAGTGTGGCCCGAACAGAGCCAGAAGGGGGTCGGCCGAACCCTAGGGTCGGCCGACTCTCCCTTCGCGCCGTTCGCGTTCTGTTTTCTCGTGTAAATAATGTAAGCATCCCCATATTTTTATTTCAATAAAGTGAACTTACTGGTTTATCTAACACCGATAAAGTTCCCCCTTTAGTTTATTTTGTTGAATAAAGAATTCAGGAAACAAATGTGGGGGAAACATGTCTCCAAGTCATGAAATCCCGACGTGAAAAATCAAAGTTGCATCTCAAAACATGTCGTGGCTGAATGAGCAAAACGACACAACGAAACAAAGCCATAGGAGAGCCAATAGGAGGTCGGTCGAACCCTCTGGTCGACCGACTTGTTTTCTGCACCGTACAAGTCCGTTTCGCTCCAGAAAATCAGTTTGGATTTCTTTTCCCCAATTTTATGTGCTACCCTGCTGTTTGAGTTGATTTCACATTTTTCATTGCATATCTAAAATGAATCAAATCAACAAATTGAAAAAAAAATTGGTAGTCAAGAATTTGCTTAAGCTGAAAATTTGAATCTTTATATTTCAACTCATTACCTTGTTTATGATTCCCATAATTCAATAGGAAAAACACATCATCTAGGTATTTGACTAGTGTGCTATGGTAGATGAGTTATTTAGAAATCATCCTTTTGCTTGAAATTGATTTTGACATTTGTAACTATTTGAAGTCTTGAACTTTGCCTAAATCTGTCATTGGGAATTTATATACCCACCAAGGCCATATGATACATTCATTGAAAACCACAAGCATATGCCACTTTGTTTTTCATTGAACTTTGTCAAAACTGTGACCCAATTGAGTGACATGCATGAACTTTTTGAATTGAAAACTCTTGTGCACTCCATTCATGCAAAATTTCTCACATTGAGAGTTTGCATTCATTGATTACCCATCCGTAAAAAAGAAACTCCATACAATACAAATGAAAGCCTCTCTAAAAATAAAAAGGAGTAGAAGACATGGCTACAAGATAAACAAAAAGCATCGACTCTTGAAAAAGAGTAAGAGTGCTAAAAAAAAGTAGCCATGTTGCAACCTTAAAAAAATGAGCAAATTCATGGGAGTTATCACCTCACCCCTCCATTCCATTCATGTGCACAAGAATTTTCCCTTCACTTTGTTCATTGCATAAGTCTCTCATAGGATAAAGTTTTTAACTTAGTAACATATGCATTGCAAATGTGTGCTACATTCATCTCTACCAAGCTCCAGATATAGCTACTTTTAGTATAGGGGTAAGAATTGGAAAAACATTCCATAGTGATAACTCAAACACTTTGAGAGATTTGAAAGATTCCGATCGAGAAGGCAAGGGCAAATGTTCCTATGACTTTCAAATATAGCAATTGCCAAATCATTTCAGCAGAGAATGATCCAAGGGAACTTCATTCTAACTGTTCCACTTTTCAAACACCCAAGATTGATGTGGTAGCCACATACACAAAGGGGATCCATGAATTCAGGTATAAGTTGAAATATCAAGTATCCTTATTTTCTACCTTATAGCAAATTCATGACAACACTCTAGTTCTTCTTGCCTTCACTTGAGGACGAGCAAAGGACTAAGTGTGGGGGAGTTTGTTAACGGTCCTTAAGTATCATATTTTGACCGTCAATGCACCTTATAATGTGCATAAAAGATACACAAAACATAGTCGTAGGGCTATATACAAACCCTATTCCACAAGTGTTGATGTTTATTTGTATGCAGGTGAATTATTACCCAAAATACCAAAACATACAGGGATGAATCCATGAAAATGGATTTCAACGAATCAGGCGATGACACTTGGCAACACATGGATCAAATGTCCCAATAACAGAAGAATACGAGGAGATCCAACGGTCTTGCACCCATATACATGAAGGGGGCCCACCTGGAAACCACCTGGAGGAAGCACTCCGCGAGGGGAGGCTTGACAAAGTCGGCCGAACCAATGGTTCGGCCAACCCCTTCCTGGCGCCAAACCCGGTCAAATGACACGTGTTGGCTCCTCCTGGATCCCTGGAGTCAATGGTGATTGATTCGCGCGTTAATTGCTGCAGGAACCGACCCTTCTCCAACTATAAATAGACCCCCTCACCTCACTTCTCACACACACCAAAAGTTGAGAATAGTGCTACACTCCAAAGGTTTAGAGTAGTCCTAGAGGCTACCAAATTAGAAGGAAAGTGTGGTGAAGAGTCTAGGAGAAGGAGGCTTGGGCTTGTCAAGTCCCTCTTCTACACTTGTACCTCGACAAAGGTTTTACTCAATAAAGTAAGCCTTTGTGAATTCAATACAAGTTTGATCTTTTATTCTTAGTAGTTTGCACTAGTAGTTACTTGTGGGTTTACTGCCTTAATTCATTAGAGGCTCTAGTTGTTGCTTTGTGTTCGAAACAACTAGAGTGGTGATTTAGAACATAAGCGTGGTGCTTAGGTTATAAATCTTCAGTGCATATCTCGTAGACCCACGGATTGAAGAGGTAGGCAGTAGGTGGTGATAGCCCTATCTGTCCTTTGTAATCCTCCACGTTCGGCTATGCCATAGGCTCTTGGCAGGAGTCGTCCTAGTATTGCTAGGAGTAAGCCCGTGCCCAAAGCAAGCATCTACTGCAAACTACCTTGAATTAGGATCAATACTTTGAATTCCTCTCTATTCCTTGCCTACTAAACAACTTTGTGTCCCGGGTGAGCTAGATCGAAAGATTAGCACACACGTTCTTTGGATTCGATACCCTTGGGAATACTCTTTAAGGGGAAGTTCTACAACGGTATTTCTGTGCACTTGTGGATAACTCTATGGTGTTAAGAAATACCAACAGGGAGCTCGATCTTCAGGAGTGTTAGCTGGCTCAGCGTCTGGAAGCCGAGGGTAGGGCGGTGGCGGAGACGGTGGCATCCCATGTCTTGGTGTGCTACAGGAGTAGGTACCCTAAGCTGCCACTGGAGCCAGTTTTCAGAGGTCCTGTTTAAGAGCGCGAGGGAACGACAGCAGTAGATGTCAAGAATGCTGCCAAACATGTCGTCCCGCAATTTGCCCGAGATTGTGGGTGGCGGCCCGTCTTTTTATCCGGCGTTCACCACATTGTTAATATTCTTCAATGAATTTGACTTTGTGTTTGTTTGCCTTGTCTTGTGCTTCTCAACTCGTTACCCTAAGTCCTTAGTTGCATAAGGTATTGAAGAGCTTTTCTTTTGAGTTTGTTAGCTTCTGAGGGACCAAAGCTTGCAAAGTTGACATGGTCGATTTGTCGTTAGTTGACGTCCTACCTATGGAACCCCCTTAGAGGTCCCCTGGTAGGTGTGGCTAGATTGTTGGGCACGTTGTCGGTACCTAGCATATCGGGTACCCTCGTGCACAAGCTAGAGCCGCCTAGGTACCTCGCCTTCCACAGAGGCAAGGTCTGAGGGCGCCACGTGTTAAGAAGACAAAGGACCCATCAACCTCAGATACAGGGTCTAGTGCACCTGCAATAAATCCTGGGAAGAGTTCCACTCCCCCTCGACGACGAGCTCCCAAGAAGCCACGTGTCCAGTTGAGAAGGATCCCTCTCCCCCACATGACAGTACTCCGGAGCTGCCACGTGCCGCAAGGCATCAGGCGGACCACCTCCCGTATAGGTCGGCTCCGACGTTGCCACATGTCCTGCAAGTCGGGGCCTAACCTCCTCCGGGGTGGAGGGATCCCGAGCTGCCACTTGTACCGCAGGACGGGACTTGACCTTCTCCGTGGAGGTGAGCTCCCGAGCTGCCACATGGTCCGCAATGCGTGACTTGACCTCCTCCGCAGAGGTGCACTCCCGAGCTATCACATAGTCCAGCCACTTGCCCTGGACGGAGGGACACAGGATAAGAGGGTGGTGCGCCTTGTCCTTGTTAGGGATTGAAGATACGCGGCTTCCCTAGATGCACGGCGTGGCGCATGCCTAATTTCCGGTACCGCTACGACCAATCGCATCACAGTGAAGATGTCACAGGCCTGTCCCACTCCGCCAAGTGGGTAGCTTGCAGCGACGGAGACAGTTGGACAAGACATCCCCTACCAATGTCAGCAACGACGCATGGGCTACTGACGACTCAAGCGGCAAGACGGCAAGTCTTCAAGTCCACAGTCGGAGCAAGCTTACGCAAGAAGCCATAGATCTTTAGGATAAGATCACCCTGAGACATCCTGTCGGGCCTCGGGACCCCACTTGTAAGGCGTCTGTCCTTGTATATAAAAGGCCCGAACTGCCACCATTACAAAGGAACGAACATCACACACACACATACACACATACTGGCAATACCACCCACCATGGAGTAGGGTTTTACGCTCCTTGTGGATCGAACCACGTAAAAACCACCGTGTCATACTCTCTTCAGCTAGAACACTTGATTGAGGCCTAAGCCCCGCCGAACAAAGAAACTCCGCGAGCTGCTCCTTAGCAGATATGGGGGAAGTGTCGCATTAACACTTCGACATTTGGCGCGGCAGGTAAGGGATTTTTCCCTGAAAAAAGTGGTAGCGCTTTTCACCAATCATGGTGTTCATCAGGCCTGTGGAAGGCGGATTTTGCGACCATTGTCTAGTGACCAGATCCGTCGCTCGAGCGGCACTCTCTGGTCCGTCACGCCCCTGTGCAGGTACGACTGGCCAGAACGGCACGTCGAGACACATCTCGGCACAGTCGGCTCCCCCAGCGCCACTGACAGCAAGCCCAGAGAGCATTGTGGCAGCGGCCAGGGCTCTTCTCCACCACCCACCGTCGCTGAATGCTTCCCAGGGAGTGGCTCAGCAGTGGGTCCAATACACTGACCAGTTCGTTGTCGCGGCCGTCAGCTCTCCCAACAGAGGGACACATCATGTGTCGCTATCGCACACGCCGTGCATGGGCCGTCGCACCGCCGACTCCAGATATACCAGGCCTACCAGTGCCGGCAAGATCCGCACGGAGGACCTGAGGGATGAGCTTGACTGTCTTCAAGCTCATTAGACTATCGCTTCATCATCGAGCGGCAGCGGGAGAGACGGCACAACCTCGGCGCCGAGTACGGACCTCGAGGGCCTTAGCAGGTGGAGTCCTCCGTCCGAGGTGCACCTTAGGTAAACCCTTTACCGCTGCCATCGAACCAGCACTACGTTGGGTCGACTACACCCCTACACTGCCTGGTACACCAGGTACAGCAACAGTATTTGCCACAACAGTAGGTCCCGCAGCAGCCACACGTATCTCAGCAAACCCCCCTGTCATATGTTGTCCCCCACGGCTCTCCGGTGATGCCAGTCGGAGGGTCCATGGCCTTGGTTCCATACCTCCGACTGGCGATGTGTCCACGCAAGTTCCGGCCACACCTACCAGAAAGGTTCGATGGGAGCGTCAATCATGCAGAGTTCTTTCGGATCTAGACCCTGACGCTCCTAGCTACAGGAGTACATGAGCCAGTCCCGTCGAACTACTTTCCCGTTGCCCTGGTCGGCTCTACCCGATCATGGCCCTTGAACCTACCCGAGGGGTCCACAACCTCTTGGGATGAGCTTTTTCGACAATTCACGGGGAACTTCGGCAGCTCCTACACGCGGCCCGACAATGAGCTCGACCTCCACGTCGTGCGCCAACAATCGAAGGAGACACTGAGGTCATTTATCCAACACTTCTCCCAGGCACGCAACTCCATCCCCAACATCTCGAATGCTTCTAGAATATTAGCGTTCCAACATGGAGTGCACGACCGGAAGATGCTCGAGAAGCTAGCCATGCACAACGTGCAAGATGTCTCCGAGCTATTCTCCATCGCTTACTGGTGTGCCCGCGCGGCTGAGGGCCGTGACTGGCACACCTAAACCTCCCCTTGAACAGGTGGAGTCGGCCAGGAAAAGGTAGTGCCGTTACCCCGGGCAGCGCCAAGAAGAAGAACCGGGGTGGCGGCCAGAACATGCCATTGCACGGATCTCCCGCCGCCACGGCAGCGGCAACCGATGTGGGAAAAGCCCATTGTCCAACAAGCGCCCACATCAGCCACCTGCTACTAACGACGCTGTCGAGCCCTACCCTTTGCACAAGACTCGCGACCACATTGCGAGCATGTGTTGGGAGATCAAGAGATGCACCAAACGCTACCAAGAGAGGGCGCAGCAGGGTCCGAACGGTGCCCCCTTCTGCCAGCATGAGGGAAGGATGAAGGTTGACCACAAAGAAATGATGATGAGGAGATGGTGTACCGGAAGAAAGAGCGGGCTGTCAATGTGGTCCACCAAGATGAGGACTCCGAAGCCAGCAGTGACAACGAGCGTCGCAAAACACTCCACGTCATATTTGGAGGGTCTTGGGATCCAGCGTCGCGGAATGTGGTCAAGACCCTCCACCGTGCAGTGGCTTCAATAGCCCTTGCCCCCACTCTGACGGGGCACCACCGGTGGAAGGAGACGCCAATCAGCTTCGACGCCTCCAATTGCCCCAATAACATAGTCGGGGCAGGAGTTCTACCTCTCCTGGTTGCCTGCACCGTTGCCAATGTCAAGCTCCACTACTTCTTGATAGATGGTGGGGCTAGCCTCAACCTCCTCAGTCACATAGCCTTCGAATAGCTGCAGATCCTGGTGTCCAAGCTCGCCCCCTCGAGCCCATTCTTGGGGATGGGACCAGAGAGCATCATCCCATATGGCAACATCCATCTCTGGGTGACCTTCGGGGCAGCCTACAACTACAGGGCAGAGAGCATCCTCTTCGACGTTGCTGATGTTAGCCTCCCCTTCAACGCCATCATCGGCACGCCGGCCCCGTACCGATTCATGGTCGTAGCCAACTACGGCTACCTCATCCGGAAGATGCCAACCCCTCCGACATCCTCGGGATTCGCGGGGACTGCACAGCTGCGGTATTAGCCTTGAAGCATCTCCATGTCCTCTCAGCAGACCTGGCACATGTCCCAAGCAGCGCTGGATCAAGTCAGCCTCAGCTGAGCTCACGTCAGCGCACAGCACCCGCTGCGCCACGACTGCAGCCTTCGACCGCACCTACACCCCCATCAAAGCTGTCGAGCTTAGTCCCAACACTGCTTAGACCACCCTAAAGGCGTGCAGTAGGAGCAGGAAGTAGAGATGCTCGCTCATCACCCCTCTAGTAGATGTCGATAGCAGGGTTGCATCACAACCATCACAGCTGCCTTTGGAGCTTTGGGCGCCCTTATTGTAAATATTAACCTTAGTAGGACAGTGTAAAGGTTTCCATAGGACCTTGGATAGGCATTAAGGACAATCGAGCTCCGGGAGGGTCAGGTATAGAGTGTGTAGTCAGCTTGGCTTGGTCCCGAACCCTAAGCTTGTACACCCTGCCTCCCTCATCATCCGGAAGAAAGTCGTTGCCCTCTTTTGTTAAAAGCCCGTCACCCCCTACGAACTCCAATAAAAAAAAATCACTGTTTTACTTAATCATTTCATTACGCATTAATTTTTTGAACATGCCATACTAGACTCATTTATCGCATATTACCTTTATATGCATGGTTGTACGCCTTGTAACTCACCAATGCAGGAGTCATGCAGTCATAATGTAGGCGGGTTCTCTTGAGGTACCTGTAGTGTATAAGGGGTTCTTTCGGCTGCTCTCGTCATTAGGGTCCCGTGGCGCCAAAAGGCTTCCCAGGAAAGGCCTCAGCCGAGCAGGAGGTCCAGGGGGTGTAAACTGCTTAGCCTGTTCCTGTACCCTAAGCATGCACGGCCTGCCTCCTAGCACTACGACCAAGTAATGGAGCCAGAAAGCTCACACCCTGAGGACGGTAGGAGCCGCACCCCAAGCCCTGTGCATCGGTCCAGGACAATAAGGGATGACAAAGCTAAGGGAGAGGAATAGATAAACCAGCGAGCAAACTAGTACACCCTTTTTTCTATCATATGTGCAGGACATCCAACACTGGCACCTCAAAAGGGGCCTGCCGTTGATGTCGCAGCACCTCAACGACAGCAACAAGTGTGGACAAATGAGTAAACTCTACTGCCTCGCTTTTGTTGCTAACAGGGTTCTCTTGTGATAGCTTGTAAACCACGGGCCTGCCGTCGATGTCTCCACGATGATGGCAGACGATGCCAGAGAATCCGGCTACAGCACCTCCCAAGGGGCTTGCCGTCGACATCTTCACGACGATGGTGGGCGACGCGAGAGCATCCAGCTCTGGCACCTCCCAAAGGGTCTGCCGTCGACGTATCTACGAAGATGGCGGGCGACGCCGGAGCATCCAGCTCCGGCACCTCACAAGGGGCCTGCCGTCGACGTCCAAGTGCGTCAACGACTACAACAAGCGCGGTCAAATGAGTAAACTCTACTACCTTGCTTTTGTTGCTAAAAGTGTTCTCTTGTGATAACCTATAAACCAGGGGGACTGCCGTCGACGTCTCCATGAAAATGGTGGACGACGCCGGAGCATCCAGCTTCGACACCTCCCAAGGGGCTTGCCATCAATGTCTTCGCGACGATGGTGGGCGACGTCAGAGCATCCAGCTCCGGCACGCCCAAGGAGCCTGCCGCTGACGTCATCACGACGATGGTGGGTGACGTTGGAGAATCCAGCTCCGGCACCTCCCAAGGGGCCTACTGTCGATGTCTTCACAACAATGGTGGGCGACCCCGGAGGATCCAGCTCCGGCACCTCCGAAAGGGTCTGCTATCGACGTATCTACGAAGATGGTGGGCGACGACGGAGCATCCAGCTCTGGCACCTCACAAGGGGCCTGCCGTCGATGTCCCAGTGCGTCAACGATAACAACAAGCGCGGTCAAATGAGTAAACTCTTATGCCTTGCTTTTTTTGCTAACAGGGTTCTCTTGTGATAACCTATAAACCAGGGTCCTGCTGTCGATGTCTCCACAACGATGGCGAATGACGCCGGAGCATCCAGCTCCGACACCTCCCAAGGGGCTTGCCATCAATGTCTTCACGATGATGGTTGGCGACGTCGGAGCATCCAGCTCCGCCCCCCCCCCCCAAGAAGCCTGCCGCTAATGTCATCACGACGATTGTGGGTGACGCCGGAGAATCCAGCTCCAGCACCTCCCAAGGGGCCTACTGTCGACGTCTTCACGACAATGGTGGGCGACGCTGGAGCATCCAGCTCCGGCACCTCCGAAGGATCCTACCGATGATATATCTACCAAGATGGCGGACGACACCAGAGCATCCATCCGCGGCACCTCACAAGGGTCCTACCGTCGACGTCCCAGCTTGTCAACGACAACAACAAGCATGGACAAAGGAGTAAACTCTCCTACCTCGCTTTTGTTGCTAACAGGGTTTTCTAGTGATAGCCTGTACACCAGGGACCTCCCGTTGACGTCTTCATGATGATGGTGGGCAACCGTGGAGAATCCAGGTCCGACACCCCCCAAGGAGCCTGTTGCCAATGTCGTCACGACGATGGTGGGTGACGCCAAAGCATAAAGCTTCGGCACCTCCCAAGGGGTCTGCCGTCTACGTATTCACGATGATGGTGGGTGACGCCGGAGCATCCAACTTCGGCACCGCCCAAGGAGCCCGCTGTCGACATATCTACGAAGATGGCGGACGACACCAAGGCATCCAGCTCTGGCACCTTGCAAGGGGCCTGCCGTCGAAGTCCCAGCACATCAACGACAGCAACAAGCGCAGACAAATGAGTAAACTCTCCTGCATCACCTTTGTTGCTAGTAGGGTTCCCTGGTGATAGCCTTTACACTAGGGACCTACCATTGACGTCTCTACGATTATGGTGGATGACGCCGGAGCATCCAGCTCTGGCAGCTCCCAAGGGGCCTGCCGTCAACGTCTCCACAACGATGGTGGGCGATGCCGAAGCATCCAACTCTGACACCTCACTCGGGACCTGCCGTCGACGTATCTACGAAGATGTCGACTAACGAGAGAGCATCCAGCTCCAGCACCTCGCAAGGGGCCTGCTGTCGATGTCCCAGCACGTCAACGACAACAACAAGCGCGGACAAATGAGTAAACTCTCATGCCTCGCTTTTGTTGCTAACAGAGTTCTCCTGTGATAGCCTGTACACCAGGGGCCTGCTATCGAGGTCTCTACAATGATGGTGGACGACGCTGGAGCATCCAGCTCCGGCACCTCCCAAGGGGCCTGCCGTCGACGTCTCCATGACGATGGTGGGCGACACCAGAACATCTAGCTCTGGCACCTCCCAAGGGGCCTGCCATCGACGTATATATGAATATGGCAGACAACGCCAGAGCATCCAACTCTGGCACATACCAGGCGGCCTGTCATCAACGTCTCCAGGATGATGGCGGGCGACACCAGAGCATCCAGCTCCGGCACCTGGTGGCGCTCTGACACTCCAACTCCCCTGCTCTACTGGGGGCATGTCGAAGACATCCTGCAATCAAATGGTAGATGTGGCCAGACAACTAACCACATCTACCAAGCAACCTCTAAGGGGGTTCCATACCAGGAAGTCAACCGACAACACCTCAGCCATATTGATTGTGCAACCGTTGGTCCTCAAAAGCTAATGAGCTCGGCAAAGGTTCTGCAAACCCTTACGCGACTAAGGATTCAGAGCCACAGTTGAGAAGCACAAAGACAATCCAAAAAGCCAGCGACAGATTCATATTCATTGAGAAATATTTACAAAGGGGCGAACCCCGGATATAAAGAAAGGCCGCCAGCCTCAGTCCCTTGCAAATTACGCTATGACATGTTTGGCAGCATCCTTAACGTCTGCCGCTGTTGTCGTCTCGCGCTCCTCGACAGGGCCTTCAAAAACTTGCTCCAGTTGCAGATCGAGGTACCGGCTTAGGTAGCAAATCGGGACATGGGATATCATTGTCTCCCCCACCGCCCTACCCTCGGCTTCCAGGCGCTGAGCCAGCTGATGCTCCTATGGGTTGAGCTCCTGGGCATGGCGCTCGACCTCCACTCCTGGGCTTGGACGTCGAGATCACGCGGGAGAAGATCCTGATGCTCAGCTGAGTGCTGCGACCGATCTCGTGCCATGTCCCTCTCACGGAGCTCAAGATCTTCAAGGCGGGACTGTAGCCTGTCCCGATCAACCTCAGCCCGAGCCATCATGGCCTAGACCATTGTGAGGACCGGGGTCCCGACATCCAAGGATCTCATTGGGTGGTGTCGCGCGATGCGACACTCAACAAGATACATGAAAAGAATTAGAATAAAATACAAACCAACTCTTTTATTTATAAGCACAGCGGAAGTTTTTACAAATCTAAATGAAGAAAAGAGTCTATATATCATAGCTATGCTCTCAGCTCTAGCTATGAAAAAGCAAAGTCATCCATGCCCTTTGGACGCTTCACACTAGCAACACTTACTCTCCTTATCACGGCAATGTGCAGGGCTCCCACTCAGCTGTGAACCTTGATGAGGGTAAGGAGTCGTCGTCAAGCCCTTCATCAATGGTATAACCTGCAAAAACTCGTTAGCTGCAAACGTGAGCATAAGGCTCAGCAAGACCGACCTGTCTCACTAGACATATGCAAGGTAAAGACTAAACATAGGTAGGAAATGGCATAAGTAGACTCTCCTACAAGTGCATCCTTATAGTCATGTTTTTAGTAGCAAATGACATTCCTCTGGCACGGCACATCATAGACTCCATAATCAAACAAGAAACGCTCTGCGTATGATATGACATTCCCAAAGCACATAATGTTATTACAAGTTAAGTTTTTGGAAACTGTAAACTTTAATTGTGCTATCTCTAAGTCACACAAGTTGCAATACAATATAATCATGGCAACAGTACATAATAATTCAACTACTCTTCATTACTATGTCACGGTGCAGTGAACAAGCGGTACTCAAATAACAGTGAGAGACGGTGATTGCAATCAGTAGACACCAGGATAACACGTCACGCACACCCGTGCATAAGAAGCGTGCAGCGCTCCTCACCATGTCATACGCAACAAACTTTCATAAGAAACTCAAACGTCGAACTGGTCCCACCATCGCAGGCATAAGGTCCCCGCACGGAGCGTGTCTAAGCCCGCCGGCAGATTTACACCGTACTACCCTCAACCCACCCCTAATGATTGTGGGCTATGCCTCAACACCCAAGTTATCATGTTACATCAGTTTCATAGGTTCCATATGCCGAGTATGCATCCGGTACAGTTCAAACTTGTCCAGCAGGGCCACAAACACATCGGTGCTCAATCGATACAAGCAGGGCTGTAACATCCTCATTTTCATGCATCATGCCCTACATACATTCTAATATGTGTCTCACATTAGTCCACATAAAAGGGAATAAGTTTAAAATGAATTAGAAACAAAACCGCACTTAAGAATTCTGGGAAGTGTGTAATACCCGCTATTTTTAGAAGGAAAAAAATTAGTAAAATGAAATTTTCAAGAGATAAAAACATTTTCTTGGGAATAAAATTCATATAAGGCAAGTTGCACCATGTTTGAATGTTTGTGTGAATTTTTGAAAATTCGAATTTGCTAGAAATTCAGATTACAAATTCATATCATAAAAGAGGAGAAAAAGAAAATAGAAAAGAAAAAGAAAAAGAAAAGAAAAGGAAAAGGAAAAATCACCCTTGGGCCGAATTCCCCAATCCGGCCCAACTCCCTCTCCCCACCGGCCCGCACAAAACTCCACTCCCCTTCCTCTCTCTGCCACCCGGGCCCCGCGTGCCAGCCCACTCCCCCGTGCCCCTCTATCCCGCTGCCAACCGGCCCCACCCCTCAGCTTCGTCCACCTCCCATCGCACCCGCGTTGTAACGCACACGCGCGATTAACACCTCGCTGTCCCACTCATTACCCTTTCAATGTCAGCCGTTTCACCCTAATCAATTGCCCCGTCGTGCCCATCATGACCGTCGCCCGTTACTCGTCCGATCCCCTATAAAAGCCCGGCCGTCCCTCTCGGATTTCACCGCCCGACGCCCCTAACCCTAGCGCCGCCGAGCTCGGTAATGACGGCCATGTTCCCGTCGCTCCGTTCAATTCCGCGCCTCGGTAATTATCCTAACACCTTCGCCGTGTCCCCAGGAGCTTGCCGGACATCCTCGTCAGTGGAGAAAGGCTCTGCGTCGTCGACTTCTCGGGCGCCGATGAGTTCTGCCGCGGATCACCATCGCCGACCACTTCCTGACCCTCCTCTGGCCGTGCGACAGTCCTAGGTGAGACCCCCGTGCACCCCTCTACATTTTGCGCTAGTTAGATGTGCTTTATGGCCTCTGCTGTGCAATTTTGGTCATCGCCGGCGATATCGCCGCCGTGCGACGTCGCTCCCGCCTTTCGGGGCGACGTGCCCCCCTATCGTCCGTCCGTTTGGCTTCTAGGGCCGAGATTATAACATCACGTACCCCTTCGATTAATAAAATCTGAGCCATCCATTTTAAATCCAACAGCCCACGTTCAAACCCCTTTTCCTGCAGCCAGTTTTGCGCCTAAGCCCCAGGAAACTTCCGGACTACCACCTGGATTCCTCTGGAATTCAAGTCTAACCCCTAGAATTGTCAAACTAGCCCCTGGACTTTCTGAGAATTAGGAAAATACTGGTTAATTTAATAAAAAGTGTTTTAAAGCCCCTGGAAAATTATAAAATAGCAAATAAATTCTGGAAAATTGTAGAATAATCCCTGGCTTAACAAAAATTATTGTTAGCCACTGGAACAGTTTTGTTTTTTACAGAAAAGCCCCTGATAATTCTGGAAATTAAATAAAAGTCCTTAATTCATATAAAATAACTATAAAAACATATTTAATTAGGTTTAACTTATTTACATTTTTGTATTATTTTTATAAATTCATTTCAATTGCTGAATTAATCATAAAATACTTTTTAAGTATATTTAATTCATAAAAATTTGTTTGCACATAGAAATAATTACTAAAAATATTGCAAAAATTATAAAATGTACAATTTTTGTTATAAATCTATTTGAAGCATATTTTGAAGAATAAAAATTTCTAGAAAATAATAATAGGTTTCTTATAAATATAAAAATGGTATAAAATTGTTAAAAATATGTTTTACTCAATATATTTCATTTAACTCTAAATTCTCATCAATTGATGTATGCCTATAATTGAAATCAACCATAAAATCACTTTTGCTTAGGAATTTACGTTTCTTTGAAGTGTTTGCATTTTATTGTGTTCTTATTGTATGTTATTTTTCGTGCATCATCATAATTTAGAGTCGGGGCCATAACCTACTTTTAACCTTCAAGAGCAATAATTTCCCAACGACCCTCAGGCACAGTTTGGAGGCAAGTTCCTTGACCATCTTGCACCCTTTTTGTTAAGTTTCAGTTAGTTGCATGCTAAATTAAAATATGAATCCTATGTTATGTTTTCCTAGATTTTCCACAATATTCCTTGTCAACATGGTTTGGGTGTTTTACTATTATTTAGTTACGCTTAGCCATGCTTAATTGATATATGATCTATTTATCTACAAGTTTACATTTGATGTATTATGATTCATGAATTGATGGCAATATTGGAATTTAGTAGATATGAATCTGTTAGGGGGTTTTCTATGCATTGGTGCATGCGTGCACAAGACCATGGTTTGGGGTTTGACACCTATCGAATTCTAAGGACCGGTTTATGGAAGAAGTTGGTAATCCATTTAGTATCACCACAAAATTGTATATGGGACAACTTGGTTTAGTAATTTGGTCTCTCCCGATGTAGCATAGGTAAATGAACGGGCGGGGAATGGGTTTTGCCTTGGGATCCGTATGGCTCAAGAGGGGGCTTCTCCTGGTGGAGGGAAAATAGACTCCAGGTGCCGGAGCGGTGAAACCTTAGAGTACCCATTGCAAGTCAGGAGAACCATTGGAAACACCTCGTAGTGATCTCCTGGCCACACACCTAGGGAAGTGTGTATTGTGGTTAGCTACCACAAGCATCAGGGAGGTTTACCTTAGTCCACCTGGCAACAGGGGTTGAAATCACGAACTGTGGGTAAAGGATACACACTCTGCGGAGTCTTGTCAAACTGTCTAGACAGCCGTTCTCACGGACACGAGCGGCTTGGAACCAAATTCATAATTAGCACATGGTTACATGATGGATGGTTTGGGTT
The DNA here is from genome assembly GCA_036927565.1 of Tuctoria greenei. Classification (NCBI taxonomy): domain Eukaryota; kingdom Viridiplantae; phylum Streptophyta; class Magnoliopsida; order Poales; family Poaceae; genus Tuctoria; species Tuctoria greenei. The sequence continues at coordinate 60,862,391 of JAYESD010000012.1, read as the reverse complement.
TGGTCTTACCTGGATTAATTTTGGGGATATTGGTTGGGATTTCACCTAGATGTAGGTGCTTAATATCATTTAAGAGTAGGTTGTAACTGCTATAGTGCTTTACCTATTATTTGCCTTCCTTGTTGTGAACCACACATGTCATAACTTCCCAACTTGCGAGTACCGTTGGTACTCAAACTTGTTAGTTGCATACTTTTCCCCCCAGTCTACGAAGATGAAGAGGTGGAGCACCAGGACTTCTACGGAGATCCTAAAGAGATGTTCTAGGCTGGCGCTCCCCCGTGCAACGCCTGTGTTTGGAGCCCTTTGTTATGTTTTTCCGCTGCTTGTGTACTTTTATTTAAGACCTGGAAGGTCATTTATGTAATAAGGTGATGTACTCGAACATGGCATTATTTATGGTATTTCACTTTCGTCTACACATGTATGAGTTGAACTGATCCTGGCATACATGTAAAAAGCACATGGTAGCCTTCTTATTACCAGGTGTGACAAAGTGGTATCATAGCCGTTTTGCCTGTAGGACGCAAGCCTAGATAGAAAAGGATGATTTAAGGACTTTGCTATTTTTAAATATTAATTGTGAAAATTTCTTTGTATTCTTTACCTTGTACTTGTTTCACTTACTCCTTAATTTGTTTTATTACTGACACTCTCCTATTTCAAAAATTGTAGATGGACAACGTAAGGAGAACTGCTCGCATGTCCACTGGAGGCTATGTTCCTAATCGAAGGATTGCTGCCCGCCGTACCCCGCTCAACGACGCTCGACGTGCGGTGGTGATTCGTACTGATGGGAGAGCTGCATAATGACTCCGACGTCGACTTCAAGCCATACTGCATGATGCCGGCTACAGGCACGAGAGACTGTCACTCACCTACCACTCCATCGGGATGCAGCGTCCCTACCGGATAGAGTGGTCATGCAAGCTGTTTGTCTACTATGGGGATGAACTACTCAAGGTGCACCATACTCCTACCTCGAGGAGCTACCGACGTCATGCTGAACAAGATGTCAGTTGGGAGGCCATAACCTTTTGGAGTCACACTTAACGCTACCAGCTACAGAACTCGGTGCACGCCTACACTCCCCAACGCCCAAGCGGCACTGGCAACTTCCTCACCAGGTTCGTGGAGGGGCCATTGACCCTTCCACAAACTCACCAGACAGTTGATGATGTGGAGCGCCTCAGCGTTCGCCTCCACAAGGCTCAGCAAGAAATTTAGGTTGTCTGTGACCTTGCAGCACACTATGAAAGGCAAGTGAGGAGGTACCGTCGGATCACCGACGAGGACCCAGATGGGTATGCCTCTGACACCTCCACGTGGATTCCGGACTCCCCAGAACACCGTGTCAGACGTGGCAATAATAACTCACTGGATGAGACTTCAGACGAGGAGCCATCTTCAGAGGAGCCTTCTGTGCCGCAGCAGCCTGCCAACTCTCCTCCGCATGGCAACAAGTCTCATGGAAGCAACTCGGGATATGATGGAGATGATGATGAAGACCGGGACGAGGAGGAGGATCCCGAGGAGCGAGAGTAGACTCCGACCTGCCCCACGACTCAAGATTAAGACATTTACCCATGAGTTGTAATAAGGGCGATGTAGTGACAATCTATGTAATCTTGAGTTGTATGATTTTGCTTTGAGAACTTGATTATCCATGTTTGAGTTTGCTTAATGAAATGACCTTTATTCCTCATATTCCTTATTGCTGCATATAGTGGGAAAGTCGTATAGAATAGTTTCTCTCTTATCTTCTTATTCTAAATCAACACCCCAATCTCAGATGGCACAAAGAGGAAGAGGATGTGGACGTGGTGTGCCAACCAATCAAGACAATGAAGTCCCACTACCTCAATGGAATGGAAGAGGTGCCCGTGGAGCACCAGCTGCAAATCAAATGCAGCATATGATGGCCATACAGCTACAAATGATGCAAAATTTAACACAAATTGTAAACAACTGCAACAGGCTCAGCAAGCACCACCACCCCCTCCTCCACCACCACCACCCCCACCTCCAAGATTTTGCTTAAGAGACTTCATGAACACTCAACCTCCACGCTTTTCCAACACCATGGAACCTATGGATGCCGATGACTGGATCAATACGATTGAAAGTAAACTAAGGATTGTCCAATGCGAACGAAGGGAAAGGGTACTATTGGCATCACACCAACTCCATGGGCCTGCAGCGGATTGGTGGACCGCTTTCACTGCAGTTCATGACAATCCAGACAACATCACAATGGAGGAGTTCAGAGAAAACTTTCGCAATCATCACGTACCTGAAGGTGAGATTCAAGCCAAGCGTCTGGAGTTCCTCGCACTGAAGCAAGGGAACATGAACATACGGGGGTATTTGAACAAGTCTACACAACTATCTCAGTATTCCCCTGGTTATGTTGATACTGATGCTAAGAGACAATTCTGTTTCAAGGAGGGACTGGACAAAGAGATACAATTGATGATGTCTTCCAGTGACTATGCTAGCTTCCAACATCTGGTGGACAAAGCTTTTACGGTGGAAATAAAGAAGAAGGAATGCGAAGGAGAAGACCACAAAAGGAAGATGATGATGGCACAATCTTCAAGCAACAATCGTCCTCGCTTCAACCCACAGCAATCGGGACACATGAGTCGTCCCATGGGCAATAATCAAGGTCAGCGGTACACCAACAACTCTTCACTCAGACCTCAAGATCAGTATGCTCGCCCACAGTACCAGCAGATGTAATTGCAACGCCCTCAAATGTATCAACAATGTCCTATGACTTCAAATCCTTGGCCAACTGGGCAACCGCAGCAGAATCAACAAAGAAACAAGGCTCAAGACACCAGTGCTCGGGGATCTTGCGATATATGTGGTGACAAGGGACACTACTCCAACAACTGCTGGAAGAATCCTTCGCAGCAGAACCAGTCCAGAGGAAGGGTCAATCATGTTGTTTTGGAGGAAGCCCAGGACGCATCAGATGTGGTGATCGGTACGTTCCCTGCTGATTCCCATCCTTCTACAATATTGTTTGACTCTGGTGCAACACATTCATTCATAGCAAAAGAATTCATAAGAAGACATGGAATGACTGTTACATTAATGACTCAAGTATTAGTAGTCAACTCTCATGGAGGAGAGATACTGACAAGGCATGTATGCCCTAATGTAAGCACAAGCATTAGGGGGTAGCATTCTTAGCAAACCTTATAGTGATGGAGTCACAAGGAATAGACATTATTCTCGGAATGGATAGGTTAACCAAGTACAAAGGAGTGATCCACTGTGCCACCAGAACAGTATGCTTAACTCATACAGATGGCACAAACGTGGAGTTCCGTCCTGATCAAGCACCAGTTCAGAAAGTACGACTCAATCAAGTTGAAGGAGTACAAGAGATCAAAGTTGCTTGTGACTTTCTGGATGTGTTTCCTGAGGAACTACGGGGTATGCCCCCTAAAAGAGAAATTGAATTCATCATTGAAATAGTGCTTGGAACAGAACCAATTTACAAGTGGCCATACAGGATGGATGCTAAACAATTGGTAGAATTGAAGGATCATATCAGTGAGTTGTTAGCAAAAGGATACATTCGTCCTAGTTCCTCACCCTGGGGAGCTCCATTGACATTTGTGCCCAAGAAAGATGGTACACAGAGATTGTGTGTGGATTACCGCGCTCTCAACACAGTAACTAGCAAGAACAAGTATCCTTTACCAAGGATTGAGGATTTGTTTGACCAATTGAGAGGTACTTGTGTGTTCTCGGAGATTGATCTGCTTTTAGGGTATCACCAATTGAAGATATGACCCTTGGACATACCCAAGACGACATTTGTTTCAAGATATGGATTATATGAGTATACAGTCATGTCTTTCGGTTTAACTAACGCCCCTGCTTATTTCATGTATCTTATGAATAAGGTGTTTATGGAATATATGGATAATTTTGATGTGGTGTTTATTGACGACATTTTGATATTCTCAAAAAGTGAAGAGGAACATGAGGAGCACCTAAGATTGGCCTTACAAAAACTTCGTGAACATCAGTTGTGTGCAAAACTAAGTAAATGTGAGTTATGGTTAAGGGAGTGTCATTTCTGGGGCATGTTATATCAAAGGAGGAATAGCAGTAGACCCTAGTAATGTGAAAAATGTTCTGAATTGGAAAACACCAGAAAATGTTAGGGAAATCAGGAGTTTCTTGGGTATGGCTGGCTATTATCGTCGGTTCATCGAAGGATTCTCAAAAATATCTCGTCTTTTAACCAAGTTACTTGAGAAGGGAGCTATATACAAGTGGACACCGGAGTGTGAAGCCAGTTTTACAGAGCTAAAGAAAAGGTTGACTACTGCTCCAGTGTTGATTATGCCAGATATGCAGAAAGAATTTGCAGTCTACTGTGATGCATCCAGACAAGGACTGGGATGTGTATTAATGAAAGATCGTCATGTAGTGGCTTATGCTTCACGTCAACTCAGAAAGCATGAAAGAAATTACCCTACTCATGACTTGGAGTTAGCAGCAGTGGTTCATGCATTGAAGTTATGGAGACATTATTTGATAGGAAAAAGAACTGAAATTTATACGGACCACAAGAGTTTGAAGTACATTTTTACTCAACCAGATCTAAACCTCAGACAACGCAGATGGTTGGAACTTATCAATGATTTTGATGTTGGAATCAATTGCCATCCTAGAAAAGCTAATGTGGTCGCAGATGCATTAAGCAGATCAACTCAATGCAATAGCTTGGCACTGCAAGGTTAACAACCGCAGTTATGTGAGGAATTCGCAAGGCTAAACCTTAGTATCATGACTAATACTAAGGTAGTGTCTATGGAAGTAGATTCTACTTTGGAGAAGGATATTTGTGAAGGGCAAAAGAATTATAAGTGGATACAAAAGATTAAGCAACTAATGAAAGAAGAAAAAGCACCGGACTTTAATGACGATGAACAAGGAACTTTATGGCTAGGGAAGAAAATATGTGTACCTGATATCAAAGAGATTCGAGAGATGAAACTGAGAGAAGCCCATGATTCATCATATTCTATTCATCCAGGAAGTACAAAGATGTATCAAGACCTAAAGGATCGATATTGGTGGCATGGAATGAAACGCAATGTGGCGGAATATATAGCTCTATGTGACACATGTCAGAAGGTCAAAGCAGAACATCAAAGACCAGCTGGGCTACTACAACCAATCAAGGTTCCTGAAATGGAAATAGGAGGAAATAAGTATGGACTTTATTGTTGGTTTTCCAAGAACTCAGTCAGGATACGACTCTATATGGGTCATAGTGGACCGCTTGACTAAAGTGGCTCACTTTATTCCAGTAAAAGAAAGCTATTCTGGTTCAAGATTGGCATAACTATATATGGCAAGAATTGTATGCCTGCATGGAGTGCCGAAGAAGATATATCAGATAGAGGTACTCAGTTCACTTCCAGATTTTGGCAGAAGTTGCATGAGTCTATGGATACCCGACTCAATTTCAGCTCGGCATATCATCCGAAAACTAACGGTCAAACAGAGCGCACTAATCAAATTCTTGAAGACATGTTGAGAGAGTGTGCTTTGAAAAACAGTAGGAGATGGGATAAGAACCTACCATATGCCGAGTTCTCCTATAACAATAGTTATCAAGCTAGTTTGAAGATGTCTCCGTTTGAAGCTTTGTATGGACGGAAGTGCAGAACACCATTGCTTTGGAATCAAACTGGGGAAAGCCAAGTATTTGGGCCTGAAGTGTTAAGACAAGCTGAGAGACAAGTACAAGAAATCCGGAAGAATTTGAAGACAGCTCAGTCAAGGCAGAAGAGTTATGCAGATACTCGACGACGTGATCTATCATTTGAGATTGGTGATTTTGTGTATCTCAAGGTGTCACATGTGAGAGGGTTGAGATGATTCAAGGTGATGGGCAAGTTATCACCCCCATATATTGGTCCTTTCAAGGTATTGGAGATAAGAGGAGAAGTATCCTATCAACTCGAGCTACCATCTCACTTATCAGATGTACATGACGTATTCCACGTGTCACAATTGAAGAAATGCTTAAGAGTGCCTGAAGAACAATTGCCATTGGAAGCAGTAGACATACAAGAGGACCTGACCTATGCAAAACAACCTGTTAAGATTCTTGAGATGTCAGAATGAGTTACGAGGAATAAAGTTACTCGTATATGCAAAGTTCAATGGAAACATCACTCAGGAGAAGAGGCAACATGGGAAAGAGAAGAAGACCTCAAGGCGGAGTTTCCCAGTCTATTCTCTTAGGACGTCCAAATCTCGAGGGCAAGATTTATTTTTAGGGGGGTAGAATTGTAACACACACTATTTTTAGAAGGAAAAAATTTGTAAAATGAATTCTTCAAGAGATAAAAACATTTTCTTCGAAATAAAATTCATATAAGGCAAGTTGCATCATGTTTGAATGTTTGTGCGCATTTTTGAAAATTCTAATTTGCTAGAAATTCAGATTACAAATTCATATCATAAAAGAGGAGAAAAATAAAACTTAAAAGAAAAAGAAAAAGAAAAGAAAGAGGAAAAATCGCCCGTGGGCCGAATTCCCCAATCCGGCCAAACTCCCTCTCCCCGCCGGCCCGAACAAAAATCTTCTCCCCTCCCTCTGTCTGCCACTCGGGCCCCGCGCGCCAGCCCACTCCTACGCGCCCCTCTCTCCCGCTGCCAACCGGCCCCACCCCTCAGCTTCGTCCACCTCCCGCCGCACCCGCGCCGTAACGCATGCGCGCGATTAACACCTCGCCGCCCCACTCATTCCCCTTTCAATGTCAGCCGTTTCACCCTAATCAATCGCCCCGTCGTGCCCATCATGACTGTCGTCCGTTACTCATCCAACCCCCTATAAAATCCCGGCTGCCCCCCTCGGATTTCACCGCCCGACGCCCCAAACCCTAGCGCCGCCAAGCTCGGTAGTGCCGGCCACGTTCTCGTCGCTCCGTTCAATTCCGCGCCTCGCTAACTAGCCTAACACCTTCGCCGTGTCCCCAGGAGCTTGCCGGACATCCTCGTTGGTGGAGAAAGGCTCTGTGTCGCCGACTTCGTCGGTTGCCGACGAGTTCCGCCGCCGATCACCATCGCCGACCACTTTCCGACCCTCCTTTGGTCGTGCGACAGTCCTAGGTGAGACCCTCCTGCACCCATCTACATTTTGCGCTAGTTAGATGTGCCTTATGGCCTCTGCTTTGCGATTTTGGTCATCGCCGGCGAGGTCGCCGCCGTGCGCGCGTTGCCGCAGTCGCGCCGCCCTGCGCCGTCGCTCCCGCCTTTCGGGGTGACGTGGCCCCCTGTCGTCCATCCGTTTGGCTTCTACGGCCGAGATTATAACATCCCGTACCCCTTCGATTAATAAAATATGGGCCATCCATTTTAAATCCAACAGCCCACGTTCAAACCCCTTTTCCTGCCGCCCATTTTGCGCCTAAGCCCCTGGAAACTTGCGGGCTACCCCCTGGATTCCTCTGGAATTCAAGTCTAACCCCTAGAATTGTCAAACTAGCCCCTGGACTTTCTGGAAATTAGGAAAATACTGCTTAATTTATTAAAAAGTGTTTTAAAGCCACTGGAATATTATAAAATAGCAAATAAAGTCTGGAAAATTGTAGAATAATCCCTAGACTTAATAAAAACTATTTTTAGCCACTGGAACAGTTCTATTTTTTATAGAAAAGCCCCTGGAAATTCTAGAAATTAAATGAAAGTCCTTAATTCATATAAAATAATTATAAAAAACATATTTAATTAGGTATAACATATTTACATTTCTGTATTATTTTTATTAATTCATTTAAATTGCTGAATTAATCATAAAATACTTTTTAAGTATATTTAAATTATTAAAATTAGTTTGCACATAGAAATAATTACTAAAAATAGTGTAAAAATTATAAAATGTACAATTTTTGTTATAAATCTATTTTAAGCATATTTTGAAGGATAACAATTTCTAGAAAATAATAATAGGTTTCTAATAAATATAAAAATGGTATAAAAATTGTTAAAAATATGTTTTACTCAATATATTTCATTTAACTCTAAATTCTCATCAATTGATGTATGCCTATAATTGAAATCAACCTTAAAATCACTTTAGCGTAGGAATTTACGTTTATTTGAAATGTTTGCATTTTATTGTGTTCTTATTGTATGTTATTCTTCGTGCATCGTCGTAATTTAGAGTCGGGGCCAGAACCTACTTTTAACCTTCAAGAGCAACAATTTCCCGATGACCCTCAGGCACAGTTTGGAGGCAAGTTCCTTGAATATCTTGCACCCTTTTTGTTAAGTTTCAGTTAGTTGCATGCTAAATTAAAATATGAATCCTATGTTATGTTTTCCTAGATTTTCCACAATATTCCTTGTCAACATGGTTTGGGTGTTTTACTATTTTTAGTTACCCTTAGCCATGCTTAATTGATTTATGATCTATTTATCAACAAGTTTACATTTGATGTATTATGATTCATGAATTGATGGCAATATGGAATTTAGTAGATAGGAATCTGATAGGGGGTTTCGTATGGATTGGTGCATGCGTGCACAAGGCCTTGGTTTGGGGTTTGGCACCTATCGGATTCTAAGGACCGGTTTATGGAAGAAGTTGCTATGCCATTTAGTATCTCCACAGAATTGTACATGGGACATCTTGGTTTAGTAATTTTGTCTCTCCCGATGTAGCATAGGTAAATGAACGGGCGGGGAATGGGTTTTGCCTTGGGATCCGCATGGCTCAAGAGGGGGCTTCTCCTGGCGGAGGGAAAATAGACTCCAGGTGCCGGAGCGGTGAAACCTTAGAGTACCCATTGCAAGTCAGGAGAACCATCGGAAACACCTCCTAGTGATCTCCTGGCCACACACCTACGGAAGTGTGTATTGTGGTTAGCTACAACGGGCATCTGAGAGGTTTACCTTAGTCCACCTGGCAACAGGGGATGAAATCACGAACTGTGGGTAAAGGATACTAACTCTGCAGAGTCTTGTCAAACTGTCTAGACAGCCGTGCTCACACGAGCGGCTTGGAACAAAATTCATAATTAGCACATGGTTACATGATGGATGGTTTGGGTTTGGTCTTACCTGGGTTAATTTTGGGGATATTGGTTGGGATTTCACCTAGATGTAGGTGCTTAATAACATTTAAGAGTAGGTTGTAACTGCTATAGTGCTTTACCTATTATTTGCCTTCCTTGTTGTGAACCACACATTTCATAACTTTCCAACTTGCTAGTAGCGTTGGTACTCAAACTTGTTAGTTGCATACTTTTCCCCCTAGTCTACGAAGATGAAGAGGTGGAGAACCAGGACTTTTACGGAGATCCCGAAGAGATGTTCTAGGCTGGCGCTCCCACGTGCAACGCCTGTGTTTGGAGCCTTTTGTTATGTTTTTCCGCTGCTTGTGTACTTTTATTTTAGACGTGGAAGGTCATTTATGTAATAAGGTGATGTACTCGAACATGGCATTATTTATGGTATTTCACTTTTCTACACATGTATGAGTTGAACTGATTCTGGCATACATGTGGAAAGCACCTGGTAGTCTTCTTATTACTAGGTGTGAGAAAGTGCGGACTAGTCTGATTTCTCTATGACTTCGATCGGACTTGTCCGTTTTTATGCATACTAGTGTGTTTTTGCCTCGAGACACTTTCGGACATGTCCGGTCTTGTGCGGACTAGTCCGATGCTCCAATTCCTTGGAAATTTTCCTAAGTCCCTAGACTTGTCCGGACTAGTCCGGTGCTCGAGCGCACTTGTCTGTTTTCCTCTCTGACTAGAATCGGACTTGTCCGATTTTTGGCCAGATTTGTCCATTTTTCCCCCTCAGATAAGTTCGGACTTGTCCGATTTCTCTCTGGACAACTTCGGACTAGTCCAACCCTTTTAGACTTGTCTGATAAATCGCGATTTCGAATAGATCTTTTGTTTCACGACTTGTTTCTTGGGTTTTACGTTAAGTGGGCCAAGGTGCGTTGTGCCTAACTCTTTTAGAGCCCATGTTGGACTCTAAACCGGCCTCTACCCCCCCAAACTCGAAATCCATCTAACGCTAGCCTCCACCTCTATATAAACAACCCCACCCTTTGACTTGACATCTATTTGCCACTTTTCCACCACACCCAAACCCTATCTCGTGAATAGCCGCCAACAAGGAGGGAGAAAGAGATCTAGAACAAGAAGAAAAAGAGGAGGAAACAAAAGAGGATCAAGATCTAGAGAAATGAGAAAGTTAGGATGAGTTGTTGGAGAGATGACTCCACCGTTCCACATAATTGGAAGAAAGACACTCTTCATCTTCTTCTGTATGTTCTTGAAGTTGTGGCTAGTCCAGCTTATGTTGTAAACCACATCGTCTAGCTTTGGTGGCTTGCGTCTTTGTACTGCAACTCAGGTTCGGATGCTCGGCATGACTAAGATCACCCTGTAAAGTTTGTGTCTTAGCAAATTATGTTGATGTAGCTAGGTTGTGTGGAGATCCTCTTATTTCTGTCAGAATGAACTAATCTTTTCCATAGTAGGAACACTAATGGTTCTATGATATTGGGCATCCTTAATTCGTGACGTTCTTCTCATGAAGGCATTACCGCCCTAGTCTTGTATTCTGATAATCAATACTTGATCTTCAACTCTGTTGAGTATTCAAATGACCTTGATACCAGTTGCTTTCAACATTGGCTTTGTGTACTGAGTCCTTTAAGCTGGGTGTAGTATTACTCAATACATAATCAATGGAGTTTGCGAGATTAAACAATGAATCGTTAATCTCGTATGGATCAAGTTTCACAATTAGGTACTCCATATTCGGACTACTTTACCGTGACATAAGAGTAGTAAAGATGTCATCTCTCTTATGTGGTCAAAACGGCAAAGTTACAATGTGTATGGCAACCACAAGGTTCCTAACATATCAATGTCACCATTCCCTATAAATCAAGGAGTTTCGCAAGCTCAACATAAATGAAAATCTTGCAAACAGGGAAGATCAAGGGGTATTAGGAATGACCACTCGCAAGGTATTGTGATCTACAAAACTAGTCAAAGGATGAAATGCTTTGTACTCGACATAAGAGAATTCAAGTTTTTGTTTCTATTATGTCATCAAAATACAAAGATGTCTAATACATGACATCTACAAGGTCATCGGACAAATCAAAGTTACCATGCATTACCCGTCAAAGGGTCCTCAAAGAATGATCTCACGAATAGAAAGAATACAAGGTCCTTGTGGGGTTTGGAAGGCATAAAGAGACTCCTCGCAAACTAGAAACAATCAGCTCTCAACAATCAAGGTGATTGAGCCTTAACAAGTCAAGGATAAAGACTCAAATGTGTTTTGGTCACAAGGTGCATCTAGAAGTTGATCAATTGAGGAAGAGTATGAGTGTTTACACAACCACGACAATTGAACCCACACAAATCAAGGATGAGGTTCAACTCATAGTTGTACTACAAAGAGGATTGAGTAGTCGGTTTCACTGATATTACTCAATGAATGCAAATCAACTAGAACATTGATCACAAGAGTTGGAAACAATCAGGACAATCAGACATCACTTAAGTACTTGAAAGGAGATACATATTCTTGCTCAAAGTTAATTAAGACTCATGTATTATGATGCATTACAAACCGGATGATGTTATGCACACACAATGCAATCCAGGGAAAAACTATGCATAAGGTATGATGCATCCATCTTTGTGGTTTGAGCAAAAGTATGTATAACGATTCAAATACGATAAACACTATATCAAGATCACAATGTTTGAATCAACATGCGCATGAGAAGTGTTGGACAAGGAACATCCTTCTCATAGGTTGATGAAGATAGATGGATTCAAGTCTAACCATGGAAACAAGGAGCGGTGAGCAATATACTACACAATCTTAACCTTTGTAACGTTTACACATTTTAACCAGTATATCCACTTGTCTCCCTAGGTCCTTGTCGCATCTGCAGAGTCACAGACTCATCTTTGCTCAAGAAATCCACTAACTAGGTTACCTTGATGACTTGGTACTATTCAGTATGAGCTCAAAGTTACTAAAGTTCACGTAGTGGTGTTTCGCTTAATGTTCTCTTCGATCATGTAGTGGTGATTGACATATTCCCTGATAACGCTGATGGAGTTGAGGATGCACTCTGTCTATGAGGTGCCAACCTCGTGTCTGAAGTTGGTTTCTCTTGAAGGTGTAATTTCACGATCACTTTAAGCTACTTCGATGCACACCTTCCCCCTTAAAGTTTTGAACTAGAGGTTTGAGATGTTTACTTCAACTAATCCTTATGGGAAGGTTATGTGCAACTTTAGGAAGTAAAACCACTGCTCAAATCCACCATACAGTTTCGAGCACCAGTTACGGAACATGAGCAATGATCCAAAGAATTGAATCCAAGACCGATCAAATTTCAAAATTCGAACCACTGTCCCGGTTCTGGTACAGCTGACCACTTTGGAGAAATTCAAATTTTTCGACCAGTTAGAGGCAAAATATGAATTGGAGTTGAACAACAAAGTTGTAGTACACTCGATGAGATTCCAGAATGGCTTTGTTTGCCTCCAAATCAGTTATGGTCGAGAAGATATGGCTTTGAAAATTTGATCGATCTTCTGAAAATTTCCTGCAGCATCCTAGTTGTAGATACCCTCTTGATGCAACTATTTCTTACTTTATCCAATTTCGAACCAAACATACAACTACAAATTTATAGTATAACTCCTAAACTTTAAATACATGTTACATATAACGCTAAGTGACTTTTAGTTTGCAAACTATGGCCCATATTCAGAAATGTACAGATCACTATCCAGATCGGGTGTTTCGGGACAGTTTCTGCAATTTTCAAAATCTCACCAAATTAGGAAGGGATTCTGGTCTTGAGTTGAATAGAGAACATGTAGAGGACTTCCAAATCCTTCCAAAAAGTATACATTTTTTCTCATATCACTTCTGGTTGAGGATATATGAATTTTTAAATTTCAATTATGTTCCAGATTTTTAAAGAAATTTCGACAGAATCTCCTTTGTTTCTTGCTGATGTTGTCCACAGTTTTTAGATAGATAATCATCAATATTTGTATGAACAAGTTATTACAAACTTGTTATATAGATCCTCCGGATTCCAGAAATTCAAAACACAAAACAATTAGATGATTCTTCTCGAAGGTATGGTTAAAACAGTAACTGAATAAAAATCTGTCCAGATCCTGTGCTGTCAAGACAACTTCGACGATACTTCAATTTAAACGATGTTATTGCGAGTTTAGTCTTAGTGTCTAATAGAAACATGTTAGAGGACTCCTTAAGATTTCCAGACAAGTATATACATTCCTATATTGCTGTTCGAATTTAGGACTTATGTCTGTTCAAAGTTCACAATTTTTCTGGCTGGTTCCGGCAGCACATATACTCTTGTTCCAGTTTTTAACTCATGTTTATAAATACTTATAATCTCATTTTGGTGCAACAATGAATTAAAAAGTTGTAGAATAGATCCTTTCATTACCGAAAATGCATCACAATGGCCTAGAAGAGTTTTATATGAAGAGATATAGCAAAAATACAGCTGCTGGTTCACACAGTTTCAGAACAGCAGCATTTGTGATTATGGTGCACTTTCATCATCTTTGAAAGGTCTTTTGGCATGGAGGTCAATAGAAATCTTTGAAAGGACTTTCCAAGATTTCCAAAAATTATTCATTTGCCTTCAAAGAATTCCTGGAGTAAAAGATATGGAAGATTGATCACAGATACAAGAGAGTTCAAAACTGGAGTATGAAACTCAGTTCTGTTCCAGCTGACCATCGTGTATAAATTCGATATTTTCATACAGTAACGGTCAGTACCAAGATTTGTGTTGAATAAAAAAATTTTAGTTCAATTTATAACCTTCCCATATTGTACTTCCACACCTCCAGGTGAGATCTGGATTAAAAGTTATACAGGTTTGAATTTGACTAAAATTTTCTCGAAGTTTTGACAGAACCTCTCCTGTATATGTTGTTATCACCCATAGTTTATACAGGTATATCAAAACAATATACTGAGGTAATGACAAAATAAACATGGTACAACATCGTGTAAACATTTCAGAAATAAAATGGTTCAGCCTTAAGAAGTTGTTATACAGGTCAAAGCGCGCAAATTTCAAACTATGCACAAATGGTTCCTGGTTCTGGACTGCCAGAACAGTGTTTGCAACAAATGGAGTTAGGCACTGCTATTGCAAGATTCAGTCCAAGAGTTGAATAGAAAGTTGATAGAGGACTTCCTTAGATTTCCAGAAATGCATATATATGACTGTATCAGCTTTCTAGATTAATAGTTATAACTATCTAAACTTCACAGATTGAGTAAAGGGTTTCTGCCAGCAGTCCTGCAGATCTCTATATTGGACCCAGAATTTGATTTGGTTCAACCTCGAATTAGGGAACACATTGAATTACCAAGTTGTAGAGCCTATTCTCCCCTTTACAAATATACATCATAATTGTTCAGGAGATTTTTCTACAGGAAGTTATGGCAAAATTACAGAGACTTTTGCCACGGTATAGGCATCGTGAGTAGTTTTGGTAGAGTTTAACTTTCACCAGGTTATGAAATCTTTCTGTCTTAGTGGTTAACAGAAAGTTTGTAGAGGTCTTCAAGAGCTTTCCATCCATCTAGCATACCCCTATGTTCTCTAAAAACTAACCATGATTGCAACCTGGCGATGTTGAGCAAACTTCTGCCAGAAACAAAAAATCTTGGTTCTACACCATCGTCGAGTCGGAATTCAATTTATGGAGTCCAAAATATACCAGCAACTGATAGTCGGACTTTCCAAAACATAATGCATCCATACTGTCATGGGGGAGGGTCAATGTATCAAATGTGATACTGATGGTACTATATACCTCACAAAATAAAAATCTAACCGGTATATCCAGATACGTATATAGGTGGCCCTAGTACCGTTCACTCGCAAACGTGTTCTACACGGGTCGCTACCATAGTTAGTGTACTGCAGAAGACAAACAATCCCCTTTCACTCCTTCACACCTCAAGGACGGCACGGGGAAACACAACAGACAGTCACAATAATACATATGAAAGTAAATGCATACGACTCTTGTGTGAGCCACCCTTGAGCGAAGTCACATCTCGAGGTACATGCCTGTACTACGTCTTTACAGCAAGGACTCCCACACGAACCGGCTTATACACGCTTGGGCATACGTGTTTCGCATGCTCCCATAGAACATGAATAGTTCTAGAGATGCATACTATCGGGTTATCCACCACCCGACGGGGCCTCCCACTAATTTCGTGTCACGCTGGGGTACCGCGTATCATAAGTTCTCAGAAACATGGAAAGTTTCAGAGACTCATATTGACTTTCGGTGCCAAGCCACGGAAACAATCTCATACAACATCTCGTATGGAAGAGCTTACTGAGATTGATCCACTCTCGGTGGCGTACCTTACCTCTTACCTGATGTTGGAGCGTCGTTACAAAATACAATAACAAGTAGGTTAGTATTGCCACCTTTATATCTTATACTAGTAATACTCCTTAGTGGGCATGTAACTATCTCGTCACTCATGTAATCCTATGTTTCTGAAAATATGCTCCTTACAGGCACACTGTCCCAATGATGCTCTGATACCATGCTGTGGGGACCAGAGTCCCGACATCCAAGGATCTCATTGGGTGGTGTCGTGTGATGCGACA
Organism: Tuctoria greenei; assembly: GCA_036927565.1. Lineage (NCBI taxonomy): Eukaryota > Viridiplantae > Streptophyta > Magnoliopsida > Poales > Poaceae > Tuctoria > Tuctoria greenei. The sequence goes on along the minus strand of JAYESD010000012.1, from coordinate 60,846,649 downwards.
CCCAACAATATACATGAAAAGAACCAGAATAAAATACAAACCAAGTCTTTTATTTATAAACACAGTGGAAGTTTTTACAAAACTAAATGAAGAAAAGAGTCTATACATCATTGCTACGCTCTTAGCTCTAGCTATGCAAAAAGAAAAGTCGTCCATGCCCTTAGGACGCTTCACACTAGCAGCACTCACTCTCCTTATCACGGCGGCGTGCGGGGCTCCCACTCAGCTGTGAACCCTAATGAGGGTAAGGCGTCATTGTCAACCCCTTCATCAACGGTATAACCTGCAAAAACTCGTTAACTGCGAACGAAGGCTCAACAAGACTGACCCGTCTCACTAGACATATGCAAGGTAAAGACTAAACATTGGTAGAAAATAGCATAAGTAGACTCACCTACAAGTGGATCCTTATAGTCATGTTTTAAGTAGCAAATGGCATTTCTCAGGCACGACACATCATAGACTCCACAATCAAACAAGAAACAATTTGCCGATGATATGACATGCCAAAAGCACGTGATGCTATTACAAGTTAAGTGTTCGGAAGCTGTAAACTTTAATTGTGCTATCTCTAAGTCACACAAGTTGCAATACAATAATAATCATGGCAACATTTCATAAAAAATCAACTACTCTTCATTACTACGTCATGGCGCAGTAAACAAGCAGTACTCAAATAACCGCGAGGGACGGTGATTGCAATCAGTAGACACCTGGATAACACGTAACACACACCCGTGCGTTAGAAGTGTGCGGTTCTCCTCACCACGTCATATGCATCAATCTTTCACAAGAAACTCAAACGCCGAACCTGTCCCACCATCGCGGGCATAAGGTCCCGCACAGAGCGTGTTTGTGCCCGCCGGCAAATATACACCTTACTACCCTCAACCCACCCCTATCGACAGTGGGCTATGCCTCAACACCCAAGTTATCAAGTTACATCGGTTTCCTGGGTTCTATATGCCCAGTATGCATTCTGTACAGTTCAAACATGTCCAGCAGGGTCACACAAGGATCAGTCCTCAATCGACACAAGCAGGGCTATGCACGTGAGACCACGTCTCGCTGCATCCTATCCCACTGCTCGGTATCCAATTCATATTCATAAACCACTCTTTGATAAACTCCACCCCGTGTGATACATTCCTGTCTCGAGAGTAGATTCCAACTACTCATCTTCTACCGGATTCCTCAAAACATTAGCATGGCATTTTCTACACGTCAATCTGTAGACCTACCCAATACTCTATAGGATTTGTGGTTCATGCAAGTGGAGTAACAATCACCTTAGCCCTAATGCATAAAACTCATCCTATACATAACTGATACAAATAGAAATTTTAAAATAGCAGTTAAATGCAAACCGGGGCTTGTCTGGCTGTGAGTCAGAGGGAAGGTTAGCTTCTGGGAGGATGTTGTCCAAGGCCTCCGGCTCCTCATCGATTTCGGTCACTATATGATATGCAATATATATAGTACATGTGTTATATTGAAACTTTAGAATAGACTTTCTAAATACTCATAAGGTATGTAAATGATTTTAATTGGCTTTGGGATTTTTTTATAGTGGATACTAGGTTCTATGAGGAAGATCTGGACCAAAAATTGGAGATGTTCAAGGAAGCTTATTGTCTCTAAAATTCCAACAAGTAAAAGGCTTGTCTGAATTTTTGTATTAAATCTGGAGGTTTGTCATGGCTAACAGTAGTTGGACCATACATAGGGGCTTGTCCTGGTTCTAAAAATATTTAGTTCACATTTTCTAAGCTTTCTAGAGTGAGACACAGAATTTAGAAGTTGCTATGATAATCTGACATTATGCTGTTAACTAAATATGATTATCAATTATCCTACAGGTTAGAACTGCTATTATGTACAGCTAATGAAATTAATAAATTCTGAAATTTTTATAGTAGAAAAGGGTTACATAGAGGAGTATGCTGTGAAAATTTGGAAGGTCGAAAATGAATAGAACAGCAGAAACAATTCTAGGAAGGAATCAACTTAATAGAATTAATTATACAGGATCTATGAGTTTCTGATGATTTGGTCTGATCAACATCAAAATATGGATCATAAGGAGAATACAGGAATCTATTTGGTATTTTCGGAGTAGTTCTACTAGGAGCAATTGAATTTACAAGTTGGAATCAATTTCTGGAAATAAGGCTTCTGTTAATGTTGAACAACAGTGGAGAAGATTGAGCTTTGGTGAACTTATACTGATTCAATGTGCATGAAAGTTTTACTGGAGCTGGGAAATACCTAAGGGAGTGTTCAGGTGATGTTTGGTGCATAACAAGTGAAAGGGACAACTAGAAAATTCAATTAATGTTTAAAGAAATTGATTTATACAGAAATTTATACAGGTTTTCATGGCAAACCAATTGTACAACCTGAAACTAGAATTTAATAGGATGCTACAGTATTTTATTTGAGAAGTTTAGATCGACTTTACTATAAGGAATTGAATTTAGAAGTTTGATTCAAATTCTGATAACAGTTTCTGTTTATTAATGAACAGCAGATATAAATTTGAATTTTGAGGAAGTTATACAGGTCAAATGGTCATAACACGTTTCCTGGAAGTCAAGAACATGACAAAAGAGTTTATGGTAATTTTGGGGATTTTTTCAGTGGGAGGATTTGCTGGGAAAATTCCAGGAAAGTTTGGAGAAAAATAATTATCCATAAATGAAAAATGATTTAATGGATACAAATCGGTACTAACAGAAACTAGAGCTCAGTGGTTTTCCAAAAGATTGGTTTGAAGATTTTTGGAGCATTCTACAGGGAGTTATCAATTTTTGAAGTTGTGCCAATTTTCTGGATTTTATTTGGACAGAGAATTGGAAATCCCACTAGCAGTCAATGACTGGCGGGGCCCACCCACCAGGATTGTCTTCAACCTGCAGCAGAGATGTTCTTGCGCCAGGGGAGGCGGCGGCACTCACCGTCCTTTCGCCAGAGAAGGCCAGGGCGTCGAGGAAGAACACCAAAACGATCAGGGGGACGCGGGGATCTTCATGGTGGCTTCGGTTGGAGTGGTAATGGGCTGAATATCGCGGGCGGCGAGGTCATAACGGCGGCAAGCATGGACAAACTCGATCTATCCACGTACTGCACCAAAACTATCCGAACAAAGCTCTACAGATTCGTGGGGAGATGAGGATCCTCACAATTGAATTCAATCGAGGTGAAATCAGCCGGACATAGGGGAGCGACGGGTGCAGCAAGACGAAACCCGAAGGCGGCCACCAGATCTGAAATTCCCGAGGCAATACCCAATTATTCTTCAATTAGGCTGATGCTAAAAACTAGATAGGGACTGTAATTTCCCTGGTTCAAATAGATTGAAAGGAAATCAAATGTGCATGACGAATTTTCGTGTTGGACACGTGATGGTTCAAAGCCAAGGCTGAGACCACATTTGAACTTTTCACTTAGGGATGCCATGAACGATCCAGCGGCCGTGGGAGTATGAAGATGATGTGGGGGTGAACCTTATAGCGCGTTTGGTTGATCCAGAGAGGGCCGGAGTTGGCCGCGCGACGAAGCATCGGTGGGGGGCGCGGCTGCTCTGTTCCGTGCTGAAGAAAAACATCTTGGCGCTGCTGAGACAGGAAGGAGGCAGTCTTGCTCCGCCAGGGGAAGGAAGGGGGAGAGCTTGCCAAGCTGTTGGGCAGCTCAGTCGAGCATGGGCACAACAAAAACGGTCGGTTGGCGTTGAGCAGCAGTGCGGCGGGAAGCTTGGTCAAGGTGTGCAGCTGAGCGAGCAGGGCGCGAGCTGGGCGTACGAGGGGTGTGCAGGGGGTGCAATATCGAGCAGGGGAAGGGAGAATTAGGGAGAGAGGGAGTATATCCGGGTGAAGGCATCGACGTGGAGCGACTACAGCACCGTGGCGCCCTCACGTTAAACAGGGGAGGCGGTTCAGGCTTTGAGAAGCTGACATGTGGGGCCCACGACACACTCCTCTCTTATCCTCTCTGGTAGTTTAAACCTCCAATCAATCTAGCATAGAAAATCTTCAAACTCAGCAGCCAAGCTATATGAAATATGTGGAATCAAATTTTGAACTCCAATTTGATGTTTGACTATTTGAATGTAGAATTTAAATTCAAATTTGAACTTGAATGCTCTCGTATGGGTAGATTCAAATAAACTGTAAAAGAAGTTCGAAAATTGTAAAACATGGTATGTAGGTAATTTGAATCATTAGAATTTATAGGGTTGAACTCAAAATTAGAGTTTGAGAGATTTGAATAAGAAATTGTGATTTGAATTTGAAATTACCTTTTTATAGTTTAAATCCCAATCTCTATGTGAGCACTATATAGCATTCAACTTCTCTTGCTAATTGATTGTTGAGCTGACTTGATCATAATGTTCTTAAGAGATTTTAGACTTGACCTTATTTAATTTCGAAACTTGAATTTCTGGTTTTGTGTTTTGAATTATATTCAAAAATTCCCTTTCAATGACTATTTTCTTGTGTCCCCATACACTCATAATTTCTCTTGTAACAGTGTAGTTTTTAGAAGTCCTATGTTTAACCTTATTTTATAGTTAAGCTAGTTCATGTGAGATAAATTTCTAATTCCAAATTCTTTTTTTTAAGTTCGCATTTTCGTGTTCGTGCTCTACTCAAATGCGGGATTTTATAGCCGTCACCTCAAGGGCGATCCAGGGCCTCTCGACCCTCCTCAATGGCGCGCAGACGAGCGTCGGCGTATCAAATGCCACCCTGGCGTCGGCTATGATCTTTTGGGACATTGCGTCGAGGGCTTTCACCAAGTGGTGCCTCAGCTCCAGCTCCTTGCTCTCCCTCTGGTACTTCGCCTTCGCCCTGCGATCCTAGACCTCAGAAGGTCATCCCAGCCTTGGAGGCGCTCACTCTTAGCATGCAACTTCTCCCATTCCGCGGCGAGAGCCCCCTGCGCTCGACAGAGGTTGGATTGCACCTGGAGGATGCTAGACTGCACCGAGTCCATGATGTCGGAGAGGCGCTCTGGCTGCGCCGAAGTTATGGAGGGCCGCCCGACAATCATCTTGGGGACCTCCTCCCGAAGCAACGAAGGCGAGGCCACCAGCACCGGAGACCTTGTCCCCGAAGACTGGGTACGAGTGGCGGTGCAACCCGAGGTGGCAGCGTCACCATCGCCCGGGGAGCCACCCGCTGGATCAGCAGCAGCGGAAGCCATGTCCTCAGCCCCCTAAGTTGGCTCTGACATAAGCTCTGGCGTGATGGCCGATGGTGCCCTCGACACAACAGCCAGAGGCACAGCCGAAGAACATTCACTCCCCGCGCAGAGTACAGACGCCGGAGCAGCGCTCTCGTGCGCTTGCTTGGCTCTCTGCTCCACCAAAACAATCGTATCCTCCTAGGCCGACTTTGAAGCACTCCGGTGCACTACCATTGGTGGTAAGGATGTCAGAACAGACGATGTGACCCTGCAAATAAAAATTAAGGCATGATAAACCAACAAAGGCAGGCGAGATAACAAAGCAAGCGTTCGTAAGAAAGCCTTACCGGCGTCCCCAAAAGCTCCAGCGAGCCTCCACCTTTGGCAGCCCTGAATTCGCAGGCCCTGACGGCGGCATGGCAGGCGAGGTTGCCCCATCAAAGCCTCCACCGAATCTACTAGCGACGCCGCCACCCTGCGTCAACGTACCTCCACCGGCCCCGACAGAGCCACTCTCGGAGCCTCCTCCTGAGCTACCGTCGACGTCGACCCGAGGCCTCTTGGCCCGAGGCTCCTTAGGCGTAATGCCCCAGAGCCCCCTATGGAGCCTTGGACTGCGTAGGCAACAGGGATGCTGAATGATGCGCCCACCACAGACATCGGTTGAGCCGCCGGTTGGCGGGCCTAGCCTCCCCCTGAAGAGCCGCTGACATCCAATGCTGAGAAAGGGTGTGCAGGAGCACGTTGGAATGGATCAAAGGCCACCTGCGGCTGCGCCTTCAGTGGCGACCGAGGGTGTTTCTCCTTCACGACATCAACCACGGCGACTTCCCCTTCCCCGTGTCAGGGGCCGGAGCTTTTCCTTTGCCTGCGTTGGGGGCCGGTGCCTTGACCTTCCCTTCGACAAAGGATGTGTCTTCCGCTCTTGAAGCTTCAGAGCCTGGAGCAGGTGCGGACTCCAGCAGAGAGTTGACGATGGCCAGCCCATGGCTCTGGTACCCTACCTACCGAGGCGCAAGACCGAGCATGTCCAGGTTTGGCATCTCCTTCAGAATCTTAGTCCGAAGGACCCGGTCCTTGCAAAGCGGTGGGCAAGACCGTGGGAAGTTTAAGATGTCGTCTCACAGCAGTTCGTCGCACACCATGGACATTGTGTTGAGCACTTCTTTCGGGGTCGTCTCTTTGTCTCGACCCCGCACCAGCCGGGTGCCATCCTGTAGCCCGAAGTATAGCCATGCAGCATGACAATGGTGTTGAAGGGGAGCCAGGCGCCATGGAATGAAGTATGCCATCATCGTCAACTCTGTCAGGCCATGATCCGTAAGGAATTGGATCCTCTCCATCACCGGGGTGTAGGCCTGCTCCAACTCCGGCCGCTCCTCCCAGGTCTCCTTCCTGATTGTCGCCCATCCGGTGGGCATAACCATGCGATCGTGGGTGTCGACTTGTACGATCACCCAATCCTTCTTCTAATCAGCCCACTTCGCTAAGGAGAGCGGGGTGATGTACTTGAAGGGGTTGTTAGCCCGATGCTGGAAGCAGTAGCCGCCAAGGAAGTTGGCTTTGTTCTTCTTCCTGGTCCGCCTCAGCACGAAGAACTGCCAGAACACCGGCACAGATGGGAACACCCCGATGAACATCTCGCGGAGGTGCGAGAACACCGCCGCAACCATTAGAGATTTCGGCGACACGTGGTGAAGCTGAAGCCCGAGGACCTCCAGGAGTGTCACCAAGAAGGTGGCAATGGGGGGAACAAACCTGGAGTATGCGTAAGCCTGGAAGAAGACAATCTCCTTCTCTGCTAACTTCAGAGGAAGGGTGCCTGGGCGGATAAAATCCTGCCGCTCCTCATCCTCCTAGCTGAATAGGCATCTCACAGGCGCTACGTCAACAATGCAAGAAGGAGGCAAGGCGAAATCCACTGGGACAGGTGTCGAGAACCACGAAGGTGGGGAGAGAGTGGGTGCTCAAGGTGGAAGAATAATGCTCGAACGTTGGGGAGTGCATAAGGAAGAAACACCTTTGCTCCTAAAGGATTACTTTTAACTCCCCGTCAGTCATTCGAGCGCACCGAGGAGATTGCTTGAGGTCGAAGCCCACAGCTCAACTCGTAACGTCCCTGACAGCGGGGCCCAGGTCCCCTGTCAAAGAGACCGGCCTGAAGGGGTATCGACCCGAGAAGGCAACCCGGCAGTTCCTATAAAGATGGGAGTAGAAGGAGCAGAAGTGCAGTAGCTGCATTAGGAAGCGTCGCAGTATAGATACTGCACCAAGCAAAGATCCCGTCACCACAACCCCTCAACCACAGAGGGACATGTGGTCACAACAGCAGAGGCACGCACCACTTCGGCTGATCAAGACAAAATTTAAAGGTCGCACGAGAAAGCAGGATAGGGCTCCACCGTTGGGCTCGTCGCCTCCCCCCAATGTGGACCCAGGGGCCACTGTCGGTACTCGTCATACCGGATACCCTCACGCAGAAGCTACACCCGCCTAAGTACCTCACCTTCTGTAGAGGCAGGGTCCCAGGGCGCCATGTGTTCAGAAGTCTCGGACCCGTCAACCTCAGATACGGGGTTCAGGGTACCTGCAAGAGACCCTGAGGAAGAGTTCAGCTCCCCCTCGACGATGAGCTCCCAACCATCCACGTGTAGCTAGGAAGGATCCCTCTCACCCACGAGACAGGACTTCAGAGCTGCCACGTGGCCCAAGGCATATGGCAGGCCACCTCCCGTATAGGCCAGCTCTGACGCTGCCACATGTCCCGCAAGTCGGGACCTAACCTCCTGCGAAGAGGTGGGCTCCCAAGCTGCCACGTGGACCGTAGGACGAAACCTAGCCTCCTCCGCAGAGGTGAGCTCCCGAGCTGCCACGTGGTCCACAAGGCGAGACCTAACCTCCTCCATAGAGGTTGACTCCTGAGCTGTCACATTGTCCAACCACTTGCCCTGGACGGAGGGACGCGAGAGTTAAGAGGGTGGTGCACCTTGTCCCTATCAAGGATTGAAGATACGCGGCTTCCCCAGATGCATGGCTCACCGAACGCCTAATGTCAGGTACCTCTACGACCAATCGCATCACAGTGAAGATACCGCTGGCCTATCCCACTCCGCCAAGTGGGTAGCTTGTGGCGACGAAGACAGTTGGACAAGACATCCCATGCCAATGTCAGCAACGGTGCATGGGCTACTAACGACTCAGGCGGCAAGATGGCGAGTCTTCAAGTCAACAGTTAGAGCAAGCTTACGCAATAAGCCTTAGATCCTTAGGATAAGATTGCCTCAGGACCACCTTTCGGGCCCCGAGACCCCATTTGTAAGGCATCTAGCCTTGTCTATAAAAGGCCCAGACGGCCACCGTTACAATGGACCGAACATAACACACATGCATACACAGATTCTAGCAATACCACCCACCGTGGAGTAGGGTGTTACGCTCCTTGCAGCCCAAACCATGTAAAAACCATTGTGTCATACTTCTTCCGCTAGAACACTTGATTGAGACCTAAGCCCTGCTGAACAAAGAACCTCCGCGGGCTGTTCCTTAGCAGATCATGGAGAAGTGTCGCAACACTTCAACAACAACCACTTGAGTGCATGATTTCTTCGACAGGCTCCCAGTGGAGCGGGGGAGCATGAACGGTTGACCTTAGTGTGGCACTTCTTGGGGCGCTGAGATTTTTCTGAGTGTTGTTGTCGACGACAGGTCCCCTGCGAGGAGCCAGAGTTGGCTGCTCCAGCGTCGCCCACTATCATCGCAGATTCGTCAACAGCAGGCCCCTTGGGTGGTGCCGGAGCTGGCTGCTCTAGCGTCACCCACCATCATCATAGATTCATCGACGACAAGCCCCTTGGGAGGTGCCGGAGCTAGATGCTCCAGCGTCGCCCACTATCGTCTTAGATTCGTCGATGGCAGGCCCCCCTGGGAGGTGCTGGAGTTTGATGCTTCGACGTAGTTAACCATCATCGCAGATTCGTCGATGGCAAGTTTCCTGGGGAGTGCCGGAGCTAGCTGCTCTGGTGTCGTCCACCGTCATCGTAGAGATGTTGACGGCAGGCTCGTGGTGTACAGGCTATGACAAGAGAACCTTGTTAGCAACAAGAGTGTGGCAGGAGAGTGTACTCACTTATTAACGCTTGTTGTAGTTGTTAACATGCTGGGACATTGACGGTTGGCCCCTTGGGTGGTGCCGGAGTTGGATGCTCTAATAAAGCATAGAATAGTTGCCAAAGGTGACGTCATCCGAAGGATTTTAGGTGACTTCTCAACTTCCGCAGTCCATTCCCTAATTATAATAGAGGTTAACTCCTTGACCGTCTGTTGGACGAACATCCCATCAGGTGGGTCCTGTGGAGTTAATGGCAATGATGGTCTCCTATGGCAGCAGTACTACGAGGTATTTCCAAAATCTTCAAATATCTCCTCCTCGAAGCAGAATGGAAACATCGAAGGTTGAATTTCTTCTTCCTTCGTAGTTTTGGGTTTAAGAGAGGATTCCTCCGGCAAGGTTGTCTGTGGGGATCAGAATCCCGACATCCGAGGATCTCATTAGGTGGTGTCGTGCAATGCGACACTCAACAGTACACAAGAATAGAACATGAATAACATACAAGACGAAGTCTTTTATTTATCATACAGCATAAGTTTTTACAATACTAGCGGAAGTAACGAAATATATATATCATAGCTACGCTCTCAGCACTAGCTATGCAAAAGCAAAGTTATCCATGCCTTGGATACTTTGCACTAGCAACACTCAATTAGGGCGGCGTGCAGGGTTCCCAATCGGCTGTACACCCTGGAGGGGGTGCAGCCTCATCATCAAACCCTTCATCAACTGTATAACCTGCGAAAACTCGTTAACTGCAAACGTGAGCATAAGGCTCAGCAAGACTAACCCGTCTCACTAGACATATGCAAGGGGAACACTAAAACATAGGTGAGGTGAAGCGTAAATGACTCGCCTACAAGCGGATCCTTATAATCAGGTTTTATGTAGCAAATGACATTCTCCGAGCACGGCACATCATGGGCTCCACAATCAAACAAGAAACGCTTTACCGATGATATGACATGCCCAAAGCACATAATGCTATTACAGCTAAAGTATGGGGAAACTGTAAACTTTTAATTGTACTATCTCTAAATCATGCAAGGTTGTAAAGTAATTATAATTCAATACAATATGATTTTCTAGCTCCTTTAGTATTTACTACGTCACCGCTCAGTGAACAAGTGGTACTCGATTACTGCGAGGGACGGTGATTGCAATCAGGACACACCCGGACAACACGACACATACGTCGTTCGGAAGTGTTAGCGAGCACACCTGTACCTACATAACACTTCAGTACTAGGCATATATGGCAACCTTTCACAAGAAACCCGAACGGCGAACCCATCTCACCTCCACAAACAGAAGGTCTCCGCACGGAACACCTCATGTGTCCGCCGACCGATTTACACCTTACTGTCCTCAGCCCACCCCTATCGATGGTGAGTTAGTGGGCCTCGACACCCCAGTTATCGAGTTACATCAGTTTATTGGATTCCATATGTCCATTATATTGCCGGTACAATTCAAGCTTGTCTGAAGGGGCTGCATACGGACGGGCCTTAATCAACACAGGCAGGGCTATGCGACCGAGACTCAATTCTCTCCGCTTCCTATCCATTCCCTGCCCGGTCTCCATTTCATTATGCCATTTCCTATCTAACCAATTCTGTGAGATATGTCCTACATCTCTCGCGAGTAGATTCCAACTACTCGACTTCTACCGGTTTTCCTATGCATTAGCAAAGCAGTTACTACAGGTTAAACTGTAACTCGTTCCAACCAATCCCTGGGATTTTTGGTCATGCAAGTGGAGTATCAATAATCCTAAACATAATGCACATTTCATATGCTATTCATCATAGTGATAGAGTAAAATTTTATAAACGACTTAAATGCAAACCGGGGCTTGCCTTGTTGCAGGTCAGAGTCTGGGTTAATATTTGGAAGGTGCTCTTCCAAGGCTTCTGGCTCCTCCTCGACTTTGGTCACTATACGATATGCATAGAATACGTATATGAATGACTTTGAAAAAAAATTAATTATTACCAAGACCATGATTTAATTTGTGGTGTCCACTATGTGATACTGATCTAATTGGCTTTGGAACTCTGAAGGTAGATACTAGGGAATATGAGAGATGCTCTTGCAAAGAACAGGAGATGATCAAAGTAGGTTGTTGTCTCCAAAATGATGGCAAGCAATTATATTCCAAAAATTTTAGAGAAGAAACTATAGCTTGAACATAGCTATCAGTCGATAATCAAGATAGAGGAAATCGTCCTTGTTCTACAAAAATTTGTTTCATAATTTTCTAAGCTCTGGTGAAGGTGTTATTGTATTTCTAAGTTGGCAAGAATTTCTGGATTTATTTTATAATTGAATTTTAGCCTTTTACTCAATATTCAGTTTGTGACTGAATTAGGACAAGGATGGTTGGTCAATTAAATCCAAGATTTTTACAGGTACTAGTGTATGACTAAAGGAAAACTCAGTCCAAATTTGAGACATAGTAAAGCAACTGAACATCTGTGAAAATTCAATAACTGAAAAAGGTAATTGAACTATACAGAAGTTTAAACAGGTGCAATGGCTCCCAAACTTTTTCTGGTAGTCCAGAATAGGACCCTAAATTTTATGTGAATTTTGGAGATTTTTCCAGAGTCTAGATTATCTGGAAAACTTGTATTTGCATCTGGAAATATTATATTCTACAGAAATTAACTGTGAGTTTCACATAACTTAATTGGTACTGACAGAAACTAGAGCTCAAGTGCTTTCAAACAAAATTTGTTTGAAAATTTTTGGAGTAGTCTACAGAGAGATATTCAATTTAGAATTTTGAACAATTTTCTGGAATTAATTTAATAACCCATTGGCGCCAGAATTCAAATTCATTCGGGCGGGTCCCAGGGGCCACGTGGCGTGCTCTGGTCAATGCAACACCGCGGTCCACTGATTTATTCGCGCACAGCCGCACGAAATCCCAGCCGCACCGTGATCCCGCAGCCACTGGCAGGTGGGGCCCTACGGGGTTGTCTTCCACCTCGGGCCAACACCCGCGCGAGGCGGCGCCCGCGGCGATGACTCCCCGGCGATCTCGCCGCCGGCTAAACCGACGGGCCAAACTCGCCCAAACTCACCGCCTGGGGGTTTTTGGAGTTGCTGAGCACGACGGTGAGGTTGGTGGGACCAGAAACTCGCCGGAAATGGCCGTGTGACGGCGGCGGCGGCGGTGAGCACTTGGGCAACCTGGAACTCGCTCTAGAGTAGCTCAAACCACTCGGGATCTTCTTCAAAACCTTCCTGGGACGACGAATATCAAGGAACTGGACGGGGAAGAGGTGGAAACAATCGGAAACTAGGAGCTCGACGGGCGACCCAAGGTTTCCTCACCGGCGGCGAGCAAAACTCGATTTCCTCGGCCGTTGCTCGATAACTTTTAGGGGTTTTTGCTCAGGTAGGAGCGCTAGGACCTATAGAAACTATCTCTAAGCAATTGCAAGGAATATTTACTTGTAGAAACGGAATTGAAACGGAAACCTAGCGAGCTTCCTCACATCGGCCGGAAGGAAGAAGACCGATAACTTGCTCATTTCTCAATGAAAAGGGAAACGGTTTGCACCGAGAGTTAGAGCTCGACTAGGCGCACCTTTAAACTTTTGGTTTCGTGGCTTGAAACTGCGCGAGATGGCAGCGCACCACAGAGCAGAGGTGGGCGGCGATGATGGCGCGCGGAGGAATCGCGAGAGGGGGAACCACCGATCGGGGAAGGGGAAATAAGCGGAGCGGCGGCCGGCCTTTTATAGCGCCGCGACAAGCAAGCAAGCAGCTCGCTGGAGCTTGCATGCCCGTGCGCTATCGAGGGGGCGAGCGCCGGTGCAGAGATGGCAGGCGGCCGACCTGACTCGTTCAGCAGAGGCTGACCTGTGGGGCCCACAGGTCAGTCAGACCCCAAGAGTAAAGTTAAAAATTCATTTAAAAATGGATGATCAACTCCAAAAATCATGAAATTTTGTGGAGATGGTAAATGAATTATTCTGAACACAATGGTGAACTCAAATCTTATGTTCAAAGAAGTTGGAAAAGAATTTAAAATTCAGATTTAAATTTGATTCAAATTTGCCAAGCGTCTCAAATAAACTAGCAATTGAGTTCCAAAAATCTTGAAATTTTGCAGGCAAGCATTTGAGAGTATTAGAAGGTCAAGGAAAAATTTGGTGCCTTTAATTTGAATATTTTTGGCAGGCCAATTAGTACTGCACTTTAAATTGCCTTAATAAACTTCATCCAAATAATTCTAAAATTTGAAGAGGTGTGAATAGAATCATTCTAGAATTAGTGGTGAAGTCTAATACTCATGTTAATAAAATTTAGCCATGAGTGCAAGAAAGGTTTGGATGGTATTAAGTTCATGTGTACCCCTATATTGGATCTTAAATATAGTTGATCACAAAACTCATAACTGAATTCACATGCCCTAAAAGTGGGGTTTTACATTCCCCCCCCCCCTTAAAAGAATCTCGTCCCGAGATTACAAAAGAAGGCAAAAGGAAAAGATCTAACGAACATATGCCGCTAACAAGTCCGGATAGTTCGTTCTAAGATACTCCTCGCTTTCCCACGTGGCTTCTTCAGCACTGTGGTTGCTCCACAAGACCTTGTAGAAACGCAAGGTGCGACTTCTTGTGGTGCGAGTCTTCTCATCGACGATCTGAGTTGGATGCTCCGAATAAGTGAGATCTGGTTGGAGAGCTTTCAAATCCTCAAAATGCATATTCGCTGGGATTTTGAGACCTTTCTGCAACTGAGAATTGTGAAACACATTATGGACCCCTGCCAGCGATGGCAGTTGTTAGTGGTTTTGATCCGGCAGATCTCCCGACACTACTAAAGTGTTTGCGGAGTTTGAAGTTCGGTGTGGGCGCCCGGAGATTCAAGAAGGTGAAATGTAAAATGACACAAGAGACACGAAGGTTTACGTGGTTCGGGCCGCCTGAGCGTAATACCCTACTCCATGGGATGTGTTGGTGTTGTATTGAATGTATGAACTCAACTCAGGTGACGTGAGTTGAGAGTTCATGATCAGATCAGAGCAGGTCAGATCAGTCTCGTCAGAGCCCCTCTATGTATCATTGGCCTGTCCTTTTATAGTACAAGGACAGGCTGTTACAAGTTGGCTTGGCCCGACATGTGGCCCCAACGGTTACTAATATTGATACACATTTGATGCGCTTAATTACCCTTAATGACTGAGTTATGGGCTTTGACAGCACCGTTACTGGTAATTAAGGTCGTCTGATCGTGTGTCATTAACATAGTATTAATGACACATAATCGTGTCTTGATGTCCTTGATTCCCCTTTGAAGATCCGGAGCCGTTGTGGAGTCTTCCGAAGGTTTGAGGCTGAAGATCCGACGGTTGGACACGTGGCAACTCCGGAGCATACCGTGGGGAACAGATAGGTCTGGTGCCACCAGACACATGTCAGTTCCGGAGCTTCCCTCGTCCTGGGGTTAGGTCCGGGGGTGCCGTTATGGTACATAGCCCGGAGCTTCCCCCTTGTGGGCGGTAGCTCCGTTTTGATGGTACACGTGGCGACCCTGGGGCTAACCATGTTGGGGAAGCGGGTCCGGTTATGTCTGACATGTGGGCCTCCGAAGGTCTTCAAATCAAGTAGATGACCTTTCCTTGAGATCTTTGCAATCTCAAGGGGTATACGGTACCCAGGGTACCGACAGTGGCGCCCTGGGCCCACCTCTGGGGAAGACCCCTTGGGTGAAGTCATTCCGCCGGAGGTGGGTCCATCCTTTGACTTTTGAGCCGAGTCTTCAAAGGTCTTCAGAAGTGCTGTTGGCTATTGTTTTGGAGTTAAATTCTCACCGCGTGGCATATCCCGGGTGCGGCAAATGAGATCTTTGGCGTGCGGATCTCACGCAATTAAAGGTCGCCGGTGCCCGATACGAAAATCATATCGGTTCCGCGCACCTTGTCATGCCGCCGCCTTCGGGCTTCCCGTCTCTCTTGATGACAACCGTTCGCCTGGGTAAGAATCTCGACATGATCGTCGGGGTGGTCCCGGGCCCTCTTGTCATCGGCACGGTGAAATTTTTGAATAGTATCTTCGGCTTCCTTGCGGTTTCCATCCAAGCGTTTGGGGGCTTACTTAAGAAGGAAAGCGTGCACCATCTGGGGTACTTTACGCCTCTCATCTGACCTTGCGTTCGAAGTCCCAAGCTTGTGCTTGCTTTTCCTCCCTTGCCTCGCTGTGCTGCGATGGAGTTGGGTCTCTGCAAGAGCCGCTTGAAGACCGAAGGTGACCTGAAGAAGGTCCAGACCATCATGTGGTGGTCCTCGGACTTCTTCAACCACCAGGTCCGCGCCGGTAGGGAGCTCCCGTTCGAGAAGGAGCACGCCGACGAGATGGTGTACTTCTCTGCGTACGCCATGGTGGGGTTGGTCCTGCCTTTTTCCTCCTTTTTCTTGATGCTGCTAGACTTCTATGGTCTGCAGCTGTACCACCTTGGCCCCCACTCCATTCTTCTAGTGTATGTCTTCATCCACTTCTGCGAAATGTGGGTGGGCATCCCCCCCCTGCATTGAGCTTTTCTGGACCTTCTTCACCGTCCATACCACCGGAAGGGGTGATGAGTACCTTGGCTTCTACTACTTTGTGAAGCGCAAGAAGTGCCCATTCAAGTACCTTTGGTCGTTTCCCTCTAGAAAGTGGGACGATTGGAAGGAAGACTGGATAGTCATCCGGGTGGAGGAGCATGAGAAGCTGGAGCTGCCCGAAGGCCTCCCCAACATCGACACTACAGTCTGGAGTGAAGCTACGGTGCTGTCGGATGCCTTCAATCCTGCTCTGACCAGGATCCGCCATTGTGTGGAGGGAAGAGTAACTCCTCAGGCGGTATTTTGCAATTTCCTGGTCAACAAGTGGGCAACGCTGAAGAGGAGAGAAAAACTCACTTGGGCCCCTAACAGTGTGATGGACGACGACCGAGTCGAGACCGGGCTGAAGTCCAACATGGATGGGGAGACCTTGGAGTTTCATCTCAAGAAGTTCCAGCACGGCATCGACGTCGCGGGTGATGACGTGACCCCGCCACCAGCTTTCCTCCCTCTGAACGTGGAAGTAGAGTTCAGCAGGGAGATCCGGCGGACGATGCCAGTGCTTGACGACCTTGGTGTTGTCGAAAGAAGATCGACCTCCAGGGTGGTGATCCCTGGGGCTTCTGAAGGTGGCTCCGACCCTGCCCCGAAGCCAAGGACTGAAGTCGTCGGCAAGGGCAAGGAGCCGGCGGACGAACCCTCGAGCCGGAAGAGGAAACTGAAGCATGCCGACGGAAGGTCCGTCAGGCCTGCATCCTCTCCATCAGCTCTTTCTCCCCGGAGGGGGAGGTCTTCTACAACTGCGGCGGTTGTACCTGTAGCAACGTCTTCCCGGGGTGCTAGCTCCGGGCATGTGACTCCAGCACTAGGGCCAGTTGAGGCCTCTGGGTTTGGAGGTCCTTCCCAGTCGAGGAGGGCCTCGACTAAGGAAATGCCCGTAGCTGCAACAAGTTCTGGGGGGCCTTCCAAAGCTACCACGCCGGCGGTGGTCGTGGTCAGTCCAGAACGCCCGGGAAAAAGATTCTGTGCAAGCTGGTGCAGAAGCCTTTCGAGGTAATTTTTAATCTTTAAATCAGACAGTTGTTTTGTTGTAGTAATTGTTTTTTTAAGTTTCTTCATCCATCATCTGCAGCGTCCCCAAGAAGAGGAGTGAGGCTTCGCCCTCAGCCACAACGGCTGAAGCTGTGAGGTCAAAGACTTCTGCTCCTGTCCTGGTGCCGCCCCAAGTGGTGGCTGAAGCTGCGGCAGCTCCAGCGCCAACTGTCGTGGTCATGGACCTCGACTCATGCCCCGAGACTCCCGTGGTAGCACCGGACCACGGGAGAGAAGATGCGCCAGCGGCACCTGCCCCGGAGGTTGAAGCCCCGGGTCTTGATGCTGAGATGATGGAAGCTTCGGCTGTTGAGCCGGAGGAAGCAGTGATTCCGGCCCCAGAGCCGGAAATTGTCGAAGCCCCGGTGGTTGAGCTGGAGGTTATTGAAGTCACGACGGTTGAGCCGGCTACCTCCAAAGCTCCGGCCTCAGAGCCGGTTGCCACTGAAGACCTTCCAGCGCCTGAGCCGGTTGAGGTTGAAGCTCCGTCCTCAAGCCCGGTTGTTGCGGAGGCATCAGCACTCAAACCCATGGTGTTCGAGGTGCCAACACCCGAGCCACCAGCGGAGGAGGAGCCCAGGCCGGAGCCTGAAGTTGCCCCTGCTCCGGAAGTGATGACGGCGGAGGTGCCTGCTGCTGGGCCAGGGTGCCCATATGAAGTCGCTGGCCCCCTGCCTGAGGGGGCAAATGAAGACCTAGAGGCAGGGCCTTCAGAACCACTTCCGGAGGTCAGGACTTCTTCTGCGAGACCCTCCTTTGTGGTGACTGAGGCTATCTTGGAGGACGGCCCTAGTGCCATGGAGGTTCAAGGGACCACTCTTGTGGAGTGGGACCCAATTTTTGTAAGCGAGAACCCGCTGGAACCAGCGGAGGAGACCCCATCAGGTCCGGACCCTATTCCCCTGTCGTTGTCCATTGACAATGCTTGCTCTAGTTTGCGTCAAGTCCAGCTGGCGTTCTACCATGACAGCAAGGCTCTTGAAGAGGAGCGCCAAACCCTTAGGCGGTGGCGTAATCGGCTCTACTTCGAGACCAAGCTGGCGCAGTCGAGGCTGGCAGACGACGAGGAGTGGATCAAACAGGAGAAGGTCCGCCTGGAATACTGGGGCAAATTATTGGATGACATGGAGAGCTTGACTCGTGCCCTCGACGCTCAATCCTGGGACATTTATGAGCAGACCAAGGCAGCTAATAATGCGGCTGATGATTGCCAAGAAAGGATTGAAGCCATTAACACTACTCTCATCAAGCGCCGGGAGGCACTTGAGGAGAGGGAGAAGAGGCTCAAAGATGAAGAGCAAAAACTCCTAGAGCTGCAGGATGACGTCTTGAAGAGGGAGGAGGAGCTCGCCGAAAAGGTGGCTCTGGCTGACAAGGGCCTCGAGGAACGCACCAAGAAATTGGAGGAGCGTTGCGTTGAGGAGGAGGAGAAGGCCTGGGTGCGAGGGTAGGAACTCTACAAGAAAGAGTGTGCCATCGCTGCCAGGGAGAAGAAAGTTAGGGGTCGGGAGAAGGACCTGGTCGACCGCCGGAACAAGATCCACCTCTGGGAGGAGGAGCTCGGAAAACTCTAGAAGGAAGTTGCTGAAAATATTCAGCAAAATGCCAAAGAGGTTGAGCGCCTTGCTCGCGAGAATTCTGAACTGGTGGCGGCCAAAAGATCCTTGGAGGAACTAAAGGGCTTGAGGGCTGCGGACTCCCTACAGGTTTGGGAGTTCCTAAGCAAAGCCAACGACGCGCTGACACCAATGGGCTTCAGTCCCGTGCGTCCGGATGATCCGGTGCCGGAGCCGGACCTGGCGTTGCAAGCGTTGAGCTTGGCGGGTAGCAAACTCTCCAAGGTGGGTGACGTCATCGCGGACCAGTTGGAGGTTGAGGGGTAGTCCCTGGCGAAGAACGTCGCAGAGTATGTGCTGACGTGCTACACCGGCCATAATCCCCAATTTCCTCTAGACCCGGTGCTTGAAGGTCCCATCAAAGGAGAAGGTGAAGCCACCCGAGCCAACGTGTCGGAGGTTGTTCAGAAGGTCGCCCAGTTCTTCCATAGGGTCTAGGACCATCTCTGTAGCTCCCACTTGTATTCTCTCTTTTCCTTCCCCAATTTTGTAATCCCTTGTCTCCAGATGAATGAAATCCAAATTTTTGTGAATTTCATTTTTTGTCTTCAACACTTTTGTCTTCACTTGGCCCCCTGGTAGATGTACACAATTTGTTTGTGAACATGTACCAAGAGGATATTGTATTTTGTTGAAGACTCGTTTGCTTCAAACTTGTAGAGTGTAGGTCTGAAGTCTTCGATAGTGAAGGCCCCCTGAGGTTGTCGGTGCTCAGAAGCTCCGACATTGACTACCTTCGGAGCTCAGTAGCTTCGGCAATAGTCTCTATCAACGCGTAGAGCATCAATAGTTAACCCTCCGAGGTGTCGGAGCTCAGTAGCTACGGCAGTGACCTTTGCCAACGTGTAGTTTTTCGACAGCAGACTCCGCTTGTGGGGTCTTCTCACCATCTTTTATTTTGCGTCAACGGCTGGCCCCCCTAGCTTTACCCGAGCTTGGTTGCTCCAGTGATGCTCGTTTTCAATGTTTAACATCGATTAGAAGCCACCTAGGGGGAGTCAGTGCTTCGTTAGCTCTGGCTTTTCTCCATCAACGTGGATTCTTTATTTTTCCTGCACACTTGAAGCCAAGAAAAATAGTAAAATTCGCTCCCTGTCTATAACTTCGTCGCGGCTTACGATTCCTGAGAAAGTTTTAGGTCAAACACAATTCTGGATACAACCGAATGCATTGCCTTATTTCTTCCAGATCCAATTGTACTTGGACCCGCCTTACTTCGGCCAGCCGGGGTGTAGGTAGAGTGGCGTACTTAGGGTGCTTGACCAGGCTAAGTTGATAGCACACTCCGGCCCTAGATTGGCTTGGCGGCATTCAGTCGAGTGGTCCATGAACAATATTTGAATCCAAAAGAATTATCAATACAGCTCGGATTGTACATGAACTGGTCGAACTAAAATTTCTTAAGAATTGCACAACTTTGTTATAGACAAGAAAGAGAAAAATAAAAAATGTTGAGCCTGTACAAAATAAATGCACGTGGAGTCTGTTTCACATGAAGATGCCTTTCATTATAGGTCCGGGGTACAGGGGAAACAAGTACACTCTTAGGGTACGGAACCAGGTTAAGCGTGTTTAATTTCTTGTTTGACCCAGGGTAGCTAGCCACACTTTTAGTCCTAAGACTGTGACAAGTGTCGCATGAACTTTGCGGACCTTTCGGGAAAGTTCCGGCTGTTGTCCTGGAGGAACTACCCAACTCTGTACAATGACTCTATAACATACACCTCAAGTTACTACAGACTCACCTCCGTGATATTAAGTGTAGAACTTACGGAGGTGCTCAATATTCCAAGGATTTGGTAGAGCTGTCCCATCCTCGGTAGCCAAGCGAATGCTTCCGGGATGGGATACTTTAATCACTCGGAAGGGTCCCTCCCAGCTGGGGGAGAGTTTGTTTAACCCTTCTCTGGATTGTATTCTCCGTAGCACCAGATCGCCTTCCTCGAGCTGTCGGTTGTGTACATGCCGCTGATGATAGCGTTGAAGGGCTTGGCGGTATCGGGCATTCCGAACAGCTGCTTGGCACCTTCCCTCCTCAAGGAGGTCTAGGTCTTCACGTCGGAGCTGGTCCTACGTGGCTTCGTCGAAGGTCTGTACACGGAGTGACCCCAAGATGGTTTCCGGAAGAAGGATTGCTTCGGCTTCGTACACCAGGAAGAAGGGTGTCTCTCCAGTTGACCGTTTTGGAGTTGTCCTGTTGGCCCATAGAGTTTCAATCCAGTAGGCTCCATGTTTTTTCAAGCGCTCATAGGTGCGCGTTTTGAGTCCTTTCAGGATTTCAACATTTGCTATCTCGGCCTGGCCATTGCTTGCCGGGTGGGCTACAGAGGTGTAGCAAACTTGAATGCCGAGGTCTTCGCAATATCCTTGAAATGCAGAGCTTGTGAATTGGGTCCCGTTATCAGTAATGATTTTGTTTGGAACTCCAAATCTGCATACAATGGACTGCAAAAAGTTGATAGCAGATTGCTTGTTTATTGTCACAACTGGAGTTGCTTCCGGCCACTTGGTGAACTTGTCAATGGTGACATACAGGAACTTGTAACCTCCGACGGCTCTTGGGAAAGGTCCCAAGATGTCCATCCCCCACACAGCGAAGGGCCATGTAGGAGGTATCATTTGTAGAGGCTGAGCCGGTGTGTGAATTTGCTTTGCATGAAATTGGCATGCTTTGCATTTCTTCACCAGCTCAGTTGCATCCTGGAGTGTTGTAGGCCAGTAGAAGCCATGCTGGAAGGCTTTACCGACCAGCGTGCGAGAAGACGCGTGGTTCCCACACTCGCCTCCATGGATTTCTGCGAGGAGCTAACAACCTTCTTCCCTTGTGATGCACCGCATTAGGACGTCGTTGGCACCGCGTCGGTAGAGATCCCCTTCTACCAACGTGTATCTTTTAGCCAATCTGACTATCCGGTCAGCGGATACATCATTGTCAGGAAGGATGTTGTCTTTCAAGTAGCTCCGGATCTCCGAGATCCATGCATCAGAGCTAACTTGAGTATTTGAGTCATGCGTGCTGGGTTGCTCGGAGCTTCCGGCAGCACCTACGACCCTTGATGGCTGCCATGGTAACAGGGCCATCGGGACCATTAGCTTCGGGATGCTGATCTCGCCCCCTTCGCTCAGTTCGGCAGGCTGAGCTGTATGTTTTGACAATCTCCGGACAAAAGTTCTATCAGGAGCTGGAGCTCTGGTTGACGCTTTCGTCGAGAGTTCGTTGGCTTCAGCGTTGTGGACACGCTGGACATGGTGGAGGTCTAGGACTTCAAAGTCCTTCAGAAGCCTCTGGACTTCAAGGAGGTAAGCAGCTAGCTGGAGATTGTTGCAGGAGCATTCGCCCTTCACTTGTTTAGTGATGAGCTGTGAATCTCCCTTGACCAGCAATTGCTTGACACCATATGACAGTGCCACATTTAGTCCGTAGATGAGTGCTTCGTACTCTGCAATGTTATTGGTTGCCTTGAAGTCAAGGTGTACCATGTAGTTTACCTTCTCC
This sequence comes from Tuctoria greenei, assembly GCA_036927565.1. Lineage (NCBI taxonomy): Eukaryota > Viridiplantae > Streptophyta > Magnoliopsida > Poales > Poaceae > Tuctoria > Tuctoria greenei. The sequence goes on along the minus strand of JAYESD010000012.1, from coordinate 60,824,588 downwards.
CCGGTTGGTGCGAGAAGAAGGATTCCAGCTCCGGCCCCCTGCTTTTGCATGGAGCCGTCGAAGTAGAGTGTCCAGTGAGGCTCGGTGAAGACCAGAGCTTTGTGTTCTGGCTTCTGCTCACTGGGGCCCCCAGGGTTTGATGGAGAGGGAGTCCTTTCCGCCATAAAATCTGCCAATGCTTGACTCTTGATTGCTTGCCTTGTAATGAATTCGAGATCGAATTTGGCCAATTCCGCTGCCCACTTTGCAATATTCCCAGTTGAATTGGGGTTATGCGAGATTGCACAAAGTGGGTAAGAAGTCACCAATGAAACCTTGTGAGCTTGGAAGTAATGGCGAAGCTTCCTGGAGGCGATAAGAACTGCATAGAGCAGCTTATGCACCTCTAGGTATCGAGTCTTGGCGTCGTGAAGTACTTCACTGATGAAGTACACTGGGCGCTGGATGGTCCGGACCCTCCCGGAGGGGCCCGGAGCTTCCTCTTCATTGACCCGGATCCTCCCGGAGGGATCCGAACCTTCTTCGGGGACCTCCGGGTCCTTGCCGGAGGGACCCAGAGCTTCTTCAGAAGCGACCTGGACCCTCCCGGAGGGATCTGGGTCTTCTGAAGTAGCTTCTTGTGGACTCAAGTCTGGGAACTGGGACCCAAACTCGCTTTCAGGAACCTCCGGACCTTCCCGAAGGGGCCTGAATTCCTGAGTATGGTATAGTTCTGGTCTCTCCGCAACCAGGACCATACTGACGACTTCGTCAGTTGCTGAAATGTAAAGCAGCAAATGCTCACCAGGGTTCGGAGCTATCAGGGTTGGTAGGGTGGTGAGGAGCTGTTTTAACTCCTGGAACGCCTTTTCTGCTTCTTCAGACCATTGGAATGGTCCGGACTTCCTCAATAACTTGAAGAAGGGAAGTGCATGTTCTGCCAGTCTTGAAATGAATCGGCTGATGGCTACTAGACATCTAGTCAGCTTTTGGACATCCTTGATGCGGGCTTTGATCTTCGCCGGATTAGCCTCTATACCCCAGTGACTTACCAGGAAACCAAGAAGTTTTCCGGAGCTAACCCCGAAGACACACTTGTCTAGGTTTAGCTTTGTGCGGGTGACCCGCAGCTTGTCGAAGAAAGCCTGTAAGGTGTCAAGGAGTGACTCCTTGTTCTTGACCTTGACCACGATGTCATCGACGTACACTTCCACTATGTCTCTAATGAGTTCTTCAAAAGTTTTGTACATAGCTCGTACAAAGGTTGAAGCTGCATTCTTGAGACCAAATGGCATGGCCGTATAACAGTACAATCCATCTACTGTGATGAAAGAGGTATGCTCCTCATCTTCCCTAGACATTCTGATTTGATGATACCCAGAATATGCGTCTAGGAAACACAGTAATTCACACCCGAAGGTGGAATCCACTATCTGATCTATTCTAGGTAGTGGGAATGGATCTTTTGGACATGCTTTATTTAGTGTTGTGTAGTCAATACACATCCGAAGCTTCCCGCCGGCCTTGGGCACAACGACTGGGTTTGCCACCCATTTTGAATGGAAGACTTCTTGGATGAATCCAGCTTCGAGCAACTTCTTCACTTCTTGTCGAATGAAGTTCTGTTGCTCCACGGATTGCTTCCGAGGCTTCTGATGCACGGGCCAGGCGTCAGGGTAGATCTTTTGATTGTGCTCAATCACTTCCCTGCGGATGCCAGGCATTTGTAACGGTTGCCACGCAAACACGTCAACATTAGCCCAGAGGAAAGCGATGAGCGCGAGTTCCTATTTGTCATTCAGTCCCCCCGATATACGGGTGGTCTGAGCAGTATCGGAACCGATTTAAACAAATTTGACGGAAATGTCAGTGTCGCCGTTTGGTTGCACACGAGTTGCAGAAGTTGAGCCTCGCTGACGAATGCTCGGGGGTTTTAGAGCTTGCTCTTGCCTGGAGTTCTCCTCCTGCGCCTTAGTAAGTGCATGAAGTTCTTCCAGAGCAGTTACTCTGGCAGTGCGATCTCCGCGGATCCGGAGAACGCCTACTGGTGTTGGCATCTTTAACACCAAGTAGCCATAATGAGCAGCTGCCATGAATTTGTACAAAGCAGGCCTGCCCAAAATGGCGTTGAAAGGTAAGTTGATCTGAGCAACGTCAAAGACCAACTTCTCAGTGCGATACTTCTCCTGGGTCCCGAAGGTAACGGGGAGAGTAATAGCACCGAGTGGGGTAATGGCTCCCGGACCTACTCCAGAGAAAGGTCGGGAGGGGTGAAGATCCGAAGGTCGGAGCTGAAGCTTGGTAAAAGCTTAGAAGCTTATGAGGTTCAGCCCCGAACCTCCGTCTACCATAACATGGTGGAGCTGAATGTTATTGATGGTAGGAGATACCATCAAAGGTAACAGGCCTGCTCCAACCATGCTTCGAGGGCAGTCCGAAGCATCAAAAGTGATGGCCGTGTCCATCCACTTCCGATGAGGGTCTGCCCTGGCTGTAGGAGCTACAACGGCCATGTCCCAACGCATTGTCTTGAGGACGCGATGGGAGGTGATGTCCCATGATCCACCAAAAATGGTGTTTATGGTCTTCCGACGCTCGTTGTCAGAGATGTCAGAATCGTCGTCGACGGAGGTGTAGACGGCCATCTGGACCTTTTTGGGATCCTGAAAACCTAACTCCTATTCAGCCGGAGCTTCGTCAACTTTTTGTTTTCCTTCCCTCTGTCAGAAAGGAACTTCTTCCCGGCGCTTGTTGTAGCGCTCGACAAGGTTTTGGACCTCCCGACAGTCTTCCAAACTGTGGTTGTCCGTCTTGTGAATTGGACACCACACCTTGGGTTTGCCACCGTCTTCAGAATACGGTCGAGGTCGCTTCTCGGGGCGTGGCCCCCGGCCACCCGAAGCTGCAGCAGCTGCAGCATTAGATGCGCCAGCCGACGGCTTCTTCTTGCCGTTGGTCTTTTTCTTCTTCTTGCCACTACCGGAGGTAGTGGCTTCACCTTTGGAGGATTTCTTGTGATCCTCCGGAGGTGGTTCGGAGTGCATTTCACGGCGCTCCGCAGCTCTGGCACATTTGTCAGCCAAGCTGAAGAGTTCCATGACACTGGTGATCTCCTTGATCGCCAGTTTCTCCAACATCTTCTTATCCGTACGCCCTGTCTAAATGCCACAATGACAGAAGCGCTAGAGATAGAAGGGATAGTGTTTTGTACCTGAGAGAATCTCTGGATGAATGATCGCAGGGATTCTCCCCCTTTTTGCACAACTGCAAAAAGGTCTAGTTCGGTGCCTGTTTGGGTGTATGAGCTCCTGAAGTTGGCGGTGAACTACCGGCACAGCTCCTCCCAACTGTTGACGGAGTTGGGTGGAAGGCTCATAAACCAGGACCGTGCGGTCCCGGTTAAAGCCACTGGAAAACAATTGGCCAGTACGACCTCATTTCCTCCAGCTGCCAGGATAGCAGTGGAGTAAATCTGAAGAAATTCGACAGGATTAACGGTCCCATCAAACTTCTTCGGCAGGTGAGGCCGGAATTTCTGTGGCCACTTGACCATACGCAGATGCATGGCCAGGGCTGAACAGCCTCCTCCTACTCCTTCAGGAGCAGGAATGTCCTGAGCTTCTCGTCTTTCACGAGCATGCTCGATATGGACTCGGCCGTCTTGTTGACGGTATCGGCGATCAAGCTCCGCCCGAAGGTCATGAGTTGAAAGCCTTGATACCGTGTGAGTGCGTCTCGCCCCGAAGGGCAACGACGTCACTTGTTGTGATGCAGCGCGTCTCCTGTTGTTGGGAACGTGCGGACCAAGTCTCCCAGACAAGGTCCGTCGCTGCGACGGGGCCTATCCTGAAGGAGGAGGACCCTGGTTACTGATGCGGTCGGCTGCTGCTGCAACCAAGTGTTCCACATCGGCCCCCCACTGCTACATTGCATCCCGGGATGCGTCCGGAGGTGGTGGGCGCTGAAGGAGAGCACGTGCTGCATGGAGTGCGTGTTCCGGGTTGTCATGATTCGCCGACGCGGTGATTGAAGCCGGTGCACCATCGTGCTACCCAGCTTGATTTGCTGGTGGAGGCGGTGGTGGTGGAAGTGTGACTCCTGCTGACACTGAGGTTCCTGCTGGTGGCTGCATATTGGAGGGATTGCCCCCAGCAGCTTGAACAGCGGGATGACCATTGGATGATTCAGCAGCTGAGTTCACCATTCTTGAAATCTCAGGCCCCCCTACCTGGCGCGCCAACTGTCGGTGGTTTTGATCGGTAGATCTCCCGACACTACTAAAGTGTTTGTGAAGTTTGAAGTTTGGTGTGGGTGCGCGGAGATTCAAGAAAGTGAAATGTAAAATGACACAAGAGACACGAAGGTTTACATGGTTCGGGCCGCCTGAGCGTAATACCCTACTCCACGGGATGTGTTGGTGTTGTATTGGATGTATGAACTCAACTCAGGTGACGTGAGTTGAGAGTGCACGATCAGATCAGAGCAGGTCAGATCAGTTTTGTCAGAGCCCCTCTATGTATCGTTGGCCTGTCCTTTTATAGTACAAGGACAGGCCGTTAAAAGTTGTCTTGGACCGACATGTGGCCTCGGCGGTTACTAATATTGATACACATTTGATGCGCTTAATTACCCTTAATGACCGAGTTACAGGCTTTGATAGCATCGTTACTGGTAATTAAGGTCATCTGATTGTGTGTCATTAACATAGTATTAATGACACTTAATCGGGTCTTGAAGTCCTTGATTCCCCTTTGAAGATCCGGAGCCGCTGTGGAGTCTTCCGGAGGTTTGAGGCTGAAGATCCGACGGTTGGACACGTGGCAGCTCTGGAGCATACTGTGGGGAACAGATAGGTCCGGTGCCACAAGACACGTGTCAGTTCCGGAGCTTCCCTCGGTCTGGGGTTAGGTCTGGGGTGCCGTTATGATACATAGCCCGGAGCTTCCCCCTTGTGGGTGGTAGCTCCGGTTTGATGGTACACGTGGCGACCCTGGGACTAACCATGTTGGGGAAGCGGGTCCGGTTATGTCTGACATGTGGGCCTCCGAAGGTCTTCAAATCAAGTAGATGACCTTTCCTTGAGATCTTTGCAATCTCAAGGGGTATACGGTACCCAGGGTACCAACAGCGGTAACTCCAATTGATATGCCACAGGTCCGCATCTTTTGATTATTGCGAACGGCCCAAAAAAACGTGGAGCTAGCTTCCCTTTTACTCCGAATCGATGGATACCTTTCATAGGGGATACCCAGAGATTAACTTGATCCCCAATCTTGAAGTAAAGAGGTCGACGTCAGCTCTTCTGACGAGACTGAGCGGCTTTGATATTTGTTTGAATAATGCGTACTTGCTCTTCGGCTTCTTTTATTAAGTCGATGCCATATACCACTCGTTCACCAGATTCGCACCAGTTCAAGGGTGTGCGACACCTCCGGCCATAAAGAGCTTCATATGGCGCCATCTAGATGCTAGCCTGGTAACCGTTGTTGTACGAAAATTCCGCCAATGGTAGATGATCATCCCAATTCCTATCATGGTGGATGGCACAGGCACGAAGCATATCCTCTAGCACTTGATTTACCCGTTCGGTTTGTCCATCAGTCTGAGGGTGATAAGCCAAGCTTCAAATCAGTTTGGTACCCAACACATCATGGAGATGCTCCAAAAAGCGAGCAACAAAAATCGATCCATGATCTGAAATGATAGTACGGGGTACTCCGTGTAGACACAAAATTCTGGAGATATAAAGTTGTGCATACCGCTTTGCATCATAATCCACACTGACCGGTATGAAATGAGCTGATTTGGTCAATCGGTCAACGATCACCCAAATTGAGTCGTTCTTATGGAGGGTGGAAGGCAACCCAACAATGAAATCCATGCTGATATCCTCCCATTTTCAAGCTGGTATGCTTAAAGGTTGAAGCTGTCTCGCTGCCTTCATATGGTCGGCCTTCACTCGCCGGCACGTATCACACTCGGATACGTATTTAGCTATTTCCCTCTTCATCCGAGTCCACCAGAATTTCTTCTTCAAATCCTGGTACATCTTGTTGTTTCCTGGATGAATGGAATACTTGGACAAATGAGCTTCATCCATTGTCTTCTTTCTAAGCTCCATGTTTCGTGGTACCACTATACGGTTGTTAAACCAGAGGGTGCCATCATTGTCACATCGGAAACATTTCATCTCCCCCTTTTCCATTCTTTGCCGAATGTGTGACATTCCTTTGTCTTCCTTCTGAGCTGCTACAATATCCTCCATGATGGTAGGAATGAGAGCGAGATTGTAGAGTGCCCCATATGGAACCAAGTAGAGACTCGGTTCTTCTTCTCCTTCCATTGAGGTAATGGAAAGATTGTTGACATGGGACTTGCGGCTCAGTGCATCTGCGACTACATTCGACTTGCCTGGATGGTAGTGGATCTCAATCTCATAGTCCTTGATCAATTCTAACAATCTCCGTTGTCGCATATTCAAATCCTTCTGGGTGAAAATGTATTTAAAGCTCTTGTGATCAGTGTGGAGGTGTACTAGATTACCTAGTAAATAATGCCTCCACATCTTCAATGCGAGTACCACAGCAGCGAGCTCAAGATCATGAGTCGGGTAGTGCTGCTCATGGTTCCGGAGCTGTCGTGACCCATACGCGATCACTCTTCGCTCTTGCATCAATAAACAACCCAAACCAATCCCAAATGTGTTGCAATAGATATCAAATGATTTGGTTGTGTCTGGTTGGGCTAAAACTGGTGCCGTTGTAAGGTGTTTCACCGATGCTTTGAAACCTGCCTCACATGCCTCAGTCTGTACATACTTTTGCCCTTTCTTCAGAAGTTCTGTCATCGGTTTAGCTATCTTGGAGAAATTGGGTATAAACCTCCGGTAATATCCAGCTAAACCCAGGAAACTTCGGACTTCATGTACAGACTTTGGAGACTCCCATTTGAGGACATGCTTGATCTTGCTTGGATCAACTGCAATCCCTTCTGCTGATATGATGTGCCCTAAAAATGGCACTTGGCTGATCCAGAATTCACACTTGCTGAACTTAGCATATAGCTGGTGGTCCCGGAATCATTGAAGCACGATTCGCAAGTGTTGAGCATGTTCTTCTTCGGATTTTGAATACACAAGTATGTCATCAATGAAGACTACGACAAACTTGTCCAATTCAGGCATAAACACCGAGTTCATGAGATACATGAAATGAGCCGGTGCGTTGGTCAATCCGAAGGACATAACAAGGTACTCATACAGTCCATACCTCGTCGAGAATGTTGTCTTTGGTATATCTTCTGGTCGGATTCTAATCTGATGATAACCAGAACGAAGATCCATCTTCGAAAATACTTTAGCACCCACCAATTGATCGAAAAGAATATCAATGTGTTAGTGGATACTTGTTCTTGATAGTGACAGCATTAAGTGGACGATAGTCTACACACAGTCTCAAGGTCTTATCTTTCTTTTCTACGAACAGTGCAGAACAACCCCATTGTGATGAACTTGGACGAATGAAACCTTTGTTCTCAAGTTCAGTTAACTGTTCCTTAAGTTCTGCAAGTTCCTTGGGTGCCATCTTGTAGGGTGGTCTGGAGATTGGCACCATTCCCGGTGCAAGTTCAATCTTGAACTCTATATCTCTTTCTGGGGGCATACTAGGAAGATCTTCGGGAAACACGCCCGGATATCCACATACTACCAGAATATCCTTAAGTTCCATAACCTCGGTATTGTGAGTAGATGGGCCCAATGGAATGATGTTCTCAAGATTGAGAACTTGGGGCTGATGGAGCGGAGAGTTTAGATAAATCTTTCGAGGAACGATATCAAGAATAGCACCATGGTATTGCAACCATGCCATTCCTAAGATGACATCTAATTTCCGATGCTCTAGTATTAGAAGTGAAGTAAGATATATGGTTCCATATAGGTTAAGAGGTATCCCAGGAACCAATTCATTTGTCACTGTTTTCCTGGCTGGAATGCTAATCACATATGGAATTTTGGTGGAGATAACAGGCAATTGACTTTTAATGACATAAGGTTTACTAATGACATTGTCTGAAGCTCCGGAATCAAAGAGTATGACTACGGGATGATTGAAGATAGAGAACGTACCCGTGAGCACACGTGCACCTTTCGAAACATCCTCGATGGCGAGGTGGTGGACGTTGCCGTTTCTGGGGGCTGGCTTCTTGGGCTGGTTGCAGGGTTGGTTGGCCCCCTGGTAGGATGATTGCCCTCCGCTTTGTCGATTTTGAGGGCAGTCCTTGGCGAAGTGCCCCGTGCGCCCACACGTAAAACACGTGTACGGGGTCTGGCCAGTACGACTGGGAGGACGGAATCCTGGTGCATGTGGTGGAGGTGGAAGTGCACGTGGGATCATCCTCTGTTGTTGCTGCGGTCGGAATCCGGAGTTGCTGAACTGGCGACCACTAAACATTGGTGGTCGTGATGGCGGTTGCCACCTCTGGCCAGATGGTGATCGGTACACCATACGATACTTCTAAGGAGCACCACCTTCGCTGTCCTGCGGAGCACTCCTCTTCTTTTTATCCGAGGACAGCTCGTGCGTAGTGTCCTCCTGCATGATAGCGGCATTGACGATGTCGTTGAAGCTGCCGCGGTTGAACAGGACAAGCTTGTCCTTCAACTTGGGGTTCAAACCCCGGTAGAAGCATTCGCGCTTTCGATCTTTGGTATTTACTTGGTTCTGAGCGTATTGGGCCAAGTGGTTGAATGATTTGGAGTACTCATATGCACTCCTTCCTCCCTGCCTTAGCTCCAAGAACTCTTGAAGCTTCCTCCTCATAATCCCGGGAGGGATGTGGTAGGCGCGGAACGCCTCCCAGAATTCGGCCCAGCTTATGACATGGCCTGCGGGGCGTGCGGCAAGGTAATTGGCCCACCATGCACCAGCAGACCCCTGCAGTTGCTGCGCTACAAACAGCGTCTTCTGCTGTTCGGTTACCTCGAGTAAACTGAACTTTCCTTCAATGGTGTGGAGCCAATTTTCCGCCTCCAACCGTTCATCGGCCTCTCTGAAGACCGGTGGATGTGTCGATGAGAAATCAGAGTAGGAGCTCTGATATTTCTGACGCGGTCCATTATCCTGTCGTCCCCCTTGATGGGACGAGTGCCGCACAAGAGTTCGCAGTAGCTCGGTTTGCTCGTCGCGCGAGCCGAGCACTGCAGCGAGAACCTCCGCGAGGCTCCTCGGAAGTGTGGGCGGAGGTGGTGGAGGTGGTTGCGTTTGAGGCGTATTCTGCCCCGGGGGTGGTGTGTCATCCCCCTGCCCTCCACTTGAGCCTCCCGCTTCTGGGGCTGCAGGTGTACGCACCATGCTGCAATACAACGATTCACACCGTAAGTCTCATTGCCTCATGTTCATCCTTCCATATAAATAGTAATGCAGTAGGTAACATTAGATGATGCATAACATTCACATATATTGATAAAGCACAAACTTTATACAATCTATATTATCTTGGGCCCAAGTTTACAATAGAACTCCAAAAATAGACAGACTTCATTTAAAGAAGTTGTCTCATCTATGCTTGGTCACCACAAGTCATCATGTCTATGTCATTGTACACCCACCTCGCTACTATTGACAACAAGACTCAAAAGTCGCAAAATACGCGTGGTGTTTACTACACATCATTACACTCGGCCTAAAGTGATAAGTACATCAACACTGCCCTCTACTCATAAAACTCGACCTCCTGAGGATCTTCTTCTTCCTCGTCATCCTCAGGATTAGGCACCACTGGTATGGGTGCTGGAGCAGAAGATGATGCCTCGTTCAAAAGCGACGTCCTTTTGGCAATCTTAGCTTACCAATCTGTCTGTATCATAAACATCCTCCAGGCCTCATTCCCCTGCTGAGCCTGCCCACAGCTAGTCTTCTAGCTCTGAGCCTCCACTCTGGACTGATCCCGATCTGCAGTCGCCGCGCTCAACTGGGTGTTCCGCTGGTGTCCATAGAGTAGGCTCGCCTCCAAGTCAATTTCCATCTCTATAGTCTCCTGGCGAGACGCGGCTAAATCCATAACAACTTCATGCCATTGATTCTCCCTGAGGTTCAAATGATGGTTGAGAGGAGCCATCATATCCCTAAGTCCGTCATTTGCCCACTCAAAGTGATCCGCTCAAATCATGGCTTGCTTCAGATTGTCCGTCAATTCTTTTATGCATGCCCTTTGATTACCCTTCTCGCTATGTGATGCGGATGCATACACCGCGAAGGCTGTCGCGGATGTTTCACCGTGATTGTCCACCTCCGCAAGCAAACGGGTTGCCCAGACTTCAGAAGCCCTGCCGTTAACTGGAAAGAACTCATATGGAGTACCCACCAGATTACGGTAATGAAGTTTGCAAAACCTCCCTATGGCAACACTTGCGGCGTAGCTCCATGTTTCCTCTAATATCAACCCTTTGATCTTGATGGAGTATGGAGCCCATCTGAGGTGCGGTTGACCAGCAGGCACATCGGCGTAGATGGTGCAACTCCACATACTGCTTTCCTGGAACTTCTTGCCCCAATAGCTAGGCAACACCAGGTAGCCAAACAGGCGAAGCAACCTAACAAACACGTCCGGGAAACCGGCTTGCCCGGTGCACGTGGACAACACCCATCCATTAGGTAACTGAATTATTGGTGCTGCCATCTGTGGACAAACATACCCGGATGTCACTACTCAGTATAGGTATTCAACTCAATCAATGATAATGTTGGACAAAAGAAAATATCCATAATCAATTGATCCAAGAAAATCTGCAAACTGGAAGTGATCACAGTTCTGGTTCAGCTAACCTTCCTGTATCAACCCAAAAGTTTCATACAGGAAATGCCAGAATTAAGAGTTAAGTTGAATATAAAAGTTGTAGTACACTTCAAAAACTTTCCAGATTGTACTCATACAGATCCAGGTAAACTAGTATGAAGAATCTATACAGGTTTTAAGTTGACTCAAGTTTTCTGGAAATTTTGACAGAACCTCCCCTGTATATGGGCTTACCTCCACATTCTATACAGGTTTATCATGATAAGATGTTGAGGTAATGAAAAAATAAACATTGTATAACATTGCGTTAACAATCCAGAAATAAAAGAGTTGCACCCTAAAAACTTTGTTATACAGGTATCGCTCACAAATTCACAACCCTGTGCAAACTGTTCCAAGTTCTGGACTGCAAGAACCAAGTTTGCGACAAATGGAATTAGGCATAGCTACACCCAGATTCAGGTCAGGAGTGACAAATGAAGTTGATAGAGGACTTCCTAAGATTTCCATAAATGTATATATGTGACCATGTCATTATTCGGGATTAAGAGCTATAACTATCCAAACTTAACAGTTGAACTGACTGGTTTGCACCAGCAGTTCTGCAGTTTGCTGTGTTGACATCCCAAATTGGTTTAACTCCATCCCAAATCAGGAAAAACCTCCCATAACAAAATTGTAAATATCCTCCTACCCTTTCCATACATATATCACAATATGGCAGTGGATTTTTCTACAGCAAGTTATGGCAAAAATACAGAGACTGGTACAATGGTAAGGTCATCTGGAGCAGTTACAATACACCCCAGATTTCAACTGATTATCAAGCTTTTCTGCCTTTATGGTCAACAGAAAAGTTGTAGAGATCTTCACGATCTTTCCATCCATATATGATACTCCTATACTATCTATTAAATATCCAAGATTACCATCCAGCGAAGTCGAGCCAACTTCTGCTAGAAAACAAGAATCTTGATTCTATTTATTCTATCGAGTAGGAACCCTTTTTGCGGAGTCCAAACCTACCAGCACCTGATAGTCGGACTTTCCAAAACACAATGCAGCCATTCTGTCGGTGGGGATGGTCTAGTATCATGTTTGATACTGACGGTACTACGTACCCCACCAAAGAAAATTATATCCGGTATTTCCGGTTACGTCTATAGGTGGTTCCTATATCGTTCTCTCCCACACGGCTTCTACACGGTCTTCTACCGTAGTTAATGCCGAAAAATAAAAACAATCCCCTTTCACACCTTCACACCTCAAGGGCGGTACGGGGAAACACAACAGGCAGTCACAATAATATATATGAAAATAAATGCATACGACTCTGGTGTGAGTCGTCCTCGAGCGAGGCCATGTCTCGAGGTACATGGCTGTAAATACGTCTGTACAGCAAAGACTCCCGTACTATCCGGCTTATACACACTCGGGCATACGTGTTTCGCATGCTCCCATAGAACATGAATAGTTCTAGAGAGGCATACTATCGGGTTATACACCACCCGATGGGGGCTCCCACTAACTTTGAAGCACGCTGGGGTACCGCGTGTCATAGCTTCTCGGAAACATTGAGAGCTTCAGAGACTCCTATTAACTTCCCGTGCCAAGCCACGGATATTTCACATACCACTCCTCGTATGCTGAGCTTACCGAGGTTGATCCGCCCTCGGTGGCATACCTTACCTCATACCTAACGTCGAGGCGTCGTTACAGAATATAATAACACATAGTTAGTTTACCACCTTTATACCTTATACTAATAATACTCCTTATAAAGGCATATATATAAATTCCTAATTTTTGAAAATATGTTCTTTTCAAGTACACTGTTCCCAATGATGATCTGATACCATGTCTGTGGGGACCGGAATCCCGACATCCGAGGATATCATTGGGTGGTGTCGTGCGATGTGACACCCAATAGTACACAAGAATAGAACCTAAATAACATACAAGACAAAATCTTTTATTTATCATACAGCAGAAGTTTTTACAATACTAGCGGAAATAACGAAATATATATATATATATATCATAGCTACGCTCTCAGCACTAGCTATGCAAAAGCAAAGTTATCCATGCCTTGGATACTTTGAACTAGCAACACTCAATTAGGGTGGCGTGCAGGGTTCCCACTCGGCTATACACCCTGGAGGGGGTGCAGCCTCATCATCAAACCCTTCATCAACTGTATAACCTACAAAAACTCGTTAACTGCAAATGTGAGCATAAGGCTCAGCAAGACTAACCCGTCTCACTAGACATATGCAAGGGGAACACTAAAACATAGGTGAGGTGAAGCGTAAATGACTCGCCTACAAGTGGATCCTTATAATCAAGTTTTATGTAGCAAATGACATTTTCCGATCACGGCACATAATGGGCTCCACAATCAAACAAGAAAACGCTTTACCGATGATATGACATGCCCAGAGCACATAATGCTATTACAGCTAAAGTATGGGGAAACTGTACACTTTTAATTGTACTATCTCTAAATCATGCAAGGTTGCAAAGTAATTATAATTCAATACAATATGATTTTCTGGCTCCTTTAGTATTTACTACGTCACCGCTCAGTGAACAAGTGGTACTCTATTACTGCGAGGGACAGTGATTGCAATCAGGACACACCCGGACAACACGACACATACATCGTTCGTCGTTCGGAAGTGTCAGCAAGCACACCTGTACCTACGTAACACTTTAGTACTAAGCGTATATGGCCACCTTTCACAAGAAACCTGAACGCCGAACCCATCTCACCTCCACAAACAGAAGGTCTCCACACGGAACACCTCATGTGTCCACCGATCGATTTACACCTTACTGTCCTCAGCCCACCCCTATCGATGGTGAGTTAGTGGGCCTCGACACCCCAGTTATCGAGTTACATCATTTTATTAGATTCCATATGTCCATTATATTGCCGGTACAATTCAAGCTTGTCCGAAGGGGCTGCATACGGATGGGCCTTAATCGACACAGGCAGGGCTATGCGACCGAAACTCAATTCTCTCCGCTTCCTATCCATTCCCTGCCCGGTCTCCATTTCATTATGCCATTTTCTATCTAACCAATCCTGTGAGATATGTCCTACATCTCTCGCGAGTAGATTCCAGCTACTCGACTTCTACCCGTTTTCCTATACATTAGCAAAGCAGTTACTACAGGTTAAACTGTAACTCGTTCCAACCAATCCCTGGGATTTTTGGTCATGCAAGTGGAGTATCAATCATCCTAAACGTAATGCACATTTCATACGCTATTCATCATAGTGATAAAGTAAAATTTTATAAACGACTTAAATGCAAACCGGGGCTTGCCTTGTTGCAGGTCAGAGTCTGAGTTAATATTTGGAAGGTGCTCTTCCAAGGCTTCTGGCTCCTCCTCGACTTCGGTCACTATACGATATGCATAGAATATGTATATGAACGACTTTGAAAAAAAATAATTATTACCAAGACCATGATTTAATTTGTGGTGTCCACTATGTGATACTAATCTAATTGGCTTTGGAACTTTGAAGGTAGATACTAGGGAATATGAGAGATGCTCTTGCAAAGAACAGGAGATGATCAAAGTAGGTTGTTGTCTCCAAAATGATGGCAAGCAATTATCTTCCAAAAATTTTAGAGAAGAAATTGTAGCTTGAACATAGCTATCAGTTGATAATCAAGATAGAGGAAATCGTCCTGGTTCTAGCAAAATTTGTTTCATAATTTTCTAAGCTCTGGTGAAGGAGTTATTGTATTTATAAGTTGGCAAGAATTTCTGGATATATCTTATAATTGAATTTTTAGCCTTTTACTCAATATTCAGTTTGTGACTGAATTAGGACTAGGATAGTAGGTCAATTAAATCCAATATTTTTACAGGAACTATTTTATGACTAAAGGAAAACTCCATCCAAATTTGAGACATAGTAAAGCAACTGAACATCTGTGAAAATTCAATAACTGAAAAAGGTAATTGAACTATACAGTGGTTTAAACAGGTGCAATGGCTCCCAAACTTTTTCTGGTAGTCAAGAATAGGACAATAAATTTTATGTGAATTTTGGGGATTTTTCCAGTGGTTTGCTTATCTGGATAAGTTGTATTTGCATTTGGAAAGATTATTTCCTACAGAATTTAACTTTGAGTTTCACAGAACCTAATTTATACTGACAGAAAATAGACCTCAACAGCTTTCAAATAAAATTTGTTTGAAGATTTTTGGAGTAGTCTACAGAGATATATTCAATTTAGAAGTTTGAACAATTTTCTAGAATTAATTTAATAACCCATTGGCGCCAGAATTCAAATTCATTCGGGCGGGTCCCAGGGGCCACGTGGCGTGCTCTGTTCAATGCAACACCGCGGTCCACAGATTTATTCTCGCGCAGCCGCACGGAATCCCAGCCACACCGTGATCCCGCAGCCACTGGCAGGTGGGGCCCTACGGGGTTGTCTTCCACCTCGGGCCAACACCCGCGCGAGGCGGCGCCCGCGGCGGCGACTCCCCGGCGATCTCGCCGCCGGCTAAACCGACGGGCCAAACTCGCCCAAACTCGCCACCTGGGGGTTTTTGGAGTTGTTGAGCACGACGGTGAGGTCAGTGGGACCAGAAACTCGCCGGAAATGGCCGTGCGACGGCGGCGGCGGCGGTGAGCACTCGGGCAACCTGGAACTCGCTCCAGGGTAGCTCAAACCACTCGGGATCTCTTCAAAACCTTCCTGGGACGACGCAGATCAATGAACTGGATGGGGAAGAGGAGGAAACAATCGGAAACTAGGAGCTCGATGGTTACCCGAGGTTTCCTCAACGGCGGCGAGCAAAACTCGATTTCCTCGGCCGTTGCTCGATAACTTTTAGTGGTTTTTGCTCAGGTAGGAGCGCTAGGACCTATAGAAATTATCTCTAAGCAATTGCAAGGAATATTTACTTGTAGAAACGGAATTGAAACAGAAACCTAGCGAGCTTCCTCACATTGGCCGGAAGGAAGAAGACCGATAACTTGCTCATTTCTCAATGAAAAGGGAAACGGTTTGCACCGAGAGTTAGAGCTCGACTAGGCGTACCTTTAATCTTTTGGGATCGTGGCTTGAAACTGCATGAGACGGCGGCACACCACGGAGCAGAGGTGGGCGGCGACGATGGCGCGTGGCGGAGAAGGAATCGCGAGAGGGGGAACCACCGATCGGGGAAGGGGAAATAAGCGGAGCGGCGGCCGGCCTTTTATAGCGCCGCGGCAAGCAAGCAAGCAGCTCGCTGGAGCTTGCATGCACGTGCGCTGTCGAGCGGGCGAGCGCCGGTGCAGAGATGGCAGGCGGCCGACCTGACTCGTTCAGCAGAGGCTGACCTATGGGGCCCACAGGTCAGTCAGACCAAGAGTAAAGTTAAAAATTCATTTAAAAATGGAAGATCAACTCCAAAAATCATGAAATTTTGTGGAGATGGTAAATGAATTATTCTGAACACAATGGTGAACTCAAATCTTATGTTCAAAGAAGTTGGAAAAGAATTTAAAATTCAGATTTAAATTTGATTCAAATTTGCCAAGCGTCTCAAACAAAATAGCAAATGAGTTCCTAAAATCTTGAAATTTTGCAGGAAAGCATTTGAGAGTATTAGAAGGTCAAGGAAAAATTTAGAGCCTCTAATTTTAATGTTTTTGGCAGGGCCAATGAGTACTACACTTTAAATTGCCTTAATAAACTTCATCCAAATAATTCTAAAATTTGAAGAGGTGTGAATAGAATCATTCTAGAATTAGTGGTGAAGTCTAATACTCATGTTTATAAAATTTAACCATGAGTGCAAGAAAGGTTTGGATGGTATTAAGTTCATGTGTAGCCCTATATTGGATCTTTAATATAGTTGATCACAAAACTCATAACTGAATTCACATGCCCTAAAAGTGGGGTTTTACAGTTTGACATGATCAAGAGATAGGTTATTCCGGGTCCATTGATTTATCCTCGGATCTTGACACTACTTCCTCTCGAGGAGGATCACTATGACCCATAATGAAGGAAGAGTTTTCCATTATTCGGTCTAGAAGATCCTTGCCTTCTTTCATCATCTTACGGAAGAAAGATTCTCCAGCCGTAATGTCAAGATATAGGGCAGAGTCTTTGTTCAATCCCATATAGAAGTGTAGCAAGAGCAACAGATCAGGGATGGACGATCTCGGCAGGAAATTCTCGAAAGAGAAAATCTATCCCGAGCTGCACCTATAGATTCCTTCTCCATTTGCTGGAAGAATAACACTTCCTCTCGCAAGGAAACAATTCGGGCAATTGGATAGAAAGCAAAACAAAATATGTCTTGTAATTCGCGTCAATTTCCGTTTGTCTTCTCGACATTGTGGTCATACCGTTGTTTGGATTTTTCCTTAAGAGAAGAAGGAAACAACTTCCATATGGGAGTTTCTTGCATCATACCTTTGATTAGATGGCACGAACACAATTGTTCGAACTCTCTTAGATAGTGGTAAGGGTTTTCACAATCCGTTCCTAAGAAGGATTGCTCCCGAACTATGGCTATAAAGCCAGGGCGAAGTTCTTAGCTGGTAGAACAGATGGGTTCCGCCGAAGGCGATGGCTCATAGAACTTGCCCTTTGGGGCAGAATAAGAAAGAATGCTAGGCTGCTCCATATAGGTGGTGGTGGTAGGAAAAGGAAAGATAATATAAGAAGATATATACCAGGGTGAGCAAGGTTCCAAGATTAACAGCAACCGTTCCCCGACAACAGCACCAGAAATGCTTGTTGACGTTTCTTACATCAGAGATAAAAATCTGCAAGTGCACATAAATTATCGTGTAGCACTTCCCCTTAAGGAGTATTCGCAAGGGTATCGAATCCAAGGAGCGTATGTGTATTCTTACGAACAAATCCACCCATGGACACAAACTTTTAGTGTGTGTGTGTGTGATGTGAGGTGTGGGGTACTATTTATAGGGGTGCAATGGGTTGGTTCCCGTCACCAAATCCGCACGAATAAGTCACCACTGACTTCTTAAAGCTGGGAGGAGCCAACACGTGGCGTTTGACCGGGTCTGGCGCCTCTCCCTAGTCGGCCGACTAGGGAGGCCGACCGACCTAATATCAGCCCCGTTGGGGCTATGCTTCATCAAAATCTCTGGCATGTGGGTCCCATCCCTTTATATGGGTGCTACATCGTTGGATGACCTCGTATACTTCTGTGTGTGGGCCATTTGATCCATATGATGACACGTGGCATCACCTGAATCATCGAAATCCAATTTTATGGAGCCCCTGCATGTCTTGGTATTTTGGGTCTCAATTCACAGGCATACAAATAAACACGAACACTTGTGGAATTGGATAGTTTTTAACCCCACCACTACGTTGTGTTTCTCTTTTGTGCACATTATAAGGTGAATTGATGGTCTAAATATGGCACCGAAGGACTGTCGACAGTGATAGCCACCGAGGAGGCCGAAGAGATCATTGACGTGGCTCACTCTGGCTTGCTCCAAGTGCAGGCTACGCTCGATCGGGACTGGGATAGCCTTCGCACGAGGGAGGAGCAGCATGGTTAAGAGACGCGCTTGGTAAAGCTGGTCGACACCAAGACGCAGGGGCTCTTGGAGAAGGCCCGGGAGATTCATGCCATCACCGACGCCAGCCTAATATTATGCGAAGAAATGGGACTAGACCTGGTCCGCCGCGAGATTGTCGTTGTTGATCAGAAGTGGGCGTTCAAGCAGAAAGGGGAGGAGGCCTCCCAGAACCTCTATTTTGAGCATGACGCATTGGAGGAGAGGCGCTGTCGGTACCCTGCGTACCGGGTACCCCGCGATAGAGCAAGAAAAGCCACGGAGTTCCACCTGTCCGAGTTGAAGACCTCTTAAGGCTCCACGTGTCCCGTAGCACTGGGCCCGCCTACATCATTAGGGTAGCTCCGACGCTGCCACGTGTAAAGCAAGATCGTACCTAACTCCTTGTATAGGGAAGCTACGGTCATGCCACGTGTCCAGTGGCCCCGGACCTAACCTCCAGTAGAGGGAAGCTCTGGTGCTGCCACGTGTATCGCGTCTCCGGACCTCCCTTCCCACAGTGGGAAGCTCTGGAGCTGCCATGTGTCGAGTATCTGGACCTAAGCCTACAACAGGAAGACTTCCGGATCTCCAACGACGCGGACATTCAAGAGGCAGTTAAAGCAGCTATTACAAGACCTAATTATGTGTCATTAGTGACATATTAATAACACACAATCAGACAACCTTTTGTACTGGTAACGTTGCCATTAATGCGCATCATCACACTGCTAAATATACTTAATACGTAGAAATCCTGTATTAGGTAATAAAAGACCGCCAGGGCCACATGCCGGGCCATGCTGACAATGTAACGACCAGTCCTTGGACTATAAAAGGGATGTGCCACACGGTACAAAGGAAGAGTCCAATCAACCCCAAGCAACTACACACTCATACAAATAAAAACCACTCGTGGAGTAGGGTATTACGCTAAGACGGATCGAACCATGTAAAAATCCTCATGTCAGTGTCTCGTTCATAATCTCATGTGCGCCCTAAATGAATACGAACCTCTGTGGACTACGTTCTAGTAGTACCAGGGGAAGTGTGGATCACACACTTCGACATTTGGTGCGCCAGGTAGGGGCCGCTGGAGATTTCGAGATGGTGAACTCTACCGCTGGATTGTCCAACGACCACGCTGAGCAACCCGCTGGAGGAAATCTCTCCAACGTGCAACAGCTAGCTGGTGCTGTTCTTCCGGCGGGCGTCATTCTACCACCACCACCAATTGCTCCGGCAAACAACGTCGGACAACAGGATGGTGTCTTCGCGTCGGTCACTGCATCGATGCACAAGAACCCTGAGAACGTGATCAATGCGGCATGTACTCTTCTGCACCATCCACCGGTGCCCAGAGCACCTCAGGGTGGAATAGAGCAGTGCCACGCTGATGTGGAGCATCTGGTTGCAGCAGCAGCCGATGCCATCAGCAAACAAGCCCCCCCCCCCCCCCACTTCGGGGCAGACACCTTCTCACCGAAGGGCCTTGTATGGCATACTTGGTCCTCAGACGTCACAGCACCGGAGGCATGCGCCCTCTCAGCAAGTGACATCCCTGACCTCCGGGGCACACCGTACTCACATGGCTTCAAGGATCTCGACCCTTGATCTACGGTCGGAGCTTGACCACCATTACAGGCAGCAGGACGGCCGCGCCCACATCGAAGCTTGGGAGTAGGGGGGTGGCTTTTTAGCCCTGGCTATGCACATTTGCATGGTCCGATGGCCACATAAGTTCTGATATCATTTGCTAGAGAAATACGACGGAACTGTCAACCCCATTGAGTTCCTCCAAATCTACTCCACCGCATTTCTTTCAACGGGAGGCAATGAGGCCGTGATGGCCAACTACTTCCCTATGGCTCTGACCGGGACTGTTAGGTCTTGCTTCATGAGTCTTCCGCCTGACTCCATCAACAGTTGGATGGAGCTATGCCACCAGTTCACCGCCAACTTCGGGAGCTCCTACACCCAAACTGGCATAGAGCTGGACTTATTATCTGTACAACAGAAGGCAGGAGAGTCGCTACAATCGTTCATACAATAGTTTACCTATGTACGGAACACAATTCCTTCCATCTCCAACGCATCTGTCGTTGTTGCATTTCAACAGGGCGTCAGAGATAACAAGATGCTGGAGAAGCTGGCGACAAAAGAAGTCACCGGCGTCATAGAACTCTTCAGCTTGGCTGACAAATGTGCTAGGGCTGCGGAGGGCCGTGAAATGCACTCCGAACCAGCTCCGGAGGATGAAAAAAACTACTCCAAGGTTGAAGCCACTGCCTCTGGCAGTTGGAAAAGGAAGAAAAAGTCCAATGACAAGAAGAAGCAGTCGCACGCTTGCAGCTGCTGCTACAGCTCGGGGTGGCCGGGGGCCACGCCCCGAGAAACGTCCTCGACCATCGTCTGAAGACAGCGGCAATCAAAAGATGTGGTGTCTGATCCATAAAACGGATACTCACAATGTAGGATCGAATAGCACGTGTAAAGCTACCAGAGGGGGCATGAATTGTAGATTAAAACTTTTCAAACGGAAGCAACCAAAACCCCATGGCAGAAAAATGATCTGTTAAAGAAATCGTGTGTGCAACTCATATAAACGTGTTCAACTGAGAAAACACTAGTATATATTTTAGAAAATCAAGTCACGAAGACGTCACAACAAGAATCGCGAAAATCCGTTGAGAGAAACTCAAGTTATGGTCGAAAGATCGAACAAAGGTCAATTTGTCCTACACGAGAAAAACAGTTCTGGAAAACTGCAAAGAAACTCGTGTAGATCAGAAACCACAAATGCAATGAACGTGAAATTTTGACAGATGATAGACAATCAAGTTGTGAAGACAATCCCAAAAGAATAAAGTCAATTGGCTCTGTAAAACTCGAGTTATGATAAAACAACCGAAGCAAGGTAGTGCTGTGCAGAAACTCAACTAGAAAGACATGAAGAAAATACGTCGGACGAACGAGGCACAAAAGCTCCTTTAGACTACAAATTTTATTGATAAAAACTTACTAGTAACAGCCCCAAAGTCGTTTTCCACGAGCTATGGCCTCCCTTGCTTATATAACCAGCACTTAGGCCAACCCAAACCTAACTAGGACTCTAATCCTACTCAATTCACGAATCGAAACTTTCCATAACTGCTCAAGACTTTTCTATACGCAGATAGAAGCAATCTTAAGACTACCAAACACCTTAGGAACATATCCCACATTCCTAAAACAACTCAAATTCGTGACCTATACGAAATCCTATCATAACCAACTCAAAACTTTCCATACTTGAGTCAAACATGACTCAAACGCAG
The DNA here is from genome assembly GCA_036927565.1 of Tuctoria greenei. NCBI lineage: Eukaryota > Viridiplantae > Streptophyta > Magnoliopsida > Poales > Poaceae > Tuctoria > Tuctoria greenei. The sequence continues at coordinate 60,802,943 of JAYESD010000012.1, read as the reverse complement.
CCTGAGTCCATAACCGAGTCAGTTGGACCTTTCCGACCAATTATTTACGTGCACATCTCTTCATCATGCCTTGGAACCATGTAGTCACGTCCATGCACTCCTTGCACACGTGCAAACATCTTCCAATGACGTTCATGATACCTTCATATGCAATGTTCTTGATCCAAACATGCGGCATGACCTCCCGATCAACTCAACCAATTCCTCCCGAACTTGGTTGTTGAACCTCATATTCTCCCTAAGACTAGTTTAATGGATCCCGTCACCAGCCATGTCTTGAACTCAAGCAACACCTGCACATGAATAAACAACCAATACTTCCGAGCACAAGTTCTCGACTTGACTTTAGTTAGTTCCGATAACCACAACTCCTTACGTGAGCACACCACATAAGCATGTTGTAAACAATAGCAAATTGATAACAGTCATAACCACCAAAACACACCAACAACTTAGTAAAAGAAAACTAAGCAAACTTTCCATAATCCAAAAAGAAAGTTTGAAAACATTGCAAATTAAAAGCAGAATTACTGCAATGAAGCTCCGAACCTTGCCAAAGCTAACCGGACCTTGAACTGGAGCTTATCAAAACTAGGAAGACCTAGCGTCGGAACTTGCTAAAGCTAGTTGGACCTAGCGCCGGAGCATACCAAAGCTTGTCGGACCTAGCGCCGGAGCTAACCAAAGCTATTCGGACCTAGACAAAGAAGTTGGACCTGGTGAAAGCAAGTCGGACCTTACGTCGGATCTTGCCGTAACTACCAAAAACAAGTTGTACCTATTGTCGGACCTTGCTAGAGCTCAGACCTAAAGTCGGACCTTGTTAAAAAAGGTGTTTTGGTAGTATTCAAAACTTTCATCATCAAAACAAATGTATTCAGCACACATAAGTTTCACAATCTCCCCCTTGACAACACCATTAAAAATCCGAAGATTGGCTTATTCACATGAAAAGTTTTGAGAACAATTTCTCCCCCTTTTTTAAAATCAAATGACATAGAAATAAATTTCTCCCCCAATATATATTTCTCCCCCTTGAATACTTCTCCCCCATTGACAATGTATTCAGCAAGGTACAAAAGAGAAATTTTAATTTGTTATGAGCACATTATAACATATACATATAAAACAAAGCTCATCCAAGTCATTCTATCAAGTAACTTACACTATCACAACAATGAGATACATAAAGTTGTGTAAGCCATGCTAGAGATCAAATGTAATTTAAAATTTTAACAAGTCATGATCTCACAAACTTAACTATTTTAAAACCTGAAAGCATGACACTTGTTATTGCATTTTATTATTTTTCAAAGCAAAATTTTAGATTATACAATATTTTCCTGAGATTATGTGCGCATATGCCTCATTCTAACCAACCAAGGCAAGCCTGTGTCATTTGACAATCAGAAGCTTAAGGACATGGTTTCAGTCATGCACAACTTCTTCCAAGTTCATACCTAAGTGCAATGATAAGCCATCTCAAAAGAAGGAGTGCGATGCATGCATATTCTCTTGATATTTTCTAAATTGATATTTGTTCATGAAACTCAACATATGAGTTGATTACTTGATTAATTCATTATGATTAAAAGCACTAGTGATGATGCAACAAGTTCAAAACAGCAAGAAAGTTCGATCATGACCAGATTTAGTGTAAGTAATTATTCCAATTACTAGTCATGGCAAAAACTACAAAATGTATAACATGAGTAATGTAGTAAGAACTTTCAACATATAAAAGGAATCACAAAGTCATATATGTATGAAATACTATGCTCATATTATTTTAAGTTCAGATTCACACATAGACTTCCCAAGTTTCAAAACTCCCCCTCAATTTAAGCCATGAGGATGCATAACCCCTGTAATGTAACAAAAACATGTGAAATCCAAAGGTTTTGTGACAAAGTCAGCAAATTGTTGTTCGGTATCTACATGGTGAGGCACAATGTTTTCTTTTTCAACATTATCACGGAGAAAGTGATACCTAATATCAATGTGCTTAGTTCTGGAATGTTGCATAGGGTTTTTAGCAATGCAAATGGCACTAGTGTTATCACAAAATAATGGAACACTATCTTGATGAACCCCATAGTCCTTAAGTGTTTGAACAATCCAGAGAATTTGAGACCAAGCACTAGCAGCAGCTACATATTCAGATTCTGGTGTGGATTGTGCAACTGAACTTTGTTTTCTAGAGGACCAAGCAACATGTGATTTACCAAGTAAATGACAAGCACCCGAAGTACTTTTCTTATAAATCCTACAACCCCCAAAATCAACATCTGAAAAAGATTTCAAAATAACAGTTGAGGAAGAAAAATGCCAAATTCTTGAGTTCCATGTAAGTACCTGAGAATCCTTTTGACGGCTTGACGATGTGAAACACGTGGGGAAGCTCGAAACCATGCACAAAGACATACGCTAAATTGTATGTCTGGTCTTCATGCCTTGAGGTACAAAAGTTATCCGACCATGCTTCTATATTCTTTTTGATCCATGGGTTCACCATCTTCATAAAGTTCAAGTGTCGTTGCTATACCCATTTGTGTCCAAAGAGGCTTGCTTTTGTCCATGTTGAAGCGCTTAAGAAGGTCTCTTGTATACTTCATTTGTTGCACAAAGGTTCCCTCCTTAGTTTGCTTGATTCGTAGCCCCAAAAAGTAAGTGAGTTCACCCATCATACTCATTTCAAATTCTGAACTCATCATTGCTGAAAACTTCAAGATCATGAGAAGCATAACCAAAGATAATATAATCCACAAAAACTTAAACGAATAATGAGTCATTGCCATGCTTAAGCACAAAAAGAGTTTTATCAACCTTGCCCATGGTAAACTTTTTTTCAAGTTAGAATGTTTTTAACCTATTATACCATGCTCTGGGAGCTTATTTTAGACCATACAGGGCTTCAGTCAGTTTGAAAACATGATTAGGAAAATCTGGATTTTCAAAACCAGGTGGTTGCTTAACATAAACCTCCTCATCTATGTAGCCATTAAGGAAAGCACTTTTTACATCCATTTGATATAACTTGAAACATTTAGATGCAGCAAAATATAAAAAAATTCTTATGGCTTCTAATCTAGCAACAGGAGCAAAAGTTCCATCAAAATCTAGACCTTCAATTTGTGTGAAACCTTGAGCAACCAATCTAGCCTTATACCTAATCACAAACCATTTTTAAACACCCATTTAGTTCCAATTAAAGTATGATCTTGAGGTGGAGGTACATGTTTTGAAACATTATTTCTTTCAAACTTTTCTAACTCTTCTTGCATGGCAATAATCCAAGATTCATTAGTGAGTGCGTGTGATATATCTTTGGGTTCAAAAGAAGCAACAAAAGCAGAATGAGCATGAGAATTGGGGTCTGAAAACCTGGATCTTGTAACTCATTCATGCAAGCTCCCAATTATCTATTGCGGGGGATGATTATTGCAAATCCGTAGAGGAACATATGTCTAACAAGCTTCTTCTTAAACAGGTTCATCGTAGATTGATGAGCTTGTGGCTTGTGGACGATCAGGACCAGCAGAGAGGGTAGTCGGAGCTTGTTCAAAGTTCGGAGCTGGACACGTGTCAGCTTCGGAACTATCAGGCAATATCACCGACTCTTCTTCTTCTTCAGAAATACCCTCCCCCCGAGGATATGGGTCCGTACCTGCAATGTTTGAGCTAGTACCTGGGCTAGCTTCATCAAAAGGCACCTCGCAAGTCTCCACAATTTTGTTAGTGTCAAGTTAAAGCACACGATAGCCTCTAGTATGAGATGGATAACCAATAAATATGCCATCAATGGATCAATGTTCAAATTTATCAAGATTACCATGTTTCTTAAGAAAACATTTGCAACCAAAGATCCTAATGTTTGTAACAAGAAAATAATATTTGAGACATAACAAGCGGTTGCAATCGCATCAGCCCAAAATTTCCCAGGAGTTTGATATTCATCATGCATAGTCCTAGCCATCTAACCTAAGGTTCTGTTCTTTCTTTCTACAACACCATTTGTTGAGGTACATATGGTGAAGAAAATTGATGATCTATTCCATTTTCAGCACAAAAGTGATCAAAAGATTGATTTTTAAATTCGGTTCCGCTATCACTTCTAATTGCTTTTATAGATCCTGGATGATCACTTGATAATCTAAGAAATAAAGTTCTAAAGTGACTAAAAGCTTCATAATTACATGCCATAAAGTAAACCCAAGAGTATCTAGAAAAATCATCAACAATCACAAGAACATACCATTTTCCTCAGAAGGATTGAACACGTGAAGGTCCTACGGTGTCAAGGTGCAAAAGTTGACCCGGTTCAGTTGTCATGATCATTGTGAGAGGAGTATGTGAACCTGCAACCATCTTAGCATGTCTATAAGAAGAGCACACAATTTTTTGGTCCCCTTTAAGCTTAGGCAGCCCACGTATGCGATCAAGAGCACTAACATGCGTTAGATGATCAAAGCCTACGTGACCAAGTCTACGATGCCAAAAATATAAGTCCTTTGAATCATTAGCAACTAGACGCCTATGCTTATTGGAAGAAATATCAAAATTAGCTTTAAAATCTCTTCAAAAATGAGACATGTTAAAAATAAGCTCACTATTTGGATTTACAACTTTGCAGCAATTTTTTGTGAAAATAATTTCTAGATTTTCATCTAGCAGTTGTGAAACAGAAAGCATGTTGTATTTCAAAATTTTAACAAGTGCCACATCCTTCAAAGTGTATTGATCATTTACTCTAACCGAACCCTTAGCAATTATAGGAGTTAAAGAATTATCGGCAAAAATAACATTCTCTACACGTGACATAAAAGAGAGGGAGGAGAACCATTCTTTGTTACCGGTCATGTGGCGTGAGCAACCTGAATCCACAATCCAAATGTTCTCCTTCCTCAAACGTGTAACCTATAGAAGAACAATACGTCGATGCCTCAATACTGGGGTTAGTCAAAAGACATTTAGGAATCCAGTACTGAGTCACACGATGTGGAGCAGGAAAAACACGCAAAAGCAGTGATAAAACAACAGGTTTATGAGTCAAGATTTGAGATTTATTGTTCTTAACTAATAGCATATAAGGTGTTACTTGTGTAGCACAAAAATCAGTAGCTCCGGAGGCAAAAACAGAAGGTCCAGAGGTAAACTTTGAATGTTTTTGACTCATAACAGCAGATTGCATGTTCCTGACATTTGGTTTAGTGTGCAGCAAATTTTGCATGAGAGTTATAAGATCTAGCTTGCATTCTTTCCTTTTTATGTTTTTTAGCTGGTCTATAACAAAAATCTATGACATGACCATCTCGAACACAATAGGTACAATGAAATTTAACTTTGTGTTCATGTCTAGATGAGCATGTGATAGGAGGATGAGTCTTGATCTTCCGAGAGGTATGGTAAACTTGATTGGGTGGAGATCTCGACGTTGATGATCCAAGGCTCCGAACGAACGAAACCCCGCAATCACTACACCACTGCTCTGTTGGTTATCACCAGTGTCACACGAATGACCTCACCACGAAGGCTTATCCCTGCAAGCCCAATCAAGAACACAAGCAAGAACACAGAGGTTGCAATCAAAACTGAATTGATCATGAATTGGGGTCTCACAACTGATGATCGGCGACACTGTTCAATGATAGGTTGTATCTAAGCAAAACCCAACCCTAATGTGGTTACTTCTGCTGTATAAATAGGAGTTTAGGGGCGTGCAAGACCCTTGGACGCAACCCTAATGGGCTTCCACACGATACACGGGCCAGCAACCCAAAGGACGGTGGCGCAGCACCGGACATATTCTGGACGCCCACTTGTTTCGCTGATTCCCGTCAACTTGGAAAGAGTTTTGAGGTGGGGCTGGTTCCGTTGGAAGCTTTATGAAATCATGGTTCCAACCATATATAGAATGTCCAAATCAGACTCCGTATGTGTCTGGGATGTCAATTTTGGTGAAGGCAGCTCCTGGAACCCGACGTGGAGTCGAAGTCGATTTGGACTTGGGCTCCTCCTTGGTGTGCACGTCCTATCTCCTCCTCCTTGACTCCTTTGACTCCTCCAAGCCCTTGCTGGTCCACTGTTCCTAATGAATACAACATGCATGAAAACAAGCGTAAGTTCTGAAAAACAATCAACAAGGTTAGAATGTACCTGGAGATCTAATTGTCGCACACATGCTCTAGTGATCGGTCCTTGCATTGTATGCAAAGGGAGATGTCCTCATCAGCATGAAGTATGTTTATTTGGACCCGAACGTGACAACACTCCTGTAGATTTAAAAATCACCTCTTTTGGTTGAGGAACTATTTTAATCAAACCACTTCCTAATGACTTTACAATTTTAGGTGGATGTGCTTTAACATGAGCATGAGAATCAAAACCTAAACCAGTTTTATCATTGAAAGATTTGGATGAATTCAGTAGCAAGTTTAGATTTTTGTTCCCAATACAAAACTGCTCTAGTGTCCTATTCATGTCATCAAGTTTCATAGACAATTCTAGGAAGTTTTTAGATGAAGTTTTTCCTTTTAATTTGCAATTAGAGCATGTAAAGCATTGTTCAGTATTAAAATTTCATTCATATCATCTTTTAGTTTCTATTCAAGATCATTACAGGTAGAACAATGCAAATCAATTGTAGAACAAGAAGCACCATTTAATTTTCTGTCATTAGGTGCAGTAAGCTTTTTGTTCTTTTCAATCTCTAACTCAAGTTTATCAAGAGTGGAGGAGTGTGCATTTATTAAGGAGGACAATTGTTCATATATTAAATCGCATAAGGAACAAGAATCATCACTAGGAATCAAGTTTTTTCAAACGATTAATTTCATATTCTAGTGACTCAATTTTAAGAGCATTGTCCCTAAGCTTTTTGTCCTTTTTTCTTAACTATAACAGTTTCACAGGAAATAGCATCACACATTTCATCGCAAGTAGGACATACCTCTTCATTGTCACTGTTGTGTTCTGCATCTTCCATACTTGATCTTGATTTGCCCGCTATAAAGCACAAGTTTGCTAGATCATCTTCATCTTCATCACTTCCAATGTCTACATCACTTGAGCCAAGTTCTTGAAGTGCGGTGATGAAACTGTTTATTAGTTTGCATCCTGTAAAACCCTTCTTTTTCTTGTTTAGGTTGCCAGAAGAGGACTTGACTTTATTCTGCTTTTCATCACGGTTAGAAGGACCTGAAAGGTTAGGGCAATCTATACGAAAGTGTCATGTCTTACCACATTCATGTCATCGTTGAGGTCCGGAGCTACCTCTCCTTCTAGTTCTCACATTTTGCAATGCTGTTGAGAACTGAGTAGAGATGAGTTCTAGCTCCTCATCTGGAAATTCTTCAATCTATTCTAGGGTTAGTGAAGACAGCAAAGCAAGTGTATTGCTAGATGAATATTGGCTGGATCTAGGCATATTACGTTCAGAAACAAATGCAAGAGACTTGTTGGGGTTCTTACAGAAGATTTTGTCAGTTTCATGAGCTTTCAATTTAGAATATAGCACATCTAATGTAAGTGTACTCATGACAGTAGATTCACGAAAAGATGTGACTTTCATCTCCCAAATTGACATGTCTAATGCACTTAGTAATTGCCTAGCTTTTTCATCATCTGAAAAATTAACATTGACGCTATGCAACTTTGTGAGAATTTTATTAAAGTGACCAAAGAGGTCACCAATGGACTCACCGGGTTGCATCTCAAAGCGCATGTATTCTTTCTTGAACATATCTTGTCTTACCTCGTTGATCTTGTTGGATCCTTCATGGTAGTCACAAAGTGCTCTCCACACATCGTATGCTGATCGGAGGTGTGCAACTCGATCGAAGTCGCTCTGAGTTAGTCCTTGGATTACCAAGCTGCAGGCTTTGTTGTTGTTGTCTGCATCTCTTAAGTTTGTAGCCGTGACTTGATCGTTCGGCGGCACGTTGTAAGGATAAAAGCTAGCGCCGGAACTTACCAAAGCTAGTCAGACCTAGCGCCAGAGCTTACTAAAGCTAGTCGGACCTAGTGTCAGAGCTAACCAAAGCTAGTCGAACCTAGAGCCGGAGCTAACAAAAGCTAGTCGGACATAGACAAAGAAGTCGGACCTAGCCAAAGCAAGTCATACCTTACGTCGGACCTTGCCGGAGCTACCAAAAAGAAGCTGGACCTACCGTTGGACCTTGCAAGAGCTCGAACCTAAAGCTAGACCTTGTTAAAAAAAGGTGTTTTGGTAGTATTCAAAACTTTTATCATCAAAGCCAATGTATTCAGCACATATAGGTTTCACACACAATCTTGAAAATTGCCGCGAGGTCCAAAACCTTGTCGAATACTTCAACAAGCACCAAGAAGAAGCTCCATTCCGCCAGCGGGAAGGAATGCAGAAAGTTTATGAAGCTCCGGTTGATCTATAACTAGGCTTCCAGGACCCCAATAATGTCTTGAAGGCTATGTACAACACCAACGATAACCCTCAATACCATATATGTAGGGTTCTAGGATATCACCTCCCGCCGCGTCCTCAAGGCTATGCATCAGGAGATGGCTGCCACAGCTCCTACCGCCAAGGCAGAACCCCGTCGGAAGTGGATGGACACTCCCATCACTTTTGATGCGTCAGACTGCCCAAGAAACATGATCGGAGCTGGACTACTGCCATTCATGGTGTCACCTACCATCTATAACATCTACCTCTACCATGTCTTGGTGGATGGAGGGTCGACACTTAACCTCCTCAACTATGAAGCGTTTGTCAAAATCCAGCTGAAACTCTCGTACCTTCGCCCCTCATGTACTTTCTCTAGGGTAGGTTGGGGGGCTATCATTCCTCTCGGCTCAATTACACTCTTGGTGACCTTCAGGACTCGGGAGAACTACAGGACTGAGAAGCTGGTCTTCGACATGGCGCACATTAGTCACCCTTCAATGCCATCCTTGGCAGGCCAGTCCTGTATAGCCACAGCCCACTATGGCTACCTGGTGTTAAAGATGCCAACACCTTCATGCATTCTCCGCATCCGCGGGGATCGTACTGTAGGAGTCGCTGCGCTGGAAGAACTCCACGCTCTTGCAGTAGCGCAGGAGGAAGCATCCAGCAAGGAGCAAGCTCCTCAACCTCTGAGCACTGGTCACCGAGGCTCAACCTATGCACCACGCGTGCAGCCAAGCGGCGACACCGACATCCCTGTCAAAGTTGTCCAAATTGCTTCCAATGCTGCCCGGACCACCCGTATAATGGCAGGTCTTAACAACAAATAGGAACTCACGCTTATCACTTTCCTCCAGGCGAATCTTGATTTGTTTGCATGGCAACCGTCACAGATGTCTGGGATCCCTAGGGAGGTGATTGAGCACGGTCTGATGATATACCCCGACAAACATCCAATACACCAGAAGCCCTGAAAGCAATCACTCGAGCGACAGAACTTCATCTGATAAGAAATCAAAAAGCTGCTCGATGTTGGTTTCATCCGGGAGGTTCATCATCCACGATGGCTGGCAAACCCAATCTTTGTACCCAAGGGCGGCAAGAAACTTCAAATGTGTATCTACTACACCACCCTAAATAAGGCATGTCAAAAAGATCCATTCCCACCAGATAGTGAACTCCACCTCCGGGTGCGAGCTATTGTGCTTTCTAGATGCATATTCTGGATATCATTAGATCCAAATGTCTAGGGAAGATGAAGAGCATACTTCCTTCATAATAGTAGATGGGTTGTATTTTTATACTGCCATGCCTTTTGGTCTCAAAAATGTTGCTTCAACTTTTGTGCGGGCCATGCACAAAACATTTGGGGAGCTCATCAGGGTCTTGGTGGAGGTCTACGTCGATGATATTGTTGTGAAGGTGAAGAACAAGGAGTCACTCCTTGACAACTTGCAAGCCATCTTCGATGTGTTGCGCATTACACACACTAAGCTAAACCCGGACAAATGTGTCTTCAGGGTTAGCTCCGGGAAGCTCCTCGGATTCTTGGTGACTCAGCGAGGAATCGAAGCAAATCCAGTGAAGATCAAAGCCATTGAAGACATGCGGCCCCCAGCCCGCATCAAGGACATCCAGAGGCTAACTAGACGTCTAGCTGCGCTCAGCCAGTTCATCTCAAGACTGGCAGAAGGCGCTACCCTTCTTCAAGTTATTGAGGAAGTCCGGGCCATTCCACTGTCCTGAAGAAGCAAAAAAGGCGTTCCAAGAGCTCATGCAGTTCCTCGCCAAACTACCAATCCTGGTAGCTCTGGAGCGTGGTGAGCCACTTTTGCTTTACATTTCGGCAACTACGAAGGTTGTTAGCATGGTTCTGGTTGCGGAAATATCAGAGCAACCTAAAGTTCAAGAGCCCAGACACCTCGAGGAGGGTCCGGAGCTACCAGAAGGCGAGTCTGGGTCCCAGCCCCCAAGCACGGATCCTCAAGGCAAGCTTGCCGAGGATCAACCTCTCTCATATGAGGGAGTTCACACGGCTAAAGAAGAAGTTTCGGACTCCTCCGAGAGGGTCCGAGAAACTCAGGAAGAAGGTTCAGACCCCTCCGGGAGGGTCTGGGTTCCTGAAAAAAAAAAGCACTGGGACCATCAAGGAAGGTTCAAACTGTCCAGCGACCAATGTACTTCATCAGCGAAGTACTCCATGACACCAATTCTTGATACATTGAGGTCAATAAGCTGCTCTATGCTATTCTCATTGCCACGAGGAAGCTACGTCATTACTTCCAAGCCCACAAGATATCAGTCATAACCTCTTATCTACTGTGTTCTATACTTCGTAACCCCAACTCTTTTGGAAACATTGCAAAGTGGGCAGCGGAGCTGGCATAGTTTGATGTCGAATTTTTCCCTCGGTGTGCTATTAAGAGTCAGGCATTGCCTGACTTCATAGCGGTGTGGACCCCTTCTGCATTAAATCTAGGGGGCTCAATGAGCAAAAGCCGGAGCCCAAGGTCCCGGTCTTCACCGAGCCTCATTGGACTCTCTACTTCGATGGCTCTATGCAAAAGCAGGGGGGCGGAGCTGGAATCCTTCTCCTCACTTCGACCGGGGAGAAGGTCAAGTACATGGTACACCTTGACATCAAGGCAACCAACAACATGGCGGAGTATGAAGCTCTTATCTACGGGCTCAAGGTGGTGCTATCATATGGCATCGAGCAAATGCTAGTGAAGGGTGTTTCGCAACTCATTATCAAGCAAGTTATTGGCGAATGCAGCTACAACAACCCACAAGTTGCTACTTACCTCCTTGGAGTCCAGAAGCTCCAGATGGACTTCCACGTCCTGGACCTCTGCCATGTCCATCGTCTCCACAACGCTGAAGTTGATGAACTATCGACGAAAGCTTCAACTGGAGCTCATGACCCTGATGGAGTTTTTGTTGGAAGGTTGTCAAAACCTACTGCTCAGCCTACGGAACTACGCGAAGGGGGCAAGACCAGCACCCAAGAGCAGGCGGTCCGGGTGGCCCTATTACCATGGCATCCACCAAGGATCGTAGGTGCTGCAGGAAGCTTCGATCAACCTCGCGCGCAAGATCCGAAGGCTAAAGTTAGCTTCGATGCATGGATCTCAGAGATCTGTAGCTACATGAAAGACAACATCCTTCCTGAATATTGTGCATCCACTGACCGAATCGTTAGATTGGCTAAAAGATACACATTGGTAGAAGGGGATCTCTACCGACGCAGTACCAACGGCGTCCTAATGCAATGCATTGCCCGGGAAGAAGGCCGTGAGCTCCTCGCGAAAATCCATGGAGGCATGTGTGGAAATCACGTGTCTTCCCACAAGTTGGTTGATAAATCCTTCCGGCATGGCTTTTACTGGCCTACAGCACTCCATGACGCAATTGAGCTAGTAAAAAAGTGTGAAACGTGCCAGTTCCATGTGAAATAAATTCACACACCGGCTCAGTCGCTGCAAATCATACCTCCTACATGGCCATTCGTTGTGTGGGGATGGACATTTATGGACCTTTCCCAAAAGCCATCGGAGGTTATAGGTTCATGTACATCGCCATAGAAAGTTCACCAAGTGGCCAAAAGCTACTCCAGTTGTGACCATCAAGAAGCAATCTACTATCAAGTTCTTGAAGTCCACGGTCTACAGACTTGGAGTTCTGAACAGAGTCATAACTGACAACGGAACCCGATTCACAAGGGTAGTATTTCAAGGATCTTTCGAATACCTCAACACTCAAGTCAGCTACGCATCAGTAGCTCACCCGACAAGTAATGGCCAAGCTGAGGGAGCAAATGCAGAAATACTAAAATGACTGAAGACGCGCACATATGAGCGCCTGAAGAAACATGGAGCCAACTGGATAGAGGAGCTTCCGTCCGCACTGTGGGCGAGTAGGACAACAGCTAGTCGGTCAACTAGAGAGACACCCTTCCTCTTGGTGTACGGAGCTGAGGCAGTCCTTCCTCCGAAGATTACCATGGGGTCACTCCGGGTTCGGACCTTCGACGAAGCCGCGCAGGAGAAGCTCCGACATGAAGACCTTGACCTCGTTGATGATGTAAGGTGCCAAGCAGCTCTTCAGAATGCACGATATCACCAGACGCGCCGGTGCTATCAACAAAGGCATGTGCTCAATCGACAGCTTGAAGAAGACGATCTGGTGCTGCGGAGAATACTAACTCGAGATGGGATGAACAAGCTTTCCCCCAGCTGGGAAGGTCCCTTTCGAGTTGTCAAAGTATCCCGTCCCAGATGCGTTCGCTTGGCAAGAGACGATGGGACTCTACTTCCCAATCCATGGAACATAGAGCACCTCCGTAAGTTTTATGCTTAGTTTCACGGAGGTGAGTCTGTAATTAAACATATTTAAGTTATAGAGTCTATAAACGAAGTATGGTAGGTCCTCAAGGAGAACATCTGGACCCCTTCTGGAGGGTCCAGACAGTTCAAGAACACTTAACTTGGTCATTGAACTTTAAGTGTAGCTACCTACCCTGGGTTAGAACAAGATGAATAGCACACTTGGCCTAGTTCCGTACCCTAAGTGTGTCCTTATCTCCCCTGTAATTCAGACCTATAATAAAAGATATTGTCGTGTGAAAACAGACTCCACGTGCATAAATTTTGTACAAGCTTGTTGTCTTTTATTATTTCTTTTCCTTCTTGTCTACAATGAAGTTGTGCAATTCTTTTTTGAGATTTAGTCCAAGTTATTCATATGATATACAAGTTATATTGTTGATCTACCAGGGGGCCAACAAGATAAAGGACAATGCATTGAAGACACATAAAAAATGGAATTCATTCATTGAAGAAGATTGGATTTCATTCATTCAAAAGATTGGATTACAAAATGTACAAGAGAAAGGCAGAAGAAAAAGGTCCTAGCTATTGGAGGTCCTAGGTCCTATGGAAAAACAAGGCAACTTTCTGGGCAGCTTCTTGAACGATGGCCCTGGCGGCATCCTCCTCTTCAATAATGGGTCCTTCGACCACCAGATCTAGAGATTGTTGGGGGTCCTGGCTTTTGAAAGGCGTCAACACATTTCGGCGACGTTCTTGACTAGATACTTCCCCTCCGTCTCTAGTTGGTCGTCGATGATGTCACCCATCGCATCCAACTTGTTGCCGGCAGAGCCCAACACCACTAGTGCCTTGTCCAGTTCTAGTTTCGGGTTATCCAGACGCAATGGACTAAAGCCAAGTGGCACTAGAGCTTTATTGGCGTGACCTTGGAAATCCCAGACTCACTGGGACTCAGTCGCCTTCATATTCCTTAGTTCCTCCAGTGACGTCCTGGCATCCGCAAGCTCCAAACCCTCCCGGCGATGCGTTTGACCTCTTTGGCATGCTGCTGAATGCTCTCAGCCACCTGCTTTTTGCGGTTTGCAAGCTCCAACTCCGGAGGTGGATGCGGTTTCAGTGGTTCACCAGGTACTTCTCCTTGCCTTTCGCCTTCTCCTCCCTGGTAGCAATATCAGCTTCTCTCTTGGAGAGCTCCTGTCCCATCTTCCAATTCTTCTCCTCCTCTTACTTGCAACGCTGTTCAAACTTTTTTTTTTGCGCGGTCTGCCAAGCTCTGCTTTGCCAGAGACAGCCTCTGGATGAGCTCCTCCTCCCTCTTCAAAATGTCGAGGACCACCTAGCGATTGAGGAGCACCTCATTTAATTCATTAAGGCTATCCTAACAATTGTCAGCAGCCTCATTGGTCTCCCAAAGCATGCTCCAAAATCTCTCAGGCCTTCTCGTCGAGAGCCTTAGTGGCAGCCCCGCGCTCATTCAGCAAGCGGTCCATCAGCGCTAGCCGAGCCTTCTCCTTGGCTACCCATTCCTTCTGGTCAGCGAGTCTTGACTGTGTCAGCTTCGTCTCAAAGAGAAGTCAGTTGCACCAATGCCTTAAAGTGTTGTGCTCTTCTTCAACGGCATTGCTCTCGTGGTCAAAGGCAAGCTGGACCTGACGAAGACTGGAGCAGGCATTTTCTATAGAAAATGCTAGAGGAATTGGCTCCAGACCAGCCTGGATCTCACCCGCCGGCTCGAGCGGATCTTCAAAAACATCGATTGGGTGCCACGGCACAAGCGTTGTCCCCTACGATGCTATGGTGCTAGGGGTGGCCTTCGAGGCTGATGAGGAAGGTCCCTCCTCTAGATCTTCATTCATCAGCTATGTAGGTGGAGGACCTGCTGTTGATTCTTGTGGGTGCTCCGGCTCCGACATAGATGCCTATGGAGTAGTCGCCTCTGGGGCAGACGCTGCAGCTCCGTTCGGAGCTCCCCCCGCCTCTAGCTTAGGTGACGGGACATAAACTTCTTCTAGCTTACGTGCCGGAGCTTCGATTATCCCCGGCTCAGGTGCTGAAGCTTCCATAGTTTCTGGCTCCAAGGCTGGAGCCTCAACTATTTCTGGCTCGGGGGCAGGAGATTCAGTTATCTTCAGCTCAGGCATCGAAGCTTTTGTTGTCTCTGGCTTCGACGTTGGAGCTTTAACCGCCAGCGCTGAAATCGTCGGCACTTCATCACGAATCTCTTCCCCGTGGTCTGGCGCTACAATGGGAACTTATGGCGTCGTCTCTGGATCCAAGTCCACGACAGCTGGCGCTAGTACTGCCATGTCTTCAGCCACCAGTTGGGGAGGCACCCGGATCAAAGCAGTAGCTTCATCCATCACAACATTAGTTGCTGCAACAGGCGTTGAAGTTTCGGCTTTCTTCTTCGACATCCTGGAAGCAAAGGTCAAAAAATTCAAAATAGGGAAATGTTGGAAACAGCAACTCAGGGTGAAAAGACAATGCTTACCTGGAAAGATTCTGCCCCAGCCACTGTAGAACATCTTCTTCTAAGGTCCGGAGTCAGAGCCCACTACACCTGGTGAGGCAGAAACTTTGGACCTTGGTCTGGAGCTTGCCGCAGCAGCTGGTGTCGCCTCAGTCGGTACCTCTCACGATTGGGAAGGACCTCCTGAGTTGGAGCCTACAGCGGACACTGAAGTCGGGGTCAATTTACCGGAGCTAGCGCCCCTCGAGGACATCGGCACCGAAGGAGGCGTGGCCACCGAAGCTCTGCTTGGACGAGGTGAAGAAACTGCTGCAGATGGAGCCGACCTGAGAGAGCTCCCATCAGAATGTCTCAGCTTCCTCTTCCAGCTAAAAGATTCTGCCAGCTCCTTGCCCTTTCCCTTGCCGATGTCATCAACCTTTTGGCTTGGTGTAGTGGGGGCCACCCTCTCCGAAGCTCCGAAGATTGCAACCCCGGAGGTATTGCGTCTCTCCACCACACCGAGGTCGTCCAGCTCTGGAATTCCCTTCTGAGCTCCCTTCCAATCTCATGAACCATTTTAAGAGAATGAAGTCCGCTAGAGACTCTTGGTAGATAGCCCCGTGTTGATGTTTCTAGAGGTGAAGCTTCAGCACTCCTTCAATTAGATTAGTCTGGAGGCCAACCTCGATCCTGTTGTGGTCCATCTCGCTGTTCAAAGCCTAGGAAAGCCACTTTATCACCTTCAGCGGAGCCCACCAGTTCGCTAGGAAGTTGCCATAGACCATCTAAGGGGTCACTCCCCCCACCACACATTCCCCGATCCTAGTCAGGATGGGCTTGTATGCTTCACACAGCTCTAGAGCAACATTCCAGGCATCGATGTCAATGTTGGGGAGGCTTGTGGGTAACTCTAGCACATCGGGATGATCCACCGCGATGATCACCCAATCTTTCTTCCAGTTGTCCCACTTTCTAGAGGGGAAGGTCCTCAAGTACTTGAAGGGGCAGTTCTTGTGCTTCACGAAGTAGTAGAAGCCAATCAACTTTGTCCCCTTTCCGGTAGTGTGGACCGTGAAGAAGGTCCGGAAGAGCTCGATGCAAGGCGGCACACCCACTCACATCTCGCAAAAGTGGACAAACGTTGCCACTAGCAAGAAGGAGTGGGGGCCGAGATGATGAAGCTTGAGGCTGTTGAAATCCAGCAGCATCAACAGAAAGTTTGAGAAGGGCGGGGTCAGACCCATTCTGGCGTATGCCGAGAAGTAGATTATCTCGCGGGAGCACTGCTTATTGAAGGGAAGCTTGCTGAAACGGATCACAATGTTGAGGGAGTCGCTGGACCACCCCATGTAGGTCCGGACCCTCAACATATCTTTGTTGGTAATGATCTTTCTGCGGGAAAGACCCAACTCCATCGCGGCAAAGTGGAGCGAAAGTTTGAAGGGCTATGCAAAGGTTGGGAGGCTCTGAGGACAAGATCGAGTGAAAGTGTGGGGACCGGGGTCCCGACATCCAAGGATCTCATCGGGTGGTGTCGTGCGATCCAACATTCAACAGTATACATGAAAAGAAACAGAATAAAATACAACCCAAATCTTTTATTTATAAACACAGCAGAAGTTTTTACAATACTAAATGAAGAAAAGAGCCTATACATCATTGCTACGCTCTCAGCTCTAGCTATGCAAAAGCAATGTTGTCCATGCCATTTGGATGCTTCACACTAGCATCATCCACTCTTCTTATCACGGCAGCATGCAGGGCTCTGACTCAGCCGTAACCCTGATGAGGGTAACGCGTCCTCGTCAGGCCCTTCATGAATGGTATAACCTGCAAAAACTCATTAACTGCAAATGTGAGCATAAGGATCAGCAAGTCTGACCCGTCTCACTAGACATATGCAAGGTAAATACTAAACATAGGCAGGAAATAACATTAATAGACTCGCCTACAAGTGGGTCCTTATAGTCATGTTTTAAGTAGACTATGACATTCCTCAGGCACGACACATCATAGACTCCACAATCAAACAAGAAACGCTTTGCCGATGATATGACATGCCCAAAGCACATAATGCTATTACAGGTTAAGTGTTTGGAAACTATAAACTTCAATTGTGCTATCTCTAAGTCACACAAGTTGCAATACAATAATAATCATGGCAAGAATTCATAATAATTCAACTGCTCTTTATTACTATGTCACGGCGCAATGAACAAGCGGTACTCAAATAACCGCGAGGGACGATGATTGCAATCAATAGACATTCGGATAACATTTCACACACACCCGTGTGTAAGAAGCGTGCGGTGCTCCTCACCATGTCATACGCAGCAACCTTTCACAAGAAACTCAAACGCCGAACCGGTCCCACAATCGTGGGCATAAGGTTCCCGAACGGAGCGTGTCCGTGCCCGCCGGCAGATTTACCCCTTGGTGCCCTCAACCCACCCCTATCAACAGTGGGCTATGCCTCAACACCCAAGTTATCAAGTCACATCGATTTCCTGGGTTCAATATGCCCATTATTCATCTAGCACAGTTCAAACTTCTCAAGAAGGGCCGCCCACAGATCGGTCCTCAATCGACACAAGCAGGGCTACGCACGTGAGACCACGTCTCACTGCATCCTATCCCGCTGCTCGGCCTCCGATTCATATTCATAATCCATTTTTTTGATAAACTCCATCCCGTGTGATAAAATCCTATCTCGCGAGTAGATTCCAACTACTGGACTTCTACCGGATTCGACAATACATTAGCATGGAATTTTCTAATCATCAAGCTGTAAACCTACCCAATACTCCATGGGATGTGTGGGTCATGAAAGTGGGGTAACAAGCACCTTAGACCTAATGCACAAAATTCACCCTATACATAAGTGATACAAATAGAAACATCTAAATAGCACTTAAATGTTGTAAGACCTATGTGTGCTGAATATATTGGCTTGTAGTGAATACACTTGCTTTGACGATAAAAGTTTTGAATATCACCAAAACACCTTTTTATTAAGGTCCGACTAGTTTTAGTAATTTTTGGTGCTAGGTTCTACTAGCTTTTGTTAGCTCCGGCTCAAGATCCGGGTTGCTCTGGCAAGGTCCAGAACTTGACCGCAATGCTTCTGTTTTTCATTTGCAATGTTTCGTACTTTCTTTACATCTCTGGAAAGATTGCTTAGTATTCATTTGCTAAGTCCTTGGTGTGTTTTGGTGGTTATGGATGATATCGTGTTACTGTGGTTTTGCAACATGCTTATGTGAGGTTCTCACGTAAGTGTTGTGTTCAGAACTAACTTGAGTCAAGTCGAAGACTTGGGCTCGTATGGATTGGTTGGTTATTCATGTGCAGGTGTTGCTTGAGTTCAAGACATGTCTGGTGATGGGATCCATTGGACTAGTCTCAGGGAGGAGATGAGGTTCCAACAACCAAGTTCAGGAGGAATTGTGGTTGAGCTGATCAGGAGGTTACGCAGCATGATTTTATCGAGAACAATGCATGTGAAGGTATCGTGGACGTCATTGGAAGATGTTTGCACGTGTGCAAGGAGTGTGGACCTGTCTACATGGTTCCGAGACGTGATGAAGAGATGTGGACGTAATGAGTTGGTCGGAAAGATCCAACCGACTAGGTTATGGACTTAGGCTACGGCTGAGTCGGGTTTGACTCAAATATGGAAAGATTTGAGTTGGTTATGACAGGATTTCGTGTGTGTCACGAATTTGAGTTGTTTAGGAATGTGGGATACGTTCCTAAGGTGTTTGGAAGTCTTAAGATTGCTTCTATCTGCGTATAGAAGAATCCTAAGCAGTAATGGAAAGTAACGATTCATGAACAGAGTAGGATTAGGTTCCTGATTTGAGATGAGTTGGCTTTCGAGCTTGTTATATAAGCAAGGGAGCCCAGAGTTCGTGGTGTATGATCTTGTGGGCTGTTCCTATTGTGTTCTATTGAATAAAATTCGTAGATTGAAGGAACTTTTGTGCCTTGTTCGTCCGACTTGTTCAAGACAAGTTTTACTCGTCGAGTTTCTGGACAGCACTACCTTTCGTTGGTGGTTTTATCATAACTCGAGTTTTACAGATCCAATTGACGTGATTATTTGTCTTCACAACTTGATTATCTATCATCTGTCAAAATTTCACGGTCATTGGATTTGTGGTCTATGATCTACACGAGTTTCTTTGCAGCGTTCCAGAACTGTTTTTTCTCGAGTAGGGCAGATTGACCTTTGTTTGATATTTTCATCATAACTTGAGTTTTTCTCGACGGATTTGAGTGATTCTTGTTGTGTTGTCTTCGTGACTTGATTCTCTATGATATCTATCACTCTTTTCACGCTGAAACACATTTATATTAGTCTCACACACGATTTCTTTAACAGATCACTTTTCTGCCGAAGGGGATGGTGTTTAATTGTTTCCGCTGCGTAAGATTTTTAAATCTACCATTCACCCCCTCTGGTATCTTTTCACGTGCTGTTCGATCCTACAATTGGTATCAAAGCCACGGTGCTCTAATCTTTGTGATTTGCGCATGTTTTTGACTAATCATCATGGAGAAGTACTCAGCCAAACCTTGTGTGTTCGCTGGTATTGATTTTCAGGTTTGGAAGGCATGCATGGAGGCTTTCATCCTGGCACAAGGCTTTGCAATATGGGAGAAGGTATACAAGCCGTATGAAGTGCCATCAAACGATCAAGTTACATCTACAAATCTGAGAGATGTCGACAACAATAACAATGCTCGGAACTTGATCATACAAGGATTAACACAAAGCGACTTCGACCGTGTTGCACAACTCTGATCTGCATACGATGTGTGGAAAGCACTTTGTGACTACCACAAAGGATCCAACACGATCAAAGAGGTAAGGCAAGACATGTTCAAGAAAGAATACATGCGCTTCGATATGCAACCCGGTGAGTCTATTGATGACCTTTTTGCTCGCTTTAATAAGATTCCCAGCAACTTGCGAAGCGTGAATGTTAATTTTTCAGATGCTGAAAATGCAAGGCAATTGTTAAGTGCATTAGACATGTCAATTTGGGAGATGAAAGTTACATCCATTCGTGAATCTACTGTCATGAGTTCACTTACTCTAGATGTGCTATATTACAAGTCAAAAACTCATGAAATTGATATAATCTCACATAAGAACCCCAACAAGTCTATTGCTTTTGTTTCTCAATGTGACATGCCTAGCTCCGGCCAAACTTCATCTTGTGGTACACTTGTGAATGTAGGCCTAGAGGGGGGGGTGAATAGGCCTTTTTGAATATTTGTCAGATCCTGCAGCACTCAACAACCGGTTTAATACCAGAGATATTGGACTAGTCCGGTAAAGTGCGGACTAGTCCGATGTTCACGGACTAAGCTTATTAAACTGGATTGATTGGTTTGATTCTTTTATGTGTACAGCGAAAGTATAGAATCAAACAAAAGTTTAACAGCTATATACTGAATTATATCACAATTAAGTCTTATGTTTAACAATTTAACGTAAGATGAACAATGTGTGTGAAACCCTAGATTAAGTTGATTAACTTGAATGATGAACAATGAAACAAGACACAAGTGTTTATCCTGTGGTTCGGCTACCACAAAAGGCCACCTACATCCACGTTGAGGAGTCCACAAAAGGACCGGGTCTTCTCCAACCCTACCTCGTTGGATCGCCACGAAGGCCAATCCTCTTCCACTAATCACAATGGGGTGAATAACCAAATTCAAAGGGCGATCTCACACTTTGAGAGCTCCCTTAGATTATAAAACACAATACCATCGAAAACACACTCAAAAGTTACAATTGAAATGCAGGAGTGTGTTAGAGAATCAAACCAAGAGCTCAATATGGTGTAGCAAGTATCTCTCCAATGATTTAGATTGAATCCTCAAAGGATTGGACGATTGTGCACTTAATTTCATGGAGAGAGGTCGTTTTTGAGTCTCTTGGGAGGTGTGACGGCTCTAGGGTTCGAGAGAGATTAAAAGTGGGCTGTGCACCTCTATTTATATGGGGTTTCTAAAAGTGACTGTTAGGGTTCAGAAAGTTCGGACTAGTCCGTGGTGGTCACCGGACTAGTCCAGTGTGATGTGTGTTGCAAACCCTAAGTGTCCCGAAATATCAGACTAGTCCGGCTGAAAGCGGACTTGTCCGATTTCGCTACTGGAAATCTTCGGACTAGTCCGATGTCTATCGGACTTGTCCGGACATGTGAAACCCTAAGTGTGTTGGATGACAAGTCCGCACTTGGAGGACTTGTCCGACTTGGATCAGTGGGGTTTTTCGGACTAGTCCGTGTGAACATCGGACTTGTCCGAAGTGGATCAGAAAGGATATCGGACTAGTCCGGTTGATAACGGACTTATCCGATTTTGAGTGACTTGTGTAGTGTTTTGAGGACTAGTCCGCACTGGGGAGGACTAGTCCGATTCTAGTCAGAAAGATATCGCACTAGTCCGACAGATATCGGACTTGTCCGATCTGGTGCAGAAAGCTTTATCGGACTAGTCCGGTGTTGAACGGACTAGTCCGGTCCTGTGTAACTCTGTGCAATGTGTGTGTTTAATTATCATTGAGCTCTTGGGGTGTGTTTCCTTAACACACTCCATACACAATAATCTGCTATTCTTTTTCCCTGAGCTCATTTCCGCTTTGCTCCTCCTCATCCCTTCTTTTTGGTATTTTGCTCATTTTTCCATTATAGGCCTGCATTCATCTCAATAAATAGGTTAGGATCTCAATTGATTGTCATAAATCATCCAAAACCCACAAGGGATTCCTAGATGCACTTTCAATCTCCGCCTTTTTGGTGATTGATGACAACCAATTGAGATTTCACAAAATATGACAAAAATTGAGATTTTCATAAAGTATGCACATATGAATCAAAATACATCAAGCAGTGAGAGAATTATCCATATGTGCATTCTTTATGGTGGGATGCATAACTAAGTACATTAAGACATCGATAATGACATAATTTGCATTAATCAACCAAAATAAAGCACATATGTCATTCCAAGAGCAAAAATTACAGATTTTAACCAATACTTCTCAAATTAAGTAAGCATTACATTCACAGAACCAAAGTTAATCTTAGGAACACAGTTAAAACATTACAATCACAAATATAGATAAAAAGAGCTCTCTCCTCGCATCCTACAGCTAAAGCTAAGACTCCCCCTCAATCTCTCCCCCTTTGGCATCAAGACACCAAAAAGAGGAGAGGAGGGTCCTAGGGTCTTCAATCTTCACTGTTGGTCCTCTCGTCGTCGTCTTCGTCTTCTTCATCATCAGCTTGACGAGGAGGAGAAGGAGGTGGGACGGAGCCACTCGAGCCCCCAATGCCAAAGTAGGCAAGCTCGGAGGGGTTCATAGGCGCGAGCTCAGTGTAGTCTGGATCAGAGTGCTCAGAGATCACTGGAGATCCAATGGGATCGATCTCCAGCTTTTGGCAAATTTGCTTCACATTGGCCTTTATGTACTTCGTGTCCTCCCTTCTCTTCTGATTGAGCTTGTGGGCCTTCACTTCAGCCTTCTTGCAGGAGGTGAATATAGCAGCCAGATACTTGAGGATCCCACTAGCTGATCCTCTCTGAGGGGCTTCCCTAGAAGCAGGGACAGCCCTGACACCTTCACTTGATCTTGCCGGTGCCTCGGGACTAGAGGCCGGCGAAGGAGCAGCCTGCACACTCGGCTTTTGAGGCATTTGAGGCCTCAAGGGGAGATGCTCCACATCTTTCACAAACTCAATGTCGGTGACTTTTTCAATCACAAACATAAGGTAAGGAGCATATCCGCAAGATATTTTGGGAGTGCAGGAGATGTTTATCATATCATTCCAAATGTATTCCGCCACATCAAATGGGCGGTCCTTGCTTATGACTCTCATCAGAGTTCGAACGTACCCTTGCACACTCCCTGCATCCCTATCCTTGGGAGCAATTGTCTTTCTTAACACTCTGTTCAAAATCCACAAAGAATGGCTTCATGTTTTTGGTGGAAGGAGGGTTGAACTTTGAGTTTGGCTCATATAGAAACTTCATCTTGTCCTTGTCAATGACACCAATGTTTTGTATAACCAAGCAATAAGACCTTGTGGTGTCAAGGTGAAGCAAGCTAGTGAAATCTTCTTGAGTGATGCTGTACTTGGATCCATGGGTCATCCAAGTGACACTCTCTTCATCCTCACTAGAAAAGTAAAAGGTCGCAAAGAACTGTGCAATCACTTCATCATTCCAGTTGTGTCTGAAAGCAAACAGATCTCTCAGTCCATGCTTCTCAATGGCTCCCACTACATCAGTGAACAGTGAGCAGACCTTCTTCTCAAAGTGTGCCCAGTCAATCCACTAACTGCGCACCACTGGTGTCTTCATCGGTAGATACACGGATTTGTAAAAGTCAGCATGGAAGTTGCACCAGAACCTTCCATCTGCAGCTTGCTTTGGTCTGCCATACCAGTCAGTGCTTCTGAATTTTGCGGCCGAGTCACTGCCCTTGCCATTGAACTTCTCCTCAATAGGGTCCCGGACCCCTTCTCTGGGAGCATGCAGCTTCAAGGGCCCGACTGGCCCCGTCGCTATCCCTTTTCCCTTGCCCTTTGCTTGGCGGGCACTTGCCGAGCTAGGGCCACCACCAGCCTTAGAGGCTGGCACCTTGGAGGCTAGCTTTTTCGCTAGCACTTTCCTCCGAACCTGAGGAGGGGAAG
Organism: Tuctoria greenei; assembly: GCA_036927565.1. NCBI lineage: Eukaryota > Viridiplantae > Streptophyta > Magnoliopsida > Poales > Poaceae > Tuctoria > Tuctoria greenei. The sequence goes on along the minus strand of JAYESD010000012.1, from coordinate 60,779,021 downwards.
GAGCAGGCTCAGAGGGTCTTTCTTGGCGCTTCTTTCCAAGACCCGTCAAAGTCCGAGGTGCCAACTCGTGGTCCATCTCGGCCTCAAAGTGGAGATTTCATCGTTTGAGCTCGACATGATCTGAGAATCATTTGCAAGAATGATGATAAGTGATACAAGGCATAGGTATGAAAAGATAGCAGGGAAGTGCATTGAGGAATTGAAGAATTAGGTTTTAAGTTCATAAACATTGGACTTGTCCGGTGCACGGGCACGGACTAGTCCGGGGGACCGGACTTGTCCGTGCATGGACCGGACTAGTCCGGTGTTCATCCTCAAAAACCTAACATAGTGGACAAAGGTTGATTCCTAATGCATAACAAGTTTAGCATACATGTAGTACATCAAAGGGGCATGTATCTAGTGGAAGATGATAGGCTATTCGATCAACAATGGAGAAAAAACAAGATTTCTAGGGTTTGGGAGAAAATTACCGAATAATTCGATTGAAGCTTGAGGAATAGGGGGTTGGAGCCCGGACAAGTCCGCTAGCTTTAATCCGCACGAGGTCAAGCTTGATTTGCGCCAAAATGCGCACCTTTTTGATGGAGGGATCAAGGAACCGCCTTGGGAGCTCGAGCGCAAGAGAGAGAGTGCGTGAGGAAGAGTGGGGATGAGAGGAATTAGGGTTTTGTGGCGGCTAGGTTTATGGACACGAAAAATCGGACAAGTCCAGAGATGACCGGACTAGTCCGAACTCATCCATAGAGCTATATCGGACTAGTCCGTGGTCTATCGGACTAGTCCAGCCTAACCGGCACTCGGCGGACTAGTCTGCAGGGGCGGACTAGTCCGGGTGACCACGGACTAGTCCGTGGTCACCAGGAGAAATTTGCATAGCCCATTCATATATATTTGAAGGTTCATAAATAGGGAATGGAGGGGCAAAACAAATCAATTAATCTTGATGAATTTGATCAGTAAGCATACAACAAACAAACAATTATCATAATTCACCAAGATCTAGTAATTGACATAGTTTTTCGAGAAAAAATTGAGAGAGATGATTTTCACAATTCAATCAACATTTTGAAGAATTCATACAGGTATGCAACCTTTCAAGCCACACTCCGAGAATCAAGGATATTTAGTTCATTTCGGAGTTCGCAAAAACGCTTTTCATCAAGTGGCTTGGTGAATATGTCGGCCAATTGCTTTTGGGTGTTGACATGTGAGATGGTTATATCTCCTTTCATGGAATGGTCTCTCAAGAAATGATGTCTTATGTCTATGTGTTTAGTTCTAGAGTGCTCAACTGGATTGTGGGCAATTTTAATGGCACTCTCATTGTCACAAAATATGGTTCATATTGTAACCGTAATCCCTTAGAGTTTGTCGCATCCAAAGGAGTTGTGCACAACAACTCCCGGCTGCAACATACTCCGCTTCGGCTGTGGATAGGGCAATGGAATTTTGTTTCTTGGACGACCAAGAAACTAAGGATCTCCCTAGGAATTGGCATGTGCCGGAGGTGCTTTTTCTATCTACATTGCACCCAGCATAATCTGCATTGGAATAACCAATGAGATTGAATTTTGAGCCTTTTGGGTACCAAAGACCAAGATTCGGTGTATGTACTAAATATCTCAAGATCCTTTTTACGGCTATCAAGTGACATTCCTTAGGGTTGGCTTGAAATCTTGCACACAAACACACACTTAACATAATATATGGTCTAGATGCACACAAATAGAGTAGAGATCCAATCATGGAGCGATATACCTTTTGGTCGACATTAGGTCCATCTTCATGTAGATCCAAGTGGCCATTTGTTGCCATGGGGGTCTTTATGGGCTTTGCCTTGTCCATGCAAAACTTCTTAAGTATGTCCTTCGTGTACTTGGTTTGGCTTATGAACGTTCCTTCCTTTTGTTGCCGCACTTGGAATCCCAAAAAGTATTTTAATTCTCCCATCATTGACATTTCAAACCTGTCTGTCATGATTTTGCTAAATTCCTCACAAAAAGATTGATTAGTTGACCAAAAAATTATATCGTCAACATAAATTTGACAAATAAAAAGATCATTATCTAAATTCTTTGTAAATAATGTATAACCTACTTTGCCAATTTGAAAACCATTCTCAATTATGAAATCTCTAAGACACTCATACCAAGCTCTAGGAGCTTGTTTGAGGCCGTAGAGAGCCTTACGCAATTTATATACGTGGTCCGGAAACTCTTCGTCTTAAAATCCGGGTGGTTGCTCCACGTACACCTCTTCCTTGATCGATCCGTTGAGGAAGGCGCTTTTCACGTCCATTTGATATAGCTTGAAATCATGGTGAGTATCATATGCAAGTAATATTCTAATAGATTCAAGCCTAGCTACTGGAGCAAAAGTCTCATCGAAATCCAAACCTTTGACTTGTGAGTACCCTTTGGCCACAAGTCGTGCCTTGTTCCTTGTCACCACCCCGTGTTCGTCTTGTTTGTTGCGGAAGACCCACTTGGTGCCGACGATGTTTGCATTGGGTCTTGCCACAAGTTCCCACACCTCGTTCCGCATGAAGTTGTTCAATTCTTCTTGCATCGCCACGACCCAGTCCAGATCCTTCAATGCATCCTCAATCCTGCGTGGTTCCAGAAAGGATACAAACGAATAATGCTCACAAAATTTAGCTATGCGAGATCTAGTGGTTACTCCCTTTTGGATGTCACCGATGATGTTGTCGATTGGGTGATCCCTTTGGACGCATTGGTATACTCTTGGATGTGGCACTTGAGGAGTTGTGTCTTCATGATCATCCGCTTCTCCCCCTAAGTGGTTGACTTCATTGACTTGTTGATCATCTTCGTACTCTTGTGGTTGATCTTGTGTTGAAGCTCCCCCTTGATTGATGGTCTCCTCTTGTGGTTCATTCTCCTCATGTTCGTGTGAAGGTGACTCTTGTGGTCGAACTTCGCCTAGAGCCATTCTTCTCAAAGCTTGACAAGGAGCTTCTTCTTTACCTAATTCACATGGATCAACTTGCTCCTTTTGGGAGCCATTAGTCTCATCGAACACTACGTCACGTGCAACTTCAACAAGTCCGGAGGCCTCGTTGAAGACACGATAGGCGTAAGTGTTCGAATCATAACCAAGCAAGAAAGCTTCATCGGACTTTGAAGCGAACTTTGAAGTCCTAGGCTTCTTGTTCAGGATGTAACATGGAGAACCGAAAACTCGAAAATATGAAATGTTTGGTTTGTCATCGGTAAGTAGCTCATAGGGAGCCTTCTTGAGTAGTCGATGGAGATAAAGTCGATTTGCAGCGTGGCAAGCGGTGTTAATCGCTTCCGCCCAAAATCGATCCGATGTCTTGTACTCAATGAGCGTTGTCCTTGCCATCTCAATGAGTGTTCGGTTCTTTCTTTCGGCAACTCCGTTTTGTTGTGGCGAGTATGGCGCTGAAAATTCGTGCTTGATGCCCTCTTCATCAAGGTACTCCTCCACTTTTGTGTTCTTGAACTCCGTGCCATTGTCGCTTCGAATACTCTTGATTGTCAATGAAAATTCGTTTTGGGCTCGCTTGAAGAATTTCTTGAGTGTTCCTTGTGTTTCTGACTTATCATGCAAAAAGAAAACCCAAGTGAAGCAAGAAAAATCATCAATGATAACTAAACCGTATTTGTTACCGCCGATGCTTATGAAAGCAATTGGACCAAACAAGTCCATGTGAAGTAGTTCGAGCGGTCTTGTCGTAGTCAGGACATTCTTTGCGGGATGATGTGCTCCAACTTGCTTCCCGGCTTGGCACGCGCTACAAGGCCTGTCTTTCTCAAAAACAACATTTTTCAAACCTCGGATGTGATCGCACTTGAGGAGTTTTTGAAGGTTCCTCATACCAACATGCGCTAGCCGTCTATGCCACAGCCAACCCATGTTGGTTTTTGCAATCAAGCATGTGTCGAGTTCGGCTTTATCCTTGTTGAAGTCAACAAGGTAAAGCTTTCCCTTCAACATACCCTTGAATACAATAGAACCATCACTCCTCCTAGAGACGGTCACACCCTCGTTAGTGAACAAGCAATTATAACCTTCGTCACATAGTTGAGATATGGACAGCAGGTTATAATCTAAAGATTCAACATGTAAAACATGAGAAAGCGTGTGTTCAGAGGATATTGCAATTTCACCGGTACCGAGCACCCTTCCTTGACTATTATCTCTGAAGTAGATGCCTTCGTTTGGGCCCTCGTTCTCTTCATATTCCATGAAAATCCTCCTTTCTCCGGTCATGTTATTGGTGCACCCACTGTCCAGCACCCATTTGGATCCACCGGAGGAATAGGCCTGCAAAAACAAATTATGCTTTGGTCTTAGGTACCCAAGCTTGCTTGGGTCCTTGGAGGTTAGTCACAATACATTTGGGCACCCACACATTGGATTTTGTGTTCCCATGGCGTGGCCCAACATAATAAGCATAGACCTTGCCAAGGTTGTTTCTCATTAACACATAGGAGGCATCAAAAGTTTTAAACAAAAGTTGTTGTTGTTCATGAGTCGGACTAGTCTGGGGGGCCGGACTTGTCCGGATGACCGAACTTGTCCGGACACCGACCGGACTACTCCGGTATTCATGTGAGTTCAGGTTTTTATCCTTCGACTTACCAGTTTGAGAGGATCTTCCCTTCACAAAGGAGATCCTTCCCTTGTTATTCTCATGACTTCCAGCATGTAGCTTTTCATCATAAGAGTAACCAATGCCATACTTGACATTTGGAGGTCTTTGGACCAAGTATGCACTACGTGCATAGTTGATCTTCTCCTTGTCAAATATGCTACATTGAGTAGGATTTTTATCCTTTGTGGAGATTGATTTCCCTTTCAATTTGGTGTCAGTTTTACCACATGTGCACATATGAGCAAATTCAGTTTTAGTGGGTTGAGAAGGTGAGTTTGAAGAAGAGGAAGGTTCACTCAGCTTGAGTGACTCAACTTGCACTTCAAGGATCTTGTTAACCTTGATCAGGTCAGAAAGTTGGTCCTTAATTGCAACATTTGAGTCGGTTAACTCCAAGCAAGCTTTCTTGCTTGAAGCTTACTCAAGCTCCAGTGAACTGTTTTTCTCCTTTTCAAGCTCTAGAAGTTTTTCAAGTTCGACATACTCCTCCTTTTGGGAGATAATCATGTCCTCTTGACGATCAATTAACCTTTCCTTCTCAACAAGTTGGTCAAGTAAGAATTTCATTTTTGTTGCAGTTTTCCTATCTAGTCCATTTAGCATATCCTCATCATCACTATCTATTTCATCATCACTAGAGTAGGAATGCATGGAAGGGGTTTTGATGTTTACCTTGCGTTTACCTTCCTTTGCCATAAGGCAAGTGCCATTTCCCTTTCTTGCACCGTGTGTAGGAAAGAGTGTAGATTTCTTGGACGTGTTCTCGATGGCTATGCTAGCCATTCTTCTTCATCGGATGATGAGGACTCATCGTTTGAGTCCCACTCCTTCCCAATATGCGCTTGTTCGGCTTGTTTCTTCTTCTTGAAGAACTTCTTAGGTTGAGGATTGGATTCTTTAGTCTTCTTCTTGTTCTCCTCATATGGGCAATCCACTATAAAGTGGTTATATTCACCACAATTATAGCACGCCCGTCTCAATTTTGGCTTTGTTCTTTCCTTGTACTTGCCTTCACTTGATTTTGTCCCTTGCTTTTTCTTCATTATTCTCTTGAAATTTTTCATGAACAATATCAAATCCTCTTCATCTAGCTCACTGCTCTCGTCATCACTGTCCTCCTCTAGTTATGCTTCTCTTGCTTCTTTGGATAGAGGCTTGAGGGTGGACTTTAAAGCGACTCCTTTCTTCTTCGCTGAGGTGAGGTCGGCAATTTCCATGACGTGCTTTGCTTGTTTCTCCATCATTTCAAAGTTGATAATTTTACCAAGCAATTCATCTGGAGTCATCCTTTTGTATCCGGGGCTTTCTCTAATAATGAAGCATAGCGTGACATTGCGAGGTATAAAAGCTCTAAGGATGAGCTTTACCACCTCGTGGTCATTCCACTTCTTGCTCCCATATGATCGCATTTTATTGACGAGTGTCTTCAATCGATTGTACATATCCTGAGGTGACTTGTCTTCCTCGATTGCGAATCTTGCTAGTTCGCCTTCGATCATCTCAATCTTTGCTTCACGCACATGCCGATCACCCTCATGTACGGTTTGCGGAGTATCCCATATATCCTTAGCAATTTCGAGTCCATCCACCTTGGTGAACTCGTCCCGACTTTGTGAGGATGTGATTAAAGCTGCGGCTTGAGCGTTTCTATGAATGGCCTGCTCTTGGCTTGGGTTGAGCTCTTCGTCGTCATCCGGAATATCTATCCCTGTGCATACAATATGCCATAAACTTGGGTTGAGGGAATCAAATGCATTTTCGTATTTTGCCTCCACATTGAGTAATCACTTCCATCGAAGTGTGGGGCTTTTCCAAGTGGGATAGATAAGTAATCATTGTTATTGGAATTTAGACGATCATAGTTAAAAGGATATCGGGAGTAGTCGGTGCGACTACTCCCCTTCTTCTTCTCTTCAACCTTTGCTTTCCCTTTGGAAAGTGCCTTCTTTCCGAGGAAGTGCCTTCAGCTCCAGCATCTCCTCATTGTCGTCCTCGAAGTCTTGAATAGCTTCGTAGTACTTCTCCACCTTTTGAATCTTGTCGTTGTTAACCTCTTCTTGGTTGCTGATTTTGTGGACGTCCTTCATGTCCAACATGATCTCTTCGAGTGATTAGACTCTTTCTTGAAGAACCTGCTCTGATACCAATTGAATGTAGGCCTAGAGGGGGGGGGTGAATAGTCCTTTTTGAATATTTGTCGGATCCTGCAGCACTCAACAACCGGTTTAATACCAGAGACATCAGACTAGTCCGGTAAAGTGTGGACTAGACCGGTGTTCACGGATTAAGCTTATTAAACTTGATTGATTGGTTTGATTCTTTTATGTGTACAACGGAAGTATAGAATCAAACAATAGTTTAACAGCTATATATTGAATTATATCACAATTAAGTCTTATGTTTAACAATTTAACGTAAGATGAACAATGTGTGTGAAACCCTAGATTAAGTTGATTAACTTGAATGATGAACAATGAAACAAGACACAAGTGTTTATCCCGTGGTTCGGCTACCACAAAAGGCCACCTACATCCACGTTAAGGAGTCCACAAAAGGACCGGGTCTTCTCCAACCTTACCCTCGTTGGATCGCCACGAAGGTCAATCCTCTTCCACTAATCACAAAGAGGTGAATAACCAAATTCAAGGGGCGATCTCACACTTTGAGAGCTCCCTTAGATTACAAAACACAATACCACCAAAAACAAACTCAAAAGTTACAATTGAAATGCAGGAGTGTGTTAGAGAATCAAACCAAGAGCTCAATGTGGTGTAGCAAGTATCTCTCCAATGATTTAGATTGAATCCTCAAAGGATTGGACGATTGTGCACTTAATTTCGTGGAGAGAGGTCGTTCTTGAGTCTCTTGGGAGGTGTGACGGCGCTAGGGTTCGAGAGAGATTAAAAGTGGGCCGTGCACCTCTATTTATATGGGGTTTCTAAAAGTGACCGTTAGGGTTCAGAAAGTTCGGACTAGTCCGTGGTGGTCACCGGACTAGTCCGATGTGCTGTGTGTTGCAAACCCTAAGTGTCCCGAAATATCGGACTAGTCCGGCTGAAAGCAGACTTGTCCGATTTCGCTACTGGAAATCTTCGGACTAGTCCAATGTCCATCAGACTTGTCTGGACATGTGAAACCCTAAGTGTGTTGGATGACAAGTCTACACTTGGAGGACTTGTCCGACTTGGATCAGTGGGGTTTTTCGGACTAGTCCGTGTGAACATCAGACTTGTCCGAAGTGGATCAGAAAGGATATCGGACTAGTCCGGTTGATAACGGACTTGTCCGATTTTGTGTGACTTGTGTAGTGTTTTGAGGACTAGTCCGCACTGGAGAGGACTAGTCCGATTCTAGTCAGAAAGATATCGCACTAGTCCGACAGATATCGGACTTGTCCGATCTGGTGCAGAAAGGTTTATCGGACTAGTCCGATGTTGAACGGACTAGTTCGGTCCTGTGTAACTCTGTGCAATGTGTGTGTTTAATTATCATTGAGCTCTTAGGGTGTGTTTCCTTAACACACTCCATAAACAATAATCTTCTATTCTTTTTCCTTGAGCTCATTTCCGCTTTGCTCCTCATCATCCCTTCTTTTTGGTATTTTGCTCATTTTTCCATCATAGGCCTGCATTCATCTCAATAAAGAGGTTAGGATCTCAATTGCTTGTGATAAATCATCCAAAACCCATAAGGGAGTCCTAGATGCACTTTCAACTTGCTTTGTTGTCCTCTCTAACGCTTGAACAAATTGAGGAGTTTCGAGAGGAGGAGCTAGCACTTCTCTCTACGAGGTTCTCAAAAGCATTGCAAAATGTGAGAACTAGAAGGAGAGGAAGCTCCGAACCTCAACGATGCTTTGAATGTGGTAATACAGGACATTTTCGTTCAGATTGCCCTAACCTTTCAGGTCCTACCTCCCGGGATAAAAAGAAAACAAGAACGAAGCACTCCTCTGCAAAAGATATGAAGAAAAAGAAGGGTTTTACAGGACGCCAATTGGTGAGCAGTTTTATGTCAGCACTCCAGGAACTTGGCTCAAGCGACATGTACATTGGAAGTGATGAACATGAAGATGATTTGGCAAACTTGTGCTTCATGGCGGGCAAGTCAAGATCAAGTATGGAGGAGGCAGAACACAACAGCGACAATGAAGAGGTATGTCCTACTTCCGAAGAAATGTGTGATGCTATTTCTCGTGCCACTGTTATTGTTACGAAAAAGGACAAAAAGCTTAGGGACAATGCTATTAAAATTGAGTCACTAGAATCTAAAATTAACCGTTTGAAATCCTTGATTCCAAGTGATGATTCTTGTTCCTCATGTGACTTAATATATGAACAATTGTCCTCCCTAAGAAATGCACATACCTCCACACTTGATAAACTTGAACTTGAAATTGAAAAGAACAAAAAGCTTGCTGCACTTAACATTGGAAACTTAAAAGATGCTTCTTGTTCTACAATTGATTTGCATTGTTCTAGTTGTGATGATCTTGATAAGAAACTACAAGATGCTATGAATGAAATCTCTATATTTAACAATGCTTTACGTTGTCATGAAGTTAAATATTGTTCCAATTGCAAATTAAAAGGAAAAACTTCATGTGAAAATTGTCTTGATCTGTCCAATAAACTTGATAACATGCATAAGACATTTGATCGGTTTTGTAATGGGAATAAGAACCTAAACTTGCTGCTGAATTCATCCAAGTCTTGCAATGATAAAACTGGTTTAGGTTTTGATTCTCATGCTCATGTTAAGGCACATCTACCTAAAAGTGTAAATTCATTAGGAAGTGGTTTGATTCAAACAGTTCCTAAACAAAAAGAAGTGGTTTTCAAATTTGCAGGAGTATTGTCTCATTCGGTTTCAAATAAAAATGTTGTTTGCTCATCTAGACATGAACACAGAGTTAAATTTCATTGTACCTACTGTGGTAGAGATGGTCATGTCATAGTTTTTTGTTATAGACTAGCTAAACAACAGAAAAGGGAAAAAATGGTTGCTAGATCTCATAACTTCCATGCAAAATTTGTTGTACATATTGAGCCGAATGTACAACCTGCTGTTTTGAGTCAAAAACATTCAAAGTTTACCTCCGGAGCTACTGATTTTTGTGCTACACAAGTAACACCTTATAGATCAGTAGTTAAGAATAAAAAATCTCAAACTTTGACTCATAAACCTTCTATTTTGTCTCAGCTTTCCCGTGTTTTTCCTGCTGCCCATCGTGTGACTCAGTACTGGATTCCTAAATGCCTTTTGACTAACCCGAGTATTGAGTCATCGATGTATTGTGCTTCTATGTAGGTTACACGTTTGAGGAAGGAGAACATTTGGATTGTGGATTCAGGTTGCTCACGCCACATGACCGGTAACAAAGATTGGTTCTCCTCCCTCTCCTTTGTGTCACGTGTAGAGAATGTTACTTTTGCCGATAATTCTTCAACTCCTATAATTGCTAAGGGTTCGGTTAGAGTAAATGATCACTACACTTTGAAGGATGTGGCACTTGTCAAAAATTTGAAATACAACTTGCTTTCTGTTTCACAATTGCTAGATGAAAATCTGGAAATTATTTTCAATAAAAACCGCTGCAAAGTTGTAAGTTCAAATAGTGAGCTTATTTTTAACATGTCTCGGTTTGGAAGAGTTTTTAAAGCTGATTTTGATAGGTCTTCCTCGAAGCATAGGTGTCTAGTTGCTAATGATTCAAAGGACCTATATTTTTGGCATCGTAGACTTGGTCACGTAGGCTTTGATCACCTAACGCGTTTTAGTGCTCTTGATCGCATACGCGGGCTGCCTAAGCTTAAAGGGGACAAAGAAATTGTGTGCTCTTCTTGTAGACATGCTAAGATGGTTGCAGGTTCACATACTCCTCTCACAATGATCATGACAACTGGACCATGTCAACTTTTGCATCTTGACACCGTAGGACCTTCACGTGTTCAATCCTTCGGAGATAAATGGTATGTACTTGTGATTGTTGATGATTATTCTAGATACTCTTGGGTTTACTTTATGGCGTCTAAGAATGAAGTTTTTTGTCACATTAGAACTTTATTTCTTAGATTATCAATTGATTACCCATGATCTTTAAAAGCAATTAGAAGTGATAATGGAACTGAATTTAAAAATCAATCTTTTGATCACTTTTGTGCTGAAAATAGAATAGATCATCAATTTTCTTCACCATATGTACCTCAATAAAATGGTGTTGTAGAAAGAATGAACAGAACCTTAGTTGAGATGGCTAGGACTATGCTTGATGAATATCAAACTCCTAGGAAATTTTGGGCTGATGCGTTAGCAACCGCTTGTTATGTCTCAAATCATGATTTCTTGCGTGCTAAGCTAGGTAAAACACCATATGAGCTCCGGTTTGGACATAGGCCTAGTGTCACACACTTTCGGGTCTTTGGTTGCAAATGCTTTGTTCAGAAACATGGTAATCTTGATAAATTTGAACCTAGATCCATTGATGGCATGTTTCTTGGTTATCCATCTCATACTAGAGGCTACCGTGTGCTTTTACTTGACACTAACAAAATTGTGGAGACTTGTGAAGTGTCTTTGGATGAAGCTAGCCCAGGTACTAGCTCAAACATTGCAGGTTCAGATCCATATCCGCAGGGGGGGCATTTTTGTTGAAGATGAGGAAGAATTGGAGCTGCTGCCCGAAAATTCAGCAGCTAAAGACTTTGGTTCAGCTCCGGATGTTAATTCTCAACCAGCACCGACAACCATAAATGCTGATTCAAATCATCCTCAAGTAACAATCTCATTGATTTGTGATGAACATGAGGAAGAAGAAGCTTGTGAGACATCTGTTCCCCTACGGTTTTACAAAGATCATCCCCCACAACAGATGATTGGAAGCTTGCACGAACGAGTCACACAGTCCAGGTTTTGCGATCCAAACTCTTATGCTCATTCTGCTTTTGTTTCTTCTTTTGAACCCAAAGATATATCACACGCACTCACTAATGAATCTTGGATTATGCAATGCAAGAAGAGTTAGAAAATTTTGAAAGAAATAATGTTTGGAAACTTGTACCTCCACCTCAAGGTCACACTTTAATTGGAACTAAATGGGTATTTAAAAATAAACAAAGTGAGGATGGGTTTGTGGTTAGGAATAAGGCTAGGTTGGTTGCTCAATGTTTCACTCAAGTTGAAGGTCTAGATTTTGATGAAACTTTAGCTTCTGTTGCTAGATTAGAAGCCATAAGAATTTTGTTAGCTTTTGCTGCATATAAAGGTTTTAAGCTATATCAAATGGATGTTAAAAGTGCTTTTCTTAATGGCTACATAGATGAGGAGGTTTATGTGAAATAACCACCGGGTTTTGAAAATCCAGATTTTCCTAATCATGTTTACAAACTGTCCAAAGCCTTGTGCGGTCTCAAACAAGCCCCTAGAGCGTGGTATGATAGGTTAAAAACATTCTTACTTGAAAAGGGTTTACCATGGGCAAGGTTGATAAAACTCTTTTTGTGCTTAAGCATGGCAATGACTCATTATTCGTTCAAGTGTATGTGGATGATATTATCTTTGGTTGTGCTTCTCATGATCTTGTGTCCAAGTTTTCAGCAATGATGAGTTCCGAATTTGAAATGAGTATGATGGGTGAATTCACTTACTTTTTGGGGCTGCAAATCAAGCAAACAAAGGAGGGTACCTTTGTGCATCAAACGAAGTATACAAAAGATCTCCTAAGGCGCTTCAACATGGACAAAAGCAAGCCTCTTCGGACACCAATGGGAACAGCAACAACACTTGGACTTGATGAAGATGGTGAACCCGTGGATCAAAAAGAATATAGAAGCATGATCGGATCACTTCTGTACTTCACGGCATCAAGACTAGATATACAATTCAGCGTATGTTTTGGTGCACGGTTTCAAGCCTCCCCACGTGCTTCACATCGTCAAGCTGTCAAAAGGATTCTCAGGTACTTACATGGAACTCAATAATTTGGAATTTTTCTTCCTTCTTCCTCAACCATTACTTTGAAATTTTTTTTGAATGCTGATTTTGGGGGTGGTAGGATTGATAGGAAAAGTACTTCCGGTGCTTGTCATTTTCTTGGCAATTCTCTTGATGCTTGGTCCTCTAGAAAACAAAATTCAGTTGTACAATCCACAGCTGAATCTGAATATGTAGCTGCTGCTAGTGCTTGCTCACAAATTCTTTGGATTGTTCAAACACTTAAGGACTATGGGGTTGATCTAAATAGTGTTCCACTGTTCTGTGATAAAACTAGTGCAATTTGCATTGCTAAAAACCCCGTGCAACATTCTAGAACTAAGCACATTGACATTAGGTATCACTTTCTCCGAGATAATGTTGAAAAAGGAAACATTGTGCTTCACCATGTAGATACCGAACAACAATTGGCTGACATTTTTACAAAACCTTTGTATTTCACTCATTTTTGTTAAATTCGTAGTGAAATAGGGGTTATGCATCCTCATGGCTTAAAATGAGGGGGAGTTTTGAAACTTGGGAAGTCTATGTGTGAATCTGAAATTAAAATAATATGAGCATAGTATTTCATACATATATGACTTTGTAATTCCTTTTAAATTCTGAATGTTCTTACTACATTACTCGTGTTATACATTTTGTAGTTTTTGCCATGTCTAGAAATTGGAATAACTACTTACACTAAAACTGGTCATGGTCAAACTTTCTTGATGTTTTGAACTTGTTACATGTTCACAAGTGCTTTTAATCATTAAGAATTAATCAAGTAATCAACTCACATGTTGAGTTTTTATGAACAAATATAAATTGAGAAAAGATCAAGAGAATATGCATGCACCACACTTCTTCTTTTGAGATGGCTTATCATTGCACTTAGATATGAACTTGGAAGAAGTTGTGTATCACTAAAACCATGTCCTTAAGCTTCTGATTGTCAAATGACATAGGCTTGACTTGGTTGGTTAGAATAAGGCAGATGTGCATATAATCTCTCGCAAATATCATATGATCTAAATTTATGCTTTGAAAAATAATAAAATGCAGCAACTAGTGTCATGATTTCAGGTTTTGAAATAGTTAAGTTTGTGAGATCATGACTTACTTAAATTAAAAATTACATTTGATCTCTAGCATGGCTTACACTACTTTATGTATTTCATTGATGTGATAATGTAAGGTACTTGATAGTATGACTTGGATGAGCTTTTTTTATATGTATATGTTATAATATGCTCATAACAACTAAAGGGGGAGAGATAATTTGTTTATATGCTCATGACTTGCTGAATACATTGTCAGAGGGGGAGAGGTAAGCATGAAGAGAAAAGGAATATGTGCATAAGGAGAGATAATATCGGATAAATTTTGGATTTTCTTCTAATTTTACTTTTTATTTACAAAGGGGGGTAAATTGTTTTCAAAACTTTTATGTGAATAAGCCAAGGTTCGGTTTTTAAATGGTGTTGCCAATGCATTCATCAAGGCGGAGATTGTAAGACCTATGTGTGCTGAATACATTGGCTTGTAGTGAATACACTTGCTTTGATGATAAAAGTTTTGAATATCACCAAAACACCTTTTTATTAAGATCTGACTAGTTTTAGTAAGTTCTGGCGCTAGGTTCTACTAGCTTTTGTTAGCTCCGGCTCAAGGTCCGGGTTGCTCTGGCAAGGTCCGGAACTTAACCGCAATGCTTCTGTTTTTCATTTGCAATGTTTCGTACTTGCTTTACATCTCTGGAAAGATTTCTTAGTATTCATTTGCTAAGTCTTTGGTGTGTTTTGGTGGTTATGGATGATATCGTGTTATTGTGGTGTTGCAACATGCTTGTGTGAGTGCAATGTTTCGTACTTGCTTTACATCTCTGGAAAGATTGCTTAGTATTCATTTGCTAAGTCTTTGGTGTGTTTTGGTGGTTATGGAGGATATCATGTTACTGTGGTTTTGCAACATGCTTATGTGAGGTTCACATGTAATGTGTTGTGTTCAGAACTAACTTGAGTCGAGTCGAGGACTTGGACTCGTATGGATTGGTTGTTTATTCATGTGCAGGTGTTGCTTGAGTTCAAGAAATGGCTGGTGATGGGATCCATTGGACTAGTCTCAGGGAGGAGATGAGGTTCTAACAACCAAGTTCAGGAGGAATTGTGGTTGAGCTGATCAGGAGGTTGCGCAGCATGATTGAATCAAGAACAATGCATGTGAAGGTATCATGGACGTCATTGGAAGATGTTTGCACGTGTGCAAGGAGTGCATTGACGTGGCTACATGGTTCCGATACGTGATGAAGAGATGTGGACGTAAATAGTTGGTCGGAAAGATCCAACCGACTAGGTTATGGACTTAGGCTACGGCTGAGTCGGGTTTGACTCAAATATGGAAAGATTTGAGTTGGTTATGATAGGATTTCGTGTGGGTCACGAATTTGAGTTTTTTAGGAATGTGTGATACGTTCCTAAGGTGTTTGGAAGTCTTAAGATTGCTTCTATCTGCGTATAGAAGAATCCTAAGCAGTTATGGAAAGTTACGATTCATGAACAGAGTAGGATTAGGTTCCTGATTTGAGTTGAGTTGGCTTTCGAGTTGGTTATGTAAGCAAGGGGTCCAGATTTCGTGGTGTACGATCTTTTGGGCTGTTCCTCTTGTGTTATATTGAATAAGATTCGTAGATTGAAGGAACTTTCGTGCTTTGTTCGTCTGACTTGTTCCAGACAAGTTTTACTCGTCGAGTTTCTGGACAGCACTACCTTTTGTTGGTGGTTTTATAATAACTCGAGTTTTACAGATCCAATTGACATGATTCTTTTTGGGTTATCTTCACAGCTTGATTATCTATCATATGTCCAAATTTCACGGTCATTGGATTTGTGGTCTATGATCTACACGAGTTTCTTTGCAGCGTTCCAGAACTGTTTTTTCTCGAGTAGGGCAGATTGACCTTTGTTTGATATTTCGATCATAACTTGAGTTTTTCTCGACGGATTTGAGATATTCTTGTTGTGTTGTCTTTGTGACTTGATTCCCTCTGATATCTATCACTTTTGTAACGGTGAAACGCGTTTATATTAATCTCACACACGATTTCTTTAACAGGTCATTTTTCTGCCGAAGGGGTTGGGGTTTAATTGTTTCTGCTGCGTAAGATTTTTAAATCTACCATTCACCCCCCCTCTGGTAGCTTTTCACGTGCTCTTCGATCCTACAAATGCAAACCGAGGCTTGCCTGGCTGTGAGTCAGAGGGAAAGTTAGCTTCTGGGAGGATGCTGTCCAAGGCCTCCGGCTCCTCAATTTCGGTCACTATATGATATGCAATATATATAGTACATGAGTGATATTGAAACTTTACAAAAGACTTTCTAAATACTGATCCGGTATGTAAATAATTTTAATTGGCTTTGGGATTTTTTCAGTAGATACTAGGTTCTATGAGGATGATCTAGACCAAAAATTGGACATGTTCAAGGAAGCTTGTTGTCTCTAAAATTCCAACAAGTAAAAGGCTTGTCTGAATTTTTGTATTAAATCTAGAGCATTTTCATGGCTAACAGTGGTTGTATCATACATAGGGGGTTGTCCTCGTTCTAAAAATATTTATTTCACATTTTTATAAGCTTTCTAGTGTGAGATATAGAATTTAGAAGTTGTTATGATAATCTGACATTATGCTGTTTACTAAATATGATTATCAATTATCCTACAGGTTAGAACTGCTATTGGGCACAGCTAATGAATTAATAATTCTGAAATTTTTATAGTAGAACAAGGGTACATAGAGTATTATGCTGCAAAAATTTGGAAGGTGGAAACTGAATAGAACAGCAGAAACAATTCTAGGAAGGAATTTGCTTACTAGAATTAATTATACAGAATCTATGAGTTTCTGATGATTTGGTCTTATCAACTTCAAAATATGGATCATAAGGAGTATACGAGAATCTATTTGGTATTTTTGGAGTAGTTCTATGTAACACCCTCATTTTCATGCATCATGCCCAGCATACATTCACATATGTGTCTAACATTAATCCACATAAAAAGGAATAAGTTTAAAATTGATTTGGAACAAAACCGCACTTAAGAATTTTGAAAAGTGTGGACTAGTCCGATTTGGTGCGGACTAGTCCGATTTCTCTCTGACCTCGATCGGACTTGTCCGTTTTTCTGCGGACTAGTCTTTTTTGCCTCTGGACACTTTCGGACTTGTCCGGTCCTGTGCGGACTAGTCCGGTGTTCCAATTCCCTTGGAAATTTTGCTAAGTCCCGGGACTTGTTCGGACTAGTCCGGTGTCCAACCGGACTTGTCTGTTTTCCTCTCTGACTAAAGTTGGACTTGTCCGATTTTTGGCTAGAATTGTCCGTTTTTCCCCTCTGGATAAGTTCAGACTTGTCTGATGTATAGTCCGGACTTGTCCGATTTTTCTCTATCCAACTTCGGACTAGTCCGATCCTTTTCAAACTTGTCCGATAAATCCCGAATCCGAGTTGATCTTTTGTTTTAGGACTTGTTTCTTGGGTTTTACGTTAAGTGGGCCTAGGGACGTCGTGCCTAACTCTTTTAGAGCCCATGTGGGACTCCAAACCGACCTCTACTCACCCCAAACACAAAATCCATCTAACTCGAGCCCAGTGGCGGACCCAAGATTTAATTACCGGGTATGCCAAAAAAATACCAGTGATTTGATAGAATTATTTACCAATTCACTAAATAATTGTAAATATTGTAGCACAATTTGATATAAAAATAAATAAAATGACAAATACCATAGTGAATATATTACAATATAAAATTAGTCATCAGATAAACTTACATTTCTTCAAAAATTGTTTTCTTAAAAATTATCGAGTTTCATTTCTAGTCGACTCCAACTTGTTTATGACAAAGGCTTGATATTGTTGTAGATAAACTTACACTAGTGAATCCTAAAATCTTCTTAAATTTTAGATGCCTAAAATCTAGAGTGACTCAAAGAAATGTTATTATTGGGGTCACTCGCTTGAAGCTGGCTCGCTTGTCCGCTAGTTAAGTTCATGACCAGCTGGATCTGGATGTGGATATATTCATGCGCACTTGGAGCCTATTTTGTTGATTCACTAGATAGTACCACGTCATTTTCATGCATGCAAAGACTTCACCCTTAACAGGCAGCGCTTGCTAGAATCCACAACGAACAAAATCTTAGCCTCAAGAAACTAGGAGAAGCCATCTGTTGCATTCGGATCAAAGTTTGAGCTGTCATCACTCAGACGAGCAAGACAATGCCAAAGGCACGCGATAAAGCAAAGCAGACATTCGCAGCCTCCTAGTGCTCGTCGGATGCCTTCCTCTAGCGCAGCCGCACGCGGGCGGTGTTCGCCAGGGAAGCGCTCCCCTTCGCGAGCATCTGCGCAACATCGAGCCACCCGCGGGCCATGCCGTGCGCGGCGTCGGACCGTCGACGAAGCCGTCCATGCCGGGGATCCGCGCATAGCCCAGCAGACCGAAGGTCGGGTCGGGATCGACGACATCGCGTACGAAACGCAGGGGCGCCACCGGGGTGGCCGCAGCACCGCGCAGCGTGAGAATCTCTACCGCGCCCATGGTGAATGTCGCGTCGGCTAGCTGCTACTACACTAAAGTAATGTGCACCTGGGCTCAGGGTATGCCGGGGCCCACCCGGCAGACCCTGTAGGTCCGCCCCTGCTCGAGCCTCCACCTCTATGTAAATAACCCCACCCCTTGGCTTGTCATATATTTGCCACTTTTCCTCCCCACCCAAGCCCTAGCTCGTGAATAGCCGCCGACAAGGAGGGAGAAGGAGGTCCCAAGCAAGAAGAAGAAGAAGAGGAGGAAACGAAAGAGAATCAAGATCTCCATAAACTTCGTGTTCTTCGTCAACAATCCACCATCAAGTTCTTCATCAACCCTAGATCATCAAGATCCAAGTGTTACCTCCAAGATCCTCAATTCTTTGGAGTTCTAAAGACCTAGTATACCTTCTATTCTCTTTTCCTTATGTGAATTCAAACCCGTTTCTCCAAATTCACGTCGATCGATAAAACCCTAATCTGCTATTCTCGCACAGCGCGGACTTGTACGATCCCTAGCGGACTAGTCCGATTTTTCCTAGTTAAATTATGTCGAATGAATTCAAAAATTAGATCTAATCAACGCCAAACTTGTATAAACTTGTTAAAAGCTATTAGAACTGGTTAGTGATCATTAAAAAAAACTCATTAACAAGTTCCACCTTGCATTTCCATTAATCATGCATATCATGTCATGTTGAGTAATATTTGTGCACTCTTTGATTGTATTCTTGTCTTGTATATTTATTGCGCGGATTAGACGGATTTGCGCTAGAGAGTGCTGTGGAGGATCTCCAGCACCAAGAGTTTGAAGGCCTTGATCTGAACCAATCCCAAGAGCAAGACAAGTGTCCTTGAAGCATATTGATCCTATTTTTAAAGTAAATGTTTTGTTTGCAAAATTGCATGCTTGTGTCAATTTGATGGGAATCCTATGATAGTAAGTTTACTAGATTTGTTTAACCACCCTTGTCACCTGGGAATATATGGTTGAGAGTCAGGAAGGGCTTTTTACCTTTTTGCTTTGCTTAATTAAGTGGGATGGGAAAACAACTATACCACTTAACTTAATTATGCATTTATGAGATTATGATAAACATGAACATGTTAATATGATATGGTAATGGGTGATCTAAACAAGCCTGATATGTGGATGGGTTGTATGTTACGATGGTTTGCTTGCTTTAGATCTAAGGACCGGTTCATGCGAGAATAAGCCAGGACTATAGTGCCACCACGAGGCCAAGTATGGGTGTGGCATAGATGATTAATTAGAGCTTTGCTAGTTCTTATTGGACCATTAAGGATGATCGAGGATTTTTGGAGCATTCTACATGGAGTTATCTATTTTTTAAGTTGAGCCAATTTTCTGGATTTTATTTGGACAGAAAACTGGAAATCCCACTAGCAGTCAACGACTGGCAGGGCCCACCCGCCAGGATCGTCTTCAACCTGAAGCAGAGAGGTTCTTGTGCAAGGGGAGGCGGCGGCACTTGCCGTCCTTTCGCCAGAGAAGGCCAGGGCGTCGAGGAAGAACACCAAAACGATCAGGGAGACACGGGGATCTTCATGGTGGCTTCGGTTGGAGTTGTAACGGCCTGTATATCGCCGGCGGCGAGGCCATGGCGGCGGCAAGCATGGACGAACTCGATCTCTCCACTTACTTCACCAAAGCCATCGGAACAAAGCTCTACAGATTTTTGGGGAGACGAGGATCTTCACAATCGAATTCAATCGAGGTGAAATCGGCCGGACATAGGGGAGCGACGGGTGCAGCAAGACGAAACCCGAAGGCGGCCACAAGATCTGAAATTCCTGAGGCAATACCCAATTATTCTTCGATTGGTTTGATGCTGAAAACTAGATAGGGACTGTATTTTCTTTGGTTCAAATAGATTGAAAGGAAATCAAATGTGCATGACGAATTTTCGTGTTGGACACGTGATGGTTCAAAGCCAAAGCCAGCGGCCAGGGACTACGAAGATGATGTGGGGCGAACCTTATTGCGCGTTAGGTTGAGCCGGAGAGGGCCGGAGTTGGCTGCACGATGAAGCGTCGATGGGGGACGAGGCTTCTCTGTTCCGTGGTGAAGAAAAACATCTCGGCGCCGCTGAGATAGGAAGGAGGCAGTCTTGCTCCACCATAGGAAGGTAGAGGACAAGCTCGCGAAGCTGTTAAGCAGCTCGGCCGAGCAAGGGCACAACAAAAACGGTCAGTCGGCGTTGAGCAGCAGTGCGGCGGGAAGCTTGGTCAGGGCGTGCGGTTGAGAGAGCAGGGCGCGAGCTGGGCGTATGAGGGTGAGCAGGGGGTGAAATATCAAGCAGGGGAAGGGGGGATTAGGGCGAGAGGGAGTATATCCGGGTGAAGGCATCGACGTGGAGCGGTGACAGCAGCGTGGTACCCTCACGTTGAACACGGGAGGCGGTTCAGGCTTCGAGAAGCTGACATGTAGGGCCCACGACACACTCCTCTCTTATCCTCTCTGGTAGTCTAAACCTCCAATCAAACTAGCTTAGGAAATCTTCAAACTTAGCAGCCAAGCTATATGAAATATGTGGAATCAAATTTCGAACTCCAATTTGATGTTTGACCATTTGAATGTAGAATTTAAATTCAAATTTGAACTTGAATGCTCTCGTATGGGTGGATTCAAATAAACTATAAAAGAAGATCAAAAAATGTAAAACATGGTATGTAGGTTATTTGAATCATTATAATTGACAGGGGTGAACTCAAAATTAGAGTTTGAAAGATTTGAATAAGAAATTTTGATTTGAATTTGAAATTCCCTTTTTAGAGTTTAAATCCCAACCTCTATGTGAGCACTATATAGCACTTCACTTCTTCTCATACTAATTGATTCTTGAGCTGACTTGATCATAATGTTTTTAAGAGATTTTACACTTGACTTTATTTAATTTCCAAACTTGAATTTCTGGTTTTGTGTTTTGAATTATATTCAGAAATTACCTTTCAAAGACTATTTGCTTGTGTCCCCATACACTCATAATTTCTCTTGTTAAAGTGTAGATTTTAGAAGTACTATGTTTAACCTTATTTATTAGTTATGCTAGTTCATGTGAGAAAAATTTCTAATTCCATTTTTTTTTGCATTTTCGTGTTCTTGCTCTACTCAAATGTGGGCTTTTACAATCTGTCCCCTTAAAGGAATCTCGTCCGAGATTCTCGAGAAATGAGAAAGTTAGGATAAGTTGTTGATGAGGTGACTCCACCGTTCCATGTGATTGGACGAAAGACACTCTTTGTCTTCTTCTACTGGTTCTTGAAGTTGTGGCTAGTCTATCTTATGTTGTAAACCACATCGTCTAGCTTTGGTTGCTTGCATCTTCGTACTGCAACTCAGGTTCGGATGCTCGGCATGACTGAGATCACCCCATAAAGTTTGTGTCTTAGCAAATTATGTTGATGTAGCTAGGTTGTGTGGAGATCCTCTTCTTTCATCAAAATGAAGTAATCTTATTCATAGTAGGAGCACTAATGGTTCTACGATATTGAGCATCCTTAATTCATGACGTTCTTCTCATGAAGACCTTCTCGCGAGGTTGAGAAGTCATCAGGAGACTCCTTGCAAACAAGAAACAATCTGCTTTCAGCAATCAAGGTGATTGAGCCTGAACAAGTCAAGGATAAAGACTCAACTGTGTTTTGGTCATAAGTTGCATCTAGAGGTTGATCAATTAAGGAAGAACCTTACGAATCAAGAGTACGAGTGTTTACCCAACCACGACAATTAAAGCCACACAAATCAAGGATGAGGGTTCAACTCCTAGTTGTACTACAACGAGGATTGAATAATCGGTTTCCCTGATATTACTTAACGAAGGCAAATCAACTAGAACATTGATCATAAGAGTTGGAAACAATCAAGACTAACAGACATCACTTAAGTACATCAATGGAGATACATATTCTTGCTCAAAGTTAATTAATACTCATGAATTATGATGCATTACAAACCGGATGATGTTATGCAGACACAATGCAATCCTGGGAAAAACTATGCATAAGGTATGATGCATTCATCTTTGTGGTTTGAGCAAAAGTATGTATAACGATTCAAATACGATAAGCACTATCTCAAGTTCACAATGTTTGAATCCACTTTCTTATGAGAAGTGTTGGACAAGGAACTGACTTCTCATAGGTTGATCAAGATAGAAGGATTCAAGTCTAACCATGGAAACAAGGATCGGTGAGCAATATACTACACAATCTTAACCTTCGTAATTGGTACACCTTCTATCTAGTATATACACTTGTCTCCCTAGGTCTTTGTCGCATCTGCCGAGTCACAGACTCATCTTTGCTTGAGAAATCCACTAACTAGGTTACCTTGATGACTTGGTACTATTCAGTATGGCGTCAAAGTAACTAGAGTTCATGTAGTGGTGTTTCGCTTAATCTTCTCTTCAATCATGTAGTGGTGATTGACATCTTCCATGATAACGCTGATGGAGTTTAGGATGCACTCCGTCTATAAGGTTCTAACCTCGTGCTAAAGGTTGGTTTCTCTTGAAACTGTAGCTCCACTTGATCACTTATGTTACTTGGATGCACACCTTCCCCCTTAAAGTTTTGAACTAAATGTTCGATATGTTTTACTTCAACTAAACTTTATGGGAAGGTCATATGTAACTCCTGCAAGTAAAACCACTGCTCAAGTCCACTAAACTGTGTCGAATACCAGTTTCGGAACATAATCAATGGTCCAATAAGTTGAAACCAAAACTGATCGAATTTCGAAATTCAACCCACTGTCCAGGTTCTGGTACAGCCGACCACTACGGAGAAATTAAAAATTTTCGACCAGTTAGAAGCATGATCTTGATTGGAGTTAAAATACAAATATGTAGTAGACTCGATGGCCTTTTCAGAATGTATTTATTTTCCATCAAAGCACTCCTGGTTGAGGAGATATGGCTTTTGCAAGTTGACAGTTTTTTCTGGAAATTTGTACAGCACCTCCTTTGTTTATGGCTGATCTTGTCCACAGTTTCCAGATATATAAACATAAAAAATTGCAGAATTCATACAATACGACATTGTTACATACATCCTCAGGTTTTTAGAAATGTAAAACAAAAAGCAATTAGATGATTCTTCTCGAAGGTATGGTCAAAACCGTAACTGAATGTAGATCTGTCCAGATTCTGTGCTGTCAAGACACCTTCGACAATACTTCGATTTAAACCCTGTTTCTTTGAGTTTTAGCCTTAGTGTTGAATAGAAACTTGTTATAGGTCTCCTTGTGCTTTCCAGATATGTATATTTATATATTCCTATGCTGCTGTTCAAATTTAGGACTTATGTCTGTTCAAAGTTCAAAATTTTCCTGGCTGGTTCAGGTAGCACATATACTCTTGTTCCAGTTTTTTTTAATCAAGTTTATAAATACTTCTGATCTGAATTTAGAGCAACAATGAATTACAAAGTTGTAGAATAGATCATTTCCTTTCCGAAAACGCATCACAACGGCCTAGAAGAGTTTTCTATGATGAGATATGGTAAAAATACAGCTGCTGGTTCACACAGTTTCAGAACAGCAGCATTTGTGATTATGGTGCACTTTCATCATCTTAGAAAAGTCTTTTGGCCTGGAGGTCAATAGAAAACTTATAGAAGACTTTCCAAGATTTCCAAAAATTATTCATTTGCCTCCAAAGCCTTTCTGTAATAAAGGATATGGAAGATTGATCACAGGGTACCAGATAGTTCAAAACTGGAGTATGAAACTCAGTTCTGTTCCAGCTGACCACCCTGTATACATTCGAAATTTTCATAGAGTAAATGTCAGTACCAGGATTTCAGTTGAATACAAAAGTTTTAGTTCACTTCATAAACTTTCCATACTGTACTTTCAAACCTCCAGGTGAGCTATGGATTAAAAGTAATACATGTTTGAAGTTGACTAAAATTTTCTGGAAATTTTGACAGAACCTCCCCTGTATATGTTGTTATCAACCACAGTTTGTACAGGTATATCAAAACAATATATAGAGGTAATGAAAAAATAAACATGTTACAACATCATGTTACATCCCATAAATAAAATGTCTCAGTCTTACAAAATTGTTATACAGGTCAGATCGCGCAAATTTCAAACTATGGACAAATGGTTCCTGGTTCCGGACTGCCAAAACATTGTTTGCGACAAATGGAATTAGAAACTGCTATTGCAAGATTCAGTACAAGAGTTGAATAGAAAGTTGATAGAGGAAGTCCTAAGATTTCCATAAATGTATATATATGACTATGTCACCTTTCTAGATTAAGAGTTATATCTATCTAAACTCCACCGATTGAGTAAAGGGTTTCTGCCAGCAGTCCTGCAGATCTCTAGATTGGACCCAGAATTTGATTTGGTTCAACGTCGAATTAGGGAACACTTTGAATTACCTAGTTGTAGAGCTGATTCTTCCCTTTCCAAATATGTATCATAATGGTTCAGGAGATTTTTCTACGGGAAGTTATGGCAAAAATACAGAGACTTTTGCAATGGTATAGGCATCTGGAGTAGTTTTGGTAGAGTTCAAATTTCACCAGGTTATCAAATCTTTCTATCTTAGTGATGAACAGAAAGTTTGTAGAGGCCTCTCATAGATTTTCGTCCATATAGCATACCCCGATGTTCTCTAACAACTATCCAAGATTGCAACCTTGCGAAGTTTGGCAAACTTCTGCAAGAAATAAAGAATCTTGGTTCTACAACTTCGTCGAGTCGGAATTCAATTTATGGAGTCCAAACATACCAAGCAACTGATAGTCAGACTTTCCAAAACATAATGCATACTATCGTGGGGGATGGTCAATGTATCAAATGTGATATTGACGGTACTACGTGCCTCACCAAATAAAATATAACCGGTATATCCGGATACGTCTATAGGTGGCCCTAGTATCATTCACTCGCAAACGTGTTCTACACGGGTCACTACCATAGTTAGTGTAGTCGCAGAAGACACACAATCCTCTTTTACTCCTTCACACCTCAAGGGCGGCATGGGGAAACACGACAGGCAGTCACAATAATATATATGAAAGTAAATGCATGTCTTGAGGTACATGGTTGTACTACGCCTGTACAGCAAAGACTCCCGCACGAACCGGCTTATACACGCTCGGGCATACGTGTTTCGCATGCTCCCATAGAACATGAATTGTTCTAGAGACGCATACTATTGGGTTATCCACAACCTGACGGGGGCTCCCACTAATTTTGAAGCACGCTGGAGTACCTCGTGTCTTATGTTCTCATCGTCGTTACAGAAATAGTAACAAGTATGTTAGCTTACCACCTTTATATCTTATATTAGTAGTACTCCTTATATGGGCATATAGCTAATTCCTCACTCATATACTACTAATTTTTTGAAAATATGCTCTTTTCAGGCACACTGTTCCCAACGATGATCTGATACCATGTTGTGGGGACCGGGGCCCCGACATCCAAGGATCTCATCAGGTGGTGTCGTGCGATGCGATACCCAACAGAATACATGAAAAGAATCAGAATAAAATACAATTCAAGTCCTTTATTTATAAACACAGTGGAAGTTTTTACAATACTAAACGAAGGAAAGAGTCTATACATCATAGCTATGCTCTCAGCTCTAGCTATGCAAAGGCAAAGTCGTCCATGCCCTTAGGACGCTTCACACTAGCAGCACTCACTCTTCTTATCATGGCGGCGTGCAGGGCTCCCACTCAGCCGTAACCCTGATGAGGGTAAGGCATCCTCGTCAGGCCCTTCATCAATGGTATAACCTACAAAAACTCGTTAACTGTAAACGTGAGCATAAGACTCGGCAAGACTGACCCGTCTCACTAGACATATGCAAGGTAAATACTAAACATAGGTAAGCAATAGCATAAATAGACTCGCCTACAAGTGGGTCCTTATAGTCATGTTTTAAGTAGCAAATGACATTCCTCATGCACGACACATCATAGACTCCGCAATCAAACAAGAAACTCTTTGCCGATGATATGACATGCCCAAAGCACATAATTCTATTACATGTTAAGTGTTTGGAAACTGTAAACTTTAATTGTGCTGTCCCTAAGTGACACAAGTTGTTATACAATAATAATCATGGCAGCAGTTCATAATAATTCAACTACTCTTTATTACTATGTCATGGCGCAGTGAACAAGCGGTACTCAAATAACCGCGGGGCAAGGTGATTGCAATTAGTAGACACCCGCATAACACGTCACGCACACCTGTGCGTAAGACGCGTGCGATGCTCCTCACCACGTCATACGTAGCAACCTCTCACAAGAAACTCAAACAGCGAACCGGTCCCACCATCGCGGGCATAAGGTCCCCGCACGGAGCGTGTCTGTGCCCGCCGGCAGATTTACACCTTGCTACCCTCGACCCACCCCTATCGACAGTGGGCTATGCCTCAACAGTCAAGTTATCAAGTTACATTGGTTTTGTGGGTTCTATAAGCCCAGTATGCATCCGGTACAGTTCAAAGTTGTCCAGCAGTGCCACACATGGATCGGTCCTCAATCGACACAAGCAGGGCTACGCACGCGAGACCACATCTCGCTGCATCCTATCCCGCTGCTCGGTCTCCAATTCATATTCATAAACCATTCTTTGCTAAACTCCATCCCGTGTGATAAAATCCTATCTCGCGGGTAGATTCCAACTACTCGACTTCTACCGGATTCCTCAAAACATTAGCATGGCATTTTCGACTCGTCAAGCTGTAAACATACCCAATACTCAATGGGATTTTTGGGTCATGCAAGTGGGGTCACAAGCACCTTAGCCCTAATGCACAAAATTCGTCCTAGACATAAGTGATACAAATAGAAACTTTGAAATAGCACTTAAATGCAAACCGGGGCTTGTCTGGCTATGAG
Source organism: Tuctoria greenei (assembly GCA_036927565.1). Taxonomy (NCBI): domain Eukaryota; kingdom Viridiplantae; phylum Streptophyta; class Magnoliopsida; order Poales; family Poaceae; genus Tuctoria; species Tuctoria greenei. The sequence continues at coordinate 60,751,920 of JAYESD010000012.1, read as the reverse complement.
TCAGAGGGAAAGTTAGCTTCTGGGAGGATGCTGTCCAAGGCCTCCGTCTCCTCCTCGATTTCGGTCACTATATGATATGCAATATATATAGTACATGAGTGGTATTGCAACTTTATAAAATACTTTCTAAATACTGATCTGGTATGTAAATGATTTTAATGGGCTTTGAGATTTTCTTCAGTGGATACTAGGTTCTATGAGGAAGATCTGGACCAAAAATTGGAGATGTTCAAGGAAGCTTGTTGTCTCTAAAATTCCAACAAGTAAAAGGCTTGTCTGAATTTTTGTATTAAATCTGGAGCTTTGTCATGGCTAACAGTGGTTGTATCATACATAGGGGGTTGTCTCAGATCTAAAAATATTTATTTCACATTTTTATAAGCTTTCTATAGTGAGATATAGAATTTAGAAGTACATAGAGGAGTATGTTGTAAAAACTTGGAAGGTGGAAACTGAATATAACAGCACAAACAATTCTAGAAAGGAATCAACATACTAGAATTAATTATAAAGGATCGATGAGTTTCTAATGATCTGGTGTAAAATCCTAGTTTTTCCTTAATATAAAGTTCAGTAACATGTTTGTTATCGACCATAGTGGAGATAAATTATGGTTGGGCACATGAACTTGATCTCATCAAAAATCTTTCTTTCACTCATACTTAAATTTGATTAACATGGGGAATGGACTTCACCAATGACCCTAGGATATTTCTAGTGACGTTTCTGCAAATTTTGGAAATTATTGAATGGAAATTTGCTAGGCCAAAACAATATGCAGTACTAATTATATTCAAATTATTTCAAAACTTGAATATAGCTACTGTACATTTGGGCCCTGTCAGAATATTCAAATCTGAGGCTATACATTTGTCCATGGCCTCATAATATTCCAAATAGCCTTCCTGCAAAGTTTCAATATTTTTTTTAATCAATTTGCTATTTTATTTGAGACACTTAGCAAATTCGAGTCAAATTCAAATTTGAATTTGAATTTCACATAAAACATGTGCAAATTTGAAATCCAATTTCAGAAACTGAATCTCCATATTTAGTTTTGCCTCTCAACAAAAATATAGGATTTTTGGATAAATTTTGGTAGGGAAATTGAAGTTCCAGAGAGGATAGGCTCAAGGGGATGTGGGACCCACTGTCCAGTGACCCAAACTCAGGCGGTTCCTCTGTTTTCACCATCGCGACATCTCCGGGCATGCAAGCCATGGAGCTGCTTGCTTGCTTGCGCCGTGGCCGAGTCTCCTCGCCTCCCTTTGCCTATTTATACCCTTTCTGACCGCCGGCGTCGAGTTCCCATTTCGTTTTGCCTTCCCACGCCGCAGTTTTGCCCCGCTCGCACGCCGCCGAGCTCACCGCGGAACTCCGACGATAGCTTGATATCTATCCAAGGATCGATTCTGAGTTCTTTAGCAATGTTGTTCACAACTTTGATGTGCACCTTCTCCACCTTTTGGTTCGGTGTTTCCTCACCCGGTTGTGCGGTATTCCGCAGTTTTCCGACGACCGCGGGAGAAGCTGCCAAGAACCGTCCCTGCTCCACCGTCGTCAAGCCGGAGGCAGTCTCTAAAGGCCCCGACGTCTATAACAGAAAGGTTTGTTATCGCGCCTCACGCATGCTCACCAAGTTTCCAGCAATGCCATGCCTTGTAGCGTTCTTATTTCCATTATTCCCAATGATAGATCATACCTATGTCTCTAGGTTAGCGATTTAATTCGTTTTCTACGTCTAATAATTCTTGACCATAGTTAAGAGATAGTTTACCTATCTCCCCGCGAACACTCCGGATCAAAAAGATTTGGAAACCATCGCGTGTTGGCCGAGATAGCCGAGTTTTGGTCGCCGCCTATGAAAAAGCCGCAGTTCACCGTCGAACTCATCATTGCCGACTATTCCACCCTGCTTGCACCTCCAAATCATCATCCTCATGCTCCCAGGAATCTTTCCTGCCTTTTACCGAGCTTCTAGCGCCATTCCCGAGCGAGTTCGGCATAGCCGAAACCCTAGTCGTCGCCGCCGCCGTCGTCGCGCCGCCATCTCCGTCCGTCGCCGCCACGATTGGACCCCACCATCGGGTTGCGCGGTCGATTTTATGGTTAGGCGGTCAAGGCTAGGTCAGGAGGAGGTCGATGCAACCGTTCAAGCGAGCTCGCCGGCGCTGCACCACCGCGGCCGGGCGGCGCGTCGGGAGGTAGACGAAGACCCCCTGGGCCCGGCTTGTCAGCGACTCTTCCTCTCGCGTGGGATCGGCTGTGGCTTAGATCTAATGCCACTGCACAGGTTAATCACGTGGCCCCCGTGTGGCCCAGCTGCGATTGGTTGATTTTAAACCAGTGGGCCCGGCTGCATCATTTAAATTTTTCCCATCAGAAAATAATTCCAGGATTCAATCAAACTTCAAAAATTCATTACTCCTAGTAGATTTGCTCAAAAATTTCCATATAAATTCTTGTAGACTCATATAAATATCAACTTTGCAGTAGTGCAATTTGTTGGACATGAAACTTCCAAAATTTTCATAATTAATTCCATAGAGCTAACTTCTTGGGAAATTAATTACCCCTGTTCTGTTTACTGGAAAATCCCAATTTTTTTTTTCAGAACACTCTAAACATTTCACTTGATCCCCAATAAGAATTTCAGGTTAATTGGAATTTATTTAATTGGTTTATCTGTGTTCCAAATTTCTATGTAATTGAAAAATTGGGAAAAATACAGAAAACATTTCAGAAATTCTCCCAAACTTGTAGAATCAATTTCTCCCTGTAGGAAGCTTAGAAAATTGTGAAACAAATTTTCCTAGAACCAGTGAGACCACCTCTACTTGGTACAACCACTAGTAGCCATGATAGACCTCTAGAATTTCAACCAAAATTCAGACAAGGTTATTGCTTGCCATAATTTTTAGAGACAACAAACTTCCTTGACCATCTCCTGTTCTTAGCAGGAGTCTCCATTATAGTCCCTAGTATCTACCATTAAAGTTCCAAAGCGAATTAAGATCATTATCTTATTTTGATCACAAGATATTAGGTTGTGACCTTGAACATATTATTTATTTTCAAAGTCATTCATATATAGTATATGCATATCGTGTAATAACTGAAGTCATGTAGCAGCCGGAAGCCTTGGAAGTCAATCTACCGGAGACTAACTTGGACCCGGACCCGTTTTCAGGCAAGCCTCAGTTTGCATTTAAGTTCCTTACAGTGTCTTTGCAGTTTTCATTCACCCTACGTCTTCAGATGTTTGTGCATTACATTAAGGTGTTTGACATCCACTTGTATGACCCACAAATCCCATAGAGTATTGGGTAGGTCTACAGCCCGATGAGTAGAAAATGTCATGCTTATGTTCATAGGAATCCGGTAGAAGTCGAGTAGTTGGAATCTACTCGTGAGATAGGATTTTATCACACGGGGTGAATTGGATCAAGAAATAGTTTATGAATATGAAATTGAGACCGAGCAGCGGGTAGGATGCAGCAAGACGTGGTCTCACGTGCATAGCCCTACTCGTGTCGATTGAGGACAGGTCCGTGTGTGGACCTGCTGGACAAGCTTGAATTGTACTGGCAACATACTGGAGAAATGGGCTCCAGCAAACTGACGTAGCTTGATATTGGTTTGTCGAGGCATACTGTTCTGTTTCATAAGCGTAGGGTGAGGGTAGCAAGGTGTAAATCAGCTGGTGGGCACGTCAGAGTACGCCCCACACAAGGACCTCCTGCCCGTGACGGATCGACCGGTTCGACATTCGAGTGTTGGGTAAAAGGTGGCCATATACGACTAGTACTGAAGTGTTATGTATGTACTGCTGTAATTACTCGCTGGCACTTACGAAAGTTTGTATGTGTTGTGTTGTCCGGGTGTTTCTTGGTTGCAATCACCATCCCTCACGGTAATAGAGTACCACTTGTTCACTGCACTGTGACGTAGTAAATACTAAAGAAGTCAGGATAATACGATGTATTGAATTATAATTGTTTTGGAAGTTTGATTGCTGTCCAATATGATCACCAAAGTTACTTTCAAACTGGTAAGCTACAGATAATAAATTGAAAGCTAAGGATCCACTTGTAGGCGAGTCCTTTACTGCTTTACCTTACCTATGCTTAGTATTCACCCTGCATATGTCTAGTGAGACGGTTTAGTCTTGTTGAGCCTTAAGCTCACGTTTGCAGTTAACATGTTTTGTAGATTACATGACTAATGACGGGTTCGACGATGAGGCTACACCCCCTCCAGGGTTTACAACCGAGTGGGAGCCCTGCACGCCCCCGTAAGTTTGGTGTTGCTAGTGTTATGCATCCAGGTCTTCTATGACTTTGCTTTTGCATAGCTAGTGCCGAGAGCATAGTTATGATGTATAGGTCACTTTCCTTTTCGCTTAGTATTGTAAAACTTCCGCTGTGTTTATAAATAAAGACTTGGTATCACATTTTATTTTCGTTCTCTTCTTGTATACTGTTGGGTGTCGAATCGCACGACACCACCCAATGAGATCCTTGGATGTCGGGACGCCGGTCCCCACAGCATGGTATCAGAGCATCATTGGGAACAGTGTGCTTGAAAAGAGTATATTTTCAAAAACTTAGGATTATATGAGTGAGGAATTAGCTATATGCCCATACAAGGAATATTATTAGTATAAGATATAAAGGTGGTAAACAAACTTACTTGTTATTATTCCTGTAACGACGCTCCAACGTCAGGTAAGAGGCAAGATATGCCACCAAGAGCAGATGAATCTCAGTAAGCTCACCATGCAAGAGGTAGCATGTGATTATTTTCGTGGCTTGGCACGAAAATGTTAATATGAGTCTCTGAAACTTTCCATATTTCTGATAACATATGACACGCGGTACCCCAGCGTGCTTCAATGTTAGTGGGAGCCCCCGTCGGGTGGTGGATAACCCGATAGTATGCGTCTCTAAAACTATTCATGTTCTATGGGAGCATGCAAAACACGTATGCCCGAGCGTGTATAAGCCAGTTCGTGCGGGAGTCTTCGCTGTACAGACGTAGTACAACCATGTACCTTGATACATGACTTCGCTCAAGGGCGACATACACCAAAGTCGTATGCAATTACTTTCAATTATATATCAGTGTATTGTGACTGACTGTCGTGTTTCCCCAAACCGCCTTGTGGTGTGCAGGTGTGACAGGGGATTGTTTGTCTTCTGCATCTACACTTACTACAATAGCGACCTGCGTAGAACACGTTTGCGAGTGAACGGTACTAGAGCCACCTATATACGTATCCGGATATACCGGTTATAATTTTCTTTGGTGAGGCACGTAGTACCGTCAGTATAAAATTTGATATTTGACCATCCCCAACGATAGAATGGATGCATTATGTTTGAAGTCCAACTATCAGTTGCTGGTATGTTTGGACTTGTGTCATTGGTTATCGGCTCGACAAAGGGTTAGAACCAAGATTCTTAAATGCTGGCAAAAGTTTGCTCAACTTCGCTGGATTACGATATTGGTTAGTTGTTAATTAACATATGGTATGCTATATGGATGGAAAGATCTTGAAGATCTCTACAACTTTTATGTTGACCATCAAGGCAGAAAAGCTTGATAATCTGTTGAAATTTGGAGTATATTTAAACTGCTCCAGATGACCATGCCATTGTACCAGTCTCTCTATTTTTGCAATAACTCACTGCAGAAAAATTTTCTGCCTTATTGCGATACATATCTGCAAAGGGTAGAAGTAGATCTACATATCAGTTTTTCAAATTTTTCCTGATTCAAGTTTGAGTAAAATCAAATTTTGAGTTCAAAACAGTGAACTGCAGGACTGCTGGTGAAAACCAGTCAGTTCATCTGTTAAGTTTGGATAGTTATAGCTTTTAATCCGGAATAGTGACATGGTCACATATATACATTTCTGGAAATATTAGGAATTTCTCTATCAACTTTATATTGCACTCATGACCTGAATCTTGGTGTAACTGAGTTTAATTCCTATTGTCGCAAACTTGGTTCTGGCAGACCAGAACTTGAAACAGTTTGCGCATTGTTTTGAATTTGTGCGCTATACCTGTATAAAAAAAATTTCAAGGCTGAACTCTTTTACTTATGGATTGTTAACTTGATGTTTTACAATGTTTATTTTGTCATTACCTCAATATATTGTTATGATATACCTGTATAAACTGTGGAAATAACCTTATATACAGATGAGATTCTGTCAAAATTTCCAGAAAATTTGTGTCAACTTTAAATCTGTATAGATTCTACATCCTAGCTCACCTGGAGCTGTATGAGTACAATCTGGAAAGGTTGTAAAGTGTATTACGACTTTTGTATTCAATCCAAGTTTTATTTCTGACTTTTCCTGTATGAATGTTTTGAATTTATACAGGAAGGTTAGCTGGAACAGACTGTGATTACTACTCCAGTTTTAAACTTTTCTTGAATTATTGGAAGTTGGAAACCTTTTCATTGTTCAAGTATCCTTTCCACAGATGGCAGACTTGATGGTACACTTACCGAACGGGTGGGTGTTCACGACGTGTGCTCTTCGAAGGGGTTTTCTAGAGTTGTTGATAGCGCTGCTTCAACGGTTCGGGTATCGCGACATACCGAGCTATTGGGTCAGGGCATTCGATGACGGAGGTGTGACAAGTTGCTCAATTTATGTCGATGTGCCCGCTGGTCTGTCATATATTGGATGGGCTCCTTTCTCCATCCATCTGAAAGGGACTCAGTTGGAGGACATGTGGTGTTTTGCCGCGAGTGTTGCTATTGCGAGGTTTTGCAAGCTTCATTATCGTCATATGGTGGGCACCCCGTTCGCGCTCTTTCCAGAAGACGGTAGAGCTTGTGATTAGTGGGCGAGTCGAATGGGTGCAGCTTATGGCATTAACAAAGAGGTATCCAAGATAGTCCTGGCGTTATATGCAGCATCATCATGTCAAGTGAGCGTTACATTGCATGCTAGCATTGAAAGGTTGATGGGTCATCTGAAGCAAACAATGATTCGAGGAGATCACTTCGAGTGGACCAATGACTCACTTAGAGTCTTGATTTCTCCTCTCAATCGACGTCTAAACGTTAAGGAGAATCAGTGGCACCAAGCTGTTCAAGATCTATCGGAAGCTCGGTAGAAAACGCACTGCACAGAAAGCACGTTGGAGTCTAGTCAACTTGAGGTGCAGCTGCTGGATGATCAGTTGAGTACGATGACTCAAGAACGGGATCAATCCAGGGAGGAGACTCAGGATTGGAAAGCCAGCTGCGAACATGCACAAAAGGAACTGGAAGACTATAAGATGTTTCTTCTACAGGCTGTTGTGCAATCATTAGTTGCTGCGACATCATCGATGGCGGGTGAGGCTGCAGCTCCTGCTCCAGCACCAACACCTGTGGCACCAAATCCTGAGGACAAGGACAAAGAGGATCCTGAGATACTTGAGTACACCAAAGAGGACGTATCGGAGTAGGATGGGGCAGCACTCCTGTTATCACGGGGCCACGTATAGTAAGTAGTTACTTGTGTTTATTTTTTGGCCATGTTTGTGTCATATTATAAATAGTAGTGGGTGTGTATAAGATGACAAGGTGTGTATGACCTCTCATGGGGACCAAGTATAGTAGAGATGCACTTCCGTAGTGGGAGTCTGTCATTTTGGAGTTCACTACTGTAAACTTGGCCATGAGATAATATATCTTTTATAATATTTGTACTTTATCAACATATGTGAATGTTATGTACTTATTTCCATGTCAAGGTTTGCACTACTGTAATATGAAATGGATGAAGGAAAAACAAACATGTTGCTGATTTTTAAATCATGTGGATGTAGAATGGTGCCTACGCATTCGACGCCCGAGATGGGAGGCTCGAGCCGTGGCCGTGAGGACAAAACTCTGACCCAGGAGCAAGCTGCGACACCGCAGCAACAAGTTCCACCAGAACCACCTCCTGAACTTTCGAGGAGTCTCGCGAAGGTTCTCTCCATAGTGCTCATCTTGCGCCACAAGAAAACTGAGTTGCTGCGGACCTTGGGTCAACATTCGTCCCATCAAGGGGGACGACCAGATGCGGGTCCACGACAGCCCTATCCGTGTTTATACTCAGACTTCATGTCAACGCACCCGCTGGTCTTCATGGAGGCTGTGAACCGTTGGAGGCGGACAACTGGCTCTGCTCCATACAAGGAAAGTTTGGTTTGTTACGAATAACTAAACAACAGAAGACCCTATTCACGGTGCAATAGTTGCAGGGATCTACTGGTGCGTGGTGGGTGAATTATCTCGCCGCACGACCAGTATACTATGCCGTGAGCTGGAAGGAGTTCCGGGAGGCGTTCCGAGCCTATCATGTACCTCTCGGGATCACGAGGAGGAAGCTTCAAGAGTTCTTGGGGCTGAAGCAAGGTGGAAGGAGTGCTTACGAGTACTCCAAAACATTCAACCACTTGGCCTAGTATGCTCAGGACCAAGTGAGTGTAGAAGATAGGAAGCGTGAGTGATTCTACCGGGGTTTCGACCCCAAGATGAAGGACAAGCATGCCTTGTTCAATCGCGACAGTTTCAACGACATTGTCTATGTCGCGATCGTACAGGAGGATGCTACTAGGGAACTGTTCTCTATCAAAAAGAAAAGGAGTGCTCCGCAGGGCAGCGGAGGTGGTGCTCCTTGGAAGTACCAAATGGTGTATCGATCACCATCCGGCCAGAGGTGGCAGCTACCATCATGACCACCAATCTTTCGTGGTCACCAGTTCAACAACACCGGTTTTCATCCGCAGCAGTAGCAGAGGATGATTCCGCGTGCACCTTCAACTTTACCGCGTGCATCGGGATTCTGTACTCCCTTCCGTGCCGGTCAGACCCCGTACACGTGTTTCACGTGTGGTCGTACGGGGCATTTCGCCAAGGACTGCCCGCAGGACAGGCAGGGCAGAGGACAGTCGTCATACGAGGGGACAAACCAGCCCCGCAACCAGCCCATGAAACTAGCCACCAGAACCGGCAACGTCCACCACCTCACCACCGAGGACGTTCCGGAAGTCGCACCCGTACTCACGGGTACGTTCTCTCTCCTTGGTCATCCCGTAGTTATCCTCTTTGACTCCGGTGCTTCCCACAGCTTTATTAGCAAGTCTTATGTCATTCAATATCAGTTGCCTATCGTTCCCACAAAAACCTCATATGTGATTTGTTCTCCGGGTGGGAAAGTAGTAGCAGATAAGATGGTCCATAGGGTACCTCTTAATCTAGGTGGGAACATATACCCTATCTCTCTCATTATACTGGAGAGTCAAAAGATAGATGTCATCATAGGAATGGCATGGTTGCAATACCATAGTGCTATTGTTGACATCGTTCCTCGGAGAGAATATCTGAATTCTCCACTCCACCCTCCCTAAGCTCTCATTATTGAGGGTATTATCCGAGTGAGTCCAACTACTTACAACACCGAGGCCATTAAACTTGAGTATATTCCAGTGGTATGTGAGTATCCGGATGTATTTCCCGAGGATCTTCCGCGTATGCCACCAGAAAGAGATGTCGATTTTAAGATTGAACTTGTACTGGGAACAGTGCCGATCTCGAAGAAGCCATATAAGATGGCACCTAAGGAACTTGCAGAAGTGAAGGAGCAGCTGAAGGAACTTATGGACAAGGGTTTCATTCGTCCAAGTTCATCACCATGGGAATGTTCTGCATTGTTCGTGGAGAAGAAGGATAAGACATTGAGACTATGTGTGGACTATCATTGTAAAATCCCAGTTTTTCCCTTAATATGAAGTTCAACTATCAGTTTGTTTTCAACCATAGTGGAGATCAAATGTGGTTGTGCATTTGAACTTGAGATCATTAAGAATTTTTCTTTCACCCATTCTTAAATTTTATTAACATAAGGGATGAACTTCACCAATGATCTTAGAATAATTTAAGTGACCTTTCCACAAGTTTTAGAATTTATTGAATAAAAATTTCTAGGGCAAATTACTATGCAGTACTAAATATATTCAAATTCATTTGAATATAGCACTGTACAATAAGGCCCTGCTAAAATATTCAAATCTGAGGCCACAAATTTTTCCCTGGCCTCATAATATTGCAAAAATACTTCATGCCAAGTTTCAAGATTTTTGAATTCCATTTGCTATTTTATTTGAGACGCTTTACAAATTCAAGCCATATTTAGAATTCAAATTTTGAATTCTATTCCACTTAGTTGAACATCAGGATTTTAACACAACCACAGTTTCAGCATAACTTGACTGACTTATCCACAAAGTTTCAAAATTTTTGAAGCTCAATTGCTATTTAACTCAGTGGCCCCATTGAATTTCATACAAATTCAAATTTAAATTTGAAATTCAAGTGAAAATTGACCAAATTCGAAATCCAATTTCAGAATCAAGTTCCAGATATTTATTTGAGCCTTCCCACAAAAATCTAGAATTTTTGGATCAAGTTTGGTAGGAGAATTGAAGTTGCAGAGAAGGGAAGAGGATAAGGGGAGGTGTGACCCACTGCCAGCCTCACAAACTCGGCTGAACCGACGGACATGCTCTGTATCCGGCTGCCCCCGCCAATCGAAGCCGGGAGCGCTCAATACCGCGACACGGCATGCAAGCCACCGAGCTGCCTGCTTGCTTGCGCCGTGGCAAGCTCCCCACGTCCCTCTATGCCTATTTATACCTTCCTGGCCGTCGGCGTCGAGCTACGTCTCTGTTTCGCGCCATAGCCGCCGCCCTCTATTCGTCGAGTTTTGGCCGGGGATTGAAGCTGTTTCTCACCGAGCTGTAAGTAGATAAAAATCTTATCACAACATCCTCTACGTGTTCTATTTGGTCATTGATCGTGACATAGCTTCTACTTGAGGTATTTCGTAGTTTTTCGGTCGTCGTTGAGGAAGACGTTGGGAACCTTCACTGCCTCACCGTCGAGCTCCGGTTCTAGGCCATTTCTAGTCTCGATCCTTTGAGCAAAAAGGTTCGCAATCCTCTCTAGTTTATTCTCACCAAATTTAAGCCCATGGCATGAACTGTAGCTCGAGTTTTTATTCGATAACCGAATCGTTGTTTGATAGAACAGCAAGGCTTCATGCTTAAATTCGTTTCATTCTTGCAATCATTCTTTAATCTGGTTGGAAGATAACTCCTATATATCCTTGCGCAACTCTCTGCCCAAGAGCCCCAAAAGTTATCAACCGAGCACCTTAGATTTCGAGATTTCACGACTGCCGGTTGAAAAACCGTACTTCGCCGTCGAGCTTATATCTCGCGGTTGTTTCCTCTCTTCCCTAGTCCAGATCCTTGATCCTTGAAGTCCCAGGAAGCTTTTGGAGAAGTTCCCGAGTTGTTTGAGCTTGAGTTGGGTGAGTTCAAGCATGACTGAGCTCTCACCACTGCTGCTGCCGTCGCACGCATTGTTCCGGTCCGTTTCAGCCGATGCCGACCTCACTGACGTGCTCGGCGCCCACGAAAACTCACAGGCGGCGATTCTTGGCGAGTTTAGTGCAGCGGTTTGGCCGGCGGCGAGATCGCTGGCGAGCTACCGCCGTGGGCGCCAGCCCGAGGTTGAAGATATACTATGGAGCCCAGGTGTCAGTCGCTGCGGGATCCGGGTGTGGCCAAGGATCTGGTGTGGCTGCGCGGGTTAACCTGTGGCTCCCCGTGCGGCCCTGCTGCAATTGGTTGGTTTTAAACCAGTGGGCTCGGCTGATTTATTTAAATGTTTACCTTTGGAAAATAATTCCAGGATTTAACCAAAATTCGAAAATCCATAACTCTCAGTAGAATTGTCCAAAAATTCCCATATAAATTTTGTTAGAACCAGAATTAAGAATACTTACCAGTGGCGCACTTGGATTTGTATGAAAGTGCATAGAAATTTCTCCATAATGCAGATAAACAAAATGCTCATAAAATTCATTTCTACAGTTTTGCTTTTCAGAAAGTTCCCAAATTTGGCCAGGTCACTCTCCAAAATTCGCTTGATATCCAGTAAAAATTTCAGGTTCATTAGACATCAGTAACTGGATTGGTCAGTGATCCAAATCTCTATGTAGTTATAAATTGAGAAAAATACAAAAAATCGATTTCAGAAATTTCCCCAAATTTGTAAAATCAGTTTCTCCGTGTAAGAAGCTTAGAAAATTGTGAAAAAAAAATTCCTAGAACCTGTGAGACCCCCACTACATAGTACAACCACTGGTAGCCATGATAGATCTGCAAGATTTCAACCAAAATTTAGAGAAAGTTATTGCTTACCATAATTTTTAGAACAACAAACTTCCTTGATCATCTTCTGTTCATTGCAAGAGTCTTCGCTATGGTCACTAGTATCTAACATAAAAGTGCCAAGGCCAATTAAAAGCATTATCTTATTTCAATCATAAGATATTATCTTATGACCTTAAGCATATTGATTATTTTCAAAGTCATTCATATATAGTATATGCATATCGTGTAGTAGCTGAAGTCGAGGAGCAGCCGGAAGCTTTGTAAGTCCAGCTGCCAGAAACTAACATAGACTCAGACTCGCATTCTGGCAAGCCCCGGTTGCATTTAAATTCCATACAATGTTTTTGCAGTTTTCATTCACCTTACGTCTTTAGATGTTTGTGCATTACGTTTAAGGTGTTTGACATCCACTTGCATGGCCCACAAATCCCATGGAGTCTTGGGTAGGTCTACAGCCAGTTGAGTAAAAACTACTATGCTTATGCTCATAGGAATTCGGTAGAAGCCGAGTAGTTGGAATCTACTCGCGAGATAGGAATTTCATCACAAGGGATGAATTGGATCAAGAAATGTTTTATAAATATGAAATTAAGACCGGGCAGAGGGTAGGATGCAGCGAGACGTGGTATCACGTGCGTAGCCCTGCTTGTGTCGATTGAGGACCATTTCGTGTGCGGCCCTACGGGACAAGCTTGAATTGTACCAATGACATACGGGAGAAATGGGCTCCAGGATGTTTCGTGTTGTCCGGTTGTGTCCTGATTGCAATCACGTCCCTCGCGGTAATAGAGTACCACTTGTTCACTACGCTATGACGTAGTAAATATTAAAGAAGTCAGGAGAATACGATGTATGGAATTATAATTGTTTTGGAAGTTTTATTGCTGTCCAATATGATCACCAAAGTTACTGTAGGATCGAAGAGCACATGAAAAGCTACCAGAGGGGGGGGTGAATGATAGATTTAAAAAATCTTATACAGCGGAAACAATTAAGTCCAATCACTTCGGTAGAAAAATGATCTGTTAGAGAAATCATGTGTGAAACTAATCTAAACGTGTTTCACCATGAAAAAAGTGATATATATCAGAGAGAATCATGTCACGAAGAAATCACAAAAAGAATCACTCAAATCTGTCATGGGAAACTCAAGTTATGATCGAAAGATCGAACAAAGGTCAATCTGTCCTACCCGAGAAAAACTGTTCTGGAACGCTGCAAAGAAACTCGTGTAGATCAGAAACACAAGCCCAATGATCGTGAAATTTTGACAAATGATAGATAGTCAAGTTGTGAAGACAACCTAAAAAGAATCACACCAATTGGATCTGTAAAACTCGAGTTATGATAAAACCACCGACGAAAGGTAGTGCTGTCCAGAAACTCGACGAGTAAAACTTGTATGGAACAAGTCGGACGAACACGGCACAAAAGTTCCTTCAAACTATGAATTTTATTCAATAGAACACAAGAGGAACAGCCCCCAAAGTCGTGCACCACGAGCTCTGGCCTCCCTTGCTTATATAACCAGCCCTTAGGCCAACCCAATCTAACCTAGGACTCTAATCCTACTCAGATCACGAATCGAAACTTTCCATAACTGCTTAGGACTCTTCTATACGAAGATAGAAGCATTCTTAAGACTTCCAAACAACTTAGCAACGTATTCCACATTCCTAAAACAACTAAAACTCGTGACCCACACGAAATCCTATCATAACCAACTCGATACTTTCCATACCGAGCCATAACCAACTCCGCCGCAGCCAAAGTCATCAACCGATACGATCCGATCCTTCCAACCAGATATTCCTTCCATAAACCATCTTCGTAACCATGTTGCCACATCATGCACCACATGCATCCATACAAACACCTTCCTTTGACGTCCAGTAACCTTCATATGCACTGCCCTTGATTCAATCATCCTGCCCGACCTCTTGACCCGCTCAACCACAATTCATCATGAATTTGATTGTTGGAACCTCATCTCCTCCATGAGACTAGTCCAATGGATCCTGTCACCAGCCATGACTTGAACTCAAGCAACATCTGCATATGAACAAACAACCAATCCGTACGAGCCCAAGTCCGTGACTTTGCTCAAGTCAGTTCTGAAACTACAACACCTTACGTTAGCACCTTTGCAAAGCATATCAAAACGATATCAGCCATAAACACCAAAAAACACCAAAAACTTAGAAAAAGAATACTAAGCAACCTTTCCATAACTATAAAGCAAGTTCGAAACATTTCACATGTAAATTTGGAACATTACGATCAAGCACTGAACCTTGCCAAAGCTAACCGGAGCTTGAGCTGGAGCTTACCAAAGCTAGTACAACCTAGCGCCGGAGCTTACCAAAGCTAGTCGGACCTAGCACCGGGTCTTACCAAAGGTCGTACAACCTAGCGTCGGAGCTTACCAAAGCTAGTCAGACCTAGTGCTGGAGCTAACCAAAACCAGTCAGACCTTGCGCTGGAGCTAACCAAAACTAGTCGGAACTAGTCAACCCAAAAGTCTGAGCTAGAAAGACGTGTTGGAGCTTAACAAAAACATGTCGGAGCTATCAAAGACATGTCGGAGCTAAAGACAAAGCTCATCGGTGCTACCAAAAACATGCCGGAGCTATCAAGGACATGCCGGAGCTAAAGACAAAGCTCACTAGAGCTACCTAAAAACATGTCAGACCTAGACAAAGAAAGTCAGACCTATTGTCGAACCTTGCAGAAGCTCGGAGCTAGAGTCGGACCTTGCTAAAAGGATTTTATGGCAGCATTCAAAACTTTTATTTTCAAAGCCAATGTATTTAGCACACATAGGTCTCACAATCTCCCCCCTTAATGAATGCATTGGCAACACCATTTAAAATCCGAACATTGGCATGAAAAGTTTTGAGAACAATTTTCCTCCTTTTTGAAAATCAAATAATATAGAAATAAATTTCTCCCCTTATACATATTTCTCCCCCTTGCATAATTCACCGTATTATCTCTCCCCCTTTGACAATGTATTCAGCAAGGTTCAAAAGAGAAATTTTAATTGTTGTGAGCATATTATAACGTATACATATAAAACAAAGCTCATCCAAGTCATACTATCAAGTAACTTACACTATCACAACAATGAGATACATAAAGTAGTGTAAGCCATGCTAGAGATCAAATGTAATTTTCAATTTAAGCAAGTCATGATCTCACAAACTTAACTATTTCAATACCTGAAAGCATGACACTTGTTGCTGCATTTTATTATTTTTCAAAGCACACATTTAGATCATATGATATTTGCAAGAGATTATATGCGCATTTGCCTTATTCTAACCAACCAAGCCAATCCTATGACATTTGACAATAAGAATCTTAAGGACATGGTTTTAGTCATACACAACTTCTTCCAAGTTTATATCTAAGTGCAATGATAAGCCATCTCAAAAGAAGAAGTGTGATGCATGCATATTCTCTTGATCTTTTCTAGACATATATTTGTTCAAAAAAACTCAACATGTGAGTTGATTGCTTGATTAATTCTTTATGATTAAAAGCACTTGTGATCATGCAACAAGTTCAAAAGAGCAAGAAAGTTTGACCATGACCAGATTTAGTGTAAGTAATTATTCCAATTACTAGACATGGCAAAAAGTACAAAATGTATAACACGAGTAATGTAGTAAGAACTTTCAGCATGTAAAAGGAATCACAAAGTCATATATGTATGAAATACTATGCTCATATTATTTTAATTTTAGATTCACACTTAGACTTCTCAAGTTTGAAAACTCCCCCTCAATGTAAGCCATGAGGACGCATAACCTCTATTTCACTATGAATGAAACAAAAACGAGCGAAATCCAAAGGTTTTGTAAAAATGTCAGCCAATTGTTGTTCGGTATCTACATGGTGAAGCACAGTGTTTCCTTTTTCAACATTATCACGGAGAAAGTGATACCTAATGTCAATGTGCTTAGTTCTAGAATGTTGCACGGGGTTTTTAGCATTGCAAATGGCACTAGTGTTATCACAAAATAGTGGAACACTATGTAGATTAACCCCATAGTCCTTAAGTGTTTGAACAATCCAAAGAATTTGAGAGCAAGCGCTAGCAGAAGCTACATATCCAGATTCGGCGGTGGATTGTGCAACTGAACTTTATTTTCTAGAGGACCAAGCAACAAGAGAATTACCAAGAAAATGACAAGCACCGAAAGTACTTTTCCTATCAATCCTACAACCCCCAAAATCAGCATCCGAAAAAGCTTTCAATGTAACGGTTGAGGAAGTAGGAAGAAAAATGCCAAATTCTTGAGTTCCATGTAAGTACCAGAGAATCCTTTTGACGGCTCGACGATGTGAAGCACGTGGGGAGGCTTGAAATCGTGCACAAAGACATATGTTGAATTGCATGCCCGGTCTTGATGCCGTGAGGTACAAAAGTGATCCAATCATGCTTCTATATTCTTTTTGATCCACGGGTTACCATCTTCATCAAGTTTGCTGTTCCCATTGGTGTCCGAAGAGGCTTGCTTTTGTCCATGTTAAAGCGCCTTAGGAGGTCTTTTGTATACTTCATTTGATGCACAAAAGTACCCTCCTTGGTTTGCTTGATTTGCAGCCCCAAAAAGTACGTGAGTTCTCCCATCATACTCATCTCAAATTCTAAACTCATCATAGCTGAAAACTTGGACAAAATATCATGAGAAGCACAACCAAAGATAATATCATCCACATGCACTTGAATGAATAATGAGTCATTGTCATGATTAAGCACAAAAAGAGTTTTATCAACCTTGCCCATGGTAAACCCCTCTTCAAGTAAGAATGTTTTTAACCTATCATTCCATGCTCTAGGGGCTTGTTTGAGTCTGTACAAGGCTTTGGACAGTTTGTAAACATGATTAGGAAGATCTGAAATTTCAAAACCCGGTGGTTGTTTGACATAAACCTCCTCATCTATGTAGCCATTAAGAAGAGCACTTCTAACATCCATTTGATATAGCTTAAAACCTTTAGATGCATCAAAAGCTAACAAAATTCTTATGGCTTCTAATCTAGCAACAGGAGCAAAAGTTTCATCAAAATCTAGACCTTCAACTTTAGTGAAACCTTGAGCAACCAACCTAGCTTTATTCCTAACCACAACCCCATCCTCACTTTGTTTATTTTTGAACAACCATTTAGTTCAAATTAAAGTGTGACCTTGAGGAGGAGGTACAAGTTTCCAAACATTATTTCTTTCAAAATTTTCTAACTCTTCTTTCATGGCAATAATCCAAGATTCATTAGTGAGTGTGTGTGATATATCATTGGGTTCAAAAGAAGCAAGAAAAGCAGAATGAGCATGAGAGTTTGGATCGAAAAATCTGGACCGTGTAACTCGTTCGTGCAAGCTTCCAATAACCTGTTGTGGAGGATGAATTTTGAGAACCCAAAGGGGTGTGGACACTTCTCAATCTTCTTCTTCTTCATGTTCATAACAAATCGATGAGCTTGTGACTTGAGGAGGATCTGGACCAGCAATGGTGGTCGTCGGTGCTGGCTGTGAATCAAAATCAGGAGCTCGAATAATGTCATTAGCTTCTGAATTTTCGGGCAGCAACTCCACCTCTTCCTCGTCTTCAACAAAAATGCTCTCCCCCTGCGGATATGGATCTGGACCTGCAATGTTAGAGCTAGTACCTGGGCTAGCTTCATCAAAATACACTTATCAAGTCTCCACAATTTTGTTAGTGTCAAGTAAAAGCACATGGTAGCCTCTAGTATGAGATTGATAACCAAGAAACATGCCACCGATGGATCTAGGTTCAAATTTATCTAGATCACCATGTTTCATAACAAAGCATTTGCACCCAAAGACCCGAAAGTGCGTAACACTAGGCCTATGTCCAAACCGGAGCTCATATGGGGTTTTACCTAGCTTAGCGAGCAAGAAAACACGATTTGAGACATAACAAGCGGTTGCAATTGCATCAGCCCAAAACTTCCTAGGAGTTTGATATTCATCGAGCATAGTCCTAGCCATCTCAACTAAGGTTCTGTTCTTTCTTTCTACAACACCATTTTGTTGAGGTACATATGGTGAATAAAATTGATGATCCATTCCATTTTCAGCAAAAAGGTGATCAAAAGATTGTTTTTTAAATTTAGTTCCGTTATCACTTCTAATTGCTTTTAAAGATCCTTGGTGATCAATTGATAATCTAAGTAATAAAGTTCTAAAGTGACCAAAAGCTTCATTCTTAGACGCCATAAAGTAAACTCAAGAGTATCTAGAATAATCATCAACAATAACAAGAACATACCATTTACTTCCGAAGGATTGAACACGTGAAGGTCCTACGGTGTCAAGGTGCATAAGTTGACCTGGTTCAGTTGTCATGATAATTGTGAGAGGAGTATGTGAAGCTGCAACCATCTTAGCATGTCTACAAGAAAAGCACACAATTTGTTTGTCCCCTTTAAGCTTAGGCAGCCCACGTATGTGATCAAGAGCACTAACACACGTTAGGTGATGAAAGCCTACGTGACCAAGTCTACGATGCCAAAAATATAAGTACTTTGAATCATTAGCAACTATACATCTGTGCTTAGAGGAAGACATATCAAAATCAGCTTTAAAAAATCTTCCGAACCAAGACATGTTCAAAATAAGCTCACTATTTGAACCTACAACTTTGCAGCAGTTTTTATTGAAAATAATTTCCAGATTTTCATCTAACAATTGTGAAACAGAAAGCAAGTTGTATTTTAAATTTTTGACAAGTGCCACATCCTTCAAAGTGTAGTGATCAATTACTCTAACCGAACCCTTAGCAATTATAGGAGTTGAAGAATTATCGGCAAAAGTAACATTCTCTACACGTGACACAAAAGAGAGGGAGTAGAACCAATCTTTGTTACCGGTCATGTGGTGTGAGCAACCTGAATCCACAATCCAAATGTTCTCCTTCCTCAAATGTGTAACCTACATAGAAGCACAATACATCGATGACTCAATAATGGGGTTAGTCAAAAGGCATTTAGGTATCCAGTACTGAGTCACACGACGTGCATCAGGAAAAACACGCGAAAGCTGAGATAAAACAGCAGGTTTATGAGTCAAAGTTTGAGGTTTTTTATTCTTAACTACTGACCTATAGAATGTTACTTGTGTAGCACAAAAATCAGTAGCTCCGGAGGCAAAAACAAAAGGTTCGGAGGTAAACTTTGAATGTTTTTGACTCATAACAGCAGGTTGCATGTTCCTGACATTCGGTTTAATATATGCAACAAATTTTGCATGAAAGTTATGAGATCTAGCAATCATTCTTTCCCTTTTCCGTTTTTTAGCTAGTCTATAACAAAAATCTATGACATGACCATCTCTACCACAGTAGGTACAATGAAATTTAACTTTGTGTTCATGTCTAGATGAGCAAGCAATATTTTTATTTGAAACTGAATGAGACAACACTCGTGTAGATTTGAAAACCACTTCTTTTTTGTTTAGGAACTATTTGAATCAAACCACTTCCTAATGACTTTACAATTTTAGGTGGATGTGCCTTAGAATGAGCATGAGAATCAAAACCTAAACTAGTTTTATCATTGCAAGTCTGGAAGAATTCAGCAGCAAGTTTAGGTTCTTATTCCCATTACAAAACCGATCTAATGTCCTATGCATGTTATCAAGTTTATTGGACACATCAAGGCAATTTTCACATGAAGTTTTTTCTTTTAATTTGCAATTGGAACAATATTTAACTAAAGCATTATTCAATATAGAAATTTCATTCATAGCATCTTTTTGTTTGTTTTCAAGATCATCACAACTAGAACAATTCAAATCAATTGTAGAACAAGAAGCATCTTTTAAGTTTCCAACGTCAAGTGCAGCAAGCTTTTTGTTCTTTTCATTTTCAAGTTCAAGTCCGTCTAGAGTAGAGGAATGTGCAGTTCTTAATGTGGACAATTGTCCATAGATTAAATCACACGAGGGACAAGCACTACAGGAATATCGAAGAGTTACGTCGGCCAGTTTAATTTACGTCGGCAGCATGGAACCGACATAAGTAAGTTAACCTACGTCGGCTGCCGACGTAAGTAATGAGACCGACAACTTTTAACAATAACTTACGTCGGCTAGAGCAACAGGCCGACGTAAATAAAAGAGCCGATGTAACTTAGTGTTAACTTATGTCGGCTAGTAGGATGGCCGTCGTAAGTTACGGCCACGGACATAAGTTGAGTATTTAGCCGACGTAAGTTATATATTTTAACCCACCTTGCGTGCCCTTCTCTTTTCTTCCTTACCCGCCGCTTTCTCTTCTCTTCCCTGTCGCCTGCGCACGACGCCCCTGCCGCGCCCCGGCCCCGCCGCCCCGCCCCCGCTCCCGCTCCCGCTCCAGCCGACCCGCGGCGCCCACGCTGCCGCCGGCCTCACCGCGCCCCGGCCCCGCCGCCCCCGCTCCCGTGCCCGCCGACCCGCGGCACCCACGCCGCCGCCGGCCTCGCCGCGCCCTGGCCCCGCCGCCCCCGCTCCCGCTCCGGCTGACCCGCGGCGCCCACGCCGCCGCCGGCCTCGCCGCGCCCCCGTATCCCCCCCCCCCCCCCCGGCCCTCGCCGCCCTCGGCCTCCCCCGGCCCCGCCGCGCCGCCCTGCCTTCGGCCCACCGCCCCCGTACCCCACCGCTGCCCCCAGACCTCGCCACCGCTGGCCCCGCCCCTGCGCCCCCGCCGCCGGCTCGTCCGCCGATCTTCGTTGCAAGTATTTCCTCGCCTCTCCCCTTGCTTTCATTGTTTTTAATTATTGCACATGCATTTGCTTGAAATTTTGCCTGAATTGTGGATTGCACATACATTTGCAAGTGTTTACTCTTAATAGAAAATTGTGAGTTGCTATGCTTATGTTAGAAATTGATGAATTGCTATGATTATGTTAGAAATTGATTAGAAATTATATAGATACACAAATAATGTTTACTATGCTTATGTTAGAATTAAATCGATAAATTGATGAATTACAATTGATGAATTTTTATGCTTATCTGTTATGCTTAGAATTATGGTTAGAATTGAATTGCTTATGTTTAGGTTTAATTTAATTGAATTCAATTGCTTATGTTAGAATTGAGTTGATAAATTGATGAATTACAATGGATAATTGTTATGTTTAGGTTTATTTGAATTGCTTAGTTTTTTGAATTATGGTTACAATTTTAATTTTGATTGCTTGAGTGTTTAAGAACTATATATACATAAATGGGCTTCGGACCGGCTTGACAATGCCCGACAAGGCCCATTTAGTGGTAAGGTAAAGTATGCGTGTAGACGGGCACGAAGACAAACGACGACGGTGTGGATGGCAAGCACCTACGCGTGGATGGCGTACCTCGACGAAGTGGCTTCATCTCCCATCTATTTACAGCAGCTAACCCTAAAGCCATCGTGGAATTGTCATCTAAGACCAACTTTCCTCTCAGTCTTTCTCTAGTTCTTTCCTCTCTCTTAAATGACCTCAAAATGAAAATGAGCAACGTAACCTATAGCAATGTATTACCCGTTTCGGATCGGCACGTCTCACATGCCATTGGCATGTGAGACGTGCAGGTTCGGAATTGTCCCTTTTTGGACAGCCTCCGAGTGACCGAGGGGGCGTGGCTTGTGACGAGACGTGGGTCCAGATTTGGACGAGATTTCGGTGGCGTAACCCTGTTATTCTCTTCTGCACCATTTTTGAGCGTGCAGTGGAGAACAGCGGGGTTATGCTGCCGAAATTTCGTCTGAATCCGGATCACGCGTCTCGTCATGAGCACGCTCCGGTCGGTCACTCTTGCATGGGTTTAGGATCTATCTGCCTAGGTTGTAGGGCCGTGACACATAACATAACAATACATTAACGACAATTTCTTTCACGTTAAACTGTAGAGTCAAACATGGGCGAAGACCGTAGTTGGATGTACACTTGTTGGAAGAGCAGAACTGGTGGTCACTCAGATGAGTGGCACGCCAAGACAGAAGCTTTTCTGGAACAAGCTTTTTCGTTGTCAAATAGCGATAAGGCGCGGTGCCCATGTACGAAATGCCGAAACGGAACGTTTTTGGACAAAGTGGAACTTACGTTGCACTTGTGTTGAAACGGTTACGTGTCACATTATGAGTTGTGGAACTTCCACGGCGAGACAACTTCTCAAGCTGTACAAGAAGTGGAAGCGGACAATGATGATTCTCAAGAGGTTGATATGATGGATGAGATGCTGGAAGCTATACGACCAGAACTTACAGATGATACTCAAACAGCAGAGGTTATAGAGTTCTTCAAACGTCTCAAAGATTTAGAAGAGGCTCTGCATGAACACACTAAAATGTCAATCCTCAATTTTGTGACTAGACTTATTGCAATTAAGTCTAAGTTCTTCTTTTCCAACAATTGTTACAACATGCTCATCGATTTTTTCAAAGATGCCCTTCCACAACCCAACAAAGTGCCTAAGGATATGTACAACTCGAAGAAAATTCTTTCTGGTCTCGGGATGAAGCACAAAAAGATTGATGTGTGTCCGGACAACTGCATGCTTTTCTGGAGAGAGCATGCCAATGAGAACAAATGTTTGAAATGTGGTCAATCGAGGTTTGTCGAAGTTGTTAATAACGATGGTAATACAGTGATGACGGAAGTCGCACGTAAGAAGCTTCGTTACTTACCTATGACACCGAGGTTGAAGCGGATGTTCCTTTCAAAAAAAAAAACAGCCAGACACATGAGATGGCACAAAGAAGGTTAGCGCGAGAACAATGGAGTCATGACGCACCCGTCCGATGGTGAGGCATGGAAGGCTCTGGACCGGTTCGACCCAGAATTCGCTCGTGAAGCGAGAAATGTTAGCATCGGGTTGGCGACAGATGGGTTCACGCTGTTCAGCACAAACACCACACCATACTCCTGTTGGCCCGTTTTTGTCATTCCGTACAATCTTCCGCCGACTTTTTGCATGAAGAATGAGTCTATGTTTCTTAGCCTCATTGTACCTTGGCCAGATCATCCTGGGCCACGTCTCAATGTGATGTTGAAACTGTTGATCAAAGAGTTGAAAATGTTGTGGACAGGAGTCGAAGCGTATGATTGTTACAAGAAACAGAAATTCAACCTCCGAGGTGCTTATTTGTGGTCCGTTCATGATTTTCCGGCATACGGCATGTTTTCTGGATGGAGCACTCATGGTCGGTTGACGTGTCCGATATGTGCCTCGGATACCAATTGCTTTCGACTTACCCATGGAGACAAGATATCTTACTTCAATTGTCATAGACGTTGGCTACCTCTGAATCACTTGTTTAGACAACAGAGGAATGTCTTCAGAAAGAACACCGTTGTCACTAAAGGACCACCGAAACGTCTAGAAGGGTCCGAAATATCTGATATATTGGACAAATCGGTGCCAGATGAAGGTCGTCCTGGATATTTTGAAGGTTACGGAGACAAACACAATTGGACTCACATATGTGGACTTTGGGAGTTACCGTATGTGAAGTCGTTGATTCTAAGGCACAACATTGATGTTATGCATCAAGAGCGTAACATGGCCGAATGTATCATAAGCACATGCATGGACATGACGGGCAAAACAAAAGACAATTTAAAGGCTCGAAAGGATCTGCCGAGCTTTGTAACCGTCAAACTCTTGAGCTCTCCGAAAATGGTGGTAAACCACGCGCTCCTTTCTGTCTTCGACCTAAAGAGAAAAAAGAAGTTCTCGAATGGTTGCAAAGGTTGAAGTTCCCAGATGGTTATGCAGCTAGTCCGAGACGAGCCGTGAATGTGAAAACGGGAAAGCTCATTGGGTTGAAGAGTCATGATTATCATATAATCATGGAAAGACTTCTGCCTGTTATGTTTCGAGGCTATTTTGATGATGCAGTGTGGAAGGTGTTAGCCGAGCTTAGCCACTTCTATAGGCAATTTTGTGCTGAAGAAATCACGCCAGAGATGATGACTAAATTGGAAAAGGAGGTTCCGATACTTTTGTGTAAGATGGAAAAAAATTTTTCTCCAGGATTTTTCAATCCAATGCAACATCTCTTAATTCCTCTTCCATTTGAAGCGAAAATGGGCGGTCCCGTGCAATATAGGTGGATGTATCATATTGAAAGATCACTTAGAGATCTGAAACCAATGGTTGGTAACAGGGCAAGGGTTGAAGGTTGCATCGCCGAAGCTTTTACTCTTAAGGAAGTAGGATACTTCTCAAGTGTTTACTTCGCAGAGGAAAACAATGTTAATACTTCGGTAATGCGATACAATATAGATGAGCAACCTCCTTGTAGTGATCTCTCCATTTTTGCAACAAGAGGCACTACTGTTGGTAGTTACACTTCGTATGATGTTAGCGAAAAAGAAAGGCGTCCTGCATTCTTCTACATGTACGCTAATATGGAAGAAATGAATGAATATTTCAAGTAAGTGTTTCTCCTACACTTATGCTTTTCACCATCTTTTCTGACACATGTATTCTAAAAGGTTATCTGAAAGTGCATCTAGGACTCCCTTGTGGGTTTTGGATGATTTATGACAAGCAATTGGGATCCTAATCCTTTCGTTGAGATGAATGCAGGCAAATAATGAAAAATGAGCAAAATGCCAAAAGGAAGGGAAATGCGAAGCAAAGTGAATTTGAGCTCAAGGAGAAGAAAATAGTTGATTATTATGTATGGAGTGTGTTAAGGAAACACACCCAAGAGCTCAATCACTTTCAAGCACACACACACAATGCACAAAGTTATACAAGACC
Source organism: Tuctoria greenei (assembly GCA_036927565.1). Classification (NCBI taxonomy): domain Eukaryota; kingdom Viridiplantae; phylum Streptophyta; class Magnoliopsida; order Poales; family Poaceae; genus Tuctoria; species Tuctoria greenei. The sequence goes on along the minus strand of JAYESD010000012.1, from coordinate 60,726,918 downwards.
GGACTAGTCCGATATCAGCCGGACTAGTCCGATATCACTTTCTGCACTAGATCGGACAAGTCCGGTATCCACCGGACTAGTCCGATATCTTTCTGATCCACTTCGGACTAGTCCTCCCCAATGCGGACTAGTCCTCAACACAATGCACAAGTCACACAAAATCGGACAAGTCCGTTGTGATCCGGACTAGTCCGATATTCTTTTTGATCCACTTCGGACAAGTCCGATGTCTACACGGACTAGTCTGATATACACACTGATCTAAATCGGACAAGTCCTCCAAGTGCGGACTTGTCATCCTAAACACTTAGGGTTTCATACGTCCGGACAAGTCCGATGGCAATCGGACTAGTCAGAAGATTTCCAGTAGTGAAATCGGACAAGCCCGTTTTCAACCGGACTAGTCCGATATTCCTGGACACTTAGGGTTTGCTACACACAGCACACCGGACTAGTCCGGTGACCACCACGGACTAGTCCGATCTTTCTGAACCCGTCACTTTTAGAAACCCCATATAAGTAGAGGTGCACGGCCCACTTTTACAATCTCTCGAACCCTAGCACCGTCACACCTCCCAAGAGACTCAAAAACCACCTCCCTCCACGAAATTAAGTGCAAAATCGATCAATCTATTGAAGATCACTTCTAGATCATTGGAGAGACACTTGGCACACATCATTGAGCTCTTGGTTTGATTCTCTAACACACTCTTGCCTTTCAATTTGTAATTTTTGAGTGTGTTATTGGTGGCTTTGTAAGCTGTAATCAAGGGAGCTCTCAACGTGTGAGAACGCCCCTTCAACTTGGTTATTTACCCTGTGTAATTAGTGGAAGAGGATTGGCCTTCGTGGCGATCCGACGAGGGATGGGTTGGAGAAGACCCGGTACTTTTGTGGGCTCCTCAACGTGGACGTAGGTTGCCTTCGCGGTAGCCGAACCACGGGATAAATCGTGTGTCTTGTCCTTTTGCGTTCTTCATCTTAATTGATCAACTTAATCTAGGGTTTGATTCACTTTGTTCAATTTGAGTTAAATAGTTGAACAAGAGACTTAATTGTAATAGAATTTGACAAACAACTATTAGACTGTCATTCAAGTTTATATTTCCGCTGCAAACATTAACGAATCAATCAAATTGACTGAACTTGATCAACTTAGCCCGTGAAAACCGGACTAGTCCGCACTTTACCGGACTTGTCCGATATCTCTGGTATTGACTTTGTTGTTGAGTGTTACTGGAACCGAGAAAATTCAAAAAGCCCTATTCACCCCCCTCTAGGCCTACATTCAATTGGTATCAGAGCAGGTTCTTCAAGAAAGAGTGCAACCACTCGAAGAGATCATGTCTGACATGAAGGAAGTTCAGAAAATCAACAACCAGGAAGAAGTGAACAACGACAAGAACAAAAAGCTAGAAAAGTATCTCGAAGCAATTCAAGACTTCGATGATGATGACGAGGATATGCTGGAGCTGAAAGCACTCCTCAGAAAGAAAGCACTTTCCAAAGGGAAAGCTAAAGTTGAAGAAAAGAAGAAGGGGAGTAGTCACACCGACTACTCCCGATATCCTTTTAACTATGATCGTTTAAATTCAAACAACAGCCATTACCTATCAATTCCTCTTGGAAAAGCCCCACACTTCGATGGGAGTGATTACTCCATGTGGAGGAAAAATATGAAGATGCACTTGATTTCCCTTAACCCAAGTTTATGGCATATTGTGTGCACAGGAATAGACATCCCAGATGACGACGAAGAGCTGACCCCAAGTCAAGAGCAAGCCATCCACAGAAACGCTCAAGCCGCAGCCGTAATCACCTCCTCTCTAAGTCTAGATGAATTCACAAAGGTGGACAGACTGGAGATTGCCAAGGAAATATGGGACACACTACAAACAGCCCATGAAGGTGACCTGCATGTGCGGGAGGCAAAAATTGAAATGATCGAAGGCGAACTAGGAAGGTTCGTAATTGAGGAAGACGAGTCTCCCCAGGACATGTACAACCGATTGAAGACACTTGTAAACAAGGTTCAATCATATGGGAGCAAGAAGTGGAATGACCACGAGGTTGTAAAGCTCATCCTTAGAGCCTTTATGCCTCGCAATGTCACACTATGCTCTATGATCAGAGAAAGTCCCGTGTACAAGAGTATGACTCCAGATGAATTGTTTGGCAAAATCATCAACTTTGAAATGATGGAGAAACAAGCCAAGCACGTCAAAGAAATAGCCGACCTCACATCGGCCAAGAAGAAGGGAGTTGCCTTAAAGTCCACACTCAAGCCTCTATCCAAAGAAGCAAGAGAAGCACAGCTTGAGGAGGACAGCGATGATGAATGCAGTGAGCTGGACGAAGAGGATATGATTTTGTTCATGAAAAAGTTCAAAAGAATAATGAAGAAAAGACAAGGAATAAAATCAAGTGAAGGCAAGTACAAGGAGAGGACAAAGCCGTAGATGAGGCGGGCGTGCTATAATTGTGGTGAGTATAACCACTTTATAGTCGATTGCCCGTATGAGGACAACAAGAAGAAGAATAAAGAAGCCAAGCCTCAACTGAAGAAATTCTTCAAGAAGAAGAAACAAGCTGAACAAGCACGCATTGGAAAGGAGTGGGACTCAAACAATGAGTCCTCATCATCCGATGAAGAAGATATGGCTAGCATAGCCATTGAAAGCACGTCCAAGAAACCCACACTCTGCCCCACGCTCGGTACAAAGAAGGGAAATGGCACTTGCCTCATGGCAAAGGAAGGTAAACGCAAGGTAAACATCAAAACTCCTTCCATGCATTCCTACTCAAGTAATGATGAACTAGATAGTGATGATGAAGATATGTTAATTGGATTAGATAGAAAAACTGCTGCTAAAATGAAATTTTTACTTGACCAACTTGTTGAGAAGGAATGGCTAATTGATCGTCAAGAGGACATGATTATCTCTCAAAAGGAGAAGTATGTCGAACTTGACAATCTTCTAGTTCTTGAAAAGGAGAAAAACAGCTCACTAGAGCTTGAGCTAGCTTCAAGCAAGAAAACTTGCTTGGAGTTAACCAACTCAAACGTTGCAATCAAGGATCAACTTGATGACCTGATCAAGGTTAACAAGATCCTTGAAGTGCAAGTTGAGTCACTCAAGCTAAGTGAATCTTCCTCCTCTTCAAGTCTACCTTCTCAACCCACTTCAACTAATCTTGTTCATATGTGCAAATGTGGTAAAATCAACACCAGTTTGAAGGAAAAGTCTACCTCCACAAAGGATAAAAATCCTACCCAATGTGGAATATTTGACAAGGAGAGGATCAACTATGCACGTAGTGCATACTTGGTCCAAAGACCTCCAAATGTCAAGTATGGCATTGGTTACTCTTATGATGGAAAGCAAAATGCTGGAAGTCATAAGAATAACAAGGGAAGGATTACCTTTGTGAAGGGAGGACCCTCACAACCTGGTAACTCAAAAATTAAGAACCCGAACTCTCATGAACACCGGACTAGTCCGGTTGTGGTCCGGACAAGTCCGGTCATCCGGACAAGTCCGGTCACCCAGACTAGTCCGATCCATAAACAACAGCAACTTTTGTTCAAAACCTTTCATGCCTCTTATGTATTAATGAGAAACAATCTTGGTAAAGTTTATGCTTATTATGCTGGGCCACGCCATGGGAACACAAAATCCCATGTGTGGGTGCCCAAATGTATTGTAACTAACCTACAAGGACCCAAGCAAGCTTGGGTACCTAAAACCAAGGCATAATTTGTTTCTGCAGGCCTATTCCTCCGGTGGATCCAAATGGGTGCTAGACAGTGGATGCACCAACCACATGACCGGAGAAAGGAGGATGTTCGTGGAATATGAAGAAAACGAGGACCCAAACGAAGGCATCTACTTCGGAGATAATAATCAAGGAAGGGTGCTCGGTACCGGTAAAATAGCAATATCCTCTGAACACACTCATTCTCATGATTTACATGTTGAATCTTTAGATTATAACCTGCTGTCCATATCTCAATTATGTGACAAAGGTTTTAATTGCTTGTTCACTAACGAGGGTGTGACCGTCTCAAGGAGGAGTGATGGTTCCGTTGCATTCAAGGGTATGTTGAAGGGAAAGCTTTACCTTGTTGACTTCAACAAGGATAAAGCCGAACTCGACACATGCTTGATTGCAAAAACAAACATGGGTTGGCTGTGGCATAGACGGCTAGCACATGTCGGTATGAGGAATCTTCAAAAACTCCTCAAGGGCGATCAAATCCGAGGTTTGAAAGATGTTGTTTTTGAGAAAGACAGGCCTTGTAGCGCGTGCCAAGCCGGGAAGCAAGTTGGAGCACATCATCCTGCAAAGAACATCATGACTACGATAAGACCGCTCGAACTACTTCATATGGACTTGTTTGGTCCAATTGCTTACATAAGCATCGGCGGTAATAAATATAGTTTAGTCATTATTGATGATTTTTTCCGCTTCACTTGGGTGTTCTTTTTGCATGACAAGTCAGAAACACAAGGGACACTCAAGAAATTCTTCAAGCGAGCGCAAAACGAGTTCTCACTATCGATCAAGAGTATTCGAAGCGACAACGGCACGGAGTTCAAGAACATACAAGTGGAGGAGTACCTTGATGAGGAGGGAATCAAGCACGAATTTTCAGCACCATACTCTCCACAACAAAACGGAGTTGCCGAAAGGAAGAACCGAACGCTCATAGAGATGGCAAGAACAATGTTCAATGAATACAAGACTTCGGATCGATTTTGGGCGGAAGCAATTAACACCGCTTGCCACGCCGCAAATCGACTCTACCTTCATCGACTACTCAAGAAGACTCCTTATGAGCTACTAACCGGTAACAAACCAAACATTTCATATTTTCGAGTTCTCGGCTCTCCATGTTATATCTTGAACAAGAAGCCCAGGACTTCAAAGTTCGCTTCGAAGTCCGATGAAGGTTTCTTGCTTGGTTATGATTCGAACACTTACGCCTATCGTGTTTTCAACAAGGCCTCCGGACTTGTTGAAGTGGCACGTGACATAGTGTTCGATGAAACTAATGGCTCCCAAAAGGAGCAAGTTGATCAATGTGAATTAGGTAAAGAAGAAGCTCCTTATCAAGCATTGAAGAGAATGGCTCTAGGCGAAGTTCGACCACAAGAGTCATCGTCACAAATACAAGAGGAAAGTGAACCACAAGAGGAGATCAAAAATCAAGGGGGAGCTTCGATACAAGATCAATCACAAGAATATGAAGATGATCAACAAATCAACGAGGGCAACCACTCAGGGGGAGAAGAAAATGATCACCAACACACAACTCTCCAAGTGCCACACCCAAGAGTACACCAATGCATTCAAAGGGATCACCCAATCGACAACATCATCAGTGACATCCAAAAGGGAGTAACCACTAGATCTCGTATAGCTAATTTTTGTGAGCATTACTCGTTTGTCTCCTTTTTGGAACCACACAGGACAGAGCATGCATTGAAGGATCCGGACTGGGTGGTGGCAATGCAAGAAGAGTTGAACAACTTCAAGAGAAACGAGGTTTGGGAACTTGTGGCAAGACCCAATGCAAATATAGTGGGCACCAAGTGGGTCTTCCGCAACAAGCAAGATGAACACGGAGTGGTGACAAGAAACAAGGCACGACTTGTGGCCAAAGGTTACTCACAAGTCGAAGCGCCTTCCTCAATGGACCGATCAAGGAAGAGGTGTACGTGGAGCAACCACCCGGGTTTGAAGACGAAGAGTTCCCTGATCACGTATATAAACTCCGTAAGGCTCTCTATGGCCTCAAACAAGCTCCAAGATCTGGGTATGAGTGTCTTAGAGATTTCTTAATTGATAATGGTTTTCAAATTGGCAAAGTACATTATACATTATTCACAAAGAATCTAGATAATGATCTTTTTATTTGCCAAATCTATGTTGATGATATAATTTTTGGGTCAACTAACCAATCTTTCTGTGAAGAATTTAGTAGAATTATGACAGACAGGTTTGAAATGTCAATGATGGGAGAATTGTAGTACTTCTTGGGATTCCAAGTGTGGAGCCAAACCAAGTACACGCAGGACATACTCAAGAAGTTTGGCATGGACAAGGCAAAGCCCATAAAGACTCCCATGGCTACGAATGGCCACTTGGATCTCAATGAAGATGGACCGAGCGTCGATCAAAAGGTATATCGCTCCATGATTGGATCTTTACTCTACTTATGTGCATCTAGGCCAGATATTATGTTGAGTGTATGTTTGTGTGCAAGATTTCAAGCCAACCCTAAGGAATGTCACTTGACAGCCGTAAAAAGAATCTTGAGATATTTAGTTCATACACCCAACCTTGGTTACTCCAATCTTTGGTACCAAAAAGGCTCCAAATTCAATCTCATTGGTTACTCCGATGCATATTATGCCGGGTGCAAAGTTGATAGAAAAAGCACCTCTGGCACATGCCAATTCCTAGGAAGATCTTTGGTTTCTTGGTCATCTAAGAAACAAAATTCCATTGCATTACCCACAGCCGAAGCGGAGTATGTTGCAGCCGGGAGTTGTTGTGCACAACTCCTTTGGATGCGACAAACTCTAAGGTGTTACGGTTACAATATTAACCATATTCCTCTCCTTTGTGATAATGCGAGTGCCATTAAAATAGCCCACACTCCAGTTGAGCACTCTAGGACTAAACACATAGACATAAGACATCATTTCTTGAGAGACCATTCCATGAAAGGAGACATAACCATCTCACATGTCAACACCCAAAAGCAATTGGCCGACATATTCACCAAGCCACTTGATGAAAAGCGTTTTTGCGAACTCCGAAATGAGCTAAATATTCTTGATTCTCGGAGTGCGGCTTGAAAAGTTGCATACCTGTATGATTGCTTCAAAAATGTTGATTGAATTGTGAAAATCATCCCTCTCCATTTTTCTCTCAAAAAACTATGTCAATTATTAGATCTTGATGAATTTTGATCATTGTATGATTGTTGTATGCTTACTGGTCAAATTCATCAAGATTACTTGAATTGTTTTGCCTCTCTATTCTCTATTATTGAACCTTCAAATATATATGAATGGGCTATGCAATTCTTTCCTGGTGACCACGGACTAGTCCGTGGTTACTCGGACTAGTCCGCCCATGTAGACTAGTCCGCAGAGTGCCGGTTAGGCCGGACTAGTCCGATAGACCACGGACTAGTCCGATATAGGTCTCTGGATGACTTCGGACTAGTCCGGTCATGTCCGGACTTGTTCGATTTTTCGTGTCCATAACCCTAGCCGCCACCAAACCCTAATCTCCTCCCTCTCCTCCTCGTCAATCGGAGAGCGAAGAAGACGAAGAAGATGACGAGAGGACAGACAGCAAAGAGTGAAGAACCTAGGACCTTCCTCTCTCTCTTTTTGGTGTCTTGATGCCAAAGGGGGAGAGATTGAGGGGGAGTCAAGTCTTAGCTTTAGCTGTAATAGGATGCGAGGAGAGAGCCTTCTCTGTACTTTTATTCGTGATTGTAATAGTTTAACACTGTTTTCATATTAAGTTTGGTCTTGTGATGAATTGCTCAATTTATTTGCGAGTATGTGATGAAAACTGCATTTTTGCTCCTGGAATGTCATATGCACTTGGTATCGGTTGATTAATGTAAATTCTGTCACTCTCAATGTATTCATGCACTTAGTATGCATCCCACCGTAAAGAATGCACATATGGATAATTCTCTTGTTGCTTGATGTATTTTTGAGTCATATGTGCATACTTTATGAAAATCTCATTTTTCGCCGTATTTTGTGAAATCTCAATTGGTTGTCACCAATCACCAAAAAGGGGGAGATTGAAAGTGCATCTAGGACTCCCTTGTGGGTTTTGGATGATTTATGACAAGCAATTGGGATCCTAATCCTTTTGTTGAGATGAATGCAGGCAAACAATGAAAAATGAGCAAAATGCCAAAAAGAAGGGAAATGAGAAGCAAAGTGAATTTGAGCTCAAGGAGAAGAAAATAATAGATTATTATGTATCGAGTGTGTTAAGGAAACACACCCAAGAGCTCAATCACTTTCAAGCACACACACACAATGCACAAAGTTATACAGGACCGGACTAGTCCGATATCAGCCGGACTAGTCCGATATCACTTTCTGCACTAGATCAGACAAGTCCGGTATCCACCGGACTAGTCCGATATCTTTCTGATCCACTTCGGACTAGTCCTCCCCAATGCGGACGAGTCCTCAACACAATGCACAAGTCACACAAAATTGGACAAGTCCGTTGTGATCCGGACTAGTCCGATATTCTTTCTGATCCACTTCGGACAAGTCCGGTGTCTACACGGACTAGTCCAATATACACACTGACTAAATCGGACAAGTCCTCCAAGTGCGGACTTGTCATCCTAAACACTTAGGTTTTCATATGTCCGGACAAGTCCGATGGCAATCGGACTAGTCCGAAGATTTCCAGTAGTGAAATCGGACAAGTCCATTTTCAACCGGACTAGTCCGATATTCCTGGCGCTTAGGGCTTGCTACACACAGCACACCGGACTAGTCCGGTGACCACCACAGACTAGTCCGATCTTTCTGAACCCTAACGGTCACTTTTAGAAACCCCATATAAATAGAGGTGCACAGCCCACTTTTACAATCTCTCGAACCCTAGCGCCGTCACACCTCCCAAGAGACTCAAAAACCACCTCTCTCCATGAAATTAAGTGCAAAATCGATCAATCTATTGAAGATCACTTCTAGATCATTGGATAGACACTTGGCACACATCATTGAGCTCTTGGTTTGATTCTCTAATACACTCTTGCGTTTCAATTTGTAATTTTTGAGTGTGTTATTGGTGGCTTTGTAAGTTGTAATCAAGGGAGCTCTCAACGTGTGAGAACGCCCCTTCAACTTGGTTATTTACCCTTTGTGATTAGTGGAAGAGGATTGGCCTTCGTGGCGATCCGACGAGGGAAGGGTTGGAGAAGACCCGGTCCTTTTGTGGGCTCCTCAACGTGGACGTAGGTTGCCTTCGTGGTAGCCGAACCACGGGATAAATTGTGTGTCTTGTCCTTTTGCGTTCTTCATCTTAATTGATCAACTTAATCTAGGGTTTGATTCACTTTGTTCAATTTGAGTTAAATTGATGAACAAGAGCCTTAATTGTAATAGAATTTGACATACAACTATTAGATTGTCATTCAAGTTTATATTTCCGCTGCAAAGATTAACGAATCAATCAAATTGACTGAACTTGATCAACTTAGCCCGTGAAAACTGGACTAGTCCGCACTTTACCGGACTAGTCCGATATCTCTGGTATTGACTTTGTTGTTGAGTGTTACAGGAACCGAGAAAATTCAAAAAAGCCTATTCACCCCCCCCTCTAGGCCTACATTAATTCTCTTTGTCGTGTAGTATGTTCGACAAGCAAAATTAGAGACATAGACATCAACCCACGAGCAAGCAAATAGAACATATTCGACGGGAAGGAATAAACGGGGGATCTAATTTTCTCTCCTGGTTCCGAGATCATGTAACGTTTTCTCGATAACTAATCAATGTTGACAATGTTTTCTTATAACTTAAGAATGCTTACGTTTTCTAATAACTCCATATCTTGCACAGTGCCAAAAAGATGCCAACGTCCATGAAGATTTGCAACAACTATCATGTGGAGTGGTTAATGTTAGAAGCTATGGTCGATATGACGTCAATGGCTTTCGATTCCGTAAAACTCAATTTGAATCTCTTCGTCCTCTCGCGGCAACATGTAATACCGGGGTTGTACTGAGGGCAATCAATTCGCAAGATCATGAAACGCAGTACTACGGGATTATTAAAAAAAATCCTTGAATTCACTTTTGTCGCAAACAAGCCTATTCGAGCGGTATTCTTTGACTGCAAATGGTTTGATTTCATTCGTGGAATTCGAGTAAACGAATTTGGCATGGTCGAAGTAAAACACAAGGAACGGTTGAAAGGATTTGATTCCTTCTTGCACACCAAGTAGAGCAAGTGTACTATCTACCTTATCCATGCAATAAATTCAAAGCTTGGTGGGTGCTACATAAGGTGAATCCTCGTGAGCGGTTATACGCTCCAGGAGATGGTGATTACCACGACGAAGCTGAGGTTGATTGTGTCTACCAAGAGGAAGAGTTGCCAGACTCCTTCTCAGTCGAGCCCGGTGTAGGACTCGATAACTTAGTTGGAGACCCTCAAGATATCAAGGCTGGCACGGAAGCGGAAACAGAATCAGAATCAGAAACTGAAGATATCGATGACATAGTCGAACCTGCTGATTTGGGCAGACGAAAACGATATGCGGAAGAAGAAGATCGATGGGCTGGTTTAAGGAGTAGGGTGCATGATCGTGATGTTGATGAATTTTGAAGTAACGTTTTATTCACTAATTTAACATTAATTTTGTATATTATCTTTGCATATTAATCATTTATTCCTTGCAACAGAATGTCGTGAAAGGGGAAGGGGAAGGGGAAGGGGAAGCCAGTGAGAGGGTTTGAGCCGCCAGCAGACCCTGCTCAGGGAGCTCGTTCCTTTCTAGCCGACGTGAGCTCTTTCTAGCACACGCTCCACCCTCAGCTGTCGTGTGCTTTCAGCAGACAGAGGTAAATTTTAGTTACAATAAAGTTATTTTTGAAATTGCAATTGTATTAATTATTAATTGTCAATTTTTTCCTTTTGTGCAGTCTGACTCAGAGACTTCTGAGTCAGAGTCAGAGGCTAGGGGGCCGCTACAGGAGCCCGACTCAGAGGCTAGGGGGCCACTACAGGAGCCCTCTAGCGCTAGCCTCCCTTCGGAACCGGCTAGCGCTAGCCTCCCTGGGCAGCCGGCTAGCCTTCCTGGAGGCTCCAGGGGTTCCACAGAGCCTTCAGGGTCACAGGACGCGGCAGCGTCGCAGCAGAGGCGACGGACGAGGAGGACCCACTTTGCGGCTCCTCCTCCGGTTACTACTCAGCGGACCACGATCCGTCCTGTTGGAGACATGTATAAATACTGTATATAGTATATTAAATATTAGATGTTGTTTTCCTTTACTTAATGATTTAATATATTTTGTAGATGTTGGTACGACTTTTCGTTCATGGGGGCCAAGAAGCACCACAGGCAGGTTAACAGTGTCCTCGGTGCTATCGCCAAGTTGCACTACCCCGGTGTAATTGACGGTTTTCCTGCACTGTCGTGGGATGACTACGCTCGGGTCTCTCACCCGGTGCACGGCACGGTTCAGGGAGCCGTGTGGCACGATTTTATGGTATGTTTAACTGTTTCATTTTTTCAACTCGTTTGAATACTTAATTGCATATCACTTAAATATTTGTTTGCTTAAAGCTGAGGTACCAAGTAGAGGAACCGGGCATGGAGGACCACGCGAGACGCGTGTTCCATTACAACGCTCGGAAGCTCACGACAGTGGCGTTGTCGTACGCCCGGATCCAGGCCGTCAACGCGTACTACAAGTGGCACCCCCGGGAGCAGGAGCAGGAGCAGCAAAGGGGTGTATTTAGGAAGGACACGGACTCCTACTTGACAGAGGAGCAGTACGCAGAGTTATGTTTTTAATATTGTTAAATATTTACAATATCTACATATGTTAACTGCGTTGATGAAAAATGAAATATGTGCAGGTTAGTATTTCCTGGTTACAGGGTAACATCGAGGCGTACTTAGCTCTCTGTCGGTACAGGGCTAGCGATGCTTTCATGAACAAGTCCACGAAGGCTAGACAGTGCCGCATGGGGTCCGAGGGCAAGCACAACTATGGCGGCGACGGCTACTTGTGTTTGGCTAAACGCATGGTAAGTACCTTTTTATGTTATTTATGTGTTCCTAATATATTATTTATCTCACTAACACGGCTGTACAGGAGCGAGAGATGGGTCATGAGCCGACCCCGACCCAGGTTTGGAAGAGAGCGGAGGCAAGGGAGGAGCAGCAGAGGACGGCCTTAATGATGGCCCAGATGCAAGCAGCGGTGGCGGTAAGTAATTTAAAGTACCGTAGTTAAATTTCACAACACTTCAATAACATATATCTTCTAATATCTTGCAATGGCAGGCTCTTGCTCGACACAGCGGTCAGGACATCAAGATTCCTACGCTTCCGCCGCAGCAGACACCGGAGCAGGTAATATTGTTTATCCCTCTTTTTGTTTTCTGTATACCCTGTTATTGTGAGTTTTAGCCTTAGCCTATTCTAATTATGGACTTCTAATTTATCCTAATTATGATTCTTTTGTAGAGTTCCAGAACGCGTCGAGATCCTGGAGGCAGTGGAGGGGCTAGCGTGTAGACACCAGAGCAGGTGATAAACTCTCTCTTTAATATTGTTGTATCCATTTTAGTATTTTACATAGAGACATAAGGAGGTAGAACATAGAGGTAGATATTGATGACTTGTCAGATATTGATTCCTATAGTGGTGAGGAAGTTAAGTGTAATCAAGCTTTTGGTGGGTAATACCATAATGTTAGAGTTGGATTGCTTCACATTAAGTCATGCACCTGGCTATCACATAAGGTTTCAAGAGGTAATGTAGCATGACTGTCAAAAAATATCAAAGACCACTAACCTCTTGAAACCTTCTGTAATAGCCCAGGTTATGACTTGATGTGAAGCAATCCAACTCTAACATTATAACTAATGTTTTTGGACTCTAATGTTATCATTGAGTTGACATTGATGCTTACTAGTGACTATATTTCTTTTCCAGGGTTCGGAAACACGCCGAGAAGATCCCGGAGGCAGTGGAGGAGCTAGCGTGTAGCCTGGTGGATGTTTTGTTGTTTTTGATGTTTTGGAACTTAATTTGCAACTGTTTTGTGTTCTGTATAGTGTTCTGTATATCTGTGTACTGTTCTGTGTTCTCGCCATCGAGCGAGGTAGTCAGTTTCTGTTTTTAAAAAAAATTTCGAAAACTTAACTTACGTCGGCTATGGAAAAGCCGACGTAAGTTATCCCAGTTTAACTTACGTCGGTCAGGCCATACCGACGTAAGTTAAACCACTTAACTTACGTCGGTTTGGATCAACCGACGTAAGTTAGAGCACTTAACTTACGTCGGCATGCTCTGGGCGACGTAAGTCCTTCGGCCCAGCCCAAGGCCCATCTCGCCACTTAACTTACGTCGGCTTCTGAACACCGACATAATTAAGGTAGCTTACGTCGGTGGCCCACGTAAGTAACCTTAATTACGTCCAAAAGTCTACGTCGGCCAATAGCCGACGTAAGTAAAGGAAAACCGACGTAATTAAGTTACTTACGTCGGTTTAAGCCTTACTTACGTCGGCTTTGGCCGACGTAAGTGATCGTTATTCCTATAGTGAAGAATCATCACTAGGAATCAAGGTTTTTAAATGGTTGATTTCAGATTCTAGTGATTCAATTTTAGCAGCATTATCCCTAAGCTTTTTGTCATTTTTGTTAACAATAATAGTTGCACGAGAAATTTCATCACATATTTCATTACAGGTAGAACATACCTCATTGTCGTCACTGTTGTGTTCAGCATCCTCCTGACTTGATCTTGATCTTGTTTTGCCCACCATGAAGCATAAGTTGGCCAAATCATCTTCATCTTCGTCACTTCCAATGTCCACGTCACTTGAGCCAAGTTCGTGGAGTGCGGAGATAAAACTGTTCACCAGTTGGCGACCTGTAAAGCACTTCTTCTTCTTATCATTTGTTGAGGAGTGCTTCGTCCTTGATTATTTTTATTCTCTGGAAGTAGAACCTAAAAGTTTAGGGAATTCTGTATGAAAGTGTCCTGTCTTACCATCTTCGAAGCATCGTTGAGGTCCGGAGCTTCCTCTGCTTCTAGTTCTCACATTTTGCAATGCTTTTGAGAACCTAGTAGAGAGAAGTGCTAGCTCCTCCTTTGGAAATTCCACGATCTGCTCCAGGGTTAGTGAGGACAACAAAGCAAGAGTATTGCAAGATGATGATTGGCCGGAGCTAGGCATATCATGTTGTGAGACAAATGCAATAGACTTATTTGGTTTCTTACGTGATAAGATGTCATTTTCATGAGTTTTGAGTTTAGAGTAAAGCACATCTAAAGTAAGTGTACACATGACAGTAGATTCACGAATAGATGTAACTTTCATCTCCCAAATTGACATGTCTAATGCACTTAACAATTGCCCAGTATTTTCAGCATCAGAAAAAATAACGTTGACACTACGCAAGTTACTGAGAATTTTGTTAAAGCGAGCAAAGAGATCATCGATGGACTCACCGGGCTGCATCTCGAAGCGCATGTATTCTTTATTGAAAATGTCTTGCCTTACCTCCTTGATCGTGTTGGATCCTTCGTGATAGTCACAAAGTGCTCTCCATACATCATATGCCAATCGGTGATGTGCAACGCGGTCGAAGTCGCTCTGAGTGAGTCCTTGGATGATCAAGTTTCGGGCTTTGTTGTTGTTGTAGACGTCCCGTAGGTTTGTAGCCATAACTTAATCGTTAGGTGGCACTTCATAAGGCTTGTACACCTTCTCCCATATTGCGAAGCCTTGCACCTGGATGAAAGCCTCCATGCGTGCCTTCCAAACCTGAAAATCAATACCAGCAAACACACAAGGTTTGGCGGAGTATTTCTCCATGATGATTAGTCAAAATACGTGCAAATCACAATGATTGGAGCGCCGTGGCTCTGATACCAATTCTAGGATCGAAGAGCACGTAGAAAGCTACCAGAGAGGGAGTGAAAGGTAGATTTAAAAAATCTTACGCAGCAGAAACAATTAAGTCCAACCCCTTCGGTAGAAAAACAATCTATTAGATAAATTGTGTGTGAAACTAATCTAAACATGTTTCACAGTGAAAAAAGTGATATATATCATATAGAATCAAGGCACAAAGAAAGCACAACAAGAATCACTCAAATCCGTCGACGGAAACTCAAGTTATGATCGAAAGATCGAACAAAGGTCAATCTGTCCTACCCAAGAAAAAAGATCCTGGAACGCTGCAAAGAAACTCATTTAGATCAAAAAAAACAAATCCGATGATCGTGAAATTTTGACAAAATATATATAATCAAGTTTTGAAGACAACCCAAAAAGAATCACGTCAAATGGATCTGTAAAACTCGAGTTACGATAAAACCACCGACAAAAGGTAGTGCTGTCCAGAGACTTGATGAGTAAAACTTGTCTGGAACAAGTCGGATGAACATGACACAAAAGTTCCTTCAAACTACGAATTTTATTCAATAGAACAAAAGAGGAACAGCCCCCAAAGTCGTGCACCACGAGCTCTGGCCTCCCTTGCTTATATAACCAGCCCTTAGGCCAACCCAGTCTCAACTAGGACTCTAATCCTACTCAGATGACGAATCGAAACTTTCCATAATTGCTTAGGACTCTTCCATACACAGATAGAAGCAATCTTAAGACTTCCAAACACCTTAGGAACGTATCCCACATTCCTAAAACAACTCAAATTCGTGACCCACACGAAATCCTATCATAACCAACTCGATACTTTCCATACCGAGCCATAACCGACTCCGCCGCAGCCAAAGTCATCAAACAATACGATCCGATCCTTCCAACCAGATATTCCCATCCATAAACCATCTTCGGAATTATGTTTCCACGTCATGGACCACATGCATATGTGCAAACACCTTCCTTTGACGTTCAGTAACCTTCATATGCACTGCCCTTGATTCAATCATCCTGCGCGACCTCCTGACCTGCTCAACAACAATTCCTCCTGAATTTGGTTGTTGGAACCTCATCTCCTCCATGAGACTAGTCCAAAGAATCCTGCCACCAGCCATGACTTGAACTCAAGCAACACCTGCACATGAACAAACAACCAATCCGTATGAGCCCAAATCCGTGACTTGACTCAAGTCAGTTCCGAAACTACAAAACCTTACGTGAGCACCTCACATAAGCATGTTGCAAAGCATATCAAAACGATATCAGCCATAACCACCAAAAACACACCAAAAACTCAGTAAAAGAATACTAAGAAACCTTTCCATAAGTGTAAATAAAGTTCGAAACATTTCACATGTAAATTTGGAACATTACGATCAAGCTCTGAACCTTGCCAAAGCTAACCAGAGCTTGAGCCGAAGCTTACCAAAGCTATTACAACCTAGCGCCGGAGCTTACCAAAGCTAGTCGGACCTATCGCCGAGGCTTACCAAAGCTAGTACAACCTAGCGCCAAAGCTTACCAAAGCTAGTCGGACCTAGTGCCGGAGCTAACCAAAACCAGTTAGACCTAGCGCCGGAGCTAACCAAAACTAGTCGGAACTTGTCAACCCAAAAGTCGGAGTTAGAAAAACATGTCAAAGCTTAACAAAAACAAGTCGGAGCTATCAAAGACATGTCGGAGCTAAAGACAAAGCTCACCGGAGCTACCCAAAAACATGCCGGAGCTATCAAAGACATGCCACAACTAAAGACAAAGCTCACCGGAGCTACCCAAAAACATGTCGGACCTAGACAAAGAAAGTCAGACATATTGTCGGACCTTGCAGAAGCTCGGAGCTAGAGTCGGAACTTGCTAAAAGGATGTTATGGCAGCATTCAAAACTTTTACTGTCAAAGCCAATGTATTCAGCACACATATGTCTCACAGTTACTTTAATTAAACTGGTAAGCTCCTGATAATAACTTGAAAGCTAAGGATTTACTTGTAGGCGAGTCCTTTACTGCTTTAACTTACCTATGATTAGTATTCACCATGCATATGTCTAGTAAGATGGGTTAGTCTTGATGAGCCTTAAGCTCACGTTTGCAGTTAACAAGTTTTTGCAGATTACACGACTAATGACGGGTTTGACGACGAGGCTGCACCCCCCTAGGTTTTACAGCCGAGTGGGAGCCCTGCACGCTGCCGTAAGTTTGGTGTTGCTAGTGCGAAGCATCAAGGAAATGGATGACTTTGCTTTTGCATAGCTAGTGCCGAGAGTGTAGCTATGATGTATAGGTCACTTTCCATTACGCTTGGTATTGTAAATCTTCCACTGTGTTTTTAAATAAAGACTTGGTATTGTATTTTATTCTCGTTCTTTTCTTGTATACTGTTGGATGTCGCATCGTACGACATCACCCAATAAATCCTTGGATGTCGGGACCCCGGTCCCCACATCTAGTCTGATCAACTTCAAAATATGGATCATAAGGAGTATACAGGAATCTATTTGTTATTTTTGCAGTAGTTATACTAGGAGCAATTGAATTTACAATTTGGAATCAATTTCTGGAAATAAGGCTTCTGTTAATGTTGAATAGCAGTGGAGAAGATTGATCTTTTGTAAACTTATACAGATTCAATGTGCATGAAAGTTTTACTGGAGCTGGAGAATACCTAAAGGAGTGTTTAGGTAATTTTTGGTTCATAACAAGTGAAAGGGACTACTAGAAAAATTCAATGAATGTTTGAAGAAATCAATTTATACATAAATTTATACAGTTTTCATGGCAAACCAATTGTACAACCTGAATATAGAATTCAAGAGGATGCTACAGGATTTTATTTGAGAATTTTAGAGCAAGTTTACTGAAAGTAACTAAATTTAGAAGTTTGATTCAAATTCTGATAACAGTTTCTGTTTATGAATGAACAACAGATATAAATTTGAATTCTGAGAAAGTTATACTGGTCAAATGGTCATAACACTTCTCCTGGAAGTCAAAAACATGACAAAAGGATTTTCTGGTAATTTTGAAGATTTTTCCAGTGGAAGGATTTGCTGGGAAGATTCCAGGAATGTTTGGAGAAAAAGAATTATCCATAAATGAAAAATGATTTTCATGGATATAATTGGTTCTGACATAAACTAGAGCTCACGGGATTTCAAACAAAATTGGTTTGAAGATTTTTGGAGCATTATACAGGGAGTTATCTATTTTTGAAGTTGGGCCAATTTTCTGGATTTTATTTGGACAGAAAACTGGAAATCCCACTAGCAGTCAACGGCTGGCGGGGCCCACCCGCCAGGATCGTCTTCAACCTGCAGATGAGAGGTTCTTGCGCCAGAGGTGGCGGCGGCGCTCGCCGTCCTTTCGCCAGAGAAGGCCATGGCGTCGAGGAAGAACACCAAAACGATCAGGGAGACGTGGGGATCTTCATGGTGGCTTCGGTTGGAGTGGTAACCGCCTGAATATCGCCGGCGGCTAGGCCATGGCGGCGGCAAGTATGGACGAACTCGATCTCTCCACTTACTGCACCATAACCATCAGAACAAAGCTCTACAGATTCATGGGTTGGTGAGGATCCTAACAATCGAATTCAATCAAGGTGAAATCAGCCCGCATAGGGGAGCGACGGGCGCAGCAAGATGAAACCCAAAGGCGGCCACAAGGTCTGAAATTCCCGAGGCAATACCCAATTATTATTCGATTGGTTTGATGCTAAAAACTAGATAGGGACTGCATTTTCTATGGTTCAAATAGATTGAAGGGAAATCAAATGTGCATGACGAATTTTCGTGTTGGACACATGAAAGTTCAAAGCCAAGGCCGAGACCACATTTGAACTTTTCACTTAGGGACACCATGAACGATCCAGCGGCCGAGGGAGTACGAAGATGATGTGGGGGAAAACCTTATAGCGCATTTGGTTGAGACGGAGAGGGCTGGAGTTGGCCGCACGACGAAGCGTCGATGGGGGGCGCCGCTGCTCTGTTCCGTGGTGAAGAAAAACATCTCAGCGCCGCTGAGGCAGGAAGGGGGCAGTCTTGCTCCGCCACGGGAAGATAGAGGGGGAGCTCGCTAAGCTGTTAGGCAGCTTGGCCGAGCAAGGGCACGACAAAAACCATCGGTCCGCGTTGAGCAGCAGTGCGGCGGGAAGCTTTGTCAGGGCGTGGGGTTGAGCGAGCACGGCGCGAGCTGGGCATATGAGGGTGAGCTGGAGGTGAAATATCAAGCAGAGGAAGGGAGGATTAGGGCGAGAGAGAGTACATCCTGGTGAAGGCATCTACGTGGAGTGGTGACAGTACCGTGGCGCCCTCACGTTGAACAGGGGAGGCGGTTCAGGCTTTTAGAAGCTGACATGTGGGGCCCATGACACACTTCTCTCTTATCCTCTCTGGTAGTTTAAACTTCCAATCAAACTAGCTTAGAAAATCTTCAAACTTAGCATCCAAGCTATATGAAATATGTGGAATCAAATTTTGAACTCCAATTTGATTTTTGACCTTTTGAATGTAGAATTTAAATTCAAATTTGAACTTGAATGCTCTCGTATGGGTGGATTCAAATAAACTGTAAAAGAAGTTCGGAATTTGTAAAAAATGGTATGTAGGTTATTTGAATCATTAGAATTTACAGGGGTGAACTAAAAATTAGAGTTTAAAGATTTGAATAAGAAATTGTGATTTGAATTTGAAATTCCCTTTTTAGAAATTAAATCCCAATCTCTATGTGAGCACTATATAGCATTCAACTTCTTCTCTTGTTAATTGATTCTTGAGCTGACTTGATCATAATGTTTTGAAGAGATTTTACACTTGAATTTATTTAATTTCAAAACTTGAGTTTCTGGTTTTGTGTTTTGAATTATATTCAGAAATTCTCTTTCAATGACTATTTGCATGTGTCCCCATACACTCATAATTTCTCTTGTAAAAGTGTAGTTTTTAGAAGTCCTATGGTTAACCTTATTTATTAGTTAAGCTAGTTCATGTGAGATAAATTTCTAATTCCATTTTTTTCGCATTTTCGTGTTCTTGCTCTACTCAAATGCGGGCTTTTACATAAAGCATAAAGAGTCCTCAAACCGTGCAGGCTTTCCTTCTTAAGTTAGCCTCCGCAACACTTGGATGGAAACTGCGTCGGGATCAAGATTTCATTTCAAAAGATTACCCCATCAATGACGAATGGGACCGGATCCACTTTGGCGGAAGAGTCAAAGTTATCACACCAGGCAAACCGTTGTCATGATTGGAAGTTCGAAGCCTGAGGGTGGCGGCCTGATAGGGTGCTTGGAACCAATGTGGTTTTCGTATTGGGAACCGACGACCTTCAATTGCGTGAGATCTGCATGCCAGGATCTCACCTGCCGCATCAAGAAGAGCCACACGACGATGGTTTAACCATGGACCATTGCCCCAACGGCTCATGAAAAGACCTTTGAATTCACGTCGCGGGAATCGAAGATGGTCCCACCTCTGGTAGAATAACTTAACCCAAATAGTTTCTCCCAGAGATGGGCCTGGGGCCACTATCGGTACCCTGCGTACCGGGTACCCCACGATACCGCAAGAAAAGCCACGGAGTTCCACCTGTTCAAGTTGAAGACCTCCGAAGGCTCCACGTGTCCAGCACTGGGCCCGCCTCCATCCTTAGGGTAGCTCCGGCACTGCCACATGTAAAGCAAGGTCAGACCTAACTCCGTGTATAGGGAAGCTCCGGTCTTGCCACATGTCCAGTGGCCCCGAGCCTAACCCCGAGTAGAGGGAAGCTCTAGTGCTGCCACGTGTATAGCGACTTCGGACCAGCCTCCTTACAGTGGGAAGCTCCAGATCTGCCACATGTCGAGCCTCTGGACCTAAGCGTACAACAGAAAGACTGTCGGATCTCCAATGACATTGACATTCAAGGGGTAGTTAAAGCGGCCGTTACAAGACCTGATTGCGCGTCATTAATTCCATGTCAATGACACATGGTCAGTTGACCTTTAGTACCGGTAACGTTGCCATTAATGCGTGTTATCACACTATTAAATATACTTAATACGTACAAATTGTGTATGAGGTAAGAAAAGACCGCTGGGGCCACATGTCGGGCCAGGCTGACAATGTAACATCCAGTCCTTGGACTATAAAAGGGTTGTGCCGCACGGTACAAAAGACAAGTCCAATCAACCCCAAGCAACTACACACTCATACAAACAACAACCACCCATGGAGTAGGGTATTACGCTCAGGCGGTCCGAACCACATAAAAATCCGTGTGTCACTGTCTCATTCATAATCTCATGCGTTCCCCAACAAAATACGAACCTCCGCAGACTACTTTCTTGTAGTACCGGGGAAGTGCCGACCGCACACATCGACAGGCGCCTAGCCGTGCTGGACTCCGAGCTTGATATCAAGCTCCAGGAGAGCGACCTGGAGCGCTGCGAGCAGGAGGAGGCATTGGACGCCTTGGAGTCGGAGTTCTCCAAGAGCGGCCCAAATGACCAGGAGGCGGTGTGAAAGGAGGTTAAGGACTTGCAGGCCTCCCGCGCAACGGACGCGTTAGGGGTCTGGGATTTCCTCGGCCGTGCCAAGGCGGTGCTGGAACCTCTCAGCCTTGGTCCCTTCCTCGTGGGGAGCTGTTACTTAAGGTGAACCAGCTGCTCCCAGCCCTGGACTCCGTCTACTCAAAGATGAGGGTTCTGAACAGTTTCATTGCCGAGCGGCTTGAGGCCGAATGGAGAGAATTAGCAGAGAAGGTAGCTTCCCATGTAAAGGTGTGCTACCAGAGCTGGTTTCTAGTTGTTATTTTGGACCCGGTAGAGAAGGACCCCTATGAGGCGCGGGAGGAAGAGGCGAGGGCCCAAGTCCAGGACCTCACTAAGCAGGTGGCTTCTGCATTCAAGCAGGAGTGAAGCCTATTGTTGATGGCTGTTATATACAAATTACACCTGTCAATATTACTCAATTATTTGAAGGAATTATCATTTCTTGCACACATCACCTTTCCATTTAACCTATTTACTTTTGTCCTTGGAGAATTTGTGTATGGAGACATTTTTGGCTGGAATTGAGGTAAAAGGGAGGGAGGAATCCTATAAAATACCATCCCAGCCAATCAAGTGTCGACACATGGCACGGATCAAATGGCCCACAGACAGAAGTACCTAAGGCCATCCAACAGTGTACACCCTATAACAGTCAATGGGACCCACTTGGAAGTTACCCCGAGAAAACACAGTGGAAT
The DNA here is from genome assembly GCA_036927565.1 of Tuctoria greenei. NCBI lineage: Eukaryota > Viridiplantae > Streptophyta > Magnoliopsida > Poales > Poaceae > Tuctoria > Tuctoria greenei. Next base: position 60,705,000 of record JAYESD010000012.1, on the reverse strand, counting down.
TGGTCCACTTTTCTGTTCGGCCGAAGTGCCTCTGGCGCCAAACTCGCTCAACTTCCACATGTTGGCTCCTCCTGGCTTGAAGAAGTCAGTGGTGACTAAGTCGCTAACTTTTGGTGGTGGGAACCGACCCTTCTCCACCTATAAATATGACCCTTCATCCCTCACTTCATCACACACCACTTGAGCATCATTCTATTTTATACACTAGTTCTCTTAGTCCTTACTGGAGTTAGGCTATAGAGAGGAGAGCCTCTAGCCCCAAGTCCAGGTTGGGAAAGGTATGGCTCATGTATCTTTTCTTATATTTGTGACTTTATGCATTATAAATATATTATCTTTAGTATTTTTTATTCATAACTTGGGTAAAGCGTTTCTTGTTTGATTGTGGATTCCATGTATGTGGTAGGAGTAGTCTCTATGATTATGCCATATCACTCTTAATCTATCATCATAAACACTACCAACCCCCACTATAGTTTAACTAGTTATGATATGATCATGTTAATATGAATAACTTATGCTATGTCCCAACATTGGTTCAACGATGTTTAGGTTAGTCATTGCCTTAATATTTCATGATTCTTAAGGTATTTACTTAATGTGCTAGCATGGTGCTAGGGTAGTTAAGTAATGTTGGATGTCTTGTAGACCCACGACACTACAAGGATTCCGCCCTGTTGCAACTATTGTACTGCAACAAATACTAAATCGTTGTAGTAAGCTTGGTCTTTTGCCACGATTCACTAGTTCGTGGCATTAGCATCTATCACCACGAAACACGATGTTTTATTAGGATCTGTTGCCATGATTCACTAGTTCGTGGCATTAGGATCTATCACCACAAATCTTTTGCCACGATTCACTAGTTCGTGGCATTAGCATCTATCGCCATGGAACACGATCGTTGCATTAGGATCTGTTGCTACGATTCAATAGTTCATGGCATTAGGATCTATTGCCACGAATCTATTGCCACGATTCACTAGTTTGTGGCATTATCATCTATTGCCACGGAACACGATCGTTGCATAAGGATCTGTTGCCACGATTTACTAGTTTGTGGATTTAGCATCTATCGCCACGGAACACGATCGTTGCATTAGGCTCTGTTGCCACGATTCACTAGTTCAGGGAGTTAGCATCTATCGCCATGGAACACAATAGTTGCATTAGGAACATTTGTCATGCTTCACCAGTTTGTGGTGATAGGATCTATCGCCATGAAACACAATCATTGCATTAGGATCCGTTGCCACAAAATACCAGTTCGTGGCGTTAGAATCTATCGCCACAGAACAGAATTATTGCATTAGGAACTTTTGCCACGATTCACCAGTTCGTGTCATTCGGATCTATCGCCAGAAAAAACAAACGTTGCATTAGGAATTTTTGCCACGATTCCCCAGTTCGTGGCTTTAGGATCTATTGCCATGAAACACAAACGTTGCATTAAGAACTTTTGCCACGATTCACCAGTTCGTGGCAATAGAATCTATCGCCACAAAACAATATCGTTGTATTAGGATTCGTTGCCACGAATGACCGATTCGTGGCCTTAGGATCTATCGCCACGGAACAGAATCGTTGCATTAGGAACTTTTGCCATGATTCACCAGTTTGTGGCATTAGAATCTATTGCCACGAAACAGATTATTGCATTAGGAACTTTTGCCATGCATTACCAGTTCATGGCGTTAGGATCTATTGCCATGGGACAAAATTGATGCATTAAGATCTATTGCCACGATTCATCTGTTCGTGGCATTAAAATCTATCGCCACGAAAACACAATCATTGCATTCAGAACTTTTGCCACGATTCACCCGTTCGTGGCAATAGGATCTATCATCACGGAACACAATGGTTGCATTAGGAACTTTTGCCACGATTCACTAGTTCGTGGCATTAGGATCTATCGCCACGGAACACAATCGTTGCATTACAAACTTTTGCCACGATTCACCAGTTCGTGGCGTTAGGATCTATCATCACGGAACACAATCATTGCATTACGAACTTTTTCTACGATTGACCACGATTCAAAATCGGCTTGCTTCTAAGCTTGCTGCTAAATAGAATAGCGGCTTCTATATTTTCAAAAGAAAATCAAATAGTTCACGTATAGCTAGCTCACATAGTACTTATATAAAAAATCATCATCTTCACTGTCCTCCCCCAATATTGGAGGTACAATACCATCATTGGTATATGTATCATCGTCGTCGTCGTCGTCATCATCTTCATTTTCTGATGGAACTCTATGTGTCTCAAACTAATCACATGCTCTCATTTGAAGAGCGGAAGCATCAGCGGTTGCTCCCTCAATGTCATTCCTATCCCATGCGGTCCTATCATCATTTATATTTGTATGTCGTCGATCATCAAATGTATCAGCCTCCATTGTCTCATTGACATTATTTTCGCTGTCTCCAGGGGGCATGGCAAAATGGTTTCATGGATTCGTTTTAACAACTGTAGCCCATTTAGGTTGCTTCACACTATGAACGTAAAAAACTTGTTCTGCTTGGGTGGCTAGAATGTAAGGCTCATACTTAAATTGAGAAAGAGTAGTGTGAACATCTATCATTCTGTATCGATCCATTTTGTAGCCTCTGCGTTGGCTCTGACCGGAACAAGGCCGATCAAACCAGTCACATTCAGATAACATAACCTCTTGATTTTTTTTCAAAATCAACAGAAATCACTTTCTTTATTACTCCATACCACTCATGATCACCATCCCGAACAACAACACTATTTGTACATGATACTAAACTTGTTCAGGCAGTAATTTGCTTTAATCGTTTACTGTTTGAATCAATGTAACAGAAGGATGGAAGCTACGAAGAAGTGTGGCTAAAGGACTTAAGGTTGCCAGAATACGCTATGCATCCCAAGTTAATAGAACGGAGCATGTGAAGCTACCAATTCAAATCTCCGCTAGGTTGGGTGCTGCAGTTGGTATTAATCAGTGGCACTTTGTCGATGATGTGGTTATGTTTTAAAAAAGACATGCATCCCTCAGCGGTGCAAGGATGTGGGCAGAGGTTCGCCATAGTAACAAGTGAGATATAGTACGAGACATTCTGGTTAGTGTTGCCACACCCCCACACAAGTATTTTTTCTTGCAATCTCCATCTTGTATGTTTACAGCAACTTGTTATACAATGTACAGGATTCCTGGGACATTGAGGACACACTGGAGAGTGCAAGAAAATTTTTAAAAAATGCTGGTGAGCAATATAAGGGGTGGCGCTCGACATTGCATGCCACCTATAAGAGTTATTCTACTGGTGAAGAACATATACGAAACAAGCCTGTTGACGTAACGGCGCCCGAGTGGTTGCACCTAATAGAATATTTTGGGCGGGCGATTCAAGGTCAACTAACTTTTTTATAGCTTCGCATCATACAAAAAAATTTGATTTACTTTCATTCGTGGAATTAATTCTTAAAATTGTTGTAGTCAATAAGCAGGACCAATTCTCAAAATCGAAGAAGACAAAAGGCTAGTCACTTGCTTGGCTCCAAATCCTACGCCCAACTTAGTTACGAGAAGGTATGAAAAATAAATCACGCTTTTACATTGCGCTGCAAACAATATATATACCAACATGTTGAGTTTTACTTGTATTTTATGTAGCGAGACCAAGAGACCGGAGAAGAACCTGATGATATACAACTGTGGGAGGCAAGTCTTTTGTTGGAGAACGGTGACTGGGCAAACAAATAGGCAGAAGCTGTACATGTGAGTAATACTTCAAACAATCCCCACTTAAATAAATATTTGCAATTTACCTGTGACTTTTATTTTCGTATATAGATCCAGGCACGTGCCCAAGTGGACGACATGGAAGCTGAGCAGGGAGGCCCAATTCCAAATGAGGAGAGAAACCACATCTTCCAGCGTTGTTATAGATTCTCAATCGGTTGTGCAGGATCACAGGTTCAGGGGTGTGGTTATAGGGCTAACCCAACTGGTCCTGAACGTGAACGTATGTGTATCCAGATGTCTGAGCACCTCAACGACCAAGTTCGAAACTTAGAAGATAGAAATGGAGGCCTCAATCACCAAGTGCAGGAGTTGGAAGGAAGAAATGATAGCTTAACCACCCAGATGGACTGCATAAAAAAGAAGAATGAAGAGTTAAACGTTCAAGTCCAGAACTTACAAGGTCAGATAGCAGCTGACCGTGAAAAGACAGCTAAGAAAATGCAGGACATCCGCGCCTCAATGGCTGACATGCACAAAATGATGATGGAGACCACTCCACAAAAGGTCCACCAAAGGAACCGCCGAAAGCCACCTGCTGCAAGTCCTGGTCAGCTTAAGCAAAATTACATGCAAACACGTCAGGAACAACGTAATACTTGAGTGTTGTTATGAATGTTGCAATATCAATTGATGGATGTTTATTGTTAAACTCGTGATTCTGTTGCCACTAATTTTCAAACCTGATGCATTAGGATTCTACTGCTGCTAATTATAAAATGTGGCATTACGAATTTCTTGTCACGATTGATAAATTGTTGCAATACAAAGCTATTGCCACGAATTACAAAACGCCGCAGTATAAACATTTGGCCACAACTCAAAAAACGTTGCACTAGACTGCTATTGCCACCACACAGAAAACGTTGCATTACAACACTATTGCCACGAATGAGAAAATGTTGCATTACACCTCTATCACCACAAATCATTAAATGTTGCATTACAACCGTACTGCCGCAGATCAGAAAACGCTGCATTACGAACCTTTTGCTATAGATCAGGAAAGGTTGCATTAGAAACCTATTGCCACAGATCAGGAAACGTTGCATTACTAACCTATTGCCACATACAAGAAATTGTTGCAATACGAAACTATTTGCCATGGATGTGAAATCATTGCAATACCATACTATTTCCCATGGATCTAAAATCGTTGCAATACACAACTATTCGTCACGTTTGTGCACTCGTTGCAATAACATACTATCTGCCACGGACGTTAAACTGTCACAATACCATACTATTTGTCACGGTTGTGACATCGTTGCAGTACCATACTAATTGCCACGAATGTGAAATCTTTCCAATACTGTGATATTCGTTGCAATACGTTAAATCGTTGCAATACCACAAATCGTTGCAATACCGTACTATTTGCCATGGCTATGGAAATCGTTGCAATACTGTAGTATTTGCCATGGATGAGAAATCATTGCAATCACATACTATTACCACGAATGTGAAATCGTTGCAATACCATGCTATTCGTTGCAATATGTTAAATCGTTGCAAGACGCTAAATCGTTGCAATAGCATAATATTTGCCATGAATGTGAAATCGTTGCAATATCGTACTATTGGCACGACTGTGAAATCGTTGCAACCACATACAATTACCACGAATGTGAAATCGTTGCAATACCATGCTATTCCTCGCAATATGCTAAATCTTTGTAATAACATACTATTTGCCACAAATATGAAACATTGCAATACCGTACTATTTGCCACGATCGTGAACCTGTTGCAATACCGTACTATTTGTTGCAATACATTAAATCGTTGCAATACCTGAAATCATTTCAATAGCGTCCTATTTGCCACCGATGTGAAATCGTTGCAATACCATACTATTTGCCACGGATGTCAAGGCGTCGCAATAACCTATCGCCACGAGAATTATTATGACAATTCATAAAAACTATCGCCACTCTCTTTTTCGTTGCAACAGTGAGCTATTGCGACGAAAAATGACCTATTGCGACGAATTTTTTCGTTGCGATAAACCAGAATCCTTGCAGTGCGGATTGAAGAGGTCACTACAGGAATCCCGATGAATTACGTCGGCCATGGCCAACATAATTAAGGCCTAAACCGATATAAGTTACTTAATTACGTTAGTTTTCCCTTAATTATGTCGGTTGCCTGCCGACGAAGCAGTTTGGACGTAATTAAGGTAACTTATGTCGGTGGTCGACGTAAGTTACCTTAATTATGTCGGTCTCCGGCAACCGACGTAAGTAATGTATTGGGATGGGCTGCTGGCTGGGACGAAGTACATACGTCGGCGATAGCCGGCTGACGTAAGTTAAGTGGTATAATCTACGTCGGTTGGGGCAAACCGACGTAAGTTAAGTGGTTTAACTTACGTCGGTACGGTCTGACCGATGTAAATTAAACTGGGCTAACATAGATCAGCGTTACCATAGCCGACGTAAGTTAAGTTTTTTATTCTTTTTTTAAAACAGAAACTGGCTACCTCGCACGATGGCGAGAACACAGAACATGCAAACATTTACACATATATAGACATATACAACAGACAGTTTCAAAATAGTAATCAAACATCAAGAACAACAAAATTCTAGTACCGGGCTACACGCTAGCCCCTCCACTACCTTTGGGATCTTCTCGCTGCGTTTCTGAACCCTGCAGAAGAAACAATACATAGCAAAGTTTAGTTTTAAAGGACTTCCATATATTTCCAACCACGTACAATACATTCATTCACTTCTCCATCTCCCGCGCAGCCCAACCCCATACCAGCATCCTGCTACTAACTGTCACATCATCACCGCGCCTACTACTATTACTACCAGCTTCCTTCGCCTCTTCACCATGATAGAATGGAGAGTATATGAACAGATTGAAAAGATTACCTCCCAATCCTAAAGCATGGAGGGTATATGAACAGATTGAGATTAGCGCAAAAAAAACCTTTTCACCATGAAAGAATCAATGATTTGATAGTAGAACAGTTTATGTTCTTATGTCATTTTTCATGATTTTAAAGTCGAAATCTGCCCTAGATGTGAATATGAAACTTATAATGCCCAAATTGAACAGAACATTAATTAGAATGCCCAAACTGAAACTGAAACAATTAGGCAGTGCTTTGAATTGGTTAGACCTGATTGCTAATGAAGGGAGGCCGAACAAATTGCTAATAAATTGAAACTGAAACTAAAGGGAGGCCGAACTTATATTAAAGAGTTTATCACGTGCTCTGGTGTCTGCTACGGTGGAAGCATAGGAATCTCGATATCCTGACCGCTTTGTCGAGCAAGAGCTTGCTATTGCTAAATATTAGAAGATATATGTTATTGAAATGCTATGAAATTTAACTACGGTACTTTAAATAACTTACCGCCGCCGTTGCTTGCATCTGGGCCATCATTAAGGTTGTCCTCTACTGCTCGTCACTTGCCTCCACTCTCGACCTCTCCAGCTCTGCAGGGTCTGCGTCAGCATCTCCTTCAAGGCGAGGAGCTCCAGCTGGGTCCGCGAGAGACAACCATTGGTGGTCCCAACAGACGAGGCTTGCGATGATGAAGCGCCTCTCAAAGGTCGTGTCAACATCGAGTCGACGACTCCATCAAAAATGGCGAACCAGCAAAAGAATGAAAACACTAAGTAGAAGAAGATAAATTGAAAAAGAAATGAAACACATGAACAACTCACCGTCCATGGGCCTTACCGCCTCCATTTGCGTACGCGGCTTGGGGGTCGATCGGCGCGCTTTCCCAATTGTAACCGCACCGTGTATCTTCGCGACCTCCTGCGCGTACTTTGCCTGCAAAAAAAATAAATCTTGTAAGCATGTCAATAATAGTATTAGTTATAATGAAATTGATGAATTCCGAAAACTTACCAGTCGGTCTGCTGCGACCTGACACACTGCCCTGGCTGAGAAGGGTCACTTCCCTTGTGACCTCTCTTCCAAACCTGGGTCGGGGTCGGCTCCTGACCCACCTCTCGCTCTTGTATAGCCGCGTTAGTGAGATAAATATATTAAGAACACATAAATAAATTGAAAAAGTACTTACCTTGCGTTTAGCCAAATGCAAGTAGCCATCGCCGCCATAGTTGTGCTTGCCCTCGGACCCCATGCGACACTGTCTGGCCTTTGTGGACTTATTGATGAAAGTTTTGCTAGCCCAGTCATGACAGAGAGCTAAGTACGCCTCAATGTTACCATGTAACCAGGAAATACTTCATTTTTTCATCGATGCAGTTAACATACATAGATATTGTAAATATTTAACAATATTAAAAAATACCTCCGCATACTACTCCTCTGTCAAGTACGCATCAGAGTCCTTCCTAAATGGACCCCTTTGCTGCTCCTGCTCCTGCTTCCGGGGGTGCCGCTTGTAGTACGCGTTGACGGCCTGAATCCGGGCGTTCAACAACGCCGCTGCCGTGAGCTTCCGAGCGTTGTAATGGAACACGCATCTCAAGTGGTCCTCCATTCCCAGTTCCTCTACTTGGTACCTTAGCTTTAAGAAAACAAATATTTAAATGATATGCATTAACAATTCAAACGAGTTGAATAAATGAAAAGTTAAACTTACCATAAAATCGTGCCACACGGCTCCCTGAATCGTGTCGTGGACCGGGTGAGAGACATGTGTGTAGTCATCCCACAACAGGGCAGGGAAACCGTCAATGACATCGGGGTAGTGGAAGTTCACGATAGCACCCAAAACGAAAAGTCGTACCAACATCAGCAAAATATATTAAATCATTAAGTAATGGAAAACAACATCTAATATTTAATATACTATATACAGTTTTTACCTGTCTTTGACAGAACGGATCATGGTCTGCTGAGAAGTAACCGGAGGAGGAGCCTCAAAGTGGGTCCTCCTCGTCCGTCACCTCTGCTGCGACACTGCCACGTCCTGTGACCCTGAAGGCTCTACGGAACCACCGGAGTCCAAAGGAAGGCTAGCGGTAGCCGGCTGCAGAGGAAGGCTAGCGCTAGCCAGCTCTGAAGGGAGGCTAGCGCTAGAGGGCTCCTGTAGCAGCCCCCTAGCCTCTGACTCGGGCTCCTGTAGCGGCCCCTAGCCTCTGACTCCAACTCAGAAGACTCTAAGTGAGACTGCATAAAAGAAATAGATTGACAAAAAATAATTATTAACAACTACATTTTATAAAATAACTTTATTGTAAACTAAAATTTACCTCCGTCCGCTGAAAGCACACGACAGCTGAGGGTGGAGCGTGCGCCAGAAAGAGGGAACGTCGGCTCGAAGGTAACGAGGTCCCTGAGCAAGGGTCACGTGGTGGCTCAAACCCTCTCACTGGCTTCCCCTTCACCTTCCCCTTCCCCTTTGATGACATCCTGTTGCAATAAATAAATGATTAATATGCAAAGATAATATACAAAATTAATGTTAAGTTAGTGAATAAAACGTTACTTCAAAATTCATCAACATCGCGATCATGCACCCTACTCCTTAAACCAGCCCATCGATCTTCTTCTTCCGCATATCATTTTTGTTTGCGCAATTCAGCAGGCTCAACTAAGTCATCGATATCTTCAGTTTCTGATTCTGATTGTGTTTCCGCTTCCGTGCCAGTCTCGATATCTTGAGCGTCTCCAACTAAGTCATCGAGTCCTATACCGGGCTCGATTAAGAAGGAGTCTGGCAACTCTTCCTCTTGGTAGACCACATCAGCCTCAGCTTCCTCATGGTAATCATCATCTCCTGGAGCGTATAACCACTCACGAGGATTCACCTTATGTACCACCAGCCAAGCTTTGAATTTATTACATGGATAAGGTAGATAGTACACTTGCTCTACTCGGTGTGCAAGAACTAATAAATCGAATCCTTTCAACCGTTCCTTGTGTTTTACTTCAACCATGCCAAATTCGTTTACTCGAATTCCACAAATGGAATCAAACTATTCACAGTCAAAGAATACTGTTCGAATTTTCTTGTTTCCAACAAAAGTGAATTCAAGGATTTTTTTTAAGAATCCCGTAGTACTGAGTTTCATGATCTTGTGAATCAATTGCCCTTATCATGACTCTGGTATTACATGTTGCCGTAAGAGGACGGAGAGATTCAAATTTAGTTGATGTCATCGACCATAGCTTCTAACATTAACTGCTACACGGGATAGTTGTCGCAAATCTTCATGGACGTTGGAATTTTTTTGTGCACTTTCCGAGATACGAAGTTAATAGGAAATGTAAGCATTCTAAATTTATAAGAAAACATTGTTAACATTGATAAGATTTCGAGAAAATGTTACACCATCTTGAATCCAGGAAAGAAAATTAGATCCCTCGTTTATTCCTTCCCATCGAATCTGTTCTATTTGCTTGCTCGTGGGTTGATGTCTGTGTCTTCAAGTTTGCTTGTCGAACATACTACACGAAAAGAGAACCTTTCAGAATGCATGTGTTGGAAAAGATGGTGAAAAGCATAAGTGTAGGAGAAACACATACTTGAAATATTCATTCATTTCTTCCATATTAGCGTACATGTAGAAGAAAGAAACACACCATTCTTTTTCGCTAACGTCATAGCAATTGTAACTACCAAAGTAGTGCCTATTGATGCAGAAATGGAGAGATCACTACAAGGAGGTTGCTCATCCATATTGTACCGCATTACCGAAGTATTAACATTGTGTTCCTCTACAAAGTAAACAATTGAGAAGTATCCTACTTCCTTAAGAGTAAAAGCTTTGAGATGCAACCTTCAGCCCTTGCCCTGTTACCAACCATTGGTTTCAAATATCTGAGTGATCTTTCAATATGATACATCCACCTATATTGCACGGGACCACCCACTTTTGCTTCAAATGGAAGATGAATTAAGAGATGTTGCATTTGATTGCAAAATCCTAGAGGAAATTTTTTTCCATCTTACACAATAGTACCGGAATCTCCTTCTCCAACTTAGTCATCATCTCTGGCGTGATTTCTTTAGCACAGACTTGCCTATAGAAGTGGCCAAGCTCGGCTAACACCTTCCACACCGCATCGTCTAAGTAGCCTCGAACATAACAGGCAGAGGTCTATCCATGATTATGTGACAATCATGACTCTTCAACCCAATGAGCTTTCCCGTTTTCACATTAACGTCTCATCTCAGACTAGCTGCATAACCATCTGGGTATTTCAACCTTTGCAACCATTCAAGAACTTCTTTTTTTTCTTTAGGTTGAAGGCAGAAAGGAGCGTGTGGTTTACCACCATTTTCGGAGAGATCAAGAGTTTGATGGTTACAAAGCTTGGCGAGATCCTTTCAAGCCTTTAAATTTTCTTTTGTTTTTCCCGTCATGTCCATGCATGTCCTTATGATACATTCTGACCCGTTAAGACGTTTTGGTGGTCCTTCAGTGACAATGGTGTTCTTTCTAAAGACATTTCTCTGTTGTCTAAACATGTGATATGGAGGCAGCCAATGTCTATGACAATCGAAGTAAGATATATTGCCTCCATGGGTAAGTCAAAAGCAATCGATATCCGAGGCACATATCGGACATGTCAACCGACCCTTAGTGCTCCATCCAGGAAACATGGACGGACCACAAATAAGCAGCTCGGAGGTTGAATTTCTGCTTCTTGTAATAGTCGTACGCTTCGACTCCTGTCCACAACATTTTCAACTCTTCGATCAACGTTTTCAACATCACATTGAGACGTGACCTAGGATGATCCGGCCCAGGTACAATGAGGCCAAGAATCATGAACTCATTCTTCATGCAAAAAGTCAGTGGAAGATTGTACGAAATGACAAAGACGGGCCAACAGGAGTATGGTGTGGTGTTTGTGCTGAACAGCGTGAATCCATCTGTCGCCAACCCGATGCGAACATTTCTCGCTTCACGACCAAATTCTCGGTGGAACCGGTCTAGTGCCTTCCATGCCTCACTATCGGACGGGTGTGTAACACCCTAATTTTCTTGCATCATGCCCTACATACATTCATATGCATGTTTACCATTAACCCACATAAAGAGGAATAGGTTTAAAATTGATTTGGAACAAAACCGCACTTAAAATGCTGAAAAGTCCACACTAGTCTGATTTTAGTGAGTACTAGTCCGATTTCTCTCTGACTAAAATCAGACTTTTCCGTTTTTGCTGCGGACTAGTCCGATTTTGCCTCTGGACACTTTTCGACTTGTCCGATTTTGTGCGGACTAGTCTGATATTCCAAGAATCCTTGAAAATCTGCTAAGTCCCTGGACTTTTCCAGACTATATCGGTGTTCCAGCGGACTTGTCCGTTTTTGACCCCTAATCTCCAAATTCACGTCGATCTAGAAAACCCTAGTTCACTAGTTATGCGAAGTGCGGACTAGTCCGGCCTTCTACAGACTAGTCTGATTTTGCTGACTAAATTGTGTTGAATTGATTCTAAAAGTAGATCTAATCAAATACAAACCTGTATAAACTTGTTAAAATCTATTAGAACTAGATAGTGATCATTTAAAAGAAATCTATTGACAAGTTCTACCTTACATTTGCATTAATCATGCATGTAATGTCACATTGAGTAATATTTGTGCACAATTTGATCGTGTTTATTGTTTTTATGTTTATTGTGCGGATTAGATGAATTTGCGCTAGAAAGTGCCACGTAGGATCTCCATCGCCAAGAGTTTGAAGGCTTCGACCCAAACCAACCCCAAGAGCAAGGCAAGTGTCCTTGAAGCATATTGATCCTGTTTCGAAATAAATGTTTTGTTTGCAAAACTGCATGCCTGTGTCAATTTGATGGGAATCCTATGATAGGAAGTTTACTAGCTTTGTTTAACCACCCCTGTCACCTGGAATATATTGTAGTGAGTTGGGATGGGATTTTTACTTTTTTGCTTTGCTTAATTAATTGGGATGGAAGAATAACTACACTACTTAACTTAATTATGCATTAATGAGATTTTGGTTGACATGAACTTGTTGAACTTGATATGGTAATGGGTGATCTAAGCAAGCCGTGTACGTGGATGGGTTGGATGTTATGGTGGTTTTGCTTGCTTTATATGTAAGGACCGATTTGTGGAGCGACCATCCTGGATTTACAGTGCCACCACGAGGCCAAGTATGGGTGCGGTGTAGCTGATTAATTAGGGTTTTGCTAGTGCTATTTGGACCATTAAGGATGCTCCGAGAAGGGGTAGTCAGTTTGGGTTTGTTGATGATTGGTGGGACTACCCTGGGATCCGAATGGCTCAAGAGGAGGCCCTTGGTAGAAGATGTGCTCGATTGGAGACATCGCCACCGGTGAAACCTCAGTGGGGTCCAAATAGGCTATTAATCCCTTTGTAAAGGCTATTTTTTGATCTCTTTGACACACACCTACGGAAGTGTGAGACGACATAATTGAGATTCTATAGTCATCGAAAGGTGATGAAATCACAAACACGTGGGTAAAGCGATACAACCTCTGCAGAGTGTGTCTAAAACTATCATGATAGTCGTGCTCCCGGTTATGAGCAACCTGGACACTCACATGATTAGATGATAATTGGGATTTGGGATGGTTTGGTATTGGCCTTGGGATGGTATTATGGTTATGGTTGGTATTATGGTTATGGATGGTTATGAATTGAATTCTAGTATTGACTATGGATATTGGTATTATGATGGATATGGAATATGGACTGGTATTATGATAACTACATGTCTTATGATGGGTTTATTTCATATACATGTAATGTATTGCTTTTCAAATGTTTTTAATGTAGTTTTCAACACTTAGCCATTATTATATTCGTCATTTGAATTAGCCATATGTCATACTTTCCACAATTGCTGAGTACGACATGTACTCACTCTTGCAATCCCCCCACCAACAGTTTCAGGTGATGGTTGGGAGTGTCTTGAGGATAATGCGGAGTTTTAGGTCGTGTCTACCATCAGCTTTGCATGTGGAGTTGCATGGAGCTGCACTATCCCTTATGCTTAGTTTGCTTTGTTGCTTAATTAGTGTATTTACGCTGCATTAGTTGAACTTGTCATTAATATTCATTAGAGTTTGTACTCGAGAATATTCTGAATTTGTAATAAAATTTGGTTAATTGATCTTGTTATGTGGTAATTTTCTGTATACTCTTTTGTGAATGCACTCGAGTATGTGTGTTGAACATCGTGGGAACACATATGTGTTCACTTAGTTCATTTTTGGAACCGGGTGTCACAGATTTGTATCAGAGCCACAGGTTGACCGTAGGACGCAACCTAGATAGAATGGACACTTTAGAGCACATAGGAGAACTCAGGAATCGATGTGTTTTTGGTCGATGTATTTTTTGCTATATATTGTTTGCTTGTGTGCTTAATAGAGGATTTTGGGATGCTTTAGCATTGCCATATCCATGTAGGCTAGAGTAGCTAGTTGTTTAGTTTCATATCCCTTGATGCATATAGTTGGGGACGGTTTTCTAATTCCTACCTATTGCTTTTCTCCAGATGGTGAGGACTCGCAACCAGAGGGATGCTAATTATGAGGAGGAGAACCATGGAGTACATCATAACAACAAAGTACAAGGACCTGCTCATGGAGCTATCAACATTGAGCAGCTATTGGCTATGCAATACCAGCTCATGCAAACCATGATACAAACAATGGTACAGCTGCAGGCTGGCAACATCAATAATCAGCCCCACATGCCTCCACTGCCACCCCCGCCTCCTCATAACCGGTTGGGAGAGTTTATGTGGACTAGGCCACCGACCTTTTCTCAAGCTGCTGACCCTACGGATGCGGATGATTGGCTCAAGTCCGTGGAGAAGAAGCTAGCTATGGTCCAATGCAGTGACCAAGAAAAAGTGCTTTTCGCTTCGCATCAACTAGTTGGAGCAGCTGCGGATTGGTGGGATTCCTTATGCAATGCTCATGAGAACCAAGAGAGAATTGCTTTTCTGCCGAATTCAAAGAGAGTTGTCATTCTCATTATGTGCCTAAAGGTGTTTTGATTTTGAAGAGGCAAGAAGTTGAGAACTTGAGGCAAGGAAGATCGAGCGTTGGTGAATATCTCAATAAGTTCACTCAACTCTCAAGGTATGCACCTGAGAATGTGAGCCGGGACAACCGGAAGCAATACATGTTCATGAGGGGCTTGAACAATGAAATCCAAGTGCAACTACTCAACTGTGATTATGCCAACTTCCAGAAGCTTGTGGACAAGGCAATTGTTGTGGAGAACAAGGTCCGTGAGATGGAGCAAGACAACAAGAGGAAGGCGCCATATCAAGCATAGCAATAATTAAGTAATGTGCACCCTCATTTTGCGCCTCGTAATGCACCATATTACAGCTTCTCTACTCCTATACAGCGCCCTGGATTTGCACTGTGCCAAGCTCAGTTTGTGCAGCAGCGCCCTGTCATGCAAGCACCTAGGCCTCCAATGCCATATGCACCTCGTGCTAATTTTCCTGGTGCAAATGTTCAGAACCAAGCTCGCCCCAATAACCCTGGTGGGGTAAGGAAGTGCTATACATGTGGAGAAGCTGGACACTTTGCACATCAATGCCCTAAGTCAGGCCTTGGTCAAGGAAGCAATGCGCTGAAGCAAAACCCAAGACCCAATGGAGGACAGCCGCAAGGGAACTGTGGACAGCAGAATTTTGCTCGTGGCACCGTCAACCATGTCTCTACGGAGGAAGCGCAATAAGCGGACGACGTGGTCATTGGTATATCTCTTGCAAACTCCAACCCGCGACTATGTTATTTGATTCTGGAGCATCGCATTCATTCATTGCATCGAAGTATGTTGCCAAGTATAGTTTGCCTACCTCTCATATGAAGTTTACTCTATCGGTTAAGTCACCTGGAGGAGAGATGAGGACAAATATAGTATGTCCAAAAGTAAGCCTTAGAATAAGGGGGGTAGACTTCTCCGCCAACCTCATTGTTTTGGACTCTCAAGGATTGGACATTATACTTGGTATGGACTGGTTGAGGAAGCACAATGGAGTTATTGAGTGTTCCACAAAAACAGTAAAGTTGACCAATGAGTAAGGGATCACCTTAGAATTTGAAGCATCTCAAACCGCACTGAAGCAATTGGAGCTTAATCATATGGACGGTGCCGCAATTGATGAGATTCCGGTGGTGTGTGAATTTTTTGATGTTTTTCCGGACGAGTTGCCAGATATGCCACATGATCGAGTCATTGAGTTTGTTATTGATTTAATAACTGGAACTGCACCTATAGCTAAGAGGCCATATAGGATGCCTCCTATGGAATTAGCGGAGCTCAAGAAGCAAATTCAAGAGTAACTAGAGAAGGCTTTCGTTCGGCCAAGCTCTTCACCTTGGGGAGCGCCCGTTCTATTTGTGGACAAGAAGGATGGATCCCAAAGGATGTGCGATTACCGAGCTCTCAACGATGTAACAATCAAGAACAAGTACACCTTGCCACGCATAGAAGACTTGTTTGATCAGATGAAGGGTGCTTGTGTCTTCTCTACGATTGATTTGAGGTCGGGATACTTTCAAATGAAGATTAGACTAACGGACATACCCAAGACAGCTTTTAAGACGTGGTATGGATTTTATGAGTACACCGAGATGTCCTTTGGATTGACCAATGCACCTGCATACTTTATGTACCTCATGAATAAGGTCTCCATGGAGTACTTTGATAGTTTCGTTGTGGTGTTTATTGATGACATTATGATCTACTCGAAGGAAGAGAAGGAACATGAGGAACACTTGAGGCTTAAACTGCATAAATTAAGGAAGCATCAATTGAATGCCAAGTTCAACAAGTGTCAGTTTTGGTTGAAAGAGGTGTCGTTTTTGGGTCATATCATCTCAGTAGGAGGAGTATCGGTTGACCCCGAAAAAGTGAGAGACGTGGTGAAGTGGGAACCACCGCAAAATGTCAAGGAAATAAGGAGTTTTCTTGGGATGGCAGGATATTACCGTCGGTTCATCAAGGACATTTCCAAGATAGCCAAGCCAATGACAGAATTGCTAATGAAGAGAAAAGCTTTCCAATGGACTCAAGCTTGTCAAAACAGTTTTGAGGAGTTGAAGAAGAGAATGACAACAGCCCCAGTTTTGGTACTGCCAGATGTGAGCAAGAGTTTTGCCATATATTGCGATGCCTCGAGACAAGTACTTGGATGTGTGCTCACGCAAGAAGGTCAAGTGGTCGCCTATACATCAAGACAATTGAAGAAACATGAACAAAATTATCCAACACAAGATTTGGAACTTGCAGCCATGGTACATGCGTTGAAGATTTGGAGACACTATATCCTTGGACATAGGTGTGAAATTTATACGGATCACAAGAGTCTTAAGTATATTTTCACATAAACGGATCTGAACTTGAGGCAACAGAGATGGTTGGAGCTCATCAAAGATTATGATTTGGGTATCAACTATCATCCGGGAAAAGCCAATGTAGAGGCTGATGCTTTGAGTAGAAAAGGAGTAAGTCATAACCTCACAGTTCGAGAGTTGCCATTCGAGTTATGTAAGGAGTTTGAACGGTTGAACCTTGAATATTTAAATGAGATGGGGATGATGGAGTTAAATACAACTTTGGAGCAAGAAATTCAGGAAGCTCAAACAAAGGATGAGGAGATTCAGGAAATCAAGTAAAGGACCCAAGAGGGAAGAGAATTCAGATTTGATAACGATGAACATGGTACTCTATGGCTTGGCAAGAGGATTGTTGTGCCTAGTGTGAAGCATATTTGGGAGACAATACTAAAAGAGGCACATAACTCACCTTACTCAATTCACCCCGGTTGTACGAAGATGTACAAAGACTGGAAGACCTGCTATTGGTGGGATAGCATGAAAAAGGACATAGTTGAATATGTAGCATTGTGTGATGTGTGTCAACGGGTCAAGGAGGAACATCAAAGGCCAGCCGGACTATTGCAACCATTGAAGATACCGGAATGGAAGTGGGAAGAGATCGGTATGGACTTCATAGTTGGTTTACCACATACTCAGTCCGGTAATGACTCGATTTGGGTAATTGTGGATCGGTTAACTAAGTCAGCCCACTTTATTCCCGTCAAGACCACCTATAATGGACAGAAATTGGTGGAACTGTATATGGGAAGAATAGTATGTTTGCATGGAGTTCTGAAGAAGATAGTCTCGGATAGCGGTTCAAAATTCACTTCCAAGTTTTGGAAAAAATTGCATGAAGCTTTGGGAACGAGGTTGAATTTTACTTCAGCATATCACCCTCAAACGGATGGACAAACCGAGAGGACAATCAGATTTTAGAGGACATGTTAAGATCTTGTGCTTTAAAGTATGGGAAATGTTGGGACAAGAGCTTACCATATGCAGAACTTTCATACAACAGTAGTTACCAAGCAAGCTTGAAAATGTCACCATATGAAGCGCTTTATGGAAGGAAGTGTAGGACACCTTTACTCTGGAACGAAGCAGGAGAAACTCAAGTATTTGGTCTGGATGTGTTGCAAGAAGCTGAAAAGCAAGTCCAAATAATTCGTGAAAACTTGAGGGCTGCCCAATCAAGACAAAAAGGCTATCGGACAATAGGAGAAGGAAATTAGCCTTCGAAATGGGAGACTACGTTTACCTTAAGGTGTCACCAATGAGAGGTCATAAGAGGTTTAACATAAGAGGCAAGCTAGTGCCTTGCTACATTGGACCATTCAAGATTTTGGACAAAGGAGAAGTAGCGTATAAGTTGGAGATGCCAACTCATCTTTCAGACGTACATGATGTCTTTCATGTTTCCCAGCTCAAGAAATGCTTGAGATTACCGGAAGAACAAATGCCCATGGAAGGATTGGAACTAGAGGAAGATTTGACTAATGCTGAACAACCGATCAAAATTTTGGAAAAAAAAGGAGAGAGTCACAAGGAACAAGGTGATTTGATGGTGTAAAGCTCAATGGAAGCACCACACAAAAAAAGAAGCAACATGGGAGTTGGAGGATCTCTTCTCTTCCGCGTCAAATCTTGAAAGCAAGATTCATTTTAAGGGGCGTAGGTTTGTAACACCCTCATTTTCATGCATCATGCCCTACATACATTCATATACATGTTTACCATTAACACACATAAAGAGGAATAGGTTTAAAATTGATTTGGAACAAAACCGCACTTAAAATGCTGAAAAGTGCGGACTAGTCTGATTTTAGTAAGGACTAGTCCGATTTCTCTCTAACTAAAATCAGACTTGTCTGTTTTTGCTGCGGACAAGTCCGATTCTGCCTCTGATCACTTTCGGACTTGTCCGATTTTGTCCGGACTAGTCCGATATTCCAAGAATCCTTGAAAATCTGCTAAGTCCCTGAACTTTTCCAGACTAGTCTGGGGTTCCAGCGGACATGTCCGTTTTCCTCTCTGACTAAAGTCGGACTTGTCCGATTTTTTGCTAGACTTGTCCGATTTCTTTCTGACTTACTTCGGACTAGTCCGGTCCTTCTTGGACTTGTCCGATATTTCGCGACTCCGAGTTGATCTTTTGTTTCACGACTTGTTTCTTGGGTTTCACGTTAAGTGGGCCTAGGGACGTCGTGCCTAACTCTTTTAGAGCCCATGTGGGACTCTAAACCGGCCTCTACTCCTCTCAAACTCGAAATCCATCTAACCCTAGTCTCCACCTCTATATAAACAACCCCATCCGTTGGCTTGACATCTATTTGCCACTTTTCCACCCCACCCAAACTCTAGTTCGTGGAGAGCCACCATCAAGGAGGGAGGAGGAGATCCCAAGCAAGAAGAAGAAGAGGAGGAAACAAGAGAGGATCAAGATCTCCATCAAGTTTCATTCTTCGTCACCAAATCATCTCCAAGTTTATCATCAACCCTAGATCGCCAAGATCCAAGTGTTGCCTCCAAGTTTCTCGATTCATTGGAGTCCGAAACACCTGGTATACCTTCTATTTCCTTTTCCTTACGTGAATTCGACCCCTAATCTCCAAATTCACGTCGATCTAGAAAATCCTAGTTTGCTAGTTCTGCGAAGTGCGGACTAGTCCGGCCTTCTGCAGACTAGTCCAATTTTGCTGACTAAATTGTGTTGAACTGATTCTAAAAGTAGACCTAATCAAATCCAAACCTGTATAAACTTGTTAAAATCTATATGAACTAGATAGTGATCATTTAAAAGCAATCTATTAACAAGTTCTACTTTACATTTGCATTAATCATGCATGTCATGTCATATTGAGTAATATTTGTGCACTCTTTGATTGTGTTTCTTGTTTGTATGTTTATTGTGCGGATTAGACGGATTTGCGCTAGAAAATGCCGCGGAGGTTCTCCAGCACCAAGAGTTTGAAGGCTTCGACCCAAACAAACCCAAGAGCAAGGCAAGTGTCCTTGAAGCATATTTATGTTTTGAAATAAATGTTTTGTTTGCAAAACTGCATGCTTGTGTCAATTTGATTGGAAGAAGTTTACTAGCTTTGTTTAACCACCCTTGTCACCTGGAATATATGGTAGAGAGTCGGGATGGGATTTTTACCTTTTTGCTTCACTTAATTAATTGGGATGGAAGAACGACTACACTACTTAACTTAATTATGCATTAATGAGATTGTGGTTGACATGAACTTGTTGAATTTGATATGGTAATGGGTGATCTAAGCAAGCCTGGTACGTGGACGGGTTGGATGTTATGGTGGTTTTGCTTTCTTTAGATCTAAGGACCGGTTCATGGAGCAACCATCTAGGATTTACGGTGCCACCACGAGGCCAAGTATGGGTGTGGCGTAGCTGATTAATTAGGGTTTTGCCAGTTCTATTTGGACTATTAAGAATGCTCGGGGACGGGGTAGTCGGATTGGGATTGTTGATGATTAATGGGACTACCCTGGGATCCGAATGGCTCAAGAGGGGGCCCTTGGTTGAAGATGTGCTCAATTGGAGACTTCGACACCGGTGAAACCTCAGTGGGGTCTAAATAGGCTAGTAATCCCTTTGTAAAGGCTATTGTGTGATGTCTTGGCCACACACCTACAGAAGTGTGAGACGGCATAATTGAGATTATATAGTCATCAAAAGGTGATGAAATCACAAACACGTGTGTAAAGCGGTACAACTTCTGCAGAGTGTGTCTAAAACAATCATGATAGCCGTGCTCCCGGTTATGAGCAACCTGGACCCTCACATGATTAGAGGAAAATTGGGATTTGGTATGGTTTGGTATTGGCCTTGGGATGGTATTATGGTTATGGTTGGTTATGAATTGAATTCTAGTATTTACTATGGATATTGGTATATAATGATGGATATGGAATATGGACTGGTATTATGATAACTACATGTCTTATGATTGGTTTATTTCATATACATATAATGTATTGCTTTTCAAATGTTTTTAATGTACTTTTTAGGACTTAGCCATTATTATATTCGTCATTTGAATCAGCCACATGTCATACTTTCCACACTTGCTGAGTACGACAGGTACTCACTCTTGCAACCCCCCCCCCCCCCCCCCCCCCCCACCAACAGTTTCAGGTGATGGTTGGGAGTGTCTTGAGGATAATGCGGAGTTCTAGGTCGTGCCTACCGTCAGCTTTGCCAGTGGAGTTGCATGGAGCTGCGCAATCCCTTATGCTTAGTTTGCTTAGTTGCTTAATTAGTTTATTTCCGCTGCATTAGTTGAACTTGTCATTAATATTCATTAGAGTTTGTATTCGAGAATATTCTGAATCTGTAATAAAATTTTGTTAATTAATCTTGTTTTGTGGTAATTTTCTGTATACTCTTTTGTGGATGCACTCGTGTATGTGTGTTGAACATCCTGGACACACATATGCGTTCACTTGGCTCATTTTTGGAACCGGGTGTCACGGGGTGCATCATGACTCCATTGTTCTCATGCTCACCTTCTTTGTGCCATCTCATGTGTCTGGCCATTTTTTTTTTTGAAAGAAACAGCCGCTTCAACCTCGGTGTCACAGGTAAGTAACGAAGCTACTTACGTGTGACTTCTGTCGTCACAGTATCTCCATCGTTATTAACAACTTCGACAAACCTAGGTTGACCACATTTCAAACATTTGTTCTCATTGGCATGCTCTCTCCAAAAAAGCATGCAGTTGTCCGGACACACATCAATCTTCTGGTGCTTCATACGGAGACTGGAAAGAATTTTCTTCGACTTATACATATCTTTAGGCACTTTGTTGGGATTTGGAAGGGCATCTTTGAACAAATTGATGAGCCCGTTGTAACAATTGTTAGAAAAGAAGAACTTCAACTTAATTGCCATAAGTCTAGTCACAAAATTGAGTATTGTCATTTTAGTGTGTCCATGCAGCGCCTCTTCTGAATCTTTGAGATGTTTGAAGAACTCTTTTACCTCTGCTGTTTGAGGATCTTCTGTAAGCTCTGGTCGTATAGCTTCCAACATCTCATCCATCATATCATCCTCTGTGGCATCATCATTGTCCGCTTCCACTTCTCGTACAGCTTGAGAAGGTGTCTCGCCTTGGAAGTTCCACAACTCATAATGTGACATGTAATCATTTCGACACAAGTGCATCGTAAGTTCCACTTTGTCCAAAAATGTTTCGTTTCGTCATTTCGTACATGGGCACTGTGCCTTATAGCTATTTGACAAAGAAAAAGCTCATTCCACAAAAGCTTCTGTCTTTGCGTACCACTCATCTGAGTGACCACCAATTATGCTCTTCCAACCAGTGTACATCCAACTACGATCTTCGCCCATTTTTGACTCTGCAATTAATAGTCGGACAAATTACCTTTAGTTTCTCGTTAATTTATGCACGATAGAGGAAATAATGAGAGAGACAGTGAACTGGTTCTGGACCAGCTCGAAGCCCAACACGGGCCATGCTCGGGCTTGACCTCCGACCCTGCTCGGCCGCCCTCGACCCCCTCTCCTTGTATTGAGTCACCAGCCGCCGCCCGCCATCTGCGATGCCTAACCCGATTCTTCCCCGAATCTATGAGGATGCGAGGCGAGCACGACGAGCGACGACTCCTAGACTCTCGCTCAGAGGAGGCAAGGCGAGGACCACTACAATGGTCTACACGGCGCGATCACACTTATCGCGTGTCGTGCCCTTCCGGGTTTGTCACTTAACCCTAACGATTCATCAATGTTTGATTATCATCCGTCTCACAAATCACGAAATTTCGGCAGCATAATGCCGCAAATTTAAACTACACCCCCCTTATCCGATGAAGTTCTTAAAGTACAAAGGGGGGCAATGGGTTAGCTGGGAAACCTGTTGCCTTACTGATGTTGCAAGTCAAGGACACATACTCGCAACATACATTTTATGAGTTTTCAACGTCTTATACGTACTCACAAACACGCGCGATGTGAACGGGGGGGGGGGGGGGGGGGGTCTTGCAGCTTAGATATACCTGGTTACAGACTGCTCAGCCCATATACACTTAACCCTAACAATTCACCTCATGTCACCAGTCACGTGTCACGATCATGACCCACACTGCAGCGGCGTCGTTCTCTCTTTGCCCGACCTCGAATGAAGGTTAGGGTTGGGCCCGATGGGCCGTATATACGTTACATATACGATGCCTACTTTACGTACGACAACCCTTTTGTTTAGCCG